>CANSNZ010000927.1:12170000-13476250 GCA_947646795.1 Beta lomatogona | reverse complement strand
GACTAGAATGTATGAAATGTAATGCAAGGTCAGGGTTTTGTAGGGCTGCAATGTAAGGTCAGGATTTTGCAAGGCTAGAAGATGCGTAGAATGATAGAATGAAATGAAATAGATAGAATAATTTTCAAAAAAATCGCCTTTAGTAAATAATCGGGGTCCGTAAACGAGGTCCCCGGATTATAGCTCTTCGGAAGTTTGATTTGAATTGGAGGAACCACCACATACAGGAAGCCCCCACTTTGGGTGAGCTTGCCTGAAATTAGGCATCTTGAGCCTTGATTGAAATGTAGTTGACATGCCTTGAACATTGAAAGTTGTTACTGGGGATTCTTCTTTGGGAAGTGATTTAGGCAAAGTCAAATATCGCCAGAGACCATGGAATTGTCGGAGAGTCCTTCAGGGACAAGGAGAGCTTGGATTGAAAAATGAAAAGTTTGAATTTGTGACTTAAATAAATGTAGGTGGGAAAGGCTACTTTAACGAGGTTTGGTTCATACTCGAGTCTATGTCGGGATCTAGAAAGAATATGCTCCTAAATTCTAGAAAATCAAATCATTAGACCATGACTAATTTATTTTATTGAAGCGGTCGGACCTCGAGATGAGGATTCCTACGTATCCTTGCGGAATCAGTCCATTCGTAGTTCTAGATCTGATTTTTTTTTTATTATATATATATATTTTTGTGCCCTAACTTTTGCCTAGGCCGCCCTTTCGGGTTTTCAACCTAGCCAGCTTGGACATACCTTGAAAAAACAGTTAGGGTTGATGAAAGGTTGAAAGGTTTAAAGCTTGAAGTTTTCATGACGGTTTAATTGGTTTGGGAAATGAAGGGTCATGGATTTGGATTAAAGGTTAAGGGGTTTTGATGGATTGAAGGGTTTGAATGAGAGGTAGAACTTGTGTGCAAGCCCCCTAGCTTGATCTTTTATTTTGCCTTTGGCTTTTTCTTTTTGAATAATCTTTTCTTTTTGTCCTGTGCGTTTTCTATTTGCTTTTGCTTTTATTTCCGCACTTTGATTTTTTCACTTTCTTTTTATTTATTTTTTTACCCGGCATTGATTTTTTTTTATGTAGTGAGGCTTGCACACAAGTTATTGGTTTAGGGTATTGAAGGCTTGGAGCATATTTGTGGAGCTTTGATTTTGAAGGGAATATTTGGCTAAGGATCATGGAGGATGATGGCTTAAGAGATATTTTATTTTGGATTGCATGGATGAGGATGGTTTATTGAAGGTTAATGGAAGGGAGAGGGTAATAACTCCTAATCCAAAGCATGTCAATTTTTGATTTTCTCTTTTTTTTTCGCAGATGTTTTTCTTATTATTATTATTAGTGAAGTTCATTAGGTGATTTAAGTTTCATCATTGAATCAGAAGCATAAATAAAATGATGGAAGGCCAGTGAAAATGGAAATGAAAATGCGATTATTTTATTAATTGAAAATGAATTAAACAAGTCTTATTAGAAATAAAAATCCTAAATGACATAGACTCGACAGGAAGGGAAATGAAGGAGCTAGGGGAGGGACTCTCCAACTCAACCTAGAAAACCAACGCTAAATGATTAATCCCCCTGCACTGTTGACATGATGCCCAAGGGGTTGTTGTTGTTGCTGACTTTTGCTGCCGGCGGAATCGAAAGTCTGCCACTTTCAGCCATGTCTTGCAGAGTATTCCTTAGGGCCCAACACGCAGATGCTGGGTGTCCATTCCCTTGGTGGTACTTACAATAGGCATTAGGGTTCAACTTCTTGTGCCTATTTTCAGGTGCAGGGTCTGGAGTGGGACCGATAGGCTGTATGGCTCCTTTTGCATGAAGCCTAGTGAAGGCTTCTTTTAGAGTCATGCCCAATGGAGTGAATGTTCTTTGAGGCTTTTGATAACCTCCCTTTTCAGTAGTTAGGGCATTGACATTAGAGCTAGAAGTGTTGTTATTACTCTTCTTGAAAGAGTTGTTGTTGGAACCCTTGTTCTTGTTGGCTTGTACCTCTTCCTCAATCAACAAGCCTACCTTATAAAGCTTCGTGAAAGACTCTATAGGTTGGAATTTAATATGTTCTCCGTACTTAAGCTGTAGATTATGGATCACCATTCAGACTTGATCCTCTTGAGATGGCCTGTTAGTCATTTGTGCAGCTTTTTCCCTTCATCTGTTAAGGAAGGTGACAAAGTCTTCATTGGAGTTTTGTTTAGTCAACTCCAGCTCCCGCAGGCCAATAGGTATTGTATATGTATTGTTTGTGGAACTCTTCTCTGATATAGTCCCAGTCATTCATCTTGGCTTTATTTAGTGATCTGAACCACTTGGATGGATGTGCATCCAAGGTTAAAGGAAAGACATAAGCAAACAAGTCCTTGCTCATGCCCTTGAGAGCCATAGAGATGGAGAAAGCTCTCAAGTGGTCATCTGGGTCTCCGACCCCCTTGAATTTTGGGAGGTCGCCCAATGTTACCTTTTTAGGGAGTTTTCCCCTCAGTTCAGGATCAATAATGTCATGGCCATGAGCCAAACCCTCGAGCGCAGGGATTGATTGGATCAATTGCTCGAGTTTCTCAAACCTCAAATCTGTGTTGGTCTTGATTGTGGTGGAGTGTCGCCTTGTTCTTCTTCTTCAGTTAGTTTATCTCTCTGTGCCTTAATTTCTTTGTCTTGTTCCTCAAGACGAGAGTTCATCAGTTGAAGTTGAGCCATGATGGCACTGAGCTGTTCATTAGCGTCCCCCATTTCAGATGATTCAGAAGAGTCGGAGGATTCGTTTGAGAAGGTTAGGATGCACTTGACGAGTCTGGGGGGAGGTCGACCTTGTTGCCTCTCTGTTGGACGTTCCCAAGTTATAATCTCACGACCTGTCCTGAACAGATATCGGATGGACCTCATAAATTTTAATAAATAACGTTTTTGAAATGAGAAATGGAGATGAGAAATGGAAATGGGAAATTGGAGAATGGAAATGGAAAGGAAGATGGGAAATGATTAGAGATGGTTATGATGGCGACATGAGCCTAGCTATATGCAAATGCAGATATGGACTGGACTGGACTATGCAAGCAGACTGAATGATTGGATTTTGCTGAATACTAGACTTTGCACTTACAATAAGCAGACTAGACTCAAAGCAGGGTAGACAAATATAGGTGGTTAGACTTAGGGGATGACTTTTATAGTCCGTAGACTTGACTTTTATAGTCCGCAAACTGACTAGGGTTTACATATAATGCAAACTAGACCTAGGGAAATTTAGTAGTCCTAAGACTGAACTTATATAATGCCAAACTAGACGTAGGGAAAGTTTATAGTCCCAAGACTAACTTTTATAGTCCGAAGACTGACTAGGGTTTATATGTAATGCAAACTAGACCAAGGGAAAATTTATAGTACTAAGACTGCCTTTTATAGTCCGAAGACTGACTAGGGTTTACATATAATGCAAATTAGACCTAGGGAAATTTATAGTCCTAAGACTGAGCTTTTATAGTCCGTAGACTGACTAGGGTTTACATCTAATGCAAACTAGACCTAGAGAAAATTTATGGTCCTAAGACTGAGCTTTTATAGTCCGTAGACTAAGCTTTTATAGTCCGCAGACTGAGCTTTTATAGTCCGAAGACTGACTTTTATAGTTTGAAGACTGAATTTATAGTCCTAAGATTGACTAGGGTTTACATATAATGCAAACTAGATCTAGGGAAATTTTATTGGGCCTAAATGGACCTAATATTTGGATTGAAATTGATTAGGGATAGACTTGGACTAGACTTCACATAAAGATGCAGATGGGCCTAGATTTTGAAATGAGCTAGACTTATATGGGCCAAAGATCGACTCAATGCTAGTGAATGTATGGATTGAAATGCACATCAGCCTAAATGAATGCAAAGTGGACTCTAATGCATATGGGCCTAGAATGAGTGCAAGTGAATTGGATTGAATTTGGTTGATTGAATTGAATGAAGGTGTTTGGACTGGACTTAGAATTTTCAAAATTCTTTTTTGAAAGGAACCCCTTGTTTTATCTTTTGTTAGGAAAAGGTAATGGATTGATTTTGAAAATATTTTTGTAAATGTCGTGTACGAGTATGATTTGTAAATGTTTTTGAAAAAGAGTAGAATAGAAGAGGGTGTAGGATTGACAGGGAAGATTAGTTGAACATTAGGGAGAAAGTGGGAAAAGGTGGACATGCATGACAACTCTAACTCTACAATGACCACTTTAGATGCACTTTTTAGGAAAGACTACCTTGCATGAAAAGACTGACTCCCTTTTTTTTGAATTAGGTGAGACCTCTAGTTAGACCATGCGAATGTAGACGGACTGAAAATAAGATCGACCACCACGACGAGTAAATCAAAGAAAAGCATGTGATGCACAGACTGCGTGCCACGCAGCATTGCTGCACGCGGAGCACAACCGTGCATCTGGTGCGGGACTAGTGCGCCAGACGCAACTCAATGCACTTGGCGCACTACTCCCCGACACGTTTTTCGGGGATTTAGGCGACGTTTTGGTCAATTGACGAACTTTTGCACGTTATTTAGACGCGATTTTCGACGCAACGAATAACAACGATTTTGACGGAATGACGTTGATGCAAACTTGTTATCTTAGACTTCGAATAAAGGTCAAAAGACCAATAAGCATGGGACGAATAGACTGCATGCCACGCAACTGGTGCGCGCGGCACACAGTCTATGCGTCTGGCGTTGGAGCTTTGCACCAGGTACAACTTAATGCATTTAGCGCAATGCTCGGCGACACGCGTATTGATAAATTGACGAAGGTTCGGGAGAAAACGACAATTGGTTTAGAAGCAACTCGCAATATTTTCGGGCACAAAGCATATTAGCAAGCAAAAATTGCAATCACACATAAATGTTAGGTAACATGGATGCGAAAGTTCTCAACCTAAAAGGGTACATGACTAAGAGATTGATCCCACGCTTCGTACCCCTGCTTAAAGAGGTGGCCACGTGTAAGACGCACTCCAGTTCTCAAGTCAGGAACAAGAGAACAATGCCATGGTTGGGTAGGTTTGCTTATGACTAAGATCCAACACTCTAGCTCAAGAAGCTTTTTAGAAGAACAAAGCACAAACCCCCCGGGGGTGACCTCACACATAGAACATGTGCTAATGAGGCAGGGTAGAATGTCCTTATGGTGGCTGAACAATAGCCATGCATATGCAAAACTGTATATTATTCAAAGGCATAAAATAAGAATGAATCGTATTTTTCAAGTTTCACCCACTCATTTAAAAAAAATTAATTTTTTTTAAATCCTCCCCAGTGAAGTCGCCAAATTGTAGGCGTGTTTTAAAGATACCTTTTTTATCCCTAAAATTCCGGAGATGGAATTTTACGAATGTAAAAGCTGATTTATATTTATCAAAGATAATAAAAATATTTATGGAAAATATTTATTAAAATAATAAATATTTAATTGGGCTTTTAAATGGACTTAAAACATTTTATGGGCTTAAAATACAATTAATCATCAAGAACAATTAATTGGGCTTTAGAATATCATTTCAAAACACAATTTTGAATTGGTTCTTTAGATTGCTCTTCCGTTGACTGGCGCCAACTAATACCGCGGTATGTTTCATCATTGGATCCTTAAATGGGGAGACATTATTATGTGTCTACAGAAGCCCCCACTTTGACTGAGGTTCAGGAAACCGATAGTCAAAGTATACGGTGTCGGCATGGAGAACGATTCTAAACGCTCAGCAGTTTACAACTGATCTATATACGTCGGTCTCTGCAAAACAAAGTTAGTATGCAGGACAATAACTACAAGCAATCTGATTACCTGCAGGAGAAGATGTCAGCGGACAGGTGCAAACAACTTACATAACGCACATAATGATGTAATAATACAAACTTAGTGGGGAGACACGATTATGTGTCTACAGTGGTGGTTGGGTTGGGTGAACTTGGGTCGAAATAGAATAAGGTGAACTCAAATTGGCTCTCGAATGGACTTGGGTTGGAATAAATCGGCTCTTCAATGGACTTGGATAGGAACAAATCGACTCTCGTAAAGACTTGGGTCGGCTCAAATTGGCGCTGAATGGACTCGGGTCGGTTCAAACCGGCGTCGGATTGACTTGGGTCGACTTAAGCTGGCTTTCGGAAGGATTTGGGTCAACTTAAGCCGATATCAAATAAAGGTCAGTCCGCTTAATTAAGTTGTCTCTCGGAATAACTTAGGTTGGCTTAGGTCGGCATTGGATGGAATTGGGTTGGCTCAAACCTTCTTTCGGATGGACTTGGCCACATGGGTGGGCTTAAGCCGACTTTCAAGAGGACTTGGGTCGGGTCTGAACTAGGGTAAGCCTGGTCGCTTCTGTACCGGGACATTGTCGCCTTGCCGGTAGTCCGGTACAATGATTCTTTTTTTGGGGCCCCCTTTCGGGAACCCCTTGGTAAGAAGAATTTTCCTCTGGGTTTCCTTCACACAGGACACTCACCCAAAGGCCCAACAAGCACCCCAACCCTCCCCCACCCCCCAACATTGAAATTATGCTTCCACCAAGATTTGAACCTGGGTCTCCCATGTGGGAGATAGGAAGCGATAGCATTGGACCCAATGGTCCTTGGTACAGCGGCATCATTTAGGTAATTTGCTTTTATAGCATTTGAAGCGTATACGGGGTCTGGCTAGTTTAGTTCGTATATTGTTGAAAAAACGGTTTATATAAATTATAGGATTTTTTAACTACAATAATACAAACTTTGGCCGGTTCTCCAACAATAATACAAACTTTCGATTATTATTTAATAATACAAACTTTGTAACAAAATTCCTGGAATAGGGCAATATGACTTGCAACTTGAATAACAGGTAAAAAAAATCAATTTTGTTCATTCAAATCAGCCAATCAAATAAAGACACGTGTCCTAGTGGGTGTCACGTCAGCTTATTTACCTCCTACAACAAGTTAATAACCGGTATTGTCCTACTGGAGGAATTTTGGGCAAAAGTTTGTATTATTTAAAAATAATCAAAAGTTTGTATTATTGCGAGAGAACGGGCAAAAGTTTGTATTATTCTAGTTAAAAAATCCTAAATTATAAATATCTATCAAGAATTATCGACAAAATAATAAAACACGTGTTATAATTATTTTTCATATATATTAATTAACGAAATTATAACAATTAATATGTGATAATACATTAATACTTATATTACTAATTTCTAAAGTTACTAAACTAAGACTTAGATTATTAGCTATTGGCTTATTGCATTAATGATTATATAATTAATTAATTATTACAATATAATGATATACATTAAAGATTTAATGTCATTAATGATCAATCATCAAATGATTAAGTGAAGCTGTGAAGTCAAACCAACTTGTTTCGACTTCGGAGTTTGGACTACAAGTTTGGACATTCGATACTTTAGTTCTTCACTTCTTTGTGAAAAACTAACAACCATGCATCCATACTGATTAATGATTAGAGTCATTAAACTTAGTCACTTAGTGACTCGTTCACTATATAACAAGAAAAAGAGTTAAAGATAAGTTGAATCAAAGAATTAGAGATTAGAAAATGAGAATATGAGATTAGAATATTATATATATATATATATATATATATATATATATATATATATATATATATATGAATTTAAGTATGATTGTATGAAGATGGAGACATAAAGTGATGAAGTATGAACTTATGAAACTATAAATAGGAAAGCATGAGAGGTTTGAAGATTGATATATATGAACTTATGAAGTTATAAATAGGAAAAGAGAAAATCCATTAAATAATACTCCCTCCATTTCCAAAAGTTCTTCCTACTTTAACCAACTATCTCTCACAAAAAGATTCTAAACATGAACAACAAAAGAAAATGAAGGGAGTACTAATTAACAGATACCATATTATAAAGTTAACAAGTAACATCAATAAGTCAATAAGTATTAAGACATACATTAAGTCCTAAATCCTAATATAAGATTATTAGAGTTGATCGTCAATAAGTTAAATTCATTAGGAAACTCAAATCATCTAATTGAATTAAAAAAAATAGTTATTAGATAACTTTAATGAATGTATCAATATAGATAAGCTAATTAAAGATAACACTACACTATTTTAGTTAATCATCTTCATGTAAAATGCATTTTAAAACTAAAAACATAAAATTGAATAATTGAAACAATTCGTTATCAGACGAGATCAATGAATGTATTATTGTAAGTCGATAATGTAACACTCCGTCCGATTATAGACATAAATTAAAGAAAATAGAACAACTTATCAAGAAAATAGATAGCGAAAATACCGTCAAGATGGAGATGTCACTCTACGGTTCAAAATAAGCTAATCAAACTTGAAATTTAAATCCCAAAATGAAATAAACCCAAAATATCCAAATGGAGGCAAAACAACCTCATAAACCCAATTTAAAAAACATAAATAAGAAATAAAATATAAAGCCTTATAAACCTAATATGTCTTCCTTCACAACCCACAATACATAAAAGAACTACTCTTCATTATTACCAACAAAACATAACAACAAACATCCACAATCAGTTGAGGAGTAACTAGCAGCTCTCCAAGCCTAATTAGGATCCATAAAAGAGTTATAATAGACATAATAATCAAGTTCACACAAGCAAATAAGCAAGAATCATCAACAGTCACTATATAAAATCAAGAATGATATCAATGAGCGATAAAAATAAAATAAAATAAAGTAATAGTAATATTTCCAAAATAATCTTCTTAACACATTTTGAGGAGGAACGAAACGTAAGTGAATTGCAACCCACTGTTCCTATTTGGTTATAGTATTAGGACCCTGCTCGCTTATGTCTAGTATGGCCACACCTTGATGCGAGATAGTACCCTGCTCAGTACTTATCGACCTTTCAGACGACAACTAATAACCAAGACGGACCTACATACCCTGCTTAATACGTAAGTATAAACTATGTACCCTGCTTAGTAGACAATGATTGTTCATTCCTAGGAGACCATGCCGCCTCCCTAGTCATCATCCTCAAATAAAAATAAATATAAATAGTATAATTTTATCATCTGTAAAATGACATTCAAGGTCTTTCATCAAACTACAAGAAATTAGGGGCTCAACCCGTCATTTCCAAACTGCAAGAATTTTAGGGACTCAACCCATCAATTCCAATTACATCAAACAACTTCACTATCTTCTCAATAATAACAACAACAATAATATTATATCCAAAATATAGCTTAGCTCTTCATAAACCAGAAAATTTTATAAACCTTTGTAATAACTTAAGAAACATTTCAAGAAAAAGATAAAGTAAGTCGTGAACAAAACCATAACAGAACTTTATAATCCAAAAATAATTAAACTTCTCATAAATCATAATAATACCATGCTACAGCTAATGCCACTACCAAAACTTACATAACATGCTGAAAAGAACATAAATCTTAACTAAGTACTCTAACCATCAAGTTATCAAAACATTAGGCATACTAAGCAAGTGACAAATGGCCTCACAAGACAGTTAATATAATACACATAAACACAAGTTTTAGGCTCTGTTCTTTTGGACTGAATTGAACTGAACTGAACTGAACTGAACTGAACTGAATTTGTCTGAACTGAATAAACCTGAACTGAATTTGTCTGAACTGAATGAAAACTGTGAGAGGAAACTAAACGAACTGAACTGAACTGAATAAACCTGAACTGAACTGAACTGAACTGAATTGAATTTGTCTGAACTAAATTGAACTAAATTTTCATTAATTCAGTCCAAAAGAACGCCTTAGAAAAACATGATATTCCGAAAATGTAAACGCTGCAATACGCCATAACTCGGTCCCGTGCTACAGCAGACACCATAATGCTTCATCTTACATATATACATGGACTTCAAAGATAGCATTCCCAACATACAATATCATATACCATACACATGAGACGAAGTGAAAATAATCAATCAAACTAACTCTGAGTTTCAGCGAGTATATGAAGTATTATATATAAACATCTGGATCATGACTATTGCAATTTCATGACTCCACAACATCATAAGAAAACCATACAACCACAATTCATCATATCATGAAACCATGGAATTCAAGCAAAACAAACATATAACATAAATTACTCCACCCAAATCCTAACATATTACTAAGCCAGCTTAGTAGGATCCCTCATCTCGAGGTCCGACCACTTCAATAAAATAAAATTAATCAAAGTCTAATGATTTAACTTTATAGAATTCAGAAGCATACTCTTTCTAGATCCCGACATAGACTTGAGTCTGAACCTAGCCACCTTAAAAGCCTTTTCATACTCTTTCTAGATCCTGACATAGACTTTAGTCTGAACCTAGCCAAATTAAAAGCCTTTTACCACCTACATCTATATGAGTCATAAATTTACACCTTTTTATTTTTCAATCTTAACTCTCCTTGTCCCTGAAGGACTCTCCGATAATTCTGTGGTCTCTAGCGATATCTTACTTTGCCTGCATCAACACCGCAAAGAAGAATCCCCAGTGAAGAAGAAATGCTCAATACAAAAGTACTTTAAATCTAGGCTCAGAGTGCCTAATTCAAGATAAGCTTACCCAATGTGGGGGGGCTTCCTATATACGTGGTGGTTCCTCTAAATTAAACTCCCGAAGAGTTGTAAACTACGGATTATTTATGAAAACAGTTTTTGAAAATCAACCTATCTATCTCTATCAATCCAGACTTCCTATATGCTTGCATAACTCTAACCTTGCATGATGTTCTGTCTATATCTTAGCTTTGCGTAACCCTGATCCTTGCATAGCGTTTCGTGCATCCTTAGAGAATATAAGTTTGCATTATTGCATCATTATATACATTATAATCTGAGTTGTTTGCACCTATCTGCTAATATCTTCTCCTGCAAGTAATTTGATTACTTGTATTTATCGTCTTGCAGATTAACCTTGTTTTGTAGAAACTGGCTATGTAGATCAATTCTAAATTGTAGAGCATTTAGAATTGTTCTCCGTCCCGACGCAGGCTACTCTGACTTTCGGTTACCTGAACCTTGGTCAAAGTAGGGGCTTCTATAGACACAAAATCGTGTCTCCCCATTTGGAAGTCAATGATGAAACATACCGTCGTCTTAATTGGTCTGGTCCAAAGTAAGAGCAATCGAACTAGCTAAGCCCAAAAATATTTCGAAAATATAAAGTCTAGCCAAGCCCAATTTTAAAAGCCCAATTACTTATCCTGATAATGAATTGTATTTTTAATATTTTAATATTAGTTATTCATGATAATTAAGTTTTAAGGAAAAATTAACAGCAATGCTGCCAACTTTGGTCCATCTTCTATAAACAGTCCATACTATTGAAAATCCATAAACAGCCCAAACTTTGGACTCAATCTTCCACTAATGGACCGATTTACCTAGTAACCTGTAAAAGCAAGTAAAACTTGATTTTTTTTAAAATTATCTTTTCTTTTAAATTTCAATTTTTATTAAATCTTTTTCATTTTTTATTTCTTTTTTTATTTTCTTATTCCTCTTTTTCTCTTATCTCCTCTTCAACCTCACCCTCCACCCACCATCACACCCTCCTCTTCTCGCTCCTCCCTCAACCCTCCTCCATCACCCATTCACCCTCATCTTCTCTTTCCTCCCTCCATCCATCAACAACCACCCTCAAACTTCCCATATTAACCTCCCATATTCCTTTCTCTCTTTATACTCCCTCTGGCGTTATTTACACCCCCATCTCCTTTCTCTTCCTCTCTCTCTCTCTCTCTCTCTCTCTCTCTCTCTCTCTCTCTCTCTTATATTCCTCCTCGAATCCACCTCCATCTTCTATCTTCTCCCGCCGCCCACCAACCCCGGCCCTCTACCCACCATCTTGCTACGCTCACCAGGCCCGCCGTCTATCATCCCCCGATGCCGCAAAGGTCAACAACCCTAATGCCCACAAGCCGTGAAGGTCAACAGCCCCGACGCCTCTGCCCCTATCTGCTCTTGTCAGTTCCTCTTGCTGTTATCGCATCTGTCTCATCAACCACATCGCCCAACATCCTCCGACGGCAGCCCCTAAGCCCACCTTCTTGTTTTTGAAGATTGTTGACTTGGGATTTAAATGGTGAATTGAATTAGAGTTTAAAAAAGAAAATTTGAATTTGGAATTTTGGGGTTAATTTTTTGTTTTAGTTGGGGGTTGAATTAGTGATGGGTGGGTAGTTGAAGGTGACCACTATTAGAAGAGACAAGATGAGATGATGATGGTTGGTGGCTATTGGTGGAGCAGATGAGAAAGAGCGCAACAATATGTCTATGGTGGAGGAAACTGGTGGTGGTGGAATGTGGGTTGTCGGTAGATTATTTGGGTGAGATATCAGGTGGTTTGGTGGGGCAGTGTTGGTGGTTTGAGGGGAGTAGTGGTGGGGGTGGTTGATAGTGAAGTCTTGGTTGTCGTTGTAAGGAAGGAGGAGAGAGAGAAGGTGAACATGGTGGATGGGTGGGGTGGAGTTGAACATGATGAATGAGAAGAGGGAAAAAGAAAAAAATAAAAAACATAAAAAATTATTTAAACATATAAAAAAGGAAAAATATAACAAATTCATTAAAAGTCATATGCAAAGAACATGGCATAGGTTTTACCTGCTATAGCAGGTCACTAGGTAAACGAATCCATATGTGGAATATGGGGTGCAGAGTTAGGACCAACCCTGGATTTTCAAAAGTTTGGACTGTTTATGAAAGATGGCTTATAGTTTGGACCACAAGTGTTAATTTTTCCAATTTTTATAGGGTATTTATAAAATCAGTTTTTTATTCCTAAAGATAGTTGATTTCGAATTTCAAAGGATAGAGTTTACCAAAGGTTCAACAAAAGAATCTTAAATCAATCAAAAGCCGCCCATAAAGCTATTGCACGCGACGCACAGGTGCAAAATTTTTGCCATTGTGCACTCCTCCAACATCTTTGCCACAGCTGATACCAGGATCATCTTTTTTATTTCAAAAATGATATTTTCGGCAAAATTAAAGAATAAAGGAGGACAAAGAATTTTTAAGACATAGATTTCTTCAATTTTGTTAGCTAAATATGACGATAAATTGTTTAAGATCTAGTTAAGATCAATACAAAAAGGTAATTTTGGAATTGAAATTCCAAAGTATTGCCAAAAAACATAGTAACTATGAAACTATAGAATTTAGAATCACTTGTTTTCCCAAACAGGTAATTTGAAATTGAATATAGGGAATTCAATTTCTATAATTGAAATGAAGAAATTGAGATGATATTAAAGTTCCCAAACACTATCTAATGTAATTTAAGGAGCTTTTATTATATTACGATTTTTTCATCAAAAGCTCTCTAGTTTTCATGTAATTGATAATTCACAATATACCCTCCAACTTTTGAAAATTCACCAGATACCCCGACTTTTACACAAATAATACAATATGCACTTTTGACTAACTAAAGGCTAACAATGTTAACCCATAAACCCTAATTAACCCAACAACCTTAATGAATTACCCTTTCCCATAACCCTCTTCCCTTTCCTTTTGTTTCTCCATCAAGCCCACCAGATCACCACCACGGTTAGCTACCACTGCAGCCTACGACCATTGTCGCATCCTGAGCGCCACTACACTCTTTTCTCTCTCGTGTTTATCCCTTTCTCGTCCTCTGCTCCATGAGCCTCTACTTACCACCATCAAAATTGGAGCTCTGCATTCCAACATCCATCATAGCCCTCTCTCCACCATCACAACTAAAAGTTCATCCTAACATTTGTATCTCCAGCAAAGCTACAATGACTTGATAGGAGGATTTTGTCACTGTTTTTGTGCGGACTCAGCCATTTTTCTAGCTAGGAAATGGAGCAGAGAGAAAATTTACAGGGAAATCGAGAGGTTGAAGGTGAAGATGGAGAAAGAAAGTTGATGCAGATGATGGGAGTAAGAAGGGAATTAGGATTCGTGTGAGTGGTGCTGGACTTTCCCATATTTCTTTCCTTTTCTCTTTATCTTTCTTAAGAGAAAATTAGAGGTTGAAGATGAAGAGGCACCAATGAGTTTACTACAGGTATGCGCCGAAATTACTAGGTATGGCTTTTGATGGTGGCGGTATGGTGGCTGGGTTAGTGTAAGTAGAGAGATAAAGTGAAGGGTGGTGGGGTGGTTTCTTTGTTGGCTGGTGGGATCATTTTGGTGGAAGAGGATGGAGGTTGTAATAGTGTTGAATTTGGTGGAAGGAAATGGGATGGCTGGTGGGGGTGATTATGGAGGAAAGGTGAAGTAGGGTTAATAAGGGATTAGGGTTATTGAGTTAATTAGATTTATTTAAGGTTAGGAGTTAACTAGGAGCTAATGGCTAATGACATTAGCCATTAGTCAAAAGGGCATGTTGTGTTATTGGTGTAAAAGTCGGGGGGTATTTTGTGAATTTTCAAAAGTTGGATGATATATTGTGAATTACGTGAAAACTCGGGGACATTTGGTGAAAAAACCATTATAAATAATACCTTTTGTGCCTAACCAAAATAGTTACACTTTGAAATTTTACGATTACTAATAAAAATTTTATGCCTTAATATCTTTAATTATGTAGTTGTATAAATTATAAAAGTTGATGTTTCAAAATTATTTGTTGAGACAAATTTATTTGGATTACAACGTGATTACATTTTCCTAACATATAAATCACAAACAATGATCAAAATGTAGTATATGGATAACGCCAAAAAACCATCTTACGCATCTTTAGGGGTGTTCAGAAAAACCCGACCCACTTGCCCCGACCCGATAACCCAATGACCCGTCAAAAAAATACTGGACCCTTTTTCAAAATTTTAAACTTTAACGGGCCGGGTACCCGACCCAGAAATACCGGGTCGGGTCACGGGCCATATAATTTGGCAGCCGGGCACCCTGGAATATTTACTTTTTTTTTGTAGAAAAGTTGCATTATGTGCGTCTGGGGCTGGCCCATTCACTCACCCAAATTTTTTAGATAAGTTGCATTATGTGCGTCTAATGTGCATCTGTGAGTCAAGCACCGACCAATGTCTATTTTTATTTTCATAATTTTTAGATTATTATCTGGGCCTGAACAACTTATATTTATTCAATTCATTGTAGTTGTGTTTGACGTTTTTGTGTGAATGGTGTGTGTATGTGATATTGACTATACATCATCTACATAGTACTGCTCAACAAAACCAAAATCCTATTTCTTTGGGTTTTGGTTGGTTGCTCTTAGTTGTGCTACTGTGTCCATTGTTGATGTACTAAACAGCTTTAATTTAATTTAAGCTCCCTTCTCTCATTATAAAAAAGACCATACATCATCTATTTGTCAAGGATCATGGAAATTGTGGATTATTAGTCAAGTTGTCAAATTACAGCGGCCACTGGATTCTGGATGTAGTAACCGAGTCTAATAGGCGCTTTTTCCCCGGGTACCCTATGACCCGACCCGGGAAAAGCGGGTACTCGCAAAACTTTCATTGACCCGCATATGCGGGTACCCGGGTATGAGACCCCTACGCATCTTTACTCTAATCAAAATGTTCTTAGCTAGTTAACCTCTTTTCTCTCTAAATTTGGCACAAGTTTATTTAGCTTCCAAATAATTTGGATTGTAGGAATGGATGTAGGACCGAAAAAATTCAAAATTCTCGAAACATTATAAGAATTAGAAAATGTACTCTAATCTCGGTTTTGATCGTTTAGACTTTAGACTGGTTTTTACTTTCCTTTTCCTTTTTTCACTTGAAAAAACTTATCGAAATTATAGGTTTATAATCATATTTATATTAATATTTGAAAAATATAGATATTTATAATATAGTAATAATTTCTTAATATATTATCCATAAAAAGTACAAAAGAAAATATAGTGAAATTAAATTATATATATATATATATATATATATATATATATATATATATATATATATATAAGTTATGTAAAAGCTGAAAAAGAAAATTTGTCCGAAATCGAAACTTCAAAAACCATAGGCCAAATAACAGTTTAATTTTTCGGTCCGGACAAACAAAATCGAACATTCAAAAAACTTGAACCTAATTAGGGTCCCAATTTGTGGGTTCATCCTTATGCCTCTAAAATCTCATAAACGAGCTGGGTAGTTGAATCTACTATTGTACAATGGCTCTATTTAGGGAGAAAAGAGGTGATTTTTTTCCCTCTACCTTATAAATATCTAATTTTTATTTATTAATTCATTATTTCATATATATTATGGTTTGTAGTGTTGTCATAATCTTCAATATTTTTTGTTGTTGTTGGGTATTTATCAATACATCTTTCTAGGTTGTTTGGTCGCATTTTATTTTTCTAGAAATTAAAAGAAGAAGGTATGTTTTAGGGCTTTGAAGAACCCAAAATTTCTTGTTTTCTGTAGTTTTTCTGTTTAATTTTATGTGGGAATTAAATTTTGTCAAATGGTCTTCCATCAAGTTTTTCTTTGTAGTTTTCTTAATTGATCAAATCCCACAACACCAATATGATCCTACAATTATATTGCAACAAGATAAAGTCTTTCATTATTACAATTCTCTCTAATCACTTAAAATCTTACTAACTATTATCATCTACCATCTTATGTAGATAAGTCACATAAATTCTAAAAATATTCATTTCTAGTTGTAGACACAAAATTGCGTCTCCCTGTTAAATACCCAGTGATGAAACATACCGTTATCCTAATTGCTTCGATCCAAAGGAAAAGCAATCAAATGAGCTAAGCCCAAACACATTTCGAAAATGTAAAGTCTATTTATTGGTTTAAAACAATCCAAGCCTAATTTTTAAAGGCCCAATTAGTTATTTCTGATAATTAATTGTATTTTTAATATTTTTATATAAATTATTTCCGATAATTAATTTTTAAAGGATATTTATAAAATCATATTTTTATTCCTAAAGCTAGCCGATTTCAGATATCAAATGATAGATTTCATCAAAAAAAAAAAAGAAAAAAAGGATAAAAAACCGGCTAGATCAACGCTGCGTTTGACGCAACATATGACCTAAAATCGAAACTTCAAAAACCTTAGGCCAAATAACAGTCTATTTTTTCGATCCGGACCAAAAAATCGAACATTCAAAAAACTTGGACCTAATTAGGGCCCCAATTTGTAGGTTCGTCCTATGCCTCTAAAATCTCAGAAACGGGCTGGGTAGTTGAATCTACTATTGCAACCATGTGAGAGGGTTATAGTAAAATAATTTTATGTATTAGCACAATCAAAAAATAAACTCAACAAAATCATAAGTGAGGGACAAAGACGAAGAGAGAGATAAGGGGTATGGAGGGAACAAATAGGAAGAGACTTTTTGAAGATAAATAGGGGAGAAGATTAGGTAACAAGAAGGTGAAGATAGGAGGGAGAAATATAAACGGAGAAAGAGGGATATAAATTTAGTGGAAGTATAGAGAATTCACGCAAAATTGGTATGAATTAGTTATTTGTGTTTTCAATCAACATTTTAATATTATTTAAGTATATTTTAGGAAGAGATACACTAGTGGAAAAAAACGCAAGGGATGCGGTCAAAACAACCCTAAGGGTTTCGCTCGCAGCCCTTACCATAGCAGCCCTTCGGCAAAATGAAGGGCTGCGGTTTTTGACCGCAACCCTTCTTTGTACAAAAGGCTACGGTTTTAACCATAACCGCAACCCTTTTTTTTTTTTTTTGCATTTTTTACTCCTAAATATATCAAGAATAGCCAAGAACATCACAAAATCTACAAACGAAATTTACAGTCGAAATTACTTGTGATAGCATTTTTTTCATTATAAATTCTGAAAAAACAAAATCAACAACATTATATAAAACAAGGAAAATAAAAAAACGCAGCCCTAGATTAAAGGATCAAATTAATCCCAAAACAAAACGAAATTATAAATTAACAATCAACAAGAACATCAAATTAACTCCACAAAATAAAATAAAATAAAAAACCTAGAATACAAAAAAAAAACAGTCACAAACGCTCAACTAAATCTCAAGTATCACAAGTAACAAATAAATTACAAAAAAATAATTTAAAATGATAAAAACTAAATCTCGACCAAACCCTAGATCTGTATGCAGCAACGGCGAAGGCAACAAACTTTAGATTCCGGCGATGAGATGAGACGACGAGTGGTGTGATGGTGTTCGTTGGTGTTGGTGCACGCGACTAGAGCGAAACGAGACGGCGAGTCGTGATGGTGTTCGTTGGCGTTGGTGCGCACGAGGAGAGACGAGAGACAAGGGAGGAGAGGGCTGTGGTAGATAAGAGGACAGACGAGGGAGGGCAGTGGTAGTGAAGAGGACAAACGAGGGAGGAGAGGGCTGGGCTGTGGTGGCTGGTTCGAAACGAGGGAGGAGAGGGCTGTGGTGGTGGTTCGAAACAAGGGAGGAGAGGACAAACGAGGGATGGGTGGTGGTTGACGTATGATTCGTGAGAGAGGAGAGAGAATGAGGGAGAAGAGATTGTGAGAAACCCTAGCCGCTTAACATTTTAAGCCCACCACGAGAATTCCTTTCAAAATAAAAAAAAAACCCATAAAGGGTTGCGGTTAGCCCAAAAACCGCACCCCTTTATTACTTATTAGGCTGCGGTTTTCGGCTAACCGCAGCCCTTCACTAAAAGGGCTGCGGTTTTTGCATTGATCGCAACCCGATGAAGGGCTGCGGTTTTTGCATTGATAGCAACCCTTCGTATACGAAGGGCTGCGGTTTTTGGGCTAACCGCAACCCTTCACTATTAAGGGCTGCGTTTTTCAAAAACGCAGCCCTTGCATCGCAACCTTGTGTTTTTTTCCACTAGTGATAGAGAACCCTCTAAGAGACTTTGGTGCACATAGGACTTTATTTTATAACAATACATTATCAGAAACATCATGATAGGAGAACACCTTGGTCATCTGCTGCATAGTAAAGCTACTTTGAGCTCACGCAAGGTACCCCCCATCACGGCGCCACCATAGCACAAACAACTTTATTTTGCATTTTGGGTAGTTAAGATGAACTACCCACCTAGACATAACCCATTACAGGTTCCTTACTCCATCCTTTAGTACAATTAATCAATTATTAAAGCAATGTTTAGATTGCCTTTTAGTTATATGCTGCTTAAGGAACATAATCAACTTTCTAAAGTTCTGGGTGTGATAAATGAATCATCTAATAGATACTTGAATTGGGGTATGAGTTGTCAATGACAGTGAACCTCACCATCTAGGGCAAGAGTACTAGCCCCCAAAAGGCTTGTCAACTCCTATGTTCTTCATTGTTCGTCTAACCACTGCAATATTAGCCTAATCCCCTGCACCAGTATATATGCTAGACAATATAGAGAAATTTTCATCATCTACTGGATTAAGTTGGATAGATAGCTTCCGAACCTCTTTAGCCATTTCTAGAGAAAGGGGCAACTAGCATTCTCTTAGGAGGGTACCATTACCATATTTTGTACAATCGCCAAAGCTTCTTTCAAACCCCTCCCGACCTAAAAGATCAATCAAACAACCATAATGTTCTATTTGGGGAACAATACTATAATCCCTTTCAATCGAATAAAAATACTTAATGCCCCTAACAACAAAACCCATATGACTATATGAGTGCAAGCACATATAAGATTCCAATGAAAGTGATTTTATAAGTCGAAATCCTTCTTATTCCATCCTATAGACAAGCTTGAGGTTTGTATCTCCTTTTCCATGCATAGCTAAACCTCTGATAATGGTGTACTGGGAAACCAAGTCTCTTTCGGGAATCCCTAGGGAATTTTGCTAATGCTTTCTTCACACACCCACACTTAGAATACATATCAATCAATGCATTATTCACTGCAATGCTACATCTAAATCCCAGCTGCCACCATCAAGGAACGAACTCTTGTTCCAAGTTCTAGCAAAACAGATTCGGAACAAGCAGCTAGAACACTTATAATAGCCCTGTCATCAAGCTTCAATCCTGCAAGCTCTGTTTCAATGTACAGAAATATTGCCTCTTTTGTAAATCCCTTCTCGAAATACCCAGAAATCATTATTGTCTAGGACACCAAATTCAAATTCTTAACAGGCATCTTATCAAACAACAATCTAGCCATTTTCCATATCCCTTGATTTCGTATAACCCAATACCATAGTAGACCAAGACACCTATAGGCGTGATGTTATTTCGCCTACGCGGTGTGAGCGCGTATTTGACTACTCCATTGTTAAGGTTTTATTGAAATTCATTTTGAAGTCGCCAACAAGTCTTTTAAAGGAAAACTTATAAACCTGATTGGATATTGAAAACTGTAGGGACATCTTAGGGACTTATCCAATGTAGATTTCTCAGTCCTGACTCCATAGATGGTCAAAATGAACCAAAGATTGAGTTCGGGGGTGAGGGTACAAATATGGTCATAATGAATCACGTTTGCCCATTAATGGCCTTTACTAAATATCGATTCATATAATATTTTTAAGTTTTGGGTTGGGTCTTTGGATTGCTCTTCCGTCGAGTTGCGCCAACAAATACCGCGGTATGTTTCATCATTGGACCCTTAAATGGGGAGACATGATTAGGTGTCTACAGAAGCCCCCACTTTGACTGAGGTTTGTAAAACCAAAAGTCAAAATATACGTGCCAGGACAGAGAATGATTCTAGATGCTCTGCAGGCCAAAATCACTCTTTTGCGCCGGTACCTGCAAAATAAGCGAAAGCTTCGGGAACAGGCATGTGTGGAATATATTTGTAAAGATGTAAAGCTGAGATAGTGTTAAAGAAGGTGTCATGTGCTATTTCCGGCCCGACTCATGTCGGAGTTATGATTTCTCGATGGGTAATGGTCCATAGACCTGGCAGTAGTATGTCGCCTCTTTGATTGATGATGGTCTGCAGACCTGGCGGTGGCATGTTCCCGCATTGATTGATAACGGTCTGCAGACCTGGCGGTGGTATGTCGCCTCTTTGATTGATGATGGTCCGCAGACCTAGCAGTGGTGTGTCGCCTATTGATTGATTGTGGTTCGTAGACCTTGCAGTGGTATGTCGCCTCTTTGATTGATTGTGGTCCGCAGACCTGGAGGTAGTATGTCGCCTCTTTGATTGAATGTGGTCCACAGACATGGTGGTGGTATGTCGCTTCTTGATTCATGGTGGTCCGCAAACCCAGTAGTCTGTTTGTCGTCGCTAACTCTTTAAAGTATTTGTTGCCTCTAGAGCAATGTACATTTTGAAACATTAGGTCGAGCATCATATGTTGCAAGAATGGCAAAATCGTATTTTTGTGAATTTTTGAAAGTTCGTTGGTTTGTTGCGCGCGACATTGAAGTGTAACAAACATTTGAAATCATTTATAATTGAAGACGTGGGCCCCACCTCGGCTAAGAAGCCCTCAAGCACATTGCATAGGCTTGTGCGCGGGACGCAGAAGCATGTGCTTGGCGCAGCATACTGCGCTGGTGTGGTACCCGATTTTTTATTGTCTTAATTAACGGTCTGAATCCCACAAAAGTCTCTCATTGGACTATGAGTTTAAGAAAACTTTGAAGTCGCCACCCTATTAAAATCTGAATAGGGACAGCTTTATTTGATAAATGATTTTAAAATCTATTTCAAGAAATATCATTTAAAACGACGATGACTTCATATGGATAAGGCTTTTTCGAAAATTGGTTTTTCATACCATGAGATCGTTCGGGGTTTAGGTTAAGAGGTGCGAACGTCTGGAATCATTGCTATTGAACGGGATCTTAATAAATGCGTTATTCTCCATTTTAAAGTAATCATTGCTATTGAAAAGAAAGAAAATCACATAGTTTGCACATATACACATCAACCATTTTTATTGAGGACCAATATATCATTTGTACAAGGTAGGTTTGAGCACTGAAATTGCACTACGTACCAATTATTGCGAGATTGGAATCCACCCATGGATCAAAACCATCGTAGTTCGATCTTATGTCTCACCCTAAATGGCCAATTCCATTGGGGAAGAAAAGGAAAGGAAAATAGATTTTGAATAACCCACCTTTTAGAATTAGACGAATCTATTAGGAATAAGGTAATCACTATGATTAGTGATTGAAATGGGGTTAAGATAATCACTTTAATTAGCGATTAAAAATGAAGATTAGGATAATCACCTCAATTAGTTATTAAACTTAGGAGGATCAAGATAATCACCTTAATTAGTGATTAAGAATGGAGGTTAAGATAATCACCCTAATTAGTGGCTAAACTTAAGAGGAAAGATAATCACCTTGATTAGTGATTAAAAATGAAGGTTAAGATAATCACCTCAATTAGTGATTAAACTTAAGGGGAAACATAATCACCTTGATTAGTGATTAAAAATGGTTCAAGATAATCACCTTAATTAGTGATTATTCAAGGTTTAAGCTAATCACCCTAATTAGTGATTAAATAGGAAAAATAATCGCCCTAATTAACGATTATTAAGGTTTAAGATAATCACTCTAATTAGTGATTAAATGAGAAAAACAATCGCTCTAATTAACGATTATTAAGGTTTAGGATAATCACTCTAATTAGTGATTAAATGAGAAAAATAATCGCCCTAATAAATGATTATTAAGGTTTAAGATAATCACTCTAATTAGTGATTAAATATGAAAGGTTAAATTAATCATCTTAATTAGCGATTAACCAAGGTTTAAGATAATCACTCTAATTAGTGATTAAATGAAGAGTTTGAGTTCATCACCCTAATTAGCGATTAATCAAGGAATGAAATAACCACCTTAATTAGTGATCACGTTTATAATTTTCAAGAGGTCTTAGGAAAAGAGGTTTGCTTCCTAATTGAATGGTTTTGGGATGGATGAGGAATAATCTTAATTGAAGATTATTAAATCATTTTGAGAAAAATGATCAATTTGAGATTAAATTTGGATATTGTGTTTGGCTAATTGGAATTTGGCCATTTAAAGTGAGACACGTGAAACGACCTAAAATCAATTCGGATCATCATACAATTTAACTTAGTTAGATTTGCAATTTTTCCTCTTAATTGAGATTGGGTCATTTGATTCATATACTATGATATATTGGCCCCAACATGCAAAATTTATAACATTGGTTGCTCATTTTATTAAAAAATATTGTGGAATTATTTATGAAAATTATGCATAAACATCTCCATATTTTTTCATTAATTGAGTGATGTAATAACTATTTACAGAGAAACTATTATTACAACAAAAATGAACAAATTCTATGATTTATATAAATCTTCAATCTTGATGTTCACCATGATGCTACTTGATCTTCATCCTCTTGAATGGGCTTTGGAATTCATGTGTATTTGTAAACTTGTGAAAATTAGAGATTAATTAACCTCTTTGATTTTGATTTTTTTATGATGATTTTTATTTGTATAATAAAAATTATTCATTTTAAGAGAAAATTAAAATTTAACGACTTTTAATTAACATTTTCGTATAAAAAGAAAACATCTTTTTATGAAAGTTGAGTTAATCACTTTATTTCATTTTTCAAATTGCACTTTTGTTCTTGTACTGACTTATAAAAATCATAACGTTCTGTAGAAAGTGTAAAATTGAGAATATGATACACCTATGTATAGGTCAATAAGTTCTTTGTGTTGTGTCAAAATTTCACAAGCTTTTAGAGACAACTCGAAGTATGGTGAACTTTATTCTAAAACTGATCAAAACAAGACCTTTATTCAATGGGTTCTTTGAAATTTAACTTACTAAAACTAGTTTGAAGTGAATTTTGGTATGAACATTATAAACACTTTGAAAGACTAGACTGTAAATTTTCACTTGAATTGGACATTTTAAAGACTATTTTTTGTTTTTTTCCTAGACTGAAGAGAAAATCAGTGTTCTGGAATTTGGTGATTTACATGAACGGTTTTGTAAAAATGAGATAAAATTGTACTCCCTCCGTCCCAGAATAGTCTGAACATTTTCCTTTTATGTTTGTCCCAAATTAGTTTGAACACTTCCATTTTTGGCATGGTCCCACTATTAATATATTATTTCTTTTACACATCTTTGGTCCACACCCTATACCTTTTATCAATAAAAAGGTACCCAACTTTCTCTCTCCTCTAATAAAAAATATCCCACCAACTCCTATCACATCTACTTTTTAAATAAAATAATTTTTGATAACCACACTACAACTTATCACCTTAAACTACGTGTCCCAACAAGTGTTCAGATCTTTCTGGGACGGAGGTAGTATAAAATTGATATGAATATTATTTTTATGTTTTTGGAAAGCTACTAATGCCTAGTTCTAAATTTATGTTTTTAGTTTTGGCTACATGAGTTTATTTTATATTTTATTGACAGAACAAGCTTATGTCGTACTAGACAAAATCAGTTTTTCACAACAATGTTATATGATTTTTAATTATTATTTTTTATAAATTCCAAAGCCCCATTACTGGAAACAGTTTGAAATTCATAGGAAAAATATTATCCTATAAAATATTTACATAATATAGACAAAAAAATAAAATGAAGTACGAAATTAAAACTGACCATAATTACAGCATCACATTTTCTTTTTATGGAGATGTTTATGCACAACTCTACTTGAATTTTTTTTTATGAAAACATGTTTTTGGTTATAAATAACAACTTGATTAACAAAAATCATACAAGCACATATTTCCTAAGAGTCTCCCCATTAGAGTTGACTATTCTAGGTAGGGTGATTTAAGGTTGGGAACCTATTAGGACTTCTACATACCCAAATCAATCCAAAAATTAAAAAATGATAAGAGGAAACAAAGAGAAAGTTAGTAGGTGATTAAGAAGATGATTAAGAAAAATAACAAGAACGTGAGAAATTTACCTTGCTAGGTCAATGATACACTTCCTTTTGCAAAGTTTTCTACCTTTTTTTTTGTGATTTCTTAATTTCTAAGTAAGTTTCTAAATCCACTTAATTACTAACTTAAACCCTTTTTTTTTGTTTTTCTTTTGATGAACTTCTATACTTACTAATTATAACTTTGCCTTCTTTTTTTGAATGATATTTTTCAAACAGGGGAGGAATTAAGGAGAAGGAGAGTAGTATTGAGATTTTTAGTTGTGAGAAGTAGTGGAGTTAAGTTGTTGTTGTGTGAAGTTGTTGTGTGTCGAAGTAAAAAATGGGGGGTATTTATAGGGAAAATAGGTGATGAATTAGGATCAAAAGAAGGTAGAAATCAGATTTTTCACCCAAAAATCTGATTTTTATCCTCCCAAATTATCTTAATGACATCAAACCAATGACATCACCTTAATGACATCACTAAATCCTCTCAAATCTTCCTACATCATCAAATTCATGGGAAATGCCAATATTCTTAGTTTCTTTAGATTTGATTTTGATCTTTACACTAATGAGGCAAAATCCGAATTTCAGTACATCCTAATACGTAGAAATGCATCAAAAAACGTGAAAGAAATGTTGACTGGACCACTGCGCCAAACGCAGGAACCTGCGCTAGGCACAGCACCGTGCGCTCGGAGCACTGGCCTACGTCTGGCGCAGGAGCCGTTGTGCGCTGGGCGCATGATTATGCGTCTGGCGCATGATCATGTGCTTGGCGCACAACTCGAATCTTTAGAAAAAAATCCGGATTCTTGGCTCTTACACCTTGGATTTGATTCTTATTCTTATGCTTTTTCATGATTCTTATTCCTTAACTAATGGATAAAAGAATGCGATTGGTGGTTAAAGAATATATTCTTATTCTTTATCCAGTGAACAATGACTTCACCATCAAGAAAACTGATTACTACCGGTTTTGGGAGACGATTAAAATTCCGGCACCTAATTGCGACTCGTTTTTTCTGTTTTTTTGAAAAACTAAGTTAAAAAAATTAACGAAAACTCGTCAAATTAGTAAAGACGAGCATGCTTATAGTACGTATCATTTTATTAAACCGGTGGTTGTATTTATTGACCACGACTTACGGAAAATTACATTCCTAAGCCAGAATTATATGACTAAAACGCGAAAAAAGGAAATCCATACGATGGAATGAAACTCGCGTTCCAGGGGCGAAACAAGCCTTTGACGGGGTGCGCGCTCTGCAATACTTAACGATTTTCGTTATTTTTATTTCTTTTCAGCATCTTTATTTATACGAAAAAGGGGTTCAAAATTTGGTGTCTACAAAATGCCCCCACATTGGTCGAATTTTGGATGAAATGATGACCAAAGTTTGAAAAGACACAAAATTTTGACAGAAAATTTCTTTTGAGATAACGTATTCCCCGTAGAAAATAGGTATCATTTGTGTCCTTTTGAAAACATGACTTGCGACTTATGTAGAAAATTCCAATTAATTTTCTACAATTAAAAAATGCGACTTTATCGTTGTCTTAAATAGAAAATTCCAATTAATTTTCTAAAATTTAAAAAATGTGACTTTAACGTCGTCCTCGATAGAAAATCCCAATTAATTTTCTGAAATTTGAAAATGCGACTTAAACGTCGTCTTAGATAGAAAATCCCAATGAATTTTCTAAAATTGAAAACACGACTTTATCGTCGTCTTAGATAGAAAATCCCAATTAATTTTCTAAAATTTGAAAATGCGACTTTAACGTCGTCGTCTTAGATAGAAAATCCCAATTAATTTTCTGAAATTTGAAAATGCGACTTTAACTTCGTCTTAGATAGAAAATCCCAATTAATTTTCTAAAATTTGAAATGCGACTTTAACGTCGTATTAGATATTTTTTGTCTTATGAAATTGTCTTTTATTAATGCGAGAGATTTCGACAATTAACAGGCTGACTCCAGTTTTTATCACAGTTTTCATGGTATTGATGACAAATAAATTGTCAAGTCACCATCATTCACTTTTTAATGCTCCATGTGTTATCATGTCATCTTAAATTAGGACATTGTCAGGCCACGTCACCTTAAAGTGATGCATTGTTAAGTCATGTCACTTTAAAGGGTTGACCAAAGGTTATTACCCTCTAGATGAACTATGGTGGACCAATCATCATATGGCAAAATTTTATTTGTTTTTCAAATAAATCTTTCAGTAAATTTTTATGCATAATGCTTATTTGCTTTATCGAAAAATGATGATCACTATATAAAATAGATTGATTGAGGTCGTTATTTTGGATGACTATTAGGAAAATGGATTGTATCAATGTTCTTGATTCATCATTGACACTGTTTATCGATGTTCGGCTTTAGCAAAAATTGCCACACCACAAATGCTTGGTCAATAGCCATGGTTAGGGAAGCTCCTTATTACCCTATGGACAATACTCAATCCTATTATCCTTGGCATGAATCATGGATGATCATCGTTCTTCATCTATAAAAGGGCATGTTTTTTCATTTCCACATACTTCTGCACTACCTGAATTTCCCGTTCTGACAATCGATGATGATTACCTTCAATGGCTCTTGGCTGATATTGGTTAAGACAATGGTTTAGACGAGCCTACCATGAAAAGGAATAGAGTTTCAGAGAAATATCATGTTTATTTTCTATGTTGTTTTTTTTTTTTTTTTTAAGTTTGGTAGGAAATAGAGGCATTTTGTCTCTTTATGTATGAAATGAAGTACCCTAGTTGGGATGAATAAGAAATATGTTTGGGACAATTCTAAACACGTGCATACTTTAACATTAAATATGACATGCAAATCAGAATTAATCAATCATATGACACATAAAAGCATAACACATAAAACCTTAACAATCAAAAACATCCTTGCATGTTTCATAATTTTTCTTTTTCTCTTTTTTCCCTTTTTTGTTTTCCATTTTTTGTTGTTTTTTTTTGTTTTTTTTTTTGTCTTTTTTTTTTGCATACATTATATGCATATCTAGGAATACATGGCATGTTAATTAAGAATAACTAGATAGGATACAAAATCCACAAACTGCTTGGTTACTTGACCATGACAATTACAATTACTTTGATGCCTAAGCGTAATATTTCTTCAACTGATCAAGATTAGTGAAATGGGTGAATACATTTCCATCAAAATCCATTAGCTTTACTGCTCCACCCGTGGTGACATGCTTGACTAGGAATGGCCTAGACCAGTTAGGCTTGAATTTTCCCCGAGGATCATGCAACGGAGCTTTATTTTCCTTTAAAACTAGATCGCCTTCTTGAATGTCTCTATCTCAAACCTTTTAGTTAAATGCACGAGCAATTCTCCGCTGATAGAGTTGAATGTTATGCGAAGCTTGTAGTCGGCGCTCATCTGCAAATGCAAGCTCATCATAATCAGTTTTGTACCATTGGTCCTATGAGATTTCACTTTTTGCTATGACCCTGAGAGATTGTATCTCCACCTTAACCGTTAGGACTGGCTCCAACCCGTAAACAAAAGAATACGGGGTTCCTGTTGGAGTTCTGATTGATATTCTATATCCCCAAAGGGCATATTATAGTTTGTCGTGCCACTCCCTAGTCTTCTCTGTCATCTTGGCAACAATAGTCTTGATTATCTTATTGGCTGCTTCCACCGCTCTATTTATTTGGGGACGATAAGGTGAGGACTGATGATGCTTGATTGCATATTTTGCGAGAGTTGTCTTCAGATGACCCTCAAATTGTGATCCATTATCAGAGACGATTTCAAAAGGTATGCCATACCGACAAATAATGTTGTTAATCACAAATTTCGAGACTTGCTTTGCCCCTAGCTTTGAAAATGTGCAGCTTCAAGCCTTCAACCACTTCGAAAAGTAATAAATTGCTACAAGAATATATTGATGCCCATTTGGAGCCTTTGGATGAATTTGTCCGATTATGTCTATGCCCCAACTCGAAAATGGCCAAGGAGAGGTCATATTATGTAGTGACACCGGTGGCATATGATTGAGGTTAGCAAATATCTGACATTGCTTGCAAGCACGGACAAAGCTAATGCAATCACCTTCTAGGGTACTCGAGTAGAAACCTGCTCGCAAAATTTTACGAGCCAGCATCCTTCCATTCATATGGGGTCCAAATTCACCTCCATGAACTTCTTCCATGATGGATTGCTTTTCATTGTCATTGACGTAAAGTTGTAGAGTACCATCAAACCCTTTGTGATATAGCCTACCTTTTAATATGAGAAAATGAGCAGTTGGCCTTCTAATGGCTATATGGTCCTTCTTGCCACTTCCCTCTGGATATTGCATAGTTTCCAGAAAATTCTTGATATCCTTATACCAGACATCATCATCTTCGTGTTGAGCCAGCGTGGAGACAATTTGTGCTACCGTCACTGTAGGCCCCTTCCCTTCTTCAATTAAAACTGACCGGATTTTTGTACCATTTTCCCATGTTGAATTGACAGCGAGATTGGCTAAAGCATTAGTGAAACTATTTTGTTCCCGAGGAAGATGCTTGAAGCTGATGTCATCGAAATAAGGGATCAACTCTTGAAGGTACTCTGTGTAGAGCTGAAGTCTTTTGTCTCTAACTTTCCAAATTCCTATTGTCTGAGATATGATGAGATTAGAATCTCCATACATAGTGAGATGTCTTGCTCCTTCTACCAAAGTGGCTTTTACTCCATATATACATGCTTCATACTCAGCTGCATAGTGAGATGTCTTGCTCCTTCTACCAAAGCGGCTTTTACTCCATATATACATGCTTCATACTCAGCTGTATTGTTTGTTGTTGGGAAATCTAGCTTGACAACAAATGGAATATGGACTCCATCAGGATCTATTAACAAAACCCCTGCTCCATTACCTCTCCTATTAGAAGCTCCAACAAAATACATGCACCATTGTGGATTGTCAATAATAAATACTCATCAGGGAATGCATCATCATATTCATCTCTCGACACTGGTCCTTCTGCTAGGGCTTCAGATATGGCTCTTCCTTTAACAAATTTCTGGCTGACACATTGAATATCAAACTTAGAAAGCATAGCATGCCATCTCGCCAATCTTTCACTAAAAATGGGTTTTTCGAACAGATACTTGATTGGATCAAGTCTTGAGATCAGATAGGTGGCATAAGCTTGAAGGTGATGCCTCAACTTCTTCGTGGCATAGACCAAAGAGATACATGCTTTTTCTAGTGGGGTATATCTTGTCTCATACTCTAAGAATTTCTTGCTGAGATAGTATATGGAAACTTCCTTCTTTGTTCTCTTTTGATATTGGGCTAAGAGAGCTCCCACAGTTGTTTCGGTGATAGTGAGGTACAGAATCAGAGGTTTTCCTTGTCTAGGTGGCATTAGAACAGGTGGATTTGAAAGGTACCCTTTCATGGAATCGAAAGCTTATTGAAATTCCCCATTCCACTCATGGGATGCCCCTTTTCTAAGCAGCTTAAATATAGGTTCACATCTCATAGTGAGTTGTGAGATGAACCTGCTGATATATTGAATTCTGCCGAGAAATCCTCTTACTTCTTTTTCTGTTTTTGGAGGAGGTAGCTCTTGAATAACTTTTACCTTTTCCGAGTCCATTTTAATGCCGTCTTGACTGACAATGAATCCCAACAACTTTCCCGAAGTGACACCAAACCCACACTTTTGAGGATTTAGCCTTAGATTGTACTTCCTGATTCTTTCAAAGAAGGACCTAAGTGCAGGAATATGCCCCTCACGATATTCACTTTTCACAATCATATCATCTATATAGACCTCCACAATGTCGTGGATGAGGTCATGAAGGATAGTGGTTGCAACCCTTTGATATGTAGCTCCGGCATTCTTGAGACCAAAAGGCATAACTCGATAGCAGAAAGTGCCCCACCGAGTGATGAAAGACGTTTTTGTCATGTCCTCTTGGGCCATTAGTATTTGATTATACCCTGAAAATCCATTAATGAAGGAAAACATTGCATGATCGACCGTACTATCCACGAGGACTTCGATATGGGGTAGAGGAAAGCAATCTTTTGGTGATGCAGCATTCAAATCTCGAAAATCAATGCACATCCGAACTCTTCCATCCTTTTTAGGTACAACCACTATATTGGCAAGCCAACTCGAATGTATTACAGCTTGGATGAATTTGGTATCAAGCTGTTTCTGGATTTCTTCTTTCACTTTCACACTAACCTCTGGCTTCATTCGGCGAAGCTTTTGCTGCTTAGGCTTGCTTTCAGGATGTAACAGAATGCGATGTTCCGTAATTTCTCTATTAACGCCAGGCATATCAGCATAAGAACATGCAAACACATCTACATACTCTTTTAACAATGCAATAAACACAGACTGTTCAGTTGGGGAATGTGATGAACCTATTTTTACTTCTTTTACAGCATTTTATATGCCAATAATAATTATAATGGACTCTTTTATGGGTTTTATATATGTTTCAGTTTTATCAAGTGATTCATCATTACTACCTCCGTCCCAGAATAGTCTAAACACTTTCCTTTTATGTTTGTCCCAAATTAGTTTGAACACTTCCATTATTGGCATGGTCCCACCATTAATATATTATTTCTTTTACACATATTTGGCCCACACTCTACCTTTTATCAATAAAAAGTTACCCAACTTTCTCTCTCCTCTAATAAAAAATACCCCACCAACTCCTATCACATCTCCTATTTAAATAAAATAACATTTGATAACCACACCACAACTTATCACCTTAAACTACGTGCCCAACAAGTGTTCAGATCTTTCTGGGACGGAGGGAGTATTAAATTAACTATCAGAATTAACTTCTTGCATGCAAATGTACTTAGATAAAGGTTCACATTCAATTTCCTCAGTTTCAGAGTCTTCTGACTAGGTATGCAAGGTAGATTGGCTAGAAGATGAGCTATCAATATGATATCCATCTGAAAGAGGTGAAAGGGTAGTTTTATGAGATGGATGTGGAGGATGGTTTCCTAAAAACATTTTAAATTATATAGGCCCGTCTTTTGCCTAACACTCAATACCCCACTTATGTTCAATGCTTTCACCAAAAGGTATCATCAAAGACACTGGGTCAAAATTCCCTTCCTCAATGGACTCGAAAGTGAAAAGTTTCTTAAGGACTCCATGTTCCAGATTATCCAACCAGTCATTTTCCTTTTTCATTTTTTGTTTTTGGACAAACTAACTTTTGATTAAGTCCAGATTTCTAGCTTCATTGAAGAATATCTATAATCCCGGTAAAATCTTATGTTCCTTCCTACTAAGAAAAGGTTCTGGAAACTCATAGTATGGCTCAGTATCTCCTTGCAGGATGAACTGACCATTGAGGGTAACATAAGGTTTTTTTGATGTTGTAAGAAGCACTGCCCGGATCATATCATAATCCATGTCGGTTTTGCTTGTCTACTATGGAGATTGGTTGGTTTATTCTCCAACCATCATGCCCTAATTTGGCTCCTCGAGTATAACCCATCTTCATCATGATTTGAAGTCCTTTGGACAGAGGTTGCATGGCAAACTCTACAGGCTCTTTGACCGCATTTGTGGATATGGCTAAGGTGTTTGTTTTCTGATGGTAATTAGTCATCCTTAGAAAAAGAATGGTCCACCATTAAAAGAAAAGAGAAGAAAGCTACATATTGCAGAATGCATCACTGGATAAGGAAAATTTTCTAAAACAATTTTGCAATATTTTGACTAGAATGGTCCACCATTACAATTTTTTTTTTTTATGTTTTGACTCTCTTGAATGATTTTACTGTCATTGGTGTTGTAAACAAATTTTTTTTTTCATTCTTCCATTCCCTGCTTTAAGATTGAACAAAGACAGAAAATATAGAGATTAGGGCATGTATCCCTATTGATATGTCAATTTAGCATTCTGAAATTGCACATGTGATGACTGGCATCTTGGGTTCTTATAACATTGCCTGAAATACAATGGTTAATACATTTGAGTCGAACTCGAAGGCTGCCTACATATCCCCATTGCTCTAGGTGCATTTTATGGGGAATCAGACTCAACGTAGTTCGTTATTTTAAAAGGAACTAAAGTTTTTTATTTAATAAAGCAGCTGCACTCATATTGAGCTACTTACGTACCCCAGGTGTTACATAGGTGGAGTGATCTCACAGTGCAAGTGTACGTGATAATGGGTATTCAACCAGCACGTATTTCTCTGATACTAACGAGCTGGACTATTTTTCTCTCTTTTTTTTTCTTTTTTTAAAATTTTTAAATGGGCTAACCCCCTATAGGACGTTTACCGAAGATCTTTCCCCTTCTGTCATCTGATAGGCATGAGACAATTAACTAGCTTTGCGGTAGACGAGAGCTATATTAGTAATCTGCTTTATGCGGTAGCTGAGAGCATGACATTGGTTTGTGCCGTGACCATGCAACTGATGATAATGGTAGTACTTGTGGAGATTTGACCTTACAGGACTTGCCCCTGGGTATCTAGGAAGTGGATGAATCTGACCTTGTTCAACCAGTTTGCGAAAGATATCGACTTGGATTGCGGTCGAGGATGTGACGACACTTTCCTTGCAGGCACTTCTTTGTGGGTTAGACTAATAATGCCTCGATCAATCAGGCTTTGCACTTTGTAGTAAAGATCATGGCATCGATCAGTTTCATGCCCAAATTGGCGACAATAAGCGCAGAGTTTGCTCATGTCTGTTCCAGGAAGGGGTAAATAGTGCCGCTGGGGCTTGAATTATACCTTGGCTCTAAAGACGATCATACACTATACTTAATGGTTCATCTATCGTAGCATAAACCCTTGGATTTACATTGGGAGTTTCAAGATTTTCCCGGGGTCGTTTTCTTTATCAATATCAAAGCCATGCTGCTCCATGTGGCTGAGGCATGTGTACTGAATGGGAACCATGTGACGATAATAGAAGTCGTTCAGGTTTCGCAGTAATATAAGCATGAATTCCCGATCAGTAATAGGGACACGAAGCTGGGCGCGTATGTAAGCACATCTTGAACAAAAGTGCGAGAAAGTTTCTAAGGCGCTTTGATGCAAAGTGACTAGCTTGACTTCTTGACATCAGTCTATTTATACTCGAGGGCCCAGTTAACGAAAGCTTGACTAGCGTTTTCCCAACTAGCTCTATCCACATAATCTAAAGTATGGTACCAGTCCAGAGCTGGTCCATCTAAACTCTTGTAAAAAAGCATGGGGTAATCTTCCTCTGGTATGCCCCATGGGTGTAAGGCATTCATAAACCCAACTAAGTGGACAAAAATATCACAATTCCCATCAAATTTCCTGAACTGTGGCAATTCACGATAGTATCTTCATGTTGATATCCCGGAAAGAGAATCAGCGACTCTGTGTGAACCTCTCGGATAGGGCCTACTACATTAAAGTTCAGGTCAAAATCGTCAATCCTAGATCTCTTCTTTGACTCATTATCATCATTTCCTTCCATTTCTGGAGGATTGCCAATGCAGGATTCTTCTGGTGCTTCAGATGACATATTATGTGTGCCGATGCTTGGAGCTCCTACCTCTTCTTCATCATCCTCACTTGGTTCATACTCTAGCTCTGTTTCTTCAGCACTTACATCTGGTGTGGCCGCTGCGATCTCATTCATCCATGAATTATCAGGCCCTGCTAGAATACAGTGGATGGTGTAACCATCCCACCTAGTGCCCTCTACTTCGTTCAGAAACAATACAGACTTCCCGGTGTTGGAGACGGTCATAATTTTTGGAGCACTAGAAATAGTCACAACACCCTGATCAGTGAGAATCTTTACCTTCTGATGTAGAGTAGAGGCTACTGCTCTATTTTCATGCAGCCATGGTCTTCCTAATAAGAGGTTGAAACATGCTTGAATGTCAATGACCATGAATTCCACCTTCCTTGCCACGGGACCACATTTAATGAGGAGGCTGATTAAACCCAGTACTTCTTTCTTGGCATTATCCTATGCTCTGACCACCTGGTTGGATGGTACCATATCTTCTTTTGAATACCCAAGTCTTCTTAGCACACGTAGAGGGCAAACGTTGATTGCGGAGCCATCGTCAATCAATACTCTAGGTGTATCCCATCCATTACAACGTATAGTGATGTGCAATGAATCATTTTGGTTGATATTATCAGGGAGATCATTGTTTGAAGTAGTGAAGTGACCTCCTGTGCTTTTCTCCACAATTGTCAAGATGAAGAGGCATCTTCATCAGCATCAGAGTCCAAAATGAATAAAGCACTATCATATCCAAGGTTCCACACATATCAGAGAATGGATCCTTGTTGAGAGTGAAACTGAGGTCTGTACAAGGCATCATTTTGACCTTTTCTTGAGTGGAATAGTCATAAACCAGACACTTGTAACCTACGGCTATTGGCATTTCATACATTTGGGGAATTGTCTTGCGGATTAACTGGATTGGATCGCTTCCGTCTGACACAAAAGAGATTACATTAATCGCAAATGAGGGTTTATTATTAGGAAGGGGGTTTTTTGTGATGTTGAGCTGAGAGTCGTTTGGTTTAGTAGAAGTGGATCCTAAAGAGAGTTTTCCATCATCCACAAGGTTTTGAATTTGATGCTTTAGAACCGTGCAGTTTTCAGTATTATTCCCCGGGCTTTGATGATATTCACAGCTTTGGTTTGGGTCATAACCTGGGTAAGGATTTTTAGGAGGTGGACGTGGATTCATGGGTTGAATGAGATTGGCATTTTTTTAAAGTGTACAACAAAAATGTACAAATTCTATAATTCTATATTCACAGCTTTGGTTTGGGTCCATATGAAGATGGAGAATAAATTTAAAGTGTAAGATGGATCATCATACAATTTAACTTAGTTAAATTTGCAATTTTTCCACTTAATTGAGATTGGGTCATTTGATTCATATATTATGATATATTGGGCCCAACATACAAAATTTATAACATTGGTTGCTCATTTTATTAAAAAGAATTGTGGAATTATTTATGAAAATTATGCATAAACATCTCCATATTTTTCATTAATTGAGTGATGTAATAACTATTTACAAAGAAACTATTATACAACAAAAATGTACAAATTCTATAATCTATACAAATCTTTAATCTTGATCTTCACCATGATGCTCCTTGATCTTCATCCACTTGAATGGGCTTTGGAATTCATGTTTATTTGTAAACTTGTGAAAATTAGAGATTAATTAACCTCTTTGATTTTGATTTTTTTATGATGATTTTTATTGATTTTTATTTGTATAATAAAAATGAGTCATTGTAATAGAAACTTAAAATTTAATGACTTTTAATTAACATTTTCGTATAAAAAGAAAATATTTTTTATGAAAGTTGAGTTAATCACTTTATTTCATTTTTCAGGTTGCACTTTTGTTCTTGTACTGACTTATAAAAATCATAACTTTCTGTAGAAAGCGTAAAATTCAGAATGTGATATACCTATGGATAGGTCAGTGAGTTCTTTATGTTGTGCCAATATTTCACAAGCTTTTAGTGATAACTCGAATTATGGTGAATTGTATTCTAAAACTGGTCAAAACAGGACCTTTATTCAATGGGTTCTTTAAAATCCAACTTACTGAACTTAGTTTGAAGTGAATTTTGGTATGAACATTCTAGACACTTTGAAAGACTAGACTGAAAATCACACAAGACCATTTTTTGTCCTTTTTCCTTAACTGAAGAGAAAATCAGTGTTCTGGAATTTGGTGATTTGCATGAACAGTTTTGTAAAAATAAGATAAAATTGTATAGAATTCATATGAATATAATTTTTATGTTTTTGGAAAGCTACTGATGTCTACAAAGTTTATGTTCTTATTTTTGTCTAAATGAGTTTATTTTAAACTTTATTGACAGAAGAAGCTTATGTGGTACTAGACAAAATCAGTTTTGCACAACAATATTGTATGGTTTTTAATTACATGTACAAAATTCTTTTTTTAGAAATTCCAAAGCCTCGTTACTGCAAACATTATGAACTTCATAGGAAAAATATAACATCCTATAAACTATAACTTTGCTTGACTCGACTCGAAAACTCGTTAAGCCCTTGCTCGACTCGTGCTCGTTAAGTTTTTTCCCAGTTCGACTCGAAACACTACTCGAGCTCGATAAGCTCAATAAGTTCGATAAGCTCGACTCGAGCTGGGCTCGATTGCTCGCTAAGAGTACATAATGTAAAATTAGTTTTACCTTGATTTTCTTTTTTTTAATGAAAAATCATTAAAATTACTACAATTACCAAAACATTTAAAAAATATTCAAGGTTCTTCTATGCCTCCATTTGAATATTTTAAACAAACAAATGATAGAAATTATCTCTAAAAGAACAATATGATCCAAAGATACAATTACATAACTCTTAGTCTATTACATAACAAAACAATTTGAAAACATTCAAAATCCCAAATATTACTAGATTATAAATTATGATCATGGACCATAAAGTAAAACTTTATTGGGCTTAGTAAGTTGGTCCATATATCTCAAGTTTTTTATAAACTTTTTTCATGAAATAAAATACATTTTTAGAAAAATAATATTTAAGAAAAAATTATTGAGCTGCTCGCGAGCTTAACGAGTCGAGTAGCGTCATGCTCAACTCGTGCTCCTTAAGGTTTCGAGCCAAATTGAGCTCGAGCCGAGCTAACTTGAGCTGAGTTTTGACCGAGTGTTGACCGAGTCGAGCTCGAGTTGCTCGCAAGCTTCTCGACTCGATTAGCACCCCTAATATACATAATACAGATAAAAAATGAAATGAAGTACGAAATTAAAACTGACCATAATTACATCATCACATTTTCTTTTTATGGAGATGTTTATGCACAACTCTACTTGAATTTTTTATATGAAAACATGTTTTTGGTTATAAATAAAAATTTTATTAACAAAAATCACACAAGCACATATTTCCTAAGAGTCTCCCCATTAGAGTTGACTATTCTAGGTGGGGTGATTTAAGGTTGGGAACCTATTAGGACTTCCACATACCCAAATCACTCCAAAAATTAAAAAATGATAAGAGGAAACAAAGAGAAAGTTAGTAGGTGATTAAGAAGATGATTCAGAAAAATAACAAGAACTTGAAGTTTACCTTGCTAGCTCAATGATGCACTTCCTTTTGCAAAGTGATTTTCTTAATTTCTAAGTGAGTTTCTAAATCCACTTAATTACTAACTTAAATCCATTTTTTGTTTTTCTTTTTATGAAATTCTTTACTTATTAATTATAACTTTGCTTTCTTTTTTTTAATGATATTTTTCTTTAAGGGCGGAATTAAGGAGAAGGAGAGTAGTATTGAGAATTCTAGATGTGAGAAGTAGTGGAGTTAAGTTGTTGTTGTGTGAAGTTGTTGTGTGTTGAAGAAAAAAAAATGGGGGGTATTTATAGGGAAAAGAGGTGATGAATTAGGGTTTTAAGAAGGTAGAAAATCAGATTTTTCACCCAAAAATCTGATTTATATCATCCCAAATTATCTTAATGACATCATACCAATGACATCACCTTAATGACATCACTAAATCCTCTCAAATCTTCCTACATCATCAAATCTATGGGAAATATCAATATTCTTATTCTCTTTAGATTTGATTTTGATCTTTACACTAATGCGGAAAATTCCAAATTTCAGCACATCCTAATACGTAGAAATGCATCGAAAAACGTAAAAGAAATGCTGACTGGACCACTGCGCCAAACGCAGGAACCTGCGCTAGGCACAGCACCGTGCGCTAGGAGCACTGGCCTGCGTCTGGCGCAGCAGCCGTTGTGCGCTGGGCCCATGATCATGTGTCTGGCGCACAACTCGAATCTTTCGGAAAAAAATTCGGATTCTTGGCTCTTACACCTTGGATTTGATTCTTATTCTTATTCTTTTTCATGATTCTTATTCCTTAACTAATGGATAAAAGAATGTGATTAGTGGTTAAGGAATATATTCCTATTCTTTATCCAATGAACAATGACTTGACCATCAAGAAAACCGTTAAGTATTGCGTCGGAATTTGGTGTCAAGAGCTGGACGCAGTTTGCTGTGTATGGCGCAGTGCTGTCAGTGCGCTGGACGCACCATGCATATAACGCTTGTCTTCCGCTGTTAAATTGTAATGGTCCGCAGACCTTGCACTTGTCTTCCGCTGTTATGGTTCGTACTGGTCCGCAGACCTTGGTGGAAAATAAATCGTATAGAGTTGTTCAATGTTGGGTACCTGTAAATACACAGAATACACAGGTATACAGACAAACAATTAGGGGACATGTATGTGTCCCGTGATATGGGTGCTAGTGTATGGACTTGACTTGACTTGACTTAAAGGTGTTATCGTGTGCATACATGTGTGCGCATGTGTGTGTGCGACTCCATGACTTACGCTAGAATCCTATGGCTAAGGACGAAGGATGCAATGCTTGACACAATGTTTGGATGATGCAGATATGTAATGCAAATGCAGAGATGTGATACTAATGCAGATGATATGACAGTAATGATGTTTTGTTGTTACTCTAAGCTCAATTTTTCTTTTAGAAAACTGTTTTTGAAAGAGGAGTAATGGGAAGCCCCTAAGGATGATCCACGTGGGTTATGATCGATTCGAAATACTTTGTAGAACGAGTCTTTGATTTTAGTTTGTTACGGGCCTAAGTGATCCCATAAAATAGTTAGGATCTTGTATGGGTCTGGAGCCCAGAATATTTAGTATGGGCTCATAATGAAGTCCTTATCAAGGTATACATGGAGCCTATGAAAGAGGAGAAGAAGAAATCCCCCAAGGATGATCCATTCAGTTAATGGATTATGTTGGATTTGAAATACGTTGTAGAACCAGTTCTCGTAGTACTTGAGTTGTATATGCTTCGAGTTTTGAATGCCAAGGGCCTAAGCAAGCCCATAATTAGATGCGATGTTGCATCTAGGGATGGCAATGGATCCCAGATCCGTTTTTCAGGGTCTGGATCCTAATTTTTTGGACCCGTTGGATCCGGGTCCGGATATGTCCAATAGACCCGGATCCGCAGATCCTTTTTTTTTTTTCAAAAACGAAGTTGGGCTGGGCGCTGCCACTAGGCCTCCTTTCCACTTCTAATGTTCTAAAAGCCTCTTCTGAGTTTTGACCTTCTTCATTTCATTCTTTTTTCACGTTCTCCCCTTCAATCCCTAAAACCTAACACTCCATCTCCCTCACCTACTGACTTTCACTCTTCTTCTCTCTCGCCGGCCACCACCAACCCCGAATCAAGATCTGCCCACCACCAGCGGAGTCCCCTTCTCTCTGTGCAGTGCACATCCTCTCACTGTGCTCCATTTACTAGCAGCCACCAAGCCTACTACCGGCCGAACCCATAATCGCCAGCCACCGACTGCAGTCGCGGCCTGTAGTGCAAACCTCCACTGCCAAGTGCCAACGCTTCTCTCTCCCATCATTCCCTTTCTCTCTCTTCGCACGGGCGACAACCTGCAGCACCGCACCACCATCCACTATCAGCGGCACCACTAGGCGTGAGCCCTGATTCTACTACGAATTTGGGAATTTACAAAGTTGTTTATTTAATTTTAATTAGTGTAAGTTTTTAGATCTAATTTATTTTTAGAGTTTTAAATTGTTGTAAGCTTGTTGAATTAGCTGCGAATTTGAAGTAAAATTATTGATTGTTGATTTTTCTTGAATTGGGATTATATTTTATATGAAAAGTAGGTAAAAATTATACAAATTTTGCCAGATCCGTTTTGGACCCGGATCCGTAGGATTCGGATCCGGGTCCAACATTTTCAGACCCGCTGGATCCGGGTCGGATCTGGGTCCACCTGGACCCGGTCCAGATCCGACCCATTGCCATCTGTAGTTGCATCCATTTGGGTTTAAAACTCAAGAAGTCATATATGGACTCGTGATGAAGTCCTTCGATAGGTCTGGACTTAGAGCCTATGATTTTCTTGGGTGGACCAGTGATGAAGCCCCCAAATAAGATGGAGGTGATGAAGTAACCAGCTAGATTGCTTGATTTTGAAGATATCTCGTCACTGTTAGTGGAACTTTCGACTAAAGATTCTGTATAGGGTTCGTAAGGTGAAAAAGACAAGAAAGGCCAAAGAAAGGAACACTCAAAAGATGAGGCATGGTCATAGAGCTGAGTGTTGAAAGGTTATGCCAAGGTTGGCTTAGAAGCGATAATATAGTTGAGAAAACTGGAAGGGATAATAATAAGAAGAGGATGGAGCCATAATGAATTACCTCACGCAATTCGGTAGGCTAATGCTACAGGTTCAAATCCCAGTCTAGTTCTAAGGGTAGGGATGAGCATTGAAAAATTCATGATTTTTGGGAGATCACACTTTTCTCATGGGCCTAGACAAGCCTTAAAAAATATTTTTGAATCAAAATGGCCAGGCCTCAAAAGAGGTTGCCTACGTATCCATGATGGAATCGGGCCAATCGTACCTTTTAGCATTGTAATTGGTGGCCGAGCATTTTGCTTTGGAGCCATTTGCAATGAATTAAGCATTGATTTGGAAGAGGTCTTTAGCAATGGTGGATAATGATGTAGGTTTGGTTTCGTTTAAAGCGGTCGAACCTCAGGGTGAGGTTTCCTACGTATGTTTAGCAGAATCAGACCATTTGTAGTTCAGGCCAATGAATGAGAAGGTGCCATGACTTTTGCCTAAGTCGCCCTTATGGGTTTTCGACCTAGCTAGCGGGCTTTGGTTTATCTTTTATGGCATATTGGAATGCAATGTGCATGGTTGTTTGAGAAGCTTTATTATACACATTTGAATTTGGAGGTTTAGAATCGAAGGTTGAAGGTTTTGAAAAGAAAGTAATTTTGACAAAGCTATTGATGGGCTTACTTGCAATGCTTTTTTTTTAATTTGATATTTTGTACTTTTTTTTGCTAATCTTTTTTGCTTTTGCTTTTTTTTTTACTTGCCCTTTACATTGAATTGTTGTCAAGTGTACTTTCCACGAGGTTGGTTAAAAGGGAGGAATGGCTTGTATTTAGGTTGAAATGGATGATAAGGATTAGAGAAAGGAAGGGATGCCTCTTTTATGCCAATTATGGTCATTGCCTTTATTAGAATAGTCATGAGTTTCATTGATGCTCATTAATGCAAGGTTAGAATATAGATAAATACTCATTTATTAATTGAAAATTATGAGTACATGCAATAAGAGGAAAATTCTATATTAGACTGGGCAAATAGAAAATAAAATCCTAAGTCTAGACTCCTACGTCGCATGACGAGACAGCTTCGTTGCTTCGATCTTCATGAGGTCTCTTTCTAAAAGAAAAGAGAAGAAGTGTATTTTTCCGATAATTGGATCTAAGCGAGTCCAAATGCTTTAATGGGCGATTGGGATTATATGTATACTTCTATGACATTGAGGTCATTGTCTTCGGCATTTTTCAGCAAATCATTCTCAATCTGATACCCACATCATATACTCTTGCGAAGCTATTAAGACCCAAGTGTTTGATATGGTTTTTGTATTTAGGGAGGAGGTTAGAAACGAATATTCGTACCAAGTCTTTTTCTGTAGGCCTTGATATCATATGGGTTGATTTCTTCCTCTATCTGTTTAGGTAGGTGGTGAACCCTTCATTTTCACCTTGTTTAAGAACCTCGAGCTCTCTAACGGAGGTTTGCAGTTGTGCGTTCGATTCGTATTGTTTCGTGAAAGCAATATTTTTGCCTTCCCAAGTTTCAGTTTGCTTGGGGTCCAGGGAATATAACCAATTTTGGCGAATTGGGTCCAACGACATCGGGAAACCATTGGGTAAAGTTCAGAGTCAACTAATTTGATGATCATGGTTGCACCAAAGTTCCTTAGATGATAGTTTGGATTATCAGTTGGTTTGAATTTAGGGATGTCAGTTGCAGAGGATTTTTCGGGAAGTTTCCCCTTCAGTTTGGTGTTATCAATAGGCTCAAAATAGGAATTTGTATTGGTTACCCTACGAACGACACTCACCAATTACTTGTTGAATCTAGGAGATTCACCAGACTCGATCTTCTCAAGCCTTATAGCTATTTCTTCGATCATGCTAGACAGCTTGGCTAAAGCTCTAGCCATTTTAGCGACTTGTTGTTCGGTGTTCGATGGACTGCCCATTTTAATGTCTCTTGACTTCTGCATGGATTATCAATGAAGGCTTTTTAGAAAGAGAGCGATGATGGAGAGAGAGAAATGGGATGAAGGAATATATGTCTGAAAATAATTTCCATTTAAAAAATTGAGCTTTTAGAGACAAATTAGCATCTCCTAAATGAATGATTTTTTTTGTTTTGTTTTTGGATGCACCTAGACCTAATGCATGTATGCATGCCTTTTTTTTGGATGCACTTAGACCTAGTGCATGTATGAATGACTCGATCTATACGTTCGAACCTGTAAAGGCTGCCTACATATCCCGAAAGTGGGAATCAAATCGCTTGTAGTTCAGGACTACTAAATGGGGAATGCATGAAATGCAATAGAGAGTATGGATGCAATGAGACTCCTATGGACTTCTAGTTATGCATGAGGTGTATGTATAATGGACTATGCAATGCAAAGGGACTCTAGTATGAATGTTGTCCTAATTGACATGAAATTATAATGACTTCAGAATCTTAGACTTGATAGACTTCTAACGACTTTAGAATAACTTTAGACTAGGTGAACTTTTAAGGATGCTAGACTCCTAATATACATGAGACTCTATTGGAACTCAATTCCTAAAACGGGCAGAATTTAAGTGAACTAGACCCCTATTACAGACAAAATTCTAAAGGCATTCAGACTCCTAAGATGCATGGAACTCTAATGGATTTACACTCCTAAGATGGACATAATTCTAATGGTTTTAGTCTTTTAGACCCCTAATATGCATAGATTTATATGGATCCTAGACTCCTAAGATGAATGAAACTCTAACGACCTTAGAATTCTTTGATTGGTTAACCTAGACGAGGTTAAAATTCCTAACACGGATGGAGTTAGATGAGTTTAAGGACTCTAAATGGAGTGAAACTGGATAAACCTACACATATGGACTAGATGGAGTTCTAATAGAGTTAGAATTCCCAGGTGGATGAGACTTTTACAATAAGATGGACACTAAAAGGAATCCTAAATGATGTGCACATAAAGGATGGATAATATACATGAAAAGATATGATATAGGATGATGGATGAATTTTTGAAACAGATAGGATTTAGAAGATGGGATGAAATTTTGAAAAACACAAGAATTTTTGTGAAAACAAAGGGAAAAAAGAATTTTCATAAAAAGTATGGGGTAACATGGGGGGATAGGAATATCCGACTTTCTCCAAAAAGAAAAGAAAATAAAAGGGAATCTTAAACATGACCGTTCACCTAAATGAGATCTAATAATAGGGTAACTCCAAAGAAAGAAAAAGACTTTTTTTGGGTGAAGTTAGACTCAAGACGTACTGAATAGTCAATAACTCTAATGCATGTAGACAGGAAAATAATGCGGAATTGGCCACCATCCTGTCTAAATTGACAAAAAACTCGAGATGTAGAAGCAGCGCGCCACGCAGCAACGTCGCGTGTGGCACAGGGCAGTGCGTCTGCGCGGGAATAGTGTGTCAGGTGCATCCTCTTGCATCTAGCGTACAGTTCCCACACACGTTTTTACGGTAATTTAGGTGATGTTTTGGCGACGCTATGACTGACATAATGACAACAGTAGTTTGACACACCAACATTGACTTGCGAATTGACAGACTTGGAATAAAGGTCAAATGAACAATAAGCATGGGACGAATAGACTGCGTGCCACAAAACTGCATGCGCGCGGCTCACAGGATATGCGTCTGGCGCAGGTGCGGTACGCCAAGCGCAAATAAATGTGTTTGGCGCACTACTTCCCGGCATGCGTATTCGTAATTTGACGAGAGTTCAGACGAAAATGACGATCTATTTAGACGCGAATTTTTAGACGCAAGGCATATCAACATGTTAATAAAATAATAGCAGGCAAAAATTGCAATCACACATAAATGTCAGGTAACATGGATGCAAGAGTTCTCAACCTAAAGTCTAATTCTACATTCAACTATTATTAGTCAGGTTTAGGTTAAGGCTGAAAGGCTCCATGACTAAGAGATTGATGCAACGCTTTGTACCTTTGCTTAAAAAGGTGGCCATGTGTAAGGCGCTCTCCAGTTCTCAAGAGAACAATGCCATGGTTAGGTAGATTTGCTTATAACTAAGATCCAATACTATCGCTCAGGAAGCTTTTTGGAAGGACAAAGCGCAAACCCCGCGGGGGTGACCTCACACATAGAACATGTGCTAATGAGGCAAGGTAGATTGGCCTTATGGTGGCTGAAAAATAGCCATGCAGATGCAAAACAGTATATTATTCAAATGCATAAAAAGAGAATGAATCGTACTTTTCAAGTTTCACCCATTCATTTAAAAAAATCAATTTTTTTAAAAAATCCTCCCCAGTGAAGTCGCCAAATTGTAGGCGTGATTTTCTTTCGCCTACGCGGTGTAAGCGCGTATTTGACTACCCCATTGTTAAGGTTTTATTTAAATTCGTTTTGAAGTCGCCAACAAGTCTTTTAGAAGAAAACTTATAAACCTAATTGGATATTAAATACTATAGGTACATCTTAGGGACTTATGCAGTGTAGATTTCCCCGTCCTGACTCCAAAGATGGTCAAAATGAACCAAAGATTGAGTTTGGGGTGAGGGTACAAATATGGTCATGATAAACCACATTTTCCAATTGATGGCCTTTAATAAATATCGATTCATATTATAGTTTTATGCAAAAGAATAACCATATAATGTTTTTATACACACTAAAAATATTAGTCGAAGTTGGTTCAAGAAACACATAAAGACTATTTTTTAGTGACAGGTTATTAAGCAATAATATTACAAGGTACCTAGCAGGTTGTCCAAATTATTTGAATTAGTTAGAACAGTTCTTTAGGTCTTGTTTAGCAGTAATAATATATGGGTGATAAAAATCATGCACAGGACAATCAAAACAACATGAATATTATATATAAAAATAAGAGTAAAAAAGAGATTAGAATGTATAGTAAACACGATTATCAATTAAACATCTACGTCATGACAATAAATTGTTAGTAACTTCCAGGCTATGAAAACAATAGAATTATTCAAGAGTCCTCAGGAATTATACCTATGCGGTTTAGGTCGTAGAGTGTAACGTCCTTCAGGAGGAGCAATCGTGGAACCAAAAGCACGGTATGATTAAGAACTCGAAAAAGGATTCATGTATTGAAAGTATTTGGTATTTGAAGGTTCAAATTATGATTCGTAAGTATTCGGAGATTTAAATGCTCGAGAAATAATAAAATTGAAGAAGCGCCCCTCGATTCTGGAAATCACGGGTATTTATAGGATACAGGAAACTGCGCTTCACGCGCTCCATGCGCCAGGCGCATGCTGACGTGTGAGGCGCAAATCTACGTGTCAGGCGCACATTGGTGTGCCTGACGCGGTAAGCCCAATAAGAATTGTACACGTGGTACGCATATTTTAAAAAAGATAGAAAAGAAAAGATGCGTCTCACACAGAGAAGTGCGCTAGGCGCATGACTCTGTGTGAGTCACGAATCCACGTGTCAGGCGCAGATTGGCGCGCCTGACACAACTCGGCCAATGCGCTGGGCGCACGTGGCGCGCTAGGCGCACCCCCTGCGTCCAGCTCATTTGCCAGCTTTTTTTCCGTAAACGCGTTCTAGAATATATTTTTTTATCCCTGAAAATCCGGGGATTGACTTTTGTGGAATACAAATCTAATTTTAAATTATTAGAATATTTATTAAAAATAATAAATAAACCATTGGGCTTTTAAAATATTTTAAATGGACTCAAAATATTTTATGGGCTTACAATACATTTAATTGTCATGAACAATTAATTGGGCTTTCGAATAAGATTTCAAAATACACTTTAAACTTATTTTGGATTGGCTCTTCGGATTGCTCTTCTGTTAGGTTGCGCCAACTAATACCGCGATATGTTTCATCATTAGACCCTTAAATGGGCAGGCACGATTAGGTGTCTACAACACCACATTTCCTTCTGGCATTTTCTCAAAAACCTAAATCTAACATTCATGTACCTTGTTTTGACATACCCATCCAAGATGGTATTCTACCTTACAATATATCCCTCAGGCATTTCATCGAACACGTGGCGAGCGTCTATCAACTCATCCACTTTAACCAACTCGTTAAACATTGAATTCCAAGAAACAATATCTCTATCCTCCATAAACATAAACAATTTCCTAGCAAAATCAACACGAATTACTCCCCCTAACTATCAATCTAGGAACTGGGTACAAAAATATTAGCACAAAACCGAAACTTTCTTATATGGGTATGAATCATTTGAACCAATTAAAACGAACGAGGTCCACTACAAACCTTTAGAAGAACTAGGTATGTGATATTATTAGGGTAAACACCATTTTTTAGTGTTGGGTTATGGCCCAAATTCTTTAAGGCCTAAATTATATTTGCTCATATACAGGAAAGGCTGGAACTTTCCTACTATGAATGCCGGTTCTCTTGATGAAGAATTAAGACCAAAAGTCAAAATCTAGTTTAATCTAGAATATTCCATGAACTCATGGTGAAATGAAGAGCATGTGGAGGTGGAGCTACTGTACGTGGCTTTTGGAGATTATAGAAGAAGTTTCTTCATTCTTCTTCCATATTCATTAACCGACATTACACACCTATAAATAAGGTGTTGTGCATATGCTTTGGAGCATCACAAATCCACCATTAGTCCATCACAAGATACAACAAGCCATCCACAACAAGCATCCACATTCTCATATACACACAATCTCCTACTCCACTATACACTCTAATTTTTCTCCTTTGTGAGTTTGTAATTAAATATTGTGAGAGTTGTAATTTTATCTTTACCCTATTAAATTGGGGTACTTGTACTCTCATAATTTTTATATAGTGGATTTTTGACGCTCGTCGTCCGTGGGTTTTTGGCCTCATTTAAGAGGGTTTTTCCCACGTTAAACATTGTGTGTCCCTTATTGCTTTTCTTGCATTATTTTCATATTAATTTCTCGATCTTGTTACGTTTCCGCTACGCTCTTATACCTAACAAGTGGTATCCGAGCTAACGGTTCAATATGTCGACTGTCACTAAGTTCGACATCGAGAAATTTGATGGCAAGATAAGCTTTAGTATCTGGAGGATCCAGATGAAGGCCGTTCTTACCCGGAATGGATTAAAAAAGGCTTTAGAAGGAAAATCTAAAAAGCCGGCAACGATGACCGATGAGCAATGGGAAGAGATGGATGAGAAAGCAATGTCGGCAATCCAATTATGCCTAGCCAAGGAGGTATTACGCGAGGTCATCCATGAAGAGACCACAGCCGGGCTATGGTCAAAGTTGGAGTCTCTCTATATGACCAAGAGCCTCGCCAATAAACTCCGTCTCAAAGAAAGGCTATACACAATTCATATGGCGGAAGGTACTTCCATTCAATCTCATCTAAATGAATTTAATTCTATTCTTATTGATCTTGAAAATTTAGAAATCAAGATTGATGATGAGGATAAGGCTGTTTCATTAATTGTGTCCCTACCTTCCTCTTACAAGCACTTTAAGGAAATTATGTTATATGGTAATAATGATACTTTATCTTTTGAAGATGTTAAATCTAATTTACTCTCAAAAGAAAAATTTGACCTTGAATTGCATACTAATGATAAAGCTGAAGGTTTAAATGTAAGAGGGAGATCACAAGAAAGAGGAAGTACCCATAAAAAGAAATTTAGATCTAAATCAAGGGGACATAAATCAAATATAACCTGTCGTTATTGTAAGAAGTCAGGGCATGAAATTTCTGAGTGTTATAAGTTGAAAAATAAAAAAGAGAAAGAAGAAAAATCTAAACAACCTCAAAAATCCGTCGAAGCCAGTTTCATTGAAACTGACTCTGAAGGTGACTCAGTATTATTGGTAACTTCTGAAAAGAAGGGTCTTCATGAATGGATTCTTGATTCTGGTTGCACCTATCATATGTGTCCTCATAGGGACTGGTTTACCACTTATGAATCTGTTGATTGTGGTACTGTCTTAATGGGAAATGATACTCCCTGCAAGGCTACTGGAATAGGTTCAATCAAAATCAAGACTCATGATGGCGTTGTCAGCACTTTAACTAAAGTTCGTCATATTCCTGACTTAAAACGCAACTTAATTTCACTGGGCACTCTTGAGTCTCTTGGTTATAAATTCTCAGCTCAAGGTGGAGTTTTGAAGGTTACTAAAGGTGCCCTGATTGTCATGAAAGCCAGTAGATATGGCAGTCTATATGTCTTGCAGGGACATACAGTGACAGGTGCAGCAGCTGTTTCATCCTCACTCTCTGATGCTGATCTCACTCAGTTGTGGCATATGCGCCTTGGCCACATGAGTGAGAAAGGTATGGACATCCTGAGCAAGCGTGGTCTTCTTACACCTGGTACTGGTAAACTGGAATTCTGTGAGCATTGTGTTTATGGGAAACAAAAGAAAGTAAGTTTCTCTACAGCTACTCATAGTACCAAAGCTATTCTTGATTATATTCATTCTGATTTATGGGGACCTTCAAGGGTCACATCTTATTCTGGCAAACGTTATATGATGACCATTATTGATGACTTTTCTCGTAAAGTCTGGACCTATTTCTTAAGACAGAAAAATGATGCCTTCCCTACTTTCAAAAAGTGGAAGGCTCTTGTTGAGAACCAGACTGGTAGAAAAGTCAAGAAGCTCAGGACTGATCGGGGCTTGGAGTTCTGTGATGGTGAATTTGAGGAGTTCTGCGCACAAGCCGGTATTGCTAGACACAAAACATTACCCGGCAAGCCTCAACATAATGGTGTAGCAGAACGTATGAATAGAACTCTTCTCAAGAGGGCTCGTTGTATGCTCTCTAATGCTGGATTGTGGCATCGCCGTGACCTGTGGACGGAAGCCGTCTCCACGCCTGCTTATATTGTCAACCGTTCTCCACACTCTTCTATTGACTTCAAAATTCCAGAGGAAGTATGGTCAGCTACAACTGTTGACTATTCTTCTCTTAAAGTATTTGGTTGTACCGCTTATGCTCATATCAACGATGGAAAATTAGCTCCCAGAGCTGTGAAATGCATTTTCATTGGTTATTCATCTGAATCAAAAGGTTATAGATTATGGTGTCTTGAGTCTAAGAAAGTTATTCTTAGTCGAGACGTCACTTTCAATGAAAATGCAATGTTGAAAACCCCTGGATCGGAGTCTTCTATTTCTTCTAACACAGGTGACCAAAATGGTGAGAAGGTGGAGTTGGAGACAAGTAGCCAGTCTCCCATGGTTGATGTTGGCTCTTCCTCAGGCTCACAGTCTAGCAATGAAGCACATGATGATGATCATGTTCCAGTTACCACTGATACTAACCAGCCACAGCAGCCAGACTATAATCTCGCAAGAGATCGTCCGAGAAGGCAACAAAAGAGATCCACGAGATGTAACACCCCGAAATTTCACTCCTAAATTTTCATGTTATTTTACCCTTCATTATTATTTTTCGTTCAAATTAGAATATTTTACTTCTTAAAAATATTATATCTTATGTTATTTGTTTTTTTTTCAACATTTAAAATGTTGTATTTATATTATTTATTTGATGAGAAATTATAGATTTTCTAGTATTTAGAAATACGCGTTTGAGCTAGTATTTTTATTTATTCGATTTGAACTCGTCTGGGCCGTGCGCATGACTTTTTAATGTGAAGGTTGAAGCTCCTAAAAGCTGTCCATAAAAATCAGAATTTTAGAAGCATTGGAGGGGCTTTTGAGCATCTTGTAACCCCCTTTGTAACCCCCCATTCATTAGCCATTCAACTCATTATTGTAGCTGTTGTAACCTTCCTATTTACACCCTTTTTATCAGCAAAAATCAGTCCAAATTCTTCTTTCTAGTCGACCATTTGAAGTGTCAAAGTTGAGAGGAGAATTCATCTCGGTATTCCCTGCTGCACCTTCACGAAAATGGCTGTCACGGGAGATCTAACCGTTGGATCATTCTAAAATTTGGACAGCATGTTGAGGACATCTGGACCTTCATTGTGACCGGAGGGATTTGGCATCCGAGTTTTGGAACATTGGGAATCGTGGTCGTAACAGAGCAGTATGTAATGGGAATGCAAGCAATTGGAGGTCTTCAAAGGTAACTAGCGGTTCTCCTAGATCGATTAGTATTCGTATAGGGATTATGCTAGTTTTAATAGTTGGGTTATTTGGGTTTTTAGTATCATGTTGGCTTGGGTAAAATTTTCATTATAATATTACTTTGGTTTCATGAAATTTATTGGGCGTGTTTTTGAACTCCTCGTGTATATATTTTTGTGTAGTATGTATTTAGGAATCATGATATTGATTCTACCTTACTGCTATATGAGCACAAATTGTCTAGTATCTTTAATTTGAAGCTATTACAAGCACGTATGTTGTTGTTGTTCTGGCGTGTATTGTCAATGTGGGTGTGCTATGGTTGTCGTGTTTCGTTGGTCTCGTTTATGTTGCGCATGCATGGATGTAGTTCTTGTGGTGTGACGCCATGGTCTTGTTTCTGTATTGTATAATTGCTGCCACTGTTGTGGTTGTAGATGCTGCCGCGAGCCGGTGGCCGAGAAACTTGGTGTGTAGCTTCCTTGGTTGATGTTGTTGTGGTTGCGTGGGTATTAGAAGCTTATGTACTATTGTTTGGTGCTCTTGTGTTTGCTGGGAATTTTCTTCTACTTCCTTGTTTCAAATTAGTTATGCATCATAGATGGTATTATGTGTTCAGTAGACTTTCGTAGTGCTAGCTGAAGGCTGTGTCTAATAATGAGTTTATGTTACCTTGCTTTTTGTTCGTTTATGTTATTAGGTTGTTGTGGTGGTTGATTTTTGTAAAGCATGCATATTTTCTTATAAGCATGATACTAGAGCAATAGCATGTCTTTCTTTATTGATGTAAGCTATGCTTATTTTGGTTATTTATAAGTTAGCTACAAATTAGTTTTATAAGTTATGTTGTAGAAATATTTGACAAGTTTTGCTATGGCATTGTTATTACGAATGGTTAAATTAGGAAGAATGCTTTAGTTAATTTTATGACGGTTTGATTTGAGTTATATTATTATTATTATTATTATTATTATTATTATTATTATTATTATTATTATTATTATTATTATTATTATTATTATTATTATTATTATTATTATTATTATTATTATTATTATTATTATTTTGAGAAGAGTGTTATTTTGAATTGAAATTCTTGGGTTGCGATCCTTGATTTTCTACTAATTTGGAGTAAGGCCTTAAGGGCATCCGTGTATTTTTGATGATTGAGTATTATTTTATTATTATTGTTTGAGAGCAAGATTATCCAGAGGGACGTAATCCCGGGGTGAAGAACATGCAAACCATAGGACGTAATCCTAGGTATACCTTGGTTTTGTTGTCGTCCGAGAGGTCGGTGGGGATGTAATCCTACACCGCATCTGGAGTTTGGCCATTCTTAGACACAGGCAGTAGGGAACGTAACCCATAGGCTGTCTGGAGGTTGTCTGACATTACCATAGGAAGTGGGTTGTCCACTAGCGTTCAGCTCTCTCTCAAACTAATTATACATTATTTTATTACTTTAAACTTTGAAGGTTTATGGTATTTATACTTGAGTTTATATATATAAGTTGTTTTATTCATTTTGTTTATTTTGTTATCTTTACTCTATTTATATTTAAGCATGTTGTATTATCTTTGTTTAAGTGTTTTATTTGATTATCTGAAGTTTACTATTGAGATGTCTTTGTGTGACTTAATTACTAAGGCTTTTATAACTCTTATATGGATCCTAATTGGGCTGGGAGAGCTGTTAGTTACTCCTCACTGATTGTGGATGTTTGTTGATTATTTTGCAGGTACTTTTGAGGCTTGATTATTTTCATTTTGGGCAATGGAAGAGATTTTATTTAGGATTTTGGAGCAATCTTATCTTTTATTGTTCTAGGTTTTCTATTTCGGGATTTTGAGGTTGTTCGGCCTCTTTATGGTTATTTTAAGATAATTCATTTGGGTGTTATTTTCTTTAGTTTATATTTAACCCTTATTTAGAGTGACATTTCCGTCAGACGATATTTCCGCTATCGTCATTCCTTTAATAGAATGCTCTATTTTGTTTATGTTATGTATATAATAGGACGGAGTGTTACACGAGATATCTAGAAGAGGAGTACGTGGTTGCCTATGCTCTCACAATAGGTGAAGAAACTTCAGTTGGGGTCAAGCCATCTACTTATTCCGAAGCCATCTCGGATCCAAATTCATCTAATTGGCTCGTGGCTATGAATGAGGAGATTGAAAGTCTCCACAAGAATGGCACTTGGGATCTGGTAGAGCTACCTAAAGGCCGAAGGGCGCTTACATGCAGATGGATTTACAAGCAAAAAGAAGGAATCCCAGGGGTCGAGCCTGCAAGATGGAAGGCACGCCTTGTTGTCAAAGGCTGCAATCAAAGAGAAGGTATTGATTTTAATGAAATTTTCTCTCCTGTTGTACGTCATACCTCTATTAGAGTCCTTCTTGCATTAGTTGCTATGTTTGACATGGAGTTAGAGCAACTCGATGTCAAAACTGCTTTTCTTCATGGAGATCTTGAAGAAGAGATATACATGAAGCAACCCGAGGGATTTGTTGTTCCTGGAAAGGAAAACCTTGTCTGTCGCTTGAAGAAATCCTTATATGGCCTCAAACAAGCTCCCAGAATGTGGTACAAGAAATTTGACTCTTTCATGATTGGACATGGCTACACACACAGTCAATATGATCATTGTGTTTATTTTCAGCAGTTTGATGGAGTATATGTCTATTTGTTGTTGTACGTGGACGACATGCTGATAGCATCTTGTGATAAGTCACTGATTAACAACTTGAAGTCTCAACTCAGTAAGGAGTTCGAGATGAAGGATCTTGGCACAGCAAAGAAAATTCTTGGCATGGAGATACATCGAGATCGACAAGCCGGGAAATTATACTTATCACAGAAGAATTATATCAAGAAAATTCTTAATAAATTCAGCATGAATAACTGTAAGTCTGTCTCTACTCCTCTTGCTGCTCATTTTAAATTATCATCTACTTCTTGTCCACAATCAGAGGAAGAAAAAGAAAAAATGTCTAGCATTCCCTATGCTAGTGCAGTTGGTAGTCTCATGTATGCCATGGTTTGCACTAGAGCTGATCTTGCATATGCCGTTAGCATGGTGAGTCGGTATATGCACAACCCTGGAAAAGATCATTGGAATGCCGTTAAATGGATATTCCGTTACCTAAAAGGTACCATAGATCTGGGGTTGGTCTTTGATAGGACTCTAACATCTTCAAGTGATGTTGTCGGGTTTGTTGACTCTGACTATGGTGGTGATCTTGACCGTCGAAGGTCACTCTCAAGTTACATCTTCACTTTATGTTCTGGTGCAATAAGTTGGAAGGCTTCGTTGCAGTCTAAGGCTGCTCTCTCTACAACAGAATCAGAATATGTTGCAGCTACTGAAGGTATAAAGGAGGCTACATGGCTGCGAGGCCTTGTTATAGATCTTGGAGTTCCACAAGGTGTTACAACTGTGTTCTCCGATAGCCAAAGTGCTATCTTTCTCACCAAAAATGATGCATATCACTCCAAGACTAAGCCCATTTCAGTCAAATACCACTATGTCAGAGATACAATTACTGAAGGTGAAATTATTGTCAAAAAGGTTCACACTTCATATAATCCAGCAGATATGCTTACAAAGCCACTTTCTACCACTAAGTTCGATCGTTGCTTAAACTTAGTGGGCATTCATTCTTGCTAGGCCTGCTGGGGCTCAGACGACGAGTGGCCCGTGGAATTTGTTCCAAGGTGGAGATTGTTGGGTTATGGCCCAAATTCTTTAAGGCCTAAATTATATTTGCTCAAATACAGGAAAGGCTGGAACTTTCCTACTATGAATGTCGGTTCTCTTGATGAAGAATTAAGACCAAAAGTCAAAATCTAGTTTAATCTAGAATATTCCATGAACTCATGGTGAAATGAAGAGCATGTGGAGGTGGAGCTACTGTACGTGGCTTTTGGAGATTATAGAAGAAGTTTCTTCATTCTTCTTCCATATTCATTAACCGACATTACACACCTATAAATAAGGTGTTGTGCATATGCTTTGGAGCATCACAAATCCACCATTAGTCCATCACAAGATACAACAAGCCATCCACAACAAGCATCCACATTCTCATATACACACAATCTCCTACTCCACTATACACTCTAATTTTTCTCCTTTGTGAGTTTGTAATTAAATATTGTGAGAGTTGTAATTTTATCTTTACCCTATTAAATTGGGGTACTTGTACTCTCATAATTTTTATATAGTGGATTTTTGACGCTCGTAGTCCGTGGGTTTTTTACCTCATTTAAGAGGGTTTTTCCCACGTTAAACATTGTGTGTCCCTTATTGCTTTTCTTGCATTATTTTCATATTAATTTCTCGATCTTGTTACGTTTCCGCTACGCTCTTATACCTAACATTTATCATATCAAAGAAAATATTGAAGGCTTCATAAGATTGTGAATAATGGGTGTGAGCTTTAATCAGAGTATTGTATAATTGCACATTAGGAAATTGAACTTGGTTGAATACATTAATGGCTAACCCAATTATAATTTATGCAGAGAAAGAAAGCATAGATGAGTTTAGGAGCTACAAAAGGATAATGTAAAGATCAGATTTGATGATTTGAGCATGAAGTTGCTTCAGATGTGGTAAATTTGAGCATTTGTGAAGTTGAGAAATTTGCGTTCAAGTTGCTATCTAGAGACTCAGGTTGGGGATCTAATGGGTGTGGTCATAGATAATCTGAAACTATTGTATGGTTGGGAGTTCGATCATAGGAAATATTTGGTGATTTTATTTTTATATACCAATTTTTACTCAAGTTTAATAGTGTATAAACTGTTTAAAGGTTAGGCAGACCACTTATTTCTAGGCAATACTGACACTTCTGTTGTATGAAATTTTTTCCCTTTGATTTCTCATTTTAGGCTTTGTTTAGAATTCGCTGATGAGAGCAGAGAAGTGGGACTGCCTCCTGACGTGTTTAATGTTTTGACAGGATTAGGTCAATAAGCTGGTACCCCATTAGCATGTCATCCGAGGTTGACAAGGTTCATTCTTGTCCTCTTTGAGTATCACATTTTGAGTTTAGTTACTAAGCATCCTGAACGTTGAACATGTGTTGAGCTCCTCCTTCTGAATCCATGTCAACCAAGTTTCTTCTGAATAGGTTGTGGGAGTATTGCTACTTGTAGCAAGGTTATGTCTTAAGCTTCCCAAATGGTCAAGGTGTGTGACGAAAGGTTTAGTCCATAGTAGACTTTTTGCAATCTTTATTTTCGTTGGTTTGACAACATTACTTCTTAACCTATTACATTAGAACTTGGAGGGAAAAGTCTTACCATCGTGTTTGATGATGTTGAATTGGATGAACTTTAGCTGCTTCTAGAACAAGCAACATTGGTGCGTTGCATTCAAGAAATCTTTGATTGAATACATCCCGTGAATACAAAGAAAAACTCTTCTACGATTGTGTTTTCTACTAGAAAATTTTTTTTCCATTAAAAATGTTTTCCATCCAACCAAACGCAGCTGTAATTGCATCTATATGTTCCTTAATGTTATAAATTAAGGAGAAATGACAATAATATTCACACAAAAATATCACCCTAAATAGTAAGTTGTTAGCTTCTTTACAGGAGGGGAGCTCACTCCTTGCTACCTTCAGGCTCCATATATGCGGTGGTATGGAAAACATGATGTTGTACCTCTTTTCATTAAGTAGCAATTCTCATGGCTAAGGCATTAGAAGCTTAACGCATTTGTAGTATCATTATATCCTATTATCCATTACTAGCAGTATATAATTATTAGACCCAAATAGGTCAATACAAGTAAAGTGATGGCAGTAAAGAAAGGGAAACTTCGTGCAGAATCAGAACAAGGAAATGAGGATGAAAGGGATTGGAGAGAGGAAGATCATAGGTGAAGAAGAAAAGAATCAGAAAAGAGGAGACAGAGTTTTGAGTAAAAACCAAAGTGTTATATTTCTTCCATTGTCCAATAAAATTAGTTCTCTCCTCATAGCATATTTTTGTTAACGATATGGAATATTACTTTCCTCGAGCTCAGATACTTGATACTCCAAAAATCACCGATTGAGAATGCATGACCTCAGAAAATAGGGGAGTATTTTATTTTATTTCTAACTTAGGTGTCATACTCTAAAATTAGGAAATGGAGGAAAATTTTGAGAGGATCCTAATACAATATTCTTACAGAGTTTGTCAATGTCTTCTACTAAATTTATTCACCACTAGAGTATGTTATAATGCACTCCAACACTAATACTCGCATATTTTTCAAATTACTTTAGTCGTTACTCATTATAGTGTTGTGTTTTGCTATTTGAAATTAGAATTTTTTTATAGCATCACACAATGTTTATTTTTGAATTAATGGAGGATCCATAAAGACTTGAAAGAGCCTTCATTGTAGCGCAATTATATTTGGATTAACCAAATAAAATGCTCTAAAGTCTTGGTCAAGAATGTTTCATGTTGTTTGTATTAGAAGTAATAATAGAGTATATGTTATTCGAGATAGAAACTTTTGAAATGACACTTGAGAAAGAATAAAAAAGTTTACATATGGTATTATAAAACGGTAATGTTTGGGCCCAATATGTGACTGGCCCCCCAATCCACAGTGCAATCGTCGGGTTGCCCTCCTATGCTCAAGAAACCATCCAGGTCAGTATATCTGGCCTGGCCCAGACCTTGTGCCAACTTGGCAGGCATTATTCACACATTCCAACGCCTATAAATAGGGAACAGTTCCCCATTTATTAGGGTAAGCAATTCTAGACTAACCTCTGAATATTAACCGCTAAGAATCGTAACTGACTTGAACGTCGGAGGTGCGATCCCGGAACCATCCCCGGGGTAGTCTAACTCTCGTTTTTGCAGGTCATAAGGCATTCCTCGAGCATCTGGTCGCCCTCAACGGTCTTCAACCATCAGTCTTGACTAATCCCCCATCTTATAAGTTTTTACCTGAAACAGGTTAATGCCGTCTGTGGGGATAGCCAAACAAAAAGCCATGGCCGATGCTCGAAGATCTCGTCGAGCCCAGCAGCCCCCAAACTCACCACCTCGAGGAGGGCTCCCCCCTCCCGAGGTAGCAGATGAAACATCGGGTGACCCTCGCAGGGCCCCCATACTTTCAGAAAGGCATCAGCACATCCTCGAGGAACTAGCTCCTCGAGAGGCAGCCAGTGCCGCCAACCATGGGCAACCTCGAAAGAGAGTAATCATCCCTCGAGTCGAACCCCCTCGATTTGAGCAGCCCAGCCCTAATCATGTCACTCAACAGGACTTGCAGCAACTAGTAGAGCGCCTCATTGACAACCTCGAACGAAGCCTTAGGGCTTTCGTGTACAGCCTTCAGAATTGAGGAGAGGGAACATCCAACATACCTCCTGTCCCTCGACTCGCCCTGGGACAGATTGGGCGTGATCCTCAACTCAACAACCCAGCTCCACAAGCTTCAACTCGGGCTCCCGAGAATTCGACTCGAGCCCCGCGAGCTCCACTTCGAGACCCCCCTAGCCGGGGGGATGCCCGGCACATCATCAACGAGCGATCAGGAATGGCAATCGAGATTTTCACGAGGTCCTCGACGAGCGTCGGGCTCGCTCGAGGCAGGAAGGAGAGACACTCCCCAACCATAACCAGGGACGGGAAGGATCTCGGCAGCAGGAGAGAGGACCTCGGGAGCACGAAGAAGAAGAGTCTAGCTAGCAGTTTCGATCCGAATGAAGAGTCTAACGCTCACTTCCGCAATCTTGGCTTCATCACACCCTTGAGCGAGGAGATCATGCGAACTCCTAATCCTCGTAAGGTGAAAGTACCACCCATCGACCATTATAGGGGAACCACGGACCCCATCGATCACCTCGTCGCTTTCAAAGCACAGATGAGTGTGCAGACGGGGAGCGAGGCAGCATGGTGTAAGTTCTTTCCCACCACGCTGAAGGGGTTAGCTCTCACTTGGTTCACAGAACTCCCCCCTGGTAGCATTTCGAACTTCGCCTCCCTCGAGGTCGCCTTCAAACAAAATTTCATAGCAGGAAGAAGACATCGGAAGACCAGTATTCACCTAATGTCTATTAGACAACGAAGAGAGGAAGATCTAGCAGAATATATCAAGAGGTTTAACGAGGAGTCCTTGAAACTCTCCGATCTGCACGATAGCATAGCATTCACTGCGCTGATGTCGGGTCTCTACCCATCGAGCCGATTCAAGCTGAAGCTCGCGGAGAGCGAGGCTTCCACTTTCTCTGAAGCAATGAACCTCGCCCAAAAGTTCATACAAGCTTCCGACATCTGTAAAACACACAAGGAGCCAAGTTCCAACAAAAGAAAGAACGACAATGGTGCTCGAGTGGACCCTCCTCGAGAAGGCTCTCGGAGGGAGAGGGACAAAAAGCCCTGGCTGGATGACAACGGCTATGACCCTCGATAAAACCTCAACAGAAGGGAGATATACCTCGATATCAAAGAGAAATACGCCTTGCCAGAACCCACACCCATCAGAACTTCCGTCAGTAGAAGAGACAAGAAGCTTTGGTGTGAATACCACCACGATTGCGGTCACACCACTCGTGACTGTAGGGAACTCAAGAGAGCACTGGACAAACTGGCAGACGAAGGAAAACTGAATCAGTACTTGAAAAATCCAGCAGAAAGGAAGAAAGAGCCTCGAAAAGAGAAGGAGTCCAGGAGCGATGAAACAGCAGGATTCCTCAACGTCATCGCTGGAGGGTATGCTTCGGGTGGCCTAACCAGCTGCTCTCAAAAGAAACGCCTCTACACCCTGAAACACGGGACATCGGACATGACCCAGACTGTAACACCCCAGAATTTCAAAGGCGGAAAAGAAAGAAATGATAATATATTTAATAGGACGATGGCGGAAACATCGTCTTCTGGGAATGTCACTACTACAAGATTATTGTTTATATAACTAAGTAATAAAAACAAACATAAGTAAATACTATAAGCAAATTAATTACTTAGATTAAAATCAAAATGAGAAAACTATCTCAAACTAAAGAAAAGTCTAGAACTAAAACCCCTAATAGATTATTTCTCGCATCTCAACCCGAGCCCAAAATCAAAGAAAATCCCCAACAACAAAACCTGCAAAATATACAACAAATATCCACAATCAGTGGCGAGTAACTAGCAGTTCTCCCAGAACAAAAGCAATCAAAGTACGATTCAGACATAGATTAATAAGAAAGGAAATAATTAAGTCAAGTTAACTACAATATGCATTCACTTCCATATAACTCACAAATAACGCAAATGAATAATAAATAGCAAGTGAGTTGGATACAAATAAATAAATCATCTCAAGAGTACTTTTAGAAAAATAAAAGTATAGGTAAAACAAGTGTCTGAGACAGAAACCGAACGCTAGTGATTCGCAAATCACTTCCTAAGGTTTGTCAGATCGCAATCTCCAGGTCAGTCTATGGGCTTACGTTCCCCACTGCCTGTGTCTAAGAATGGCCAAACTCCCGATGCAGGGTAGAACACGCAGAACTCCCTGACTCTCGGACGACAACAATTAACCCAGGTGTACCCCTAGTTCGCAAACCAGGTGGTTGGCATGTTCTTCACCGGGGACTACATCTATCCCACCGGATATTCTTATCTCAAAAAAAAAATCATAATTCATAAATATCATCAAAGTATCATTCATCTCAAAAATATTCGTCAAAAGGGATGACACCCGGCCTTATACCCATAATTCATCAAAAGTAATTCTTCAAAAATCCTCAAAATAAATCACTTACAAATTTTCAGCAAATATCTCCCACAATAAAACTTAATCATCTCTAAACATCATCAATGATATTATACTAATTTTTACAGCAACCACACTTCAATCAAAATACATCACCAATTAACTCTAAATCATATTCATTAAAAGAGTAATAACAATTAAATCATTTTATTCCATAAATCAAACCTAAACATGGGGTTACTCAAATGATGCATACTGTATACTACTGAAAATCAGCAACCCAGAATATATTAAATTATAAATTATATCTGATTTACAAGCCCTCAAACAATTTAATAGTGTGTCCTCAATTTCATCACAAAAACACCATAATAATTATGAAACCTACAAATTCGAGCAGTAAAATCACACAAAAATTATCATATAACCCTAATAGCTCTACTTACATGGTACAATTTTTATTTATAATTTTTAGGACTCAAAAAGTATTTTTAAAAGTTAATATACAGATTCCTCAAATAAGCCATTATAATAATTAAAAATATCAACAGACGCCCAAGAATTACCAAAAATTCACATAACATTTAAAAACTCACGGAAATACATATTATTCAAATAAATTAATTTTTCTGCCTCTATAAATAATTTTCATGAATTATATACTGACTGAACAGAAATTACAAAAAGAGATATATCAATTAATTAAAACAGTAAACAGTAGATAAAAATTATTCTAAGGCATGGAATACATTATACGCATGTTACATGATCTAAGAAAAATGATTTCATCAATTTTAACAGTCGTTCAATAATTATTATGAAATTTAGCCAAAAACGCACAAAATACTAATTAAATCAAATAAATATAAAAAATCATGCGAAAATTATTTTTCTCTACACAGTATTCACATATCATGTGTCACGTATGTTCATGTCAAATTTCATCAAAAATCTCATTCAAAAAGTATTTTAGATAATTCCTAAATTATTAATCTAATACCGAATAATACCCTAATCACTATGGTTCTAAGATAACAACTAGTTACCTGGATCATCGGGAGGAGAGCTGAGTCTAAAGAGACAATCACGAGTTAAGCATGCAATCCAAATCCTCTTCTAACCCCAAGGCATAACGAACGAGAATTGTAGCAACAAGTCACTAGGCATTTCTTCTTGAACGTTGAAAACTCTTGTTTCGCACTGCTCTGATACGACCATGATTCCCGATGATCAAAGCTCAGATTCTAAATCGCTCTGGTAAGAATGTAGAACAAGACGTTATAAACGTTGTGTCTAAATTTAAAGACGATCCAACGGTTAGATCTCCGGCTACGGTTATTTCCGTGAAGGTGCGACAGGAAAAACCGGGTTGAACTTTCTATTCTTTTCCTCTTCCTTTTCTCTCTTCCTTTTCTTGAAAAAACGGTGAGGGTTTAATGCAAATGATGCTGAACTTCTTTGAATAAAAATCAGAATTTTATGGATGTTTAATGGTTGAAATAAAGGGTTTTAATGAAGGAGAATAATTAGGGGGTTATAGGAGTTACAAACTACCAAGAGTCACAAGGAAAATAAAAAAAAAAAAGAAAGAAGAAGGCTCCCCTATTTCTTCCACTTGGCCGGCTGCCCCAAGCCCAACACCCACACAAAACTTTCGGCCGAAATTCAACAACGATCCATGCTCCGAAAGCCCGATACGCGATAAAACGGTTAATTCCTAAATCGCGCCTAAACTTTGAAAATACTTAATAATGAAAATAATTCTAATAAATTATATTATAAATATAAATATAATGCACACATTAACACACCATATAATAAAATAATAATTCGGCTCCCAAATTATAAAGAATAAAAATCATTGATCTAGAGAAAATAATAAATTATTTATTTTTTTTACGAAAAGAATATCATTTTAAAATAAATTAACACCAAAGATAAAGAGTGAAAATTACGGGGTGTTACACAGACAGCAGCTTGCCCTACTATGACCTTCAAAGATAGCCATCGACCCATTCAAACCCCCCAAGACGACCCCCTGGTCGTTAAAATAAAAATCGATAATCTAAGGGTGGGTCGAGTGCTTATTGATAGTGGAAGCTCTGCGGACATCATAACGATGGATTGTCTGTCGAAGCTAAAATATCAGAGGACTGATGTCCTGCCCATCAGCCAGCCGTTGGTAGGATTTGGGGGAAAATTTGTCCACCCTTTGGGGTTAGTCAAGCTCCCTACTAGAATGGGGGAGAAGGGTCGGGGGAGGAGCGTCCTCGTCGACTTCCTAGTCGTCGTCATCATCGGACGTCCCACCCTCAACAAAGTCAAGGCTGCCATCTCCACCTATCAGTTACTGCTACAGTTTGAGGCCGACGATGGAAAGGTCGCTCAACTGTTTGGAGATCAGAAATCTGCCCGAGAATGCTATGTCAACAGTCTAAAGAGCCAATGTGAAGAAGCAACCAGGAAAAGAAAGCAGCCCGAGCGGGAAGAACCTCTCCCCATGATGGGGATCTAAAGACCTCGACCGGTAGATGGAGACGAAGAGATATGCATCGACGATAAAAGAGAAGAATGATAAGGATCGGCAAGCAGATTCCTGATGACATTAGAACTCGAATCATCGAGGTCATCCGAGAATTTCAGGATGTGTTTGCATACACGGTCGACGAAATGCCGGGCATCGACCCTGAGATCATGGTCCATCATCTCAACATCAAAGAGGGACATCGACCCGTGAAGCAAAAGCTGAGACACCAGGGGGGCGAAAGGAGCAAAGCAGCAGCTGAAGAGGTAAAGAAACTGTTGGTAGCAGGTTTCATCAAAGAGTGCCAATATACCGAGTGGCTGGCTAATGTGGTGTTGGTCCGTAAGTCTTCCGGGACATGGAGGATGTGTGTCGACTTCACAAACCTGAACAAGGCCTGTCCGAAGGACGACTTTCCCCTCCCTAAGATCGATAGACTAGTCGACTCGACTGCCGGACACGCCCTCTTCAGCTTCATGGACGCCAACGCAGGGTACCACCAAATCCCCATGGCTGAAGAGGATCAAGTCCATACACCATTCACCACCTGGTCTGGAGTATATTTTTATAAAGTGATGCCCTTCGGCCTCAAGAACGTCGGAGCCACCTATCAGCGCTTCGTCAACAAGATGTTCGAGAACCAGTTAGGACGAAACGTCGATGTCTATGTCGACGACATGATTGTTAAGAGCAAGCACTAACGAGACCAAATCTCTGATCTAAGGGACACCCTTTCCACCCTACGCGCCCACAACATGAAGCTGAATCCGAAGAACTGTGTCTTCGGCGTGAAAGGGGGAAAGTGCCTTGGGTTCCTAGTTGACAAAAGGGGCGTCGAGGCTAATCCGGATAAAGTCCAAGCCATCATCGAGATGAAAAGCCCTCGAACGGTCAAGGAAGTCCAGCGCCTAACCAGTTGTATGGCAGCATTAGGGCATTTCCTATTGTGGTCAGCAGATAAGAGCATATGTTTCTTCAGAACATTAAAACAGTCAACCTTTGACTGGGATCAGGCAGCAAAAGATGCATTTCAGCGGCTAAAGGAGCATTTGGCCAGCCTTCCTAAACTTGTATCTCCTTTGCCAGGAGAGATACTTTTTCTCTATTTGGCTGTGTCAGGCAATGCACTTAGAGCCGTCCTCGTCGCTGAAAGAGAGAAGAATCAACATCCCGTCTATTTCATTAGTCACGCCTTTCGAGGCGCGAAAGTAAAGTACCCCCCAATCGAGAAAATGATATTTGCATTAGTGACTACTACTCGCAAGCTCAAACCATACTTTCAAGCTCACCCCATCAAAGTGTTAACCAGCCAGCCCCTGCGCAAAGTGATCGAGGGCAAGAACCAATCCAGCAGGGTGACGGATTGGTCTTATCAGCTGTCAGATTTTGGCATAGAGTTTGAACCTCGTCGAGCCATCAAGACCCAATCGCTGCCCGATTTCATCGCCGAATGTACCTCACGACCCGAGCCTGCCGAGAAGGCTCCTGGGAATTATTTGTCGACGGGTCATCATCAAAGGCTGGCTGCGGGACCGGGCAACTAGTCTTGGATCTTCAAAAGAACAGGACAGAGTATGCCGTGAAGTTCGACTTCACTGCCTCGAACAATGAGGCTGAGTATGAGGCTCTCCTACTCGGACTACAACTCTGTAAAACGGCGGGAGCTCGAAATATCAAAGCCCACTCGGACTCCCAACTCATCGTAGGACAGGTGAATGGGGAATTCGAGGCCAAGGAAGACAGTATGAAGATGAACCTCAAGAAAGTCAAAGAAGAAGTAATCGATCTAGCTCTCTTTACCATTGTCCACATCCCACAATCAGAAAACCAGCAGGCAGATGCGTTGTCGAGATTGGCCAGCTCCGCAGAATATCTGTGACCCCGCCCAATTATGTGGAGGTACTCAAAGCCCCCAGCATAAACAAAAGGGTGGCTACTCTCGACAGGAGCCCTACTTGGATGGACAAAATAGTGTCCTTTAAAAGGGATGGGATATTGCTTGCGGATGAGCTAGAGACTGAAAAAGTAAGGAAGAAAGCTCGATGGTTCGTATTTCACAAAAGACAGCTATATAAGAAGTCCTTCACCTACCCACTTCTTCGATGCCTAACCCCGCAGGAAGGTGACTATGTGCTTCGAGAGATACACCAAGGGGCATGCGGGAGCCATCTGGGTGCAAGAACCATCGCCGCCAAAGCCCTTCGAGCTGGCTATTATTGGCCCACGCTGAAAGAAGATGCATCGAGCTTAGTCCAGAAATGCAAGGAGTGCCAGATGCATGCCAACTTACCCCATCGAGCTGCCAGTCCCTTAACAACCATCCAGGCCCCACTACCTTTCGACATGTGGGGCATGTACCTGTTAGGACCTTTTCCTCCTGGATCAGGCCAGCGGAGATTCTTGGTGGTTGCTGTCGACTACATCACAAAGTGGGTCGAGGCCGAACCACTAGCCTCTATTACTGATAAGCAAGTTCAATAGTTCATCTGGCGCAATTTGATCACTCGATTCGGTGTCCCTCGAGCTCTAATATCAGACAACGGACGACAGTTCAACAGTGGGCCAATGAGAGACTACTGCTCTCGATTTGGCATCGAAACTAGATTCTCCGCTATCAGTCGACCCCAGACCAACGGGCAAGCAGAAGCAGCCAATAAGGTAGTCTTGAAGGGATTGAAGACAATGCTAGAGGGAGGTAAGGGATCATGGATCGATGACCTGCCTGGGATCTTATGGTCTACAAGGACGACGGTTCGAGAAGCTACAGGACAAACACCATTCAACTTGGTGTATGGGAGCGAGGTTGTACTGCCTGTCGAAGTAGGTATCCCCTTACCGCGGATCACCTTCTACGACCACAGCAGCAACGAAGAAGAGAAGCGAGTAAACCTCGACCTACTTCCTGAAACTCGAGGCAACGCTCTCCTCAAGGCCATCTCCTACAAGCTTAAGATCACCAGACTCTTCAATCAACGGATCAAACATCGACCCCTACAAGTCAACGATTGGGTCCTACGGAAGTTTGAAGCGACAGGCAGGGAACCTCGCCTTGGCAAACTACAGCCTAATTGAGAGGGGCCTTACAAGGTTACCAAGGTCGTTCGACCGGGCAAATACCGCCTCGAAGACCAAGAGGGCCGCCCCCTACCTCGACCATGGAATGCGGACAACCTTAGGAAGTTCTATGTTTAAAAGAGGTCCTACCATCAAAGTTCTACATATTCAAGTCTCCACCCTCGAAATTAGGGGCATCTATCATGTACATTATCCTTGGCGTAACTATAAGCCAACTTTTGTAATGCTGAGTCAGCAAATTTTCCAAATCTAATGTACCGAAATACGTATTAAGTATGCACCTATCGAGCTATATTAAGCATAGACAAAATATAAGTACATTGAAGAAGAAACAAATCTTATTAATCAAGAGAAGTACAGGCCATCGAAATGGCAAGCTTACAAACAAAAGAAACACCTAAGACTAGAAGTAAACTATAAGGGTCTAACATTAACCCTTGTAAGAGCCAGGAGAAGAGAAGAAGAAGATATGGGAGGCGGTATCATGTGTGCGAAGGACATCAGCCCTCGAGGTCACCAGCAGCAGGAGCTTGGTCCTCGACCTGAGGGGCCTCCGCATCCCCCTCCCCTCGAGGAGCCTCAACCTCCACTTGGGAGAGGGCGACAACTCCCTCCTCCACCTCCTGCCAAGAAAAGCCAGGAGACAGCTTCTTAAGGACGGCTCGAACATCCTTGAGAGCCTCAGCATGGCCAACCTCGTAGGCCTGAAGGGAGGCCTCCTCGAGGAAGATCCTTCCCGCCTCGGAGACCTTCCAGTTTTCAATGATCAGCTCCCGACAAGCGGTAGCTTCCTGGATGACCTTAGTAGCCCTCTTGTCAGCCTTCTCCGCCTTGGCTAAGGCCTCTTTCCTGTCCTTCGAGGCCTAATGCTGCCTTCGACTGGCCGAATCCCTCTGCTTGGTAATATCCTCGATGGTGTGCTGGGCCTCGGCCATCTTCTCCTCAAAGGACAATTGGTCCTTCTTGCACTAGTAGAATAATTGCTTATTGCGGCGGTTATTAAGTGGCCTATTGCTGCGGTTTTAGCCGCGCAGCAATTAAGGGCGCTGCAATAGGTAATTACCTATTGCTGCGGTTCCTATCCAAAACCGCAGCAATATGTATTATTATTTTAATATTAAAAATTAGGTCTATTGCTGCGGTTTTAGGTAGAAACCGCAGCAATAGGTGCACGTTTTAAAAAAAAGAAAATTTTGAAATTTAATTGTTCATACTATTTTCAACCTTAAAATGCTATTAAAACCAAAAGTAACTAATACAACAATATCTAAAATAATAAATCAGATAACTCATGACGAAATCAAACTAGAACTAATTGAACATAATTACATACAAAAAATGAAAAAAAAAAACTGAATAAAAAAGAATTCAAAGACAACGAAAAGAACACTAATTACATACAAAAAAAGAAAAAAAATTAAAAAAGAAAAGAATATGAGCGAGTAGAGAAGAGGGAGATCGAAGATGACGAACGGAGGCGACGCGAGCGAGCCTGAAGTACCACCACAAAGCTGCCGAAGTACCACCTACACGACTCCGCCGCCTGCCTTCGACCACCGTCGGCGTCCCGTCGCTGTAGCTCGCGGCCCTTTCTCTTTCTCTCTTCTTCTCTCGCACTCCACTTCGTCTACTCCTGCTCGCGCTAGAGCTCCACCGCTGGAACCACCTGCTCGCGTCGCCGCCGCCAGCCGCGCCGTGTCGCCAGCCTCCTCCCCGGTGTCGTGTGGATTATCGCCTCTGCTCTTAGTCTGAAGACGAAAACCCCGAGCGACGTCGACCGGGGCTGAAATGGCGAGCGAGTAGAGAAGAGGGAGTTCGAAGACGCTCGAAGATGAACGGAAAAGACCATTGAAGAGCCGAGAGTGAGAGAGGGAGAATGAGAGGAGAGATAGAGGGAGGAAGGAGGGTGAAGTGAGCCGAGAGTCAAAGAGGGAGAATGAGAGGAGAGATACCGTACATCAGTGAGAGAGGGTAAAATGATATAGCGGCGCCCAAAGCTAATATATTTAAAAACCCTAATGACCCTATTGCTGCGGTTTTTATAAAAAAAACCGCAGCAATAGATTAAAATTTTAATAAAAAAATATTATTTTAATCTATTGCTGCGGTTCTGGGTGGAAACCGCAGTAATAGATCTGGTCAAACCAGTCAAACATTTTTGAAATTTTTCCGTTGACATCTATTGCTGCGGTTTCTACCCAGAACCGCAGCAATATGTTGATTTTCGATTTTTCCTTTTCTTTTAACATGATTTATTGTTGCGTATGGGTAAAACCGCAGCAATAAGCAATTATTCTACTAGTGTTGATGGCCCCCTCGGCCTCGGAGAGCTTCAACTCAGCAATCCGAATCCGGTTGTTTAGGGAGCTGCTCTCGTCGAAGGACATCTAGTCCTTCTTGGCTTCAGCAGAGGAAGCACCTCGAGAGCGATGAGCTAAAGCAGATGCCCTAATCGAGAGCTGCAGAAAACAGAAGCGGGTAAGAAACAGAAATCACCGTAGACCATGAAATCATCATGAAAAAGACGCACCTCGACGAGAGTGGCCTTCAGGGCCTCAAGCTCTTGGCCACCGGTGGCCAAGCAAGCTGCTTCATCAGCAGCCGTCATCAGAGAAGGGGAGGCCCTGTCGAACCTCCCTGCTAGTTCTGCCCTCGAGAGGGCAATAAACGGAACAAGAGCCGTCGAGGAAGACGACCCCTCGACCTTCAGCCTCTTCGCTGGGCCATGCTGTACCCCAGGCGAAATGACGGGAAAAGAGAGAGGAAGAATGGGCTTCTCCTCGAGCTTGATCTCAGGAATCTCCTGCTTCACTGCCGCAGGAGCCATCGGAGGAAGAGCCTTAACGGCCGAAGAAAGGTCAGTACCCCCCGTCGAGGTCAGTCCCTCGATCTTTACTACCTTCAAGGTATTCGGCAACACCGGCGCCGCAGGAACGGCGCTCGAGCCGGCCTTCGCCATCTGGTGATGTTTGGCCGCTCGAAGAGCTTCGGGGGTAATTAAAGGCTGAGACATTGATAGTCGAGGTTAAAAAGGTCGATCGAGAGTGAAAGTCTGAGGAAGGAGAATGTAAATGATGTAATGACAACTCTGAAACACATCATACTTATAAGAAAAAGGAATCACGGATTTCAAGGCCTCCATAACTGCCCTCATGGGCCTCACCATAACCAAGGCCCATCATTTGAAATGCATGACATGTGCCCAGCACGCGGCCCAAAACTCCAAAAGAACCCTACAGGGCACTCAAGGCCCCATAAGGAAGACAACCTTACTCTCAGTGTCGAAGACAATATCCGAGGTCACAACACGTCGAAGAGGGCCATGACCCACGCCTCATTCGATAACCAAACACGTCGAGGGACTTTGCCCTCAGGGATATGTCAAGAACACATGAGCAGGCTTCTCGAATGACCTGCAGCTCGAAGGCTTCGACCAGTTCGATAGCTCCATACAGGTCCATCTAAACCATTGGGTGCCTGGAGAAGTTAACCTCACTCTGGCACTAGGTTGTTAGCATGTGATAGGCATCAATCGAGATAAGAACATATCGAGAAAAGACAGACTCGAATGAGCAAAACAACAAAAAAGCAGCAACTTCGAATATAAACACAAGACAAATGGCAAAAAGCTCTTTCATTCCATCAAATGAAATATTACATCCTAGAGAATTACAGTTAAGCTAAATACAAGATGCTAGCTCGATACTATTACTCTACTCAGCACCACTGGAAGAGCCACTTGATGAACTGCTCGAAGAGTCTCCCGAGTCAAGAGAGGTAGAGCTGGAAGCTCCATCTTGTTCCTCATCTTGACCATTCCCATCCTCGTCTTCCTGTGACTCTACACTCTCAGCAAGGCCCCCGGCCTCGGCATCACCGTCAACCCTGAGGTTATGGCCACCAGCACCCTCCGAGGGAGCCTCGAAAACCGGGGGAGAGTCAGCTTCGAGGTCGGCGGCAACGATGGCGTCATAATCTGCCTCGACAAGGGCCTAGTTGGTCGAGAGATAGACCTTAGCCAAAGCCTCCCGCAACTTGTTAAGAGCAACCTTAGTTGCAACCTCTGCCCCCTGGAGTCCCATGTCTGCAGCAAAAGTCCTTGCCAGCCTGAGAGTTCTGCCAGTCGAGGATGACCGGCTCCCTAGCACTCGAAGACTCACCCTTCGAGAAGTCATACTGCCTCTTGATCGAATCACGCTGACTTTGAGCATCAAGGATCTTCTTCCTCCAGCCATCCTCTCGAACACTAAAACTGTTATCTTTCTCCTCGAGGTCCTTCTGAGCAGCCTCGAGTTCGAGCTTGTAGTTTAAAGCCAGCTCCCTCTGCTCAGCAAGATCCTTCCAAAGCCGACGGAAGCTGATGGTGTGTCGATGGCATATAACGGCCATTCAAACCAAGCACTAAAAACCAACAAAGTAATAAAAGTCAGGAAACAACATCTAAGTGAAACAGATTACAACAAAAGATAGAGGCGTACATCGATCCAGGAAGCATGAAGCCTTTCGACCTCCTCCTCCTCGCTTAAGGCATGGCAGACATCGATGTCCGCCTTCGTCATAATAAGCTTGACAGCTAAGTCGAAGCGCCTAGCCTTCTCAATCCCGGACAGCTCCGTAAATGGCTTCGAGGTTTCCTCCGGTTCAGTCATTGCCCTCTTCCGGCCGGGGGCCTCTTCCCCTCGACGGGGAGCTTCTCATTGCACCTCAGTGGCCTTCGAGGGAGCCACGGTCGATCGAAAGGATGACTCGAGGGTCGCTACCCTCCCTCTCTCTTCCACCACCTGCGGTGCCACGATAGTCATCGAAGGGAGGCGATTACGAGGCCACTTCACAGGGTCCTGCAAGACAAAATTAGGCCTAAAAATAAAAAAGACGAGTAATGATCGAAGTTGCTCTTGCACCCTCTGATTGGCCGTCAATCGCTTCTGCATGGTTTCCCCAAGTTCTTGACGAGCAATAACTGCGCAATAAGAAAGCAAAAGTTAGACACAAAAATATCATCAATCGAACTATACACCCAGCAACGGAGGCCATACCCTTGGGATAAGCAGGGCTCAATCCCATCGCGGAGAGGAAGTGTTCGTCGCTCAGGTCCTCCGCACTCTGGTTCCAATTCGGTGGGATTTGCTTTCGATCACCATTGACAATCGAGGTGATGGTCTGGCAGTAAATGGCAACCCTGGCCTCGTCCTTCGACATTCGGGGTACCGACCTATGTAATGCCATGTTCGGGCCCTCGAGGCTAGGAACAACTGGGAAATCGCACTGCTCGGCTCGATACACGTACATGAACTCTGTACGGAAATTCTGCTGGTTCAAAGGCATAGTCCCCATGATCTTGTATGGGAAGCGAGCCTGGAAGGTATACCAACCCCCCCCATTCGATGCCGCAGACATCATGACCAGCTTCGTCAGATTCCGCCAAAGGGTCAGGGAGGGTTCTACCTCCATCATGTCGCATATGGCAAGGAATCCCACCATCGAGCCCACACTGTTGGGCATCAGTTGACATAGGGCGAGGTTGAAAGTACTTAGCACCTCGACAATGAAGGGGTGCATGGGGAACCTCAAACCCAACTCAATATAGGCCTTATAAAGAGCTATGCAGCCCGTCGGGGGGGTATAGACAGTCTCATCAAGCGTGTGGATATACAAGGCATACGGATGTCGAATCCAGTATGATATCTCGAGGAAGCGAAGGTTATCCAGCAGGAACTGCATGAATGGTCCTCGAACATAAAAATGTGCGATGCCTTTGGCCCGGGTCTGGGCCTCCCCTCCTCCCCCACTGGTGCTCGGTTCGTGAGAGATATCTTCGCTGCTACCCTCCATCACCCAGACAACCTGGCTATCGAGAAGATAGTCTAAGTAACTCCTAATGGCCCAAGGACGAGCAACGGTCACATCATGTGGGGGATTATTCAACTCCTCCCCCCCCATCGGACATTATTGAAGCCCCTTCGCTCGAGCACGGTAGGGCATCGAGCACCCGAGAAGGATCGGGGCAGTCGAATGCTACGGACACCACGGGCACCACATTTATTAACACCCCATCGAACAACGGATCGAGAAGGGGTGGAGGGGTATCCGAGCCAGACGAAGAACCCCCATTATTTATCAAAAGGGGATCCCGTCCAGAAGGGTCCATTTATTAATATAAAGAAGCGAAAGAAGTAGGTCGTACCTCATACAAAACGCACTCGAGCTCCTCTAACTTGACGAAAAAGACGTCTATCAACTTCTATGCTTTTGAGACAGAAATTTCTCGCGCAGCAGCGATCCAAAGAAGTATGAGAATGGGACAAATGACACGGTCCTCCCCCTATTTATAAACAATATCGTGCGAGACGGTTGATATCTCGCAGGCCTGAAGAGATCTAGGAAACAACGAGCCTGGCGTTGGGCCCTAAGCCAGGCCCAACAATCACCCTAACCAGGATGACCACCATTAGCTGCCCAAATCAGTCCATCCCAACTCAGTGGGTTGACTGAAGACAGCTCAGTCTAAAGACCTACGATCAGGCACTTTACCCAGATCGAGTGAAGGATACTCCAAGTCACCCCAACTATTGTAGTCGGCGCCCGTCAAGTGCTAAGGCGCCAGGACACCCCTCGAGGTACACGGGGCGCATTGGCCCCTGAGACACCTCATAGTGTCGGTCCAGGACGCCCCTCGAGGAATACAGGGCTAAACGTTCCCTAGTCTCCCTCGAGCGAGGCCCAAGATGCCTCTCGAGATACATGGGACTCATTAGTCCCTGAGACATCTCGAGCGAGGTCAAAGAAGCCCCTCGAGATACATGGGGCTCATTGGCCCCTGAGACATCTCGAGCTAGGCCCAAGATGCCTCTCGAGATACATGGGGCTTATTAATCTCTGAGGCATCTCAAGCGAGGTCAAAGAAGCCCCTCGAGATACATGGGGCTCATTAGTCCCTGAGACATCTCAAGCGAGGTCCAAGAAGCCTCTCGAGATACATGGGGCTCATTAGCCCATGAGACATGAAGAAGCCTCTCGAGATACATGGGGCTCATTAGCCCATGAGACATCTCGAGCGAGGCCGAAGAAGCCTCTCGAGATACATGGGGCTCATTAGCTCCTGAGACATCTCGAGTGAGGTCCAAGAAGCCTCTCGAGATACATGGGGCACATTAGCTTCTGAGACATCTCGAGTAAGGTCCAAGAAGCCTCTCGAGGTACATGGGGCTCATTAGCCCTTGAGACATCTCGAGCGAGGGCCTGGCCCAAATCGAGGAGAGGTTCAACGTTCCGCCAAACACGCGATCTCAGAGATGCCCTCCTTCGCATATTTCGCGTGGGGCTAATGTTTGGGCCCAATATGTGACTGGGCCCCCAATCCACGGTGCAATCGTCGGGTTGCCCTCCTATGCTCAAGAAACCATCGAGTTCAGTATATCTGGTCTGGCCTAGACAGGCATCTTTCACACATCCCAACGCCTATAAATAGGGAACAGTTCCCCATTTATTACGGTAAGCAATTCTAGACCAACCTCTGAATACTAACCTCTAAGTATTGTAACTGACTTGAGCGTCGGAGGGGCGATCCCGGAACCACCCCCGGGGTAGTCTAACTCTCGTTTTTGCAGGTCATAAGGCATTCCTCGAGCATCTGGTCGCCCTCAACGGTCTTCGACCATCAGTCTTGACTAATCCCCCATCTTACAAGTTTTTACCCGAAACAGGTAATAAATTGCAATAACGATGTTTTTAAAATGTTATTGTTCGTTAATGCCTAATATGTGTTTGAGACAGGGCCGTCTCGTATAATTTAGGGGCCCTGTGCTAAATTAATTTATGAGACCCAAAGAGTAAAAAAGACGGCGTTATATAACTATTAAAAGTTATCACCATTATTTTCCTCAAAAAAAAAAAGTTATCACCATTATCATTCAATTTCACATCATCACAATCAACATTATAAGCATTCTCATTCAAGTTTTCATTCAAATTCACATCATTGCAATCAACATTATCATTCTCCACATTAGAATTCTGATTTTCATGAGAAATTGGAGACTATAGATGTAATAGGGAGCACATCAACTCAACCAATTTGAAAAAAAAAAACAACCTCAAAAACAATCAATTGGCAAAAATAACGTAAAACACCTATAATTCTTAATTTGAAAAATTAAAAACAAAATACCTAAAATTCAATCAATTTGCAATAACAACCACAAAACACCTCAAATTCAATCTATTTACAAAAACAACGACAAAACACCTCAAATTTATACAATTTACAAAAACAACAAAAAACACACAAGATAGAGAAAGAGAGGTGTAAAAAAGCACAAACCCTAGACAAATTGCGGGAGAAGTCGAGAGAGAATGTCTACCATTTATGAGAATCCGCATATCACAGTCGAGTTCACAAGCGCGAATGGTGTCAATTTAGGTAGCAGAAGCAAGGCGACTAGTCAGTGGCCTTCTTAGCATCGGAGACAAGTTGTTCAAAGCCTGGTGTTTTTTTCTCTGAGAACTTGAGAAGGATCAAAAAAATTGGGTGTCTGGTGTCTGGAGAATAGGAATAGAGGAGTACTGATAAGTCCTAAGTGATAACGGAGGAGACGATGAATCAGGTTTTGTTAATGGGGTTTAGCGTCGTTTTGGGAATTGAAAGGGGATGGAGTTTTTTTGTTAGACGCACGCGTGAAAGAAAGCAACTAGAGTAAATTTCTTTTTTTTTTCACTTTGGCGCCCAAAATAAATTGGGCCCTCATATTTTCGGGACCCTGTGCAATTGCTTACCCTACACAGGGCCTTAGCGGCCTGGTTTGAGATTACCGAATGATGTCGTTTTTTTTCTTAAAAGCATGGCCTTTCTATTAGCTCCTCCACGTATGTTGATATTAATTAGAATTACAAATCACTAATCAAAACCTACTAATTAATTGAATTTGCTTTCTTGGGGGACCGCGCACGTGAGCGCGCGGGACAACAACTAATGTTATCAAGTTAGGGGTATGCATACTAGGGACTTTGAGTCTACCTTATCTAGTGAGCATAGCTAGCTCACTTGGCTTTAATGCTTCCTATCATAGGTTTCGAAGGTGTTACATTCGAAGTTTTGTAGAATGATTTAGAAAGAAAGAATGGATTGAAATATTTGAGTTTATTTAAAAAGAAATTTTTATTGATTATTTGTTAGTGCAGCTTTGAAATGAATTTACGAGATATTTTTATATGTCTTGCTTGCACATTTAATAGTTTACTTTTATTATAGTATGAAATCTTGCTCAGCCTTTGGCTGATATTACAGTGTTTAATGTGTAGGGATTTGACGGTGATTAGTTGTTAGTTGTTACAAAGAGTGTGTTTGATTTCTTTTGTCTTTTTAGACTTTAATAAGACTTCCAATGCTATTCATCTGATTTTAGAATTTATATTTGGTTTGTAATAATTATTTAGATTATACTCAGTTAGACTGTAATAATTAATTAAGACTTATTTACTATTAATTTCAATTAGAACAATTAGCCTTGTGATTATTATCATTAATTATCGCGGCGTAGCACCTTTGAATATTCCGAGTTTATTTATTACAAGATGTTTTTATAGTATCGGAAATTCAGGGTTGTTGCAACTAATACTATTTTTTTTTTTTGAGGGGATAACTAATTACTCCCTACGTCCCTAAATAGAGTGCCCATTTCTCCAATGCACGTTTGCCAATGCACGTTTTGTATCGTTAATATCTTTAATTACATATTAGTAAAAATTATAAAAGTTTGATTTTCTTAATGTACGCAATGAGACGAATCAAACAAGACCCCACATGACTATGTTTTTTCTTATATATTGAAATTTTTTTTTGAGGGCTTTCTTTACCTTTGAATAGTGTCCAAAAAAGAAATGGGCACTCTATTAAGGGACGGAGGGAGTATTATTTTGAGAAAAAAGAGGGAATATTATTGATTAGATAAGAAACTATACATATCCTTAGAAGCTAGATCAAGATTGGATTCCGACCATTATATCATTCACCCAAAAGCTTTCCCCAACAGACAAAAGGATGACACTTAGCAATGTGATGTAAAGTTTAAAGGGATACTAAATCAATACTTCTTATTAAAACGCAAGGAGCATTCTGGTTATTAGCTGCCACGTGTCTCCGCCAAATGTCACCCTATTGGTTATTACCGTCACGTGTCTCCGCCAAGTGCTGACATGGCATCCAATGTGGCATGGACCCAGCTAAGTGAATAATAGACGGGAAGGTTCGAACATTTGAAACTTAGATGATGTTATAAGGTAGAAAATCAGAGCATTATTGGCTCTCCAGGCGGAGGCGCTTGCATTGTTAGGAGCGGTAACAGATGTATACCAGAGGCGAATAAGTAATTTTAGAGTTCTTTCGGATTCATCCGAACTCGTAAAATGTCTTAAATTAAACAAAGGCCCTATAGAAATAGATAATATAGTTAAAGATATAAATTGTACTCTTCAAAATTGTAATAAATGGAGTATAAATGTAGCTAGAAACTTAGTAAATTAGGCCCATAATCTAGCAGTAGAGGCTAGATTAATTCATGCTTTGTAATTAATTCTTATGGTAATATTAATGATCTTCTTGTAACAAAAAAAAAAAGTAGTAACAGCCACTAGGCTACATGCTACTTCATGACTAAAGAGAGGAAAAGATAAATAGATATAGTTGTATTGAAGCCTGCATTTATTGTTGACACTTGCCTTGCTTCTTGTAGGCGTGATTTTATTTTCGCCTACCGCGGTGTGAGCGCGTATTTGACTACATCATTGTTAAGGTTTTATTGAAATTCGTTTTGAAGTCGCCAACAAGTCTTTAAAGGAAGACTCATAAACCTAATTAGATATTGGGAAACCGTAGGGACAAATTAGAGACTTATCCAATGTGGATTTCCCCGTCTTGACTCCATAGATGGTCAGTGAACCAAAAATTAAGCTCATACGGTCATAATGAACCAAGTTCGCCCATTGATGGCTTCTATTAAATATCGATTCATATCATAGTTTATGCAAAAGAATAACCATATAACATTTTAAGTACCCTAAAAAAATATTAGTCTAGGTTGGTTCATGAAATATATAAAATACTACTTTTTTTAGTGACAAATTGTTTAGTAATCAGATTACTAGGTTCCTGGCAGGTTGTTCATATTATCTGATTTAATTAGAACATTTATTTAGGTCTTGATTAACAATAAATAGAAGGTGATAAATATTGCAATCAGGCATAAAAATAATATTATTCATGAATAATAAATAAAAATAAGAAAATAAATATTGCAGGGAGTTAGTATACTATACAATATTTACAGTCGCCGGAATAAGTTAACAATCTACATCATGAATAGAATGTTAGTAACTTCAATAAAATAGAAATAAATAGAGAAATAAAAATAAAATTTGTTAATTTAGTTAACCCTCACAAATTATACCACCGTCTAGGGTCGTTGATTTATACGGATCTTGGAAAATTAAATATCGAACAAGCCTTAAAAAAAAAAGGTCGTTTTATTGTTATTATGTTTCGTAAATATGGGTTTGATAGGCGCAAGTATTAATATGATCAGCAGAAGAAGTTGGATGGTGATGATTCGTAGAGTATTAGATAATAAGGGGTGTAATATGATGATGTTGCTGGAGATTATGGGGTCACGTGGGGTGTATCAATAGGTTTTTTTGTATTAGGCTTGTGGTGTAGGTGAGGATAGATCGGGTGTGAGGACGGAGTGTTTAGAGGGTTGATTATTAGTGGATGTGATGATGCTGTTATTATTAAGTGGCGTTGTATGGTGATTGGCCTGTAGGATCTGTGAGGTATGTCGTGGAGATGTAGAGGGTGGATGAAGGTGAGACCCAGAGATTTTTTGTGTCGTGAAATTATGAGAGTGCCGTGTGATTCTTTTCGTCAACCGTGAATGAATGGGGGACTAATATATAGGTTTGGAAAAATGGATCAGAATACCCCCAACTTTAGGCCGTCTGCTTTTAATACCCCCAACTATAAGTTATTTTTAAATACCCCTAACTATTGGGGAGGTCCGCCAAAAATGCGCCTAGGTGACTTGTAACCTGTTAGCAAGGTAATATTTTTATTTTTTATTTCTCTTTTATTTTCTCTATTAGCTTTTGTAAACCAAAACTCCCACCACCCCCACCCCCCACCACCACCCACCGCCACCTTTCCTCACCCCCCACTACCACCCATTCCCACACCCTAGCCCCCTCCCCCCCGCCCCCACCCCCCCCAAAACAACAACCCCAACAGCCCCCCCTCCCTCACCCCCGCTACCACCCTTCCCACTACCCCCCCCAACCCCCTACCCCCAAAGAGCAAGACCCCCCCAAACACCCTAGCAAAAAAATTCCATAATTTATTTCTGATTCTCAAATTACAATGACTTCATCTGAGCAACTCAATTATGAAATCAAACTTGCCGAATCACTAACTCATCAAATTAGCGACATCTTTCGAGTTTTTCAACAAACTCAACTTCCTCAACAATTAACCAGCAAAATGAATACTAAAGTTCGGCACAACGCCAAGTAAAAGTTTTATTTTCAATCACCTGATTCCTAAACTAAGTTCATCAAATTACAAGAAACCTTTCTACTAGTACTACATGAAAACACATATCTGTACAGCAATGATTCAATTCCACCAAAAATAAATCAATCGGAACTTAACACCAACTAAAAATTAAGGTCAAACTAAGATCGTCAGTTTAAATTCTCACAAAAGATTGATCAAAAGACTCGAATATCAATACATCACAACAGAAAATTTAGAAATAGGAATAAAGAACTAACCAGTTAGCGAAGAATTCAACGACAGCAATAGAAGGAGGAATTTTGCGGAGAATACCCTTAAAATTGGAATCATTCAATTCAACAACTACATCATGCAGTTCAGTACTTCCAGTATCATCGTTAATCGTTCTCAGAATTGAGCGAGATCCGATCGAAAATTGCGAAGATTCCGAGCTTATGCAAGAGATGATGAGAAGAAGAATCACAAGAAGTGGATACATTGAAATTCGTGAGAAGATCATCGAGAAAGATTGAGAAAAAACAGAGGTGTTGAAGGATTGAGAAAGTGGCAGTGGGTGGGGGGGGTTTCGGGGGGTGGTGTGAAGGGGAGGGGGTTTCTCGGTAGGAAGGGGTGGGGAAGGATGTACCACCCCCGCCAACCCGAACCCTTTTTCATTTAATAAAACTTGAGAAGGGGGAAAATCTACGAGGGTTCGACTCAACGGGTGTGCTACCACCGCACTTATCTCCTTGGAAATAAATGCAAGGCTAAATTAAAGTATACTAAATTCAAATAAATTAATGCTTACAACCAAGTAAATCATTAATTAAATATTACTAATTACTTAAATGTTTCAGAGTTCCAGCGGAAGCTAAATCATAAGCTAAGTGGATGACAACTCTAAGTGATCTCCCTTTTGTTCCCCCGTCGATCACCCACCTGCACAAATGCATTGAAAAGAAACAAGAGAGACAAGCTCCCAAAAATCAGAAAAACTGAGTAATTCCAACTCCATCCCGAAAAATACTTAAGCTGAAAATATATTGTAAAATAGTAGGTTAATAGGGTTGAAAAGCATAGCACACATACACACATATATATATATATATATATATATATATATATATACATATATATATATATATATACATATATATACATTTATATATACATATATATACATTTATATATACATATATATACATTTATATATACATATATATACATATATATATACATATATATATATATATACAATGAATAATCACATAATTAATCCAATTATTTAAGGAGAGGAAAGAGAACGCCAGTAAGCCGGGGTCAATCCCCTATAACCACTTACTTCAACATTGTAGGTCGGGGTCAATCCCCTGTAACCACCTACGCATAACATAATGGCCATAATAACAGAGTCCCTAGTGTGCACACCCCTTCTACTTGGATCACAACAAGATAGAAGGAAGACAAGAATGAGAATAATCGGCATAGTAACCAGAGAACCTGTAGGGGCCGCTGAACCTCTCATACAGGGCAACCTGTTCATCATTTCCCTCCGATATTTCACTTTACGTGATTAACATCTTTTAATTCAAGTCATCACATAAATCACATACATAATTACGTCATCGTTGTTCAATCCAGTGTGAATATATTTCATCCATCATAATCTCAATCCATTCATAGCGGTTTCAATAACTCATTTCACAACCGTCACTTGAGTTCATTTATCACTTCAGATTCATAATCATTTCATTATCACAAGTTCTTACTAATTCCAACTTTCTTAAAATTTCAATAATAATAATAATAACGGTAACAATGATAACAATAATAATAATAATAATAATAATAATAATAATAATAATAATAATAATAATAATAATAATAATAACATTACTAAATGACATTAAGCGGTTTTAATAACGTTATAATAAACATATTTGTCATATCGTATATCGTCCATAGTCATGATTCATAATCGAAATCGATAGTCGTCGTCCATTTTGTCATTCGTATTCATAATCCGCATTAAGTCGATAATCCATAATTATAGTCCATACTTATATATTTTATAAGCACATAATAATCACATAATCAATTCGTTTTACACTAACGTGATCTATGTTTAGATGGACATCGGAGATTACCTCGTGACGCGTGCCCAAAAGTTAAGTTCACGAACGGATTAACACTCTTGATATTCCTCGTCTACGCAATCGGAATCTACATTAAACGTTAACGAGATCTAAGTTAGTTACCTAAATAACCCCTTTTTATATAAAATAAACAATTTAAATAATTTAAATAACTTAAAGAATTCTTAATGATTTTAAGAGAGTTTAAAAATCAAAGTTATGGTTTTTAAATCAATAATGAAATCATTTTAAGTAATCAAGGATTACTTCAACTATAATTTTCATTAACTTAAACAATTATTTTAACATAGAAAACTAACTTTATTATACCCATTTTATTTAAGAAACATTTTCAAGTTATTAAAGATTAACTTAAACTAAAATATACTAACTTAATTAAAGTAGGCTAGTTTAGGAAAGTCATGGGTTTAGTTTTTAAAAAAAATAAAAATAAACAAATAAAACTAAAATAAAGTGGAAAGGGGGGGGGGGTTTACTGATTCAAAGAATCAGTTTAACAAAACTGAAGAAAAAAAAACGCAAGAAGGAAGGAAGGAACAGAGGAGGCGAATCAGTGGGGAAGAAGAGGAAGGAAGGGATGCTGGTGTTTCGAGCGGTGGACGGGCGAAGTCAGGCGGGAAGGGGGTGGTTTCAGGTGGCGGTGTCTGGCGCGGGCTGCTGTCAAGGAGCAGCAGAGGCGCCGCGAAGCTTAGCAGCATAGGGTGATGCGATTGGGCTGGCGGTGGTGCGGTGTTTGGCTGGCGGTTGTCGGCCGGAATTACCGCTGAATCAGGTGGTTCGAGTGGTGGTTCAAAGGAATCAGGGGAGGTTGTTAATGGTGGTTTGAATTTTCATTTTTAATTTTCAAAATCAAAAATCAGAAATTAAGGAAGAAGATAAAGGATTGAAGCAAACCTTTTTTTTTTTTTTTTGAATTGTTTGCTTGATTCATTTAGGTGAGAGTAAATCAGTATTTATAGGAGGATTTGGTCAGAAATTTGGAACTTTGGTCAAGCTCCATTAATGGTGGAGGTGAGGTGTGAGGTATGGTGGCTATGGTTTAGCTTTTGAAAAATTTGCCCCTAATATCTGAAATGTGGACTGAACTTCAATTATTTACTGACAAAGCTGAGATTTTGTGTTGAAAAATCTTGGTTCTTGTGTGCTGTGAATCAGACGAAGAAGAATGGAGGAGAGGAAGATGGTGATCTATGATCACATTTCTTTCTTTCTTTTTTCTTTTGTTTTATTTTCCTTTTTCTTTTTGGCTAAAAGACATATGGCTATGGACTTGTATTTGGTTTTTGGATTACTAAAATGGATGGACAACTTGTACAAGGATACCAATAACCAAAAATAAAGAGTTTAATTTATCATAGTTAAATTATTTTATTTACTGACATATGGGTCAGATAAACTTCTAATGGAATTAGAATTCCTACATGGATGAGACTTTTACAACAAGATGAACACTAAAAGGAATCCTAGACGATGTACACAAATGATGGATAATATACATAGAAAGTGTAATCCCCCGTAATTTTATGAATTTTATAAATATATTTAAAGTATATTTATAAATGATTATAATATTTTATGAGTCGAATTATTTTAATGTTTGACTATTTTGAGGAGTTAAAAGAGTTTTATGGTTTTTTATTTCTTAAATTAATTAAATGTTTCATTAAGTGGAACTTTAATTATTTAAAGAGTAGTATTTAAAGTATATTTAATTATTAAATTAAGCTTATGGGTTGAGGAGTCCAATTTGTAGCCTTTTGAGCCCATTTGAAAGCCCAAAGGAGTAATTCTTTTCCTAATAAGACTCTTATTCTTATGTACTCCTAATTCTACTTGGATTAGGGAAAGGGAACCTATAAATACTTCATTAAACCTCCCATGATTCATATTTTCAGATTTGGCTTTTGTTTTCTACTAATTCTTCTTTCCTCTTTCCCTCCCTTCACTCGTTTTTTTTCTCTCACCCGAATCTGATTGCCAGATTTCTCATAGTTCCAATTATTTTTAGCCAAAACTTCCTTCTGAGAAATTGTAGATCTCGAAAAGTTATTGAACTTAGGCTCAAAAATCACTCGATTCTGATTATTATTCTATAAGTTATGGCCTCTGCAAGTTTCGCAATTTTGCTGCCATATTTCACTCGCGATTTCGGTATTTCACTCTTTTTCTCCCTTTTTCTCTTGATTCTTTTCCTCGTTTTCTTATATATTGATCTAATATTTCAAAGTATTATTTTGTTAAATTATTGTTTAAAGATTGTATATTTAATTATTTCAGATTATATGTTTCATATTATTAAGCAAAAAAAAAAAATTCAGATTTAATATTTTATGTTCAAGGAGAGATTTAAATATTAACGTCTTGATTTTTGAGGTTTTAAAAGCCTATTTTAGTAGTACCATATTTTAGGGTTTGAAATATCTAGCCTTTGGTGTCAAAAGAATTTTAGAAAAGGTTTTGACACGTTTTTAAGTAAAGTTTTATTGCTGTAAATTTATTGGTATATTGATATACCAATGTTTTGTATTTTGTTAGGCAGAGATTATTCCTTAGGCAACTTTTAGAGTAGAAAAGTGGCCTCTCAATTTGTCTAGACAAGGTACGTACATACATATGGGTTATGTGAGTAGTATCATGATTTTAGGAATGAAAAGTTGTAGTATCATGTATAGGAACTTTGTAAGTTCATATATGATTTCTATTATGATTGGATTTTACATGTGTTTATGCCTGTGTGCAAACATGTTGATTATAATATTTGATTATGAGTAGAATATCATGTTTGTATGGAATATTGATGCAAGCATGTTAATTGGATTGGGAACTTTATTTATTAATTCACATGGGGGAATTAATATATTTAAGAATTGGATCATGTTTAAATCATGTGTTCCCTTATATTATTATGTTCACTACTCTATGAGGACTGTGGGCCTTATTTGGTAAGTTGATCATTTATGCCTTTGAAAGGTAATTTGATTGTTGGCTAGGTTCAACAAATAAGAAGGATTGGAATTTAAAAAGGGATTACTCTTGGATTGTAAGTTGTGTGACCACTTATTTTAATCCTAAGATAAAAAGAAGTTCAGTTGTGAATGTCTGATTTGGGATTTCTGTATTACTTGTGTGTCATAATAAGTAATAAATTGTAAATCACGTAAAGTGTAACTTGGATAGTAATAAACTTTAGACTGGTGCACGTCTGAAGTTGGACAATCAGGAGTTGGGGTACATGGTGAGCGTGCCATGGCTTTTTCTGGGAATTGGATTGATCACCGTTCCTCTTTTTATTCAAAGGTTCCTCGATATCGCAGGTCATTATGGAATACGGAGTCGCGCCCGTATTTCGTCTTCCTAGGGAAGGCTGGTTTTAGTTAGACAACTCGGTCCAATAACTATTCCATTTAAAGTATTAAAAAAATGATTAAAGTTTAGTTCAGTAGAAGTTATCTGCAGAATGTTAGATTGTTATATTATTATTTATTCATGTTTATTATTTCTTAGTAACATGTTAGGAATGTTTATGTATTATTATGTAGTACTTAGCTTTGCTGATTACGTGCTTTGTTTGTGATTGTTGATCATGGCTTTGCCTTATTGATCCTGTGATGATCCATTTTGGTGAGCAGATTCTTTAAAGCATTGACATTTACAGGTTCGCAGATGTGCATCATTGGAAATCTAGGAATGGAGAGAATGTGTAATCTAGTATATCTTATTTTCAGCATTAGTAGGAACGTACTTTAATAAGTTGTTTGAATAGACATATTTAGAATGTTTGGTTTCAAAGTACTTATGTATCTATTTATGTTATTAAAGTATGAAGTTTTAGTTAGATGTTTTCCGCTGCAAAATTCTGAATAAGCCGATACGTTATCACACGAGCGATAATGCTTTGGTAATTCTCTATGTTTTTTTCATTAAAAAGGTATTTCTGAAAAGAGAGAATTATCGGGGTTGTTACAGAAAGATAGGAAAGAGAATAAAAGATTTTTTTTTTTTGGAAAAAAAGGTCGAGATAGAATTTTTGAAATTGATAGGATATTAAAGATGGGAGATCATTTTTTTTTTTTAAAATGGATGGGGATAGAATTTTCGAAATAGACAGGAGACTAGAGATTGAAAATCTTTTTTTTTTTTTTACTTGGAACAAGGGTCAAAGGATCAATAAGCATGGGACGAATAGACTGCGTGCCACAAAACTAATGCGCGCGGTATGCAGGCTATGCGTTTGGCGCAGGAACGGTGCGCCAGGCCCAAATTAATGCGTTTGGCGCACTGCTCTGCAGCATGCGTATTGGTAATTAGAGGAGAGTTCAGACGAAAATGACGATCTATTTTAGACGCGATTTTAGGAACGACACATAATAATGACAATTTGACAGGATAATCACAGGCAAATGTCATATAACATGGATGCAAAAGTTACAACCTAAAGTCCAGTTCTATGTTTGAAACTATTGGTCAGGTTCAGGTTAAGGCTGAAAAGGTCCATGACTAAGAGATTGATCCCATGCTTCGTACCTTTGCTTAAAAAGGTGGCCACGTGTAAGACGCACTCCAGTTCTCAAGTCAGGAACAAGAGAACAATGTCATGGTTGGGTAGGTTTGCTTATAACTAAGATTCAACACTATCGCTCAGGAAGCTTTTTGGAAGGACAAAGCGCAAACCTCCCGGGGGTGACCTCAAACATAGAACATGTGCTTATGAGGCAAGGTAGATTGTCCTTATAGTGGCTGAACAAAAGCCATGCATATGCAAAATTGTATAATATTCTAAAGCATAAATAAGAGTGAATCGTATTTTTCAAGTTTCACCCACTCATTTTTAAATTTTTTTTTTTTAAATCCTCCCCAGTGGAGTCGCCAAATTGTAGGCGTGGATTTTTCATTCCTTTAATGCCTACACGCGGTGTGAGCGCGTTTATTTGACTACCCCATTGTTAAGGTTTTATTAAAAATATGTTTTGAAGTCGCCAACAATTCTTTAAAGGAAGAATCGTAAACCTAATTGGATATTGAAAAGGAAGGGACATCTTAGGGACTTATCCAATGTAGATTTCCCCGTCTAGACTCCATAGATGGTCAGGAACCAAAAGTTGAGTTCGGGGGTGAGGGTACAATACAGTCAGGAACTATATTGCCCATTGCTGGCCTCTACTAAATATTGATTCATTACATATTTTATGCAAAAGAATAATCATATAACGTTTTAATACACCCTAAAAATAATTAATCTATGTTGGTTCAGGAAACACATAAAAAGACTAATTATTTAGTGACAAGTTATTATGCAATCATATTACAAGGTTCCTAGCAGGTTGTCCAAATTATCTGAATTAATTAGAACAATTCTTTAGGTCTTGTTTAGCAATTATAACATGTGGGTGATAAATATCATGCATAGAACATATAAGGCAATCAGGAATATTATATACAAGAATAATAAAAGGGTTAAAATTTACAAGGAAACGCGATTATCAATTAAAGATCTACATCGTGACAAAAAACTGTTAGTAACTTCAATACAATAAAATATAATTATTCAAGGATCCTCAGGATTATACCTATGCGGTTTAGATCGAAAAGCGTAACGACTTTCAGGCGGAGCAATCGTGGAACCAGGAATGTAGTATGGTCAGTAATTGTAATTGATTTGAAAGGTTGAAGTATTTTGAGATTCGTAATAGTATTCGGAAGTACTCGTGATGATTTTGTGTTCGTAAAATAATAATTCGAAGCCGTGTCTGATTCAGGAAATCAGCCCGTACTTATAAACAAAAAGAAACATGCGCTGCACGCAAGTCCTGCGCTAGGCGTAGGCCTACGTGGCAGGCGCAAGGACACGCATCAGGCGCAGATTGGCGCGCCTGACGTGGTCCGTCCAATTAAAAGTTTACACGTGGAAACGCATTTTTGAAAAGATAAAAAAAGTAGGAGAGACACGATTATATGTCTACAGTACCATAGAGTCAAAGAGAGTCACAAAAACCCCTTTGAAGTATTGTAATTCTTCTAGAACATATTAGATTGTTTTTTTCTCATTTCTCTATAATTTGATTGTCACACACTATTTGAAGGTAGTCTATCGTAGATCTAAACCTGTTGATATATGCCTATAACTAAAGCTCCATGAATTCATATTCAAGCACTTATTTGTTTTCCAAAACAATGATATGGCAAGAAATTATAAAGAAAGACTACAAGAAAGGGGATATAAGTGCAAGAATATCATCAGGAATTTGTTGTTCTGATTATGCTATGTGTGGGTGTGCTAGAACTTAGGAACTTTGATCAATTTTAATGATTTCGTGATTGAACGTATTTTGATTATATTTAGATTCTAATGAACTAAATAGCTACTTTAAACTCTTTCTTATTTATATCATAGAGGTATCATGTGCAGTTTAACTATTCTTCATCCATATCTCTAACAAACCTGAATTTTCAATACTTCTAAAATTTCACATAGAACTCATGGACGGTCATATCTCCGTGCACGAGGTCATCAAACTCCGTCCTCTGCCTTTTCCTCATATGGGCTGGAAAGAACTCATCACTGATCACCTTCTTGAACTCGTTCCAACCAAACTCTCTCTACTCCACGAGCTCTTCTCCTTCCTCATCCACAGTCACTTTAGTAGTCAGATCAAACTTGTTGTGAGTCCACCAAATATCAGCATCCTCAACTAGATAGTAGGAAGCATCATTAACCCTCATCTGGTCAGGGACTTGGGGAGTGGTACTGATTTTGTCAAACTCTATAATCCAGTTCTCCATCTTGGTGGGGTCACCCTTACCATCGAAAGAAGAAGGCATCTGGTCAATTACTTTAGATATCACAGCAGTCTGGGAGCTAACATTGCCAGAAACAGCAGTAACACGAGTAGTAAGAGCAGCAGCTTGAGCCTCAACAACTTTCTCCATAGCATTAGTTAAGGCTCGGGTGGACTGAGCTATCTCACGTATCATACAATTCGAACTTGAGCTTCTACCACGCGTGTGTCTACGCATCATCTTAAAAGCACAATAGAAACAAAGATAAACCAAAAATGATTCACCCTTAGCAAACAATTCCATAAGAAAAAAAAATAATAAAAAAAAAATACGAGAACTTGCATAGTTCACAATTTTACTAGTTTTTAAACTCCAATAAATCAGGCAAGAAATGACAAGAGTAGTATATATCATTAGCACATAATAATATAATTCCTTGTTTCCCTATATGACTTCCTCACAATGGCTTTTAATTTCAATTTTAATGAATTTACTTACCTATTCTTATTTAAGGTCATCTTAAAGGAGTTTTAGTAACCTAAAGCTCTGCTACCAACTGTAACAACCCTGAATTTCCAATACTTCTAAAAACATCTTATAATAAATAAACTCGGAAATTTCAGAGGTGCTACGCCGCGATAATTAATAATAATAACCGCAAGGCTATTGGCTCTAACTAGAACTAATAAACAATCAGTTTTAAGTAATTATTACAGATCAACTGAATAGAATGTAAATAATTATTACAACCCAATATAAGTTCTAAAGTCAAATAAATAACAACGGAAATCTTATTAAAGTCTTATTAAATCAAAAGAGATCCAATGCACTCTTTAACCCAACCGGAAGCTAACTATCTTCAAGTCCATCCACATTAAACACTGTAATATCAGCCGAACGCTGAGCAAGATTTAATACTGTAATAAAACAAAACTATTCAATGTAGAGGCAAGACATATAGGAATATCTTGCAAATTCATTTAAAAGTTGTACAGATTATATATATAATATAGTAACTTTCCAACAATCTCAAATCCAATCTTTCTTTCTTTCTTAACAATTCTGTAAAATATCCAGATGTAACTCCTTGTAATCTGTGAATAGGAAGTAATAGAAATCTAATGAGCTAGCTAGGCTCACTAGATAATATAAATACTAAATTCCCTAGTATGCGTACCCCTAACTTGATAACGTACCAAGGAGGAAGGCAAATGGCAAGAGTATCTATTGACCAATATACTCCCAGCTACTAAATAAATTGTTAAGACATTGTTAACTCAACATACTTTCATACTCGAGGAATACCGCTTACCGGCAACCCCACATTTCATTAAACTTGGTAACAACGAGGAACTTCCTCTTCTAATATAAATCTTATAAACTCTTCAATATAAATATCAAGAACAATACAAATCTCAAAGTGTAAACTTCATAAAACAATCTCATTGTTAAAATAAATTTCCAAACAATGTAAAACAATTTCTAAACTTGTCTGTCAAGCACACTAAGAAATCTTACTTTATCAGCAATCACAATCAATGAATCCCAAACTCAAGTAAAAAAAGGTTCATCTACGAACCCGCAATCTACAATACAATAATATAGTATAAGTCACTTGACTATACTTCACGCAATTCACCTATACATGAAATAACCTATTTAATGAGCTTTGACTGTTTTCGAAAACGACTCAACTTAACTCAATCCAAGAGGTCACAAATTAAAGTCATTAGGTTAAAGGGTCAATAGAAGTAATCAGAGCAAACTGGTTAAAACTTGGATAATCAAATAATAATGTTAAATGGTTGGTATAGTGGTATTAGGCATAAACATTAGGATGATAACAACGCAAGATATAATAAATGATCAGGGAGTTAACTTGGTTGCTATACGAAAACCTATTCATGCTTTACATGCCATTTTATTTACGATTACATACCCAGCTCCATTTCATTCTACAACAGCATAACATTACCACAGCACACCACAACAATGGCAAGTTGGCAACACAACTATAAAAACACCATACTTGATTATCCGCACAAAATATCAAACTCTTACTAATTCCTAACAAATTTTGCTGTTCAAACAACTATAATATTGTACTAATAATTCGAACTACTAGCCAACTAACAAAAAATAATCCAACATAACAATTTCATAGTAAATTTCAAAACTAATAATTATGCACATATAAAACATGAAAATATATCAACTAAATAAAATTAAACATTAAACATGAACCAATTATACAACATTCGTACAATAGAAATTTTCCCAAATTCATTTTATTCAAGAACCCTAATTTAACAAAACTCCCAAATTCAAGAACCAACCAAATTTGAAAATAAAACTTGGGATTAGAACTTACTTGACAAGGGTGAAATTACTCGAAAAGGGTCCAAAAAAATTTTCTTTGACCCGACTTTTGAACCGAAACAACAATTAGAACCCAATGCTCCCTCTTCGAAATACCCCCCAAAACCAAGATATGATGAAGATGGATGGACAAAGTTGATGTTTGATGGTGGTTGATAATGAAAGTTGTAGCTTTAATGGAAGTATTTGGTTGGAGCAAGAGGTTGAAGAAGAAAGAAGCCTAGAAAGTGGCCTCATGGATTTTGAGATGGATGAGCTTTACATGCTCAACAGTCTCCTAAATCATCTCTGGACCAATCACAACAGACTTGCCAATATCAGTCCAACACAAAGGAGTACGACAGTGCCGACCATACAAAGCTTCAAATGGTGCCATCTGAATGGTAGAAAGGTAGTTACTATATGAGAACTCTATCAAGCTTCTCCTCCCAAGAGCCCTGAAACTCTAAGGAACAAGCTCTCAACATGTCCTCCAGTGTTTGAATAGTGCGCTTCATCTGGCCATTTGTAGCAGGATGAAAAGCCGTACTCATCTTCAACTTAGGGCGTGTTCGGCAACAATAGCTGTGGTAGTAGCTTTTAGTTGTGAGAGTAGCTGTTAGTTGTGCTGGTAGCTGTTAGTGGTTGGTGTGTAGCTATTAGCTGTTAGCTGTCCAAGTAGCGGTATAAGATATTGATGTTCGGTAAAAGAAGCTGCCAAAGTAACTGTTCACAATTAATTAATTAAAAACTCAAACAAAACTTTAATATATAATTTATACACCATTACTAACTTACCAAACACTACTTTTTTTTTAATTAGTGTTTTGAGCTAGTCAAGACACTAAAAGCTACTTTGAAAGCTTGTGGTGAACACGCCCTTAGTCCCCAAAGCTTCCTGAAGCTTCTGCCAAAAGTTAGACAAGAATCTACGATCCCTATCTGAAACAATATCACTCAGAACACCATGAAGTCTAATCACGTGCTCTTTATAAGTAGTAGTCAGTCGTTCATGCTTCCAAGTATCCTTTATGGGGACAAAATGAGCAGACTTGGTAAGACGATCCACAATAACCCAAATCATATTGCCCTTTGGTGTCCTCAGAAGTCCACAAACAAAATCCATTGAGATCGGTCCCATTTCCATGCAGGAACCTCTAAAGGCTGAATCATCCCCTGAGGCCTCTTCTGCTCACTCTTGACCTTCTGACAAGTCAAGCATCTCAAGACGTCTTTAGCGGCATCCATCTTCATATGAGGCCACCAAAAAGTCTGCTTGAGATTCTTGTACATCTTATCTCCTCCAGGATGAACCGAATACTGCGCTGAATGAGCTTTTTCTAAGATATTTTCCTTCAATTTAGGAACATTAAGAACACACCATCTACCCTTGAACCATCCTCAGCCATTGTGAAATTGACGGGCTCAATAGCTTGCTTGTCCTTCAAGATCACTGATCCTACACTTGTGCTTTTTGATCTCATCATACAAGGTGGACTGAATCATAAGGGAATTAAGCTGGACTCCTAATTGTACTATCTCCACATCAAGATTCTGAAACTCCTCTTGGAGACGATTCCTCGAACGCATGGTCTACAAATAGTGAGAGGATTTCCTACTAAGTGCATCTGCAACAACATTGGCCTTACCCTCATGGTACTGAATCTCCATATCATAATCCTTGATGAGTTCTAACCACCTCCTCTGCCTCATGTTCAACTCTCTCTAAGTGAAGATGTATTTCAGACTCTTACGGTCCGGAAATATCTTGAATGAGGTGCCAAGCAAATAATGACACTAGATCTCAAATGCAAAAACAACAGCTGCCAACTCTAGATCACGCGTCGGATAATTCAACTCATGAATCTTCAGTTGTCTAGAAGCTTAAGCAACAACCTTTTTATCCTGCATAAACACACAACCAAGACCATTCTTCGAAGCATCCGTGAACACTTCGTACTCAAGGTTTCCATCAGGTAAGGTTAACACAAGAGCTGTGGTGAGGCGCTCCTCCAAAATCTGGAATGCCTTCTCACAATCATCATCCCATAGATATTTAGTATCCTTTCTAATCAATGCAGTCAACAACCGAGCTATTTTCGAGAAGTCCTTCATAAACCTCCTATAATAACCCGGCAAGCCAAGGAAACTGTGAATTTCAGTCACACTCTTTGGAGTAGGCCACTCGAAAATAACTTGAATCTTTGATAGATCAACTGAGAACCCTCCCTAGAAATGATATGACCAAGAAAAGCAACTTTCTCCAGCCAGAATTCGCACTTGGAGAACTTAGCATATAATTTATTCTCCCTAAGGATCTGCAGAACAGTGCGAAGATTCTCTTCATGATCACTGGCATCCTTTGAATAATCAGTATATCATCTATGAACACCACCACAAACTTATCAAGATATCGCCTGAAAATTTGATTCATGAAGTCCATGAACACTGCTGGAGCATTAGTCAACCCAAAGGGCATAACAGTAAACTCATAGTGCCCATAGCGAGTTCTGAAAGCCATCTTAGGAATATCATTCTCTACAATACGAAGTTGATGGTATCCAGATCTCAGATCAATCTTAGAGAAAACTCTAGCTCCCACCAACTGATCGAACAAATCATCTATTCTTGGCAAGGGGTACTTGTTTTTCACTGTAACATTGTTGAGCTCTCTGTAATCAATACACAGGCGAAGACTTCCATCCTTCTTTTTCATAAATAAAACAGGAGCACTCCATGGAGATACACTAGGCCGAATGTAGCCCTTATCAAGCAACTCTTCTAATCGAGACTTAAGTTCTTTCATTTCAGTAGGCACCATTCTGTAAGGGGGCTTATAAAGAGGTCCAGTTCCAAGCTTCAAGTCAACACTAAACTCAACATCACGTCTTGGAGGCATGCCGAGAATATCATCAGGAAAGACATCTAAAAACTCATTGGCAACTCGAACATCTTCAACATGCAGCTCTTCCTTACTAGTGTCGTGAACATGTCACAAGTACATAGGACATCCCTTCCTCATATAGGATTTCAGAGTCAAAGCAAAAATGATTTTCAATGAAGACCCTCTATGAAATTCATGGACTCCACTAGGACCAACTATAGACACCTTCAATTTCTCACTATCTATCTTGGCTTTATGCTTACTAAGCCAATCCATCCCTAGAATTACATCAAAATCATGCAAAGGAAAAAGCTATTAAATCAACTACTAGGGTGGTACTACCACACATGATTGGGACATCTGGTTACAAACAATTACAAGTTATAATCACACCAGAAGGAGTAGAGATGTCTACTTCACAAGTTCTAAAGTTCTCTAACCCTAACTTTTTCACAAGGGGTTCAGACACAAAAATAATGAGAAGCACCGAAATCAAATAACACATAAGCAGACATCGAATGAATAGAAAAAATACCGGTCACCACATTACCCTTGGTGTTTTCCTCAATCTGGTTCATCACATGAACCTGTCCAGTGTTCCTCCTCATATCACCTTTGTGTGCCTGAGTAGCATTAGCAGTTCCTTCATTGCCATTAGGTGCAGCATTCCCTAGAGTAGAAGGAGCAGGATGAGTGTTGCTCCCATTCTGGGGTCTATTATCTGCTTGTGCCCCATTCTTCGAACTCATATCGGGCCTGAAGTTCCTAGACCTTGGGTTGGTAAAACATTCATAAGCATGATGCCCCTTCATCCCACAATGATTACACTCTACCAAATTCCCATTACAATCCTTGCCCAGGTGGTTCACACTACAACGTTTGCAATAGAAAATCTGATCAGTCCTCTGGTTCTGGCCTTAGGGCTGACTACAGGAATGAGTGGAATTCTGATTGTCCTTAGAATAATGCTGACTGGAACCTCCCTTGTTGTAATTACCACCAGAATCACGGTTTCCAAAGTTTCGGTTTCTGTTGAAACCCCCTCTACCTTTGTTGTGACCAGTGAAACCAGATGTATCAACCTTTTCTATCACTTAAGTAGACCCTGCTGGAGTGGATTTCAACTTTTTTGCAGCTTGCCTCTTTTCCTTAATCCTCTCAGCATTACAAGCACGAGTGTACACCTCTTTCACTTTAGTATACTCACCAAACCCCATCCTAGAATGAAGATCGGGGTCTAATTTCTCCTCGAAGTGCACCGCTCTCTCTTAATCATCAGGAACTAACCCCTTAGCAAAACGAGCCAACTCCTGAAATTTCACATAGAACTCATGGACGGTCATATCCCTGCACGAGGTCATTAAACTTCATCCTCTTCCTCTTCCTTCTCCTCTTCCTCATATGGGGCTGGAAAGAACTCATCACAAATCGCCTTCTTGAATTCGGTCCAACCAAATTCTCTCTCCTCCATGAGCTCTTCTCCTTCCTTATCCACAATCACTTTAGTAGTCAGATCAAACATGTTATGAGTCCACCAAATATCATCATCCTCAACCAGATAGTAGGCAGCAGCATCAACCCTCATCTGATCAGGGACTTGGAGAGTGGTAAATATTTTGTCAAACTCTCTAATTCAGTTCTCCATCTTGGTGGGGTCACCCTTACCATCGAAAGAAGAAGGTTTCTTCTAGTCAATTGCTTTAGATATCACAACAGTCTTGGAGCTAACATTGCCAAAAACAACAGTAACATGAGTAGGAAGAGTAGTAGCTTAAGCCTCAGCAAGTTTCTCCATAGCATTAGTTAAGGCTCGGGGGGATTGAGCTATCTCGCGCATCATACGATTCGAACTTGAGCTTCTACCACACGTGTGTCTACGCATCATCTTAAAAGCATAATAGAAACAAAGATAAACTAAAAATGATTCACCCTTAGCAAACAATTCCAAAAGAAAAATAAATTATAGTAAAAAATGCGAGAACTTGCATAGTTCACAATTTTACTAGTTTTTAAATTCCAACAAATCAGGTAAGAAATGACAAGAGAAGTATATATCATCAGCACATAATAATATAATTCCTTGTTTTCCGATATGACTTCCTCACAACGGCTTTTCAATTTTAATAAATTTACTTACCTATTCCTCTATAAGGTCACCTTAAAGGAGTTTTAGTAACCTAAAGCTCAGATACCAACTGTAACAACCCTAATTTCCAATAATTCTAAAAACATCTTATAATAAATAAACTCAGAAATTTCAGAGTTGCTACGCCGCGATAATTAATAATAATAACCGCAAGGCTAATGGCTCTAACTAGAAATAATAAAGGAAAAATTAACAAGGGCGGTCCCAACTATGGCCGCCCTTCCATAAAAGGTCCCAACTTTCGATTATTCCACACCAGTCGCAACTTTGGGTGGTGGTTTACAATAACGGCCCAAGTGGACAGGTTACCGGTTTAAACAGTAATTTCTTTTAAAAAAACTTTTACTTGTTTAAGTGGAGGTTGTTTCAAGGGAAGGGGTTTCAGGGGAAAGGGAGGGGATTTACGGGACAGGGGAGAGGCTGGCGGGGTAGGGGAGTGGGTTTCAAGGGTGGGGGCGGCGGCGTGACCACCCGACATAAGCAGCACATGCGGAGGAGAGAGAGTTGATCCGACAAGTGGCAGTTCAGCTCCGACGAGAAAGGCAGCGTCAGTTACACCAAGGGGAAAGAGAGAGAAATGGTGTTGCTATACCGCTAGTTCACGTAATGCTAGTTCACACACCAACAACCAAATCAAGCTAAACAGAGGAGAGAGAGTTGGGGTAGCAGCGCCGGCGAGAGGGGATGAAGCTTCGGTGATGAAAACGAACACAGGCAAAGGGTGAGGGGAGTTGCGAAGAGAAAGAACGAAAGAGATAGTAGTTTGAGGGAAGGGGATTGAGAGAGAGAAGCCATGAGAGAAAAGGGGTCTTGGGGCAGTTTTTGGGTTCATCTAGCCGACGGCAGGCATGCGGGAGGGGGAAAGGAGAGATGCGTGAGAGGGAGGAGGCAGGCGGGAGGGTGGTCGGGCTTCGGCGAGCCGGCGGCAGGGAGGCAAAGATTGGCGGTTTCGGGGACGAGGGAGGGGGTGGTGGGGCACTAGAGGAGGTTTTAAGGGCGGGGAGGAGGTGGTGGGGCGGGGGATGAGGTTTCGAGGGCGCGGGGGAGTGGCCGGGTAGTGGAGGAGTTTCGATGGTGGGGGAGGGGGTGGCAGTGCTGGGGAGAGGGTGGCAAAGGTGGCAAGGGTGGTGGTTTCAAAGGTTTACCTGTTGTAGCGGAGTTAGGTGACCTGCTTGGATCGTTATTGTAAAGCATCCCCCAAAGTTGGGACTGGTGTGGAATAATCGGAAGTTGGGATCTTTTATGGAAGGGTGGGCATAGTTGGGACCGCCCTTGTCAATTTTTCCAATAATAAACAATAAGGGGGCGTTTGGTTTGGGGTTTTCAGGAAAGGGTAAGAGAATCAAATAGGTTGATTCCCTTACTTGTTGTTTGTTAACACATTTTAATCATTCCCTTTACCCTCCCCTTTACCCCAAACTCCTCTACTTCCATTACCCATCCCCCCCTAAGGTTTCACTTACCCTTTCCCTCCTCTACTCCATGGTCACCTTGACCAATAGTTGACCACTACTCCAACCATCACCCCAGGCACTCTACCACCACACCAACCACCAACCCACCATCCTAGCCACCGTCACCACCACACCAACCACCGACAACCACCGACCCATCATCCTAGCCACCGTCACCACCATAACAACCACCGTCCCACCATCATAGTCACCGTCACAACCACACCTGCCACCCTAACCAGTAACCACCACGCTGCCGCTGTGAGCCATTGCCACCACCAAACCACCGGAAAAAAAATCCACCACCATAAACCAATCACTACTTCTTCCCAAACAACACAACCACCCAAAAATCCATCAACAACACTTGAAAACCCACAAGTCTAAAAATTTGAAAAAAAAAATTCAAGAGTAAGAATGGATGAATACTTCTTCTTATCAATAATTATGGCTTTAGAGGTCAAATTCGGCCATGAAAACTTCAGATCTGAAGTTTTTATGGTCGAATTTAACCTTTAAAATCTCAAATTTTCTCCTTCAATGGTGGTAGAGAAGAAAAGAAAGAAGGGGGCGGCGGTTTTTGGCGGTGGTGATGGGCGGCGGTAACTTCACGGTGGTGATGGCCGGTGGTTATAGACGTCAGTAAGGTGGCAGCGGCGGCGAGGGAAGGGGGCAACGTGAGGTGGAGGTGGTTCTTGGAGAGAGAGAGGGAGAACATGGTGGAGGATTGGTGAGAAGATGAAGAGGAGTTTTTTTCTTCCAAACAACCTTTTTAATCAAAGGGTTTTCCTTTCCATTCTCCTTGTTTCTCTTTCTTAAATCCTTTCCCTTTCCCCTATCTAAACCAAACGCCCCCTAAGTTTTAAGTAATTATTACAAACCAACTAAATAGAATGTAAATAATTATTAAAAACTAATATAAGTTCTAAAGTCAAATAAATAACAGCAGAAGTTTTATTAAAGTCTTATTAAATCAAAAGAGATTCAACGCACTCTTTAACCCAACCGGAAGCTAACTATCTTCAAGTCCATGCACATTAAACACTATAATATCAGCCAAAGGCTGAGCAAGATTTAATACTGTAATAAAACAAAACTATTCAATGTGTAGGCAAACACATATAGGAATATTTGCAAATTCATTTAAAAGCTGTACAGATTATATATATAATATAATAACTTTCCAACAACCTCAAATCCAATCTTTCTTTCTTTCTGCACAATTCTGTAAAACATCCAAATATAACTCCTTCATAATCTGTGAGTAGGAGGTAATAAAAATCCAATGAGTTAGCTAGGCTGACTAGATAAGGTAAACACCAAAGTCCCTAGTATGCATAGCCCTAACTTGATAACATACGAAGAAGGAAGACAAATGGCAAGAGTATGGATCAATATACTCCCAGCTACTAAATAAATTGTTGAGACACTGTTAACTCAACATACTTGCATACTCGAGGAATACCGCTTACCAGTAACCCCACATTTAATTAAACTTCGTAACAATGAGGAACTTCCTCCTTTTAATATAAATCTCATAAACTCTTTCAATGTAAATATCGAGAACAATATAAATCTCAAAGTATAAACTTCATAAAACAATCTCATTGTTAAAATTAATTTCCAAACAATGTAAAACAATTTCTAAACTCATCTGTACAAGCACCGTAAGAAATTTTACCTTATCAGCAATCACAAACAATGAATCTCAAACTCAAGTAAAAAAGGTTCCTCTACGAACCCGAAATGTACAATATAAATAATATAGTATAAGTCACTTGACTATACTTCACACAATTCACCTATACATGATCTTTATTATATAAGGGAAGGGAGGAGTAAGATGGTGTCCCCCTCTAAAAATACTAAATTACCCTTAATGATCTAATAAAATGAAAAAAAATTACAAAAGAAAATAATTTCAAAACCCTTTCTCATTTCAACTTGCCATTCTAAACAACTTTAAAATGGTATATGCATCAAATATTTCAATCAACAAATTAAATGGACAAATATCTTGACGTTTTTTTTATAAGAGAAGATGGTATACATGAAAGTCCACCTGAAAAGTCTGAAACACTCGCTACCTTTGATACTTATTCAGTCAAACCAACTCATTATGTCTATTCTTTTTGTTGAAAATTCATTCACAAAAAATTAATATTAAAATCACTCACAACATTTGTTAGGTTTTTACATTAGCGAATTCTCAAATTCATATAACTATTAATCTTTCACATTTTAAGTGTAATCATAACTATAATATGTTCTTAAAATTCAAGTTTTGAAATTAACACACGCATAGTATAAGTCACTTGCCTTACTTCACACAATTCACCTATACATGATATAACCTATTTAATGAGCTTTGATTGCTTTCGAAGACGACTCATCTTAACTCAATCCAAGAGGTCACAAATTAAAGTCATTAGGTTAAAGGGTCAATAGAAGTAATTTGAGCAAACTGGTTAAAACTTGGATGATCAAATAATAATGTTAAGTGGTTGGTATAGTGGTATTAGGCATAGACATTAGGATGATAACTATGCAAGATATAATAAATGATCAGGTGGTTAACTTGGTTGCTATACGAAAACTTATTCATGCTTTACATGCCATTCTTATTTACGGTTACATACCCAGCTCTATTTCATTTTACAACAGCATAACATTACCACAACACACCACAACAATGGCAAGTTGGCAACACATGCAACTATAACAACGCCATGCTTGATTATGCCCATACTACATCAAACTCATACTCATTCCTGACGAATTTTGTTGTTCAAACAACTATAATATTGTACTAATAATTCGAACTACTAGCTAACTAACAAACAGTCCAAGATAACAACAATTTCAGAGTAAATTTCAAAACTAATAATTATGCACATAAAACCAAAAAATATGTCAACTAAATCAAACTAAACATTAAACATGAACCAATTACACAAATTTCGTACAGAAAATTAGGGTTCATGACTAATGACTAATGACTAATTAGGGTTGGGTTTAGGGTTTAGGTTTAGGGTTAGGGATAGAGGTAGGGGTTATGATTAGGGTTATGATTAGGGGTTAATTAGAGTTTAAAACAGAAAATTAGGGTTAATGACTAATGGAGTTAACCGCCGTTAGTCACTAAGGGCATTTGGGTGTATTATCATAAAATTGAGGGGTACCCCGTGTACTTTGAAAAGTGCGAGGGTACCTCGTGAATTTTCTGAAAACTCAGAGGTACTTGGTGAAAAAACCGTTTAAAATAAATAAACAACAACAACAACAGGCCAACAACAACAACAACAACAACAACAATAATAATAAAATAAATTTCCTCAGGTACCCCTGAGGTTTGACGTAATTCTCAAATTACCCCTCACATTTGGGGAATTCCTCAGATACCCTTGAACTTTGACTTTGTGCTCAAAATACCCTTATTATCGACGGAACCCTAACGCCGTTAGGCTTTTGTCTTTCTCTCGTCTTCATCTTCTTCATTTCTCCTCCCACCCTCCTCCATTGATGACATCATAAACCTCCAATTTTCGTTTGATTTATATAATAGAGATTACCGAATAATAATTAACATTTAGGTTTTAAAATATTATCGTTGTAATTATTAATATGAAATTAAAGTTTTTAATTTTTTGTACAGATTTTTTCAATCAAATTATATTGTCAATTTAATTTTTGATGAGAGTTTTTCACACATATTAAAGAAGATAAGGAAATCATTCTCCTTAATTTAATATTTAATTGAAATTTAAAGTTCAATTCCATTATTAACTTGTTCAATATATATGACAAGTAGGAAGAAGAAAAAACTATTTAGGGAAATTCTACATGGTAGCCCCAAGGCTTTTAAGTTTCTATATGGTAGCACTTTTCAAATGCAATTATATGTGGTAGCCCCAAGTTTTATAATTATTCTATTATATAGCTTTATTTGGTGATTTGACATTAGACATGTGTTATTTCATGTTTAATTGCTTAACCAAGGTTAGTGCCTTAAACTAAGTTGTTATGCTCTACCCACTTTTAAGTTCAAGTGGCCCAATTTCGTGTTATTAGGGTTAGTATTCTGCAAATTTCGTGTTTGGGTGAAAAGCTCGATTTTTTTGGATCTTCAACTGTAGTATGCCATAAACAACTCAGTTTCACTCCTTTTGACCTTAATATTTAGTGTGTTTTGATTTCTTTGTTTTCAATCACATGCTTTTTATCCTAGCTATTTGAAGTAGAAATTTCCAGCAACTTCAAAGGGAAGCACCTGTTACAACTCTTGATTTTCACCAACTTCAGGCTTCCATTCATGGTCATAGGACATGGTGTTTGGGAAGTTTCTTGAAGATGATGAGTTCATGTTGTTCGAAGAGAAGAGAAGAATTATAAAAGGAGAGATTAAGGGAGCGTGATCTTTTATAGGTGAAAAAGGAGGGAAATTGGGTTACGGTTTAGGGAAGAGAAACTGACATTGGAGGGAAGTCAAAAGGGTAAGTCAATAATTAGAGTATGTTAGGTTGATTAACAACAACTTAACGTCAAATCACTAAATAAAGCTATATAATAAAATAATTAAAAAACTTGGGGCTACCACATATAATTGCATTTGAAAAGTGCTATCATATAGAAACTTAAAAACCTTGGGGCTACCATGTAGAATTTTCCAACTATTTAATATATATATCAATTTAAATTATTAAGCTATTAAGGATATATTAGACTTTTTATAAAGGGACCCCATCTTCCTCTCCCCTTGACTTATAGTAGTACTAGTATTTTTTGCACGCGATGCGTGCGCAAACATCGCGGTGATATTGTACATGTTTCTTTTGTTTTCAAAAATCAGGAAATTACTTTCACTAAAAAAAAAGTGGTAGTTTTTGTAGGGGAAAAATATGGCAGTTACATTAGAGCTTTTTTTTTTTTAAAGTTATATGATTTTTTTGCCCTCATTAGTTATCTTGGAAAAATAATAACATAAAGGGTATTTTAGGAAACTCAGGTGGACACCAAAGTTCTCAAGAGTTCCCATATATAATAGAGATAATAGAGACTTAACTTTTTTCGATAGTGTATCCGCCCCTGCCTCCTATTCGACCTCTTCTTCCGCCGCTCTTTGATTTGATTTGTCACCAAGATTAACTAGTAGTAGTAGATAGTAGTAGGAGGTATCAATTTTGTGTAAATCTTCCCAGTTTTTACACGCCATATATTTTAATGGGGAAGCGTAGCAAACGACTCGCAAATAGCGAAGAGCTTGATGAGCTGCCATGGAATTCTTCTCTCCCCAATGACGATCCTTTCTCTGTCTTTACTGCTTCCGACAATCTTGAAGGAGGTTACTTACTTTTATTCAAATATATACTTTACTATATACTGGTTTTTTCAAGCTCAATGTTATGTAACTAGGGTTTTTATTTGAAGTTTCTTTATTCTTAATAATCTATGGTGTAGTTGCTATGGAGAACTTCCTAATTCCGAAACAAATTTTGTTTAGGACAATTAGCTGCTGTATAATTGAGCCATAGATGTTGCATATGAAAATTTGGTATCAGTATCATGGTGAATTTTTATATGCAACTTCTGTTATTTGATACTTCATTCAACATTTAGAATTATATATGCTACATTTGTACATGTTCTGAACAAAAACGTTTGTAACTAGCCATGGCTCAGTTGCTTTGTTGGTTAACTATTGGTATAAGTGGTTTGAAATGTGGTTTCTGTAATTGTTTGCGCTAGGTTTATTTACTGTTATGAATTTTAAATGGTGTGTAGGATTTTTATCACTGGAAGAGATTGATGAGTCCCAGTACAAACTGGCAATCCCTCAATCTGTTGAAGATAGTTTCAAGGAAAAGTCAGGGACATCTCAAAAGGCGAAGAAAAGGAAACGGGTGGATGTCGAAGTTAAAAATGATGATACTGAAATTGAGGCCGATAAAGAGAGTGTAGAGTGTAGTGTAGAGCAAAAGAAGAAGAAGAAGAAGAGAAAGAAAAAGGCGGAGAAACAAGTACAAAAACGGGTGGATGTCGTGGCTAAAGATGATGACATTGAAATTGAGGCTGATGAAGAGATGGAAGAGGCTAATGTAGAGAAAAAGAAGAAGAAGGCGACAAAGAAGAAGGCGGTAAAACAAGTACAGAAACAAGGTCAGTTTACCACAAGCTTGGTTAAAGTTTTGGTATTTCTGACTTCACATGCTTACCTTTAGAGTTCTGGTTAATTTCTTTGGCAATTGGTACCTGAGATTAATAGGCATGTTTACATGAGGAGGGTGCTAATTACTTCACTGTTTATATAAGCGTACACCTTTGTGTTTGCTATATTTGTTACTCCCTTTGTCCTGAATTAATGGTCAAATATGCTTTTTTAGGATATCCGGACAAAGCAGTTACCTTTTCTTATCTAGTAATGGCTTATGATCAATTTTTTAATAAACCTGTACGTAATCAAGTAATATAGAAAGGATATAATTGACCCAACTCTTACTAATGACCTTGTTAATTCATGCCATATGTTTAACTATGAGGGTCAAGTCCTGGACGGATCACAAAGCTTTTTTTTGTGTTTTGGGGTTTTGTTTTGCTACAGAAGAGATACATTGGCCAGCCAAGTACATTAGGTCACAGCTTAGGGGATGGTCATTGTTGGTCTTGTGTATAACAAATCCCTAAGAATACACTTATCCCTTTTAGCAGCTTTGTTGAGGACCTCTAGGAAGTAGCTTCAGTACTTGTCTTGATTGGCTAGAGGTAGTGTCTGCTTTGACATCCCTAGTTTGTAATGTCAGCTTGGAAGGAGAAGTGTGGAAATATGGAACTAGAGATATACGGGAGACTTTTACTTGTATTGAATCTAATTTAGTATCTATTTTTTTTTTGTAGTTTTTTTCCTTCAAAAAAAATGATGGAAATATGGATGAAATTTTAAATCTCACGATATAGTTGCACTGGTTTCTATCTTCTACGTTTTTAATGATGCAAAGTTCATCACTTGCTTTTCATCAACTTTCTTGAAATCATTTTCATGATTGTAACTTTCAATAGATCTCACATGTTTCATAGATGGTTTTATTTTCAAAATAGATTGTATAGTAAATGATGGGATCTTTTTGAGCAAATAACACTTTAACTATGGTGCAGAAAAATCCGCTCTATTAAAAAATAAACTTTCCCTTTGACTTCAACAATTGTCCAATCAGTGGTGGATCTAGAGTTCACATTAAGTGGGTTCAAGTCAAAGTCAAGGTTAATGCAAAAAATTGAAACACATATGATGCTCACTCCATATTCTGATAATAAATTGATATATTGAATTGAATTATGAAGTAATAGTTTAATGAAAAAAGGAAGTGAAGTTTTTTCGTTTGTGTCATATTAGTAATTATTTTATTGCTATAGTCTGCTATTATTATATTAGTTTTCTAACATTACTTTGGCAAAAATGTATAAAGTAAAATGGTCTCTACTATATTCCTTTCATTAAAAAAGACCTATATTTTTCTGTATTTCAACAAAAAAATACCATATTAGCACGTATATTACTATTTTTAAAGGAATTAACACATGCTATATATAATTGGTTATGCGTTATTATTGCCTAATGAGTTTGATAATTTCTTTCCGGAAGTGAAATAATTTACAAAAAAAATTAAAGGAATGACACCAAAAATATTATCATACACCCGGGTGTACCATAAACATAGTACACCCAAGGCTATTTTTTTCCTCATTGCTCAATTTGGAATTATCCATAAAAAGGGAGAGTTCGAAATGAGCAAAAATTAGTCTTGGGTGCACCATGCAAATTGTACACCAGGGTGTAGGATGAACGAACTCAGAATGACCCACTTTCAAGCCTTAGCATTAATAGGGCAATTTCAATTACTAAAATATTAAATAGTTTGATCTATTAAAATAGTGACAAAGTGAGTTGCTCATTTATTTTGACTTTCAAGCCTTTCTTCAACGTGATTGCAGTGGGTTCATTTGGAGATGTTTTTCTACATTTTCCACTATATTAGATGACTATTATAAATTTTTAGTAATCTAAGTGGGTTCATTTGAATTTTGAACCCTTCCGTAATGAGTAAATCCGCCCCTGTGTCCAATTCCAATAGTTATTGAAGGATTCTCTATACTATAATTTTGGATTATAACGAACTGAGTCAAGTGGCGCTTTAAATTGTTTAGGCTTTTTGTCCTAGTATTCAGTTGTTGCCTTTTGGATTAAACGCCATCTGGATCCCACCTCTCTATTGATATTTTTCAACTTTAGGAGGAAGATCAAGATTACTAAGGAATTTTTTTTTTTTCCAAGTTTTGCCCCTTTTAATTATAGTGATAGTTCTAACTTAGTTGATATCTTACATTAATGGCAAGGGTAAACTTGGAAAATATATAGTTGATATTTGGGTACCTCCCAAGATGAAAGTCACCTCAATGCATGAAAATCTAGATCCTTGTCATTAGTTCATTTATGTAAAATTGATCGAGTTGAGAAGGATTCATTGCTTACTTAACCCTTCCCCCCCTCAATTAAAGAGGAAAAGAAATGCATAGGTATCTTATTTCAGATAATTTTTCTTGATGTTAGTTATTGAAACCAACATTGAAAATAGTGAAGAGTTGGTGGATAAAGATGAATTCAATGCATGGCACGAGCTGAGGCTTCATCCACTTCTTATGCAAGCAATATACAAGCTTGGGTTTAAGCAGCCAACACCAATTCAAAAGACTTGTGTTCCCGCTGCTGCGCATCAGGGCAAGGTTTGGACTATTTTGTGAGGTCCTGTAGAATGGATGTGGAACTTGCTACTTATTCTCATTGTGGATTGTAGGATGTTATTGGTGCTGCAGAGACGGGGTCTGGGAAGACACTTGCATTTGGCTTACCAATCTTGCAACGCCTTCTTGACGAGCAAGAAAAAGTGGGTAAGATAATGGTAGAAGATCAGGATGTTGCTCAGAAAATTGCACCAAGAGGCTTGATACGAGCTTTAATAATCACCCCTACAAGGGAACTTGCCCTTCAGGTATTAATTCTAGTGATCACTGCCATCATTCACTTCTCATTTCTTGTCTTCTTTTTCTGCTTACATGTACTTTCAGAGGTAGTTTCAGCCAACCAGAAAAAATGGAGATGCTAAAGTGCAATTAATTATGACCCCTGTTTTTTTTTTTTTTTTTTTTTTAATTTTTTTTTTTCTGGAATAGTTTTGGAGGAGTTTCTGCTTTTGAGTTTCTATGCTATTAGGGCTATCTGATTCTTCTTTGCAGGTATGGGCCTAGGAGATAGTTACTTGGGGTTTTTTTCATCTGTTGGCTTTAGAGCATTGGTGCTCTGTTCTTGTGGCTCCTTTAGCAACCCATTAAGTGGCTTCTGGAAATCCTAGTTTAGGGTTTATTTGTTAAGAAATTATCTAATCTTAGCGGGAATTCTTTGTTGCTAGCCATGTAAAAGAACTTTATCTCTTCCTTGGTTTGGTCCATAATGACGTCCGTTCCTGATGTTATAGCGACTCAACAATACCAGTCCTTGTCATTTGCACAAACAGAATTGAAACAATATTTCTAGTGGCCTCTTTTCTTTCTGTTCTTTTTCCTTTCACGCTCCTTCTTTCTCTATAATGGTTTCATTTTGTAAAGAAAGCAGTCTTATTTGCCCATTAATAAGTCTATGGTAATGCCATTAAACTTCACTGGCAAGCTTAGGGTGCCGAAACTAATTTAAGACAAATATGGCAACATAAAACCTATTATTGATCTCACAGTTGTGAAGGTTACACACCCCTGCCTCTGTTGCTGGGACCTAGTGGAGAGCTATTTTAAGGACCAGCCATGAAACCAAATGAAATTTAGCACTTACCTGAAAAGAAGAAGCAGTGCATTCTTAATATATGAATCCTGAAAGTGTTGGATACAACATCAGAATTTTTAAATCTCCACCTTGCCTGTAATAAGTCAGTGATCTATTGAAATTTGAAGTTGAAATGCTGGTGGTGATTGCAATTCTGATGAATTGAAGTTGAAGTGCTCCCTTCATTAGTTCGTTCTCATAGAAAGTGTAGTGTAATTGAATAAATTACCCTTCAGTACTTTTTTAAATTATCACGGAACTTAGTGTATCTTGTCTGCTGACACAGCATCAAACAAGGTCGTAAGTTTATGTTTGGAGTGTGGACAATTCTCCAGATCTGATAATGCTTAACATATTTGCTTGATAGGTACTAGAGCTTATTTAGCCTTGTAAAATTTAGTTTTCACATTGTTCTCCTGCTTCCCCTGTCAAAAGGTAAAGGTGACTCTACAAGGCCATTTGCTTAGCAAACTACTTCATAGGCAGAGGTGGATACAAGATTTTTAAATTAAGGGTACGACAAAATAAATTAAAAACCTTAACATTGATTAGTATGTTGTGTTGTACAACCCATAATATCCAATGAACATTACACATGAAACCCATGCGTTTTCATCCTGTGGAAAGCAATTGAATGATTGAATTAATATTTGAAACTTTTCATCAAACAGGAATAAAAAAAGAGAGAAAATGTGAAGTATGGCAAAAGATTAACATCAGCATAGTACAGCAAATAAATTAAAGGAGGAAATAATAGGTAGTAAAAACTTGGGCCACAAATAGAAAGCAGTAAGCAAAGTGAAGGAAGAAACAGATAAAATTACTGCTAGAAAGAGGTTAAAGGACTCTTAACTAAAAGAAGACACAACCAAAAAGCATACAATGAAGAAGCAGAGCACTATGAACTTTAAACGAAAAAAGAAAAAACGAGAGAAGTTTCCTGAGTGACACAACTTCCTCACTTCCTGTCATTAAAACTGCAACTTCATAGATTAAGCAGCTTGACGAGATAGCTATTTAATGAAGTCAAAGGTAGAGCAAGCAACTGAGACACAAACCTATGTATCTCATGCAGTAATATGAAAAAGAAGGAATGCACTTCTCGTTGCCAATCAAAACCCTCTTAAAGCAATCGCAAAATCACAAGGCCCATCATATATAGTCCAAAGCAGAGGAAGAGAGAGGTTTCACCATCTAGCTATTGAACATATATCAATTTACCACAGCAATTGAATCCCCCGAAACATGGTCCTATGAACAAGCCGGGAAAGAGGGAGGCGAAAGCATTTGGAACTTGAAATTTGACTGAGAGGATCATATTTTAGAAGGAACTTGCAGCATTGGCTAAATTTTGTTCGAATTCGGGTTACATAAGGTTCTAGGTTTCTGAAGGAGCAAGGAAGGGTTAACTCTCAATCAACATTTTGTCTCTCTTTGCCCCCCCCCTTCTCTGTCTCACACACACACACACACACTCACTCACTCACTCACTCCAATGTCCCCCTTCAATGCCGGCTCACTTGCTTTGTCTTACTTGCTTTTCTTCTTGTAAGATAACTTCAACGTTTTAAAGAGGGGGGGGGTAGAGTTGTACTGTCATGGCGTCATGTACCTATACTTTATCTGCCACTGTTCATAGATGATACAAACGAGGAAGATCTCTTACAAACTAGGCAAATGAACACAACCATCTTAGAGATCTAGACAGGCATACATCTTTTCAACCCTAGATTATATCTCTTGTGGGATGAACTAGTTATGCAGAGTTGGAGAAGCTTGTTGAGGATACTTTAGCATAGTATGCCATAGACGGATGCATGCAAATGTTGAAGTGGACCATCAAAGATGCACATCTGCTCTACTCTCACTACCAAGTTAGTATACGGAAAGTAGGCTTTATTTCTGTATAGAAAGAAAGAAGTGTTCTTCCAAAAGAAGTTCTAACAATGCTGTAATAAGTTCGAGAATAGAGCATGAGAGTATGTGTCATGATATACGATGGGGTATTAATGGGCAATGCCTCAAAAGCTAATCTGCACCAAACTCTAGGAGGCGCCTCATTTACTTGAGACTTTTGGAGGCTTTATCATTCCATCATGACAGCTTGTGATGAAAATGTGACCCGTAGTATTCTTTAAATTTACTTTTGTACCCTTCCTTCTCCATTGATCCTAGCCATGTGGCATCTACAAATGTTTCTTATCAATATCAAAATCACCACTCTGTGCCTTCGCAATGTGGCCTCTGTTGGTGTATTGGGTGTACAACAAGATTTGTATGTAGTATATCGGGTATGCACTATGTTGCGAGGTGTATATATGAGGAGAAGTTAATTCCTTCCAACAATTGTGACTTGCCTACTTTCTTGTTTGTTGTTAGTTTGGGATAGTAATTTTTCTCATGGGTTTTGAGCCTCCTTTTGTACGGAGAGCGCAAGAGCAGGACGAAATATCGTGGTTTGTGCTGCACTATCATGACTATACCTACTTTATTAGTTGTTTCCTTGACAACTTTGATACAACTGACAAACTGTTGTATTGGGTGAGCTAATTCAACCTCAATTAAGAGATGAGAATTAGTATTGACAAATCCAGAAAGTTAAATAACCTTCAAGGATAGAATCAATAGTGAAGAGAATAGAACTTAGAGAGAGAAAGAAATTCAGAGAATGGGGAGATTGTTTTCATTATATCATAATGATTACACAAGCAGATAGTTGGCTTTATATAGCTTTACATTTCAATAGAAATAAAAAGGAAAAATTGAGGTTATTCCCCCCTAACGAATTACTGCAGAAATAACATGAAGGAAAAGGACAACTAACTTTTATTCTCCACGTGATGTGTCATTCATTCCCCCTTTCAGATTCTCTATTGCCAGCTCATCAACCATGTCATCAATCCCCATTTTGATCCATTTGTACCATTTCCTCCCTCCTCTCATTGTAATAGTGTTGATGCTTGCATCAAGGCCTCCCTCTTGAGCTGATCCTTGACCCAAGGATCAAATTGTGGGAATTGATCTTCGATGGTAGCTGCGTCCTCCCAAACTGCCTGAGACCAATGTATCAGCCATTGAGTGACAAAGCATGATTGCCTCTCTTGACGATTCTTTTAGTGATCACGATCACGGGGTACTTATCTTCGAAAGAAGTGGGTATATGGAGGGAAGTAGGATCAAGCCTTGTTAGGTAATGGACCATGATGTTTCTTTAAGAGAGAAACATGGAAAGTAGGGTGGATCTTAGATGAAACAGGTAATTTTAAAGTGTAAGCTACTTGCTCCAATCTTCTTTATGATCTCATATGGGCCATAATACTTAGGTGCCGGCTTCGATTGGTCCTATAGTGAACGATTCTTCGTGGTAGGGGTGTAGTTTGACATATACCCACTCCCCAACCAAGAACTCCCTTTCACTTCTCTTTTTATCTTCATTCTATTGCGAGCCCCGCTTAAATGCTCCTTCACTAAAGCTATCATCTCCTCCCTCCTTTGTAAACTCCCCGTCCACACCGTCTATGAGTGTTGATCCACCAAATAAGGGATGTGTGTAGGGGAGGCCGACCATGGAGCACCTCATAGGGAGTTCGTGTAACGACCCGCACTTTCGAGCCGCTAACTAATCACACTTAAGATACACAAAACACAATCAACACTTAACAAACCTCGAATTTACATTTATTCACAACGGAAACAAAACCTATAAAACGGATCCTCGGATCCGTGGGTCGTGGGCCTACAAATGTAATAACTTGAAAACCAAATATCAAATTACATAATACTTCCAAAAAAAGCATCTAACTATAAACTCAATTTCACCATTTCATAACATAAAAATCTTCTTCTTGCTTCAATAAACATATTCCAAGTCCTCGACATCAATCCCGCAAAATCACTAACAATGAACTCTGCCCCCACCACGACAGGTTCCAAGAACAAAATCGGAAAAACTGAGTACACACACTGTCCAACCAGAAATTCATTTTAGTGGCTTAAAATATAGTTGCGCAGTTTATTACTCATCAAGTGGAACAACCCCAAAATTCAAAGCATCATCATAGCCTTAGGGCACGTTGCGGAAATATACATTAGTCATCCGGAGCTATTACGTGGCACAAGTGTTAAGTTGCAAACAGAATACTTAAAATCAAATAATTAGATATGGTTTTATTACAACACCAAATGACCCTTAACTAGAAAGTCCGATAAAGAGTACACATACATCTACTACAGATAATAAGTTTCTTTCCATAAGGATAAAGTTCAACAACAATTGAATACATAAGTTCACCCCTAAAATTCATTTTTGGTGGCTTAAGACCATTCACATACAATTCATGCCGAATTCGGTATGCTTCACAAGTAAGGTGCTTGCTTAAAATTTCGGGATCACTATCCTTGCACAATCGCATTAAAGTAAGAGTTTATATCATGAAGATCACCACTTAGATCATTAAAAACCCTTTAGGTCTATAGCTTTTAATTACTTGGGTAAAGTGAACACGAATAGAGAGGGGCTCCTTACACAAGGAGCCGACTGTCTCTAAGCTAATGGAGGTCGTCACCCCACCGTTTTAAATATTTATGCTTGCAAGCCTTAACCAGGACATGTCCCATTTTTAATATCTCTTTGGACTTCACCCACCCAAAGAAAACATATTCATCCATGGAGAGGAAAAAGAATCACAACTACTATAGTTTCGCTAATCATTGCAAGACTTGAATCTTCTTTTGAAATCTTTTGTTTTACGTTAACAATTTCACATATTAGTTAGGTATAAAGATATAAGGAAATAATCAATTCTTTATTGCTTGTAAAAGTCATGTAGGCACTTAGTGGGCTCATTTAAACTTTATTAAAGGGTTAGTTAACTTGAACATGTGAAACTTTTGTCAAAATAATTGCAACAAAAACATTGAACTTAAAATGAACATAACTTCCTGCTCGGCACTCCGAATTAGGAATTTCCAAAGCTTACCCTCAAGAACTTTTAGGTCATGACCCTACTCAAAGGAGCAATACCCGCTCTATAACACATATTGAGCAACTCGATCCACATATGTTGTTTACTTACCCCATAAAACAATAACTAAATCATAATCCTTATTTTCTCAATAACACAAACTTATATTTTTCAAAACTTATGCTCTTGTTCTCAAAATAATCTTACTTACCTCAAATATTTTTTTAAAGGAAGTAATATACATAAAACGTATTCGAAATCAAATGTCTTTTCGCAGTCGAACCCATAACATAATCAAAATGTAAAATATGTTTCTCAAAGACTTATAAGATAATTAACTATTATTGAGACCCAATTCTAAGCTTGTACAATTAACCTGTAATATTTTACTTGTAGACTATAAGATATCCTCGAACACGTTTTGGCAATTCCCTTCATCATAATAGTTTCTCTTTATACTTGGACTTCCGTCTTTAACTTATAACATCTAAACTATAGCATTCCAAAATTTTCATGTTATGAATTTCCCTTTAAAGGTTTTCTTATCCCCAATACATAAACTCTCATTGCCATAATATAACCTTATTACATTATCATAAATCACCTACAATTACTATGGCAAGTCAAAATATCTCACTCCATATTTCCATGTTACTCCCTCCAGTCCCGGAAAGAGATCCCAATTTTATTTGGTGGTTTAAGTTGTTTTTTTTTGTTTTGGTTTTTTTTTTTTTTTTTTTTTTTTTTTTTTAAGTTGATGTGATAGTAGTTGGTGGGGTTGTTTTTTTTTGAGGGAGAGAAAAATAGTGGGTTATTTTTTTTAAAAAAGGTAGAGTGTGGGCAAAAAATGTAAAAAAAAATTAATATATTAATGGTGGGGCGACACCAAGGGGAGTGTTTTCAAACTAATTTGGGACAAACATAAAAAGAAAGTGTTCAGACTATTCTGGGACGGAGGTAGTATAATTGAATATTCTATGATGCAATTTTTCATCTGAACTTTAGTATTTCCCAATACTCAAACTCGTTGTCCTGATCCTTCTTAAATTTATAATTCACAACCATATATCCCATGTATTTGTACTGAAAGCTCATATTAGTCTTAACATCATATGCTTAGTATTGTCATTATATAACTTTAATTACTCTCTATTATCTAGATTTATATTTTTTTTTTCCCAACTTCCATTTATACAATCTTACTCATCTAATAGAAGAAATTATGCTCCAAACTCTTTTACTTGACCCCTTTGCAGATATAATATTTTATTACATAAGTATTATAAATTATCTCTCTCTAATCGATACTCCTCTAAACCACCACCAAGATATGGATCCTTTATTTCACTGATACAACATTCATATCTCAAATCCTACACATCCTCTGAACTCACAAACCTCTCGTAACAACTCCATTAACTCATAAATCAATATTTGACCTTTGAAATTCACATCCAAATTTACTATTCCCTAACTATCTAATCTACATCCACCACATAACATCTTCATTCTTAGTTAGAACCTCCCAACAATTACTTAGTCCTTCAATTATGACATCAAAAATCTTCATTCTTATATAACCAAGCTCCATAGTATTTCCGGAGATATCTTCGGGTGATACCATTCAGCCTTGTTTATACGTCATAAGTAAATCTTGGGATAGTTGTCTACTTCTAATAATACCCTCAAAGCGACATTTATATTTCTTAAACAGAACTTCACAAGTACCCATCCCACACCAAACTCATTCTAACTTAGATTCCAAACTCCATAAAACATAATTCATCTATGATATTCCATAAAGATATAATTTGTTTTACAAGACTCAATACTTACGTGTTTCCGAACTTAAATCCGAAAATAATGTTCATTAATTTGACCCAAATTTGAGAGACTTTTTCTATGAGAACTTCTTCATAAAATTTAAGTAGGAGTAAAGATCCTCCCCGTCATTAATAGAACTAGAAAAACCTGATTTATAATTTCACAAGTCCATATTTGCTCATAACTCAAATTCATAATTTTCAAAGTTCATGATTATATATAATCAAAATCTCAAACCATAATAAAGAGTCTTTCATACTTTCAGACTTTCATATAAAACTTTTATCGCGAATATTTTGACAATTGTCTTATACCTAAAATTATAACTCAACATCTTTGCTCAAAATTCCTTTGTTTTTCTCTAAAACTTTCAAATATAACTATAGTTTAGATCGAAAGCGAGTTCATAAAGATATCGAATCGACGTTCCGGCTTAGTTCGTAAATCGGAGTACTTGTTGTAAAACCAACTTATATAGTTAGATATACTAAAGATCCTTGCTTTGATTCTCATAGCTACACTTTCATATAAAAGATCAACTTACTAGGCATAAGAAAATCTATTATCAATTCGATGTGGAAAGCATGTAGATTTAATAATAACACACATTTATATTCTTGAAAGATTCAACTACCTCCAATCAGTTTTCCATAATCAAGATTTCACTCAATAAAACTCATTACATATTTAGCTTTCGCTCATAGCTTAAAACCATATATGTAGTCAACAACTCTTGTAAACACACAAATAACACTTTGAACAATTTCGTGTTTATATAAAAGGCTTATTAAGCTTAGCACATGAAATCACATGAAACACGGATGTAGGTTCGAAGGTGGAAGGACATGTGTGTACCTTGAAACGATTCCCAATAATTTGACATTCTGAATCACCAACTATAGCTCGAATTTTAGAAATTATCTCCATACATATACTCCCACAACGACCTCAAAACAATAACAACAATTAATATCCATCCTCACAACAATTCAGATAAGGAAACTAACTTCTTATAGTTTCTAAATTCTTTCATGAACAAATTGGAAACTCGTATATTAAAACCAGTCCTCTAAATTAACTCGCGCCATCAATTTCGCATTCTAATTCATTAACCCCAAGATTTATTCATACATAATATTATCAGACATAATTTATAAAAATCAGATTTTATAAACTAACTTAAAAGGATCAATATATATATTGTAACTTTCAATCCATTAAATTACAAGGGAAAGATTCAATCTTTTACTAAAACATACTACCACAAACTGATTTTGCAATTGAACTAAACGAAATAGGAAGTGAAATCAATATCGATTTCAAAAATAAGTTTCAATCTAATAATTCAACAAAAGTTCTAATCTTTAAGCTCCATAACCCAAATACTACTAATTTCAATCCCATAAACTGATTTTGCAAATCAATAACAAATTCAATTATACTTGTGAAAATCATAACTAAATTTTATACCTGCCAATGAATTTCAAAACTAAGCAAAGCTCAACAACAACAACACAACCACCAGCAGTGGCGACGCCGGAACGCCGGCAAGGAGCAGCAGCAACGCAACACCACACAACCGACGGTGGCAGCAGACCATAGGAACGATGGCAGTAGCGCACCACAAAGTACAGCAACGGTGCTGAACTTGCGAGGGGCGTAACTCATAGCTTCGAACTCCGAATTAGGCGATTTTTTGTGCCCAAATTCATTAATTCGAAGAGATCTACAACTTTGATGCAGCAACAAAGAGCAAAATTGGATTGCATGTTGTAGATAATTGAGGCAACAGATTGTCGAAAAAACAGAGGAGAGAGAAATGAAGGCAGCAACACCAAACTTGCAAAGGCCATAACTCATAGCTTCGAACTCCGATTGAAGCAATTTTTGAGCCTAAATTCAATAACTCGAAGAGATCTACGACTTTCATGCAGCACATATTCCCAAAAACCAACTGCATGCTGAAGATTTTGAGGAAAGAACTCGGCAGCAACTCTAGGACAAAGGAAATCAGAGGAGAGAGAAAAGAGGGTTTGGGGTTTCTCCAATTCTCAACCACTTGGGTAATTAAATTGAAATGTTGAAGTTTTTGATCTAGTGAGATATGACTTGGCTTTTGGTTATGAAGACACAAAGGGCAAGTTGATGTTTTGTATCCCTTGAAACGTGACACGAAGAGAGAGTATTAGAATGAGAGCTTGAAACTCTTATAACATTTGACACCTCAACTACATTGAGAGATACAACTACATTGAGAGCTTGAAATTCTAGTCCTAAAACCATATAAGAAAGTGTCATTTTAGAATATAAAATACAGTTCTTTTTTGTCATGAAACCATAAACTTTGTTAACAAAATCCATCAAACTATGCTCAAATATTATATTTAAGTCAAGATAGATAATTAACATCTAATTAAACCTGCTTAAAAAATATGGGCTATTACATGCCAATGGCTGAGTGGTATGAAGTGTTGTACTAATATTCTGCAAGAGCCAACCATCTTGCCCATTCCTGAGAAGTATCAGTACACATGCACCTTAGGTAAGTTTCTAGACATCTGCTTAAGACCTCAGTCTGTCCATCCATCAGTCTGAGGGTGATAAGCAGTGGATAGCTTATGTTGCATCCCTTGTAGCTTCATTAGTTCAGACCAGAATCCACTAATGAATATTTTATCCCTATCAAACACAATAGATTTAGGTGACCCATGTAGTTTGTACACCTGATCTAGATAGGCCTGGGCCACTTTGAGAACTGTAAAGGGGTAGGATAAGGGAATAAAGTGACCATACTTACTTAACCTGTCAACTACCACCATGATCACTGTCTTGCCTATGGAATTTGGTAAACCTTCTACAAAGTCCATGGTTATCTCCTCCCATACTATTTTTGGGATGGGAAGAGGTTGGAGCCTCCCCCTGGGGAGGCACTATGATCATATTTACACTGTTGGCAAACGTCACAGTGTTTAATGTGAGCTGCTACCTCCCTTTTCATGCCTGACCAGTAAAATAAAGTTTTAACCCTCCTCACAGTTGCTTCTACTCCTGAGTGACCTCCCACAGATGAGTTGTGTAACCATGTGAGTATTTTGTTTTTGAGAATAGAGCTATTCCCAATAACCAACCTCCCTTTCCTCCTAAGTTAGTTACTCTGCCAAGAAAAGTGAGGGTGAGAGCATGGGTTTGTTGTAAGTTCCCTGATGATAGCCTGCATATTAAGGTCTTCCTGCCACACCTCTTGAATTTTTTCTAGTAAGGTAGAGTTTAGTAGACACCAATATAGCCATGATCTGAGGATTATCAATCCTAGACAATGCATTTGCTACCTTATTCTCTCCTCCACTTTTATACTCAATTGTGTAATCCATGCCTGCGAGCTTGGACTTCCATTTATGCTGAAAAGGAGTCACAATTTTGTGATCCAAGAGATGTCTAAGACTTTGCTGATCACTCCTAACAACAAAAGGCATAAGCATGAGGTAATGCTGCCACTTCCTCACAGCATAAACAATTGCTAGTAACTCCCTTTCATAGGCTGATAGGTGGAGATTCTTTTCAGACAAACCTTTGCTAATGAAAGCAATAGGGTGCCCCTCTTGCATAAGCACTGCCCCTATACCACCTATACCAGAGCCAGATGCATTTGTCTCAATGACAAATGATTTCTGAAAATTTGGCAAGGCTAGCACCGGTGGACTAGTCATAGCCTTTTTCAACAGCTCAAAAGCTCAGTTGCTGCTGGATTCCAATGAAATGCATCTGTTTTGAGCAGGTTTGTTAGAGGTCTGCACAACTTCCCATAATCCCTCACAAACCTCCTGTAGTAGCCTGTGAGGCCTAAGAACCCTGTGAGTTGCTTGAGAGTTTTTGGTTGAGGCCAGTCTAGTATGGCTTGGATCTTTTTAGGTTCAGTTGTAACTCCTTCTTCAGAAATGATGTGCCCCAAATAGTTAATTCTTGTTGACCCAAAGGAACACTTCTTCAAGTTAGCATGAAGAGAGTTTTGTTCATTGCTTTCAATACAACCTGTAGATGGTTAAGATGTTGTTCCCAAGTGGGACTATAAACTAGTGTATCATCAAAAAATACTAGTACAAATTTTCTGAAGTAAGGCTTAAACAAATAGTTCAATAAAGACTGAAAAGTAGATGGTGCATTTGTCAGCCCAAATGGCATGACCAAGTACTCAAAATGACCAAAGTGTGTCTTAAATGCAGTTTTATGTATGTCATCATCATGCATCCTAATTTGATGGTACCCAGATTTAAGATCAATTTTTGAGAAATAAGAGGTACCTTGCAACTCATCCAACAGTTCCTCAATGACAGGTATGGGAAACTTGTCCTTCACAGTGGCTTTATTGAGAGCCCTATAGTCTACACATTCTCCACCCTCCATCTTTCTTCTTGACTAAGACCACAGGAGCAGCAAAAGGATCCCTGATTAGGCCTTGATTAACAGCTCTTGTATTAATTCTTCAATGACATTTTTCTGGGTGGCAGGGTATCTGTAGGGTCGAATATTTGTGGCTTGGGTGTTGTCTTTGAGAGGGATTTTATGGTCAAATTTTTCTCTAACAAGTGGTAATTCAGAGATGTTTTTGAAAAGGCTAGAAAATTCTTGCAGTAGGTTAGGTGAATGATGTCAGGGTGTATGTTGTCTTCAGGTTGTAAGGTATTTAGCTGTTGATTTATCTGAGTGTGTACTAGGATTAATTGCATCGTAGAGAGCTCACCTTTGTGTTGCATTAGTTTCATGAGCTGTTCAGATTGGATGCCCTTCAGCCTCTTTGCAGGCCCCTCTCAGTTTCACGAAACTTCTTGCCATCCTGCTTAAATTCCATGGTTAGGTTGTTGAAATCCCATAGGACTGGTCCTAGGGTAGTGAACCATTGTATACTCATTACTGCATCACTCCCACTCAGTGGAAGGAGTAACAAATCTGTAGTGAAGGTGTATCCTTGCATTTTCCATTCAAAGTTTCTAGCGATGGAGTCACATTTGATTTGACCCCCATCAGCCACTTTCACCCACATTGGAGCTATTTTCTCTACCCTACATTTCAACCTTGCTGCAGTAGTAGAGTCTAGAAAGTTATGGGTGCTTCCACTGTCTAACATGACATGTATAGGCTTTTTGTTGTGTTGGCCTACCATCCTCATGGTGTGGAAATTACAATTTCCATCTAATGCTTGCAAAGATATCTGGGCACACATCAGCTCAGTAGTGTCTTCTCCTCCCTCCCCTACTTCTTGCTCTTCCTCATCATCTTCTACCTCAATGTGAAATAACTGAGGTTTCTTCCCCTTACATTTGTGCTCATATTCATACTCTTCATCACACCAGAAACAAAGACCCTTGACCCTTTTTTCACTCATTTCAGCAGCAGTAGGAGTCTTCCTATTTGGGTTGTTTGTGGAGCTAAATTTTTGTGGAGTTGAGCTGTTGGTTCCCTTCCATGAAGAGTTGAACCTCGGGGTGATCTTTGGTGTGGGTAAAAGGGGAGGTAAGGTTTTTTGTGGTGGTGGTGGTTTGGTTTTTCTATTCTTATGTACTGCTTCCTGAAGTTTTGCTAAACAATGGCCTTGTTGGATGGTGGTGGGTGTAAACATCCTCAGTGCTAGCTGGATTTCATCTTCCAATTCCCCGCAAATAGCAACTCAACAAGTGCTCAGGTGATAAGGTTAACCTACTAGCTAGGTTGTCAAATGAATCATGGTATTCCTGGATGGTGCCAGTTTGTTTAAGAGTTTTGATATCGGCCATTGAATCATCATAAACCTCTCCAAAACGATCAGTTATAACCTGAACATACTGACTCCAGCTAACCACTCCTTTACTCTTAGTGTAACTCTGGTGCCATAACAGAGCCCTCCCTTCTAAATGGATGGCTGCTAATTCACCTTTTGCAAATCATTCACATTATCCAGTTCAAAGAATTGATTACACTTAGATAACCAAGATTTCAACCCTTCCCCTTCAAACTAGGAAATTCAATCTTTGTGAGTCTAGTGGAATACTGATAAGGTTGATTTCCATTTGTGTGGGTAACTAATACATTATTAGCCTGATTTTCAGTATCTTTTTCAGACACTAATTTGGTGATTTGAACAGACAACCCCATCATTAAATCACTCAACTCAGAAATTGATTTTGCATTTTTATCAATATTCAAGGTGTTCAAAGTATGGGTTTCATCAAGTTTCTTTGCAATATCTGCAATAGTTTGGGTGTTTTTTTCAATGTTCAAGCTACTATTGATCTGATTCTGTTCTAACAGATTTTTGATGGTTACCTCAAGTTTGTGGAGATCTGAGGATGAAACAGTCTCTCCTTCTTCGTTACCTGTGCCTGTAGGTTTATGTGGCATGATTGATCCAAGGAATCAGTCAGCTCTGATACCAATGATACAATTGACTTACTGTTGTATTGGATGAGCTAATTCAACCTCAATTAAGAGATGAGAATTAGTATTGACAAATCCAGGAAGTTAGGATAAAGAATAACCTTCAAGGATAGAATCAATAGTGAGGAGAATAGAACTTAGAGAGAGAAAGAAATTCAGAGAATGGGGAGATTGTTTTCATTATATCATAATGATTGCACAGCAGTAGTTGGCTTTATATAGCCTTACATTTCAACAGAAATAAAAAGGAAAAAGTGAGGTTATTCCTCCTAACAGAATTACTGCAGAAATAACAGAAAGGAAAAGGACAAATCTAACTTTTATTCTCCACGTGCTGTGTCATTCATTCCCCCTTTCAGATTCTCTGTTGCCAGCTCATCAACCATGTCATCAATCCCCATTTTGATCCATTTGTACCATTTCCTCCCTCCTCTCATTGTAATAGTGTTGATGCTTGCATCAAACTTCCTTTTCGAAGTGCTATTTTTTTGCAGGTGGAAGTACCATCTCAATTAGTGTTGGCTAGGTTATAATTTAAGGTTGCCTACATCTAGATCTCCTTAGGGATTCTGCATTTCTACTTCATTGGCAGGATTCAACCTCCTGGGTGGTTAATATTGTTTCGTAACTTTCGTCATGGTTGACTTATTGGCTTTGCACTTGGATATGACTTAGTTGGGTTGATAATACAACAATGATTAGATAACCAAGCATGGATGCTGCTGTTTGCAGGCTCTAGAAATGTCTACTCTGTCTTCTTTCTCAGCTTTCTGTCCCGGTTGCCTGGTTGAATAGAAAACCTGCAGTTTAATTTAGCAATTGCCCTGCTCCTCTTATTCCTGTTTTGGTTGGTACGGACAATTTATGGGTCTAGTTCACTAAAGATGTGGGCATCATGAGTCATGACTATTTTGTCTCCTTGATGGATTACTCCAGTACTCTAACTCTGATGCAGAGGGTTTCCACAGTATATCTGTTGTGTATGTTCGGTATTGAGGTTGGGAGGAGGGTATTTTTTTCAGCTTCATGTACCCATGTGCTTGTTCAAGAGAAGATTTTGCACCACTTAAACTGCATTTTCCCTTTCCGCTATTGGTAGGGGTCGCTAATCTTCTTCAGCTCAAAAAAGACTACTCACATTCTGACAGCTAGTGCTTGAAACTCACTACATCAAAAGGTTTCTTCAAATAAGAGATTCTGGATGCGATGGTCTCTCCTAGAAAAACAATCAAGATATATGTGCAATCTTACTTTTAGTTAAATAAGGTTCTCTTAAAGTTACAGCGCAATTTTGTTTGAGAGAGTAGTGATGGTATTGTTCTGAACTCCAGAGTTATCGCGAATAATCTATAATTTATTATCGTTTTTTGGTTTTTCCTGTTGCATTTTCAGGTTACTGATCATCTGAAAAAAGCTGCAACATGTACCAGTTTTCGGGTAGTTCCTATTGTCGGTGGGATGTCAACGGAGAAGCAAGAGAGGCTTCTAAAAGCAAGGCCTGAAATTATAGTTGGCACACCTGGGAGGCTGTGGGAACTTATGTCAGGAGGGGACAAGCATCTTGTTGAGGTATCTTTGCATTTATAGTGGTGATACATGGACAATATCCATAGAACACCTTGAAGTTGGTCAACTGTATCTTTGTGGCCTTGGTTGCTTACTGCATGCAACTGACTAGAGCTCCTTTATATCATATATGCTTCATGCAGTATGTTCAGGCCTCTATTTTAGTTTTACATTTGTGCATAGCTAGAGTTTTCACACAAGTGGTTAGCTGAAATCTTGCTGTTGGACATACTCTGTCTGTCCCTTACAGTTCCAGTAGCTGCATTGGGCATATTTGACCAGCAATTCCTCTTAAATTATTTGGATTAACATTTTCTATTATAACTACATAAGAAAAAACAAATATGCTATCTCAAATACCAATTTAACGTATTGAAAGTTACTATATTTTTGAAGAAAATAATGGTCAAAGTTTTGTTAGTTTTCCAGTCGATAATCAAATGATACTGTTAATGCGAGACTGAGGTAACTGTCAATATTTTTTGTATTATTGATTCACATTCCAGTTTGCTTCCTTATTGATGGGAGTGCTTGTTAACTTTTTTTTGTGATTTTAATTATCAAAATGTGTGCATGCACAGACCTTAACCGGGTTTGGTGCTTTTTGGAATTTCTTTATTGTTTTAGCAAACTTCATGCCTTGGGGTAAACCTGCGCACAACTCTTATGATGATCCAAACTGTTGCAAGATGATATGATGAAGCGAAATTTTCTGATAATAAACATAAGAAAGCACAATATGGCACTGGTCGGGCAGGGTGAATTGTATCAATTGTAGGAGTCACTTCCTATGTTACACACCTTTCTCATCTGTTCTTGTGATTGGATGTTTCTAAATTGATGTGAAAGAACTTTAGAAGATTTGGTGCCTTGAGAAAGATTACAAGAGTGTTTTGCATAAAGTTGAACTACAGAAGGGGAATGCATGTGTTGATAATATTGTTGGGGTGATGATTGGACAAAAAGAAGATAAATTTCAAATAAAGTAATGTTTCAGTGAATTATATAGTGTGTCATGAACTCTCTCCTGCTTCCCAAAAAAAGTTGTGTTTTGAACACAATTTCTTTTCACTGAGGAAGCAGTTTTTCTTTCCATATGCTTTATTAAATTGATGAGATTTGTTGTCCAAGAGTGTAATAGTGAATCTGAAGGGATAACCGGATGAGAAGTAGTGGAATTGAGGAAGAAGCATGATATTTGCTTCCTTGATAACTTGATGTTCATAAAAGATTTTTAGATCTTTTCTTTCTTGCGTGTTTCGAGGTGGGCAAAGCTCCACTTCAGTTTTTTCTCTCCTTCTCCCTGCTTATTTAAATTATTAAGAGATGATTCTAGAATCCTTCGCTCTTTTATATATTTCTATTTTGATTGAATTACAAAAGGCTCTGGTACTAAGTACTAGGTAACCATGTAAAATAAGTCTCCTTTTTGCACTGCCAGAGATTAACTAGAATCTTGGTCTTGTATTTGCAGTTACATTCATTATCGTTCTTTGTGCTGGATGAAGCAGATCGGATGATAGAGAATGGACATTTCCATGAATTACAGTCTATTATTGACATGCTTCCTGCAGCTAGTCCAGCTATAGAAAAGCATTTCCAGGATGTGCAGAACTGCTCGACTGTCTCTGTCCTCCAGAGGAAGAAACGGCAAACCTTTGTGTTTTCTGCAACAATTGCACTATCTCTTGACTTCCGCAAAAAGCTAAAACGTGGAACTCTTAAATTGAAGCAAACATCAACTGATGGATTGTCATCCTTAGAAGCTTTATCAGAAAGAGCAGGAATGAGACCTGATGCTGCAATTTTTGATTTGACCAATGAATCAATAATGGCTAGAAATCTTGTGGAGTCCTTTGTTGAGTATGTTTTCTTTCTCATATGCTTGAGTAAATGTTGATGTCAATTGATCGGATATGGATTGAGTGGATCGATATCTATTCCACCCACATCCATTCTCCGATCCTTGAATTTTATGTTATAAACTTATAACTGAGCTATTACCCTGAACCTTCTGCTATACTTTGTAACTTTATGCAATTGTTTCCCCTTCACTACTAAATAATATAGTTATTGTAATATACATGCCAAATGTTTCATACTTTAAAATTTAAGCTCATCTTGCAAATTACTGACAGAAAATATAAAAATTTAATCTGAAAACAAAGATTAACAAGTACATAGGGAAAATGCTATATAGATGTCTGGGTGGTTGTGGTGGTTGGGCTATCTACTGAAATAGGAGGCTCGACCCGAGATCTGTACTTTTACCTGACCAAATAAAAAGGGAAAATGCTATTTGCACTCCCACAATTCCTCTTCCTCTGTCACTTGTGTTAATACTGGAGTGCAGCAAAACTTTTCTGGATTCCAAATAGAAATCTATTGATGGTTTTGTTTGCAAAACCTCATAACTCTTACGATTCGTTTGATAGGCTGTAAGCTTGTAACAGTTGGTGGTAATGGTAATGAATGTTAGTGTAATTTTGTTAGGAAAAGGAAAGTTCCATTTTAATGGACATGGATGTGCTTGTCCACCCTAAACATCTCTTTTTCTTCATAAAGCTTCACTACCATACATCAGCACTTAGATGGTGGTATTGAGTGGTTGAAATTTGTGAAGAAAAAATGCATGTTTGGAGATGGAGTTTCATTACCTTGGATTTTGAAATTGAACTTTTCTTACAAATTTACACTACAGTTCATCACCGTTACCGCCATTAATTACTTTACCAAACTGCTGTTAATAAATTGGGACACTTTAATTGTGATTAATGGGCTTCATAACTTCATTACACAAGTTCCTATGAAAAATTTGTAATTTAAATCACTGAGGTTACTGAAGTGAGGAGCTAATGTTAAGATAGCTTATCGATTTTTTTAGCGGGGGGTTTAGGTCGTTTACGCAAGGATTAGCTAAAGTTATTTCAAATATTAAAATATGGATATCCAGTGTATGAATAAATGGGTAACACAACATCACCCATATCTGATCTGAATTTTTTATATCCATCACCAAATTGATTATTAGAAATGTATTTGCGATCCTTTTAATTTTGGATGGATGAATGCTCTATAGTTATTGGCATCCTTGAGTCTGAAACTCTGAATTGTGGTTCTGCATAAGACTTACGATCGGTTTGGTAATCGTTAATAAATTGTGATAATGGGAATGAATTTTAAGTGTAAGGTTACAAGGGAAGCACCCTTAAAATCTCCATGGGGAGGCAATTTCAACCCCCAAGTTTATGTTTTTTCTCCATAGGGAAGCAACCTCACCCTTAAGCTTGTGTTTTTTTCTCCAAGGGGAATCAATTTTCATTACCACTCATTACCACCTACAAGGTGGTATTGGATGGGATTGAAAATTCAAGAAGAAAAATAGACATTTGAGGATAAATTAGCATTACCATGGGAATGAACAATGATTTCTTCACAAATTTACATATAAATTCATTCCCGTTACCACCATTTATAACCAACTACCAAATGGGCCATTAGTACTTGAATGCAAGCTTTATTCTCACTTGGTTCCTTTCATATGAGACTGGTGTTTATGATAGACCCAGTACCTTTTGGATCGTTTTTGAATCCATGTTAGATTTCAAGCATTGTGCTTTCTTATGTCATTCTGTTAGAATTATGCTAAAATCTATCCTATAACAGGTGTAGCGATGAAGACAAGGATGCCTACTTGTATTACATTTTGTGTGTTCACGGTCAAGGCCAAACAATTGTTTTCTGCTCGTCAATTACTGCATTACGCCATGTTGCTGCTCTTTTACGCACCCTTAACGTCAAAGTTTGTGTCCTTCATGGTGAGATGCAGCAGCGTGCTCGCTTAAAGGTCAGTCTCAGTCCTTGTGAAGTTTTCTTATCTTCATCAATGCTGTCATTTTGTTACTTTGGCTGATACTGTCGATGGTTCCAAATCTAAGATTTTTGTAAATTGTTGTACAGGATCCTTTTTTTGGGTCCCCCCTCAATATTAGGTATATGTAGTTTGCTGTTTATCAAGGGGCTAGTGCTGTGAGTTTCTGGTTGCTTGACTCGTAAGTGTATCCCTGAGCTTGATGCCTGTCATCCCCTCCTTCCACATCAGCTTTAGGCCTTTCTTGTTGCCTTTGTCTCCAAATAAGTATCTTTTGCATTTTTGTGTGACACGGTTGATGCTTCTAAGTAATTAAGCAAGAATCAAAGGAGTCTTGGTGTGTGTAGTTCTCATACTAATCTAGTAAATATTTTCAATGAGTTAATTATTTTGATGGTTCAGATATCCCAGACATATTAACTGTTATTGGCTTAAAAGCTGGGTTGATAATGCGGTAGACCTTGATAGATCCTATTCCAGAGTGCAATGGTCTATGCAGCTCTAATGCAAGTGTTGGATCATTTGGGTGGAGAAGCAGATAAAGATCCCTTGTATGCCACTCCTACCCTCTTTTTTGTAATTGGCTCTTTTGTTTAGATCAACATTTGGAAAATTAACTGCTCAACCAGTGGAGGCAGCCAGATGGCACTACTCAGCAGGTGCTGTCAAGATTGTCTTCTGGTAACATAGGGAACTGTTAAGCAAGTCTTAAGTCTTCAGGTTCTGCATGAAATATATAATTTTTTTTTTGGGGGGTTGGGGGGGGTGTAGAGGGAGCCAGATGACGCTATTGACTGCAGCTAGATGCAAGAGTGGCTCCACATATAATTTTGGCAGGGTGCATTAATGTGTATGCCAATATCGAAAGAGTTTTTCGAGCTCTTGGAGGGAATTTTGGTTTTAAGCCCTTCCTGGTTAGGGGATCGAATTCTGTACACTGATGTTAAGCAAAATGTAGCTTTGAGCTAGAAATCTCTAAGGCTTCATTGCTTGTAGTCTCCATTTTGATGCTTATATTTGTTGTTTTTGCTGTGATCTTATAAAGGTTGCTTCTCCCCGGATGTCAATAGTTCCTTTTATGCATTTTTGTTTGTTGTCATGGGTTTGGGGAGGCGGATAGAGGGGGTTTTCAGTTTCTATCTTTTGTGCTTTGTACTTCGTACTTCTGAATTTATTATTGCATGCCACCTATAATTCAGGAATCAGGTTGGGACAGAGTGAGTACAGAGTACTTCACTGTTTGGCAGACCTTCCTAATCACATTGGTTTGTTGAAAAGGCGTATAGTTGATTCTTAAGATTTTATTGGTATTTGATATTATCTGGACGTACTGCTGACAATAAGGTGTAATAGAATAGCTATATAGAATTTTTTTTAATATCCTTTATTTTTGAGTGTTTTTCCACTTCCCTTTTTCCCCCCTTGGTCGGAGGGGCTTGTTGTCATGATTACATTGCGGAATTGAGTGATAGATAAGAGTTTGAGGATATTTAAATCAGTAATTTATGAACTCAAAAAGTTTGTTTTGATACTGTTTTTCACCGAGCTTTGAATACAGGCCCTTGATCGCTTCCGTGAGAGTAAAAATGGAATACTTGTTGCTAGTGATGGTGCTGCCAGAGGACTAGACATACCTGGAGTTCGTACTGTTATCCATTATCAGCTTCCACATTCAGCAGATGTAACTGAAACAAAATTTTCTTGCCTCAATTGTGAAATTTCTCTTTTCAATTAAATTTGCTAATCTAGTGTCACTTTGCTCTCTTAGGTATATGTCCACAGAAGTGGACGTACTGCTAGAGCTTCTACTGATGGATGCAGCGTTTTACTGGTCTCGTCAAATGAAAGATCAAAGTTTGCCTCTTTGTGCAAATCCTTTAACAAGGTCCGGTACTTTCAAGGCCTTTTCTTCTCACATAGCTTGCCTGCTTACTATTTGACCCCATTTAGAAATGTGAGGTGTACTTGGTCTTTGAATGTGAGCTCTATTACAACTTGTTTGACAGAGATTTCTGGAGTGCTTTGTGTTTTGTAGGTTTTTTTGTTTTTGTTTTTGTGGTTTAATCTAAAATGATACACATTTAAATAGATAGCTGTTTCAAGAAGTGACCTTTAAGTACATCTTGGTCTATGTCAGCAAGAAAGTGAAGTCCAAGTAAGGAAAAAAGAAAGAGAAAATGAAAGAGAAATATGCTTTTATACCAAGTAGCTCATGCAGTTCACCATCTTTTTTTACTGGTTTATCTCATTGTTAATGTTGTCCAACATACGATAGAGTCTTCGATTCATTATAGCTTATCTAAAAATCAAAATTCCTCCATTGCACCCCTGAAATGTGCAAGATACATCATTTACTTTTTTTCTGCCAGATATGCAGTTAAGAATAATCTAGCATTGCAAGGGGATTATCTACTTTGTTCAGTGTGCTCTAATTGAGGCCTAGCCTCTGTTACTAAGTTGTATTTTCAACTTGGAGAAAGAACTAATTTTTTATTTAGGGAATGAATTACTCAATTATATATTCTGTGGTAGTTGAAAATGAGCCTTGTATCTTAAATTCTTAATTACACTTGCTTAAGATAATAAAAGGCATGATGTTACTCCTGGATCTTTAGAGGTCTGCATATAGGTTTTTATCTGGTGTAGAAAGCAGATTATCACATTGTCCTTATATATTTAAGTAGAAGCTTCTTAGAGGCTGGGCTTTTAGTTTTATCAATTCAAATTTCAAAGTACTTATTAGATCGTTGATGTTTCTTACTTATTGGGAAGTTGCTGGGGTAATTCTTGCTGTAGATCAAGGGTCCTCTTTGTTATTGCAAGGACAAAGGAATTTTAGACCAGATCCCCCCATACCTCACCTTGGGTACAACTACAAGCCTCTTGAAAGGCGTTAGGTAATGATAATGAAAAAGAAAAAGATTTGCCCAACAAAGCTGTTATTTTTGCATGGGGTAAAATAAGAAAAGACAAAAAGAGAATGTTTGAATTGCAAGTCTAATTTATGCCATATTGTGCTCCAAACTAGTGCATCAAAACAGTTCAACTCGCTTCCCATCCTCAAGTGATCCATGATTTGCCTCACAGTGGTAGACCTCTATATGATTACCTTTTATTTTTTATAGCTGATTGGTGGCAGCTGCTGCGACTGGAAGATATACGAGTTCCTTTCAAAAGATTGGTGGTATCTAGGTTAAGTTTGCTGGCTTACATATTTTGTCATATATGCAGGATACTCTTCAGCGTTTTCCAATTGAAAACTCTTACATGCCAGAGGTTCGGAAGCGGTTATCTCTTGCATGTCAAATAGATAAGATTTCACGGAGTGAGTCAAAGGTAACTTTTCTTTCGCTAGTGTTACACTCCCATTTGCCTGATGATTGTAGGTTGGATGATTATTTATTTTATTGAATTTCATACACCTTGATGATGCACCAAGTAATGGCATCTCATGTTCACCTTTGCTTGGCCTCCTAAATCAAAGGTGTTGGCTGAGCAATGAAGTTGAAACTTTTTTATGTGTATGTTCTTGATTCAGAAAGCACATCTGTAAATCTTTGATTAGTGGATGTTCTTCACTTAGGTAGTTAGATCTTAGGTGAGTACCTATGTTGCTTCTGATTAACTGGGTGCAATTAGGAGACTGAACTAGAGTCGAGCAAATTTCTTGCGTTCTCTGGAGTCGGATTGTTACCATATTTGGGTTTCAGTGAGATAAGTCTAGGTGGTTGGCGCTTGGAGGTTTATGTCGTAGGTAAGGAGTAAGGACCACCTTGTTGATTCTCAATGTCACCAAGTTCAGATGTTTGGTATATGGAATTATGCCTTTGCTAGCTACCACGTTACAATGCTGTAATTTCAGTGCTCTTAATCGCGGAGAGGAAGCTACTTTACTGTTGAGATAAGCCTTTATCTTTTTTGGTTTTTATTTCCCCTTTGTGCTTTTTTTTTCCGAATCTGGTAATTGCAGTTATGATAATTTCGCTGATTTGTTGTTAGATATGTAAGTGATGTCATATTTAGACATATCATTTAGCATTCGGATGGACTTGTAATTTTGGTTGCTGAGTGGCACAGAAAGTTGCAGTTTAGTTACTGTTCTTTGAGTACCTTAAGATCTTTAGTTGTGGGCTTGTGGCTTTTACATATTGCATACTTTATCCACAGTACTATCTGCTGTAGGAAAAAGTAAAAGAGAGCTGGATCAAAAGGAATGCTGAGTCAATAGGGCTAGATGTTGAGGAAAATGACAGTGAAGAAGATAGAGTTAACAATTGCAGGCACAAAAAATCTACCTCCATGCGTATGAAGAAACTTCAAGAGGTAGCAACATCTACTAATCGTTGGTGTTTGCAGTTATCCTTTGGTTGGGCATGCAGGATTTTAGTACTATGATGTTCACTCACTAATGCAATTTTACATTGTTTTACAAGGTGGCATTTAATTTCTGAGATTTACATTGCTCACGAAGTGCATATTGCTTTGAAACTGCAGGAGCTCAATATGCTGCTATCACGTCCACTGCAGCCAAAGTCCTTTTCACATCGCTTCTTGGCTGGGGTAATAACTTGTTGACATTCTTTTTCTTGCTCTTGTTATCTTGTTTTCCATGAGTGGTTTTGAATATTTGGTAGCATGCATCTCTCCTGCCACTTATTTGTTCTAGCACGGACATGCTGTATATGATGGGTTTGATGTGGAAATTGGAATGTACAAGGATTCATCTTTCTTCTGTCAGTGGTTCGAAAATACCGTTTTGGTCGCGGTAACAGGAGCGGTCACGTTTTTGCTGGAACGGAACGGATACGCTTATCGCGGACCACGTCACGGTTGTGGTATAATTTGTAAAAGATTTCCCAGATTTTCTTATTAATAATAAAAAAAATCTCAGTCTTATGAAAATTTTGAACCGTTTTATTTAGAAATCAAGATAATAGGAAAATTTAGAATATAGAGAAAATAGAGAGTTAGGAGGACTGAAGGTGTAGTGTGAGAAAGTAAAGTCTAAAATGCAGCACTATTCAGTAGATCCCACAACAAGAAAGAGAGAAAAAAGAATTAGTAATTTAGTAGACCACACCTTAAGAAAGAGAAAAACAATAAAAAAATTAACAATTTGCTACAGCTGGCACAACCTACTGGAAGAAAGGGAGTTAAAATGTTATTTTTTATTTATTTGTAAGGTAGGTAAGATGAAAGACTCTAGTGAAGGAGAAGGTATATCCCCCCGCCTTGGAAGTGGGGGGGGGGGATGATAAAGGGAACCTCCCTTCCAAAAACCCCCTAGTCTTGAGGCCAAACCTTTACCACTACCCCAATGTTTGCTTGGTAGTTAAGAAGTTAATGGCATTTAAAGAAACTGAAACAAAAAGCAAAGAGTAGAGAGAGAAACATAAAATTATAAGGTGAGAGAAAACAGAGTGCCGACAAAGAAAGTTCACCGGCGACGACTCACGACCACCACCAGCATCCGACTATGCTTGAAATAACTGCCAAAGGCTCTCCAGTCACATCGTCCATACTTCTCTATTCCTTCAGTACAGTAACTTAACGATGATGCTAGATGCGCTGGAAATAAAATACGGGAGATTCAGGCTCGATGCAGTGGATAACATGCGATTGGATGCGATGTGGACATGCGGTCGTAACGTCCTAGATTTTGGACTAAAATGGTAAGGCGGTATGAAGTATGAACCTGTGAATATCGGTCTTGCAACATCGAAAAACGTTACAATACGGCCGAAACGGAACAGCCGTATTTTGACACCATGCTTCCGTCATTGTAAGGCCGGATATGGTGTATCACAGGGGATTTGCCTTTCCTAATGATTAGAGATTGATCTTTTGAGAGTCACTTTAGTATTAATTTTAAATGCTATATCTATTGAGACTCGATGCTGTATATGTGGTGTGAATCAATAATCGTGATACAAATTTTTAAATTTCTCGTGACATATGTTACCTGTTACATCCGAGTCTTTGGGTCAGTGCATTTACAGAGTTATGCATGTTTTTCTCAAACTTAAATGTCCAAGTTTTGTATCCATGCTGGAGTGTCAAATTTTTGATATAGGTACTTACATAAAACGAAGAGGTTATGTAACCATTACCTATGGCTATGATTGTGTTTGGCAAATCCTGGAGGCTTAGTGTCACGGTCCAAGTTTTGACTCGCGAAGGTGTTAGTGAAAAGTAAAACACTTGCTTCTCGGTGACAAGAGCGCGTGTCTGGCATCGGCCAGGGGCTTGTGTGCACAAGTAGGCACTAGAGGTCCATGATGATGAAAGGAGGACTTCAGTGGTTGGGATACTTTAACATGAGTGCGATACCATGTTTAGAGTTGAGGGAATAACAACAATTTAAATATGAAAGCAGGGTGCAAAGTTAGGATTTCATTAATGATTACCGTATGAAGAAGCTTAAAAGAAAGAGTTGTTTTTCCCCAGTGAACACCGAAATGTATACAACAGAAACATAATAATGTGACTAAAGTTTACTCCAAGTTATGCCAAGGGTCAAGCACACGAAGTTTCCGACAAGGATCCTAAAGGGCCTAGAAACACATGTAAGTAAAGCCAGAAAGCATAAAGAGAAACATAATACATGCAAAGCTAGGCCGAACTCTAACACTTAGAAACATTGGAGGCTTAGAAGGTTTCTAGGAATTCAATTTTGTATAAGGTCGTCGTGTATCATGTTCTGACTTCTGCGTCTCTTTTTTCTTAATAATTTATTGGCTCTCTAATTGTTAATTTCTAGGCTGGTGTTTCCCCAGTCCTGCAACATCAACTGGAAAAGCTAACTCAGCAGAAATCTGGTGGTGACAAAAGCTTAGTGGATCCCGACAAGAGATTAGTTGTTATTGGTCAGGATTGTGTGGAGCCGCTCCAGGCGCTTCTTCGGGCTGGTCCTGAGGTAATGTGCATGTTTGAGATTTAACACTACTGCACTTATCGTAAGTAGTGTGCATTGTGACATGACTTTCCATGGTATCAACCTGATATTCAAGTCCAGACTTGAATCATATGTTATGCTCCAGCCAGTTATATTTCTAATTGTGCTGTGGGATTATTTAGGTATTGAATTGAAAAGAAAAAAAGCACTAATTGGTGATGGAGATGTATTTCAAAATTTACAACAGGACATCCCATGTTGAAAACGAAAAGACACTTATCACCAATTTCAATATTTTCGACCTTGTACCTAATGAGCCGGTAATGTCTTAGGCTTATCTGGATTAGTATATTGATCAAAAGGTTGAATGTTAAACATCATAGATTATGTTGAACTTTTTGAACTGCGTAGGCATATCTGTTTGTCTTGTTCGGCATTTGCTCCTTTGATTTCTAAGCTTTCATTTACTTGTATGAATTTTTATTTGTAATAAAATGGACTAGCAATATTCAAATATCTTGGTTTTCCTCACCTTAGGATGCGCAATTTCTTTCAGCTATTTGTAAGTCCTGCTTGGAGGGCTATATGATCTCAATTGGACATCTAAACAGTTTTCATATCTATATCCTCGTGCAGGTGCGCATGGATTTCAAAGAGCTTGCAGAGAAGCACCGAGACATGGAGAAGTTGCGGAGAAAAAGAAAAGAGGCAAAAAAACGTATACTTTCTTTCCTCTACTTGTTCTGTGATGCCTTCTTCACTCTTTGTAACGACTTGATTGTCATAAATCCTTCAGTGGGATGTTTGATTTATGGTGCTCTGCTTCATACTTGCAGGTCAGAAAGAGCAAAAGAGAACGGAGAAGAAAAGACTAAAACAAGCCTAGTAGAGATGATTGGGAAGCAGAAAGCAAATGATAGCAAAATTTTGTTAGTAGCCTAATGCGATATTTGTAACATTTTGTTTGCTTCACTAAGAGTAGAATTATAAGAAAAATAGGCCTGCTCACATTATAAACAGATACGAGTGAGTCTCCTATTTTAATGGAGCCTAATGTTAGTAGGGAACCTCCCTTCTATTAACTTAACGGGTACTATTGACGTATCATTTCCTAGCACCTTCTGTCATCTGCTTAGTATGGGCACCTGTGAAGGCATTTTTAGTTGGCTTGGAGCATGAGGCTGGGAAGTGGTCGTGTGCTTTGCCTTTCCTGGTTGCTTCATGATCGAAGGTCCTCGTCTCTTGGCGGCATTTGCTTGTCAGTGGGTTCCCAGCTGAACCATTTGTAGTTTGCTTTGGAAGTGTAAACTTCCCTTGAGATGTAGTTCCTTTTAACAAAGTGCGGGTTTGGTCACAATAGAAATCAAATAATCAATCTTCTTCAGATTATCACAAGTGACTAACCTCTTCAATACAACCAACCAAGCAATGGAAATGTTTCAGGTAATTTTAATGGTGCCTTGTTTATAATCTATGCTCAATTTATTGTACACGTCTAATAGCATGTTTGGTGCTGCAGCAATATAGTCTAATAGACTAATACCATTAGGTATCTGCTTAAAACAAATATATTTTTCACCAGGTACTCCTGAGGTCTTACAAAATACATGAGGTACCTTTTTAGTTTCAAAAATTCATCAGGTACCCCTTAGATTTGGATGTAATATACCAAATACCCTCAATAACTTAAGTGTTTATTATATTAACTTAAATGACCCAAATCAGTTGATTCTTATTCTAATTCCCCTTACTATTTCACGTTATGCCCAACAAAGTCTTTTAAAAGCAAATAAAATTGCCTAAGAGGTACTTAGACGACTATTAAAACTATTTTGACCAAAAAAAGGGCAATTTATATCACTATGAAAGGACTTTTTGGCATAGTGTGGGTTATTAGACGAATCAGGTTGGGGTTTTAAGTGATTTCAGGTCATTTAAGTTAACAGCATAAACACCAGTAAGTTATTGAGGGTGTCTGGTATTTATATGCGAATTTAAGGGGTGCTCGATGAATTTTTGATAGGAAAAATTGATTTAATCAGTCCCAACTATAGGCGTCCTGACAAAAGCAATCCCAACTATGGCTTTTTATTGTTTAGTCCCAACTTAAACCCCTCTTTACACTGGTGGTCCGAGTGGACTGGTGACTTGCTAAACAGATAAAAAACGAATTAACCCTTAATTTTTTTATTTTTGGGATATTATCTCAGATAACCCTGACTTATAGGCCTTTTTCCAATATAACCCCGACTTTGACAGGTCTGTCTCCGATAACCCTGAACTTGATTTTTGTCATTAAACTGGATGAAATTGTTAACGGTGTTAACTATTTTGAAACATAAATTAATTAATGCTTTTTTTTTTGGAAAAAAAAAACAAATCATCTATTTCTCTCTCTTGTTCATAAAGCTTCAACAATAAACTCAAACAAATTTGAATAATTGGTGGAAGAATTGATCCAAGCAGCTAGGTAAAGATTCAAAAATAGATCACGATTTGAAACTCCAAATTTTTGAAACCACAATTTTTCTCTCTCTACCACTCACTGTCTCTTTCCTCAAACTTCATCATTATTTTGTAAATCACATTTGAAGGAGCTGGGTGGTACTGGTATTTTTTGAAGGAGGCTAAAACAAAAAAAAGAACCTCATCTTTTTGGTAAATTAGTTGAAAAAAAAGCAACATTTTTCCCCATTTTCTTGCATTTTGAGCTATAAGTTTTGTGAAGTAAGTAGCTCAAGTAGAGTAAAAAAAAAAAAAAAAAAAAAAAGAAGAAAAATGGGGCAAGGTAGAAGAAGAAGAAAGTTGCGTTTTAGCAAGATCTACTCATTCCATTGTGGGAGAGCATCTGTTGAAGAAGATGACCATTCTCAGATTGGTGGGCCCCGATTTTCAAGGGTGGTTTTTTTGTAATGAACCAGATAATTTTGATTCATCAATGAGAGATTACCCAGATAATTATGTTAGAACAACAAAGTATAAACTTGCAACTTTTGTACCCAAATCTTTGTTTGAACAATTTAGAAGAGTTGCAAATTTCTTCTTTCTTGTTACTGGAATCTTGTCCTTCACTGATCTTGCTCCTTATAGTGCTATAAGTGCTGTTATTCCTCTCATTTTTGTGATTGGAGTTAGTATGTTGAAGGAAGCTATTGAAGATTGGAGGCGAAAGCAACAGGTTTTGTGATTTGTAAAATTTTGTTTGATGTAAGAAGAAAATTTATGGATTTTGTTATGATTTTGGGAAGATGGTTTGGGAAAAATCTGGATTTCGTTATGAGTTTGGGAAAATTTGATGAATGCTTGAGAAGAATGAAGAACAAGATAGAGAATAGATGAAGAACAAGAGAGAGAAAGAGATGAATTTAGCAAAAGTAAAACCAAGTTAACGCCGTGACAAATTCCGTCCAGTTTAATGACAAAAACCAAATTCAGGGTTATCGGAGACAGGGTTGCCAAAGTCAGGGTTATATTGGAAAAATGCATATAAGTCAGGGTTATCTGAGATAATATCCCTTTATTTTTTCACCTGTTTTTCTACCCCATCTTTCAGTCTTTCTCTCTCCTCCCTCCTTCCTCCCCTTCCCCTGCTACCCATTACACATGAACATTACACATGAAACCCATGCGTTTTCATCCTGTGGAAAGCAATTGAGTGATTGAATTTATATTTGAAACCATTCATCAAACAGGAATAAAAAAAGAGAGAAAATGTGAAGTATGGCAAAAGATTAACATCAGCATAATACAGCAAGTAAATTAAAGGAGGAAATAATAGGTAGTAAAAACTTGGGCCACAAATAGAAAGCAGTAAGCAAAGTGAAGGAAGAAACAGATAAAATTACTGCTAGAAAGAGGTTAAAGGACTCTTAACTAAAAGAAGACACAACCAAAAAGCATACAATGAAGAAGCAGAGCACTATGAACTTTAAACGAAAAAAGAAAAAACGAGACAATTTTCCTGAGTGACACAACTTCCTCACTTCCTGTCATTAAAACTGCAACTTCATAGATTAAGCAGCTTGACGAGATAGCTATTTAATGAAGTCAAAGGTAGAGCAAGCAACTGAGACACAAACCTATGTATCTCATGCAACAATATGAAAAAGAAGGAATGCACTTCTCGTCGCCAATCAAAACCCTCTTAAAGCAATCGCAAAATCACAAGGCCCATCATATATACTCCAAAACAGAGGAAGAGAGAGGTTTCACCATCTAGCTATTGAACATATATCAATTTACCACAGCAATTGAATCCCCCGAAACATGGTCCTATGAACAAGCCGGGAAAGAGGGAGGCGAAAGCATTTGGAACTTGAAATTTGACTGAGAGGATCATATTTTAGAAGGAACTTGCAGCATTGGCTAAATTTTGTTCGAATTCGGGTTAAATAAGGTTCTAGGTTTCTGAAGGAGCAAGGAAGGGTTAACTCTCAATCAACATTTTGTCTCCGCTCTCTCTGTCTCTCACACACACACACACACTCACTCACTCACTCACTCCAATGTCCCCCTTCATTGCTGGCTCACTTGCTTTGTCTTACTTGCTTTTCTTCTTGTAAGATAACTTCAACGTTTTAAAGAGGGGGGGGGGTACAGCTTGTACCGTCATGGCGTCATGTACCTATACTTTATCTGTCACTGTTCATAGATGATACAAACGAGGAAGATCTCTTACAAACTAGGCAAATGAACACAACCATCTTAGAGATCTAGACAGGCATACATCTTTTCAACCCTAGATTATATCTCTTGTGGGATGAACTAGTTATGCAGAGTTGGAGAAGCTTGTTGAGGATACTTTAGCATAGTATGCCATAGACGGATGCATGCAAATGTTGAAGTGGACCATCAAAGATGCACATCTGCTCTACTCTCACTACCAAGTTAGTATACGGAAAGTAGGCTTTATTTCTGTATAGAAAGAAAGAAGTGTTCTTCCAAAAGAAGTTCTAACAATGCTGTAATAAGTTCGAGAATAGAGCATGAGAGTATGTGTCATGATATACGATGGGGTATTAATGGGCAATGCCTCAAAAGCTAATCTGCACCAAACTCTAGGAGGCGCCTCATTTACTTGAGACTTTTGGAGGCTTTATCATTCCATCATGACAGCTTGTGATGAAAATGTGACCCGTAGTATTCTTTAAATTTACTTTTGTACCCTTCCTTCTCCATTGATCCTAGCCATGTGGCATCTACAAATGTTTCTTGTCAATATCAAAATCACCACTCTGTGCCTTCTGCAATGTGGCCTCTGTTGGTGTATTGGGTGTACAACAGTATGACCGTATGAGTATATCGGTATGCACTATGTTGCGGGTGTATATATGAGGAGAAGTTAATTCCTTCCAACAATGTGACTTGCCTACTTTCTTGTTTGTTGTTAGTTTGGGATAGTAATTTTTCTCATGGGTTTTGAGCCTCCTTTTGTACGGAGAGCGCAAGAGCGGGACGAAATATCGTGGTTTGTCTTTGCACTATCATGACTATACCTACTTTATTAGTTGTTTCCTTGACAACTTTGATACAACTGACAAACTGTTGTATTGGGTGAGCTAATTTAACCTCAATTAAGAGATGAGAATTAGTATTGACAAATCCAGAAAGTTAAATAACCTTCAAGGATAGAATCAATAGTAAGGAGAATAGAACTTAGAGAGAGAAAGAAATTCAGAGAATGGGGAGATTGTTTTCATTATATCATAATGATTACACAGCAGTAGTTGGCTTTATATAGCTTTACATTCAACAGAAATAAAAAGGAAAAATTGAGGTTATTCCCCCTAACAGAATTACTGCAGAAATAACATGAAGGAAAAGGACAACTAACTTTTATTCTCCACGTGATGTGTCATTCATTCCCCCTTTCAGATTCTCTATTGCCAGCTCATCAACCATGTCATCAATCCCCATTTTGATCCATTTGTACCATTTCCTCCCTCCTCTCATTGTAATAGTGTTGATGCTTGCATCAAGGCCTCCCTCTTGAGCTGATCCTTGACCCCAAGGATCAAATTGTGGGAATTGATCTTCGATGGTAGCTGCGTCCTCCCAAACTGCCTGAGACCAATGTATCAGCCATTGAGTGACAGCATGATTGCCTCTCTTGACAGTTCTTTTAGTGATCACAGTCACAGGGTACTTATCTTCAGAAGAAGTGGGTATATGGAGGGAAGTAGGATCAAGCCTGTTAGGTAATGGACCATGATGTTTCTTTAAGAGAGAAACATGGAAAGTAGGGTGGATCTTAGATGAAACAGGTAATTTTAAAGTGTAAGCTACTGCTCCAATCTTCTTTATGATCTCATATGGGCCATAATACTTAGGTGCCAGCTTCTGATTGGTCCTATAGTGAACTGATTGCTGCTGGTAGGGGTGTAGTTTGACATATACCCACTCCCCAACCAAGAACTCCCTTTCACTTCTCTTTTTATCTTCATTCTATTGCGAGCCCTGCTTAAATGCTCCTTCACTAAAGCTATCATCTCCTCCCTCCTTTGTAAACTCCTGTCCACACTGTCTATGAGTGTTGATCCAGCCAAATAAGGGATGTGTGTAGGGGGAGGCTGACCATGGAGCACCTCATAGGGAGTTCGTGTAACAGCCCGCACTTTCGAGCTGCTAACTAATCACACTTAAGATACGCAAAACACAATCAACACTTAACAAACCTCGAATTTACATTTATTCACAGCGGAAACAAAACCTATAAAACGGACCTGGATCTGTGGGTCAGGGGCCTACAACAGAACAACTTGAAAACCAAATATCAAATTACATAATACTTCCAAACAAAGCATCTAACTATAAACTCAGCCCACCATTTCATAACATAAAAATCTTCTTCTTGCTCAATAAACATATTCCAAGTCCTCGACATCAATCCCGCAAAATCACTAACAATGAACTCTGCCCCCACCACGACAGGTTCCAAGAACAAAATCAGAAAAACTGAGTACACACACTGTCCAACCAGAAATTCATTTTAGTGGCTTAAAATATAGTTGCGCAGTTTATTACTCATCAAGTGGAACAACCCCAAAATTCAAAGCATCATCATAGCCTTAGGGCACGTTGCGGAAATATACATTAGTCATCCGGAGCTATTACGTGGCACAAGTGTTAAGTTGCAAACAGAATACTTAAAATCAAATAATTAGATATGGTTTTATTACAACACCAGCGACCCTTAACTAGAAAGTCCGATAAAGAGTACACATACATCTACTACAGATAATAAGTTTCTTTCCATAAGGATAAAGTTCAACAACAATTGAATACATAAGTTCACCCCTAAAATTCATTTTTGGTGGCTTAAGACCATTCACATACAATTCATGCCAGACTTCAGTATGCTTCACAAGTAAGGTGCTTGCTTAAAATTTCAGGATCACTATCCTTGCACAATCGCATTAAAGTAAGAGTTTATATCATGAAGATCACCACTTAGATCATTAAAAACCCTTTAGGTCTATAGCTTTTAATTACTTGGGTAAAGTGAACACGAATAGAGAGGGGCTCCTTACACAAGGAGCCGACTGTCTCTAAGCTAATGGAGGTCGTCACCCCACCGTTTTAAATATTTATGTTTGCAAGCCTTAACCAGGACATGTCCCATTTTTAATATCTGCTGGACTTCACCCACCCAAAGAAAACATATTCATCCATGGAGAGGAAAAAGAATCACAACTACTATAGTTTCGCTAATCATTGCAAGACTTGAATCTTCTTTTGAAATCTTTTGTTTTACGTTAACAATTTCACATATTAGTTAGGTATAAAGATATAAGGAAATAATCAATTCTTTATTGCTTGTAAAAGTCATGTAGGCACTTAGTGGGCTCATTTAAACTTTATTAAAGGGTTAGTTAACTTGAACATGTGAAACTTTTGTCAAAATAATTGCAACAAAAACATTGAACTTAAAATGAACATAACTTCCTGCTCGGCACTCCGAATTAGGAATTTCCAAAGCTTACCCTCAAGAACTTTTAGGTCATGACCCTACTCAAAGGAGCAATACCCGCTCTATAACACATATTGAGCAACTCGATCCACATATGTTGTTTACTTACCCCATAAAACAATAACTAAATCATAATCCTTATTTTCTCAATAACACAAACTTATATTTTTCAAAACTTATGCTCTTGTTCTCAAAATAATCTTACTTACCTCAAATATTTTTTTAAAGGAAGTAATATACATAAAACGTATTCGAAATCAAATGTCTTTTCGCAGTCGAACCCATAACATAATCAAAATGTAAAATATGTTTCTCAAAGACTTATAAGATAATTAACTATTATTGAGACCCAATTCTAAGCTTGTACAATTAACCTGTAATATTTTACTTGTAGACTATAAGATATCCTCGAACACGTTTTGACAATTCCCTTCATCATAATAGTTTCTCTTTATACTTGGACTTCCGTCTTTAACTTATAACATCTAAACTATAGCATTCCAAAATTTTCATGTTATGAATTTCCCTTTAAAGGTTTTCTTATCCCCAATACATGAACTCTCATTGCCATAATATAACCTTATTACATTATCATAAATCACCTACAATTACTATGGCAAGTCAAAATATCTCACTCCATATTTCCATGTTATAATTGAATATTCTATGATGCAATTTTTCATCTGAACTTTAGTATTTCCCAATACTCAAACTCGTTGTCCTGATCCTTCTTAAATTTATAATTCACAACCATATGTCCCATGTATTTGTACTGAAAGCTCATATTAGTCTTAACACCATATGCCTAGTATTGTCATTATATAACTTTAATTACTCTCTATTATCTAGATTTATATTTTTTTTTCCCAACTTCCATTTATACAATCTTACTCATCTAATAGAAGAAATTATGCTCCAAACTCTTTTACTTGACCCCTTTGCAGATATGATATTTTATTACATAAGTATTGTAAATTATCTCTCTCTAATTGATACTCCTCTAAACCACCACCAAGATATGGATCCTTTATTTCACTAATACGACATTCATATCTCAAATCCTACACATCCTTTGAACTCACAAACCTCTCGTAACAACTCCATTAACTCATAAATCAATATTTGACCTTTGAAATTCACATCCAAATTTACTATTCCCTAACTATCTAATCTACATCCACCACATAACATCTTCATTCTTAGTTAGAACCTCCCAACAATTACTTAGTCCTTCAATTATGACATCATAAATCTTCATTCTTATATAACCAAGCTCCATAGTATTTCCGGAGATATCTTCGGGTGATACCATTCAGCCTTGTTTATACGTCATAAGTAAATCTTGGGATAATTGTCTACTTCTAATAATACCCTCAAAGCGACATTTATATTTCTTAAACAGAACTTCACAAGTACCCATCCCACACCAAACTCATTCTAACTTAGATTCCAAACTCCATAAAACATAATTCATCTATGATATTCCATAAAGATATAACTTGTTTTACAAGACTCAATACTTACGTGTTTCCGAACCTAAATCCGAAAATAATGTTCATTAATTTGACCCAAATTTGAGAGACTTTTTCTATGAGAACTTCTTCATAAAATTTAAGTAGGAGTAAAGATCCTCCCCGTCACTAATAGAACTAGAAAAACCTGATTTATAATTTCACGAGTCCATATTTGCTCATAACTCAAATTCATAATTTTCAAAGTTCATGATTATATATAATCAAAATCTCAAACCATAATAAAGAGTCTTTCATACTTTTAGACTTTCATATAAAACTTTTATCGCGAATATTTTGACAATTGTCTTATACCTAAAATTATAACTCAACATCTTTGCTCAAAATTCCTTTGTTTTCCTCTAAAACTTTCAAATATAACTATAGTTTAGATCGAAAGCGAGTTCATAAAGATATCGAATCGACGTTCCGGCTTAGTTCGTAAATCGGAGTACTTGTTGTAAAACCAACTTATATAGTTAGATGTACTAAAGATCCTTGCTTTGATTCTCATAGCTACACTTTCATATAAAAGATCAACTTACTAGGCATAAGAAAATCTATTATAAATTCGATGTGGAAAGCATGTAGATTTAATAATAACACACATTTATATTCTTGAAAGATTCAACTACCTCCAATCAGTTTTCCATAATCAAGATTTCACTCAATAAAACTCATTACATATTTAGCTTTCGCTCATAGCTTAAAACCATATATGTAGTCAACAACTCTTGTAAACACACAAATAACACTTTGAATAATTTCGTGTTTATATAAAAGGCTTATTAAGCTTAGCACATGAAATCACATGAAACACGAATGTAGGTTCGAAGGTGGAAGGACATGTGTGTACCTTGAAACGATTCCCAATAATTTGACATTCTGAATCACCAACTATAGCTCGAATTTTAGAAATTATCTCCATACATATACTCCCATAACGACCTCAAAACAATAACAACAATTAATATCCATCCTCACAACAATTCAGATAAGGAAACTAACTTCTTATAGTTTCTAAATTCTTTCATGAACAAATTGGAAACTCGTATATTAAAACCAGTCCTCTAAATTAACTCGCGCCATCAATTTCGCATTCTAATTCATTAACCCCAAGATTTATTCATACAGAATATTATCAAACATAATTTATAAAAATCAGATTTTATGAACTAACTTGAAAGGATCAATATATATATTGTAACTTTCAATCCATTAAATTACAAGGGAAAGATTCAATCTTTTACTAAAACATACTACCACAAACTGATTTTGCAATTGAACTAAACGAAATAGGAAGTGAAATCAATATCGATTTCAAAAATAAGTTTCAATCTAATAATTCAACAAAAGTTCTAATCTTTAAGCTCAATAACCCAAATACTACTAATTTCAATCCCATAAACTGATTTTGCAAATCAATAACAAATTCAATTATACTTGTGAAAATCATAACTAAATTTTATACCTGCCAATGAATTTCAAAACTAAGCAAAGCTCAACAACAACAACACAACCACCAGCAGTGGCGACGCCGGAACGCCGGCAAGGAGCAGCAGCAACGCAACACCACACAACCGACGGTGGCAGCAGACCATAGGAACGATGGCAGTAGCGCACCACAAAGTACAGCAACGGTGCTGAACTTGCGAGGGGCGTAACACATAGCTCCGAACTCCGAATTAGGCGATTTTTTGTGCCCAAATTCATTAATTCGAAGAGATATACAACTTTGATGCAGCAACAAAGAGCAAAATTGGATTGCATGTTGTAGATAATTGAGGCAACAGATTGTCGAAAAAACAGAGGAGAGAGAAATGAAGGCAGCAACACCAAACTTGCAAAGGCCATAACTCATAGCTCCGAACTCCGATTGAAGCAATTTTTTAGCCTAAATTCAATAACTCGAAGAGATCTACGACTTTCATGCAGCACATATTCCCAAAAACCAACTGCATGCTGAAGATTTTGAGGAAAGAACTCGGCAGCAACTCTAGGACAAAGGAAATCGGAAGAGAGAGAAAAGAGGGTTTGGGGTTTCTCCAATTCTCAACCACTTGGGTAATTAAACTGAAATGTTGAAGTTTTTGATCTAGTGAGATATGACTTGGCTTTTGGTTATGAAGACACAAAGGGCAAGATGATGTTTTGTATCCCTTGAAACGTGACACGAAGAGAGAGTATTAGAATGAGAGCTTGAAACTCTTATAACATTTGACACCTCAACTACATTGAGAGATACAATTTTTTTTTTATATTCTAGTCCTAAAACCATATAAGAAAGTGTCATTTTAGAATATAAAATACAGTTCCTTTTTGTCATGAAACCATAAACTTTGTTAACAAAATCCATCAAACTATGCTCAAATATTATATTTAAGTCAAGATAGATAATTAACATCTAATTAAACCTGCTTAAAAAATATGGGCTATTACATGCCAATGGCTGAGTGGTATGAAGTGTTGTACTAATATTCTGCAAGAGCCAACCATCTTGCCCATTCCTGAGAAGTATCAGTACACATGCACCTTAGGTAAGTTTCTAGACATCTGCTTAAGACCTCAGTCTGTCCATTCATCAGTCTGAGGGTGATAAGCAGTGGATAGCTTATGTTGCATCCCTTGTAGCTTCATTAGTTCAGACCAGAATCCACTAATGAATATTTTATCCCTATCAAACACAATAGATTTAGGTGACCCATGTAGTTTGTACACCTGATCTAGATAGGCCTGGGCCACTTTGAGAACTGTAAAGGGGTAGGATAAGGGAATAAAGTGACCATACTTACTTAACCTGTCAACTACCACCATGATCACTGTCTTGCCCACGGAATTTGGTAAACCTTCTACAAAGTCCATGGTTATCTCCTCCCATACTCTTTCTGGGATGGGAAGAGGTTGGAGCCTCCCCCTGGGGAGGCACTATGATCATATTTACACTGTTGGCAAACGTCACAGTGTTTAATGTGAGCTGCTACCTCCCTTTTCATGCCCGACCGCAAAAATAAAGTTTTAACCCTCCTCACGTTGCTTCTACTCCTGAGTGACCTCCCACAGATGAGTTGTGTAACCATGTGAGTATTTTGTTTTTGAGAATAGAGCTATTCCCAATAACCAACCTCCCTTTCCTCCTAAGTTAGTTACTCTGCCAAGAAAAGTGAGGGTGAGAGCCTGGGTTTGTTGTAAGCTCCCTGATGATAGCCTGCATATTAAGGTCTTCCTGCCGCACCTCTTGAATTTCTTCTAGTAAGGTAGAGTTTAGAGTAGACACCAATATAGCCATGATATGAGGATTATCAATCCTAGACAATGCATTTGCTACCTTATTCTCTCCCTCCACTTTTATACTCAATTGTGTAATCCATGCCTGCGAGCTTGGACATCCATTTATGCTGAGAAGAAGTCACAATTTTGTGATCCAAGAGATGTCTAAGACTTTGCTGATCACTCCTAATAACAAAAGGCATAAGCATGAGGTAATGCTGCCACTTCCTCACAGCATAAACAATTGCTAGTGACTCCCTTTCATAGGCTGATAGGTGGATATTCTTTTCAGACAAACCTTTGCTAATGAAAGCAATAGGGTGCCCCTCTTGCATAAGCACTGCCCCTATACCAGAGCCAGATGCATTTGTCTCAATGACATATGATTTCTGAAAATTTGGCAAGGCTAGCATAGGTGGACTAGTCATAGCCTTTTTCAACAGCTCAAAAGCTTCAGTTGCTGCTGGATTCCAATGAAATGCATCTGTTTTGAGCAGGTTTGTTAGAGGTCTGCACAACTTCCCATAATCCCTCACAAACCTCCTGTAGTAGCCTGTGAGGCCTAGGAACCCTGTGAGTTGCTTGAGAGTTTTTGGTTGAGGCCATTCTAGTATGGCTTGGATCTTTTTAGGTTCAGTTGTAACTCCTTCTTCAGAAATGATGTGCCCCAAATAGTTAATTCTTGTTGACCCAAAGGAACATTTCTTCAAGTTAGCATGAAGAGTGTTTTGTTCATTGCTTCCAATACAACCTGTAGATGGTTAAGATGTTGTTCCCAAGTGGGACTATAAACTAGTGTATCATAAAAAAATACTAGTACAAATTTTCTCAAGTAAGGCTTAAACACATAGTTCAATAATGACTGAAAAGTAGATGGTACATTTGTCAGCCCAAATGGCATGACCAAGTACTCAAAATGACCAAAGTGTGTCTTAAATGCAGTTTTATGTATGTCATCATCATGCATCCTAATTTGATGGTACCCAGATTTAAGATCAATTTTTGAGAAATAAGAGGTACCTTGCAACTCATCCAACAGTTCCTCAATGACAGGTATGGGAAACTTGTCCTTCACATTGGCTTTATTGAGAGCCCTATAGTCTACACATTCTCCACCCTCCATATTTCTTCTTGACTAAGACCACAGGGGCAGCAAAAGGATCCCTGATTAGGCATTGATTAACATCTCTTGTATTAATTCTTCAATGACATTTTTCTGGGTGGCAGGGTATCTGTAGGGTCGAATATTTGTGGCTTGGGTGTTGTCTTTGAGAGGGATTTTATGGTCAAATTTTTCTCTAACAGGTGGTAATTCAAAGATGTTTTTGAAAAGGCTAGAAAATTCTTGCAGTAGGTTAGGTGAATGATGTCAGGGTGTATGTTGTCTTCAGGTTGTAAGGTATTTAGCTGTGGGTTTATCTGAGTGTGTACTGGAATTAATTGCATCTTAGAGAGCTCACCTTTGTGTTGCATTAGTTTCATGAGCTGTTCAGATTGGATGCCCTTCAGCCTCTTTGCAGGCCCCCCTCAGTTTCACCTTCTTGTCATCCTGCTTAAATTCCATGGTTAGGTTGTTGAAATCCCATAGGACTGGTCCTAGGGTAGTGAACCATTGTATACCCATTACTGCATCACTCCCACTCAGTGGAAGGAGTAACAAATCTGTAGTGAAGGTGTATCCTTGCATTTTCCATTCAAAGTTTCTAATGATGGAGTCACATTTGATTTGACCCCCATCAGCGACTTTCACCCACATTGGAGCTACTTTCTCTACCCTACATTTCAACCTTGCTGCAGTAGTAGAGTCTAGAAAGTTATGGGTGCTTCCACTGTCTAACATGACATGTATAAGCTTTTTGTTGTGTTGGCCTACCATCCTCATGGTGTGGAAATTACAATTTCCATCTAATGCTTGCAAAGATATTTGGGCACATATCAGCTCAGTAGTGTCTTCGCCTCCCTCCCCTACTTCTTGCTCTTCCTCATCATCTTCTACCTCAATGTGAAATAACTGAGGTTTCTTCCCCTTACATTTGTGCCCATATTCATACTCTTCATCACACCAGAAACAAAGACCCTTGACCCTTTTTTCACTCATTTCAGCAGCAGTAGGAGTCTTTCTATTTGGGTTGTTTGTGGAGCTAAATTTTTGTGGAGTTGAGCTGTTGGTTCCCTTCCATGAAGAGTTGAACCCCGGGGTGATCTTTGGTGTGGGTAAAAGGGGAGGTAAGGTTTTTTGTGGTGGTGCTGGTTTGGTTTTTCTATTCTTATGTACTACTTCCTGAAGTTTTGCTAAACAATGGCCTTGTTGGATGGTGGTGGGTGTAAATATCCTCAGTGCTAGCTGGATTTCATCTTCCAGCCCCCCCTCCCCCCGCCAAATAGCAACTCAACAAGTGCTCAGGTGATAAGGTTAACCTACTAGCTAGGTTGTCAAATGAATCATCGTATTCCTGGATGGTGCCAGTTTGTTTAAGGGCTTTTAGATCGGCCATTGGATCATCATAAACCTCTCCAAAACTATCAGTTATATCCTGAACATACTGACTCCAGCTAACCACTCCTTTACTCTTAGTGTAACTCTGGTGCCATAACAGAGCCCTCCCTTCTAAATGGATGGCTGCTAATTTCACCTTTTGCAAATCATTCACATTATCCAGTTCAAAGAATTGATTACACTTAGATAACCAAGATTTCAACCCTTCCCCTTCAAACTTAGGAAATTCAATCTTGGTGAGTCTAGTGGAATACTGATAAGGTTGATTTCCATTTGTGTAGGTAACTTATACATTATTAGCCTGATTTTCAGTATCTTTTTCAGACACTAATTTGGTGATTTGAACAAACAACCCCATCATTAAATCACGGTGTTCAAAGTATGGGTTTCATCAAGTTTCTTTGCAATATCTGCAATGGTTTGGGTGTTTTTATCAATGTTCAAGCTACTATTGATCTGCAACTGTTCTAACAGATTTTTGATGGTTACCTCAAGTTTGTGGAGATCTGAGGATGAAACAGTCTCTCCTTCTTCGTTACATGTGCTTGTAGGTTTAGGTGGCATGATTGATCCAAGGAATCAGTCAGCTCTGATACCAATGATACAACTGACTTACTGTTGTATTGGATGAGCTAATTCAACCTCAATTAAGAGATGAGAATTAGTATTGACAAATCCAGGAAGTTAGGATAAAGAATAACCTTCAAGGATAGAATCAATAGTGAGGAGAATAGAACTTAGAGAGAGAAAGAAATTAAGAGAATGGGGAGATTGTTTTCATTATATCATAATGATTACACAGCAGTAGTTGGCTTTATATAGCCTTACATTTCAATAGAAATAAAAAGGAAAAAGTGAGGTTATTCCTCCTAACAGAATTACTGCAGAAATAACAGAAAGGAAAAGGACAAATCTAACTTTTATTCTCCACGTGTTTTGTCATTCATTCCCCCTTTCAGATTCTCTGTTGCCAGCTCATCAACCATGTCACCAATCCCCATTTTGATCCATTTGTACCATTTCCTCCCTCCTCTCTTTGTAATAGTGTTGATGCTTGCATCAAACTTCCTTTTCGAAGTGCTATTTTTTTGCAAGTGGAAGTACCATCTCAATTAGTGTTGGCTAGTTATAATTTAAGGTTGCCTACATCTAGATCTCCTTAGGGATTCTACATTTCTACTTCATTGGCAGTATTCAACCTCCTGGGTGGTTAATATTGTTTCGTAACTTTCGTCATGGTTGACTTATTGGCTTTGCACTTGGATATGACTTAGTTGGGTTGATAATACAACAATGATTAGATAACCAAGCATGGATGCTACTGTTTGCAGGCTCTAGAAATGTCTACTCTGTCTTCTTTCTCAGCTTTCTGTCCCGGTTGCCTGGTTGAATAGAAAACCTGCAGTTTAATTTACCAATTGCCCTGCTCCTCTTACTCCTGTTTTGGTTGGTACGGACAATTTATGGGTCTAGTTCACTAAAGATGTAGGCATCATGAGTCATGACTATTTTGTCTCCTTGATGGATTACTCCAGTACTCTAACTCTGATGCAGAGGGTTTCCACAGTATATCTGTTGTGTATGTTCGATATTGAGGTTGGGAGGAGGGTATTTTTTTCAGCTTCATGTACCCATGTGCTTGTTCAAGAGAAGATTTTGCACCACTTAAACTGCATTTTCCCTTTTCGCTATTGGTAGGGGTCACTAATCTTCTTCAGCTCAAAAAAGACTACTCACATTCTGACAGCTAGTGCTTGAAATTCACTACATCAAAAGGTTTCTTCAAATAAGAGATTCTGGATGCGATGGTCTCTCCCAGAAAAACAATCAAGATATATGTGCAATCTTACTTTTAGTTAAATAAGGTTCTCTTAAAGTTACAGCGCAATTTTGTTTGAGAGAGTAGTGATGGTATTGTTCTGAACTCCAGAGTTATCGCGAATAATCTATAATTTATTATCGTTTTTTGGTTTTTCCTGTTGCATTTTCAGGTTACTGATCATCTGAAAAAAGCTGCAACATGTACCAATTTTCGGGTAGTTCCTATTATCGGTGGGATGTCAACGGAGAAGCAAGAGAGGCTTCTAAAAGCAAGGCCTGAAATTATAGTTGGCACACCTGGGAGGTTGTGGGAACTTATGTCAGGAGGGGACAAGCATCTTGTTGAGGTATCTTTGCATTTATAGTGGTGATACATGGACAATATCCGTAGAACACCTTGAAGTTGGTCAACTGTATCTTTGTGGCCTTGGTTGCTTACTGCATGCAACTGACTAGAGCTCCTTTATATCATATATGCTTCATGCAGTATGTTCAGGCCTCTATTTTAGTTTTACATTTGTGCATAGCTAGAGTTTTCACACAAGTGGTTAGCTGAAATCTTGCTGTTGGACATACTCTGTCTGTCCCTTACAGTTCCAGTTGGCACTTTACAGGCTGCATTGGGCATATTTGACAAGCAATTCCTCTTAAATTATTTGGATTAACATTTTCTATTATAACTACAGAAGAAAAAACAAATATGCTATCTCAAATACCAATTTAACGTATTGAAAGTTACTATATTTCTTGAAGAAAATAATGGTCAAAGTTTTGTTAGTTTTCCAGTCGATAATCAAATGATAATGTTAATGCGAGACTGAGGTAACTGTCAATATTTTTTGTATTATTGATTCACATTCCAGTTTGCTTCCTTATTGATGGGAGTGCTTGTTAACTTTTTTTTGTGATTTTAATTATCAAAATGTGTGCATGCACAGACCTTAACATGGTTTGGTGCTTTTTGGAATTTCTTTATTGTTTTAGCAAACTTCATGCCTTGGGGTAAACCTGCGCACAACTCTTATGATGATCCAAACTGTTGCAAGATGATTTGATGAAGCGAAATTTTCTGATAATAAACATAAGAAAGCACAATCTGGCACTGGTCGGGCAGGGTGAATTGTATCAATTGTAGGAGTCACTTCCTATGTTACACACCTTTCTCATCTGTTCTTGTGATTAGATGTTTCTAAATTGATGTGAAAGAACTTTAGAAGATTTGGTGCCTTGAGAAAGATTACAAGAGTGTTTTGTATAAAGTTGAACTACAGAAGGGGAATGCATGTGTTGATAATATTGTTGGGGTGATGATTGGACAAAAAGAAGATAAATTTCAAATAAAGTAATGTTTCAGTGAATTATATAGTGTGTCATGAACTCTCTCCTCGCTTCCAAAAAAGTTGTGTTTTGAACACAATTTCTTTTCACTGAGGAAGCAGTTTTTCTTTCCATATGCTTTATTAAATTGATGAGATTTGTTGTCCAAGAGTGTAATAGTGAATCTGAAGGCATAACCGGATGAGAAGTAGTGGAATTGAGGAAGAAGCATGATATTTGCTTCCTTGATAACTTGATGTTCATAAAAGATTTTTAGATCTTTTCTTTCTTGCGTGTTTCGAGGTGGGCAAAGCTCCACTTCAGTTTTTTCTCTCCTTCTCCCTGCTTATTTAAATTATTAAGAGATGATTCTAGAATCCTTCGCTCTTTTATATATTTCTATTTTGATTGAATTACAAAAGGCTCTGGTACTAAGTGCTAGGTAACCATGTAAAATAAGTCTCCTTTTTGCACTGCCAGAGATTAACTAGAATCTTGGTCTTGTATTTGCAGTTACATTCATTATCGTTTTTTGTGCTGGATGAAGCAGATCGGATGATAGAGAATGGACATTTCCATGAATTACAGTCTATTATTGACATGCTTCCTGCAGCTAGTCCAGCTATGGAAAAGCATCTCCAGGATGTGCAGAACTGCTCGACTGTCTCTGTCCTCCAGAGGAAGAAACGGCAAACCTTTGTGTTTTCTGCAACAATTGCACTATCTCTTGACTTCCGCAAAAAGCTAAAACGTGGAACTCTTAAATTGAAGCAAACATCAACTGATGGATTGTCATCCTTAGGAGCTTTATCAGAAAGAGCAGGAATGAGACCTGATGCTGCAATTTTTGATTTGACCAATGAATCAATAATGGCTAGAAATCTTGTGGAGTCCTTTGTTGAGTATGTTTTCTTTCTCATATGCTTGAGTAAATGTTGATGTCAATTGATCGGATATGGATTGAGTGGATCGATATCTATTCCACCCACATCCATTCTCCGACCCTTGACTTTTATGTTATAAACTTATAACTGAGCTATTACCCTGAACCATCTGCTATACTTTGTAACTTTATGCAATTGTTTCCCCTTGACTACTAAATAATATAGTTATTGTAATATACATGCCAAATGTTTCATACTTTAAAATTTAAGCTCATCTTGCAAATTACTGACAGAAAATATAAAAATTTAATCTGAAAACAAAGATTAACAAGTACATAGGGAAAATGCTATATAGATGTCTGGGTGGTTGTGGTGGTTGGGCTATCTACTGAAATAAGAGGCTCGACCCGAGATCTGTACTTTTACCTGAACAAATAAAAAGGGAAAATGCTGTTTGCACTCCCACAATTCCTCTTCCTCTGTCACTTGTGTTAATACTGGAGTGCAGCAAAACTTTTCTGGATTCCAAATAGAAATCTATTGATGGTTTTGTTTGCAAAACCTCATAACTCTTACGACCCGTTTGATAGGCTGTAAGCTTGTAACAGTTGGTGGTAATGGTAATGAATGTTAGTGTAATTTTGTTAGGAAAAGGAAAGTTCCATATTAATGGACATGGATGTGCTTGTCCACCCTAAACATCTCTTTTTCTTCATAAAGCTTCACTACCAAAAATCAGCACTTAGATGGTGGTATTGAGTGGTTGAAATTTGTGAAGAAAAAATGCATGTTTGGAGATGGAGTTTCATTACCTTGGATTTTGAAATTGAACTTTTCTTACAAATTTACACTACAGTTCATCACCGTTACTGCCATTAATTACTTTACCAGACTGCTGTTAATAAATTGGGACACTTTAATTGTGATTAATGGGCTTCATAACTTCATTACACAAGTTCCTATGAAAAATTTGTAATTTAAATCACTGAGGTTACTGAAGTGAGGAGCTACTGTTAAGATAGCTTATCGATTTTTTTAGCGGGGGGTTTAGGTCGTGTACGCAAGGATTAGCTAAAGTTATTTCAAATATTAAAATATGGATATCCAGTGTATGAATAAATGGGTAACACAACATCACCCATATCTGATCTGAATTTTTTATATCCATCACCAAATTGATTATTGGAAATGTATTTGCGATCCTTTTAATTTTGGATGGATGAATGCTCTATAGTTATTGGCATCCTTGAGTCTGAAACTCTGAATTGTGGTTCTGCAGAAGACTTACGATCGGTTTGGTAGTCGTTAATAAATTGTGATAATGGGAATGAATTTTAAGTGTAAGGTTACAAGGGAAGCACCCTTAAAATCTCCATGGGGAGGCAATTTCAACCCCCAAGTTTATGTTTTTTCTCCATAGGGAAGCAACCTCACCCTTAAGCTTGTGTTTTTTTCTTCAAGGGGAATCAATTTTCATTACCACTCATTACCACCTACAAGGTGGTATTGGATGGGATTGAAAATTCAAGAAGAAAAATAGACATTTGAGGATAAATTAGCATTACCATGGGAATGAACAATGATTTCTTCACAAATTTACATATAAATTCATTCCCATTACCACCATTTATAACCAACTACCAAATGGGCCATTAGTGCTTGAATGCAAGCTTTATTCTCACTTGGTTCCTTTCATATGAGACTGGTGTTTATGATAGACCCAGTACCTTTTGGATCGTTTTTGAATCCATGTTAGATTTCAAGCATTGTGCTTTCTTATGTCATTCTGTTAGAATTATGCTAAAATCTATCCTATAACAGGTGTAGCGATGAAGACAAGGATGCCTACTTGTATTACATTTTGTGTGTTCACGGTCAAGGCCAAACAATTGTTTTCTGCTCGTCAATTACTGCATTGCGCCATGTTGCTGCTCTTTTACGCACCCTTAACGTCAAAGTTTGTGTCCTTCATGGTGAGATGCAACAGCATGCTCGCTTAAAGGTCAGTCTCAGTCCTTGTGAAGTTTTCTTATGTTCATCGATGCTGTCATTTTGTTACTTTGGCTGATACTGTCGATGGTTCCAAATCTAAGATTTTTGTAAATTGTTGTACAAGATCCTTTTTTTGGGTCCCCCTCAATATTAGGTATATGTAGTTTGCTGTTTATCAAGGGGCTAGTGCTGTGAGTTTCTGGTTGCTTGACTCGTAAGTGTATCCCTGAGCTTGATGACTGTCATCCCCTCCTTCCACATCAGCTTTAGGCCTTTCTTGTTGCCTTTGTCTCCAAATAAGTATCTTGCATTTTTGTGTGACACGGTTGATGCTTTTAAGTAATTAAGCAAGAATCAAAGGAGTCTTGGTGTGTGTAGTTCTCATACTAATCTAGTAAATATTTTCAATGAGTTAATTATTTTGATGGTTCAGATATCCTAGACATATTAACTGTTATTGGCTTAAAAGCTGGGTTGATAATGCGGTAGACCTTGATAGATCCTATTCCAGAGTGCAATGGTCTATGCAGCTCTAATGCAAGTGTTGGATCATTTGGGTGGAGAAGCAGATAAAGATCCCTTGTATGCCACTCCTACCCTCTTTTTGTAATTGGCTCTTTTGTTTAGATCAACATTTGGAAAATTAACTGCTCAACCAGTGGAGGCAGCCAGATGACACTACTCAGCAGGTGCTGTCAAGATTATCTTCTGGTAACATAGGGAACTGTTAAGCAAGTCTTAAGTCTTCAGGTTCTGCATGAAATATATAATTTTTTTTTGGGGGGTGGGGGGGTGTAGAGGCAGCCAGATGACGCTATTGACTGCAGCTAGATGCAAGAGTGGCTCCACATATAATTTTGGCAGGGTGCATTAATGTGTATGCCAATATCGAAAGAGTTTTTCGAGCTCTTGGAGGGAATTTTGGTTTTAAGCCCTTCCTGGTTAGGGGATCGAATTCTGTACACTGATGTTAAGCAAAATGTAGCTTTGAGCTAGAAATCTCTAAGGCTTCATTGCTTGTAGTCTCCATTTTGATGCTTATATTTGTTGTTTTTGCTGTGATCTTATAAAGGTTGCTTCTCCCCGGATGTCAATAGTTCCTTTTATGCATTTTGTTTGTTGTCATGGGTTTGGGGAGGCGGATAGAGGGGGTTTTCAGTTTCTATCTTTTGTGCTTTGTACTTCGTACTTCTGAATTTATTATTGCATGCCACCTATAATTCAGGAATCAGGTTAGGACAGAGTGAGTACAGAGTACTTCACTGTTTGGCAGACCTTCCTAATCACATTGGTTTGTTGAAAAGGCGTATAGTTGATTCTTAAGATTTTATTGGTATTTGATATTATCTGGACGTACTGCTGACAATAAGGTGTAATAGAATAGCTATATAGAATTTTTTTAATATCCTTTATTTTTGAGTGTTTTTCCACTTCCCTTTTTCCCCCCTTGGTCGGAGGGGCTTGTTGTCATGATTACATTGCGGAATTGAGTGATAGATAAGAGTTTGAGGATATTTAAATCAGTAATTTATGAACTCAAAAAGTTTGTTTTGATACTGTTTTTCACCGAGCTTTGAATACAGGCCCTTGATCGCTTCCGTGAGAGTAAAAATGGAATACTTGTTGCTAGTGATGGTGCTGCCAGAGGACTAGACATACCTGGAGTTCGTACTGTTATCCATTATCAGCTTCCACATTCAGCAGATGTATCTGAAACAAAATTTTCTTGCCTCAATTGTGAAATTTCTCTTTTCAATTAAATTTGCTAATCTAGTGTCACTTTGCTATCTTAGGTATATGTCCACAGAAGTGGACGTATTGCTAGAGCTTCTACTGATGGATGCAGCGTTTTACTGGTCTCGTCAAATGAAAGATCAAAGTTTGCCTCTTTGTGCAAATCCTTTAACAAGGTCCGGTACTTTCAAGGCCTTTTCTTCTCACATAGCTTGTCTGCTTACTATTTGACCCCATTTAGAAATGTGAGGTGTACTTGGTGTTTGAATGTGAGCTCTATTACAACTTGTTTGACAGAGATTTCTGGAGTGCTTTGTGTTTTGTAGGTTTTTTTTTTTGTTTTTGTGGTTTAATCTAAAATGATACACATTTAAATAAATAGTTGTTTCAAGAAGTGACCTTTAAGTACATCTTGGTCTATGTCAGCAAGAAAGTGAAGTCCAAGTAAGGAAAAAAGAAAGAGAAAATGAAAGAGAAATATGCTTTTATACCAAGTAGCTCATGCAGTTCACCATCTTTTTTTACTGGTTTATCTCATTGTTAATGTTGTCCAACATACGATAGAGTCCTCGATTCATTATAGCTTATCTAAAAATCAAAATTCCTCCATTGCACCTCTGAAATGTGCAAGATACATCATTTACTTTTTTTCTGCCAAATATGCAGTTAAGAATAATCTAGCATTGCAAGGGGATTATCTACTTTGTTCAGTGTGCTCTAATTGAGGCCTAGCCTCTGTTGCTAAGTTGTATTTTCAACTTGGAGAAAGAACTAATTTTTTATTTAGGGAATGAATTACTTAATTATATATTCTGTGGTAGTTGAAAATGAGCCTTGTATCTTAAATTCTAATTACACTTGCTTAAGATAATAAAAGGCATGATGTTACTCCTGGATCTTTAGAGGTCTGCATATAGGTTTTTATCTGGTGTAGAAAGCAGATTATCACATTGTCCTTATATATTTAAGTAGAAGCTTCTTAGAGGCTGGGCTTTTAGTTTTATCAATTCAAATTTCAAAGTACTTATTAGATCGTTGATGTTTCTTACTTATTGGGAAGTTGTTGGGGTAATTCTTGCTGTAGATCAAGGGTCCTCTTTGTTATTGCAAGGACAAAGGAATTTTAGACCAGATCCCCCCATACCTCACCTTGGGTACAACTACAAGCCTCTTGAAAGGCGTTAGGTAATGATAATGAAAAAGAAAAAGATTTGCCCAACAAAGCTGTTATTTTTGCATGGGGTAAAATAAGAAAAGACAAAAAGGGAATGTTAGAATTGCAAGTCTAATTTATGCCATATTGTGCTCCAAACTAGTGCATCAAAACAGTTCAACTCGCTTCCCATCCTCAAGTGATCCATGATTTGCCTCACAGTGGTAGACCTCTATATGATTACCTTTTATTTTTTATAGCTGATTGGTGGCAGCTGCTGCGACTGGAAGATATACGAGTTCCTTTCAAAAGATTGGTGGTATCTAGGTTAAGTCTGCTGGCTTACATATTTTGTCATATATGCAGGATACTCTTCAGCGTTTTCCAATTGAAAACTCTTACATGCCAGAAGTTCGGAAGCGGTTATCTCTTGCATGTCAAATAGATAAGATTTCACGGAGAGAGTCAAAGGTAACTTTTCTTTCGCTAGTGTTACACTCCCATTTGCCTGATGATTGTAGGTTGGAAGATTATTTATTGTATTGAATTTCATACACCTTGATGATGCACCAAGTAATGGCATCTCATGTTCTCCTTTGCTTGGCCTCCTAAATCAAAGGTGTTGGCTAAGCAATGAAGTTGAAACTTTTTTATGTGTATGTTTTTTATTTAGAAAGCACATATGTAAATCTTTGATTAGTGGATGTTCTTCACTTAGGTAGTTAGGTCTTAGGTGAGTACCTATGTTGCTTCTGATTAACTGGGTGCAATTAGGAGACTGAACTAGAGTCGAGCAAATTTCTTGCGTTCTCTGGAGTCGGATTGTTACCATATTTGGGTTGGCACTTGGAGGTTTATGTCGTAGGTAAGGAGTAAGGACCACCTTGTTAATTCTCAATGTCACCAAGTTCAGATGTTTGGTATATGGAATTATGCCTTTGCTAGCTACCACGTTACAATGCTGTAATTTCAGTGCTCTTAATCGCGGAGAGGAAGCTACTTTACTGTTGAGGTAAGCCTTTATCTTTTTTGGTTTTTATTTCCCCTTTGTGCTTTTTTTTCCGAATCTGGTAATTGCAGTTATGACAATTTCGCTGATTTGTTGTTAGATATGTAAGTGATGTCATATTTAGACATATCATTTAGCATTCGGATGGACTTGTAATTTTGGTTGCTGAGTGGCACAGAAAGTTGCAGTTTAGTTACTGTTCTTTGAGTACCTTAAGATCTTTAGTTGTGGCTTTTACATATTGCATACTTTATCCACAGTACTATCTGCTGTATTAAAAAGTAAAAGAGAGCTGGATCAAAAGGAATGCTGAGTCAATAGGGCTACATGTCGAGGAAAATGACAGTGAAGAAGATAGAGTTAACAATTGCAGGCACAAAAAATCTACCTCCATGCGTATGAAGAAACTTCAAGAGGTAGCAGCATCTAGTAATCGTTGGTGTTTACAGTTATCCTTTGGTTGGGCATGCAGGATTTTAGTACTATGATGTTCACTCACTAATGCAATTTTACATTGTTTTACAAGGCGGCATTTGATTTCTGAGATTTACATTGCTCACGAAGTGCATGTTGCTTTGAAACTGCAGGAGCTCAATATGCTGTTATCACGTCCACTACAGCCAAAGTCCTTTTCACATCGCTTCTTGGCTGGGGTAATAACTTGTTGACATTCTTTTTCTTGCTCTTGTTATCTTGTTTTCCATGAGTGGTTTTGAATGTTTGGTAGCATGCATCTCTCCTGCCACTTATTTGTTCTAGCACGGACATGCTGTATATGATGGGTTTGATGTGGAAATTGGAATGTACAAGGATTCATCTTTCTTCTGTCTGTGGTTCGAAAATACCGTTTTGGTCGCGGTAACAGGAGCGGTCACGTTTTTGCTGGAACGGAACGGATACGCTTATCGCGGACCACGTCACGGTTGTGGTATAATTTGTAAAAGATTTCCCAGATTTTCTTATTAATAATAAAAAAAATTCTCAGTCTTATGAAAATTTTGAACCTTTTTATTTAGAAATCAAGATAATAGGAAAATTTAGAATATAGAGAAAATAGAGAGTTAGGAGGACTGAAGGTGTAGTGTGAGAAAGTAAAGTCTAAAATGCAGCACTATTCAGTAGATCCCACAACAAGAAAGAGAGAAAAAAGAATTAGTAATTTAGTAGACCACACCTTAAGAAAGAGAAATACAATAAAAAAAAGGAAAAATTGACAAGAATAATCCAAACTATCACCGTTCCGCTCAAAATAATCCCAACTATGGATTATTCTAGAATAATCCAAACTATTGGGAGTACTTTCTCAAAATAATCCAAACTTTTAGTTATTCTATATATAGTAGACCTAAAAGGGATCATTGAAGGTAAGAAAAATAAAAGTTTGGATTATTTTGGGAAGGTACCTCAAATAGTTTGGATTATTCCAGAATAACCCAAAGTTGGGATTATTTTGAGCGGACCGGTCATAGTTGGGATTAATTCTGTCAATTTTTCCTAAAAAAAATTAACAATTTGCTACAGCTGGCACAACCTACTGGAAGAAAGGGAGTTAAAATGTTATTTTTTATTTATTTGTAAGGTAGGTAAGATGAAAGACTCTAGTGAAGGAGAAGGTATATCCCCCCACCTTGGAAGTGGGGGGGAATGATAAAGGGAACCTCCCTTCCAAAAACCCCCTAGTCTTGAGGCCAAACCTTTACCACTACCCCAATGTTTGCTTGGCAGTTAAGAAGTTAATGGCATTTAAAGAAACTGAAACAAAAAGCAAAGAGTAGAGAGAGAAACATAAAATTATAAGGTGAGAGAAAACAGAGTGCCGACAAAGAAAGTTCACCGGCGACGACTCAGGACCACCACCAGCATCCGACTATGCTTGAAATAACTGCCAAAGGCTCTCCAGTCACATCGTCCATACTTCTCTATTCCTTCAGTACAGTAACTTAACGATGATGCTAGATGCGCTGGAAATAAAATACGGGAGATTTAGGCTCGATGCAGTGGATAACGTGCGATTGGATGCGATGTGGACATGCGGTCGTAACGTCCTAGATTTTGGACTAAAATGGTAAGGCGGTATGAAGTATGAACCTGTGAATATCGGTCTTGCAACATCGAAAAACGTTACAATACGGCCGAAACGGAACAGCCGTATTTTGACACCATGCTTCCGTCATTGTAAGGCCGGATATGGTGTATCACAGGGGATTTGCCTTTCCTAATGATTAGAGATTGATCTTTTGAGAGTCACTTTAGTATTAATTTTAAATGCTATATCTATTGAGACTCGATGCTGTATATGTGGTGTGAATCAATAATCGTGATACAAATTTTTAAATTTCTCGTGACATATGTTACCTGTTACATCCGATTCTTTGGGTCAGTGCATTTACAGAGTTATGCATGTTTTTCTCAAACTTAAATGTCCAAGTTTCTGTATCCATGCTGGAGTGTCAAATTTTTGATATAGGTACTTACATAAAACGAAGAGGTTATGTAACCATTACCTATGGCTATGATTGTGTTTGGCAAATCCTGGAGGCTTAGTGTCACGGTCCAAGTTTTGACTCGCGAAGGTGTTAGTGAAAAGTAAAACACTTGCTTCTCGGTGACAAGAGCGCGAGTCTGGCATCGGCCAGGGGCTTGTGTGCACAAGTAGGCACTAGAGGTCCATGATGATGAAAGGAGGACTTCAGTGGTTGGGATACTTTAACATGAGTGCGATACCATGTTTAGAGTTGAGGGAATAACAACAATTTAAATATGAAAGCAGGGTGCAAAGTTAGGATTTCATTAATGATTACCGTATGAAGAGGCTTAAAAGAAAGAGTTGTTTTTCCCCAGTGAACACCGAAATGTATACAACAAAAACATAATAATGTGACTAAAGTTTGCTCCAAGTTATGCCAAGGGTCAAGCACACGAAGTTTCCGACAAGGATCCTAAAGGGCCTAGAAACACATGTAAGTAAAGCCAGAAAGCATAAAGAGAAACATAATACATGCAAAGCTAGGTCGAACTCTAACACTTAGAAACAGTGGAGGCTTAGAAGGTTTCTAGGAATTCAATTTTGTATAAGGTCGTCGTGTATCATGTTCTGACTTCTGCGTCTCTTTTTTCTTAATAATTTATTGGCTCTCTAATTGTTAATTTCTAGGCTGGTGTTTCCCCAGTCCTGCAACATCAACTGGAAAAGCTAACTCAGCAGAAATCTGGTGGTGACAAAAGCTTAGTGGATCCCGACAAGAAATTAGTTGTTATTGGTCAGGATTGTGTGGAGCCGCTCCAGGCGCTTCTTCGGGCTAGTCCTGAGGTAATGTGCATGTTTGAGATTTAACACTACTGCACTTATCGTAAGTAGTGTGCATTGTGACATGACTTTCCATGGTATCAACCTGATATTCAAGTCCAGACTTGAATCATATGTTATGCTCCAGCCACTTATATTTCTAATTGTGTTGTGGGATTATTTAGGTATTGAATTGAAAAGAAAAAAAAGCACTAATTGGTGATGGAGATGTATTTCAAAATTTACAACAGGACATCCCATGATGAAAACGAAAAGACACTTATCACCAATTTCAATATTTTCGACCTTGTACCTAATGAGCCGGTAATGTCTTAGGCTTATCTAGATTAGTATATTGATCAAAAGGTTGAATGTTAAACATCATAGATTATGTTGAACTTTTTGAACTGCGTAGGCATATCTGTTTGGCTTGTTCGGCATTTGCTCCTTTGATTTCTAAGCTTTCATTTACTTGTATGAATTTTTATTTGTAATAAAATGGACTAGCAATATTCAAATATCTTGGTTTTCCTCACCTTAGGATGCGCAATTTCTTTCAGCTATTTGTAAGTCCTGCTTGGAGGGCTATATGATCTCAATTGGACATCTAAACAATTTTCATATCTATATCCTCGTGCAGGTGCGCATGGATTTCAAAGAGCTTGCAGAGAAGCACCGAGGCATGGAGAAGTTGCGGAGAAAAAGAAAAGAGGCAAAAAAACGTATACTTTCTTTCCTCTACTTGTTCTGTGATGCCTTCTTCACTCTTTGTAACGACTTGATTGTCATAAATCCTTCAGTGGGATGTTTGATTTATGGTGCTCTGCTTCATACTTGCAGTTCAGAAAGAGCAAAAGAGAACGGAGAAGAAAAGACTAAAACAAGCCTAGTAGAGATGATTGGGAAGCAGAAAGCAAATGATAGCAAAATTTTGTTAGTAGCCTAGTGCGATATTTGTAACATTTTGTTTGCTTCACTAAGAGTAGAATTATAAGAAAAATAGGCCTGCTCACATTATAAACAGATACGAGTGAGTCTCCTATTTTAATGGAGCCTAATGTTAGTAGGGAACCTCCCTTCTATTAACTTAACGGGTACTATTGACGTATCATTTCCTAGCACCTTCTGTCATCTGCTTAGTATGGGCACCTGTGAAAGCATTTTTAGTTGGCTTGGAGCATGAGGCTGGGAAGTGGTCGTGTGCTTTGCCTTTCCTGGTTGCTTCATGATCGAAGGTCCCCGTCTCTTGGCGGCATTTGCTTGTCAGTGGGTTCCCAGCTGAACCATTTGTAGTTTGCTTTGGAAGTGTAAACTTCCCTTGAGATGTAGTTCCTTTTAACGAAGTGCGGGTTTGGTCACAATAGAAATCAAATAATCAATCTTCTTCAGATTATCACAAGTGACTAACCTCTTCAATACAACCAACCAAGCAATGGAAATGTTTTAGGTAATTTTAATGATGCCTTGTTTATAATCTATGCTCAATTTATTGTACACGTCTAATAGCATGTTTGATGCTGCAGAAATATAGTCTAATAGACTAATACCATCAGGTATCTGCTTAAAACAAATATATTTTTCACCAGGTACTCCTGAGGTTTTACAAAATACATGAGGTACCTTTTTTAGTTTCAAAAATTCATCAGGTACCCCTTAGATTTGGATGTAATATACCAAATACCCTCAATAACTTAAGTGTTTATTATATTAACTTAAATGACCCAAATCAGTTGATTCTTATTCTAATTCCCCTTACTATTTCATGTTATGCCCAACAAAGTCTTTTAAAAGCAGATCAAATTGCCTAAGAGGTACTTAGACGACTATTAAAACTATTTTGACCAAAAAAAGGGCAATTTATATCACTATGAAAGGACTTTTTGGCATAGTGTGGGTTATTAGACGAATCAGGTTGGGGTTTTAAGTGATTTCAGGTCATTTAAGTTAACATAATCAACACCAGTAAGTTATTGAGGGTGTCTGGTATTTATATGCGAATATAAGGGGTGCTCTATGAATTTTTGATAGGAAAAATTGATTTAATCAGTCCCAACTATGGGCGTCCTGACAAAAACAATCCCAACTATGGCTTTTTATTGTTTAGTCCCAACTTTAACCCCCTCTTTACACTGGCGGTCCGAGTGGACTGGTGACTTGCTAAACCGGTAAAAAACGAATTAACCCTTAATTTTTTTATTTTTTCACCTGTTTTTCTACCCCATCTTTCAGTCTTTCTCTCTCCTCCCTCCTTCCTCCCCTTCCCCTGCTACCCATTACACATGAACATTACACATGAAACCCATGTGTTTTCATCCTGTGGAAAGCAATTGAGTGATTGAATTAATATTTGAAACCTTTCATCAAATAGGAATAAAAAAAGAGAGAAAATGTGAAGTATGGCAAAAGATTAACATCAGCATAGTACAACAAATAAATTAAAGGAGGAAATAATAGGTAGTAAAAACTTGGGCCACAAATAGAAAGCAGTAAGCAAAGTGAAGGAAGAAACAGATAAAATTACTGCTAGAAAGAGGTTAAAGGACTCTTAACTAAAAGAAGACACAACCAAAAAGCATACAATAAAGAAGCACAGAGCACTATGAACTTTAAACGAAAAAAGAAAAAACGAGAGAAGTTTCCTGAGTGACACAACTTCCTCACTTCCTGTCATTAAAACTGCAACTTCATAGATTAAGCAGCTTGACGAGATAGCTATTTAATGAAGTCAAAGGTAGAGCAAGCAACTAAGACACAAACGCAGCAATATGAAAAAGAAGGAATGCACTTCTCGTTGCCAATCAAAACACTCTTAAAGCAATCGCAAAATCACAAGGCCCATCATATATACTCCAAAACAGAGGAAGAGAGAGGTTTCACCATCTAGCTATTGAACATATATCAATTTACCACAGCAATTGAATCCCCCAAAACATGGTCCTATGAACAAGTCGGGAAAGAGGGAGGCGAAAGCATTTGGAACTTGAAATTTGACTGAGCGGATCATATTTTAGAAGGAACTTGCAGCATTGGCTAAATTTTGTTCGAATTCGGGTTAAATAAGGTTCTAGGTTTCTGAAGGAGCAAGGAAGGGTTAACTCTCAATCAACATTTTTTCTCTCTTTGCCCCCCCCCTCTCTGTCTCTCACACACACACACACTCACTCCAATGTCCCCCTTCATTGCTGCCTCACTTGCTTTGTCTTACTTGCTTTTCTTCTTATAAGATAACTTCAACGTTTTAAAGAAGGGGGGGGTACAGTTGTACCGTCATGGCGTCATGTACCTATACTTTATCTGCCACTGTTCATAGATGATACAAACGAGGAAGATCTCTTACAAACTAGGCAAATGAACACAACCATCTTAGAGATCTAGACAGGCATACATCTTTTCAACCCTAGATTATATCTCTTGTGGGATGAACTAGTTATGCAGAGTTGGAGAAGCTTGTTGAGGATACTTTAGCATAGTATGCCATAGACGGATGCATGCAAATGTTGAAGTGGACCATCAAAGATGCACATCTGCTCTACTCTCACTACCAAGTTAGTATACGGAAAGTAGGCTTTATTTCTGTATAGAAAGAAAGAAGTGTTCTTCTAAAAGAAGTTCTAACAATGCTGTAATAAGTTCGAGAATAGAGCATGAGAGTATGTGTCATGATATACGATGGGGTATTAATGGGCAATGCCTCAAAAGCTAATCTGCACCAAACTCTAGGAGGCGCCTCATTTACTAGAGACCTTTGGAGGCTTTATCATTCCCATCATGACAGCTTGTGATGAAAATGTGACCCGTAGCATTCTTTAAATTTACTTTTGTACCCTTCCTTCTCCATTGATCCTAGCCATGTGGCATCTACAAATGTTTCTTGTCAATATCAAAATCACCACTCTGTGCCTTCTGCAATGTGGCCTCTGTTGGTGTATTGGGTGTACAACAGTATGACTGTATGAGTATATCAGGTATGCACTATGTTGCAGGTGTATATATGAGGAGAAGTTAATTCCTTCCAACAGCTGTGACTTGCCTACTTTCTTGTTTGTTGTTAGTTTGGGATAGTAATTTTTCTCATGGGTTTTGAGCCTCCTTTTGTACGGAGAGCGCAAGAGCAGGACGAAATATCGTGGTTTGTGCTGCACTATCATGACTATACCTACTTTATTAGTTGTTTCCTTGACAACTTTGATACAACTGACAAACTGTTGTATTGGGTGAGCTAATTCAACCTCAATTAAGAGATGAGAATTAGTATTGACAAATCCAGAAAGTTAAATAACCTTCAAGGATAGAATCAATAGTGAAGAGAATAGAACTTAGAGAGAGAAAGAAATTCAGAGAATGGGGAGATTGTTTTCATTATATCATAATGATTACACAGCAGTAGTTGGCTTTATATAGCTTTACATTTCAACAGAAATAAAAAGGAAAAATTGAGGTTATTCCCCCTAATAGAATTACTGCAGAAATAACATGAAGGAAAAGGACAAATCTAACTTTTATTCTCCACGTGATGTGTCATTCATTCCCCCTTTCAGATTCTCTATTGCCAGCTCATCAACCATGTCATCAATCCCCATTTTGATCCATTTGTACCATTTCCTCCCTCCTCTCATTGTAATAGTGCTGATGCTTGCATCAAGGCCTCCCTCTTGAGCTGATCCTTGACCCCAAGGATCAAATTGTGGGAATTGCTCTTCGATGGTAGCTGCGTCCTCCCAAACTGCCTGAGACCAATGTATCTGCCATTGAGTGACAGCATGATTGCCTCTCTTGACAGTTCTTTTAGTGATCACAGCCACAGGGTACTTATCTTCAGAAGAAGTGGGTATATGGAGGGAAGTAGGATCAAGCTTGTTAGGTAATGGACCATGATGTTTCTTTAAGAGAGAAACATGGAAAGTAGGGTGGATCTTAGATGAAACAGGTAATTTTAAAGTGTAAGCTACTACTCCAATCTTCTTTATGATCTCATATGGGCCATAATACTTAGGTGCCAGCTTCTGATTGGTCCTATAGTGAACTGATTGCTGCTGGTAAGGGTGTAGTTTGACATATACCCACTCCCTAACCAAGAACTCCCTTTCACTTCTCTTTTTATCTTCATTCTATTGCGAGCCCTGCTTAAATGCTCCTTCACTAAAGCTATCATCTCCTCCCTCCTTTGTAAACTCCTGTCCACACTGTCTATGAGTGTTGATCCAGCCAAATAAGGGATGTGTGTAGGGGGAGGCTGACCATGGAGCACCTCATAGGGAGTTAGTGTAACAGCCCGCACTTTCGAGCTGCTAACTAATCACACTTAAGATACACAAAGCACAATCAACACTTAACAAACCTCGAATTTACATTTATTCGCAGCGGAAACAAAACCTATAAAACGGATCCTGGATCTGTGGGTCAGGGGCCCACAACAGAACAACTTGAAAACCAAATATCAAATTACATAATACTTCCAAACAAAGCATCTAACTATAACCTCAGCCCACCATTTCATAACATAAAAATCTTCATCTTGCTCAATAAACATATTCCAAGTCCTCGACATCAATCCCACAAAATCACTAACAATGAACTCTGCCCCCACCAGGACAGGTTCCAAGAACAAAATCAGAAAAACTGAGTACACACACTGTCCAACCAGAAATTCATTTTAGCGGCTTAAAATATAGTTGCGCAGTTTATTACTCATCAAGTGGAACAACCCCAAAATTCAAAGCATTATCATAGCCTTAGGGAGCGTTGCGGAAATATACATTAGTCATCCGGAGCTATTACGTGGCACATGTGTTAAGTTGCAAACAGAATACTTAAAATCAAATAATTAGATATGGTTTTATTACAACACCAGCGACCCTTAAATATAAAGTCCGATAAAGAGTACACATACATCTACTACAGATAATAAGTTTCTTTCCATAAGGATAAAGTTCAACAACAATTGAATACATAAGTTCACCCCTAAAATTCATTTTTGGTGGCTTAAGACCATTCACATACAATTCATGCCAGAATTCAGTATGCTTCACAAGTAAGGTGCTTGCTTAAAATTTCAGGATCACTATCCTTGCACAATCGCATTAAAGTAAGAGTTTATATCATGAAGATCACCACTTAGATCATTGAAAAACCCTTTAGGTCTATAGCTTTTAATTACTTGGGTAAAGTGAACACGAATAGATAGGGGCTCCTTACACAAGGAGCCGACTGTCTCTAAGCTAATGGAGGTCGTCACCCCACCGTTTTAAATATTTATGCTTGCAAGCCTTAACCAGGACATGTCCCATTTTTAATATCTACTGGACTTCACCCACCCAAAGAAAACATATTCATCCATGGAGAGGAAAAAGAATCACAACTACTATAGTTTCGCTAATCATTGCAAGACTTGAATCTTCTTTTGAAATCTTTTGTTTTACGTTAACAATTTCACAAACTAGTTAAGTATAAAGATATAAGGAAATAATCAATTCTTTATTGCTTGTAAAAGTCATGTAGGCACTTTGTGGGCTCATTTAAACTTTGTTAAAGGGTTAGTTAACTTGAACATGTGAAACTTTTGTCAAAATAATTGCAACAAAAACATTGAACTTAAAATGAACATAACTTCCTGCTCGGCACTCCGAATTAGGAATTTCCAAAGCTTACCCTCAAGAACTTTTAGGTCATGACCCTACTCAAAGGAGCAATACCCGCTCTATAACACATATTGAGCAACTCGATCCACAAATGTTGTTTACTTACCCCATAAAACAATAACTAAATCATAATCCTTATTTTCTCAATAACACAAACTTATATTTTTCAAAACTTATGCTCTTGTTCTCAAAATAATCTTACTTACCTCAAATATTTTTTTAAAGGAAGTAATATACATAAAACGTATTCGAAATCAAATGTCTTTTCGCAGTCGAACCCATAACATAATCAAAATGTAAAATATGTTTCTCAAAGACTTATAAGATAATTAACTATTATTGAGACCCAATTCTAAGCTTGTACAATTAACCTGTAATATTTTACTTGTAGACTATAAGATATCCTCTAACACGTTTTGGCAATTCCCTTCATCATAATAGTTTCTCTTTATACTTGGACTTCCGTCTTTAACTTATAACATCTAAACTATAGCATTCCAAAATTTTCATGTTATGAATTTCCTTTTAAAGGTTTTCTTATCCCCAATACATGAACTCTCATTGCCATAATATAACCTTATTACATTATCATAAATCACCTACAATTACTATGGCAAGTCAAAATATCTCACTCCATATTTCCATGTTATAATTGAATATTCTATGATGCAATTTTTCATCTGAACTTTAGTATTTCCCAATACTCAAACTCGTTGTCCTGATCCTTCTTAAATTTATAATTCACAACCATATGTCCCATGTATTTGTACTGAAAGCTCATATTAGTCTTAACACCATATGCTTAGTATTGTCATTATATAACTTTAATTACTCTCTATTATCTAGATTTATATTTTTTTTCCCAACTTCCATTTATACAATCTTACTCATCTAATAGAAGAAATTATGCTCCAAACTCTTTTACTTGACCCCTTTGCAGATATGATATTTTATTACATAAGTATTGTAAATTATCTCTCTCTAATTGATACTCCTCTAAACCACCACCAAGATATGGATCCTTTATTTCACTAATACGACATTCATATCTCAAATCCTACACATCCTTTGAACTCACAAACCTCTCGTAACAACTCCATTAACTCATAAATCAATATTTGACCTTTGAAATTCACATCCAAATTTACTATTCCCTAACTATCCAATCTACATCCACCACATAACATCTTCATTCTTAGTTAGAACCTCCCAACAATTACTTAGTCCTTCAATTATGACATCAGAAATCTTCATTCTTATATAACCAAGCTCCATAGTATTTCCGGAGATATCTTCGGGTGATACCATTCAGCCTTGTTTATACGTCATAAGTAAATCTTGGGATAATTGTCTACTTCTAATAATACCCTCAAAGCGACATTTATATTTCTTAAACAGAACTTCACAAGTACCCATCCCACACCAAACTCATTCTAACTTAGATTCCAAACTCCATAAAACATAATTCATCTATGATATTCCATAAAGATATAACTTGTTTTAGAAGACTCAATACTTACGTGTTTCCGAACTTAAATCCGAAAATAATGTTCATTAATTTGACCCAAATTTGAGAGACTTTTTTCTATGAGAACTTCTTCATAAAATTTAAGTAGGAGTAAAGATCCTCCCCGTCATTAATAGAACTAGAAAAACCTGATTTATAATTTCACGAGTCCATATTTGCTCATAACTCAAATTCATAATTTTCAAAGTTCATGATTATATATAATCAAAATCTCAAACCATAATAAAGAGTCTTTCATACTTTCAGACTTTCATATAAAACTTTTATCGCGAATATTTTGACAATTGTCTTATACCTAAAATTATAACTCAACATCTTTGCTCAAAATTTCTTTGTTTTCCTCTAAAACTTTCAAATATAACTATAGTTTAGATCGAAAGCGAGTTCATAAAGATATCGAATCGACGTTCCGACTTAGTTCGTAAATCGGAGTACTTGTTGTAAAACCAACTTATATAGTTAGATATACTAAAGATCCTTGCTTTGATTCTCATAGCTACACTTTCATATAAAAGATCAACTTACTAGGCATAAGAAAATCTATTATAAATTCGATGTGGAAAGCATGTAGATTTAATAATAACACACATTTATATTCTAGAAAGATTCAACTACCTCTAATCAGTTTTCCATAATCAAGATTTCACTCAATAAAACTCATTATATATTTAGCTTTCGCTCATAGCTTAAAACCATATATGTAGTCAACAACTCTTGTAAACACACAAATAACACTTTGAATAATTTCGTGTTTATATAAAAGGCTTATTAAGCTTAGCACATGAAATCACATGAAACACGGATGTAGGTTCGAAGGTGGAAGGACATGTGTGTACCTTGAAACGATTCCCAATAATTTGACATTCTGAATCACCAACTATAGCTCGAATTTTAGAAATTATCTCCATACATATACTCCCACAACGACCTCAAAACAATAACAACAATTAATATCCATCCTCACAACAATTCAGATAAGGAAATTTACTTCTTATAGTTTCTAAATTCTTTCATGAACAAATTGGAAACTCGTATATTAAAACCAGTCCTCTAAATTAACTCGCGCCATCAATTTCGCATTCTAATTCATTAACCCCAAGATTTATTCATACAGAATATTATCAAACATAATTTATAAAAATCAGATTTTATAAACTAACTTAAAAGGATCAATATATATATATTGTAACTTTCAATCCATTAAATTACAAGGGAAAGATTCAATCTTTTACTAAAACATACTACCACAAACTGATTTTGCAATTGAACTAAACGAAATAGGAAGTGAAATCAATATCGATTTCAAATAATAGGTTTCAATCTAATAATTCAACAAAAGTTCTAATCTTTAAGCTCAATAACCCAAATACTACTAATTTCAATCCCATAAACTGATTTTGCAAATCAATAACAAATTCAATTATACTTGTGAAAATCATAACTAAATTTTATACCTGCCAATGAATTTCAAAACTAAGCAAAGCTCAACAACAACAACACAACCACCAGCAGTGGCGACGCCGGAACGCCGGTAAGGAGCAGCAGCAACGCAACACCACACAACCGACGGTGGCAGCAGACCATAGGAACGATGGCAGTAGCGCACCACAAAGTACAGCAACGGTGCTGAACTTGCGAGGGGCGTAACTCATAGCTCCGAACTCCGAATTAGGCGATTTTTTGTGCCCAAATTCATTAATTCGAAGAGATCTACAACTTTGATGCAGCAACAAAGAGCAAAATTGGATTGCATGTTGTAGATAATTGAGGCAACAGATTGTCGAAAAAACAGAGGAGAGAGAAATGAAGGCAGCAACACCAAACTTGCAAAGGCCATAACTCATAGCTCCGAACTCCGATTGAAGCAATTTTTGGGCCTAAATTCAATAACTCGAAGAGATCTACGACTTTCATGCAGCACATATTCCCAAAAACCAACTGCATACTGAAGATTTTGAGGAAAGAACTCGGCAGCAGCTCTAGGACAAAGGAAATCAGAGGAGAGAGAAAAGAGGGTTTGGGGTTTCTCCAATTCTCAACCACTTGGGTAATTAAACTGAAATGTTGAAGTTTTTGATCTAGTGAGATATGACTTGGCTTTTGGTTATGAAGACACAAAGGGCAAGATGATGTTTTGTATCCCTTGAAACGTGACACGAAGAGAGAGTATTAGAATGAGAGCTTGAAACTTTTATAACATTTGACACCTCAACTACACTGAGAGATACAATTTTTTTTTTTTAATTCTAGTCCTAAAACCATATAAGAAAGTGTCATTTTAGAATATAAAATACAGTTCCTTTTTGTCATGAAACCATAAACTTTGTTAACAAAATCCATCAAACTATGCTCAAATATTATATTTAAGTTAAGATAGATAATTAACATCTAATTAAACCTGCTTAAAAAATATGGGCTATTACATGCCAATGGCTGAGTGGTATGAAGTGTTGTACTAATATTCTGCAAGAGCCAACCATCTTGCCCATTCCTGAGAAGTATCAGTACACATGCACCTTAGGTAAGTTTCTAGACATCTGCTTAAGACCTCAGTCTGTCCATTCATCAGTCTGAGGGTGATAAGCAGTGGATAGCTTATGTTGCATCCCTTGTAGCTTCATTAGTTCAGACCAGAATCCACTAATGAATATTTTATCCCTATCAAACACAATAGATTTAGGTGACCCATGTAGTTTGTACACCTGATCTAGATAGGCCTGGGCCACTTTGAGAACTGTAAAGGGGTAGGATAAGGGAATAAAGTGACCATACTTACTTAACCTGTCAACTACCACCATGATCACTGTCTTGCCCATGGAATTTGGTAAACCTTCTACAAAGTCCATGGTTATCTCCTCCCATACTCTTTCTGGGATGGGAAGAGGTTGGAGCCTCCCCCTGGGGAGGCACTATGATCATATTTACACTGTTGGCAAACGTCACAGTGTTTAATGTGAGCTGCTACCTCCCTTTTCATGCCTGACCAGTAAAATAAAGTTTTAACCCTCCTCACAGTTGCTTCTACTCCTGAGTGACCTCCCACAGATGAGTTGTGTAACCATGTGAGTATTTTGTTTTTGAGAATAGAGCTATTCCCAATAACCAACCTCCCTTTCCTCCTAAGTTAGTTACTCTGCCAAGAAAAGTGAGGGTGAGAGCCTGGGTTTGTTGTAAGTTCCCTGATGATAGCCTGCATATTAAGGTCTTCCTGCCACACCTCTTGAATTTCTTCTAGTAAGGTAGAGTTTAGAGTAGACACCAATATAGCCATGATCTGAGGATTATCAATCCTAGACAATGCATTTGCTACCTTATTCTCTCCTCCACTTTTATACTCAATTGTGTAATCCATGCCTGCGAGCTTGGACATCCATTTATGCTGAAAAGAAGTCACAATTTTGTGATCCAAGAGATGTCTAAGACTTTGCTGATCACTCCTAATAACAAAAGGCATAAGCATGAGGTAATGCTGCCACTTCCTCACAGCATAAACAATTGCTAGTAACTCCCTTTCATAGGCTGATAGGTGGAGATTCTTTTCAGACAAACCTTTGCTAATGAATGCAATAGGGTGCCCCTCTAGCATAAGCACTGCCCCTATACCAGAGCCAGATGCATCTGTCTCAATGACAAATGATTTCTAAAAATTTGGCAAGGCTAGCACAGGTGGACTAGTCATAGCCTTTTTCAACAGCTCAAAAGCTTCAGTTGCTGCTGGATTCCAATGAAATGCATCTGTTTTGAGCAGGTTTGTTAGAGGTCTGCACAACTTCCCATAATCCCTCACAAACCTCCTGTAGTAGCCTGTGAGGCCTAAGAACCCTGTGAGTTGCTTGAGAGTTTTTGGTTGAGGCCAGTCTAGTATGGCTTGGATCTTTTCAGGTTCAGTTGTAACTCCTTCTTCAGAAATGATGTGCCCCAAATAGTTAATTCTTGTTGACCCAAAGGAACACTTCTTCAAGTTAGCATGAAGAGAGTTTTGTTCATTGCTTCCAATACAACCTGTAGATGGTTAAGATGTTGTTCCCAAGTGGGACTATTGGTCGGTCCTAAAAGTACCTTAAAATACCGCAAGTGTACGGGTCAATTAAAGTAAATACTCCCTCCGTCCCAGAATACTCTTTACACTTTCCTTTTTCATCTGTCCCTGAATACTCTTTACACTTCTATTTTTAGATATGACCCAATATTATTTTAATCCTACAACTTTTAAGCATTGGCCCACACTCTCTTTCCTCCAAATAAAATAATACCACTCCTATTACCCATCAACTCTAACCATGGCCCACACTCTCTCTCCTTAAAATAAAATAATATTACTTTTACTAACTTCTAACTCCTATCACATCTACTTTTCAATAAAATAACAATTGATAACCAAACAACAACTTATCATCTAAAACTACGTGCATTGATAAGTGTCAAGAGTATTCTGGGATGGAGGGAGTATAAGGTAAGCAAGATATCGTTTCCCACAAGGAGGTATAATCAACTACCAAATTAAGAGACACTAATATTATCTAGACGATCCGGAAATAGTGATTGGTGGTGATAACTAAACAACTAAAATAAAAACTATACTAATACTAACAACTAAAATCGTCGGACAATAGGTATAAATCAAGTATAAGAAATAGTTCTAGGACTTAGATTTCGCCAATTACCTTCTACAATGAAATTAAACTAGTTGTCGGATTTAAACTATTGTATTGCAATGATCGAATTTCCTATAATATATTATCTCCTCTTCCAAGGTAGAAAACATGTATTTATAATAATCTTACGCCTACTTCCGTGGTCATAACAATTAATATAAACCCATTACGAACAATAAATTCATATAAGAGACCACCCCAAGTGTATAACTATTCCTAAAATCATACTACTTGACGTTTAATAATCCCACGAACTAATATTGAACTTTTACTTCCGCTAATAATCCAATATCTTAAACATATAATCAACTGGCCAAATCAATTATATGAAAACAAACCAAGGTTATCAAATTGCAATTATAATAATCAAATCCAAACAACAAATTCAAATCATTGACAGAAAATAAAAGACTACATCTAGTCCTAGAACATGGAAATTTAGCAAGACATATAAACTAATAAATTAACCCAATTGTATAACAAAAATCCGAAATTAAACATAGTGATTGAAATAAATCAAGAGAAGATAGAGATAAACTCCAGATTCATATGAAGAATCAGATGAACGACGCTTGCTCTCGCGTTGGCGTCCCGCGTCCACTGTCCTCTCTGGTCTCTGTCTTTTCTGCGTTGCTCTCTGATCTCCCCTCTTATACTTCTCGTCCCCCTTTAGTCTTCGTCCAAAAAGGGTTTTTAATCCCCCTCTTCAATTGTTATACTTGGCTTTTTGGTTGATGATTGGTTTTGGGCCCACAAAGGGTTTTTGCCTTTTTTTTTCTTTTCAATTCTTGTTGATTTCTTCCGGGGCTAGTTATATGTATTTGGTCTTTTGGGCCAAGTCCTTTCTTTCTTTTGTTCTTTTTTTTTATTTTATTTTGCAAATGTAACCTACAAAACAAATTAATAAAGTGATCAAAATAAAATATTTACATAGTAAAAACATACTACTATTATAATTTCTTAAATAAACCAAAATTGGCATGTATAAGTAGTAGTAAAATCAAACAAGTAATTAATTGGGCGCATTTTCATATTTTAAACCAACTTTGTTACTCAAGTAATTTAACTCTTATAACATTAAAATAGGAGAAGAAAACATATTATAATTCTCATAATTTATACCAAAAAGTATGATAATGGGCAAAAATCATGTATAAAATATAGCCTTATCAACTCCCCCACACTTAAGGTTTGCTAGTCCTCGAGCAAACTAAGACTATATAATAGAAGCATATATCTGTCAATATAAATTTTAATTTCCAAACTGACTGACTTTTCAGTCAAATCCTAGTATAAGCAGCCATAACTTAACTGAAAGTTTTCACAAAGACCAAAAATAACTTTAATAGAAACAAAAAAAAAATTCAAAAACATTGTTTAATCATCACAAACAATGAGCCAAAGACCAACCAACTCTTCAAAAAGCACAGTACTTCATGAATTGGTGTTTCCATTACATCTTACCACAACCATATTCAAGATTTGAGTAATTGAGCAATCAACTTGGTGAACTCTCACTTTAGTTGTGAAAATAAAAATAAGTGTATAGTTACTCATGTGTTTGAGGTGTAACAATTATCACTCAAAACCTACGAAGTCGACTCGAAATGAAATATGTCGTCTTTAAATTTGCATATCGTTCAATCTTCCACTACTTAGTAAGACATGAAGCATACAAAAATCAGAAGGACTTTAGTAAGGTTGTAATGTAAAGCTTAGGTAAGGGTACGAAGTATTTGGGATTTGGTACTCAAAAGCTTAAGACTAGTGGAATACACAATACGTAACTAGGCCAAAAGTAATGGCCACAATCAAAACTCCAACTACTCAAATGTTAGCAATATATATCTAATAATAAACTTCCCCGAACTCATTTTCATTCTAAATATCAACCTTTTCTTTCTTTTTCTTTTTCTTTTTTTTCATATTTTGTCATTTCTTTTGTTCCTTCATATTTTTCATTTCATTTTAATATTTTCTTTTTGACAAGAACATAATTGAAAACTAATAAGATCACCTACACATAAAAGTATGACGTACAACCCCATTCAAACCATGTCATATATTCCACTAGCTCAAAACTTAGGTAAAAGTCATGTGTTTAGGAAATAAGCTTGTAATGTGGTTTAAACAAAAGAAATAGGCTTGAGGCTCAGAGGGGCTTTAGAAAGAGATATGATAATGTAGGTGGCTTAGGCTAAATGTAGTTCAACAAAAACGAACGCCTTAATCATTTTTGTGCATGCTCATGCTTCAATGTAGTCTCGAAGAAACCAATGCAAATTCAAGAGTTTATACTTCACCAGGAACTAACACACACTCTCATGAAAAACTAGAGACTAACATAGATGTTTTAGTCTATTAAAAGGCTCAAGAGTCTCACAATGACTATAAATGTCCACCAAGTCAATCACAAATCAAATCATAAATAACCATTCTTACCACTTGCCAAACACTTGAACAATGATACTATGCTATTCTCCGAATCAGTCATCATAAAAACCCATTAACGTGCAACAAAACTAGAAAAACATTATTTTTTAAAATTCAATTTCAAAAACTGGTTTTTTTTTCCAATTAAATTAAGCTAAAGGAATTTGCCTTCAAATCAATATCAGACATGAAAATTATAAATTTCTGCACAAATTTTGACAGCACCTCCCCTAAAATATGGCATATCCAATTATAATTTATCATTTTCTAGACCTGTCACATAAATTAATTCCAGCATCACATCATGAAATCCAACAATCCAAAGCTTAAGCCTCTCCCCCACACTTATGATAAACATTGTCCTCATTGTACTACTCAACATCCAGGGGGATAGGGGGAAATTAAATACAAAAATGCAGCCAACATATGCTAAAAAAAACAAAATAACTAAGAAAAGGAGAGAGACAACCTGATGCGCAGATTTGCATTTCGCTTCTCAATAATTGCTTTGTCGGGCATTGAGTTTGTGTGGTGTGTAGTGACTAGTAGAACATAGGAGCTGACATAGGCTTTATTGATATTTGTTCTAAACTAGTTACCTCCCAAGTAGCGCGAATTAAATGTTCTGCACAACCAATTAAGTGTATTATACCAATGCGGAACAATTCAATGCTCTAAGAAGCTTGTCATATGTTCCTGCAAACATATCAGAAGAAATTAAATAAGAGTAAAAAGGAATTATGAAATAATTTAAACTTAAAAATCTATTAAACCTAGAAAAAGGAAAATCAAAAGAAAAGTTATATTTACAAGAATAAGAAAAAGAAAAATCGTTAGTATTTTTATACGACTCAAAAGGAATTATAGAAACTAATTGTACATCAGTTACATGATCATGAGAGTCAACCAAAGGAGGCGAAATAAGGAATGATGGAGGATATAATATCGGGGAAGAGGGAATGAGGTCAAATTTTCGAGAAAAAGGAACATGAGACTTAAAAACACAAGGTAGAACTGACAAAGACTCATGAATCACTCCACTCTCAACTTTATGTTCCTCTAAAGAGAGAATTTCAACCATTGTTTCTTCCTCCCTCAAAACATCCATCACATTGGTCCTTTTTTCATTTTTATCAACATCCCAATAGTTTTCATTCATTATTTTTCCTTCATCATCATTATTATCAATAGGTTGTTGGAGATGAGAAGTTTGAGTAGAATAATCATAAGCATATTGGGGAGAGGGATTGAAACCATTTAGGGGTGTCACATCACACAAAGAAATAGCATGAGAAGTAGAATGACAATTAGAACAATAAGGAGGTTGTGTAATGTAAGTTGGCGGTGAAAGAATTACTCCAGCTGATAAAGACATCTCCCACTCATAAGTATCCTTAGCCAACCACTCAATTAAATCCCAACAGTAATCAGGAGATTGGAATAGAAATCCTCCATTAGACATAGATTCTACCACCATCCTAGCTTCTTCATTTAACCCCTCATAAATCACTAGGCACATATCCCATAATTCAATTCCATGATTAGTACCAATAAAATCACCAAGTCTATGATAGTATTTCCAAAACACTTCATTCTCATATTGAGGAAAAGAAAAAATTGCTTTAGAATTAGTACAATGTATATGAGATTCATGGAATATATAAGGTAATTCATGAGAACTCATGCAAAAATTAGGAGAATTTTGATGTGATGCATCAAAACTAAAAACATGAGAAACACAAGAATCATGGCTATGATGCCTATCAAAAGAACTTTCCCCATCATAAAAATAACATGACTCCATGATACGAAAAAGGAATAATAAACAAAAACTACTCACCAAGAAAAAAAAAATAATAAAGGCAAGAACTTAACTAACAATAATAATGTCTAAAGTAATAAGAATGAATGAAGCTATTTTAAACTAGAAACCGCAGCACCTAAAAACAGAAAATCGCATGAAATTGCAGATCATCACTACCAAGAAATATTGCAGCGAAATACCAACACTATGGATTACACTAAACGAAATGTAGAAGATGCAGCAGAACATAAATGGACTAATAACTATGCAGTGGACTATAGCGTGAGCAAGCACAAGAACTAACTAGAACCCACTTATATAAGAATAAGTTTAACAAATAAAATCAAAAAGAGACTACTGCAGGAAGACACACAGACACAAAAAAAATTAATTCTAGCACCTTAAGTAATTCAACCAAAAGAAACAAGAATGCAACTCCAAAAGAACAATAAACACAATTATGTATAAACTACTAAATTAAAGTCTAAAGTAATATCAAAATCCCTTTGGTATGATATTGACTAATTGCCTCCCCGGCAACGGCGCCAAAAACTTGGTCGGTCCTAAAAGTACCTTAAAATATCGCAAGTGTACGGGTCAATTAAAGTAAATATAGGGTAAGCAAGATATCGTTTCCCACAAGGAGGTATAATCAACTACCAAATTAAGAGACACTAATATTATCTAGACGATCCGGAAATAGTGATTGGTGGTGATAACTAAACAACTAAAATAAAAACTATACTAATACTAACAACTAAAATCGTCGGACAATAGGTATAAATCAAGTATAAGAAATAGTTCTAGGACTTAGATTTCGCCAATTACCTTCTACAATGAAATTAAACTAGTTATCGGATTTAAACTATTGTATTGCAATGATCGAATTTCCTATAATATATTATCTCCTCTTCCAAGGTAGAAAACGTGTATTTATAATAATCTTACGCCTACTTCCGTGGTCATAACAATTAATATAAACCCATTACGAACAATAAATTCATATAAGAGACCACCCCAAGTGTATAACTATTCCTAAAATTATACTAGTTGACGTTTAATAATCCCACGAACTAATATTGAACTTTCACTTCCGCTAATAATCCAATATCTTAAACATATAATCAACTGGCCAAATCAATTATATGAAAACAAACCAAGATTATCAAATTGCAATTATAATAATCAAATCCAAACAACAAATTCAAATCATTGACAGAAAATAAAAGACTACATCTAGTCCTAGAACATGGAAATTTAGCAAGACATATAAACTAATAAATTAACCTAATTGTATAACAAAAATCCGAAATTAAACATAGTGATTGAAATAAATCAAGAGAAGATAGAGATAAACTCCAGATTCATATGAAGAATCAGATGAACGACGCTTGCTCTCGCGTTGGCGTCCCGCGTCCACTGTCCTCTCTGGTCTCTGTCTTTTCTGCGTTGCTCTCTGATCTCCCCTCTTATACTTCTCGTCCCCCTTTAGTCTTCGTCCAAAAAGGGTTTTTTAATCCCCCTCTTCAATTGTTATACTTGGCTTTTTGGTTGATGATTGGTTTTGGGCCCAAAAAGGCTTTTTGCCTTTTTTTTTCTTTTCAATTCATGTTGTGATTTCTTCCGTGGCTAGTTATATGTATTTGGTCTTTTGGGCCAAGTCCTTTCTTTCTTTTGTTCTTTTTTTTATTTTATTTTGCAAATGTAACCTACAAAACAAATTAATAAAGTGATCAAAATAAAATATTTACATAGTAAAAACATACTACTATTATAATTTCTTAAATAAACCAAAATTGGCATGTATAAGTAGTAGTAAAATCAAACAAGTAATTAATTGAGCGCATTTTCATATTTTAAACCAACTTTGTTACTCAAGTAATTTAACTCTTATAACATTAAAATAGGAGAAGAAAACATATTATAATTCTCATAATTTATACCAAAAAGTATGATAATGGGCAAAAAATATGTATAAAATATAGCCTTATCAACTATAAGCTAGTGTATCATCAAAAAATACTAGTACAAATTTTCTCAAGTAAGGCTTAAACACATAGTTCAATAAAGACTGAAAAGTAGATGGTGCATTTGTCAGCCCAAATGGCATGACCAAGTACTCAAAATGACCAAAGTGTGTCTTAAATGCAGTTTTATGTATGTCATCATCATGCATCCTAATTTGATGGTACCCAGATTTAAGATCAATTTTTGAGAAATAAGAGGTACCTTGCAACTCATCCAACAGTTCCTCAATGACAGGTATGGGAAACTTGTCCTTCACAGTGGCTTTATTAAGAGCCCTATAGTCTACACATTCTCCACCCTCCATATTTCTTCTTGACTAAGACCACAGGGGCAGCAAAAGGATCCCTGATTAGGCCTTGATTAACAGCTCTTGTATTAATTCTTCAATGACATTTTTCTAGGTGGCAGGGTATCTGTAGGGTCGAATATTTGTGGCTTGGGTGTTGTCTTTGAGAGGGATTTTATGGTCAAATTTTTCTCTAACAGGTGGTAATTCAGAGATGTTTTTGAAAAGGCTAGAAAATTCTTGCAGTAGGTTAGGTGAATGATGTCAGGGTGTATGTTGTCTTCAGGTTGTAAGGTATTTAGCTGTGGGTTTATCTGAGTGTGTACTGGGATTAATTGCATCATAGAGAGCTAACCTTTGTGTTGCATTAGTTTCATGAGCTGTTCAGATTGGATGCCCTTCAGCCTCTTTGCAGGCCCCCCTCAGTTTCACGAAACTTCTTGCCATCCTGCTTAATTTCCATAATTAGGTTGTTGAAATCCCATAGGACTGGTCCTAGGGTAGTGAACCATTGTATACCCATTACTGCATCACTCCCACTCAGTGGAAGGAGTAACAAATTTGTAGTGAAGGTGTATCCTTGCATTTTCCATTCAAAGTTTCTAGTGATGGAGTCACATTTGATTTGACCCCCATCAGCCACTTTCACCCACATTGGAGCTACTTTCTCTACCCTACATTTCAACCTTGCTGCAGTAGTAGAGTCTACAAAGTTATGGGTGCTTCCAATGTCTAACATGACATGTATAGGCTTTTTGTTGTGTTGCCTACCATCCTCATGGTGTGGAAATTACAATTTACATCTAATGCTTGCAAAGATATCTGGGCACACATCATCTCAGTAGTGTCTTCTCCTCCCTCCCCTACTTCTTGCTCTTCCTCATCATCTTCTACCTCAATGTGAAATAACTGAGGTTTCTTCCCCTTACATTTGTGCCCATATTCATACTCTTCATCACACTAGAAACAAAGACCCTTGGCCCTTTTTTCACTCATTTCAGCAGCAGTAGGAGTCTTCCTATTTGGGTTGTTTGTGGAGCTAAATTTTTGTGGAGTTGAGCTGTTGGTTCCCTTCCATGAAGAGTTGAACCCCGGGGTGATCTTTGGTGTGGGTAAAAAGGGAGGTAAGGTTTTTTTTTGTGGTGGTGGTTTGGTTTTTCTATTCTTATGTATTGCTTCCTGAAGTTTTGCTAAACAATGGCCTTGTTGGATGGTGGTGGGTGTAAACATCCTCAGTGCTAGCTGGATTTCATCTTCCAGCCCCCCCAAATAGCAACTCAACAAGTGCTCAGGTGATAAGGTTAACCTACTAGCTAGGTTGTCAAATGAATCATGGTATTCCTGGATGGTGCCAGTTTGTTTAAGGGCTTTTAGATCGGCCATTGGATCATCATAAACCTCTCCAAAACGATCAGTTATATCCTGAACATACTGACTCCAGCTAACCACTCCTTTGCTCTTAGTGTAACTCTGGTGCCATAACAGAGCCCTCCCTTCTAAATGGATGGCTACTAATTTCACCTTTTGCAAATCATTCACATTATCTAGTTCAAAGAATTGATTACACTTAGATAACCAATATTTCAACCCTTCCCCTTCAAACTTAGGAATTCAATCTTGGTGAGTCTAGTGGAATACTGATAAGGTTGATTTCCATTTGTGTGGGTAACTAATACATTATTAGCCTGATTTTCAATATCTTTTTCAGACACTAATTTGGTGATTTGAACAGACAACCCCATCATTAAATCACTCAACTCAGAAATTGATTTTGCATTTTTATCAATATTCTAGGTGTTCAAAGTATGGGTTTCATCAAGTTTCTTTGCAATATCTGCAATAGTTTGGGTGTTTTTATCAATGTTCAAGCTACTATTGATCTGATTCTGTTCCAACAGATTTTTGATGGTTACCTCAAGTTTGTGGAGATCTGAGGATGAAACAGTCTCTCCTTCTTCGTTACCTATGCCTGTAGGTTTAGGTGGCATGATTGATCCAAGGAATCAGTCAGCTCTGATACCAATGATACAACTGACTTACTGTTGTATTGGATGAGCTAATTCAACCTCAATTAAGAGATGAGAATTAGTATTGACAAATCCAGGAAGTTAGGATAAAGAATAACCTTCAAGGATAGAATCAATAGTGAGGAGAATAGAACTTAGAGAGAGAAAGAAATTCAGAGAATGGGGAGATTGTTTTCATTATATCATTATGATTACACAGCAGTAGTTGGCTTTATATAGCCTTACATTTCAACAGAAATAAAAAGGAAAAAGTGAGGTTATTCCTCCTAACATAATTACTGCAGAAATAACAGAAAGGAAAAGGACAAATCTAACTTTTATTCTCCACGTGTTGTGTCATTCATTCCCCCTTTCAGATTCTCTGTTGCCAGCTCATCAACCATGTCATCAATCCCCATTTTGATCCATTTGTACCATTTCCTCCCTCCTCTCATTGTAATAGTGCTGATGCTTGCATCAAACTTCCTTTTCAAAGTGCTATTTTTTTGCAGGTGGAAGTACCATCTCAATTAGTGTTGGCTAGTTATAATTTAAGGCTGCCTACATCTAGATCTCCTTAGGGATTCTACATTTCTACTTCATTGGCAGGATTCAACCTCCTGGGTGGTTAATATTGTTTCGTAACTTTCGTCATGGTTGACTTATTGGCTTTGCACTTGGATATAACTTAGTTGGGTTGATAATACAACAATGATTAGATAACCAAGCATGGATGCTGCTGTTTGCAGGCTCTAGAAATGTCTACTCTGTCTTCTTTCTCAGCTTTCTGTCCCAGTTGCCTGGTTGAATAGAAAACCTGCAGTTTAATTTAGCAATTGCCCTGCTCATCTTATTCCTGTTTTGGTTGGTACGGACAATTTATGGGTCTAGTTCACTAAAGATGTGGGCATCATGAGTCATGACTATTTTGTCTCCTTGATGGATTACTCCAGTACTCTAACTCTAATGCAGAGGGTTTCCACAGTATATCTGTTGTGTATGTTCGGTATTGAGGTTGGGAGGAGGGTATTTTTTTTCAGCTTCATGTACCCATGTGCTTGTTCAAGAGAAGATTTTGCACCACTTAAACTGCATTTTCCCTTTCCGCTATTGGTAGGGGTCACTAATCTTCTTCAGCTCAAAAAAGACTACTCACATTCTGACAGCTAGTGCTTGAAACTCACTACATCAAAAGGTTTCTTCAAATAAGAGATTCTGGATGCGATGGTCTCTCCCAGAAAAACAATCAAGATATATGTGCAATCTTACTTTTAGTTAAATAAGGTTCTCTTAAAGTTACAGCGCAATTTTGTTTGAGAGAGTAGTGATGGTATTGTTCTGAACTCCAGAGTTATCGCGAATAATCTATAATTTATTATCGTTTTTTGGTTTTTCTTGTTGCATTTTCAGGTTACTGATCATCTGAAAAAAGCTACAACATGTACCAGTTTTCGGGTAGTTCCTATTGTCGGTGGGATGTCAATGGAGAAGCAAGAGAGGCTTCTAAAAGCAAGGCCTAAAATTATAGTTGGCACACCTAGGAGGCAGTGGGAACTTATGTCAGGAGAGGACAAGCATCTTGTTGAGGTATCTTTGCATTTATAGTGGTGATACATGGACAATATCCGTAGAACACCTTGAAGTTGGTCAACTGTATATTTGTGGCCTTGGTTGCTTACTGCATGCAACTGACTAGAGCTCCTTTATATCATATATGCTTCATGCAGTATGTTCAGGCCTCTATTTTAGTTTTACATCTCGTGCATAGCTAGAGTTTTCACACAAGTGGTTAGCTGAAATCTTCTTTGTTGGACATACTGCATCTGTCCCTTACGGTTCCGATTGGCACTTTACAGTAGCATTGGGCATATTTGACCAAAGAATTCCTCTTAAATTATTTGGATTAACATTTTCTTTTATAACTACAGAAGAAAAAACAAATATGCTATCTCAAATACCAATTTAACGTATTGAAAGTTACTATATTTTTGAAGAAAATAATGGTCAAAGTTTTGTTAGTTTTCCAGTCGATAATCAAATGATACTGTTAATGCGAGACTGAGGTAACTGTCAATATTTTTTGTATTATTGATTCACATTCCAGTTTGCTTCCTTATTGATGGGAATGCTTGTTAACATTTTTTTTTGTGATTTTAATTATCAAAATGTGTGCATGCACAGACCTTAACCTGGTTTGGTGCTTTTTGGAATTTCTTTATTGTTTTAGCAAACTTCATGCCTTGGGGTAAACCTGCGCACAACTCTTATGATGATCCAAACTGTTGCAAGATGATTTGATGAAGCGAAATTTTCTGATAATAAACATAAGAAAGCACAATCTGGCACTGGTCGGGCAGGGTGAATTGTATCAATTGTAGGAGTCACTTCCTATGTTACACACCTTTCTCATCTGTTCTTGTGATTAGATGTTTCTAAATTGATGTGAAAGAACTTTAGAAGATTTGGTGCCTTGAGAAAGATTACAAGAGTGTTTTGTATAAAGTTGAACTACAGAAGGGGAATGCATGTGTTGATAATATTGTTGGGGTGATGATTGGACAAAAAGAAGATAAATTTCAAATAAAGTAATGTTTCAGTGAATTATATAGTGTGTCATGAACTCTCTCCTGCTTCCAAAAAAAGTTGTGTTTTGAACACAATTTCTTTTCACTGAGGAAGCAGTTTTTCTTTCCATATGCTTTATTAAATTGATGAGATTTGTTGTCCAAGAGTGTAATAGTGAATCTGAAGGCATAACCGGATGAGAAGTAGTGGAATTGAGGAAGAAGCATGATATTTGCTTCCTTGATAACTTGATGTTCATAAAAGATTTTTAGATCTTTTCTTTCTTGCGTGTTTCGAGGTGGGCAAAGCTCCACTTCAGTTTTTTCTCTCCTTCTCCCTGCTTATTTAAATTATTAAGAGATGATTCTAGAATCCTTCGCTCTTTTATATATTTCTATTTTGATTGAATTACAAAAGGCTCTGGTACTAAGTGCTAGGTAACCATGTAAAATAAGTCTCCTTTTTGCACTGCCAGAGATTAACTAGAATCTTGGTCTTGTATTTGCAGTTACATTCATTATCGTTTTTTGTGCTGGATGAAGCAGATCGGATGATAGAGAATGGACATTTCCATGAATTACAGTCTATTATTGACATGCTTCCTGCAGCTAGTCCAGCTATGGAAAAGCATCTCCAGGATGTGCAGAACTGCTCGACTGTCTCTGTCCTCCAGAGGAAGAAACGGCAAACCTTTGTGTTTTCTGCAACAATTGCACTATCTCTTGACTTCCGCAAAAAGCTAAAACGTGGAACTCTTAAATTGAAGCAAACATCAACTGATGGATTGTCATCCTTAGGAGCTTTATCAGAAAGAGCAGGAATGAGACCTGATGCTGCAATTTTTGATTTGACCAATGAATCAATAATGGCTAGAAATCTTGTGGAGTCCTTTGTTGAGTATGTTTTCTTTCTCATATGCTTGAGTAAATGTTGATGTCAATTGATCGGATATGGATTGAGTGGATCGATATCTATTCCACCCACATCCATTCTCCGACCCTTGACTTTTATGTTATAAACTTATAACTGAGCTATTACCCTGAACCATCTGCTATACTTTGTAACTTTATGCAATTGTTTCCCCTTGACTACTAAATAATATAGTTATTGTAATATACATGCCAAATGTTTCATACTTTAAAATTTAAGCTCATCTTGCAAATTACTGACAGAAAATATAAAAATTTAATCTGAAAACAAAGATTAACAAGTACATAGGGAAAATGCTATATAGATGTCTGGGTGGTTGTGGTGGTTGGGCTATCTACTGAAATAGGAGGCTCGACCCGAGATCTGTACTTTTACCTGAACAAATAAAAAGGGAAAATGCTATTTGCACTCCCACAATTCCTCTTCCTCTGTCACTTGTGTTAATACTGGAGTGCAGCAAAACTTTTCTGGATTCCAAATAGAAATCTATTGATGGTTTTGTTTGCAAAACCTCATAACTCTTACGACCCGTTTGATAGGCTGTAAGCTTGTAACAGTTGGTGGTAATGGTAATGAATGTTAGTGTAATTTTGTTAGGAAAAGGAAAGTTCCATTTTAATGGACATGGATGTGCTTGTCCACCCTAAACATCTCTTTTTCTTCATAAAGCTTCACTACCAAAAATCAGCACTTAGATAGTGGTATTGAGTGGTTGAAATTTGTGAAGAAAAAATGCATGTTTGGAGATGGAGTTTCATTACCTTGGATTTTGAAATTGAACTTTTCTTACAAATTTACACTACAGTTCATCACCGTTACCGCCATTAATTACTTTACCAGACTGCTGTTAATAAATTGGGACACTTTAATTGTGATTAATGGGCTTCATAACTTCATTACACAAGTTCCTATGAAAAATTTGTAATTTAAATCACTGAGGTTACTGAAGTGAGGAGCTACTGTTAAGATAGCTTATCGATTTTTTTAGCGGGGGGTTTAGGTCGTGTACGCAAGGATTAGCTAAAGTTATTTCAAATATTAAAATATGGATATCCAGTGTATGAATAAATGGGTAACACAACATCACCCATATCTGATCTGAATTTTTTATATCCATCACCAAATTGATTATTGGAAATGTATTTGCGATCCTTTTAATTTTGGATGGATGAATGCTCTATAGTTATTGGCATCCTTGAGTCCGAAACTCTGAATTGTGGTTCTGCAGAAGACTTACGATCGGTTTGGTAGTCGTTAATAAATTGTGATAATGGGAATGAATTTTAAGCGTAAGGTTACAAGGGAAGCACCCTTAAAATCTCCACGGGGAGGCAAATTCAACCCCCAAGTTTATGTTTTTTCTCCATAGGGAAGCAACCTCACCCTTAAGCTTGTGTTTTTTTCTCCAAGGGGAATCAATTTTCATTACCACTCATTACCACCTACAAGGTGGTATTGGATGGGATTGAAAATTCAAGAAGAAAAATAGACATTTGAGGATAAATTAGCATTACCATGGGAATGAACAATGATTTCTTCACAAATTTACATATAAATTCATTCCCATTACCACCATTTATAACCAACTACCAAATGGGCCATTAGTGCTTGAATGCAAGCTTTATTCTCACTTGGTTCCTTTCATATGAGACTGGTGTTTATGATAGACCCAGTACCTTTTGGATCGTTTTTGAATCCATGTTAGATTTCAAGCATTGTGCTTTCTTATGTCATTCTGTTAGAATTATGCTAAAATCTATCTTATAACAGATGTAGCGATGAAGACAAGGATGCCTACTTGTATTACATTTTGTGTGTTCACGGTCAAGGCCAAACAATTGTTTTCTGCTCGTCAATTACTGCATTACATGTTGCTGCTCTTTTACGCACCCTTAACGTCAAAGTTTGTGTCCTTCATGGTGAGATGCAGCAGCGTGCTCGCTTAAAGGTCTGTCTCAGTCCTTGTGAAGTTTTCTTATCTTCATCGATGCTGTCATTTTGTTACTTTGGCTGATACTGTCGATGGTTCCAAATCTAAGATTTTTGTAAATTGTTGTACAGGATCCTTTTTTTTGGGTCCCCCCTCAATATTAGGTATATGTAGTTTGCTGTTTTTCAAGGGGCTAGTGCTGTGAGTTTCTGGTTGCTTGACTCGTAAGTGTATCCCTGAGCTTGATGCCTGTCATCCCCTCCTTCCACATCAGCTTTAGGCCTTTCTTGTTGCCTTTGTCTCCAAATAAGTATCTTGCATTTTTGTGTGACACGGTTGATGCTTCTAAGTAATTAAGCAAGAATCAAAGGAGTCTTGGTGTGTGTAGTTCTCATACTAATCTAGTAAATATTTTCAATGAGTTAATTATTTTGATGGTTCAGATATCCCAGACATATTAACTGTTATTGGCTTAAAAGCTGGGTTGATAATGCGGTAGACCTTGATAGATCCTATTCCAGAGTGCAATGGTCTATGCAGCTCTAATGCAAGTGTTGGATCATTTGGGTGGAGAAGCAGATAAAGATCCCTTGTATGTCACTCCTACCCTCTTTTTTGTAATTGGCTCTTTTGTTTAGATCAACATTTGGAAAATTAACTGCTCAACCAGTGGAGGCAGCCAGATGACACTACTCAGCAGGTGATGTCAAGATTGTCTTCTGGTAACATAGGGAACTGTTAAGCAAGTCTTAAGTCTTCAGTGTTCTGCATGAAATATATAATTTTGGGGGGGGTGTAGAGGCAGCCAGATGACGCTATTGACTGCAGCTAGATGCAAGAGTGGCTCCACATATAATTTTGGCAGGGTGCATTAATGTGTATGCTAATATCGAAAGAGTTTTTCGAGCTCTTGGAGGTAATTTTGGTTTTAAGCCCATCCTGGTTAGGGGATCGAATTCTGTACACTGATGTTAAGCAAAATGTAGCTTTGAGCTAGAAATCTCTAAGGCTTCATTGCTTGTAGTCTCCATTTTGATGCTTATATTTGTTGTTTTTGCTGTGATTTTATAAAGGTTGCTTCTCCCCGGACGTCAATAGTTCATTTTATGCATTTTTGTTTGTTGTCATGGGTTTGGGGAGGCGGATAGAGGGGGTTTTCAGTTTCTATCTTTTATGCTTTGTACTTCTGAATTTATTATTGCATGCCACCTATAATTCAGGAATCAGGTTGGGACAGAGTGAGTACAGAGTACTTCACTGTTTGGCAGACCTTCCTAATCACATTGGTTTGTTGAAAAGGCGTATAGTTGATTCTTAAGATTTTATTAGTATTTGATATTATCTGGACGTTCTGCTGACAATAAGGTGTAATAGAATAGCTATATAGAATTTTTTTTAATATCCTTTATTTTTGAGTGTTTTTCCACTTCCCTTTTTCCACCCTTGGTCGGAGGGGCTTGTTGTCATGATTACATTGCTGAATTGAGTGATAGATAAGAGTTTGAGGATATTTAAATCAGTAATTTATGAACTCAAAAAGTTTGTTTTGATACTGTTTTTCACCGAGCTTTGAATATAGGCCCTTGATCGCTTCCGTGAGAGTAAAATGGAATACTTGTTGCTAGTGATGGTGCTGCCAGAGGACTAGACATACCTGGAGTTCGTACTGTTATCCATTATCAGCTTCCACATTCAGCAGATGTAACTGAAACAAAATTTTCTTGCCTCAATTGTGAAATTTCTCTTTTCAATTAAATTTGCTAATCTAGTGTCACTTTGCTCTCTTAGGTATATGTCCACAGAAGTGGACGTACTGCTAGAGCTTCTACTGATGGATGCAGCGTTTTACTGGTCTCGTCAAATGAAAGATCAAAGTTTGCCTCTTTGTGCAAATCCTTTAACAAGGTCCGGTACTTTCAAGGCCTTTTCTTCTCACATAGCTTGTCTGCTTACTATTTGACCCCATTTAGAAATGTGAGGTGTACTTGGTCTTTGAATGTGAGCTCTATTACAACTTGTTTGACAGAGATTTCAGGAGTGCTTGGTGTTTTGTAGGTTTTTTTTTTGTTTTTGTGGTTTAATCTAAAATGATGCACATTTAAATAAATAGCTGTTTCAAGAAGTGACCTTTAAGTACATCTTGGTCTATGCCAGCAAGAAAGTGAAGTCCAAGTAAGGAAAAAAGAAAGAGAAAATGAAAGAGAAATATGCTTTTATACCAAGTAGCTCATGCAGTTCACCATCTTTTTTTACTGGTTTATCTCATTGTTAATGTTTTCCAACATACGATAGAGTCCTCGATTCATTATAGCTTATCTAAAAATCAAAATTCCTCCATTGCACCCCTGAAATGTGCAAGATACATGATTTACTTTTTTTCTGCCAGATATGCAGTTAAGAATAATCTAGCATTGCAAGGGGATTATCTACTTTGTTCAGTGTGCTCTAATTGAGGCCTAGCCTCTGTTGCTAAGTTGTATTTTCAACTTGGAGAAAGAACTAATTTTTTATTTAGGGAATGAATTAATCAATTATATATTCTGTGGTAGTTGAAAATGAGCCTTGTATCTTACATTCTTAATTACACTTGCTTAAGATAATAAAAGGCATGATGTTACTCCTGGATCTTTAGAGGTCTGCATATAGGTTTTTATCTGGTGTAGAAAGCAGATTATCACATTGTCCTTATATATTTAAGTAGAAGCTTCTTAGAGGCTGGGCTTTTAGTTTTATCAATTCAAATTTCAAAGTACTTATTAGATCGTTGATGTTTCTTAATTATTGGGAAGTTGCTGGGGTAATTCTTGCTGTAGATCAAGGGTCCTTTTTGTTATTGCAAGGACAAAGGAATTTTAGACCAGATCCCCCCATACCTCACCTTGGGTACAACTACAAGCCTCTTGAAAGGCGTTAGGTAATGATAATGAAAAAGAAAAAGATTTGCCCAACAAAGCTGTTATTTTTGCATGGGGTAAAATAAGAAAAGACAAAAAGAGAATGTTAGAATTGCAAGTCTAATTTATGCCATATTGTGCTCCAAACTAGTGCATCAAAACAGTTCAACTCGCTTCCCATCCTCAAGTGATCCATGATTTGCCTCACAGTGGTAGACCTCTATATGATTACCTTTTATTTTTTATAGCTGATTGGTGGCAGCTGCTGCAACTGGAAGATATACGAGTTCCTTTCAAAAGATTGGTGGTATCTAGGTTAAGTCTGCTGGCTTACATATTTTGTCGTATATGCAGGATACTCTTCAGTGTTTTCCAATTGAAAACTCTTACATGCCAGAGGTTCGGAAGCGGTTATCTCTTGCATGTCAAATAGATAAGATTTCACAGAGAGAGTCAAAGGTAACTTTTCTTTTGCTAGTGTTACACTCCCATTTGCCTGATGATTGTAGGTTGGATGATTATTTATTGTATTGAATTTCATACACCTTGATGATGCACCAAGTAATGGCATCTCATGTTCTCCTTTGCTTGGCCTCCTAAATCAAAGGTGTTGGCTAAGCAATGAAGTTGAAACTTTTTTATGTGTATGTTCTTGATTTAGAAAGCACATCTGTAAATCTTTGATTAGTGGATGTTCTTCACTTAGGTAGTTAGGTCTTAGGTGAGTGCCTATGTTGCTTCTGATTAACTGGGTGCAATTAGAAGACTGAACTAGAGTCGAGCAAATTTCTTGCGTTCTCTGGAGTCGGATTGTTACCATATTTGGGTTTCAGTGAGATAAGTCTAGGTGGTTGGCGCTTGGAGGTTTATGTCGTAGGTAAGGAGTAAGGACCACCTTGTTGATTCTCAATGTCACCAAGTTCAGATGTTTGGTATATGGAATTATGCCTTTGCTAGCTACCACGTTACAATGCTGTAATTTCAGTGCTCTTAATCGCGGAGAGGAAGCTACTTTACTGTTGAGATAAGCCTTTATCTTTTTTGGTTTTTATTTCCCCTTTGTGCTTTTTTTTCCGAATCTGGTAATTGCAGTTATGACAATTTCGTTGATTTGTTGTTAGATATGTAAGTGATGTCATATTTAGACATATCATTTAGCATTCGGATGGACTTGTAATTTTGGTTGCTGAGTGGCACAGAAAGTTGCAGTTTAGTTACTGTTCTTTAAGTACCTTAAGATCTTTAGTTGTGGCTTTTACATATTGCATACTTTATCCACAGTACTATCTGCTGTAGGAAAAAGTAAAAGAGCGCTGGATCAAAAGGAATGCTGAGTCAATAGGGCTAGATGTCGAGGAAAATGACAGTGAAGAAGATACAGTTAACAATTGCAGGCACAAAAAATCTACCTCCATGCGTATGAAGAAACTTCAAGAGGTAGCAGCATCTACTAATCGTTGGTGTTTGCAGTTATCCTTTGGTTGGGCATGCAGGATTTTAGTACTATGATGTTCACTCACTAATGCAATTTTACATTGTTTTACAAGGCGGCATTTAATTTCTGAGATTTACATTGCTCACGAAGTGCATGTTGCTTTGAAACTGCAGGAGCTCAATATGCTGTTATCACGTCCACTGCAGCCAAAGTCCTTTTCACATCGCTTCTTGGCTGGGGTAATAACTTGTTGACATTCTTTTTCTTGCTCTTGTTATCTTGTTTTCCATGAGTGGTTTTGAATGTTTGGTAGCATGCATCTCTCCTGCCACTTATTTGTTCTAGCACGGACATGCTGTATATGATGGGTTTGATGTGGAAATTGGAATGTACAAGGATTCATCTTTCTTCTGTCTGTGGTTCGAAAATACCGTTTTGGTCGCCGTAACAGGAGCGGTCACGTTTTTGCGGGAACGGAACGGATACGCTTATCGCGGACCACGTCACGGTTGTGGTATAATTTGTAAAAGATTTCCCAGATTTTCTTATTAATAATAAAAAAATTCTCAGTCTTATGAAAATTTTGAACCTTTTTATTTAGAAATCAAGATAATAGGAAAATTTAGAATATAGAGAAAATAGAGAGTTAGGAGGACTGAAGGTGTAGTGTGAGAAAGTAAAGTCTAAAATGCAGCACTATTCAGTAGATCCCACAACAAGAAAGAGAGAAAAAAGAATTAGTAATTTAGTAGACCACACCTTAAGAAAGAGAAAAACAATAAAAAAAAATTAACAATTTGCTACAGCTGGCACAACCTACTGGAAGAAAGGGAGTTAAAATGTTATTTTTTATTTATTTGTAAGGTAGGTAAGATGAAAGACTCTAGTGAAGGAGAAGGTATATCCCCCCACCTTGGAAGTGGGGGGGGGAATGATAAAGGGAACCTCCCTTCCAAAAACCCCCTAGTCTTGAGGCCAAACCTTTACCACTACCCCAATGTTTGCTTGGTAGTTAAGAAGTTAATGGCATTTAAAGAAACTGAAACAAAAAGCAAAGAGTAGAGAGAGAAACATAAAATTATAAGGTGAGAGAAAACATAGTGCCGACATAGAAAGTTCACCGGCGACGACTCACGACCACCACCAGCATCCGACTATGCTTGAAATAACTACCAAAGGCTCTCCAGTCACATCGTCCATACTTCTCTATTCCTTCAGTACAGTAACTTAACGATGATGCTAGATGCGCTGGAAATAAAATACGGGAGATTTAGGCTCGATGCAGTGGATAACGTGCGATTGGATGCGATGTGGACATGCGGTCGTAACGTCCAAGATTTTGGAATAAAATGGTAAGGCGGTATGAAGTATGAACCTGTGAATATCGGTCTTGCAACATCGAAAAATGTTACAATACGGCCGAAACGGAACAGCCGTATTTTGACACCATGCTTCCGTCATTGTAAGGCCGGATATGGTGTATCACAGGGGATTTGCCTTTCCTAATGATTAGAGATTGATCTTTTGAGAGTCACTTTAGTATTAATTTTAAATGCTATATCTATTGAGACTCGATGCTGTATATGTGGTGTGAATCAATAATCGTGATACAAATTTTTAAATTTCTCGTGACATATGTTACCTGTTACATCCGAGTCTTTGGGTCAGTGCATTTACAGAGTTATGCATGTTTTTCTCAAACTTAAATGTCCAAGTTTCTGTATCCATGCTGGAGTGTCAAATTTTTGATATAGGTACTTACATAAAACGAAGAGGTTATGTAACCATTACCTATGGCTATGATTGTGTTTGGCAAATCCTGGAGGCTTAGTGTCGCGGTCCAAGTTTTGACTCGCGAAGGTGTTAGTGAAAAGTAAAACACTTGCTTCTCGGTGACAAGAGCGCGAGTCTGGCATCGGCCAGGGGCTTGTGTGCACAAGTAGGCACTAGAGGTCCATGATGATGAAAGGAGGACTTCAGTGGTTGGGATACTTTAACATGAGTGCGATACCATGTTTAGAGTTGAGGGAATAACAACAATTTAAATATGAAAGCAGGGTGCAAAGTTAGGATTTCATTAATGATTACCGTATGAAGAGGCTTAAAAGAAAGAGTTGTTCTTCCCCAGTGAACACCGAAATGTATACAACAGAAACATAATAATGTGACTAAAGTTTGCTCCAAGTTATGCCAAGGGTCAAGCACACGAAGTTTCCGACAAGGATCCTAAAGGGCCTAGAAACACATGTAAGTAAAGCCAGAAAGCATAAAGAGAAACATAATACATGCAAAGCTAGGCCAAACTCTAACACTTAGAAACATTGGAGGCTTAGAAGGTTTCTAGGAATTCAATTTTGTATAAGGTCGTCGTGTATCATGTTCTGACTTCTGCGTCTCTTTTTTCTTAATAATTTATTGGCTCTCTAATTGTTAATTTCTAGGCTGGTGTTTCCCCAGTCCTGCAACATCAACTGGAAAAGCTAACTCAGCAGAAATCTGGTGGTGACAAAAGCTTAGTGGATCCCGACAAGAAATTAGTTGTTATTGGTCAGGATTGTGTGGAGCCGCTCCAGGCGCTTCTTCGGGCTGGTCCTGAGGTAATGTGCATGTTTGAGATTTAACACTACTGCACTTATCGTAAGTAGTGTGCATTGTGACATGACTTTCCATGGTATCAACCTGATATTCAAGTCCAGACTTGAATCATATGTTATGCTCCAGCCACTTATATTTCTAATTGTGCTGTGGGATTATTTAGGTATTGAATTGAAAAGAAAAAAAAGCACTAATTGGTGATGGAGATGTATTTCAAAATTTACAACAGGACATCCCATGTTGAAAACGAAAAGACACTTATCACCAATTTCAATATTTTCGACCTTGTACCTAATGAGCCGGTAATGTCTTAGGCTTATCTGGATTAGTATATTGATCAAAAGGTTGAATGTTAAACATCATAGATTATGTTGAACTTTTTGAACTGCGTAGGCATATCTGTTTGGCTTGTTCGGCATTTGCTCCTTTGATTTCTAAGCTTTCATTTACTTGTATGAATTTTTATTTGTAATAAAATGGACTAGCAATATTCAAATATCTTGGTTTTCCTCACCTTAGGATGCGCAATTTCTTTCAGCTATTTGTAAGTCCTGCTTGGAGGGCTATATGATCTCAATTGGACATCTAAACAGTTTTCTATCTATATCCTCGTGCAGGTGCGCATGGATTTCAAAGAGCTTGCAGAGAAGCACCGAGACATGGAGAAGTTGCGGAGAAAAAGAAAAGAGGCAAAAAAACGTATACTTTCTTTCCTCTACTTGTTCTGTGATGCCTTCTTCACTCTTTGTAACGACTTGATTGTCATAAATCCTTCAGTGGGATGTTTGATTTACGGTGCTCTGCTTCATACTTGCAGGTCGGAAAGAGCAAAAGAGAACTGAGAAGAAAAGACTAAAACAAGCCTAGTAGAGATGATTAGGAAGCAGAAAGCAAATGATAGCAAAATTTTGTTAGTAGCCTAGTGCGATATTTGTAACATTTTGTTTGCTTCACTAAGAGTAGAATTATAAGAAAAATAGGCCTGCTCACATTATAAACAGATACGAGTGAGTCTCCTATTTTAATGGAGCCTAATGTTAGTAGGGAACCTCCCTTCTATTAACTTAACGGGTACTATTGACGTATCATTTCCTAGCACCTTCTGTCATCTGCTTAGTATGGGCACCTGTGAAGGCATTTTTAGTTGGCTTGGAGCATGAGGCTGGGAAGTGGTCGTGTGCTTTGCCTTTCCTGGTTGCTTGATGATCGAAGGTCCCCGTCTCTTGGCGGCATTTGCTTGTCAGTGGGTTCCCAGCTGAACCATTTGTAGTTTGCTTTGGAAGTGTAAACTTCCCTTGAGATGTAGTTCCTTTTAACGAAGTGCGGGTTTGGTCACAATAGAAATCAAATAATCAATCTTCTACAGATTATCACAAGTGACTAACCTCTTCAATACAACCAACCAAGCAATGGAAATGTTTCAGGTAATTTTAATGGTGCCTTGTTTATAATCTATGCTCAATTTATTGTACACGTCTAATAGCATGTTTGATGCTGCAGCAATATAGTCTAATAGACTAATACCATCAGGTATCTGCTTAAAACAAATATATTTTTCACCAGGTACTCCTGAGGTTTTACAAAATACATGATGTACCTTTTTAGTTTCAAAAATTCATCAGGTACCCCTTAGATTTGGATGTAATATACCAAATACCCTCAATAACTTAAGTGTTTATTATATTAACTTAAATGACCCAAATCAGTTGATTCTTATTCTAATTCCCCTACTATTTCACGTTATGCCCAACAAAGTCTTTTAAAAGCAGATAAAATTGCCTAAGAGGTACTTAGACGACTATTAAAACTATTTTGACCAAAAAAAAGGGCAATTTATATCACTATGAAATGACTTTTTGGCATAGTGTGGATTATTAGACGAATCAGGTTGGGGTTTTAAGTAATTTCAGGTCATTTAAGTTAACAGAATCAACACCAGTAAGTTATTGAGGGTGTCTGGTATTTATATGTGAATTTAAGGGGTGCTCGATGAATTTTTGATAGGAAAAATTGATTTAATCAGTCCCAACTATGGGCGTCCTGACAAAAACAGTCCCAACTATGGCTTTTTATTGTTTAGTCCCAATTTTAACCCCCTCTTTACACTGGTGGTCCGAGAGGACTGGTAACTTGCTAAATCGGTAAAAAACGAATTAACCCTTAATTTTTTTATTTTTTCACCTGTTTTTCTACCCCATCTTTCAGTCTTTCTCTCTCCTCCCTCCTTCCTCCCCTTCCCCTGCTACCCCACCACCATACAACCACCACTGCCACCACCCCCAGCTCCCCCCACAACCTTCTCCCAACCCCCTACCCAGCAAAACTAGCACGCCCCTACTGCCGCAGCCCATCCTCCGACCCCCAACCCCAATCCCCCGCATCCTCCCTATTTCTCTCTCACCTTCATCTTTAGGGTTTTCGGCATGTGGTCTCAAAGGTGGGGGAGGTGTTTCTGGGGGTGATTTTGAGGGTGGGGGGAGGTGTTTCGAGGGGTGGGGGAGGTGTTTCGATGGTGGGGGGAGGTATTTCGGGGTGATTTGGGGGGGTGGAGGAGGTGGCGGGACATGGGGAGGGAATTTTAGGGCGGAGGAGGGGGTGGCTAGGCTGGGGCGAGAGGAGGGGTTTCGGTTGCGGGATGGGTAGGGGGGCGGGGAGGGTTTTCGGGGGAGGATAGGTGGGTCAGGGGCGGGGGGGAGGGAAAGGGGAGGAGTTTCGGGGGGAGGGTTGGCTGGGGCAGGGGATGGGTGGCGGGGGCAGGAGGATGGGTGGCGAGGAGGGGGTTAGGGAAGGTGGGGGAGGAGGTAGTGGGGTGGAAAGGGAGGCGGTTGGGTGGCAGTGGAGAGGAGGAGGAGCAGTGAAGGAAGGAGGGAGGAAGAAGATAGAAAAAAAAAGAAAAAAATGGCAAATAACCTGCTACAGCAGGTTAGAAACCTGCTAGGACTACTATTGTAAAATGCCCTTCAAAGTTGGGACTGAATAATAAAAAACCATAGTTGGGACTGTTTTTGTCAAGACGCCCATAATTGGGACTGATTAAATCATTTTTTCCTTTTTGATATTGCAAGGGTACCTCATGAATTTCGTAAAACCTCATGGGTACCTAATGAAAAATCCGTAAAATAAAAGACAACATCAAAAAAAACTTCTTAACCTTTTATGAAGCTTATAGAGAAACTTCTATGAGTAATATTTCTAAATTCTCCCTCATGAAGAATACCATGAGAGAATAATTGTTGTAGTGAAAGGCAAAGCCAAGGTGGACATGTGGCGTGCACCCATTTGCTAGGCAAATAAAGTTAATAATTTCCCTTGCCAAACTGATATAAAGTGGTGAGAATTCTATTGTACTCCCAGGAGCACGGCGCGCACCATGCACCCATTGAATTTGTTCCATTTCCGATGAGTAAATGTTCTATTTCAACAAATGTTCGTTTTAGCATATTTTTCAGCAAAAAAATATGTTCTATTTTGAATAAGCAAATGTTCTATTTTCAATAAGCAAATGTTCTATTTCAACAAATGTTCGTTTTAAGCTTATTTTTCAGCAAAAAAATATGTTCTATTTTCCGTAAAAAATGTTCTATTTTCAATAAACAAATGTTCTATTTCAACAAATGTTCGTTTTAAGCTTATTTTTCAGTAGAAAATTATGTTCTATTTTTCGTGAAAATTGTTCTATTTTCGATGAACAAATGTTCTATTTTAAAAAATGTTCTTTTAAAGCTTATTTTCCAGCAAAAAAAATTGTTCTATTTTCCCTGAAAATAAGTTCTATATTTGATAAGCAAATGTTCTATTTAAGTAATTGAATTCTAGTAATGTTCCACTTCAACAATAAAATGTTCGTTTTCGTAATTGGATTCTAGTAATGTTCCACTTCAACGGTAAAATGTTCGTTTTTGTAATTGGATTCTTGTAATGTCCCACTTCAACAGTAAAATGTTCGTTTTCGTAAGTGAATTTTTGTAATGTTCCATTTTAATAGTAAAATGTTTGTTTTTTGTATTCGTAAATGTTCTATTTTATATTGTGGGAGCACAGTTCTCATTATGCTCCTGGGAGCACAATGCACGCTTTAATAAAGTGGTGCATTTCCAGTGTTAAAATTCAACTAATGTTATTATATACGGTTTTTTCACCATATACCCCTGACAAATTTTTATTTGCACCATATACCCTTTCAACTTTTGAAATTCATCATATACCCCCCACCTTTCAAAAAATACATCGGCTTACCCTTTTGGCTAACGGTGTTAGACTTCCGTTAGTCATTAGGCCCTAATCCTCCTCTAACCCTAATTAACTAACCTAAATAAAACCCTAATCCTAACCCTAACCCTAACCTAATGCACTAACCCTAACCCTAACCCTAACTACCCCTCCCCCACCCCTTACCCCCACTGCACCACCACCCCCTCACCACCACCCCATCCCCCTTCCCCGTTGACCCCCTCCCCTCCCCGCCCCCCGCTGGCATCGCGAACCCCCTCCCCTCCCCCGTTCTTTGTCGCGAACCCCCTCCCCTCCCCTTCACCTGTCTGCGCGAACCCCCTCCCCTAATCGGTCTTTGCGCGAACCCCCCCTCCCCTAATAAGTGATGTGCGAACCTCCCTCCCCTAATCAATGCTCTTGTAGTTCATTGGTGGGGGCGAAAATCGGTGGGGGAAGGTGGGTTGGGTTGGGGGAGAAAATCGAAGGGGTGGGGGAGAAAATCGATGGCGGGTGAAAATCAGTAGGGTGGGGGCGAAAATCGAAGGGGTGGGGGGCGCGGGGGGGCGGTGGAGGGTTGATGAGCTGCGAGGGTGGGCGGTTGGGGTAGGAGGCTGGCGAGGCTGCGGGGGTGGAGGAGGGAGGGTGGGGGATGAGGTGGTTGTGGGGGCTGGTGGGGCGGCGGTGGTTGTTGGGGGGCTGGTGGGGCTGCGGTGGTTTTGGGTGGGGTTGGTGGGGGGGGTTGGGTTGGGTGGGGGGCTAGGTTAGAGAGAGTTAAGGTTTACTTAGGGTTAGGGTGGGGGAGGGGTGTTTAGGGTTAGGGTTAGGGTTAGGGTTAGTGTTAGGGTATTAGATTAGGGGTTAGGGTTAGATTTAGGTTAGTTAATTAGAGTTAGAGGGGGATTAAGGGCTTAATGACTAACGGAGTTTAACACCGTTAGTCATTAAGGATAAGTCGGTGTATTTTTTGAAAGGTGGGGGGTATATGGTGAATTTCAAAAGTTGAAAGGGTATATGGTGCAAAAAAAAATTTGTCAGGGGTATATGGTGAAAAAACCGTATTATATATCTATCCAATGGATGGTATTATTACCAAAAATGGTTGGTCTAACCACTGGGAGTCATAAAATATTGGTTCATGTATGGATAGGGCACGAGTGAGGTGGTTGAGGGGAAAAGTGATAAAATATTTGAGAACATCCAAAAATAATGTAACCATTAACTATGCTCTAATCGAATACAAGTAATATTTCATTCACCATGACCACCAACTATTTTGGGAGGACATAAAATTTGCGGTATTTCTAATTGTTATTAACGTTTTGTACTTGTTTATCTTTGAAATTACTTCTTTTTTTACAAATTAGATCCAATCATGTATATATTATTTGGGTTTTTCTAACCTATGCACCTAGTGCAAAGGTTAAGGCTTATCTATCTAAACAAATTAATTAACAAAAATAGAATATTCTCCCTATAATTATGCTAAATAGTTAGTTTTCTTATTAAACAACTGTCTCATTTTTGTGGGAAACTAACTATTTAGCATAATTATAGGGAGGATATTCTATTTTTGTTAATTAATTTGTTTGATAGATAAGCCTTAACCTTTGCACTAGGTGCATAGGTTAGAAAAACCGATATTATTTTAAAGTCTTTTTCTTGTATATAGGTATAGTTCCAGCTATAAATATAAAATGTTATCTCAAAAGGGAGGAAGCATCGTGCAACGTAAAGGAAATAAACCTAATGATTTGAATAAAGGAACTCAAACAAGATCTCAAACCAGAAATTTTGTGCAATCTATGTTTATTATTCTATGTTGGAGTCTTGAAATTGCAAATAAACTCTATCTGATATTGATAGAACTGTAGTTGTGTAGGATGAATTAGATGATACAGAAAGAAACAAGTATGGATTTTTCATCAGGTACCCTTGCAGTTTAAAAAAATGCACAAGGTACCCCTGAGATTTTGAAAAATACTTCCTCCGTTCTTTTTCTATTGCAATAATTACCACTTTGGGTAGTTTCACATCTATTGCAACAATTCTACTTTTAGTAAAAAAAAACAACTTTAGTTAACTTATTGCCCTTACTTTATATTACTAAAACCATCATTAATTACTCATTTTGCCTCATAAAGTTGATTTTACTTTTACCAAGGATTTAATTCTCTCATACTCTAGTTAATTAAAAGGGTACATTTATGCTAAACTACCCACCTTTTTCACTTCCTTAAAAACTGGTGCCCAACCCCATTGTTGCAACAGAAAAAGAACGGATGAACTACATGAATTGACCCTGCCATCAAGTTTCCATTAACTCTGTTAGTCATGAAGGTCAAATCATCTTAAATAACGTAAATAACCCCTGATTAATGCTAATTAAATCCTAATTAATTCTAATCAAACTTCAATTAGCCCTTGTTAATGCCACCTACGCCCAACCATCACCACCCTGGAAACAACCCCCTTTCCCTTTGTAACCACCTCCCCAACCCTCAAAAACTACCCCAGCGCCTCCCTAGCCCCAGAAAACCACCCCACATCACCAGCCTAGCCCCGAAAACCACACCGCATCACCACCCTAATCCTTGATAACCACCCCACCCACCACCCCAAACTTTTTCTCCTCTCACTACCTCGCATCAACCCTCTTCGTTAGCGATTTCTTGTTGCGACGGATACCCTTGCTGGATTTATTTGTTTGGCCGCCGCCATCGCTTGCATCATATCTCTCCCCTCAAATATGGGTTTGCTGCCCTAATTTTCTCTCTCCTTGAGTTCTGGTTTGCCACACTATTTTTCTCTCTCCTCTAGATGGATTGTTGCCCGCGTTTCACTGCATCCCTCTCCTGTGGTTGGCTGCTCATTCGTGTTCCTTTGTGGGTTTCATTTGATGAATGAAGATTGCAGCCCACTGAAACCAACAATATTTCTTTTGTTTTTGCCCGGAACCCACAAACTAATAAACACCATTGCAAGTGTTTGCAACCCACGAAAAACTCATTGGAATTCACAAAATTTCTATAGAAAGCCATGAAATTGCGGTGGTGTTACAAGAATGTAGGTGCATTTTAGGGTGGTTGTGTTGGTTCGACGTTGTGTGTGTTCGTTGTGGGTGGTTGTGGTGGTGCAGTGAGTTTGTGGTGTTGGAGTGAGCTTGATGGTGTTTGTGGTTGTGACATCCTTACAAGTGGGTGGTTGTAGTTAGGCTGGTGGTGGAGTGATCAGGTGATGGTTGTGGTGGTGTCGTGGTGGTGTCGAAGTGGGAGGTGGGGGTGGTGATGGTGTTGTTGTTGGGGGTGGTAGTGGTAGTGGTTTAGAGAGAAAATGCCATGTTATTTGCCGTCCATATTTATCATAAATTGTCCGAATTTATACTGTACTTTTTATTTTTTTTCTCCCTCCTCTACTTCTTCCTCCATAAACACCACCATCTAGCCACCACCACCACCCCTTGCCAGCTACTGCACCCCTTGCCAGCCCCACCCAACCCCTGCCAACCCTGCCCTACCCCACCCCACCCTTGCCAGCACCCCCCAGCCCTACAAGCTGCAATCTCCTCACCCCATCCCCGCCACACAGCAATGAGCAATCCAACTCCTCTCCCCGGCACCCTCCCTCTCTCACCCTCCACTCCCACCCCCGCAGGCCCTCTCCTCTCCCTTTATGCTCGCGGTTCCCCTACGTTCCCCCCTCTAACAGCCTAGCCGTCGCGCGCTTCCCCGGCAGATCCCTTCTCCCACGCGCTTCCCCGGCGTTCCCCCCCCGCGTAGCCCCCCACCCCTTCTTCTTCTTCCTCTTTCTCCCTTCTTCCTCCCCTAGTCTTAAAATATATAAACAAAAAGTTATGGTTCATGGAGCCAAACAGAATTTTTTGGTTCCAGCAGACTAATTTTTTCAGTGGAGCCGATTTTTTTCCGTTTCTACCATGGTGCAACCGAAAAAATCAGCCGATTCCACCATGGTGGAGACAAAAAAAAATGGCTATGAACCTGCTAAAAATTAAATTTTAATATTTTTGAGATAAAAAAGTTAAAAATAAAATAAAAATACATATAAAAGTACATACAGTAAATACATGTTGTAAATAATAAACCCCGAGAGAAATAACATAGAAGTTAATTTCATTTTTTTAATAAGATAATTAACGGAGACTTGACAGTAGGGTCAAGTCATGTATTTTTGAAAAACACAAAGGAACCTTGTGCATTTTTGAAACTGTAAGGGCATCATGTGCATTGTTGAAAAACTAAGGGGTACCTGGTGAAAAATCCGAAAAAAGTATCATTATTTTATATAAAGCTAGAAAAACTTGCTTATGTGTCGTTTAGACAAGGTAATGAAATCCTATGTGTACATTAAAAAAAAATTTGTTGCTTATGTGTGCAAAGTCTAAGGAAGGGACAAGTGGCACTAGGTTGTTTTCAAAAGATTTGGCCAAATCCGTCTAAATCAATACAAAATTCCGTTATTTTAGGTTCAAAATCTTCTAATTATTAATGATATAAAATCTTTGTGTGCTTTAATCACTACAAAATCATGGCCATTTTAGATGAAATTGATTGACCTAAAAACAGTATGTTACATTATGAGATCTGATTTTCAAATCCACCTTGATTTTAGGTTGAAATTATTGTAATTGCTTTTTTTTTCGAAATTAGTGGAAAATATCAATTGTATCTACATAGTTGCAACCATAAATATAGATCATTTCATATGAAACACACCACTCTAAAACGTGTAAAAAAATTTGTCCATAATGTCAACATCATCTCCCTCTCAAGATAATTTTTCTTCCTCCCAAGAGATTAATACACTTATTATCAAAAGAATATGGCCTCCTAAAGTGGACTACTCTAATTTTCTTGATGTTGAATCTATGGTTCTTACCTTCTTTCGTGAACGTCATGTATTTTTCCATGATGTATCTACTATGTTTACTTATCAAAATAATAGAAGCAACGAGGTATGGGATGATGTCGAAGAGGTTAATACTACAATTGACAGTTTTCAGCCATAGTTTGATTTTTGAAATATGATTTTATATGACATCCAATGCACTGCTCCAATGGCTTATAAAGTATGTCATGATTATTTTGAGGTTATTGATTTGAACGATGGAGATGTTTTTCAGCTTAAAAACATTGGTTTGCTCCGTTATCTAGCAAGTGATGATTAGGTTCAAATTTTCTTTTTTACGTTATGTTTAAGTATCCATTTTCGATATTATCAGTTCTATGAACAACTACATATTTTGTGACTGTTTCATTTAATCAAATTCTTTAGTTCCTTGGAATACTTTAGTTAACATTATTAATAATTAATATGTTACGATTTTGGCCGAATATATTTAGACATTACTCCTATATTCGTATATGTGTACAATTTTTTATTTACTTTTATTTGCGCATTTTTCTTATGTGATCAACAAAAATTTAAATGATTCTAATATATTGGCATTAACATTATTACTAACTACATTGTTACTAACTTACACGCATTAACATTGTTACTAACTTACATGCATTAACATTTCAACAATAACTACATTGTTAATTTATTTCTTTGACATGGAAATTGACAATTGCGTTCTCTTAATATTTTTTAATTAAGTTAAAATAATTTATTACTCTATCATAAATTCAATGCCAAACTACCACCTACTTCAAAAATTATTATGATGTCCGAATTTTTCTATAAATTGATTCTCATTGTGTCTTTGTATATTCACATCTCCATTCTTTTAACAAATCTGTTTTCTTATCTTTCTTTAGTCAACTTTTAATTCTTATAGAATACTCAACCTTTGAATGGATCCACAAATTGTCGAGCATATCAACAATATAAATGAGGTTACTTACGAATTGTTGGAAATATGGTCAATTGTTGATGAGAAAATTTTGGGTATTGTTCATAAGTTAGATAAGCTTGAAGAAGAAGAAGGTAAGGAAACAATGCCTTACATTGTTCAAATAATGTATTTTCATAATCAAATTGAGCTTTCTACCAAATTAGCAAATGGAGTGATTGAGAATTGGGATGCTCTTTTGAAGAAGTACTCCCTCCGGTTCCGAAAGATCTTCCTTGTTACTGTTACTACAGATACCAAGGAGGATCAATTTGTGTGGGGTCTTGGGTGGGTAAAGTAGGAGAGAGAGAGAGGGTTAAGGAAAATAAACAAATAAAAAGGTGTAAAGTAGGAGAGAGAAAGGGAGTAAAATTGATTTAATAGTGTAATGGTGGACCATATGATAGTGACATGAGAGGGTAAGAAGGGGAAAAAATTTGCCAAATAAGGAATAAAGTAAAAGAGGGAAGATCTTTTGAAAACGCACTAAAACGGAAAGAGGGAAGATCTTTAGGAACCGGAGGGAGTAATGCAAGAAATTGGCAAATGTAGCTTCTCAATCCCCACTTGATTTGTTCAAATAATGTATTTTTTCTTGAAGAAGTAATACAAGAAAAAATTCATTTGATCGTCTCCCTAATGAGATAACAATTACTATACTCGGCAATGTAGCTTCTCAATCCCCACTTGATTTATTCAACTGCAAACTAAGGTATTATTTTATATATTTAGTCATTGAGTTTTGTATTTATTTTTCACAAATTTCATTATAATAATTTTTGTTTTATTTCTTGATTAGTTGCAAGCTTCTCAACGACATTTCAAATGAAGACTACGTTATGCATAAGGTGGCCATTTAGAGCTTGATCGATAGAGTATGGTATTTAGACAGTAATGCGGAAATCTTCTTTGGACATTATCTTCAATGCAAGAATCCGGCCGCACTCCTTCGTTTTGGAATGGTAAGTATCATATCTATATGAATGGATTAATTATATATTGCGAATTAAATTTGTTGAATACGATTTTTAGTACTTAATGAACTCAATTTATTTAGTGTAACTTTCGTCCTAATTTACAAAATACTCATTATTTTTTTCATATATATGTTTTTATAGACGAAAAATTTTAATGCATAATCTGTTATTTAATTTGTGATTATTTATCACGAATATGTAAAATACATATTCAATTAAGTTAGATTGATTGTTTGTTAACAGTTATTCAACTTTGTTAGATTATTAATTTTTTAAGTACTTTATCCACATCGCATATTAGTACTTGCTCAGTTGAAATAAATTCATATATTTTTTCTCTACACAGGTTCAAATTTTTGCCCACGACAACTATTACTCTGGAATGGTTATGCTGCATGAAGCCACAACTATTGGACATAAAATGTCAACTTATTGTTTAGGACTAATTTACCTATGTAGTACGAATAAAGGTTTGAAAGAAAATGGACTCAAAATCGTCAAAGGTCTAATTAGTTTAGTTGGTTTAGAATGTACAATTTGATGCAGGTGGAGGCTTAGACAACTATTAAACAACATATGGGTAAAAACTAAAATGAGAATAGTAACAAACCCACCAACTTTTTGTTCTTTTCAGCAAAAGCATACGAATTTGAGCAGGTGGGATGTTGATGATTACTTTTTATTTTCGAACCATTCTGACAAAGTGGAATGTGAAAATTGCAAGTGTGATCATGAAGTCCGCTTCTTTTTATTTCTTATGAATTAGATTTCCCATGCATATTCTGTTATTTGTTTGAAAATAATTTTAGGTATTTTTGTTACATGAATAATATAATTTCTCATGTAATAGATTCAATTCTGTTGCTTCTATGCGAATAAGTTTATGAGTTTTTTTTTTTCATTAGTTTCATACGTAAATTTATCTATTTATATCAACAAACATGCATTTTTTTTATTTATTACTTTAAACTTGATAACTGCAAAGCAATTTTGTACCAAAACGCATTTAATGATCTATATATCGCCTAATTTTGTCCTGAAAAAATCACCATTACTTAACCTAATGATTTTAGTTATGCAAAAAAAAAAAAAGAATTACGTGTTATTTCTATTGATATTAAATACACTATTAGAACAATCTAATAATTAGGAATCATAAATTTTTAGCATACACTTTGTACCTCACACTTTTAACTTCCATGGTGATGTGGATCTCAAAACCCCTTTGATGAAGCTTTAAAAACCACGAGAATCTTTAGAAAAAGATCGGATCTTGTGGGCTTTCTTGAGCACTAGAATCAAAGTAATCTGATTTTTCGTAACACTGATGAACAATCTGGAAATATTTTTGTGTTTTATGATTATTGATGCACGAAAATATAAAGGATAGAATGATCCTTGAAGTCTCGGTTCAAGGTTGGAAAGTTATGGTCTCGGCACAATCTCCTCTCAAAGTCTCGGTTTGAGTTTTTGTGGTTCGCTAACACACGAAAGTCTCTTCAATGAGCACTCTTAATAAACTTCAAAACAAATCTCTCCTTTTATTAATGAAAGCACAGCCTTATATAGGCGTGTAACAATAAACCCTAATCATACTAGAACTAGGAAACTAAAAACAAGATAATAATGAAATAACAAAGTCCTAACCAAGTAGAACAAGCTCAACTTGGCGCCTACTAACTAGACTCCTATTAAATATATAACTCTACTCCAATTAGAACCCTAATCCAACTAGGATTTGGACTTCTAACTCAACTAGAATTACAAACCAACTAAACTCTAAGACTCCTAACAGAACTAGGAGTTCTAATCCTACTATAATTAGGATTTCAAGAGTCCTATTCCTACTAGAATTAGGAAAAAAAAAACAAATCCTAACAGAACTATAATTTGTTCTAGGGGGGCCATCCATTCCACATCATACTCTCCCTCTTGAAGAAAACTTGTCCTCAAGTTTTGATGTAACCATGCAACCATCCAGACGCGATGTCCATAAACTGCAATAACAAGTGTGCCATGAACAACTACATGTTCCTCAAAAGCACTCATATATGCGTCATACCTTGAACAAAGGATGAGGAATACCCGATGTAGACAACCAAGAAGTATTGGATGAGTGACATATGGGGTAAACCATGATTTGTCGCCTTGGTCAACCACATTAACATAGGAACGTAGACGAAAAATATGAGCAAGAGCACTATAAGTCGACGTATGAATGGTAGCAAATTCCGGTACCCAATGTGTGGAGGCAGCTTGTTTCGTATCTTGAACATCCAAGACCGGATCTTTATCATGGGAAGTAGCACAAGTTTCAACCTTTTTGTCATCTTCAACAACAAAAATCGAATCTGAAATTACTTCTTCTATGTTGCAAGGAACATATTCAAGATAAAAGTCCAACTTTTCATCCAAAGATTCAATTTTTAGCTCATCTTCATCTTCCCTTTCCAAGCCACTAGAATCATCAATAAGAACTTCATGTGTTATTTTGTTCTCATTGGGGACATTCGTTAGAACAACACTTGTCACTTTTTGTTGTTCTTGCTTTCGTTGCATTGCTTGCTTTTCCATTGTTTCAAGCGTTGATCTTATGTCATTCACGATGGCATGCATCTTTTGGTAGTAGTGATCTTGCCTCTTGAATGTGCATTGTAATTCACGAAAACAGTACAAAAACTCATCTATATTACTCCCCATTGCATATGTCCAGTCAAAGAAAACATAAAAATCGTAACTTTATATAAACCATAGCACCAGATTTACTCTAAAGTTCGACAAAGTTACAAATTTCATAACCCGACCAAAAAAACTCCAAATCTTCTGAAATTTTAACAGCACTTAGATATGTATGTTTCCAACACTCGACCAAATTTACACAGAAAAATATAAAGCCAAGCGTCTGCAGTTATTTTTTTTCAGAACTGGTCCAGGATAGTCCGATTTTAGACCAGTTCACATAAATCCGCCCATTTTAATAGCAAACGAATTCTAAAAATTATGAAACTTCATAGGTGCGAAGTAGACATAAAAATAACCAGTGTCAAAAAAAGAATCACCTCAAAAGCTTTCTTAACGATGGAGAACGAAGCAAAACAAACTGACCACCGAAACTGGATTTCGGCGAGTGAACTGTAACACTTCTAAAAACCTTCAAGAACACCACCCACGCCCAAGCTCTGATACCAATTGATGTGGATCTCAAAACCCCTTTGATGAAGCTTTAAAAACCACGAGAATATTTAGAAAAGATCGGATCTTGTGGGATTTCTTGAGCACTAGAATCAAAATAATCTGATTTTTCGTAACACTGATGAACAATCTGGAAATATTTTTTGTGTTTTATGATTATTGATGCACAAAAATATAAAGGATATATTGATCCTTGAAGTCTCGGTTCAAGGTTGGAAAGTTGTGGTCTAGGCACAATCTCCTCTCAAAGTCTCGGTTTGAGTTTTTGTGGTTCGCTAACACACGAAAGTCTCTTCAATGAGCACTCTTAATAAACTCTAAAACAAATCTCTCCTTTTATTAACGAAAGCACAGCCTTACATAGGCGTGTAACAATAAACCCTAATCATACTAGAACTAGGAAAGTAAAAACAAGATAATAATGAAAATAACAAAGTCCTAACCAAGTAGAACAAGCTCAACTTGGCGCCTACTAATTAGACTCCTATTAAATATATAACTCTACTCCAATTAGAACCCTAATCCAACTAGGATTTGGACTTCTAACTCAACTAGAATTACAAACCAACTAAACTTTAAGACTCCTAACAGAACTAGGAGTTATAATCCTACTAAAATTAGGATTTTAAGAGTCCTATTCCTACTAGAATTAGGAAAAACAAACAAATCCTAACAGAACTAGAATTTGTTTTAGGGGAGCCATCCATTCCACATCACATGGACTGACCAATTTATTAAACATTATAGGCCTTCATGTTTTTCCCATCACAAAATTGTTTTACAGGCCCATTTTTTTCTTTTAGTCAAATGTATGTTCAATCAGCCCAAAAATTCTATAGTCCAATCTTCCAATTCATTACAATACACCCATTTCAACTATCCTAAATGTAACACGCCAATAATTACTGTTTAATGACTCTATGTACAAAAAACATTTTATACTAATTTTTTAAGTTAAGGATATAATTTAAACCAATTTTAGAAACTATAACAGTATACTTATTTCGTTTAGGATATAATTTAAACCAATTTTAGAAACTATAACAATATACTTATTTCGTTTTATTATTTGAAAAAAAAGAACGGTGAATCCAGTTTTTTTATAAGGAATATACTTATTTCCTAACTAAATTACACATATATGCACGCGAATTAAGGCAATTATGTATATTCACAATATTCTAAATTTAGCTACGATTATGATATGATATAGTTTCCTAATACATTTGGGGTGATTCTTAATATATCAGATTTATGGAAAGTCCATTACTTAGTGCTTTATGTTTGGAATGAATATTGTTATGGTCCTTTTTATGTAAACTATGTTATTAATTAAGGCTTTATATATCTATGACAATAAACACAAGTTTGATACAAAATTGATTTACTAAACTATTCAAACGGATTTGAACATTTCGTTTAAAAAGGTAATTGTTTTTTGTGCCTTGCATTATAAATTAATCGATTAGCGCAATTGTTTGTTATAACTAGAAAAATTGGATTCTCAAAGTTTCTGGTAGTTAATATAAATATATTCACTACTAGTTTGTTTTTAGGAAAAAAAACAAGTGTAACTATGAACTCTTTTGCCAATCTCAAACCCACGATACGAATGTTATAGACATATCAACCACATCTAAATATTTTTCTGTGAAATGAAGGATCATTAGGGTTTGGTTGAAACCTGTTTTTTGGTAGTAAAGATAAGAAAACATATAGTATTGAATTGATCTTGATGGATGTTGAGGTAAATTTTGTTAATTTCTAATTTATAACAAATTCGTTTCACATCATACTTCTATTTTACACTATTCTTACTATTAATTTTTGTTTACCCTACATTTTGCAAGGGACAAAAAATTCAAGTCTCATGTCGCAAGTTGTTGATTAATACATTTGCAAAATCAATTCAAGATAGTTCATTTGTTGAGATTTCAAACTTTTTACCGTTCATGAGAATAATGTTAAAGATCGTGCTACACAACATGGGTACAAGCTATGTTTGAACTGCTATTCTCATATCAATGAATGTGAGGCATTGCCAATTTTACAATATGGACTCCATTTTGTCGAGTGCGGAGATTTGTTAGCATAAAAGGTTTCCGATGTCTTCTACATAGGTACATTTGCTTTTAGTTAATTCCACTATTTATTTGAGAAATTTAGTGTTTACTTTAGGATTTTTTGACTTTAACCACCTTATAAAATCGCATTTTTCAAAATAACCACCTTATATGTTTATTTCTGTAAATAGCCACCTTATATGACCTAAATCATTTTAAATACCTACCAATTTACATATTCTGTCAAGGAAATCATCCTCAAAAAGGGTTTAAGAACGATTCTACCACCTCCATCTTTATCCACTAGAATGTATATAAGATTTAAACCCTTCTTTAAGACCAATTTCTTGGGTAAACCCTGTCAATTGGTATGTATTTAAAGAGATTTAGATCATATAAGCTGGTTATTTTAAAAAATAAACTTATAAGGTGGTTATCTTGAAAATTGTGATTTTAAAAGGCGGTAAAAATGAAAAAAATCCTTTACTTTATTTTAATGTTCTACATTACTTCGTTTTCTTATTTATTTGTTCAATTTAAGTAAGACTTCATTGGAGAGGTTATTGGATACACTCCAATTGAGGACAATGGAAAATCTTGGATGATGATATTGGAATTAATTAACATAGAGTAAGACATTCTCGCAATCAAAGCAGTACAAAAATTTCCTTATTGCGTCGTTATAACATTTTTGAAGTTCAAATTGTATTAACACGTTTTTTTTGTTTAAAAAAGAAACAAGTCAATTACATGCCTTTTATGGGGAGAATACTCAGACGAGTTTACATCATACATTGATAGTCATGAAGACCATGTCATGTCGCAATTTTCAGGTGAAGAAAGAACATACTTGAGTTCGGATGCAATTTCAAATGATAAAGCCAACTTTGGCATCCATGAGCTTTATTCTACTGAATTCTTAAATACCATTACATGCTCTGGATTACCGAACCATAGTATAATATTAAAGGTCGGTGCACCAGTTATGCTTCGAAGGAACATTGACCAAACATGCGGTTTGTGAATTGGACAAGGTCTACGCAATCGCATCGTTGAAGCTGTGGTCGTATGACTCGTAAGTATCTGGAAGTAATGTGGGCCACAAAATTTTTATTCCGCCTAGAATTTAAGCTGCTCAGGATAGGCAGAAAAGTTATGCTGATTTGAAGCAAAAAGAAGATGAATTCGCAGTTGGTGATAAGGTGTTTTGAAAGTATCACCGACCAAAGGAGTGATGAGATTTGGTAAGAAGGGCAAATTAAGTGCCAAGTATGTTGGCCCATATGAGATTTTGCAAATAATTGGGAAGGTTGCTTATAAGTTGGCTTTGCCAATGGAGTTTGAGAAGATGCATGATGTGTTTCACATTTCTCAACTTAAAAGATATATTTCTAATGCGAATCATGTTTTGGAGCCTGAAAGAATTCAAATTGATAATAGCCTCACGTATGAGGAAAGACCGGTAAAAATCTTGGATAAAAAGGTGCGTAATACACGCAATAAGGATGTGAATAGGGATGGGCAAGTGTCGGGTCTGGGTCGGGTCCAACTGGACCCTAGACCCGGGCCCTAATTTTTTTGTGGACCCAGACCTGGATCCTAAAGGTCTGGGAAAATGGACCCAGACCCTCATGGTCTGTAGGGTCTAGGGTCCAAGCCTATTTCTTTATTTTTGCCAAATTTTCTTCAATACTAGTTGTTGGCCAGGTGGCGAATTTCTAAATCACAACAACATGGTGTGATATTCGGATTATAAACATTAGCAAATCGAGTAAGGATAAACAAAAGAATCTAAACTTGGTAGTGGATGGTGTATACAAGCATATAGTTATATCAAGATGCGTATTAGTGGTTGTTCGATATAACAATATGGTTATGCCTCTAAAAAAGATGGGAACTTTCTAGCATTGCAAGTTGAAGGGGTCTCACATACGAACAAGGTTTTCTATAAATACTATAAAAGGCTGGTGTTATCACAATCCCACTGGTTTTCCGAAGGAGGGTGGTTTACAATCGGATGCATCGAGCCCAACAAATTGTCTTTTGAACCCAGCTGATTACTTTGTTTCTTGCAAGGGAAGGTGCGGGACCAATCTGCATCATAAAATGGTTTGTGCTCAGGTAATCAGGCATCAACAATGGTTTCAAGGTCTTCAAAGTCCCACGTCCCTACAATGAAGTAATGGGGATGCAGATGGGCCAAAGTTAAGGTTAGGGCTTGGGCATGGAGAACGCCATTTCGTTGTACAATTATCTTTAGAGATCTTAAAGATTAGGTGCACCAGAACAACCTATATAACATTACAAATTGCAAACTTGCTAAATAAAGTTGTTCCCTGAGTATAGCATCGTCATGAATGCAACTTTCTTTTTTAATTTAGGTTGAGAAATTGCTTGAGTAGATATTTGTAATTTAATTACTAAAAAAGAGGTAGAATAACATATATAAAAAAGTACATATTACAAGTCAAAATACCATTATCAACAAAGACTTGCACAACCTTTTAAATAAGCATATAGTGAAGTTTGTATAAAGGTTTATACACATAAGCATTACTGAACCAAAAGTACTGCGAATTTGTACTTGTTTGCCAAGAAGACAAAGATTGACATTAAAAAAGAAAACGGACACATGATTACAGTGGTTTGTAGGAACACAAATCTTAGCAAAAGAAAAGGTTATGTGTTCCTGATAGAAGCCTAAATGCAAAAAAGAAGTGATACAATCATCGACATCCTAAACTAAATGAAAAGCAATCTTCTCAAACTCTCTTAGGCGATTTGTATTTATAACATACTTGCAATCACTCTCCACAAGCACTTTTCTGTACGCATGCTCAAAAGCCAGTTAAAGCCTACGTAAGATCACGTTTGCCTTCGTAACTCACTGATCATTGAATTGGCTGGCAGCGCCCACACAATGCTAACCTCTATTATCTTGTAAGAGGGACGACCCTCAGCTTTTCCCATTAGGTTGCTCCATCACCTTCTTGGCAGTAACATATTCCTGAATAGACCCAAATCAGCAAACTAACTTCACTCATCTCACACAATTAAAAAGTTGAAAAGCATATTTTTGAAACGAACTAAAAGCAAGATAGCAATAACTTTCCAAAAGAAGCTAGGTAATTCAATGGGAAAAGAATCAAGTTTATTCTAAAGAAAAAACTGGCATGGAGCTTAGCTATGATGTCAATGACCTGAAAAGATGGAACCTATAATTAGATTAAAGTTCCCAAGGTGTCACAGCCGTCTCCTTTGAGGATAGTGTGTCGTTCTCTAGCAAACATAAACTCAAAAAAGGAACAAACACACATTCATCCAATGCCTTATTCTACAAGATCTTGCTACCTTCTAGAAAAACATTAAGCTCAAGCTAACCAAACTACATTTTTCTTACCCAGCAAGCAAAAATCACCATAACTAACTCCAGATCACTCGCATTCTAACCGGAACCAAAAAGAGGATAATAAGAGAAAAAAAACAAATGAACAGGCAAAAATTTTTTCATTTGAAGAATATGAAATAACATGATGTATCTATGATTCTTTCACTTCCTCTTTAGTGTATGCAGTTTCGACCGAATCGAATGACATGTAAATCTGACGTTTAAGTAAAGCTAAACATATCTATTACTATATACTAAAAGAGAATACATGGTTTAGTTTTCCCACCAAAACTATCCTACGTGGCATATTCTGGTGATTCTAAATCCCGCCTAAATGCACAGATGATGTCATGCTTTTAAAAAAAATGAACTTGCTTCTTTCACAGGAAAAAAGTTGTCTGGCATATTTGTTTCCAATAAAAGCATTTATGACTATCACTTTTTCTTTTGCTTGATCTTCATAATCATGGCACAATTCACGAATCTATCCCTACTGCTTTGGTAACCACATTATTTCCCTTAAGTTTTTTATTTTCCCCAAAAAAAAAAAAAAGCTTTTTTCTGGAATATTCTTTTGAAGAGACTTAGATCTGGCAATTGCTCCATGACTCTTCGTCTTCTTTCATTGTCTAATTCCATCTGATTCTCAATTCTGTTCTGTATCAAATAATTTCCTCTTTCTACCCCAATGAATTTTCTAGATCTCATTAATATCTTCAATAAACCTGCATTTTTTTATCTACTCTCACACTCAATTCTTTATCAAACTCACTCTTCTTGCTTCCTCCACTAATTTATCTTTTCGATCCTTCTCTCTCATCATCTCAAGTATACTTCCTTTTTTCTACTGTAAAACATACCTCCAGTTTTATATTTTATTGTTATTTTGGATTTGGCTGTAGGTTGAGAAAGAAAAGTAATTCAAACAAAAGCTATGGAGGGTTTGGGTTCTTTTTTTTTTTTTTGAGAAAAATCGAAAATTAAAATGATGATGAAGGATTTTTGTAGAAATTTAGCCTTCCTACTTCATAACCAGGAAATGATTTCTTCCTCGACAGATACAGAGATATACTGAAGCCTCAACAACAAATTAGATGAAGAACAAAATGAACCCAAAATTGACTCAGGTACTATTTTGTTCAATTAATATTTTTTCGATGTTGAAATTTATAATTTTTTTCGTTTCGTTTGTTGGTCTCAAAGTTGTTTCAACTAATTCTAACATAAACATCATATTTCAAGTTTATGTTGATCTTTTCTAATTCTCAGTCTAAGTTTCTTTTTTTTTTTTTTTGGAGTTGTAGTTAGAGTTCAGATTAACACCATTATATAATACTTGGAAGCCATGACAGGTATATTCGAATGTCTTTGTCCAGGTGGAATTTAGATACTAATGTCTCCCTTTCAATAATTTACTTCTACTGTTTTGAATTTTTCTTATAACTTTCGTTGAATCATTATATTGCATATAGTTGTTTAATTTGAAACATTTACATAAGATTACTAAGGAAGCATTTAAATTGATATAGTTGTTTAATTTGCATGCCTGAATTGTAAGTTGGTAGCTTGAAATTTGAATGATACATAGATTCTTGTCTTATATACTTTAAAATTTGTCATTTTGTTCTCTCTCAGACTCTCAGTATAAAAATAAGCATATTAAAATATTATAATTGCTTGGAGGACTTGCAATGTTGCTTTGATAATGTGTTACTATATAACATCGAGGTTTAATAATGTGTCATTACATAAGATTGGATGTGTGTTTAAAAGAGATTATTAGGAACCTAGATTCTGGTGAAGGTGTAAGGTTTGAGCCTACAAAGTTGTTTGGCTAAATTTAAGAATAAAGTTGTAGGAGGTAAATTTTTCTTCTACATTTAGAAGAGGGATAGATTTGGTTATAGGAAGTCTAAGCTTGTGGTGGTTAGTACTCCATGTTGAAATTTACTGTTTATTTTTCCCTTTACGAGGTCTGATGCTTTTGCCAAGCTTTTATGGTGGTAATGCTTGCTATGGATCTCCTATTATTGACTTTACAGAAATCATTTCAATGTGTCAATGTGTTTTTTGAGCAATTTTGATGGTGCACATGGAAAATTATGTGCCATGTAATATCTAATTTGATTTCCTTTTTGTGCATTCTTCTTTCATCTCTCTCTTTTTAACTATACTTTATTTACCTTTTGCAGCATTGCAGGTTAAAGAAGTCCTAATTAACTCACATAATTTTAACATGATGCATCATGCATACATGTAAATCTGTAAACATTTATGTATTATTAGAATTATTTTGTTGTTTTCACCGTATTCTAAGGTGAGATTGTTTGAAAAAGGTCAGTGTTATAACAAATAGCATCCTCATTACATTATGATCTAAGTTTCATTAAGTTAATGGATTAATCTTTGGATTTCACTATATGATTTTGTGTGTATGTTTTCCAATTGTAGCAATTAAGGAGGCCACTACCTGATAAAAAGATAATATTTCTTATATATTACTAAGAGTTTGTTCTCCTCATTATATTAAATTAATTTTGAGCAAACATAAGTTAACTTCAGTACAAAAAAGTGAAGTTTAACAAAGATAAGTTTAAGTTAAGTAAAAATAAATTAATTTTAGCAATGATAAGTTAGATTAAGCAAAGAAAAAGTTCAACAAGAATAAGTTTAGCAAAAATAAGATAAAATCCAGCAATGATAAATTAAGTGCAGCAACAAAAGCTGAGTAGAACAAATCCTACAATGATATTTAATTCTTTTATATATATTTATCAATAATGAGTAGTTAATCTATCTTCCTTTTGCTAAAAGTATTCAAATTGGAGCCATTGTTTAAAATCTATGTATAAGGAGTTCATAAAATCCGGTATTACAAATATTTTTTGTTAAAATCGTGCATCGCACGGGTGCTAACCTAGTCTTCAAATAAAGCGTAGATCGGTTGAGTCGTCGTCATCTTCGTCAATGGTATGAGAATCCATGAACTGTGACCACGTCGACCACGTTGGACATTCCCGTAGTAGCGGAGGCTACACAAACCGCCAATAATGACCTAATTAATCACACTTAAGTTATTATCCTCCAGTAAATGGTTTACTAATTTCTTTCTTATAATTCAGCTTTTTTTTTTTATCACAGAAAAGCATCTTATGAACAGATAGCAGGCTAATAAATACTCATTTTGATTTAGTTTTACCTAGCCGAGTTTGGAAAGTTGACTGAAAGGCACAGAAACAGAACAAAGAATTGTATGTAATGTTGGCCTTTTCTCCTTCTCTCCTTCTAAAAGTCTAGCATCTGAAACATCACCAGGGAATAAAAGCTGCACAAAGTAAACATGGACCATATATATCATATATGTAGCCATATAGTATTAGATATTCAACGAAAACCACATTAGGCAGAAACATAATTGTCCAAGCGGCAATTTAGCAAGAGCACAACCAGCAGTGAGCAGACTAATTGTCAATTGCAATCCAAACATCAGTTTTGTTGCACGGTAATATCTAGAGCATATAAGATATATTTGACTCTCCTTCCACCTATCACATTATATTATAAGTCTTCTCTATCTCTCTCCATAATGTTGAGAGATTTAGTGTCATGATGCCAAGACTGCCCGTTTATGTGCTTATATAGTCATGTTGCTATATCAGTCTCATTCTGTTGGGCTACCTGAATTTGGTTTGTAGAAACATTAGGCTGCCTTATAGAAAGATTAGGCTACCTGAATCAGACTAATATATACAGAATTACAGACTAATTGGGTATACAATTTTATATGAATTCAGTATCTAGTTCACCAAGAATTACGATTGTATGTAGCATTTCATCACCAATGTTAGCCTAAATTAACAACAACCAATTGTATATAATATTTCTTTATCAGGTTAGCAAGACTGTAAAAACAAAGTAACTTTAGACACAGAGAAAGGTCGGCGAATTCTACGTTGTGTCATCTCACATCGCTTACATTTTGGTTTGCTGGAACCACAGTTAATGCTTGGGAAGTGCCCTCGGGGAGAGCAACTAAAGCACGGGAATCAATTGCACCTCTCTCTTCGGTCTACAGGTGACGGTGCTGAATCATGATTGCTTTATACTAAATTTCCCATATTGGTCACCAGATGATCATGAGAAGCTCCTCATGATTTGCACTCGAAGAAGGACACCGATTAGAGAACACAAGCTTGTTAAACTTATAACCGGCACCCTAAAAAACATATACTTTTATGTAATTTTTAGTGTGGTGAAATTTGAGAAAGCAGCCTCTTACCTTGACAGTGGAGCAGGCAAATCAGTAGAGAACATAAGAGAATCATCCTCAGAACTAACAGGTGTAGTAACATGTGAAGGGTTGGGCTCCAAGCTAAGGTGAAACCCAACCACCTTGTCATCATGACAAATACCAGATTGCAGTAGAGTTATGTTATTGTCTCTGATCTTTTTTCCTTGAAGGCGCACCCCAACACGAAGTTCACCTCCAAGTAAGGCAGTCACAACTCCCAACACTATTTTCTGCAAAAAAGGAAAGTTAGGACAAGGTTTAATCTTTTCATCAATTATAAGAATCAACAATGAGTCAAGTAAGAATCAACAATGAGTGAAGATAAAGATCAAAATTTGCTAAAAAGTCAAAACAGAAACATCAAGGCATATTTATCAAAATGCGTGATCTCCCACATCTTGCACAATAGGCAAAAGGTAAACATGTCGTAATGCTAGGTTCGCAAATGAGGGTAAAAGCACAGGCAGATATTTTAAAATATAGTGATCTCAGCATGATCCTAGTTTGCAAAATATACTAAAATATACACCATTATATCTTCACAGAACTAATGGTAAAGCAAAAACATAAACAATGGAAGGAGGTGTCGCTACTTGCTATAAAAAGTAAAAAACATAAACAACGGAAGGAGGTGTCGCTACTTGCTATAAAAACTTACAGGCAAAGAGACATTGTTGAATAATTCATCATATCATAAACTTCTTCGTCATCTAAATAAGCACCATCAAAAGATCTTCTAGGATGTTTTGCCATATTTCGGGAGACATCTACTATCTTTGTTTAGATGATCTTTTGAAAAATCTAAGTCTCCCGAAATATGGCAAAGCACAACTGCAGATTCTCAGCAAGTAGAAAGACTAACATAAGGCAAAACAAAGATAGTAGAAGTCCGTCCGTTATGTATGTCAGAGAATAGGATCAAATGAGTTATATTCTTGAAATTGTACAATAGGTACAACAATAAGGAATCTCATAAGAGCCCTACGAGACCATGAATAGATGGAGCATCTCGACACAGGCATAAATCGACCTTAATTTGATGTTTCTTGACTGATTTCTTGGAGGATACATTTTTTGGTATTTTTTACGCCCGCGTACTCCGCAAGGCAAGGTCAAATTTGAGCAATCTAGGTTGGAAAACACTAAACAATGGTAATTGATTAGAATAATGTGAAAACCCAGCAAATATAGAATGTTATCCGGGACAAATAATAGTAATAACTTGAATTATTTCCTTTTTGAGAGTTCTGTAATATATGGGTGTGAGTAATATGTTCACCTGTTGAGTTGAGTTGTTGTGTTGAATCTTTGATACTGTAGCACACAAACACAATCTTTGTCTTAAGAATTCTTCCATCATTCTTCATGTTCGTTCTATGTCTATGTACGCCATTTCTGCAGCAGACAACATTATATGAATATTATTCCCAATACATTAGTTTGTTTTATCAATTAATCAATGAAGTGTTACCTAATTCGTTAATTCCCCACGAATTGTGAATTGAGACAAGCGGGTAATGGTCGGTTTTGGTTTATTTTTGGCCCATTTGAGGTGAATTGCGAATTCAAAAGGTGAATTAGGTAACACTGAATCGATCTATAGCTTCAAAAACAACAAATTTACCAGGAAAGAAATAATCAAATTAAAGCACAGATGGAACTGAAATTCAAAGAAACGAACACTGATCGAAGAAATTAAACATATATAATTGATTATAAGTTGAGATGTAAAGAAATACCAAAAGATGTATCCTCCAATAGATCAGTTAAGAAACATCAAATTAATAGAGAAGAGAGGAATAATTTGCTCACCACAAATTAAAAATTTCGGAGAAGGCGCAACTGGAATTTGAGGACAAATCAAATTCGATCATCCAGCCCAAAAAAACATATTTCTTGAAATCTCAATCTTTTCCACTTTCAAAAATTTGAAAATACGCAATTAAATTCACTGATTTGGGCACTAACACAAATTATGGAGTTAAAATTAGTTCATAAAATTGTTAGCACTGTCAGGATAATTTGATAACCATAGTTTTACTAAACTAATAATGCCGTGTAGGAATGAATTCTAGCAGTTCGTGTCAAACAAATCATACTCAAACCAATCAAGTACTTATCAATGATTTCATATCACGGAATCTCAAGATCTTAGTAAATATTATCAGCAACAATGAAATTGACTGTTGAAATTCAGTAATACATCGTATTAGTCGTAAATTAGGTCAATAATTATAGAATTAAACTAAATTCCTCGAATTGATTTGGTTGCATTCAGCATTAGATGCAGATTCATGAAGAGAATAAACACAAAACTATTTTGGATGAATTTACCAGCTGATTTTATTCAGATTTTAGATAATTTTAGCGGAATTCAGCGTACTGAGAAAAAATCGCAAGTGAAAATTGGGAGAGAGAGAGAGTGGAAGAACCTGAAGAGAGGAATATGTGAAAGAAGAAAACGCGAGAAGCAATGGCGGAATTCTGGAGCTGGTCCAACCTCTGGATGAATTCGCTATTGTTTTGTTGCCGCCCCACCGCTTGAATTGGTTCTTAAACCGAAGACTCAAATGAAATAGAAGAGAGAGAGAGAGAGAGAGAGAGAGAGAGAGAGAGAAAATGGTGAGGAACAGAAAAAAAAAAAAGGAGAGAAATGAAGAAGATTGAGAAAGTGAAAATGGAGAGGAGAGTAGGAGGGGCTGGTCGAAAATAAGGGGAATTATCTAGGTTGGAATTTGGAAAGGAGGATGAAGATGGAGGGTTGAGAGGAAAACCAGGAGGAAAGAGAAAGCAATGTGCAGAACAGCAATTATACAATGTTGCAGGGGCAAAAACGTCTGCACACTGTTACTAAGCTACAGTAGACAAAGTTCTCACTTTTTAATGGGTATGGATTCTGAGATGCATCTTTGTTTTTAGAACCAGATTCAGATTGTATCTCATTCATGGCCTACAGAAATATCATTTCATCACATTAATTACACATTTTATTTTTTTAATCCTAATTTTCTACAAATTCTACTCATCAAACAAAAGAATTCACATGATAAAACAAATAAACTCAAAAAAACGAATCGCCGACTGAATCGCCGAAAGCAGCACCTTCATGACATTGAACTCAACCAACCCATCTCCCAAACTGCAACACTTACAAACCGATTCACCTCCAATGCACCTTCAAATTTGTCCTCCATATTCACCTCTACTTCTCTATTTTCCTCCACTTTCACCCCCAAAACATCACCATCATTCGGATTCTCATCCCCATTCGTGTTCCCATTCTGAACATCCTGCACCCTTCATTAGCCTCCATAACCTATCAGTATATTCCAGCAACTCTGAAACCGTAATAATTCTAAAACTATTTACAAACATGGAATCCTCTTCAATACGAGTAAAAACAATCAACAGCCTTAGCACATATCTGATTAGTCCCATTCAAACCTCCTAAATAAACATTATAACAAGATTTTGATGAGAGAGTAGAACCACCGAGTGCTTGAGACGACGCCATTGATGAGAGAGAAAAATTGAAAGATTAGAGATCTGAAATTGAGATCGCCATTGATGAATGAGGAGAGAGAAAATGTGAGTTAAAATTTAGTCGGCTGCTGTAGTGCTGTGGGTGTGGCTGGGGTAGAAAATAGGTTTTCAAACTTCAAAGTGAATGGTGTTAATTTAGGGCTCCGTTCGTTATCGTTTTTTGTTTTCAGTTTTCAGTTTTTTTGAAAACTAAAAACCAAAAACAGGAAACTAGAAAAAGTAGTTTTTACTTTTTAGTTGTCAGTTTTCAAAATCATCATGTTCCCAATAAATTTGACTAGTTTTTTATTCATTATAGGACATATATCATATGACTTTGAAAATTAAAAAACCAAAAAACTGAAAACCATAGTAATACCGAACGGGCCCTTAGGAAATCATTTTGTTTTAAATATAAAAAGTTAAAATTTATATATTAAATAATTTTAGGGTCTAAGGGTCGGGTCCGAGTCTAAAATATCAAGACCCGGACCCTAAAAAATTTACTTAGACCAAGACCCGGACCTTTAGGGTCTGAAAAAATTGGACCCATACCCTTAAATTAGGGTCGGGTCCTGGACTAGGGGTGCTTATCGAGCGAGCCGAGCCCGAATAGCACTGGGCTCGGCTCGAGCTCATTTAACTTTTCATGGGCTCGGCTCGGCTCGGCTCGTGAGCTCGCCGAGCTTGGGGGAGCCGAGCTCGGCTCGAGCTCGGCTCGTGAGCTCGATTTGGCTCAGGCTCGGCTCGTGAGCTCGCTTATGGCTCGAGCTCGATTATGGGATCGAGCTCGTTTGGGAAATTTATTTTGCAAAAAATCTGTATAAAGTGAGTTCAATGATTCTATCATCATTGATGATTCTAATAAAACAATACAAAAGAAATACATAATAGAAGTTCTAATATATATAAATAATTTTTTAATATAAAATAATTTTTTAATATAAAATATTTTTTTAGTATAAAATAATAATCGAGCTATTCACGAGCTTTACGAGCCGAGCTTTGCCTAGCTCGGCGCGGCTCGTTTAAGTCTTGAGCCGAGCCCGAGCTCGAGCCGAGCTTCAACGAGCCGAGCTTTGACCGAGCCGAGCCCGAGCTGCTCGCGAGCTTTTCAGGCTCATTATCACCCATATCCATCCCTAAATGTGAATATTGTGAAAGTGCTTTGGTTTAACCATGAGTCCGAAGAGACAACGTGGGAAGCAGGAGATGAAATAAAGAAGAAATATCCTGAGTTATTCATTGAGGTGAGTTACGAGGGCGTAACTCGTTTTCTTTAAGGTGTGTAGAATGCGGTAGAATTTCGCGTTTTTTGCCTTATTTCATGGTATTTTTTATGCATTTTTATGCTTATTTTGGCAATTTGCACATGTTGGTGCAAAATAAATTGATTCTCCGCATAGAAAAATGTGTTCATGAGTAACACAAGTGGTTTTAAAGTTGGTAAAGTGTGCACACGTTGTGATATAAGTATTTCCAAATGGAAGTTTTGAGTCAAAGTTTTGAAATTGTGAGGGTTTTCGTGTCATGTTTCAGGAAGAAACTTCTTTTAAGAGGGGTAGAATGTAATCCCCCACAATTTTATGAATTTTATAAATATATTTTAAAGTATATTTATATATATATTTAGAATTTAAATAATTAAATTATTAAGTGTAACTATTTTAAAGTGAATGGGATTATTTAATGTTTTTAAATAATCAAATATTTTATTTAGTCATACTTTGAAAACTATTTAATAATTTAATTATTTTGAGTTGTAGTGTAAAATATTTTAAAATGGGTTAGAAGAGCCCAACTCAATTCAAGCACCCAAATCATTAATTGATTATTAAAAGCCCAAACACATTTCCCTAAGCTCACAAGGGGTTACCTATATAAACCCAAACTAAACCCAAATTTTCCCACACTAAAATCACTCACCCTAATTTCTCTCATCTCTTCTTCTCTCTCTCTCCTCCCTCGGCTCCCCCTCTCCCTTCGGTCTTCTTCCTCCTTCGGTTGCCGCTGCAGCCATCGTCGCCCAGCCGCGCCATCCCTCCTTTTCTCAGCTGCCAGTTTCCTCCTCCCTCTCTTTGGTTTATTTCTTCCTCCTCTATTTTATTTAATGTTAAGTTTATGTTTTAAGGATTGATTTAATGATTTCATGGTTAAAGTTTGTAGTTTTGATGATATAAATATAAATTTCAGATTATATGATTTGCATAATAAAGTAATTAAATTTCGGATTTATTAATTATGTTTAAACTAGGGTTTTAAGTATCAAAGCATGGATTTTTAGGGTTTTATGAGTTGGAAATTGTAGTACTATATTATGGTTTATGAAAATTGAGTACTCTAATGTATATGGTTATGCTTAAGTATGTTTAAAAGGTTTTAAACATATTATAAGTTACTGGAATTTTTATTAGTATGCTTATGATGGATCTTTGAGGGTTTTAATGACTAGTATGGTAGTACTATACTAGGAGACGTTAATAGTTGAAGTTTAATGGTTAAAAAAGATTTTAAACACTTTTAAAGAGGGTTTAAAATATTTTAATATTGCTGGAATTTTATTGGAGTATTAATTAGTGGTTGTATTGATTTTGATAGGCGGAGATTTCTCTTTAGGTGATTTCTAAGGTTGAATAAGTGGCCTCTCATATTGTCTACATAAGGTACGTACATATCTATGTGTTAGTAGATTAGTATCATGTCCTAAGAGTAGGATTGATGTAGTAATATGTATAGGGAACTTGTTATAGTTCATATGTGATTTATATTCAAATAGAATTACATGTTTTATGCCGTTGTGTGAATCATGTTATCTATATTGGTTGTATTATGTTTGTATAGATGATTGATGCAAGCATATGGGATTGGGAACTTTATTTTATTGATTCACATGAGAGATTAATAATTATGTTGTTATTGGATCATGCATTGGATCATGTTGTTCCCTTTGGATTATTTTAATTACTTTATGAGGACCGTGGGCCTTATTTGGTAAGTTGGTGATAGGTTGTCGTAGACCTGTCAAAAATAATTCCTGCAAAATCTTCTAACAATGTAGTAGGGTAAGTAGGGTCGAACCCACAGAGAGATGGTTGTTCTAATCTAGCTTCTAAGGTATGGAGAAACTAAATAAGATTAGAAATATGTGAATTAAGGTTCTAAACTAATAAATAAAGAAAATCAAGTTAAAAAGATCTAGGGCAATGGTTCACCATGTTTATACTTATAATCTATCAAAATATCATCAATAGTTCAATTAATCAGATATCTAGAGCACAAGTTAATCCTACGGTCGGGTCTTAACGCTCTCAAATCAATATATGCTAGTACGATCGCTCAACATAATCAGATTTGCTAATTGTAGGCAAGCCTCTAGAAGTAAGATCTTAGTCAATACAAACAATTATTAGCAATATTTAATCAGACAATTGATCAGATTGCAAGATTAACAATAAAAACACTAATCAATTAGAGATATTAATAACTAATCAAACCATCAATAAATATCAATCAAGAATCATAGCATATTAACATGGATTCCCAAACCCTAGAAATAAAAACTACTATATCATGAAATAAATAATGAAATTAAAATCTACAAAGAAAAGCATAATGAAAGATATCAAAGAAAGAAACTAATTAAACTCATGGATTAATAAGAAAAACTAGGGTTTAGAACTAAAACTAGAGAGAAAGAGAAGAAGACTGAACCTAAAAACTAAAACTAAAAACAACGTGAGAAGGGGAGGAGGGAGAGAAAGGAGTTATTCCTAATCTAAATAATCTTCAATAACCTAATATGACTAGGAAAGTCAATTACAAGATAAGGAAAGTCTTGAATAAATAATTAAATGGGCGGATTAGTGATCCGCGCATATGGTAGCAGATTCCAGCAGAAAGAGTGCAATATTCCGAAAGCATAACTCCTTGACTAGAAGTCTTCTCGGGGCGTGCCACCTATCGTAGGAAATCTCTTCAAGTCTAGTTTCCAAATCTGATGGAATTATTCAATTCTCTAAAGTACATCAAAAGTTATGGTCTGAAGAGTAGACGTGACTCATTTTCCACATTTCTTCTAATGCTTTTCCGCTTTATATTTGCTCAAACTTGTAATAATTATACTCCATGATGATCCTAATCAATGTAGCTTCTTCCAAATGTTCCTAATCCTCAAGTTTAGCTAATTATACTCCAAATACGTTCTCGTTACCTGAAATTCATCAAAAACAAGAAAACATACCGAATAGGAGTAGAATAACATAACTTAAGATTATGATGCAATAATGAACCTAAATATGAATCTAAATGCTCTAAAATGCACCTAAAACCTATATATAAATATGAGTTATCAGTTGGTTATTCACCTATGAAAGGTTGGTTGATTGTTAGCATGGATCAACAAATAAATAATGGTTGGTTATGGAACTAATAATGGATTATTCTTGGATTGTTAAGTTGTTGATCACCTTATCTAATCCTAAGATAAAAATAGAAGTTTCATGTATCCTTGATGATTATGTTGGTTGTCTTACTTGGTGAGTCATAACTAATGAACAATTTATTAATCACTTAAAGAGGAAAGACAATAGCAATAAGCTTTAGACTTGTGCACGTCTGAAGTGTTGGACTAGTATGAGTTGGAGTACAAGGTGGTAGCCCATGGATTTTCTTTGGACCGGATTGATCACCGTGTCCTATTTTATTTAATTAGTACCTCGATATTGTTGGTCATGGGAGTACGGAGTCGTGCCCGTACTTCGTCTTCTAAATTGAAGACTGGTTTGGTTTGGACAACTTTTTCCATTACCTATTCAATCTAATTATAATTAATCTATTGATTTTGGGAGTTTAGTTTAGTATAGTCAATCTGTTACTTATTATATCATTGTTTATTATGAATCTTATGTTTATTAGTATCATGTTAGGTTTTTACATTTTATTTAGTATGTAGTACTCAGCTTTACTGATTACGTGTTTTTCTGTATGTCGATCATGGCTGTTCCTTATCGATCATGTGATGACCCATTTGGTGAGCAATCTCTCAGGATCAATAGAGCATCGACCATTTCAGGTCTGAAGATGATGCATCATGGGTTCTGATGATTGGTTTATATGCTTGAATTATGCTTAGGTTTTAATAGTTTTTGTGATAGTTTTTAGGCTAATTTAGGCTAAGTTCATTTCTTTTCTTTCTTTTTGTGCATTTTTCCTCCCTTGCTCTATTTCTTTGGGTGTTTGTTTACATTTCAGGACTTGGGAGCACGTTTGGAGAGTCTATGCACAAGCCCGAGGCAAAGTGTTGAAGAAATGGAGCACCATGGAGCTCGAAAGAAGAGAAGAAGTGGCTGACCCGAGGGCCCGGGTGTGTGGACCCGCCCGGGTCATCCCAGCCAGACAAACGCAGCAGCTTTCTTTCAGCAGACCCGCCCGGGTCGCTTTGATTGGGAAAACTCCATGTTTCCTAACATTTTGACCCGCCCGGGTCATGTGACCCAAGGGCTCGGGTCAAGTCACCCGCCCGAGTCGGGTCATTTTCCGAAAACGGTTTTGCGACTTTGTTTGCCTTAATGCGGGGGCTGTTTTGTAATTTTCTGATTTATTTATGACTATAAAAGAGGGACTCCTCTTATTTTAACTTAGGCAATTATTAACTAGAGATTAGATAGAGATTAAATCTTGTTTTTAGCATTCAAACTCTAGAACAAAACCCTAGGAGAGAGAAAGTGAAGGTTTGAAGCTTTTGGATCTCCATTCTTCATTTATGAAAGCTTAAAGTTGGTAATCTTTTTTTATTTTCTTCTTTTCTTCCATTGTTCTTGCTTATTTCATGCTTTGTTTGTTTAGATCTTACTTTATTAGTTGATTATTTGCAATTTTCCTCTTTTCCTCCATGGTTATGGTGATTAAGGGATCCTCTTGAGGATGTACTACTAGGAGAAGATCAAGAGCAAGAAAGTGAAGCTTGGCATCTCAAAAAGGCCATGGACAAAGCACCAATTTACCTACCTCCTAATTCGAGCTTTGAGATTTTAGAAGCTTCATTGAAAAAAGAGGAGAGGACCACGCCTCCTCCTACATGTGAGTTGAAACCCCTTCCCCCTTCTTTGAAGTATGTTTTTCTTGGAGATAACGAGACTTACCCCGTGATTGTCAATTCTACACTCAATGGTCCTTCTCTTGACAAACTTCTTTGTGTTAAAAAACAACATCGAAGTGCCATTGGGTATACAATTGATGATCTCAAGGGTCTAAGTCCCACCTTGTGTATGCATCGAATTCATTTGGATGATGGTCAAGCCTCCTCTATTGAGCCTCAAAGAAGGCTAAATCCTAACATGAAAGAGGTAGTAAAAAAGGAAGTTTTGAAACTCCTTGAGGCGGGGATAATCTACCCTATCTCGGATAGTAGGTGGGTTAGCCCCGTTCAAGTTGTCCCAAAAAGGGAGGAATGATCGTCATCAAGAATGACAAAGGTGAGCTTATCTCCACAAGATCGGTCACCGGGTAGCGCATGTGCATTGATTATCGTAAGTTGAATAAAGCCACCCGAAAAGACCATTTCCCCCTCCCTTTAATTGACCAAATGCTTGAAAGATTGGCGGGTCATACCCATTTTTGCTTTTTGGATGGTTATTCGGGGTTCTTTCAAATTCCCATACACCCCGATGACCAAGAGAAGACAACATTCACATGTCCATTTGGCACCTTCGCTTATCGAAGGATGCCATTTGGATTGTGTAATGCTCCTTCTACCTTCCAAAGGTGTATGACCGTCATTTTTTTGGACATGCTTGAATCAACCATAGAGGTTTTCATGGATGACTTGTCCGTGGTAGGTTCATCATTTGACATTTGTATCTCCAACCTTCAAAAGGTTTTAGAGAGATGTCAAAAGATGAATCTCGTTCTTAATTGGGAAAAATGTCATTTTATGGTTGAAGATGTCATAGTCCTCGGTCATAAGATATCTCAAAAAGGGATTGAGGTGGATAGAGCTAAAATTGAGGTTATTGAGAAATTGCCTCCCCCAACTTCGGTGAAGGGAGTGAGATCTTTTCTTGGGCATGCAGGTTTTTATCGCCGTTTTATCAAAGATTTCTCAAAAATCTCAAAGCCCCTATCCAATTTCCTTCAAAAAGACATTGAGTTCAAATTTGACAAAGATTGCATGCATGCTTTTGAAACTCTAAAAAAGGCTCTAATTTCCGCTCCCATAGTGCAAGCTCCGGATTGGAGCTTGCCTTTTGAACTAATGTGTGATGCTAGTGATAGTGCAGTGGGAGCCGTTTTAGGGCAAAGAAAAGAAGGAAAGCTCCATGTGATCTACTATGCAAGCAAGACGCTTGATTCCGCTCAAAGGAACTATGCCACCACGGAGAAGGAACTCCTAGCAATCGTGTTTGCTTTTGACAAGTTCCGGTCATATCTTGTGTGCTCCAAAGTGGTGGTGTACACGGATCATGCGGCTATCAAGTATCTCATGACTAAGAAGGACGCCAAGCCTCGTTTGATTAGGTGGATCCTTCTCCTACAAGAGTTTGATATTGAGATCAAAGACAAGAAGGGCACCGAAAATTCGGTTGCCGACCACCTCTCTCGCCTTCCTATGGATGATTCACATGACCTAGACCCTCCCATCAATGATTCTCTCCAAGATGATTTCCTCTATGCCATTAAGGCCATGTATGCTCCTTGGTTCGCGGATTTTGCTAATTTTCATGCTAGTGGAGTCATTCCGGATGACCTTAACTATCAACAAAAGCGGAGGTTCATGCATGAGGCCAAGCACTATGTATGGGAGAACCCATACTTGTTCAAGAGGGGGATGGATGGTATTTACCGGAGGTGTCTCCCGGATGATGAGATCGATAATGTAATAGGGATGTGCCATTCATCCCCATGTGGTGGTCATATGGGAGCCGACAAGACCGTGTCAAAGATCTTACAATGTGGTCTATTTTGGCCAAGTATGTTCAAGGATGTTTGGGGCTTTGTCAAGGCTTGTGATCGGTGTCAAAGAGTTGGAAATATCTCAAAAAGGCATGAACTACCCCTTACAAGCATCTTGGAGTTGGAAGTTTTTGATGTTTGGGGGATTGATTTCATGGGTCCCTTTCCCTCCTCCCTTGGTAATCGTTACATCTTGGTAGCGGTTGATTACGTTTCTAAATGGGTTGAAGCAATCGCTTCCCCTACAAATGATGCCAAGGTAGTGGTCAAGCTATTTAAGAAGGTGATCTTCCCCCGTTTCGGAGTTCCAAGAGCCATCATTAGTGATAGGGGATCACACTTTGCCAGGAAATCATTCAAGGCCCTTCTTGCTAAATATAGGGTGCATCACAAAATGGGTCTCTCTTACCACCCTCAATCTAGTGGTCAAGCGGAGATATCTAATAAAGAGGTCAAGCTCATTTTGGAGAAGACGGTAAATCGATCTCGAAAGGATTGGTCTTCCAAGTTGGACGATGCATTGTGGGCCTACCGCACGGCCTACAAAACCCCTATTGGCATGACACCTTACAAGCTTGTTTATGGAAAATCGTGTCATTTACCCGTAGAATTGGAGCACAAGGCTTATTGGGCCATCAAGGCTTTGAATTTTGACCTTCAAGCTTCGGGTGAAAGAAGGATGCTTGATGTTCATGAGCTTGAGGAGCTTAGGAGGGATGCCTATGAGAGCTCCCGGGTGTACAAAGAGAGAACAAAGGTTTGGCATGATCAACGAATCATGAAAAGGGAATTCAAAGTTGGTGACAAAGTCCTTTTGTTCAAGTCGAGGTTGAGGTTATTTCCGGGCAAGCTCAAATCAAGGTGGAGTGGTCCATTCACCGTGCATCAAGTATTGAGATTTGCAATGATGCAAAAGGGTGCTTCAAGGTGAACGGGCAAAGACTCAAGCTATACTATGATGGTGTGCAATTCAAGAAGCTTACTCTATTGCACTTGAGGATTACTCCTCTCCTAATGATTGAAGATTTATGGTAGTCAAGCTAATGACTTAAAACAAGCGCTTAGCGGGAGGCAACCCATTTTTCTCACTTATTTCTATTCCTTTTTCTTCTTTTAGTTTTGATTTACTTGGAATGATGGATTATCACATTTTATTATGGCATTTGAAATGTTTGTTATGGTGATTTTGTGATTTGGGTATATTTAGGTTTGCTTGGGAGAATTTTGGAACAAAGGAAGGCGAAGAACAAACAAAAAAAGAAGCAACTCAGAGCTGACCCGAGGGCCCGGGTCGCTAAAGAGATGGTTGCAAAAACGCAACTGACAAGCAGACCCGCCTGGGTCAGGGAAAACCCGCCCGGGTCACTCGGCCCGAGTGCTCGGGTGTGGTGACCCGCCTGGGTCGGTTGTTTGTGTAAAAAAAAAAAAATTGTTTGATGGGCTGGTGCCGACCCGAGGGCTCGAGTGAGTCGACCCGCCCGGGTCGGGATGTCAGTTGGTGTTTTCAAGTGATGACCGATTTTTTTTTTCTAACTCTTCATTTCCTTTTCACTCCTCCTTCATCTTCAACCTCTCAACTCTCTCTAACCCTCTTCAAGCTTCAAACCCTAACTTCCTAAATCTCACTCAAATCACTCATATCACCACTCAAAAATTTAAAATCCCTCACAAATCTTCATCTTCATCAACCTTCCTCCACAAATTTCAACTTTTTCTCCTTCAAAAATCCCATCTCCACCACTTTCCACCATTTTCTCTCTCCTCAAAAATTTTACCACAACTCTCAAATTCATCATTTTCCACTCAAATCTTTTCACAAATTCTTCCTAAAACATCATTCCCCCTCCTCCTCCCCAACCCCATCCCACGTATGTTCCCGACTATGCCCCTATTTATGCCCATATAGATAGGCGGTTTGATAGTTTTGAACAAAGACTAGCCACCTTCCAACAAGAGATGCGCGAGAGTTTTACCCCCATCTTGCAATTCTTCCATGATAACAACATGGTCCCTCCCGGCACCCCCTACCCCTCCTATATGCAACCCCAGCCTCCCCCCGAGGGGGAAGAGGACCTCGACCCTTGAGTTGGTCTCTTCCCATTCCCCCTCCCCGCTTGTTCTTCCTTTCACACCGAGGACGGTGTTTGGTTTGGCTTGGGAGGGTATTGTCATGATGTGGGGAGTTTTTACTTTATGGGGTAGGCGTTAGGAGACCCTTGTTGCTATTTTGATTGAATTATTGTTTGTGATTGTGGTTAAGCTTGGTGAATGGGCCAATGCTTGTTAATATGTGGTGTGCCATGATTCCATTTTTCTTATTTGTTTATTTTCTTAGTTTTTTTTAAAAAAAATAAAACCCAAAAACAATTTTCTTTCTTATTTTCTTTTTCTTATTTCCTTGTCTTAGTTTTATTTCTTTTCCTTTTCTTTCCCTTCTTTTTCAACCTTTGTTTTTAGTTAAAAAAAAATAAAAACAAAAAAATAAAAAAAATATAGAAAAACAAAAAAAAATTGAAAAAGAGCAAAAATAGCAAAAAAATCTGAAAAACAAAGAAAAACAAAAGGAAGTTTTAGCTTTGAATAAAGTTTTGATTTCCTTTCCCAAAGAAGATGCTAGTTGATGATATATGTGGATTCCTTGCTTGGATTTTGAGTATATGTTTAGAGGCTCCTTTTGGAAGAGTGTGAGCATGGGTTAAGGTGTTTTAGGAGGTGATTAATCTTGATTGCATTAGAATCTACCAAAATGAAACTAATGAATGCTCAATTGGATGTCTAGTCTTGAATCTTGACTAAGTTGCTCATGCTTGAATAAATTTAGCTTCAAATTTGCTGTCCCTAGTGTCCCTAGATATACTCATCATGTCCCCAAACAAAACTCTACAAAAAGCTTAGTTTTTACTTCTTTTCGTTTGTAATAAGTGGTACAAAAGGCCACAAGTTCTCATATTTCTCTTGAGTGAGTAGTTACTCCTTATTTGTATAGCAAACATTCCCATAATAAGGGAAAAAGAACAAGTCAAAAACAGTCAAAAAAGGCGTGAAAAATGAAAAAAAAGTGAAGAAAAACGAAAAGCAAAAAGAATAGAAGAATTCCAATAAAAGAGGTTAATTTGTGGATGCCTCCCACACTTATTACTATTTTTCTAAAGCTTTGAGTAGAGGGGAGTCTAAGGCTTGTTTGTGTGTCTAGGGATAGTGGACTAGTAATTTGAGCTTCTATAACACTTGAAGGGCTCTAAATCTTTTGCAATCTTGATTAGTTGCTTTCTCTACCCATAACCTATGAGTACACTTGGAAATTAGTTGTTTTGAAAGTTGCTCTCCATCCTTGCTTGTGAACTATTTCATTGATAGTTGACTTGGGCATTACTCTTGAATTTGATTGAATAAATTGTTGATGAAAACTAGACTTGTGGGTTTGAAAACTCTTTGGAAACCCTCGCGAGATCTCACTCGCCCTTTAGAGCGATCTAGGGGTTTAAAGAGCTTGTTGTATGTGCTAAATGCAATCGTGATTCCTACGAAAATGAGTTAGTGTAAATTCTTTATCCTTCCTTCCTTTTTCATTTTCTTTTCTTTCCTCTTTCTTCTTCATTTTGCTTTCAAATAAGTTTTCATTCTCCTACTTGTGTTTTAATCTATTTTGCTTGAGGACAAGCAAAGATCTAGCTTGGGGGAGTTTGATGATTGGTTTATATGCTTGAATTATGCTTAGTTTTTATTAGTTTTTGTGATAGTTTTTAGGCTAATTTAGGCTAAGTTCATTCCTTTTCTTTCTTTTTGTGCATTTTTCCTCCCTTGCTCTCTTTCTTTGGGTGTTTGTTTACATTTCAGGACTTGGAAGCACGTTTGGAGGGTCTATGCACAAGCCCGAGGCAAAGTGTTGAAGAAATGGAGCACCAAGGAGCTCGAAAGAAGAGAAGAAGGAGAAGAAGTGGCTGACCCGAGGGCCCGGGTGTGTGGACCCGCCCGGGTCAGCCCAGCCAGAAAAACACAACGACTTTCTTTCAGCAGACCCGCCCGGGTTTGGTGACCCGAGGGCTCGGGTTCACAGACCCGCCCGGGTCGCTTTGATAGGGAAAACTCCATGTTTCCTGGCATTTCGACCCGCCCGGGTCAAGTCACCCGAGAGCTCGGGTCATGTCACCCGCCCGGGTCGGGTCATTTTCCGGTAACGGTTTTGCGACTTTGTTTGCCTTAATGCGGGGGCTGTTTTGTAATTTTCTGATTTATTTCTTATGACTATAAAATAGGGACTCCTCTTATTTTAACTTAGGGAATTATTAACTAGAGATTAGATAGAGATTAAATCTTGTTTTTAGCATTCAAACTCTAGAACAAAACCCTTGGAGAGAGAAAGTGAAGGTTTGAAGCTTTTTGATCTCCATTCTTCATTTATGAAAGCTTAAAGTTGGTAATCTTTGTTTATTTTCTTTTTTTCTTCCATTGTTCTTGCTTATTTCATGCTTTGTTTGTTTAGATCTTACTTTATTAGTTGATTATTTGTAATTTTCCTCTTTTCCTCCATGGTTATGGTGATTAAGGTACTTCAAGTTTTGTTTTGTGTTATTTTCATAATGTATGAGTAGTTTCTTACTAGAGGAAGGGATGTAACCTTCATTTACTCTTTGGATCTTAAATCTAAGTTAGGGGGTTAACTTTTGGGGTTGAACTTGTTGATCAAACTTGTTTTACTTGGTTTGTTGGGTGCTTGATCATCACTTAACTTGCATATTTGGAATTCCTAGTGAAGGATCGAGAGATGAAAGCTAGGAATAAACTAAGTTTGGTTGCTAGAATAGGATTTCCATGAAAATAGGTATTTTCTAGTTTAGGAAGCTTGATTAATCATGTTGTGCTTGATTTGGCTAGATTAGTTGCTCATGCCATGAGAATAGGCCATGAGTGACTAATCAAGCTCCTCTAATTAGCTCGAGAGAGTAATTAGAGTTCATATGTTCGTGATTTTCCCCTTGTGATCCCCCAATTGTTTCCCCTTGGCTTTGATTTTGGATTCTTGGATTGAGTGTTGGTGAATCCCCCTAATCCCCTAGTTTCTTTTATCCTTGTCTTAACTCCTTTGCTTAATTACTTGTTGATTTACTTTGCAAATTTCTTAGTTTATTTAGATTTTAGAATTATTGTTAAACTCTCAAAAAACCCAAAAATTGATTTAGCTCATTGTAGTTAGCTAATTAACTCTTGACTTAACCCTACTTCCTTGTGGATTTCGACCCTTTACTTGCCCTATATTGGGTAGTTTAGGTATCTTTGACGTGTTTACAACGAGCTCGTCAGGTTCGGGTTTCGTGGAGAGCTTGTGTTTAGTTTTAATACTTTATAGTTTTGTTTTAATTATGGTTGACTTTGGTTTGGTTGACTTTTGACCTTGGTTTATGACTTTGACTTATGGTTGACTAAGTTAGTAGGATTTAAAAGTTATTTATTTATTTCCGCTGCAAAATTCTAAATAAGTTGATACGTTATCACACGAGCGATAATGCTTTGATAATTCTCTAAGTTTTATATTAAAAAGGTATTTTGGAAAACAGAGAATTGTCGGGGTGTTACAATCTAGCTACTGCCGTATCATATGCTTTTCGAGTCTCAACAAATGCTCGAAGGGGAGGTTTAGCAGGGACAGGATTTTCAAGAACATCCAGTTTCATCTCAGACTTAAGAACTATTCTCAAGTTCTGAACTTGCGATACCAATCCAGAAAATTGTTTCCATTAGGTTTTTCCTTTTCGAGAATAGAGCGAATACCAAAATATGACATAGCGGAGTTTGAATTAGGAGAACCATCTACAAATGAAAAAGTAAAGTTTTAGGTTTATACTTATAAACAATAACTTCGACTTTTAACCAAGTTAAAAATAAGTTAAAGGCTTCTAGTCTAAAAAAACATCCTCATTTAGGTTAAAAGATTCCAAGACCCCAACTCATTTAATCCTAAGCCGGCTTCGGCCGGTCACCTAAGAGATAAATGATTTAGGTAAATAATACTTTATTCGTTATACTCCTATAACTCTTGGTTAATGGGAAACATCGCATGTAAAAACCCATTCCTATACTCCAAAGCCCAAGTCCTAATTGGATACCTTGTTGAAGAAAAACCTTACATACATGTAAATTTCTCAAATATACTCTAAATGTTCTAAGATAAAAGGTAATACCTTGCTTTGGCAAGCCCATTACCAATGATCAAATACATGAATAGATGTTTGTAAGGGTGGGTAGCTAATTATTCAAATTTTAAAATTGAGGACTTTAAGTTACTATGTTGGTTCTAAAATTAGTGAACTAATAGCAATTAGAACAAGAACATAATAGCCAAATGAAAGCAATAATTAAATGCATAATTAAAATGATCCTAGTATGGCCCCTACACCTTAAACTAAACTTGAAGGTGCTTCCTTGTATCCGCCTTTTGATCTCCATCAAAGTTTGATTCTCCAATCATCATACAAGTTAATTGAAATTTGAAATTTAAATAAAATTACAAAAATACAAAAGAGCTTGCAGTCCGTATTTAAGATACAAAAATACATAAACGGTACACATACCGTATTTTCTATCCTAATTTGGGCCATACTAGTCATCCAACATTCAAGCATAAAATTATTCATTCATTCACTTAATTAATTACTTAGAGTAAGTGATCCAGTTTATTTTAGACAATTCTAATACAAAATATTAGTTCAACTAATCAACAATTTTAATTAGTTTAAATAATAACAAAAATTAATAGTGTTAGAAATTATACTTGGACTTTATATTATCATGATAATAAAATTGCAACTTTTTCCCAAAAAAAATGAGAGTTGAACATCCAAATAATAAACTCTCACTTAGAAATGGATCACCTAACTATTATGATTGAAGACTTGGGCTAGACAAACTTTTAAACCCAAAAAACTGAAATTAAGCAATGTTGTCCAAACAAAACAAGCCCAAAATAGTTTTTTTAATTAAAGTTGTAGCCCAGGCCCAACAGTAGGCCCACAAGAGCCATTGCCAGGCCTAGAGGACAGCAAGCCAAACCAGCTGTCCGGCCCAACAGTCCAGACCAGCCATAAAGTCCAGCCCAAACGCTGGAAACACGCAGACAGCAAGTCAACTTATTCTCTTCAACAACATACAACAACTTGCTAAAAAAAACAACATGCTATACATAACACGTGCACTGTAAGTCTGTAACTTCTTCTCCCTTTTCCTTTTTTTTATTTAAAAATTCCATTTTCAATAGTTAAAAAAGTGTAATATTATTCCAAAAAAATGAACAAGGAATTTCAACAATTTCGAATATGAGAAAAAAAAATTATTATATGAACTATTCATAAAATAAATTGAAAAACGATTATTAAATATCATTATATCAATATTATTCGAATTCCAATAAATAAATAAAATTATTATGTTGCAATTTCATAAGTCCAAGTTTTAATACTAATAAGATTAAATTATATGCATCAATAAAGATCAAAATAGCATAATTAGGGAGGCGACTGATACCACTAATAGGATTTATGATGTGGAAGTATAAACAATTTATACAAATTCTATTCCCAAGAACAACCTAAAATACTATAATGAATCAATACCCATTAAAAAGCAAGGAGTTCAAGTTACTATTCTTATCAATAGTGGCGAGACGGTTATACCCTCCATTGTTCACTTAACCACTTTCCTGCCATCCAATTGCCACGTGTTTTTTTCCCGTCAAAATTGTTGCCTCTGTTGGGCGCGTGCCTAAAATTGCTGCTCCTACCTCTCCTTTCTCTTTCTCTTTCTCTTTCCTCCAATTTTTCCTCTGAACCCTTCCTCCATCTTCATCAGCGTCTCTAACCTAGATAATTCCCATCATTTTCTCTCTCCTATTTTCTCCCATTTTTATTTCATTTCTCTTCACTTGTATTGATTTCTTACTAAATTTTGCAAAGAATATGTGATTTCTTCCCATTTATGAGTTTGGGCAAAGAATATGTCGGCTCACTTGATCGATTTGCTCGGCCTCTTGGTTCTATGTTCAAATGCAATCTTTTGGTGGTAAGTACAATTGTCTACCTTTGTTTTAATATATTTTTTTCTTCATTCCTTGATTTCCTTTGATAAATCTCCTTCCCCTCCTTTTTTCAGATTTTCATTTGCAACATCAATTTTGAATTCTGATGCTAAAGATTAGGGCCTCCTGCCATGGAGATCAATGCTCGTGACTCCATAACGGCACAAGAGGTCAGGTCTTATACTTCCCTTTCTTCCTAATTCCTTCATTCTCCAATTTTCGGTGTTTTTTTCTCTAGATTCATCTCTATATGTGTTCCATGACTTTAATTTTCCACGTTATTAGAATACCCAGTTAGAAATTTTGACAATTTACACTGATTTCTGAAGCTCAATTGATGGATCAAAGCTTGAATTTTTTTTTTTAGTTAGGGTTCCGTAATTTTGAGGTACAGTTGCTAATTTCTGTATATTGCTGCGTTTTTCGTAGTTCTGTTTTTCTTTTTTTTTTATAAGAAGTTATGGGTATTACCCACTTCGTTATTTGAGCAATTTTGCTGTTTACTTCCTCCGTTTTTTAAAACCAAGTTCCTATCTTTTGAAGACAAAGAAAATTGGTTAATGAGAAATAGAGATTAAGTACATCAAAAGAGGCTCGTAATCCTCTTACATCGTGTTTGGGTTAAATTTTTTGATTTAAAGTTCATAAGTTGTTCAATAGTGTGAATTTTTTAAATTTACTACCTTTTTCATAGTTTGACATCTACTACGAATGCAATTCTAGAATTCCAATCTTGGGGCGCGTGTAGGTACCAATTTAAACTGTCGTCATCAATGAAGCTGTGAGAGGTTAGAGATATTTAGCTGTTTAAGGTTGTGTACAAACTGGAGGTTGTTGATAAGAACGAAGAGCAAGGGTAGGTCTACAAACGCTCCAGTATGGAAATAATGCATGAAAATTGTGTGCCATTTACATTGAGTGTTGGCCAAACCTAATACTCAAATGCACCCATAGAAGCGCCATAATGAGCCAAGAAGTACAACTCTACATGACCAAGATTCCCCTTTATAAGGATTTTTTCATTTATTCCTACCGTAATCCCTAAGTTATACCAATGTGAGATGAGACCATTGTGATTTCCTCTCATTGTCCTACAAAAGATCATAATGTAACTGAAAATGCTCTTAGAGGGCCTGGAACAATTTTGGAGAAGTTATGCTGAAAAAAACAGAAGTGTTTGGGATTATTGCGTTAGAATGAATAGATATGGCTTTCCTCTTTGTTTTAGCTTAACCTTATATGCTTTATCTGTATCTACTGAACGAGATCTTTTAATCCTTAGTTCTTTGGTGGCTTTGGGAAGATATTTGCCTCTCATTGACCAAGATGATCATATTGTGACATCTCCACATCCCAAGCAGGAATAGTAGAGCATATATGTTTTATATGAGAATAGAAAGCTAATGTGAAGGAAATTAGCTTGAAGAGGGAGGGAGATTAATCAAGTTGTTCTCTCAAGAACTGGTAGTCTGTTGAAAAGTTGTTGTAGCTTAGTGAAGCTACTATGTTTTCAGTAGAATTACTTTCTTTGAGCATCCTTTTTACGGTAGCATACTTGATGTGGTTGTTAAATGTGTAGCAATTTGTTTGATTTTTGGAACAGATCCGTTTGAGAGCTCTAACGTGCAATATCGTTTACAACTGAAGCAGCAGCAGATTTGGAAATGGTCAATAGGTGCGTCACAAGATTCGTTTAGTGTATTATCTCCGATAGAATTTTGATACCATTTTGATCCAACTTCTTGAAACTAATAACTTTTTGCTTCAAATTTAACAGGTATGGAGATTTCTAATGTGCAGCAAATATCATGGTGCAGTGCATAGACAGAATTCAGCATTTATTTCTTTCCCTTTTGCGATGTTGTGACCTTGAAATTTCTAAACCACCACGACGTCTTGAAGACCCTGAGCGCCTAGCGAGGGAGACTGTCTGTAAGTAATAATTTATTAAAGTGTGTCTCATATATTGAGATGTTTGTATCATATGGCACTATTATGTCTCCTTAAAAAGCCTTAGGAACATGACTACATGAGTGATTTAATAATAAGGGGAAATAAGAAAAGGAAGTGTAAGAAGTCTTCGTGATTAAACATTTGTGTACTTTATACCACCATGCTATGGTGATATATGATCTGGTGACTGGTATTATATATTTTTGTATCTTCTCCAATGCAGTTAGTGTTAGTGAAATAGAGGCACTCTATGAACTTTTTAAAAGAATCAGCAGTGCTGTGATTGACGACGGTCTCATCCAAAAGGTACGTGAACACTATCATTGGAGACTATACTTATTTATACCATTGTTAGTTTTTCTTGTTTGTTATTTGAGAACGTTTATGGAATATCTAATCGCGTTATCTAGACAGAGATATGTTTGCCTTGCATTCTCCATTACTACAAGATTTTAATTCCGGATAAGTTATGTCTAGAGTACGCTTAAATTCCTTAATAGACGGACATAATGAAATATTGTGTGCAAAAATGTCACTAGAAGAAGAATACTACATTTATTATTGGATGTCTCATGAATCATGATAGGAAGCAACACAGTGGGATTGTGGATAAGTAGAATTTGCTTCTTTATTTTGGATTTTCTTTGTCCATAAACCTCTAAGCTTGATGCAATGAAGAATTCTTGTCTAATTTGCATTGTGTGCTTTGCAGGAAGAATTTCAGTTGGCCTTATTTAGGACAAACAGAAGGGGGAGCTTGTTTGCTAACAGAGTAAGTCCTCTTGGCTAAAACTTTGGTTCTCCTTCACCCCAACCCCCGCCACCACCTCCTGCACAGTTTATGAGCAGTGGTGGGGGTTTTGGGTCAAGCTTTAGTCCTGAAAACCCAATTCCACCACCTTCACCAGGACTGTCTCTTGGAATTGTGAAGAGCCCGTTCTCTTATGATGAGCTGGCAATGGCAACGGATGGGTTCTCGGAAGCTAACCTCTTGGGTCCAGGTGGATTTGGGTATGCTCACAAAGATGTCCTTCCAAATGGTAAAGATTTGCTGTTAAGTCCCTTAAAGTTGGTAGTGGACAGGGAAAGCGCGAGTTCCGGGCGGAAGTTGAAATTATTAGTCTTGTCCATCACAAACATCTTGTCTCATTGGTTGGATATTGCATCACTAGGTCACATAGGTTGCTGGTTTACGAGTTTGTTCCAAATGGTATCATGGAGCATCATCTTCATGGTTAGTTGTTTTCTGGTTTCGTTTTTTGTCCGCATTAGCTTTCTTTGCATTAGAATTGGTATGTGTCTTTTGAATATATTAACATTATCAGCTTAGGTTTATTTTTGATTTTTTTATTGATTTTGATTTTTTCTTATTGGAAGAAAGTTATCGAGTTATAGAGGAGAGGAACTCCGGAGGATCGCGATTTTGCTATTGAATGCGTGCACACTTCTCTTGTTCTCATTGGTGTTCTTCGTTACTTCGTCTCTAAACTCATGCGCTCCTTCCTAAACCCTGATGGCAAGATCGTCAAAAAAGGGTAATTTTCTTCTTCTTTGATTTCAGGGATGCTTTTTTATTGCTAATATTTGGGTGACTTGTGTTGTTTTTATGTGGGTTACTTTTTAAAATCGGATTATAATGTGCAGGCAAATGGTAATTAGGGCGAGGAATTTGAGCTCTGCTGCTAATTTCATCCCTCCTAAGTCGTTTCGAGTTCGCCGAATGTATTATAACAACGAGGTCTTTTTTTCTCTTTCGTTGTTTGTTTTGATCTTTGTTGAAAACTGAATTTTATTCTTTGAAAATAACGTTTTGCTTATTAATATTAGAAGCTTAGATGATGGAATGTGATCTTGTTGTCTTAAATGCTTGTAGTAAGCTTATATGTGTTTTGGTAGTTTATGCTTGTAGAGTGGGAGAGGGAGAGGGAGAGGGAGAGGGAGAGGGAGAGGGAGAGGGAGATGGAGATGGAGATGGAGATGGAGATGGAGAGGAAGAGGGAGATGGAGAGGGAAAGAGAGAGGGAGATGGAGATGGAGATGGAGAGGGAGATGGAGAGGGAGAGGGAGATGGAGAGGGGGATAGATTGAGATGGAGATCACATACATAAAAGGTGTTATCATTACCTGAACATATTAGTAATAAAAAAAGTCAAAGTGTATGTACCTCCAAAATATTAGCTTGCAGAGGAATATAGTTCCTAGAGTGTTCTGATATACGCGATTCTGAATTTGACAACATTGTTCGATGTTTCGAAGGCATTAATCTGTAGAAAAAACTGAAGGAAAGAGGTGGGTAAGAGTGTAAAATTGGTAGACTGCTGTGTTTTTATTGATTGCTTAAATGCTGCCACTAAATCTCTTCCGACAGGAAAGAGATCTACATCTTTTTGGTTTACAAAATAGTTCTTGTATCAATTGTGTTTACTAAAAAACATTTTAGCTGCTTTTACAGTCAGTGACTCGGAGCGAATACAAAACCATGCATCTTGCTACATCAGTTAAATACTTGTTGAGCAGGTGTGACCTAAAATATTATTTTCATGTCAGCATTTTTATATTAGCGTTGCTTTCCGAAGGGGATGCCATCCTAGATGGAGTAGGTGGTTTTTGTCCTCGATATTAGCTATATTGTCTTGGGGTTCGGCGCGCCATTGTAAGAAGATATTAGCCATATGTCGGCCCTCTTGATCGATTTCCTTGGCATTGAGCTTCAGCCTCCTGGTCAACTGCCCTAACAGTTCCCCCTGCCCAGCAAGGGGGTGTGCAAGGGATGTGAGGGGTGTGTGAGGGGTGTTGTGCAAGGGGGAGGAGGCTAGCAGGAGGTGTGCCTGGCAAGGGGTGTGCGGGGGTTGTGAAAGGGGAGGGAGTAGGGGGGTCTGTGCTAGGTGGGGGGAAATGTTCCCGGGGGGATGGGGAGGCGGCAGCGGGCGGCCGCGGGCCGGGCTGTGGGGAACTGGGAAGGGGGTGCATGGGGCGAGTTGGGGGGTCAGTGTGGGGGTCGCTGGGTGCTTGGCTTGGGGGGGTGGGAAGTTGTTGGACGGGGGCCCGTTAGGGAAGTTGACCTGATGGATTTCTCGTGGGGGGCTCGAAAGGGATGGGGCCGTGGGGGCGCTTTGAATATTCGGAAATAACGGTTGAAGGGGGTGGCAGGGGGTGTGGAGGGTGTTGTGCAAGGGGTTGGAGGCCGGGCACGGGTGTGCCCGGGCGGGGGTGTGCAGGGAGGCTTTGGATTGGGGGAGGTGGTGGGAACTATGCGGGGGATGTGAGGGGTGTTGTGCAAGGGGAGGAGGTGTGCGGGGGGGTTGTGGAGGGGAGGAAGTGGGGGACCGTGCGGGGGGTCGGTGGGGGGCAGGCGGGGCGGTGCAGGTGGGTGGTGCTGGGAATGGGCTTAATGGGGCAGGTGGGGCTGTGCCGGGGGGGCTGTCAGGGGGTTTGCTGGACTTCACTCACTTTCTCAATCTTCTTCGTCTCTCTCCTCTTTTTACAAGAATTTCGTGCTTCGAGTTAGACATTCTTTTTAAATTTACTAACAATATTATAATCATTACATTTATTACCGCCTATCCTTAGTTTAAAAAGCGTGCCTTGGGCGCGCCTAGGCGTCAGGCGAGTTGAGGTGCAAACCTAAACGCATCTGATAAGCCAGGCGAAGCGTTGTACGATAGGCGACCTGAGGCGCGCGCTTTTCGCCGCCTTTGGGTGAGGCGCAAGGCGCACCGCCTTGACGCTTTTAGTGGAGAGGCGCCGAAGAGAGGGGGAGAGAGTAGATCTGAGTTAAAAGGGTAAAAAATCCAAAAAACTTCCAAATTTAGACTTACCTTGGTTTTGATTTAGCAATTTCGAGCAAAAGCCCTTTGTTAATTGTTGTAAATTTCATCAAAACAAGCCTTAAATATAAAACCATAATTTGGAAGAAAAACCGTAATTCACGAATGGGTGGAAATTGGTGGTGGCCAACTCGCCGGAGGTGACAGAGTATGCCGGCGAGCCAACCACCATCATCCGCGACAACGTATCTCCAGCAGCCAGCGGAAGCAATATTCAGGTCAGTCCATTCAAACTTCTTCGATCTTCTCTCTTATTCTCTCTCCTCTCTTCTCTTCTTCGATCTTCTCTCTTCTATTCATCTTCTGCTCATTTTTTAATTCTTCGAACATCAGATTATTTTATATTCTTCGATCTTCATGTAAGCTTTGAATTCAACTTTCTTTTTCCTTTTCTTTTACCTTTTCCTTTTCTTTTTATGTTGAATGGTGTTCGTGCATTATTGAAGTAAAATGGGAGGGTACCCCAGTGCTGTAGACTGTAGTGCAGTCCTTTGTGTGTAATTTTTCCTTTTTTGTTTTCTTTTCAAAGTGTGCAATTTTTTTAAGTAAAAAAGATGTCACTTTTATTATATATTTGTTTTCTTAAAGCCATATTTATTTTACTTTGAAATGGGACTCATCTCTTGAAAATTTAATACCAAAAAGCTAAATAATAATAAAAAAATAAAAAGTGCGCCTCGCCTACGGGATGCCTGCGCCTTTGCCTTGCGCCTTGCGCTTTATTCCTCGGCGTGGTGCGCCTTGCGCCTTTTAAAACTAAGCGCCTATCGAACGAGCTTCATTTTTTGAAGATGGGGTAATCTTAGCTTGATGAACATCATTAACCTGTGCAGGTGATGGCTGCAAGGATTCCCTATGTGAAATTGCAATGAACAATAATAAAAGATGGAGATGGAGAGGGGGAGAGGGAGAGAGATGGAGAGAGAGAGAGAGATGGAGAAGGATAGAGGGAGAGGGAGAGGGAGAGGGAGAGGGAGAGGGAGATGGAGATGGAGAGAGGGAGAGATAGATGGAGATGGAGAGAGGGAGATGGAGATGGAGATGGAGAGGGAGAGGGAGATGGATATGGATATGGATATGGAGATGGATAGAGGGAGAGGGATAGAGGGAGAGGAAGAGAGAGAGATGAAGAGAGGGAGAGGGAGAGGGAGAGGGATAGGGAGATGGAGAGAGGGAGAGAGGGAGATGGAGTGAGAGAGAGAGGGAGATGGAGAGAGGGAGAGAGGGAGATGGAGATGGAGATGGAGAGGGAGAGATGGAGGGAGAGGGAGAGGCCTGTGGAATTTATGGTTCGGTCTGATTGCTCCTCTAATTCCCATATTTCTCTCACCTAACTCCTTTTCCTTTAAATTTCATTACCCATCTTTTTTTTTTTGCCTCAGACAAAGCTCGCCTACCAAAAATGGATTTCTTGGAATCCCTGGAGATGCAAATGTTAGCCATTGGTGTGGCGATTCTTGTTGTTATTGCTACACTTGTTTTCTTCACCAGTAAGAAGAAATCTAGAAGTGTGTTTGATTTGATTCTTTATGTTTCTCTATGTTTTTGTGTATTCTACATGAAAAAATAAAGAACATCTTGTGCTTACTATTGTACATTTTGTAGTTTGTTTGGATCCTGAAAATTTCAAGGATTTGAAGCTTGTGAAGCCACCCAAATCAGCCATAATGTTGCTAGGTTCACATTTGCACTTCCTACTACTACTTCAGTGTTGGGTCTTCCCATTGGGCAACACATAAGCTGCAGGTATTCATTGTTCATCTTGCTTCTTTTTGATTTTTTTTTTTAATAAAAAATTCAGTACATATTTTTTATACTGTAATAATATTAAAGTAACTTGATTCATTTGTGGTTTTTTTGACTATTTAGAAAGCTAGATCAGGAAAACCATTTTGCTTGTGTAACATAATTTGTTGTGATTTTCCTATAAGTTTATTGTTTCATTTGTCTCGGAAAGGAATTCTTACGACGTTTCATGTTAGCGGGCCCTAAATCATATTGGAGTGCCTTGTGGTTGTGGTTGTGGTTGTGGTTGTGGTTGTGGTTGTGGTTGTGGTTGCTTTATTACTTCTTCTTTGCTTAGTGCATAGAGTTTTTTGAACTTTACTTAGTTTTAATGTCACAATTAAAGAAAGGAAACTTGTTTTTATGTGTTCAAACAGCGCAAAGGATAGTTAAGGTGAAGAAGTCCTTAAAATACGCTCCAACTACATTAGACTCTGATGTTGGATGCTTCGAGTTACTGATCAAGGCATGTCTGTTTTAGTTGGTTTCACTCCTCATTTTCTGTACTTGGTAATATGAGGTTGCGTCTTTGTTCTCACAATCTTAGAGTTGATTTTGTGCATGATAGATGTATCTGCAAGTAAGGATGTCACACCATTTCCAGAGAGATGCGTGTTGGTGATTATCTTGTTGTGAAGGGACCTAAGGTGTGTTCAGGATTTGTTCGACTCAAGCTTAGCTGGTTATTAATTTATATGGAGTGCCTTTTGTGCTATGATAGCAGTTTACCGTAGAATGCAGCATTAGCAAGCCTAATTTCATAGATCTTGTTTGTTGAGTTCTTAGGAACGCTTCAGATACCAGCCTGGTCAAGTTAGAGCATTTGGGATGCTTGCTGGAGGTTCTGGCATCATTCCAATGTTTCAAGTAATTTGTATTGCTCACCTTTTTCAAACAAACCGTTCTTCATTGTCCCATTTATCGAAAATTTTTGTACGACTCACACAACAAAAACCTTAATTGTGTTGGTTATGTGTGAATCAGGTAGCTAGAGCCATCTTGGAAAATCCGAAAGACAAAACAAAAGTACATCTAATTTATGCAATGTATTATTACATTATAATTATAACTTGCAAGAAATAATTAAATTTGTTATCACAAACACAAAACCAAAATTACATTATCAAGAATTAATGTTAGTAGTTACAACACTTGTATATATTCACAAATATAATCGCATATCTGGGCAAGATTAGCTTCTTGTTGGTAACTTTAAGAAGATTTTCTCCTAGGAAATTAATAAAATGATTTTGTTTTGGTTAACATGATAATCAAGTGTTCTGTTTAGGTACTTCCATAATTTCTGTGCTGCCTACTAAAAATGGAAGACGTATCAGGTAGGAATCGAAACATCCGGGTCATGAGGGTCGTCAAGCCCGAGCCATTGGAATTGAAGCATCCGGGTCATGAGGGTCATCAAGCCCAAAATATGAACCCGGATCATGAGGGTTGTTAAGCCCGAGACATTGGAATCGAAGTTGAAAGAATGGAATTAAGGAGAAGTTCCAGCATGTCTGGTCCAGTTGACCTCTTTGATCGCAAAATCTACATCAGAGGGAAATGGTGAGGAAGATGGTGATGAGGGTTATAATTCTAATTCATCTGCTGAGAAACATGTGAAGATGAGATGTCTTTTCTGTCCCTCTCAGAGTGTTAGTGATGGATCTGTTTATCAATAATTGTATTAATATGGAAAGCAACTGGAGCGTTTAAAATCGGCTTAAATTATTTCCGCTTATATTGCCATAGAACTATTCATACTAATTGTCGCTTTCTTGGGGTTCGGCGCGCATCGCGCGTCGAACAACAACTAGTCTACAAAAGGGAGTTAAGTTATTATACCTTTGTAGCGTGCCTCATTGATGTTAACTTTAGAATCTCAAGTGATTTCCCTCCACAAATAGTCCACCACCACAGTGAAGATTATATATTGGTTTACTAGAACCTAAAACAAACTCTTTGTTTTGTATGAACTTTTGAAATAAAACCTAGTGAGAAACTCTCTCACTTGCTGTGTCTTATGTCACGGCAATATATGTGTTATGTATGTAAGTCAACTACTCACATATATATTTGGGCTATAGTAAGCATATAAAAGGAATGATTTGTTTTCCTTTTAATTAAGATAATATCAATCCATTAATTGATTGATTTTCTCAATCAATTAGTTATTGATATCAATCAATCTGTTATTGATATCAATCAATTATCCTATAATTGATTTTGACCCAAATAGAAAGATATTACCATAGCCAATTTGTTTTATACACAAAAGAATGTATTGGCATTAGCACATAATATTAGTCTAAAAGACTAACTGGTCGACGTTGTAGTTTATGTGTGACCATGTAGGTCCAAATTAGTTTAGTAGTAATCATTTATTAATATTACAAGTCAAGATTGGCTTCTAGCAAAGCATCATGACTACCCAAACCATACTTGGATTCATATAATTATTTATAACATTTGAGTTATGCACTTGATCGTAGGACATACTCCAACAATAATAACACATATACTCCCTTCGCCTCTTTTTAATAATCTACACATTTTCCTTTTTGGTCTGTTTCTTTTAATCTACACAGTGTTAATTTTTCTATTCTTGGTAACATGTCCTATTTAATTTCTCCTCTTTTTCGACCCATGTCATCCCCTTTTTAATATTTTAACCCACTTTTTAGTTTATCTCTTTCACTTTTCAGTTTTTCTCCCTACCTTTTCAGTTTCTTTCTCATACTTTTGGACTTCCTCGTTGATTCTCCTCCAAAGTGAAGTGAGTAAACTAAAAAAGAAAATGAGGCAGTAAGCATAAAATTTCCCACCCAAATCCTAACATAATTCTAACCCCAAAACTTAACTATCAAAACTAATATAATCCCTATACGCCATCTAATCGATCTAGGATCGCCGCTAGTTATCTAGGCCAATTGGAGGAGTGAAGCAAACCATGTAGCTCTCTTCTTCTTGACCGGGAACGTCCTCCAGATGCTCACCTCCTAGCAATCCAAATACGTGCTTAGCATACCCAAGATAAACACAAAAGAGATGGATAATTTAGTGTAATATAAGAATGAAGGAAAAATAGTGGGTTTTGTGTGTAGAATAAGCACTAGTAGAAAAATGATAATTTGCGTCTCCTTATTTGCGGCGAACAAAAGAAAGAATGACGTAAATTTTCAAGAACAGATGATTTGCATCGGATGTTAACAAAGATCCAACGCAAATAACCACAACAAATGAGTAAAAAGAAGATTTGCGTTGGACGATCTAGAGCATGTGACGCAAATGATTGAAGCCAAAGGGTCTTTGGATCCAACGATGTGCATCAAACGTGCCCAAGTGTGCGATGCAAATACCATTTGCGTCGGACGTTGACGAATGTTCGACGTAGATGATGAAAGCCCAAGGTTTTTGGATCCGATAATGTGCGTCGAGTTGTCCCGAGTGTGCGACGCAAATGGCATTAAATAAGTTTTGGGCCATGATTAGCGTCGGATGGGCCACAAGACACGATGCAAATCATGGGTTTCCCAATAGGGTTTATTTCCAAACCTTTCTTCTTACTTTCTCCAGCCGTTTACTCTCTCACTCTCACACTTCAGATTTCCACTTCACAACACAGTACACACCCTCAAATTCGATCATCCCTTCAAATCAATTACCTTCATCTCTCTTTCGCATCTCATCTCTCTCATATCTCTTTTGCATCTCAATTCGACAGAGGAGCAGCGAGCGACAATTCGACTGAGTGTTATGACTTGCAGCAAGTTTTTGGTCAGACGGAGAAGGAGAAGGAGGAGACCTCCGGCGAGTGCAACGAAATTTGAACCTCGCCGCCGAGTGCAACTGGTTGAAGCAGATAAATTTTGCACCGTTCATGATTTGTTTCGATCTTTGCGGTAAGTTTCATAAAAAATTTTCTCTTTTATTTAAGACCATATAAATCAAGTTACCTTTGATTACTAATTTTGAAATTTCTAATTCAATTTCTATCAATTTTAGAGTTTAGTTCGTTTGAGTTGAACTTTCAATTGATTTATCTCAGGTTATCAAAAGGATTGAAGATCTGAAGATCTGAGTAGTTTATTTCGTTTTTCTTTGAATTAGGCTTTCATCCTTGTTCTCAAGATCTGAGTAGTTTCCGTAATTATGTGATTTTGTCTTTTTGATTTTCTGTAATTTATATATTTTTTTGTAACAAGTGTCTGTAAAAACATCGCTTCTAGTCAATGTCAAAATTCAATCTCTTTTGCAGTTATTTTGGGTGTATTTTTTTTAATAAGTGTTTCTGTAATGTTCTTTTAAGATCTGTTGCAACCTTAAAAATGGATGATAAGTTGTACAAGAAATTGCAAATCATTTATATTACCCTTTGTCCCTTTCTCAATTTCACGAAATTAATTTTTTTTTGATAAAAAAAGTCATTTGTGTCAGATGGTGTTCAATGTCCGACGCAGATTCACTTTTTTTTTAATATAAAATGGATGATTTGCATCGCACACAGACCAATATGCAACGCAGATGGTGCTGCTGGTGCTGGGGCTCAAGAGTCATGTGCGTCGGACTATGCAGTACATTCGACGCAAATAGCACTAAATCTGCATCGTGTTCTAATCCGAAGCATATCATATTTCCCAAATTTGGGTCGAGATCTGTGGCGTCGGACCGATGTCCGACGCAAATGGTGGTCCCAGGTCTGATGCAAATCATTAATTATGTACTAGTGAAGGGTGGCTTTTTTCCTCTCTTTTTCTTTCTTCAATTGGATCGAACGAAATGTTGGAAATGAACTGATTTCTTGATCAGTTTTCAGCAGCAATATGGACAAAAATGGGTTACAAAGGCTTAAAAATTTGATTAAGCTCTTCTATTTTCTGCCTCTTTTCCTAGATTTTCGGTCATCATAAAAGTATAGGAGGCGAACTAAAATTAAATACACAAATGGTCCAATACTTTCCTAGTTTAAATGTGCAATCTAAGTGCTAGAAAATATTTAATTTCTTATTAAATAATTCTATAGATATAACATTTATGAAGTTGATAAAATATATATTTATAAGATATAAAATTTTTAAAGAATAAAATATTATATTTTTAGCAGAAATTAAACGCAAAAAAGTTAAGAGCGAAATTTGGGGTGTTACTAGGGGGCCAATGATGCGAGTCAAGTTCGAGTTTGGCTAAATTTGACTAAACTCGAACTCGAACTCTTATGTCTAAACGCAACTCGACTCGAAAACTCGCGAGCTCGAAAATTTAAACTTGAAAATCGAACTCGAGCTTATACACGAACTCAAGCTCAAACTCGAACTCGGTTTAAGCTCGAACGACTTATTTATTAATGCTTAAAAATGCAACGCATTCTTTGTGGAATTCAAATACAGGCAAGAATCACATACCGACAATAATTTACTAGTCTAGCTAGCCATAAAGAACCACAATTTTAAGTAATCATTACTCAATTTCTACATAGATATATAGGTAGTTGAAAAATCAATAGTAGCAATACAAAAATTATTTTCGATTTTATGGTTTGAGATTGAGATTTTGTTATATAACTAAGGAAATTCGGGAATGTTGATACCCTAGAATGATTGCCACCTTGTCAGATTCGCTGAAGTGAGGAACGTGATACCAAAAGGGAGAGGCAGAAGGAAAGGGCCGACAGGGAGATGCCGAGATGGAGAGGCTGAGAGGGATTAGGGTTTGCTTCTTTTCTTTTCTTTTCTCTGGCTCTTACTCAGAAATAATCACATGCCTTGTTGATGGAAGATTTAAGGGTGTTGATGGAAGATATGGTAGAATCAAGTAATGGGCCTGACCACTTGGGCTGAGGATATGTGATTAGTAAATGTGCCAAAGGACACAAAGGAGACAAAAAGGTTAAAACAAAAGGTGTATTTCTATTTCATGTATATATATATATATATATTTTTAAAGTTTAAATACATATTTGTTAGTATAAAATATTACATAAACTATTTTTCAAGTATATCAAGAACTTTTCGAGTCGAGTATTGAGTAATTCAACTCAACTCATTAGTGTGTCGAGTCGAGTTTGAAATCAAGTCGACCTCACTCGAGCCGTGTACTGATCGAGTTTTGATCGAGTCGAACTCGAGCAGCTCACGAGCCGTCTCGTCTCATTGCCACCCTTAGGTGTTACAAATTATGCTTGTAAGGTTTTCTTTTCACTTCCAATATGCCATATCATAACCACCTTATCCATCTCATTTTGAAAGTCAAATGTAGGGTTTTAGTCTTTGAGAGGGTGTGGGAAGAAAGTGGCGGGTTTACAACAACAGCAAGCAACTACTGTACTACTACTAAACATCTTCTGATGTCAGCTGCCAATTTCGCTTACACTATTTTCAACGCATCTTCGCACACCCTCGCCAGCCCTTATCTCACCTCGCGCATTTTCTCCTCTTTCTCTTTCTCTCTCTTCCCGCCGTCTCCCAGGTATCATCTTCTTCTTTTCTCTCTCCTCTTTTTCAGATTCAAATTCATTGTTTTTACTTAGATTTTGGCTTGTTTTACAGGTGCATTTTCAATCGCACTAGAACAATTTCCGCCATGGCTGGTGATGCGAAGGTTAAAGCTGGTGATACGAAAGCTAAACCTAAAACTGGTGAGTTTCAAAATTCGAATTGAGTAGTAATGTCGCTTAATTGAGTAGTAATGTAATGTAGCTGTTGATGACTTTGAATTTTGACCGATCTTTAGGTGGTAAGAAGAAGGAGGTGAAGAAAGAGACTGGTTTAGGGTTAACTTATAAGAAGGCTGAGAATTTTGGGGAGTGGTATTCTGAGGTATCTGATTATTGTGGTTATGTTAGATTAATGTACATTTAGTAATGATTAATGAATGTTTTTTATTACTGTGTTGAAATGTTATGCTTGATTGATGCAGGTTGTTGTCAATGCTGAGATGATCGAGTATTACGATATCTCGGGGTGTTACATTCTGAGGCCATGGACTATGTCCATTTGGGAGTCTATGCAAGTAAGTTGCTGTCATTCTTTTATATTATGATGTCAGGCTGCTATAACACTACTATATGGATAAGGGATTAAGGGGTGCTGATGTCGAACTCATATTGTTTTTTGTGTTATGTCTCATTGTAGCTTGTTTGTGTACCTTTCAAGTTTATGTATTATACTTAGAAATGGCCCTAAGGCAAGGTTACAGTTAAGTTATCTTCTTCTAAATGTGTTATGCTTCTGTCGTTTTGATGTTGGTGGAGTAATCTATATGATTTAGCTTGCTTTTAGATTCCAAGCTTGACTAAGCATATATAAGATGTCATTTAGGCAAAGTTTTGTCAAGAGATGTCTGCCTCAATAAATTGTTGGTCCTGCTTTCAAGGAAAGTGGTTTATGGATGTGAGATTGCTTTTCCATTTTGCGTCTCATTTTTGGATGGAAGTGATGGGAGGTTCTGATAAAATTAAATGGGAAGCTTTTGAAAGCAGTAAAGTTAGATGTACTATTATTGAGATAAATTGCATGATGAATCACAGTTTGCTAGAAAAGGATATAAAATATAAAGTCCTTCTGAAAGTTGTCACGAGAATCAAGGAAAGGATTCATTAGATTGGATGTGCTTGATGGTGAACTCGAAGATGAGTGATGTATGTGGAGCATTTGGTCTGTTCCTCATTTCTTCTTTTCATCTTCTAGGAAAGATACGCTTTTGTGGAATGAGGGAGTATTTGCAAGGATAAGGTTGTGTGTATTAACTTTTATCCCACTCAGGGTTGAAGCTCCTTTAGAGGCATTGGGTTATGATAATATTCGACATGCCTTTTAAAATGCATGTTAAAAAGGCATATTGAAAATAAGAATACGAGTTAGATTATTCTGAGATTATATCATTGTGGAATGTGTAAGTGATTAATTCGGAATGGCTTGGAGAATACAGAGGCAAGGCATGTTGACACATGAACATAAAGGAATGGGCAACATCTAATATGATTTACAATGACATGCCTTCTTTGTCTAACCATATATTGTCTTCTTATCTCTAAGGACGCTTTGGACCTTTGGTAGTCCTGTTTCTGACTTGGTTTTTGGATTATTAGTAAATAAATGTACTAGAAGACACCTGAGGTACAAAAGGGAGATCTAGACACATAATTAGCAAACCTTCTATCTTCAAGTGGCATTAAGTATATAGGGCTATGAAGCACTAAAACGCCCCCCCTTGCATTTTTTTACTCTTGAAATGTTTTCATTTCTGATTCACCCAGAAATGCAAACTAAGTGCGTGAAAAGTGCCAATTTATTGCCAGAAATCATCAGGGTGAGTTTCCCCTTCTTTCAGAGAATAGAAATAGAGTATAGCATAGCTGAAATTAGGCTGTGTTTCTCACGTTAAAAAAAAAAACAAGTTTCAGGATAAAAAAGTCAGGTTAGGTGAGGTAAGGGCCACTTAATTTATATAAGAGTTAATTTTACAACTAAATATGCGTTTAACTGATGCTAGTTCATATAGAGAGTTTAATTGAATTATGATGACTACTATGTGTATCTTCAATGATTATATTGGTCATTCTATTTTTTTAAATTCCCAGGAATTTTTTGATGCGGAAATCAAAAAGATGAAGATCAAGAACTGCTACTTCCCTCTGTTTGTCTCACCTGGTGTATTGGAGAAGGAGAAGGACCATATTGAGGGTTTTGCCCCAGAGGTAAATCCATACATTCATGTTATTCTTATTGGTTGTATTAAGATTATGTGAGACGGAGTGTGTCCATACTCCATGTAAAAGAAAAATACTTGCGTTGTTACCAGGCTGATCAAGACTGCGTGACCTGTCAGTAGAATTGCTCGGGTTTTGACTTCTTACTGCTGTCAGCATTGGAATAATTATCGTGATTGTTAACTTTTTCTTTCAGGTTGCATGGGTAACAAAGTCTGGACAATCTGACTTGGAAGTACCTATTGCTATTCGTCCCACTAGTGAGACTGTTATGTATCCATACTACTCAAAGTGGATCAGGGGACACCGTGACTTGCCTTTAAGACTTAATCAGTGGTGCAATGTTGTCCGCTGGGAATTCAGCAATCCTACTCCTTTTATCAGGTAACTTATGGTGTACTTTTCTACAAAATGCTCTGGAGTTCAATATGCTGTACAACTTTCCACTTCCTTTTTTCCCTAGCATACTGTGTGTGATATCTCCATTAGAGTCACCCAGTCTAGATTTCCTTATCACTTTAAAAAGCTAAAGATTCATGCAGATGCAATAATATAAAGATAATGTTAACCTGAAGGACTGACAACTATGGAAGTATCATGAGTTATTCTTATCTTTCAGCTAGCAGTTCAATCATACTATGTGCTGAAATGTGGGTACCAAGATCAGGACAACTATATCTATGTGTATGTTTATATGGAAAACCATACATCTTCCTGTCAGAAATTTAAGTTCTACTCGAGGCTGTTGTAAGTTGTACAGTTGGAGCAAAGCTTACATTTGGAAGGAGCAGTTTTCTTTATCTTTGGTATTATAATTTTGTGGGATAGTTTTGTATAAGATAGTTGCTGAAAATAATTATTGCTTTGGCCATGATTCTCTTAATTCGTCATGCTCCCTTGGTGTTGTGTTAATACAGTTTTTCACTGATCAAAGAGTCAAAAGTAATAAAAAGGCACATTTATCTAAATAAGCCTCTTTTTTTGTTGAGAACAAAAATGATTTTATATAAATAGTCTAGTGAGAGAAAAATGAATTTCATAATTATGTTATGACTTGCAAATTATCATGTACCAACTAATAGTGCTTGTCCATGTGTTTGAAGGAGTCGTGAATTTCTCTGGCAAGAAGGCCATACAGCTTTTGCAACACAGGAAGAGGCAGATGCTGAGGTATGATATTGCTTCACCTAGCTAGCTAAGTATTAACAAGTACTTCTATATTCAACGACATTAATGTTAGAGCCTTACATCTGTGAAATTATAGTTCCCCTTCTTTCAGAGAGTGGAAACGCGACTAATTTCACATTTTGAGGTGTGGTATATATGACAGATCATAGTAGGAATAAACAATATTTGCATTCTACATTTTGGGAATTTGTATTTTGGCTAAGTTAGAAAGTGTTTGTTTTATTTTTTGTCTGTTATTCTTTTCCCTTTGGGGGGGGGAAGAGAGAGAGAAAACTTCTTTGTTCATATCTGCTTGATCACACATTTACATCTAGTATTTTGTTGAGCATCTCCTTTAGTTAATATACCCAGTGCAGCTTGCGAAGAAACATGAAAGGGCTAAATAATATGAGGTTGCAACAATCATCTTAATATATTTGAAGACGTCCATTTATAGCCTTCTTCAAAGTTCTGGCTATGGGCCTTATTCAGAGTATTAGCTACCCTTGCTCCAATTGCATAACCCTACACAGGAAGTATATAGAAATAGGTATTAGCATACAGAGAGAGAACCATAGTACACATTAGTGGATGACTACTTTTAACTAAAATCTGTGTCGTAGTTACTCTTTAAACAAACTCCCTTTAAGAATTGGTAAGGTACTATGTAAACCGATCTAATCTTGGCTTTGTACATTATATTATACCTTTTTTTTTGTCGGTTACTTTGTATTATACTTCTGTTGTACTTTCATGGGTAACTTTATTTTTACACCTCTTGGAGAACAAAGGGAACTAAGTAATCCTTTTCTTTTTTCAAAATTCAATATAGTTGTTAAATGATCTCATCCATTCATTAGTAGCCGAAAATATTTTCTTCTTTTTGTCTTATCTTTTAATTGCTGCATTAGGTTCTAGATATATTGGAACTCTACCGGCGAATATATGAAGAATTTTTGGCTGTTCCAGTTTTCAAGGGCAAGAAGAGTGAAATGGAGAAGTTTGCTGGTGGATACTACACTACAAGTGTTGAGGTAGTCACATTGTTTTTAGAGAGAGTTGAAATTACTTTTCGTTAATGTTTGATTTATTTAAAATTTTCTGTCTTGATGAACATAGTAGTACACTAATTTTTTTTTTTGTCTTTTTTTCTATATACTTCGAGTTTATTTTTTTTTTTAATATTCTGGCTTTACAAATTGATTTCTCAATCATATTTTCTCTCTTTCCATTGCAGGCTTTTATTCCGAACACTGGGCGTGGTGTACAAGGCGCAACCTCACACTGTTTAGGGCAAAATTTTGCAAAAATGTTTGAGATAACGTACGAAAATGAGAAAGGAGAGAAGGCAATGGTTTGGCAGAACTCATGGGCGTACAGTACCAGAACGGTCTGTTTTCGACCCTTTTGTTATTATTGTTTACTTTTGTTCTATTGGAGCTTCCTTTTGTGCAACTTTTCTGTCTTTAGCATCTTGATGAGATATTCCTTTTGGACCTTTTTATGTTGGAAGTTGGAATGCAAATATACTGTCTTCGACCAGATAGAGAGAGCTAATGCATTCCTATTTCCTTTTCCCTTTTTCTGTCAATTAAAGTTTCAAAAATTGTGTAGCAAATGGCAATATATACTTCAACATAGACCAATGGAAGAAAACAATATCTAATTAGATCAGATATGTCGTTCAGTTTGTCAACTACTATTCCAGTGTTGATTACAATATAGGCAGGATTGAGAAAGACAGGATACTATAATTTCTATAGTTGTATGCCCTGAAAAGAATGAGCCACATGAAAAGAGAAATGTAAACAAAAAACAGGAGGAAAATAGAGTAGCAACACTCAACCATACCAAAGAGTGGCAGGACTCACAAATCTCAGATGATCTGCATTAGTGGTTCAAAATTTTTAGTGTCAACCACAGAGATGAAACAACACTATTAACATGAGTGGAACATCTGGTCATATCGGAACTGATTGATATTGCTTACATTAATTGACTGAGTGATCAATATGGTTTCCTAAGATCTGATATCTTTGTCAATATGCAGATAGGGGTCATGGTGATGACACATGGCGATGACAAAGGCCTAGTTTTGCCACCAAAAGTAGCAGCTGTCCAAGTCATTGTGGTGCCTGTCCCTTTTAAAGATGCAGACATGCAAGGAATTTATGATGCTTGTACTTCCACCGTCAAGATATTGAATGAAGCAGGTCTTCGGGCTGAGACAGATCTTAGGGATAACTATTCTCCCGGCTGGAAGTACTCACACTGGGAGATGAAAGGTGTTCCTTTGAGGCTTGAGATTGGACCAAAGGATTTGGCCAATAGTCAGGTATACATGTTCTTTTGTGCTCTCTGAGCTATCATTTTCTTTCAGTCTCAACTTGTTCAAATCGATGTCCTGATTATATGTGTTGCTATTATTATCTAAAAGATGCTGCGCTTCGTTATCTGATCAATTGTTTGTATGTGATGATTTTGCTGATTAGTTCTTGATTTAACTTCTTCTGTTTCAACATTGCCATATCTTCCGAGTTTCCCCGTCTTTTCATGCTGCAATAGTCTCATGCACATTCATGAAGACCCGAAAAAGGTCAGACTTGCCGAAGGCTGTGATGGCTGATATTGTATTTTAATCGCCTGTGATAGATGTTACGTACTGATCTATTTGCTCAAAGCAAAGCTGATTCAATAGTCACTATTCTGATCGAAGTTTTTTACATGGGTCTCCCAATGGAATAACTTCAGTATGATGAGAAGCAATATTTTGCTACTCTGCGGAGAGCATATGCCTGAAGTACTGAACTGGGAGCAGCTTTGTGGCAGACTGTTCGAAGGGGAAAGAGTATTAGGACATGAATCGCCCTTTACAATTGAAATTTTGTTGAGTACTAGCAGTTCAGAATCTGGTAAATTTGGGGTTTGATTACCTGCGTAGGTGGCAATGGAGTGCCTCATTGTGAAATGGAGAATTCTGATGTTCATGCATATATATTTTATGGACAACAAATTTATCTGAACTTTGGCAATATGTGTTTGCTTAATTCTATAGCCATTGGCCGGCTTTGTTTTATTGTTTATTCATAGGAAGCCAACTTAGCCTGCCCTTGAGCTTGGAAAATTGAAACATATCTGATTAATTGCTTTTGTTCATCTCATTCTTTTCTTTGGTTGAATGTATGTCTTAGTAATTGAGACTTGACAAAATCGTCCATTTTTTAGGCTCGTGCTGTTCGACGTGACAATACGGAAAAGAAGGATATCCCAATGGCTAATTTGGTCGATCAGGTGAAAGAGCTACTGGACACAATTCAACAGAACATGTTTGATGTTGCAAAGCAGAAGAGAGATGAGTGCATCAAAGTAGTTAGGACGTGGGATGAGTTTATTGAAGCTTTGGGGCAGAAGAAACTGATCTTGGCTCCTTGGTGTGATGAAGAGGTATATATACTCTAGCATGATTTTTATTTCTTACTTTTTTTATTTATTATAATAGATGCTATTTTCTCATGACAGAAATGTTTTTATCTTGTTCATGCTCATCTGTTCTATAAATTTTTGATTTAATCTAAATTAAGGATTTTTTTTTATAATAACCACCTTATGATTTACCCACTTTGAGAATAACCACCTTATACTTCTTTTTTTTTGTATTTACCAACTTAATTTTACTAAGTTTTTAAATTTCACCACCGCATAACACTTTCCGTCCAAACTTCCGTTCCCCCCCTTTCTTCCTCTCTATCTCTCCTCGATAGCTCCCGGTAATCTTCAAAACTAGTTATTAGGCCTGAGCAATACCCCGGACTATTAATATTTTCATGTTAAAAGAGTAGCATCTAATGTTGCATAGTTCATTGTTTAGAACTTTATTGTATTAACTTGAGGTCACGTGGTCGAATTTTATACGGAGCATGAATCTAAAATTTTTAATGTATGTTGATGAAATGGAACGAAACAACTAAAGGGATAGTGCCACGTGGCGTGTAAACTTGCTTAAGAACACTTTTTAATATATTTGTATAGATTTCATCGTAGATTGACTTACAAGGTGGATATATGAATTTACCCTCTCCTAATTGTAGATTTAGTTGGAAGTATTTTGACAATTGAGAGAGATTTAAGATTATGGGCAAGGTTTGAGGAGGAGTAATGGAAGAGTCATGGGTGGAATTGAGGGGAATTAATAGGTGGGGCCACGTTGGATGGAAAAATAGACGGAAAACGTTAAGTGGTGGTGAAATTTAAGAAGTTAGTAAAGTTAAGGTGGTAAAATAAATAAAAAGAAGTATAAGGTGGTTATTCTCAAAGTGGATAAAACATAAGGTGATTATTGATATCCCTGAATTAATCCAACCTTTATTAATCTATTATGGCTTTCGTAGTTAAAATACATGACTCATGACAATACTCATTCACCCACACTTTACTGGTCTTTTGCACTGACTTATTCGAACCGCAAATGAATCTCATGTAATCGTATCGCGTGCATGGTAGGGGGGTGGTCCACATTTTATCAAGTCCAATTGTCCAAATTTCCTCTCCCGTGACAGGCACTATGCCTATAACAGGCCCTGTATGGACTGGATTAAACAGAGAATATGCAAAGCCTCTCTCTCCTTCCCCTAAAAGAAAGGAGGAAAAAACGAAGGAACAAGTGGTTGAAACTAAGCATATAATGTCTTGCCTTTAGGGCATAATGTACCCTGTACAATATATCTCCACATGAGTCTTTAAAGTGCTTTAACTCTTGTATTATACGTGATTATCTTTTGGAGATATGGCAGAGTATTTAATGCAATGTTTTCTGTCTCTTCAGGAAGTTGAGAAGGATGTCAAAGCTCGAACAAAGGGTGAGATGGGGGCTGCTAAGACTTTGTGCTCACCGTTTGACCAGCCAGAGTTGGAAGAAGGTATAAGTTTTTGAAGCCTGTGTTGTGACCTTAAAACTCCTTTCAAAATTGAAGTGTGTCAGTCAAATATTTTTTCTGACACTAGTTTAGACATATCATCATATTTGGTTGATAGGAACTGCATGTAAGTTCCTTCATTACGGGTGACAGGAGATTAAGCAACTACGCTACCTAACACAGTCCAATGTCAATTAATATATCATCTTCTTCTCTGAAGTAATCCTGATCTTGTATTATTGCAGAAAATCTTTCTTCCTTCTGAAACCTCTGTACGCTCTATTATCTGAAGTTCTTTAGCTGTCTTAGTAGAATTTGATTGTTTTGATCTTTCTTTTCTAGGTACCCTTTGCTTTGCTTCTGGAAAGCCAGCTAAGAAGTGGACATATTGGGGCAGAAGCTACTAAATGTCGATTTTCCAGTTTTCTCACATGAAAGATAGCAGTCACTCAAACTACTGTGTACCTCTCCAAATACTTTTTCATATTGCCAGGTTCCCGGTGTTCTTATTCTTACCAAGAGTGGTAGCTCATTTTCCTGGACTTAGTAAATTGTGTCGATTCTTCTTGACTTGGACTTGAGTTGGAAAAAAAAGGATATATTTGTACAATTCATCTCCCTTTCATAGTGATTACTTCTCAGATCGTTACATTTTACAGTTTTGTTGTTTCAAGTTTCTCCTTGGCTTCAAGGAAATCAATTTTAAACATCTTGCATGGGAACAAAATAGTTTTAAAGGCCACTTATCAAATCGCCATGGTAATTATTCGCATGTGGTGGTTAACTCGGTCCAGCTACACAGGTAAGGTCCCTTGGGAGTTGAGGGCAGAGGGGAAGGGTAATGGTAAAGGAATCTCAGAACTAAAGTGTCTGTAGTGGAGTTTGATTCTTAAATATTGTAGACACCTGCAATCAAGCAATATCCATCTAATGAATGATCAAATTTGAATAAATTTGAATTCAAAGGTGATTAGTGTTGCTCAAAGAACATCTTAGTGATTATTGTGTGGATTAAGTATAAGGTGTTACTATGTTAATTTTTTATAATATTGAATTCAGCTTGAAAAGTAATTAAAAGCAAAATATGTTTACAATTATACAATATATACAATAATAAAAAAATATATTTTAAGGTGAACAATTATACAACCTATCTTAGGGATGCTTGCATCTCTACACTATACTTTTCATGCAGATTTCTATATATTTTATGATTCGTTTGTGCCTCTTTATAGCTCCTCTGTTGTAGGTAGACATCAAACGTATCCTGCATTCATGAGTTGTTTAGTTCAAGATTTCGTTGGCTTCATTGTGTATCCCACTTATAAGACACAAACAAAGGTGGAAAATAAACTTCTTAACGATAGATAATGTAAAAATCACATCTTGGCCATGGCCTAAACGTTTTTCCGTTACATCTTAACAATGGACCAAATGTATTTTTCACATGTCTTGGCCATGTGGCCCAAACACGTCTAGGCCATAACCACGACATTTTAAAAGTTCACGGCTTCAACACGTCTTGACCATGGACTAGACGTGTTTTCCACACGTTTGGACCATCTTCCGAAAAATAAAAAATCATTATGACTTTGATGTGTTGTCGTCAGAGCTTCATATACCTCATGTAGGGTGTATGCACTTATGGCGGTGGAGATGGTGGGGTTCGTGCGATGGTGGATTGGTGGTGGAGGACATGGTTTTGGGTATTTGTGGTTGAGGAGAGAGAGAGTGTGAAGGGGGGTAATTTGGGGAAAGTGGAAAAGTAAGGTGAGTTCTAGAGATTTCAAGGCGAGGTTTATTAACACTCTAAGTTAATAACTTACTCGGACCTCGCCATGTGTTTTTAGGGCTACGAGCTTGTTCCTTCTTCATGGGGTCTTGTTGCTCACAAGTCACAATGCATATGCAAATAATTTATTTAAAGCATCTACAAAGTGATCTATACTTTATTTGATCGGAAGAAAAGCATTCTCAATGGAAAATGATTTTTTCTAATGAAATAGTTTATCTGTTCCACAAAACTTGTTACACTTTTCAAGGCACATAATTTTTTTTTCTCATTTATATTTGGTTACCAATTCTTATTTTATTGAAAATATCGATGTGATAGAAGTTAGTGGGGGTAAGTAGAACGATTAAAGTGATATATGGAATGGATGAAGATAAAAAATGTAAAGAGTACTATGAGATGGAGGGAGTAACATATTTCCTTTTCTTGCTAAAACTATATAAGAATTTAAGATTACTAACAATTAATATCAAATTTACAATATTCAACAGATGAAAATCCTAAAATATAAAAGACCACCTTCCAATTAATGCAAGTAATTCTAGAAATTTGATGCATCATCCCATTTTAATCTATCTTGCCCTTGTTATAGCTTGGATTCTAAGTCGTTGGTCAGAATCTCCTTCATCATGATAAGCATAAGCAAACCCACCGTGTCGTGTCAAATCCATACCCTCTATCTCATCATCAGGTGATATCCTTAAGAGATTGAGCTTATGAAGGAAGAAAAATAATGGCCCCATTGTAAAACTAACCCATCCAATAATAGCTAAAATTTGCACAACATGGGCAGCCAGAAGCCTACCTCCCCCACCCACGAGTAACCCGAATGGTCGATCCGGTTCACCCGGGTACACTTCATTAACATACTGCTTGTTTGCAAAAAGAGCCGTAAATAAGACACCCCATGCCCCGCACCCACCGTGCAATTGTGCTGCTTCTAAAGGGTCATCATACTTATATCGCTCTGCTAATTTGTTCGACCCAATTAGCACCCCTGCTGCTATGAAGCCGCATATAATTGCTGCCCATGGATCCACCACGGAGCATCCGGATGTTATTGCCGCGAACCCGCCTAATAAACCGTTACAAACATCCTTTACGTTCCAATGACCCGAAAGAAGCCTCTTTCCGAATAAGGTGGTTAGAGCAGCCATGCATCCGGCTAATGTTGTGGTGACTGATGTCCTTCCTATTGCGCTCCACTGACCATAGTGTGACTCTGATCCGTTGTATGTTACAAGGATCTTAGTAAATGAACCCGGGTTGAAACCATACCAACCAAACCAAAGTAGAAAAGTCCCTAAGACGACCAATGAAGCACTATGACCTTGTAAGGCTACAGATCGTCCCTCGTGGTCAAATCTCCCCATCCTATCAATAAAATTTGTAGCAAACAATTAGAATAAAAAAAATAGAGGAAGAACAAGTATGAGGCGGGAAGTGGGAACTAATAGAAATAACGGTTATTTCACCAAATACCCCTGACAAAAAAATTTATTCACCAAATACCCCCACTTTTTTCAAAATTAACCAGATACCCCTGACCTTTAAAAAAATTCACCAAATACCCTTTTGTTGACGGACGTTAGTCCTCCGTTAGCTTTTAATTACAATTTTACCTTAAGTCAACCTAATTAGCCCTAAGTCAACCTAATTAGCCCTAAGTCAACCTAATTAATCCTAATTAACCCTAACCCTCTCTCTCCCCCTAACCCACCAGCCCCCCCCCCCCACCCCCAACCCCAGCCCCACCGGCCCCAGCCCCACCCCTTCCCCAACAACCCCGGCCCCACCGAGCCCCCCTCCCCCCCCCCACGCTCTCCCCTCCCCCTCCCCTCCCACGCAACTCCCCGCAACCCCCCTCCCCATCCCATTTTCTCGATAGTCACACCCCCTCTCCCCTCCCCGCAGCCACCACACCTCGAACCCAACTCCACCACACCAACGAAACCAACGCCAACGCACCAACGAAACTCGGATCGCCGGCCGAAACTCGCCGTCGCCGGAAGCGAGAGAAACTCTCCTCCTCTTCGTCGCCTTCAACATCTCTCTCCCCACCTCGAAATTTTCACAATCTTAAGATTTGTCTCATAAATGTCCAAGATCGAGCAAGCAAGTCGAAGGAGAATTGCTTGAATCCTCGAGCCGAGGTGCGGATTAGAACTCGGCACCAAACTCGGGGGAAGGGGAAGGGGAAGGGGAAGGGAGGGGCGTTGCGGGGAGGGCGACGGAATCCTCGAACTCGGCGGGGGAAGGGGGTCGGCGGTGAGGTAAGTGGGGGAAGAGGAGGGGGTCGATGGGGAAGGGGAGGGGGTCGACGGGGGTCGGTAGGGGAAGGGGAGGGGTTCGACGGGGAGGGGGTCGGCGGGGGAGGGGGAGGGGGATGGGGCTGCGTGGGCTGGCGTGGGGGGGTGGGGCTGGGGTTGGGTGGTGGGGGGCTGGTGGGTCTAGGACTCTAGGGTTGGGGGGGTTGGGGTTGGGTTAGGGAGAGATAGTGTAGGGTTTACTTAGGGTTTAGTTAGGTTTAATTAGTTTAATTAGGGTTTTTTTAGGTTAATTAGTTAATTAGTTAATGGAACACTAACGCCCGTTAGCCAAAAGGGCATTTAGGGTAATTTTTTTAAAGGTCAGGGGCATCTGGTGAATTTTTTTAAAGGTCAGGGGTATCTGGTGAATTTTAAAAAAAGTGGGGGTATTTGGTGAATAAATTTTTTTGTCAGGGGTGTTGTAGCCTAACATCTACGGCTCCCTTAACGACACATGGGCTCATCAGAGCCGTACACGTGTCATCCTATTTAAAATAAAAATAAGGCTTAATCTCTGGGCTATACTCAGTTGGGTAAAATGATTGAATTTCTGGCCCAATAGTCAGAGCCCAGCAGTGCCAAATGGCTGAAGGAGAGTGGTTAATAGATATCCCCCAGTCATGGTCTGCCACGTGTCATGATCTGATTCCTCAGCCAATCGAGGCCACTATTGTAGGTCGAGTTTTTAAGGTTAGTCATCAACTTGCTATCACTATAAATACCCACTGAAATCGGGAGAAAACACATTCAATGCAAACGATGTAAAGTTACTCGATAAAATTCTCTCTCACTTTCTCTTTCTATCTCTACTTTCTCTTACAACTCCCGATAACGACTTAAGCATCGGAGGGGGAACCACCACCCAAACCTCCGGGGTGGGTCCCCTTGTGTGCGGAGTTCGGGAGCGAAGCCAAGGCTAAGGATTAAGCTATAATTCAGGCATTGTTGCACAAGTCTCCATCTGAAGAACACTCAAGATACTAATTTACTTGCTCGACAAGGAAGCTAAGCCTACCGCTTACTTGTTGGACCAGGGACAAAACATTTGGCGCCGTCTGTGGGGAGACGCAACGATGACTGATTGTCAATCGTCCAACATTGCCCGGAATCGAAGCCTTCAAGTTAATGTCGAAGATACGGTGGAGCATGAAAGACCACCTAGAGGAAGAGATAGACCCCGTCCATTGTCAATGTTCCTGGACCAAGCCAAGCACCGGGTCATCCAAGTGAATCCGGATCGTCCGATGGCCGCCGCCCACCTGGAGAATGTGCTGAATGACTTTCGAGACTAAGATGGCGGCGGTCGTCCGAGGAACAGATTAAAAGCAATATCTTTGTTTTTTCATCACAACCCGGACCCCATGCTAACAATCCACCTCGTCCTAGAGGACGTTCTCAAGTAGATCGTCCAGGGTCCTAGTCGCCATGTTCGCGGGAGCCCTCTAGGAGGACGTCAAGAGGAAAGCAGCTAGAGGATAATGATCAACGAAGAAAGATGGACTGGAACTTGGTGGTGAGGACTCGGGACCATGTTCGTCCCAGCGGGCACCGCATGGAAACAGAATGCCGAGAGAGTATCTAGAAGCAAAGAAAGTTCTTGCATTACGGCGATCGGCGACAGGATCTACACCATATTTGAGAGACCCTCCTTTGAGGTTGTCGTCCGAGAGGGGAGGGACGAAGTTTAAGTCACTCTCTTGTTCATCCGCGACGAGGGAGAAGACAGTGGCTCAGCCCATGGTCTATAGGCGTCCGGTGCACACAAACACTTCATCCAATCCCGTAATGAAAGAATATCGCAAGGAGTTCATACCCATCGAGGGACAGTGGGAGCCCTCCCGGATCAACTGGCCTACCCCATTCTCGGCCAGGATCATGGAGGCGCCCCCCTTCCCAAAGGTAAAACTCCCAACCATTGAGCCTTTTGATGGAACAACTGATCCTGATGATCACCTGTCACGCTTACAAACATCGGATGTACGTCCAAGGAGTGGACGATGCTACTTGGTGTAAGAATTTCCCAGACTACCTTGAAGGGAGTAGCTCGAAGTGGTTCAATAATCTTCCCCCTAATTCGATCAACAATTTTATTGAACTCAGTTTCTTATTCACTAGTCACTTTGTTGCCAACAAGCAAGAGCAAAAGACAAGCATGCACCTAGGCAAGGTCGTCCAGGGACCTAAGGAGGCTCTTAGAAGTTTTGTTAAGAGATTTAACCTAGAAGCACTTCAGATCCAAGATCTTAATCTTTGGAGTAGCCTTTGACGCCTTCATCGGGGGTCTAAGGCCGGGAAGTTTCAAGTTTGATCTTGTTAAGAAGAAAATCTCCACTTCTTGCGAGGCTTTAAGAGAAGCGGAAGCGTTTATCCACGCTACCGAAGTGTGTGCTTGAAGCAAAACATCCCGAGTCTAAGAAGCTCGAAGAGGTTGCTCGGCCAAAGAAGAGCAACCCCAAAAAGGCCGAGACCTGGGCTATAGCCGCAACCACCACTTCGTCCAAAAGGAGCAAGAGAAAGGAGGCCGAGCCATCCTCATCCAATCCTATTGAGTTTAACAAAGACCAATACTCCATTCTCATGGAGATCAAGGATCAATATGAGTTGAAGGCCCCAATGAGATGAAAACCCCTTATAGAAATAGGGATAAGAGCAAGTATTGTCACTTCCACAAGGATTGTGGTCATGAGACTAATGAATGTAAGCACCTCAAGAGAGCTTTGGAAGAGTTAGCCCGAAAAGGAAAGATGAATTCCTATATGCCGCAAGGGGGAGGAAGTTTCCAAGGAAAGATGATTGGCATAACAAGAAGAAAGAGAGTGCAAGCACGAGACGAAGATGTTGTTCTCGTAATCTCAGGTGGATTTGCTGCTGGGGGACCAACTAATAGAGGGCACAAAAACTACCTTAGGGAGCTCGGCCAAGTTTTGTTAGCTGATCAGACGAAGGCTGAGCCCTTCCCAAGGGTGGTAGTTAGTGAACAAGATCGGGGCAGGTTGAGGACTCCCCATGATGATCCCTTGGTCGTAGAAATGAAAATAGCAAACTTGAGAGTCAGAAGGATCCTGATCGACACCGGAAGTTCGACGGACATCATTAGTGCCGATTGCTCGTCCGGACTAAAGTTTGAGGAGAAGAACTTAGTTCCCGTTCACCATCCCATCATAGGGTTTGGGGGAGGAGTCATCCATCCCATGGGAACTGTGACTTTGCCCATTCGAGTGGGAGAGAAGGAAGCCTCAAGAACTCTGTTTATCAAGTTCTTGGTGGTCCGAGACTTGACAGCCTACAATGTCATTCTTGGACGACCAACTCTGAATCATGTCAAAGCAGTAATAGTAACTCACCTGATGTTGATGAAGTATGAGTGTGATGACGGCAAGATTGGCTCCTTGTATGGAGACCAGCAGGCGGCTAGGGAGTGTTACCTAACTACTTTGAAACCATCATCATGGAAGGCTGACAAGCAAGACCAGACGCAAGTTGCTGGCGGAAGGAAAACGTCTGGAATAGAGAAAGATCAGACGAAGGTTGCTAGCGAAAGGAAAACGTCTCGGAATAGAAAAAGATCGACGAAGGTTGCTAGCGAAAGGAGAACGTCTGGGAATGGAGAAAGATCGGGACGAAGATGGCTAGCGAGAGGAAAACGTCTGGATTTGTCAAAGATCAGGTCGCCTCGTTAAACCTGACCTTTGAGAGCCCTCAGACGCCTCTTGCTCCCTCAAGGAAGGCGTCTGAACATCTCCCCAGCAAGAAGAGGAAATATGAAATCATCAAGGAAGAACCCTCCTCGTCTGAAGAGGTCATGGCCATCATGGGGCTAATAGTAGAACGTCCATAGCCAGTGGAAGCCCCTGAAGAAGTACGTCTGGATGAAGCTCGTCCGAAAAGGACCCTCAAAATGGATCTTCGCTCGATCCTGGTTTGAAGGGTCATCTAGTCCACTTGTTGAAAGAGTTTCAAGATGTGTTTGCCTATTGCGTCGAGGAAATGCCGGGAATTGATCCGGAAGTAGCCGTCCACCGGTTGAATGTTGATCCAAATTTGAAACCGGTTCGCCAGAAGAAGAGGCATTTGGGACCGGCTAGAAACCAGGCGGTCGACCAAGAAGTTCAGAAGTTGTTGGAATCCAAGTTCATCAAAGAAACCTATTATTCAGACTGGATAGCAAATGTGGTTATGGTGCCAAAGCCTAATGGCACTTGGAGAATGTGTGTGGACTACACGGACCTCAACAAGGCTTGTCCTAAGGGCAGTTTCCCTTTGCCTAAGTTGGATCGTCTAGTAGACTCCACAGTGGCCATGCTTTGCCGAGCTTCATGGACGCATATTCGGGTTTTCATCAAATCCCAATGTGGCCGGAGGATCGGGACAAAACGTCCTTCATTGCTGAAAAAGGGTGTATGGTGGGTGAGGATGCCATTCGGCCTACGCAATGCCCCGACCACTTTTCAAAGATTGATCAATAATGTTTTTCAGCCGCAGTTAGGACGAAATATGGAGGCATATATTGACGATATGATAGTCAAGAGCCGTCAAGAAGAAAGTCATGTTGGTGATTTGAGAGAAACTTTTGAAACTCTCGGGAAATACAAGTTGAAGCTTGAATCCCAAGAAATGTGTCTTTGGGGTTTTGTCGGGGAAGTTTTTAGGTTTCTTGGTGGATCGAGGGGGAATAGAAGCGAACCCTGAAAAGATTCAAGCTGTTCTAGACATGAAGTCTCCTTCGAAGGTAAAAGAGGTACAGCGGCTGACGGGTTGCTTGGCTGCCCTTGGACGATTTTTGTCTAAGTCAGGCGACAAGTGCCATCACTTCTTTGCCACGATCAAGAAAAAAGCCAAGTTTGAATGGACAGCAGAGGCGGAGGAAGCCCTTCAGCATGTCAAAGATCATCTTCAGCAGCTGCCTAGGTTGGTCAGTCCCGCAGAGGGGGAAAAATTGTTTGTATACTTGGCTGTATCCACTCAAGCTGTGAGTGCCGTCCTATTGGCTGAAAGAGAATCCGTCCAGATCCCAATATACTTCGTGAGTCACGTGCTCAAGGACGCGGAAAACCGGTATACTCCTGTTGAGAAGTTTGGATTGGCCCTTGTCATGGCCAGCAGAAAGTTAAGGCCCTATTTTTTGGCACACAGTATACTCGTCTATACTGATCAACCTTTGAAGCAAGTTCTGCAGAAGATGGAAGCCGCTGGGCGAATGTTAAAATGGGCGGTTGAGCTCAACATGTTTGACATATCATTTGAACCAAGGAAGGCCATTAAGGGGCAAGCCTTGGCTGATTTTATAGTTGAGCTTACTCGGCCAACCATAAAGCCAATATCTGATCCAGCTGAAGGAAGGAAGCATTGGACGCTCATGGTTGATGGATCGTCCACGATCAATGGGTGTGGGGGCAGGAATCATTTGTCAATCTCCCGAAGGGGACAAATTTGAATATGCATTAAGATTCCAATTCAAAGCGTCCAATAACGAAGCCGAATATGAAGCACTCTTGGTGGAATCAAAATGTGCAAGGCGGCCGGAGCTGTAGAGATTGAGGCAAAATCGGACTCTCTCTTAGTTGTCGGCCAGGGTCAACGGAGATTTTGAATGCAAAGAAGCATCAATGGGCAAATATATGCGGCCGATCAAGGATGAGATTGAGCCATTAAAACGATTTGTCCTCGACCAAGTACCAAGGTCAGAAAATCATCAAGCAGATGCTCTCTCGAAATTGGCCAGCTCGGCTGAGGGTGATGTGCCAAGAACAGTCTTTTGGGAAGTCAAACCCAAAAAGAGCATCGACCAAGAGGAGATTATGTTTAAAAGCCGAGGGAATGTCTGGATGGAGCCGATCATAGAATACAAGAAGACAGGGCGATTGCCTTCGGATCCTGTAGAGGCCAAGTATGTGAAGGCCAGAGACAAGTGGTTTGAACTATGGGACGAGACACTTTACAAGAAGTCGTTCAACCGGCCTCTGCTCAAGTGCGTCACCAGAAAAGATGGTCTGGAGATTCTGAAAGAACTCCATGAAGGAGCTTGTGCCTCTCACATTGGGGGAAGAGCCTTAGGCGAGAAGGCTTTAAGGATGGGGTACTACTGGCCTACCTTAAAGGAGGATGCTTTAGTCTATCCAAAGAAGTGTGACAGTTGTCAGAAGCATGGAAATGTGCATCAGAAGCCGTCCAACTATTTGACCCCCATCTTGTTCCCTCAGCCTTTTGCCAAATGGGGCATGGATATCCTAGGACCTTTCCCTGTGGCCGCTGGGCAAAAGAAGTTTGTGATTGTAGCAGTGGACTATTTCACTAAATGGATAGAAGCTGAAACCATGCGAGGAATAACAACAAACGACGTCAAGGGCTTCATCTGGAAGAACATTATAACTCGATTTGGCATGCCTCGGTCAATCGTCTTTGATAATGGTCCACGGTTCGAAACGCCTAAGCTGAAAGAATGGGCATCGAGAAAGAGAAATCAAAGCTCACTTTGCGGCGGTCGCCCACCCACAAGCTAATGGGCAAGTCGAGTCCTTCAACAAGATTCTATCAAATGGAATCAAGAAGAAGCCGGACAACGCCAAAGGGCAATGGGTTGAAGAACCGCAATTGGTGTTATGGTCCATTAGAACAACTGCTAAGAATTCTACAGGCGAGACGCCTTTCATGCTAGTCTATGGTACTGAAGCCGTCTTGCCCATTGAGATCGAGGAGCCCACCCTACGAGTCATGTTATACACAGAGGAAGCCAACTGGGCCGCATTGCGTACGGCCTTGGACCAAGTCCCAGAAGTCAGGGGCAATGCCTTGCTAAGAATGCAATTGTACAAACTGCGTATGGCTCGGGAGTTTAACAAAAGAGTTGTTAGACGACCGCTAAAGGTGGGGGATCTTGTTCTGAGAAAGATGGAAGCAGTTGGACGAGCTAAAGAGTTGGGAAAACTAACACCAAATTGGGAAGGACCTTATCTCGATTGTCCAGGAGATACACAAGTGGGACTTTTCGTGCACGAGGTCTAGATGGAAGATCTATTCAGCGTACCTGGAATTCAGACAACTTAAAGAAGTACCACGTCTAGCTCAGATCTTCGTCAGATATAAGTAGGGTAATTTGTAGTTACTCCAAAGTGCCACGGCACATATTAAGTAAGAAAAGAATTGTATACATGCATCTTGGCTTTCAGCCAAGCAAAATCCATATAATACAATTCCTACTATCTTATCTTATTGTTTATTTTCACCAAGTTACTTCACTTTGGGTTACTCGTCTAAAAGTGACAATAACCTGGACAAAAATACAAACAATAGCAGAACGTCAGAATTGCTCGCATTTACGCCGAACATCACTCCCTCAAAGAGACCGGCCAAATATATAATGCATATATGGCCGTCAAATTGGCAAAACCTCTAGTAAGAGTAACGTCAAAGTCTCTGAGAGAAAGCTGGCCTGAAATAAGCCATTAGTAAAGGATACTTACTTTCAAAAATACGGACAGCTAGGTAGTCCAGACCCTAGTAAGGGATCGCTACTTAATGACGAGTGTTGCTCCCTCAAGGAAGCCGGCTAAAACATTCTTTGAACATGTATCTCACGCTCGCCCATCAACTTCAGCAGGCTCAGCCAAGGCTGACCGCTCTCCTTCTTGGACTTCAGCTCCCCTTCAATATACGATTGAGCTAAGCCCAAGAACGGGGAGATTACAGAAGCCTATAGGACGAGCTAAGGAGAGCAGGTCGTCCAAAAACCAGGATGGCCCCAGACGAAGGTGGCCCCAGGAAGGTGACCGTCCAAGTATGGACGCTCTCCTTCATTGGGTGACCCTCGTCCAAAATTGGAGGCCAATTCCAGACGAAGATGGCCCCAGGAAGGTGACCGTCCAAATGTGGACGCTCTCCTTCATTGGGTGACCCTCGTCCAAAAATCGGAGGCCAATCCCAGACAAAGATGGCCCCAGGAAGGTGACCGTCCAAGTATGGATGCTCTCCTTCATTGGGTGACCCTCGTCCAAAATTGGAGGCCAATTCCAGACGAAGATGGCCCCAAGAAGGTGACCGTCCAAGTATGGACGCTCTCCTTCATTGGGTGACCCTCGTCCAAAATTGAAGGCCAATTCCAGACGAAGATGGCCCCAAGAAGGTGACCGTCCAAGTATGGACGCTCTCCTTCATTGGGTGACCCTCGTCCAAAATTGGAGGCCAATTCCAGACGAAGATGGCCCCAAGAAGGTGATCGTCCAAGTATGGACGTTCTCCTTCATTGGGTGACCCTCGTCCAAAAATTGGTAATCGTTCAATCCTAGGATGGCAATCTTCTCGTTTTTCTGTTTGGCAAGCCGTCCCAGGCGAGCCTCTTTTGGTACTTGGATGCATATGCAATTATCAAAGGCTCTAAATATTGTAGACCGTCCAATAATATCAGGACGAGTCACATTTTTACTTCGGACAGAATTTTGTACTCTTCAGGAAAAGCAGATCGTCCGATTGTTCAGGACGAAGGTGATATTATACTTAGTCAAAATTAGAATTCAGAAAGATAAAAGGCAGGAAATTGGCAAAAATGCTCTTTCATATATAATTGGTAAAGAATTACAACGTAAGAGTCGAAGAGTTAAAGATACGACGACGAACAAGCTAAGAAACATGAAAATAAACCTAAGCTTAGGCTTCGTCTTGAGAGCGGGTTTCTTGGTCGTCTTTTGGGGTCTCCACCTCAGCAGCAGCCTCGTCGTCTGACTCTTCAAACTCCGGAGGTTCCTCGGCGCATACCATAGCCCGATGAACGCTCTCTTGATACTCCAGACGACGAACGAAGCTGGGGACCTCGGCTTCCTCAGCTAGCATCCCAAAGGCTTTGACGGCCCAGTCCTTGGTCGTTTTGACGACTTGTTTCAACCCTTCCTTGGCATCGTCGAAGGACTTGGCCGCCTCCTTTTCCCGACGGCGGCGTCTTTGCCCTTAGGTGCATGTTCTCTCTTCTCGGCTCGGCGCGGCAATAAGAGCGACATCCCTTTCGCCTTTCAACTCAGCGAGAGAGAGCGTCTATGATCATCCTTAGACGATCCCCGCTCGGAATATAGCTGGTTGATTTTAACAAGGTGATTCTTGTTCTCGAGACTCCGGGAGTGCCGATCTCTTCTCCAAGGCCTCCAGCGGCGATGAAGGGTGTTAGCCATCTCGATGTCGTGAATGGCTTTGTCCCCCGCCGTTGTAGCTTGGTGGACGAGGTGCTTATTTTCCTTTCTAAGCTCCCTCGCCCAATCTTCGATTAGCATGCTTTGCGAGCCGGAAGTCAGGGGCAAGGAAAACAAGTCAAGTTATTAGACGATTTGCAAAGTGAAAATTTATACAAGTATAAAACAAGGCGGTCATAAAGCACTACCTCGGCGGCAAGGCGAGACATGTAGCCCACATGCCCGGCGGACGCTCCCCTTAATCCCTTGATGTAGGATTCGGGGAAGCATTTGAAGAGCTCTCGCTTCACCCGCTCTTTCTCCAGCCTTGACATTTTGGCGAAGGCGGGGAGAGGACTCCTCGTCCGAGTCGGCGAGTGGGAGGAGTTGGGGGAATAGCGGGGCCTTTGCCCTTATCCGAAAGAGGGGGAGAGTCGATTATCTTGATAGGGAAGACGATGGCTTGTCTATTGGACGGACTCATGGACCGTCCACCGACCCGCATCGTCCTAACTATGTTGGGGTAATACGACTCACCAGACGAAATTGATGCCGTCCTAACAGCTAGAGGCATCTGTGTCACCAGCTTTGCCACCGAGCCGCTGAACCCTGGATAGTTCTCGGCAGCAGCATCAGATCCCGGTGCAACCAAAGCCAAGGCGGACTCTGGGTTGACCTCGGCAGAGTTGGCCGGCAAAACGCAAAGCGGCACAGCTGCGTGTGCATCCCTTCCCTCCTCGGCCGATCCGGCAGTCGAAGGCTCCCTCTTAAGAGCCTTGGCTTGTGGGGGAGGCATTCTTTTCTCCCCACTCTCGGCGGCGGGAGCCGCCTTATCCGCCCTCTTCCTTGTAAAGCCCTTAGGCTTCTTCGCCGAAGGCCGGTCGGCGGGCCGTAGTGGGCCTCTTCTTGGACGAGGACGACTTCCCAGGTGGAAGCTTGTTTGTAGGAGCATTTTTCTGCAAAAAGTAAAGGCATCAGATTGATCGTCCAAAAAATAAAAACTAAATAACTACTATTGCAAAAATCCAGACGAGTATGGCCCCAAGAAGGTGACCGTCCAAGTATGGACGTTCTTCTATGGCTGACCCTCGCCCCAAAATTGGATGCAAGAATCCAGATGAGTACGGTCCCAAAGAGGTGACCGTCCAAGTCTGGACGATCTCTTTCCTTGGCTGATCTTCGTCCAAGATTTGGTGCAAAACTCTTGGACGAGCATGGCCCCAAGAAGGTGAACGTCCAAGTCTGGATGTTCTCCTTTTTTGGGTGACTCTCGTCCAAGAATTGGACACCAACTCTTGGACGAGCATGGCCCCAAGAAGGTGACCGTCCAAGTCTGGACGTTCTGCTTCTTTGGATGACTCTCGTCCAAGAATTGGACACCAATTCTTGGACGAACAAGACCCCAAGAAGGTGACCGTCCAAGCCTGGACGTTCTCCTTCTTTGGATGACTCTCGTCCAAGAATTTGATACCAATTCTTGGACGAGCATGGTCCCAAAGAGGTGACCGTCCAAGTCTGGACGTTCTCCTTCTTTGGATGACTCTCGTCCAAGAATTGGATACCAAATTCTTGGACGAGCATGGTCCCAAAGAGGTGACCGTCCACGTCTGGACGTTCTCCTTCTTTGGGTGACTCTCGTCCAAAAATTGGACACCGACCCTTAGACGAGCTAGACCCCAAAGAGGTGACCGTCCAAGTCTGGACGTTCTCCTTCTTTGGGTGACTATCGTCCAAAAATTGCGCATCAATTCTTGGACGAGCGTGGACCCAAGGAGGTGACCGTCCAAATCTGGACGCTCTCCTTCTTGGGGTGACCCACGTCCACGAATTGGATGCCAACTCCGGACGAGCTCATATGGTCCTCGTCAAAAAAAAAAAAAAAAAAAAAATTACCAATGTTTCAGCCCTTTTTTCGGCGCTACTCTTTGCATACTCCTTCCACAGATTATCTGTAAATTGGGACATGCTGATTTCCCCCGTCCAAGATGGTTTGAGGCGTTGTCTGGCCGAGTCTGAAAATACAAAAAAAAATATATGTGTGTTCGTCATATGAGTTATGGACGAAGAGTTTTACTTGGATGATTTTAAATATACCTTTATCCTCAGCCAACCGCAAGCCGGCAGCGACCAAGAAGTCGTCTTGGTAAAACATTTCCTTAAAGGGTATCCAGTTAGACGGTCCCTTAATAGATCGCTGGCCGGGTCTGGAGTACTCCTTCACTCTGAAGTACTCCACCACCTCCTCGTCAAATTCGTCCTCCAGCTCCAGCCAAGACCGCTTCCGTCCGGTATTAGTGACGGATCTATTATAATATATGTAGCTCTCTGTGACATAGTCGCTGGACGCCCGTAAAAAGATGAAATCGGCTTTCCAATCGTGCATCTTTGACGATTTCCCCCAAGCTGTCATGAAGCCTGGACGGTTGCTGATGTCTTGAGCCATGCTCCGTCCATAGCCCCAGTACCTTAGACGCATAATGGATATGGGTAAAGTCTTGAAGGGAAAGGGGCTAGGCCGCGTAGCTCGCGAGACGGCAATAAACGTCGGGATGTTGTGCCAAGCGTTTGGTGCCACCGGGTTATGGCCGATGTGGTAGTGCTTTGCAAGCACTTGTTCTACGAAGTCGTGAAGAGGAAACCTCAATCCAAGCATCTAAGGCCGGTTTATAGACGGCGAAATGGCTCCCGGGAGCACTCGGGATCGTCGCGTCGTTATTAGGAATGACAAAGGAGAAGCCCGGCATGGGCATGAAAGACGACAAGAAATTAGGGTCTGGTCCTAGTTTCTCTAACCACTTATGGTTAACTAAAATGAAGCCAGGATCAGAAAGGGGACCTAAACGTTTTCTAATCTCTGATGAGGTGGTAGAGGCCTCGTCTGATTCTTCGGCAGCCTCAGGATCGCTACCATTATTACCTTCGCCGATCTCCTCCGTATCGGCGTCCCGGCCAAATGCCGGGTCTCGGTTTTATTTCGAAGTCTCGCATCATGGTCAAACGGGAGGCCTGTCCAAAGACTGAGCACTTTGGACCTCTCTTGCCTCATCTGGCACTCGTCCAGTCGATTCCTCCATATCCGAGCTATTTGATGGAATTATTGCTTTTCGTCTTAGACGGGCCGTTTGCTTGACGCGCGCCAGATTACCCTGCACAGGTAAAGACTGGGTCGTCTGACTTTCTCGGCCAAAACTATGAAAAAATATGTACTCGGCCAGAAGAGGCCCAACTCTAGAATGTGCCGAAGAAGAAGTATCGGTTCTAGGGTCAAGACAAGCTCTTGGTCGGCTAGGATTATTTGACGAAGATGATTCCATTTTATTGATTTTCTAAGAAAAAATAAAGAATAAAGAAGAATAAAAGGATCAAAGAAACGATACCTGCTAAGAACGTCCGGGGAAATTCGGTGAAGGATGCTTTGAAGCCGGACGATCTCTCTCTCTCTAGAAAATTGCGAGCCTCTCTCTCTAGAAAAATTTGTTCGAGGTGTTAAATGATTGAATGTTTTCACACCAAGGATATTTATAGAGGAATAAGAAACTCAGCACGGCCGGTCAAGAATGACCGAAAAGGGAGTCCCACGGTCTAATATGACCGGTATAACACAAGAAAGGGCGCGTCATTTCCTTCATCTTGAATACACTACCTTCTGTATAACGGGCCTTAACCGTCAGGCGGGCCAACAAAAAGCTACCTTGGGTAAAAGGGCATTAACCGTCAGATGGGCCAACAGTGAAATCCCTTTTAGGGGCAAATGTTGTAGCCTAACATCTACGGCTCCCTTAACGCACACATGGGCTCATCGAGCCGTACACGTGTCATCCTATTTAAAATAAAAATAAGGCTTAATCTCCGGGCTATACTCGGTTGGGTAAAAGGATTGAATTTCCCGCCCAATAGTCGAGCCCAAAGAGGCTAAAATGGTGAAGGAGAGTGGTTAATAGATATCCCCCGGTCATGGTCCGCCACGTGTCATGATCTCGATTCCTCGGCCAATCGAGGCCACTATTGTAGGTCGGTTTTTAAGGTTAGTCGTCAACTTGCTATCACTATAAATACCCCTGAAATCAGGAGAAAACACATTCAATGCAAACAGTGTAAAGTTACTCTGATAAAATTCTCTCTCACTTTCTCTTTCTATCTCTACTTTCTCTTACAACTCCTGATAACTGACTTAAGCATCGGAGGGGGAACCACCACCCAAACCTCCAGGGGTGGGTCCCTTTGTGCGGAGTTCGGGAGCGAAGCCAAGGCTAAGGATTAAGCTATAATTCAGGCATTGTTGCACAAGTCTCCATCTGAAGAACACTCAAGATACTAATTTACTTGCTCGACAAGGAAGCTAAGCCTACCGCTTACTTGTTGGACCGGGGACAAAACAAGGGGTATTTGGTGAAATAACCGTAGAAATAATGTTAATTATGTTAATTGAAACTAAAACCGCACATTTTTTTTTCCAAAATCACAAATTCATCTCACAAATTAAAGATTAAAAATTATTATATCTGGTAAGTGAGAGTTACACCTTTAATATTTTACATATTAATGAACAATCTATTATAAATATTTCGGACCACATTACCAAAACCACACATTATTAGTTCTTTTGAAAAATAATTGCATTGCTACAATCGTACGTTAACCTCCTTTAAAATTTAGTGGATAATTTAAACTTAGACGATGATTGACAACTAGAAGGTCAAATCAGAAGTATATTATTATAACAATTGTAATCTAGAATAACAAGTGCAACCAAAGCTTGAAAAAAAACTCTTTGAGAATAGTTATCACATCTCCAATAATATTTTTACTCTCCACCGGAAATACTAAAAACATATAGATATATAGTTTTAAAAAGAAAAAATTAAATCCTCAAGTCATTGTTATTAAATAGATATTCTAACAATTTGAGGTATAGTTTTTTGGGATAGTAAAATATTTGGAAATGAAAAAATTGTTAATATATATACTAAAGTTAGTTGACGTGTGCATATAGCGCAAATCAATGTAACTAATACTCCTAGGAAATTAGATTAACTAATATCTACATTCTCTTCATTACAAAAGCATACACACTCTATCACTCTTGTTAGTTCCATAAACATGCCAAATAATTAAAGCTAAACATCCCCCTTTGTAGTTTGTATGACACTATTCTGCAATAATTTTGTTAAAAAAAATAGTGCAAAGATATTAAATAGGAAGAACAAAAATAAACGAGAAGATGCATGCAACATTACCTTGGACCTTCAATGAAGGCGCCCCAAAATCCAGCAATCCCACCAACCATATGAACAACACCTGAGCCAGCAAAATCAATGACGCCTGACCCAAACAATAGATTGTCACTACTAGCACTCGCCCACCCGTCACCGGACCAAAACCAATGGGAAACAACAGGGTAAACAAAGCCCGTCAAGAAGGAGGAGTAAATAAGATAGGCAACGAAATGAGTACGTTCGGCGATGGAGCCACTAGTGATGCCAGCAGCAGCAATAGCAAAGGACCATTGGTACAAAAAATAAGGGAAATCAACGTTAGTATTGGGGAAGAACTCGAGGGAAAAAAAGCGGTGGCCGATGAAGGGGTTGCTTGGGGAGCCAAAGGCGAAAGCGAAACCGAAGAGGTAGTAGAAGAGGGCGCCAGCAGCAGCGTCGAGGACGTTTGTGAGCATGATGTTCATGGTGTTTTTGGCACGAACGGAGCCAGCACAAAGCATTGCGAAGCCGAGTTGCATGGAGAAGACGAGGTAGGCCGAGAAAAGAAGGAAGGTGGTGTCGATGGCGTAGGAGGTGGAGGTGAAGTGAGATGATGTAGAGGCGAAACGAGAGCAAATGTAGGAGGCTGCGGCGAACGGGTTCGAGGTGTTGGGGCCAAAGTAGGTGGCTAGTTCGGAGGTGGAGCAAGCGTCGATAGGGGTGGAAGATGACATTGTGCCTTAGTTTGTATGATTGGAGAAAGAGGGGGAGGTTTTTGTGAGTGGAGGGTGGAGCTTTTTTGGTAGATCCTATGTTATGGGATGAGAAAGATTCAAGTGAGATTGAGTGGACCTATATAAGTAAAAGAGTAGTGAATGTGTCTTGTGCTTGTATCCTCGCTATTTTCGCACCTAACTTCTTGATCAACATAAGAAAATGGAGAAAGAGAAACTTCTTTTAGTTGATGTAAATATATGATACACACTTGAAAAGGTTTTCAATTTAGATTTTTTTTAATGAGAAAGCAAAATTTTTATTTACAAATGTCACACATCATCTACAACAATGAAATTCAATTTAATTCTTAGTTCTTCGAGAACTAGTATAAGTGTATAACACCCGTTAACAAGTTTTTTTTTTTTTTTGCTAATTAAGTAATTTGTATTCATGAAACATCAATTACAACAAAAAATCAACCTAAAGGGAAGCAAACCAACTAGGTTGGACTCCCTCAACCCTTAGGTTAGTTACAAGCCTTATAGGCCTACTTACAATCTAATGCAACATTAAGTCACATAACAGACCAATCAATTACATAGATTAGTGAACCAAATATAGTCTCTTCTAGCCACTTTCTTAGGCATTACTGCTAAGGTTCTAGCTCTAACTGTACTTTTAATCTGTTTACAAACGAGATTAATATTAGGAACACACTGATTCCAGTATACTTTGTTCCTTGCTTGCCATATACAATAAACCAAGGCTGCAAATCCCTGCTAAAAATACACTCCTCTGAAATTGATACTTTCTGCAGTTTTGCACCCAGTTAATCATCTGTTGTAAATATGTGGTTGTTGCTTGAATTCCCAGCCAAGTTTTAATGCTAGCTAAACAACTATCACTAAATGACATCTAAAGAATAGATGCTGATGCACTTCAACTTCAGTCTCACAAATCAAGCAATTAGTAGTTGGACTAATACCAATAGTAGTTAATTTAGCAATGGTTTGAAGCTTCTGTGCACTGCTAACCATAGAATAAATCTATGTTTAGGCAGATTAAGTCCATTCCAAACTGCAGCATCCCAGTGCACTCTGACTTTCTCTCCAATCAGCTTTTCATACACTGTTTTCACTGAATATTTATCCATCTGACAGAGCTCCTCTAAACACTTGTTTCAATTGTTCTTTCACCAAACATATCTTCCTCCAATACCAGCTACCCCCTGAATTAGGCTGATACTCCCACCATTTTGTTCCTCTCAAGTATACTGCGTTTATCCACTTCAACCAGACACTATCTTGCTTAGTAGATATGGCCCAGACATACTTCCCAATGCTTGCCATGTTCCATAGAATAATATCCCTAAAACCTAAGCCTCTTGCTGATTGCTGTGAACATAACTTCTCCCAAGCTATAACACTTGGTTTATGACTGAATGCTTGTCCCATAAGAAGGCCCTACATATCTTGTTGATTTCATGTAGGACTTTCTTAGGTAATATAAATATTTGAGCCCAATAAGTGTGTAGGCTAAGTGTAGGCGTGTTTTTATTTCGCCTACGCTGTGTGAACGAATATTAGATTTGACTACCCAACTGTTAAGGTTTTATTGAAAATTATTTTGTATTGAAAGAAGTCGCCAACAATTCTTTTCAGGAAGAATCATAAACCTAATTGGATATAGGAAAATTATAGGGACAAATTATCTAATGTAGATTTCCCCGTCCTGACTCCATAGATGGTCAAAATGAACTAGGGATTGAGTTCGGGGCTGAGGGTACAATATAGTCAGGAACTATATTGCCCATTGTTGGCCTCTACTAAATATCGATTCATTACAAACTTTATGCCAAAGAATAATCAAATAATGTTTTAAACACCCTAAAAATATTCAGTCTAAATAGGTTAAGGAAACACATCAAAAGGCTAATTTTTAGTGACATGTTATTAGGCAATCAATATTACAGGGAACCTAGCAGGTTGTCCAAATTAATCTGATTAATGTTAGAACAATTCTTTAGGTCTTTGATTATAAGAAATAACATGTGTATAATGAAAGCATTAAAACAGGACAATTATATAAGCATGCATATAAGGATTAGGCATGTACAATAGTAATGAAAAATAAATAAAAAAGAAAGAGAAAAGAGGGATTATAATATACAGTAGAACGATTTTATACCAAAGATCTACATCATGAAACAAATGATTAGTATCTTCAATATAAAAATAATTGATTCAAGGATCCTCAGGATTATACCTATGCGGCTTAGATTGAGGAGCGCAAGGCGGAGCAATCGTGAAACCAAGAACGCAGTATGAAGAATTGATTGAAAGTATTTGAGGTATTGAAAGTATTTGAGTGTTTAAAGTATTCGAAGTGTATTTTTGAGCATTCGGAAGTTTTTTGTATGCGTAAATAATAATCTGAAAAGCCGTCCGTAATTCGAGAAATCGCGGAGTATTTATAGGAAAAGGAAGACGTGCGCTGCATGCAAGCCTTGCGCCAGACGCAAGCCTACGTGGCAGGCGCAGTCCACGCGTCAGGCGCACATTGGTGTGCCTGACGCAGCCAGCCCAATCAGGTTTAGGCACGTGTAAACGTGTTTTGAAAAGATAAAAAAGAAAGTTGCGTCTCACACAAGACTTGCGTCAGACGCACGACTCTGTGTGAGTCAAAAAATATACGTGTCAGGCGCTCATTGGCACGCCTGACACAATATGGCCAATGTGCTGGACGCACGTGGCGCGCTGAGCGCAGCCCCCGCGTCCGGCACATATTCGGGAATATTCAAGCATATTCCTTCGCGCGTCTTTCAAAGATACTTTTCTATCCCTAAAATTCCGGAGATGAAATTTTCCGGGTTAAAAATCTGCTTTTTGATTGAAGATAATGAAAATGATTATGAAAATTATTTATTAAAATAATAAATATTTGATTGGGCTTTTAAAAATGGATTTGAAACATTTTATGGGCTTAAAATACAATTAATCATCATGAACAATTAATTGGGCTTTAGAATATCATTTCAAAACACATTTTGGATTGGTTCTTTAGATTGCTCTTCCGTTGGGTCGCGCCAACTAATGTCGCGGTATAATCCCCAGTGAAGTCGCCAAATTGTAGGCGTGTTTTTCTTTCGCCTACGCGGTCTGAGCGCTTATTAGATTTGACTACCCCCACTGTTAAGGTTTTACTGAAAGTTATTTTGTATTGAAAGAAGTCGCCGACAATTATTTTTAGGAAGAATCATAAACCTAATTGGATATAGGAAAATTATAGGGACAAATTATCCAATGTAGATTTCCCCATCCTGACTCCATAGATGGTCAAAATGAACCAGGGATTGAGTTTGGGGGTAAGGGTACAATATAGTCAGGAACTATATTGCCCATTGTTGGCCTCTACTAAATATCGATTCATTACAGAATTTATGTCAAAGAATAATCAAATAATGTTTTAAACACCATCAAAATATTTAGTCTAAATAGGTTCAGGAAACACATAAAAGACTAATTTTTAGTGACATGTTATTAGGCAATCAATATTACAGGGAACCTAGCAGGTTCCCAAATTAATCTGATTAATGTTAGAACAATTCTTTAGGTCTTTGATTAGCAGAAATAACATGTGGATGATAAAAGCATTAAAACAGGACAATCATATAAGCATGCATATAAGGATCAGGCAAGTATAATAGTAATGAAAAATAAATAAAAAAGAAAGAGAAAAGAGGGATTAGAAGATACTGTAGAACGATTTTATACCAAAGATCTACATCATGAAACAAATGATTAGTATCTTCAATATAAAAATAATTGATTAAAGGATCCTCAAGATTATACCTATGCGGCTTAGATAGAGGAGCGCAACGATCTTTAGGCGGAGCAAAGAACGCAGTATGTAGAATTGATTGAAAGTATTTGAGCTATTGAAAGTATTTGAGTGTTTGAAGTATTCGAAGTGTATTTTGGAGTATTCGAAAGTTTTTTGTATCCGTAAATAATAATCTGAAAAGCCGTCCGTAATTCGTGAAATCACGGAGTATTTATAGGAAAAGGAAGACGTGCGCTGCACGCATGTGGCAGGCGCAGTCCACGCGTGAGGCGCACATTGGTATGCCTGACGCAGCTAGCCCAATCAGGTTTAGGCACGTGTAAACGCGTTTTGAAAAGATAAAAAAGAAAGTTGCGTCTCACACAAGACTTGCGTCAGACGCAGGACTCTGTGTGAGTCATAAAATCTACGTGTCAGGCGCTCATTGGCACGCCTGACGCAATATGGCCAATGTGCTGGATGCACGTGGCGCGCTGAGCGCAGCCCCCGCGTCCAGCTCATATTCGAGCATATTCCTTTGCGCGTCTTTCAAAGATACTTTTCTATCCCTAAAATTCCGGAGATGGAATTTTACGGGCTAAAAAACTGCTTTTTGATTGAAGATAATGAAAAATATTATGAAAAATATTTATTAAAATAATAAATATTTGATTGGGATTTTAAAAATGGATTTAAAACATTTTATTGGTTTAAAATAGAATTAATCATCATGAACAATTAATTGGGCTTTAGAATATCATTTTAGAACACATTTTGGATTGGTTCTTTAGATTACTCTTCCGTTGGGTCACGCCAACTAATGCCGTGGTATAATCACCAGTGAAGTCGCCAAATTATAGGCGTGTTTTTATTTCGCCTACGCGGTCTGAGCGCGTATTAGATTTGACTACCCTACTGTTAAGGTTTTATTGAAAATTATTTTGTATTGAAAGAATTCGCCAACAATTCTTTTTAGGAAGAATCATAAACCTAATTGGATATAGGAAAATCATAGGGACAAATTATCCAATGTAGATTTCCCCGTCCTGACTCCATAGATGGTCAAAATGAACCAGGGATTGAGTTTGGGGGTAAGGGTACAATATAGTCAGTAACTATATTGCCCATTGTTGGCCTCTACTAAATATCGATTCATTACATAATTTATGCCAAAGAATAATCAAATAATGTTCTAAACACCCTAAAAATATTTGGTCTAACTAGGTTCAGGAAACACATAAAAAGACTAATTTTTAGTGACATGTTATTAGGCAATCAATATTATAGGGAACCTTGCAGGTTGTCCAAATTAATCTGATTAATGTTAGAACAATTCTTTAGGTCTTTGATTAGCAGAAATAACATGTGGATGATAAAAGCATTAAAACAGGACAATCATATAAGCATGCATATAAGGATCAGGCAAGTATAATAGTAATGAAAAATAAATAAAAAAGAAAGAGAAAAGAGGGATTAGAATATACAGTAGAACGATTTTATACCAAAGTTCTACACCATGAAACAAATGATTAGTATCTTCAATATAAAAATAATTGATTCAAGGATCCTCAGGATTATACCTATGCGGCTTAGATTGAGGAGCGCAACGATCTTTAGGCGGAGCAATCGTGAAACCAAGAGCGCATTATGAAGAATTGATTGAAAGTATTTGAGGTATTGAAAGTATTTGAGTGTTTCAAGTATTCGAAGTGTATTTTGGAGTATTCGGAAGTTTTTTGTATGCATAAATAATAATCTGAAAAGCCGTCCGTAATTCGGGAAATCACGGAGTATTTATAGGAAAAGGAAGACGTGCGCTGCACACAAGCCTTGCGCCAGGTGCAGTCCACGCGTCAGGCGCACATTGGTGTGCCTGACGCAGCCAGCCCAATCAGGTTTAGGCAAGTGTAAACGCGTTTTGAAAAGATAAAAAAGAAAGTTGCGTCTCACACAAGACTTGCGTCAGACGCAGGACTGTGTATGAGTCACAAAATCTACGTGTCAGGCGCTCATTGGCACGCCTGACGCGATATGGCCAATGTGCTGGACGCACGTGGCGCTGAGCGCAGCCCCCGCGTCCGGCGCATGTTCGGAAATATTCGAGCATATTCCTTTGCGCGTCTTTCAAAGATACTTTTCTATCCCTAAAATTCCGGAGATGGAATTTTATGGGTTAAAAATCTGCTTTTTGATTGAAGATAATGAAAATGATTATGAAAAATATTTATTAAAATAATAAATATTTGATTGGGCTTTTAAAAATGGATTTAAAACATTTTATGGGCTTAAAATACAATTAATCATCATGAACAATTAATTGGGCTTTAAAATATCATTCAAAACACATTTTGGATTGGTTCTTTAGATTGCTCTTCCGTTGGGTCGTGCCAACTAATGTCGTGGTATGTTTCATCATTGGATCCTTAAATGGGGAGACACGATTATGTGTCTACAGAAGCCCCCACTTTGACTGAGGTTCAGGAAACGGATAGTCAAAGTATGCAGTATCGGGACGGAGAACGATTTTAAACGCTCTGCAGTTTAGAACTGATCTATAACCGCCGGTCTCTGCAAAACAAAGTTAGTATGCAGGACAATAACTATAAGCAATCTGATTACCTGCAGGGAAAAATGTTAGCAGATAGGTGCAAACAACTCACATAAGCACATTGTGATGCAAATAATGCAAACTTAGACTGTCTAAGGATGCATGAGACGCAATGCAAGGATTAAGGTTATGCAAAGCTAAGGGGTGACACGTCATGCAAGGTCATGGTTATGCAGGACTAGAATGAGATGCAATGCAAGGTCAGGGTTTTGCAAAGCTGCAATGCATGGTCAGGATTTTGCAAGGCTAGAAGATGTGTAGAATGGTAGAATGAGCAGGATTGAATAGAACGATTTTCGAAAATCATTTTTTAGCAAATAATCGGGGTCCGTATACGAGGTCCGCGGATTACAACTCTTCAAGGGTTTGATTCGACTTGGAGGAACCACCACATATAGGAAGCCCCCACTTTGGGTGAGCTTGCCTTGAATTAGGCATTATGAGCCTTGATTGAAATATACTTGAACTGATATTGAAACATAATTGATTGATATTGAAATGTTGAAAGTTGTCACTGGGGATTGTACTGGGGATTCTGCTTTGGGAAGTTGATATATTCAAAGTCAAGTATCGCCAGAAATCATGGAATTGTCGGAGAGTCCTTCAGGGACAAGGAGAGCTTGGATTGAAAAATAAATGGTTGAAATTTGTGACTTAAATGAATGTAGGTGTGAAAAGGCTTTAACAAGGCTAGGTGCAGACTCGAGTCTATGTCGCGATCTAGAAAGAGTATGCTTCTAAATTCTAGAAAGTCAAATCATTAGACCATGACTAATTTTTATTTTATTGAGGCGGTCGGACCTCGAGATGAGGATTCCTACGTATCCTTGCGGAATCAGACCATTTGTAGTTCTGGATCTGATTTTTTTTTTTATATATATTTTTTTTGTGCCCTAACTTTTGCCTATGCCGCCCTTTCGGGTTTTCAACCTAGCGGGCTTGGACATGCCTTGAAAAAGGAGTTATGGTTCATGAAAGATTGCAAGGTTCAAAGCGAGAAGTTTTGATCAAGGTTTATTTAGTTTGAGGAATGAAGAGTCATGGATTTGGATTAAAGGTTAAGGGTTTTGATGAATCGAAGGGATTTGAATGAGGGGTAGAACTTGTGTGCAAGCCCCCTAGCTTGACTTTTTATTTATTTGCCTTTGGCTTTTTTTCTCCTTTTTATCCTGTGCGTTTCCTTTTGCTTTTTTCATTTTTTCGCACTTTGAATTTTTTTCACTATTTTGTTTTTGCCTAGCATTGTTTTTTTTTTTATCTAGTAAGGCTTGCACACAAGTTTGGTTTAGGGTAGTGGAAGGCTTAAAGGTTATTTGCGGAGCATTGATTTTGAAAGGTTATTTGGTTAATGGAGATGATGGTTTAAAGGATTTTTGATTGGATTGCATGGATGGCTTATGGAAGGTAATAGGAGGGAAGGGGGAATAACTCCTGATCCAAAGTATGTCCTTCTTTTTTTATTCTTCTCTTTTTTATTTCATATCTCTTATTATTATTGTTAGTCAAGTTCATTAGGTGATTTAAGTTTCATCATTGAATTAGAAGCATAAATTAAATGATGGAAGGCCAATGAAAATGAAAATGAATATGCAATTATTTTATTAATCAGAAATAAATAGGACAAGGCTTATTAGAAATAAAAACCTAAATGACATAGACTTGACAAGAAGAGAAATGAAGGAGCTAGGGGAGGGACTCTCCGAGTCAACCGAGAAAACCAACGCTAAATGACTAAGCCTCTGCATTATTTAGGCACTTTCCAAGGGGTTGCCACTATTGCTGACTTTTGCCGCAGGCGAAATTGGTAATCTATCGTCTTCAACCATATCCTACATATGATGCTTCAAAGTCAAGCATTGCGATGTTAGATGCCCATTCCCTTGATGGTACTTGCAATAGGAATTAGGATTCCACCTACTGGATCTCTTCTCCAGAGGAGGGTCCGGAGTAGGGCCAAGAGGCTGAAGTGCTCCTTTTGCATGAAGCCTAGTGAATGCTTCTTCTAGAGACATGCCCAAAGGAGTGAATGTCCTTTGAGGTCCTTGATGACCTTTCTTGTCAGTAGCTATGGCATTGACCTCATTGTTTTTGGAGCTAGAAGGGTCATTGTTACTCTTCTTGAAAGAGTTGTTGTTGTTGTTGGAACCCTTATTCTTGTTGGCCTGTACTTCCTCTTCAATCAGGAGGCCTGCCTTATAGAGCTTCGTGAAAGACTTTATAGGTTGGAACTTGATGTGATCCCCATACTTGGGCTGCAGGTTACGGATCACCAATCGGACTTGATCCTCTTGGGATGGCCTGTTAGTCATTTGCGCAGCCTTTTCCCTCCATCTGTTAAGGAAGGTGACAAAGTCCTCGTTGGAAGTATGCTTAGTTAATTCCAACTCACGAAGGCCAATGGGAAGCTGAGTATTGTAGATGTATTGTTTGTGGAACTCTTCTCTTATGTAGTCCCAATCATTCAGCTTGGCCTTATTCAACGATCTGAACCAATTGGATGGGTGTGCATCCAAGGTCAAGGGAAAGACATAAGTAAACAGGTCCTTGATCATGCCCTTGAGAGCCATAGAGATGGAGAAAGCTCTCAAGTGGTCATCTGGGTCTTCGACCCCCTTGAATTTTGGGAGGTCACCTAATGTTACCTTTTTAGGGAGTTTTTCCCTCAGTTCAGGATCAATAATGTCATGGCCATGAGCCTGACCCTCGAGCGCATGAATTGACTGGATCAATTGCTCGAGTTTTTCAAACCTCAAATCTGTGTTGGTTTTGAATGGTGGTGGAGTGTCGCCTTGCTCGTCCTCTTCGGTTAGCTTCTCCCTCAGTGCCTTAATCTCTTTGTCTTGGTCCTCAAGACGTGATTTCATTAGTTGCAGTTGAGCCATAATGGCACTGAGCTGTTCATTAGTGTCCCCCATTTCAGATGATGCTTCAGAAGAGTTAGATGATTCGTCTGAAAATGTGAGGATGCGTTTGACGAGTCTAGGAGTAGGTCGACCTTGTTGCCTCTCTGTCAGACGTTCCCAAGTTATAATCTCACGACCTGTCCTGAACAGAAATCGAATGGACCTCTTAAATTTTTAGAAATGATGCTTTCGAAATGAGAAATGGAAATGAGGGATGGAGAAATGGAAACGAAGATGAAAGTGGAAATGGGGATGAAAAATGGAAGATGAAATGGAAGCGGAAGATAGTTAGAGATGGGTATGATTATGGTTATGGTGGTGACATGGGACTAACTATATGCAGATGCAAATGACTGGACTAGACTGGACTAGACTTGGCAAATAGACTAGGCTCAAAAGGATTGCTTATGCTAGCTTCGCTAGGCTTAGGAAGGAATTGGCTTCGCCGGACTTGATGGTTTGGTATTGCTATAGATGTAAGATAGGAGTAATTTCGCTAAACTCGAAGGGTGCCTTTAAGGTCTTAGGGGTGACTATCTTTACTAAATCAATGGGTGCCGTTATGGTCTTACGGGTAACTAGCTTAGCTAGGTCAAAGGGGTGTCGTTATGGTCTTACAGGGATGACTAGCTTAGTTAAGTCAAAGGGGTGCCGCTATGGTCTTACAGGGATGACTAGCTTAGCTAGGTCAAAGGTGTGCCGTTATGTTCTTACAGGGATGACTAGCTTAGCTAGGTCAAAGGGGTGCCGTTATGGTCTTATAGGGATGACTAGTTTAGGTAGGTCAAAGGGGTGCCGTTATGGTCTTACAGGGATGCTAGCTTCGCTAGACTTAATGGTTTGGACTTCATCCTATATGGATTTGGAATTGAACTGGATTGACTTTGGAAATGAGTTGGGCCTTATGTGGACCTAATCCTAGACTTAGTCCTATACTGGTTTAACGTTAGACTTGAAAATGCACATAGGCTTGATATTGGATTGGAATAGAGTTGGATTAGACTTGAACTGGGATTGACATAGACTAGGGTTCACATAAAGATGCAAATGGGCCTAGATTTTGACATGAGCTAGACTTATATGGGTCTAATATGGACTCTAATGCTAGCTGGCCTAATATGAATGCATGGACTCGAATTAGATGGACCCTATATGAATGTCAAATGGACTCTAATGCATATGGGCCTAGAATGAATGCAAGTGAATTGGGTCGATTGGATTGAATTGGATTGAAGGTGTTTGGAATGGGCTTAGAATATTCGAAATTCATTTTTGAAAGGAACCCCTTGTTTTATCTTTTGTTAGGAAAAGATGATTGATTAATTTTGAAAATGTTTTTATTTTTTTGAAATGTCGTGGTATTATGATGATTAGTAAATGTTTTCGAACAAGGTAGAATAGAATATGGTGTAGGATTGATTTTGAAAAAAAATGTAAGTTTTTGAAATTGATTGAATATGGTAGGGTAGAATTGATAGGGAAGATTAGCTAAACAGCAGGGAGAAGATGGGAAGAGGTAGACATGCATGATGACTCTAACTCTACTATGACCCTTTAGATGCATTTTTTTATGACAGACTTGACCTTGCATGGAAAGACCCTTTTTTTTTTTTAATATTATACTGATGCAAACTTGTTATCTTAGACTCGAACAAAGGTCAAAAGATCAATAAGCATGGGACGAATAGACTACGTGCCACACAACTGATGTGCGCGGCGCGCAGTCTATGCGTCTGGCGCATGGACGTTGTGCCAGGCGCAACTTAATGCGTTTGGTGCAATGCTCTGCGGCACACTTATTGATAAATTGACAAAGGTTCAGGTGAAAACGACGATTTGTTTTAGATGCGATTTGCAATAATTTCGGGCGTAAAGCATATTAGCAGGCAAAAATTGCAATCATACATAAATGTCAGGTAACATGGATGCAAAAGTTCTCAACCTAAAGTCCAGTTCTACATTCAACTATCGGTCAGGTTTAGGCTAAGGCTGAAAGGGTCCATGACTAAGAGATCGATCCCACGCTTCGTACCCCTGCTTAAAGAGGTGGCCACGTGTAAGACGCACTCCAGGCTTAAGTCAGGAACAAGAGAACAATGCCATGGTTGGGTAGGTTTGCTTACGACTAAGATCCAACACTATCGCTCAGGAAGCTTTTAGGAATGACAAAGCGCAAACTCCCCGGGGGTGACCTCACACATAGAACATGTGCTAATGAGGCAAGGTAGATTGTCCTTATGGTGGCTGAATAGTAGCCAGGCATATGCAAAACTGTATATTATTCAAAGGCATAAGAATATAAATGAATCGTATTTTTCAAGTTTCACCCACTCATTAACAAAAATTTAATAATTTTTTTTTAAATCCTCCCCAGTAGAGTCGCCAAATTGTAGGCGTGTTTTTATTTCGCCTACGCGGTGTGAGCGCATATTAGATTTGACTACCCCACTGTTAAGGTTTTATTGAAAATTATTTTGTATTGAAAGAAGTCGCCAACAATTCTTTTTAGGAAGAATCATAAACCTAATTGGATATAGGAAAATCATAGGGACAAATTATCCAATGTAGATTTCCCCGTCCTGACTCCATAGATGGTCAAAATGAACCAGGGATTGAGTTCGGGGGTGAGGGTACAATATAGTCAGGAACTATATTGCCCATTCTTGGCCTCTACTAAATATCGATTCATTACAGAATTTATGCCAAAGAATAATCAAATAATGTTTTAAACACCCTAAAAATATTTAGTCTAAATAGGTTCAGGAAACACATCAAAAGACTAATTTTTAGAGACATGTTATTAGGCAATCAATATTACAGGGAACCTAGCAGGTTGTCCAAATTAATCTGATTAATGTTTGAACAATTCTTTAGGTCTTTGATTAGTAGAAATAACATGTGGATAATAAAAGCATTAAAATAGGACAATCATATAAGCATGCATATAAGGATCAGGCAAGTATAATAGTAATGAAAAATAAATAAAAACGAAAGAGAAATTAATGATAGATTAGAATATACAGTAGAACGATTTTATACCAAAGATCTACATCATGAAACAAATGATTAGTATCTTCAATATAAAAATAATTGATTCAAGGATCCTCAGGATTATACCTATGCGGCATAGATTGAGGAGCGCAACGATCTTTAGGCGGAGCAATCGTGAAACCAAGAACGCAGTATGAAGAATTGATTGAAAGTATTTGAGGTATTGAAAGTATTTGAGTGTTTGAAGTATTCGAAGTGTATTTTGGAGTATTCGAAAGTTTTTGTATGCATAAATAATAATCTGAAAAGCCGTCCGTAATTCGGGAAATCACGGAGTATTTATAGGAAAAGGAAGAGGTACGCTGCACGCAAGCCTTGCGCCAGATGCAAGCCTACGTGGCAAGCGCAGTCCACTCGTCAGGCGCACATTGGTGTGCCTGACACAACCAGCCCAATCAGGTTTAGGCACGTGTAAACGCATTTTGAAAAGATAAAAAAGAAAGTTGCGTCTCACACAAGACTTGTGTCAGACGCATGACTCTGTGTGAGTCACAAAATCTACGTGTCAGGCGCTCATTGGCACGCCTGGCGAGATATGGCCAATGTGCTGGACGCACGTGGCGCGCTAAACGCAGCCCCCGCGTCCGGCACATATTCGGGAATATTCGAGCATATTCCTTCGCGCGTCTTTCAAAGATTTTTTTCTATCCCTAAATTTCCGGAGATGGAATTTTACGGGTTAAAAATCTGCTTTTTGATTGAAGATAATGAAAATGATTATGAAAAATATTTATTAAAATAATAAATATTTGATTGGGATTTTAAAAATTGATTTAAAATATTTTATGGGCTTAAAATACAATTAATCATCATGAACAATTAATTGGGCTTTAGAATATCATTTCAAAACACATTTTGGATTGGTTCTTTGGATTGCTCTTCCGTTGGGTCGCGCCAACTAATGCCGCGGTATGTTTCATCATTGGATCCTTAAATGGGGAGACACGATTATGCGTCTACACTAAGTAAGACAACATTTATCCACAGAGTTCTAGTTGTATAAGAAAGATTCCGAGTGCTCCATATTCTTACTTTTATTGTCATCTTCTCAATCAAGGCTTCACACTTAGCATTTGATATATTCTTGGCACATATTGGAACACCAAGATATCTAAAAGGTAATTGCTGATGAGAGAAACCTGAAGCATTAGTTACTCTTTGAATATCAGTAGATGTCATGCCACATGTGTAGAATGCTAATTTTTGTATGCAGGCCCGACTAATAACAAGCAACATGTGCACTAGAACAGGGCCTCCAATAAAATGGGGCCTCTAGAATTCATAATTAATATATATGATTTATTTCAACATGTACTGAAATGGGTGTATGTAGCGTAGTGGTGCTGTAGATTTATGGTTTACTTCAAATTGCAAGAGTGCAGGTGCTCGAATCCTATTAATGCCGAAATTATTTTTCTTTTCCCAAGTCAAATGCTTACTATATTTATGTCATATATGTTTTACACATTTTCCTTAGTAAATGCAGTTGAAATAAATAGTCAATCAATAAAACGCTTGATTTTTTAGTTTTTAGTTTTTACTTTTATGCCAATAAATCAATAACACTATCTAGTCAATAGCAATTACCTCAATAATTATTCTTGAGAACCCCAATCCCTTGCAACCACTAATTATACTTTAATGTAAATGTCATCTAACTTGGGGACAAAAATTATTTAACCTGGTGGGTTGTTACCCACTACTAATAGAATTTAATTAACTAGTTTATAGACTTGGGCTATGCCCCGAGTAATTATAATTTTCATTTGTTAATATTTTACTTTAGAATTATAACACCAAACATTACTTGGTTGAGTGGTTAATAGTTAAGATTTTAGTATATGAGCTTGAAGTCTTGGGATTAAATCTATCACAGCTCTTAGTCAATTTCTAACACCAAAAAAAACTAATACTTCGATAGTAATACTAATATGAAGGTATAATGTAGAAGAAAAACTTCTTCAAGATCTGTTTCAATGATGAAATAATGTTTTATGCTTAGTAAAATGTTCAAAAAAAATTAATAAATGATTATTTATCAATGACAAAGACAACCATCAACTTAAAACAAAACGTGATAGAAAATGGTATTACTAGCTCAAGGCCCATTTTGTATTAGTTTAACAGGGCCTCCATAATGATTGGGACGACCCTGTTTGTATGTTTGCTTTCAGCCCAGATGTATCAGAAAATAGCTTGAAAGCTCTTAGCATCAAGTAAATAGAAGGATATTCACCCTTACAACAAAGTATCATATCATCAGGAAAGCACATGTGATTCAGCTTCACTTCTTGCATCTAGGATGATATTTAAATTGTTCTAATTCCCCCAATTTCATCAAAATTCTTGACAAATATTGTAACAGTCGAATATTTTAAGCATGCTAGTTATTTATTTTAAATTAATGATGATATTTTTAGAATACCTTGATGTATTTTGTTAAACAAATTGAGTGTTTTAAAGAAAAAGAAAGAAAGAAAGAGAAATGTTTCCTCTTGTACGTGGCTTAATATGGACAAGCCAACATCTTGCCTTGTTGTCAACAGTTATAGCTTCTCCCAATTTTTCTTTAATTAGAACTCAAACCCTCATTTCATCTCTCTCGTACCACTTTCACTCCCTCCTGAAGAACGAGATGGGTCTCGCCGGAGCTAAAGTGCCCTCTCGCCGGCATCCTCGAGGTGTGGTTTGCAAATAACTTCTTCTTTCTCGTCAATCATCTTTTCCCCTCTGTTTCTCGGCGATGGCGTTGCTGCTGCCGTGAATAGCGTGCCGTCGTGGTGCGTCAGTGTTGCTTTTGTCTTTTGCTTCTTCATCGTCACTGTGCTTCGGGTTTCTGGTATTGTGCTCCAGCTTTTCTCTTTCCTCTGCTTCGTTCTTCTGTGGTGTGCTGCTGCCACCGTTCGTGTGGTCTGTTACCACTGTGCTGCTGCGGTTGTGTGGTGGTGCGCTGCTGCTGCTCCTTGCCGGTGTTCCGGCGCCGCCGCTGCTGGTGGTGTTGATTCTTTTGTTAACTCGTGCTCATGTTAAGGAAACCCAAATGAGTTTTGGGAAGCTTTTGTCAAAGGTATAATTTTTGGTGTTTTCTCCAATTTCATCAATTAAATCTGATGGTTTAATTGTCTTGTGACTTCCATTTGTAGCTTAGTTTTAATCTTTGTGTTAATTGCAAAACTCAGTTTGTTAAAGCTAACTAGTGTTGTATAAGAGTTTATGAGAATTTACTCAAATTGAATTTTGATCTTGGCATAAGTACGTACCAAATCAAAATTTTTTTTTTTAACCTTGTTTTAAGAAATTGAGTAGTTTATGAGCTTGACCACACTATGTATTTTCCTTCGGCTAAACTAAACTTTTTGTAAAGAATTAAACTTGGAATTGAGAATGTCTTATTATGTCAGATTGTTGGAAATCTGAATTCTTATAATGAATGGTTTGATTCAAAAGAAATTTGGTTGGAATGATCCTTTGATGGGCTTAAGTTGAGGTATATTGTGATCTATTAATATTGTTAGTGGGTTATAATCATCTGTTAGGTTTGATCCAAGTAACGAGTAGAATAAAAGTCAACTATGCAAAGGTTTAGTTTTGATTTAAAAAGTTGAATTGGACTAATGGAAGAATTTATGTAAACAAAGTCCTATCAATGTAAGGTCATCATTTGAATGTTTGTGGAAATGGGTATTAATACCTTGTTATTATTGTTGTGAGATGAATCTCAAGGATTAGTCTATGGGATGCAAGCTTTATCAGAGGTCGAACAAGGTTATGGTGAAATGTCAGCATTATTGGAAAAAGGTACACATTGTCCCTCCACCTTATGAACTGAATTACGTTTGCAAAATTGTATGTTGTATAAAGTTTCATGATTTGCCAATAAGGAACTCAGATTTTGACTTGGACTTGCTATGGATTTATGATTTTAAGTTCAACTTTGGTTTGGAAGGAATGATTTCTTAGTTATAAGCTTGTTCGATTTCATAAATATGTGGTTTGACTCCCAGTGTTTTGCTAAGGATAAACCTTAATTTTCCCCATTTATGGATTGAGATATTTTTCCAAGTATTTGCTATTAAGTACAGTTTCATTCGAATATTCTGAAGTACGTAAAAGTTGTCCAACAACATTAGCTCATGTTACACTAAGCCAATCATGTTTCAGACTAAAGTGTATTTTGGTTTATGTATCTTGATAGTATAAGTGGTTCAGTGACCCACTTTCTAAGATATGATATGAAAGATACGGATGTTGGATTATAAATACTTAAGTAAGAGTTGTTGATATATTTCTGAATGTATCTATTAGTAAAATATTATGCACAATCTCGTATACTTTACAAGAAGTAATTGACTTTGATTCGAGGAGGTTGACAAGCTTATGGAACTCCACTATGTTTTACTATTATTCGTATATATATATCTCAATGTTTTTATAATTGTTGTGGGTCTTGAATTGGGCAACCTCATATAACTATGCGACATATGATCAGCTGAATTTCGAAGAATCAGATTAAGTCTCCAATGAGAGACGATTGAATATAGTTTAAAGTTTATGGAAATTTCAAGATTACTATTTTGATAAGGATCTCTGAACTAGAGAGTTGATAGAGATTTTGGAAATGCAATTATGAACTTATGGAAGAAGATTAATAGAAGTAGTATTATACAATACGTCATATCTTAATTGTGTATTATAAAGGGTTAATTATGCTATTTAGAATTTCTCAGTGTGTGCGTGGTATTATTATGATAATTATGATAAATTTAAAGGAGTAATTCAGTGAGTTTGATATAATTGGTGAGCTCTACTTCAGAATAATTGGAAGTGTATCGGATATGTCTTTATCTCCACTAAGATTTGTATTTTAATCGCATAGAGGTTACAACTCTAAGTTATTGGGAATTCGAGTAGATTGTGATTGACAAGAGGTTTAAGATTTGAGCTTCGTGTATCTATTTCGAGGATCTCATTATGGAATAATATTTAAGATGTATTTTTTATCAACTTTGAGATAATATGGACCTGGCTTTTGGAAGATACGAGTTTGAGAAGCAACGAACTAAGTATTGCAATTTTGGTTTTGTAAGGGGAAGGAATCCAGATTAAAAGTTAAATTAAATCAATTGGAGAATATCTTTAAGGAACTTTGGGGAAGTTTGGTTTTATATATGTCAAGTAATTGAGGTGTGAATTGGTTATTGAGGAGTTCAACTAAGGAATATAAATTGTTGTGTGAGATAGTTAAGTTGACGACTAAAGTTGTAATCCGAGAACAAGCTTCATATTTAAATATCTAAGAATTGGTTAATAAAATTGTCTGGAAAACTTATGAGTCTAAAATGTGAGATAACTACTAAAGGTATGTCGTGAATGACTGACATCAAGTTAAGTAAGGTCAAGGATGAGAACGTCATAATAATAATATAAGAGTTCAATATTTGAGTGTTAAAGGAGTATCTGATAGTAATATGATATTATATTGCCGAAGTCATGGGAATTGTGAATTCCCTATTTGAGCATATGATATAATTTAAAATAGGAATTTTATAATACGAGCGTCGAACTAGGATATATAATAGAGATAAGATGTTTCACTTTCTAAACTAAAGGAGTAAGATCAAGAAAAAGGAAGTTAGGGTAATGTGAATCTTTTGTGTTAGAGTATCGTAAAATTAGTGATATGAGTTGATAATAAAGTTGTGTCCTGATGTCATAATATAGCTAAGTTACTAGAAGATCGCGAGTTCAAGTATGAAGTGTTGAATAATTAAGATGTGGGATTAACCATCGAGTCTTTTGGAGGAAGCACCTATAATTATAATATAAATCCGAATTCTAGAAGTCATAAGTTTCCATATATTTAAATTACCAAATTAGGTTATGAGATGTGTGTATCATAAAGTGTAAGTATATGTGATACAAACTTTGAAATCTATTATGATTATGAGCGATGAACAATTTATTTGTATTATCACATTTTGACTATACGTTTATATAAGATTTAAATTCTGTTTTGATCTTTTGGTCAGCATATAGAACTGGACTATAATATATATAAAAGTTATATTTGAGTTGTTTTTATCAAATCAATTCTATAAAAGATTGAATTATACTAAGTTATTGGAAACTCGTGTATACTGCGATTGTCAAACAATTTGAGTTTGTATATGAATTACCCAAATGCGATTATATTATGAAAATTTGATATATTTGATTTGAGAACTACGGGTAAGAGCTTAAGATAATATTGAATTATGAAATATGTATTCTGTTTGAATGATATATTTTGATTCCGTTTCGTAAAGGGGAATAAGCGATTATGTTAAGAGATTTTGATATATGTGACTCGAGAATTATATATTTGAGTTTTGGAAAAATATTGAATTGAGAATTATGTATTTTGATTATGTTTCTGTGAGGGGAAGAAGCTGCTAGAGCAGTGATGAACAACATTTTGTATTCTGTATATCTGTAGTTTGGGGACATGTCTGGAAAAGTCTTGCAAGCAGTACATAATGGAAGAGGGAGACGTCCCTTGTAAAAGTCTAGAGAATTCTCCAGAATGGCACTCTATTCGTGTTCTCTTCCCCAGTATAGTATGATTTCGGAAAGAAAATATAATATGTATTTGAATGTGTAAATGGTTTCATGGAAAGTTGTTTCAAACTCTATTTCCGAAGTGATGTTTTACTCACCCAAGTTATGGAATTCGGGAATGATTTACCAAGAAATTCGTTCGGAATTGATGAAAGGAGTTAGCTACGATATACATATTGGATTGAAGATTTTTATATCTGAAACACAGAATTGGGAAATATTCTTATGACTTAAGTATGTTAGAGTTAGAGTTGATTTTAGAGGATCGTATTAATTCTATAGAATTCTCATAGTTCCGCCAATTAAAGTATATACTAGTTTTGTTGTGAAATATTCGTATTATTATTTTGAAACAAGAAGTAACATTATTGTGTTCAAGTATGTGTTATATAATTCTTTCATTATGACTTTTCTGTATCTTGATTTCAAATGTCTCGCAAGAAAAGCTTAACTACGAAACTATGTTTTACGCCACCGAAATAAATTTTATGGTTGGACAGTGTGTACTCAGTTTCGCTGATTTTGTTCTTGGAACTTGTCCTGGTGGGGGCAGAGTTCATGATTAAGTGTTTTTGCAGGCTTAAGGATTTGACAAGAGTAATTCAAGGACCGGAAGCATAAAAGGGGTAAAGTTGAAAGTGAAATGTCCCGGAGAATGTGATGGTTAATGAAGGATGATTCTTATGTTCCCTTATCGTGTACTCCGGGGATCCAGTATAAGATAAATTAAGTCAAGAGCATTAGATATTTTTGTTTTGAGGATTGTAATTGAGTTTATATTTTGTTGTAAATGAATGACTAATTATGGTTTATTAAATGATAATTGAGACTTGTCAATGCTAAGTATGTTTAGCTAGCAGCTCGGAAGTGTGGGTTGTTACAGGTGGTAGCAGAGCAAGGTTGTGTTAGGGTTGTCGTGATCTTTATATCTTGGCATATGAGTTTAAGATATATCTATGGGATTGTTTAACAATGGATTTGGATTATTAATCGTTAAGAGATTGTGAATTTGAAAAATGGGTGAAGATTTCTATTGAGATTTAGGACTTGTGTTGTAAGTGGTGATTTAAGGAAATTCTGTAAAAGAAATTATGGAGGATTTGAATTGAGGTTTAGTGATTATTGGCTTGGGAAGCAATTGATCATTCGAGGTATTGGGGCTAGGTTAAGAGTTGATTTGACTTAATTCTCCTTGAAAATGTTTTATGTGATCTTATTTGGTTTTCAGTTGTTCTTAAGTTTTCTGATATCAAATTTCGAGGACGAAATTTATTTTAAGGGTGGTAGTATGTAACAGTCGAATATTTTAAGCATGTTAAATTAAAGGCTAGTTATTTGTTTTAAATTAATGATGATATTTTTAGAATAACTTGATGTATTTTGTTAAACAAATTGAGTATTTTAAAGAAAAAAAAAAAAAGAAAGAAAGAAAGAGAAATGTTTCCTCTTGTACGTGGCTTAATATGGACAAGCCAACATCTTGCCTTGTTGTCAAAAGTTCTAGCTTCTCCCAATTTTTCTTTAATTAGGAATGGAAAACTCAAACCCTCATTTCATCTCTCTCGTACCACTTTCACTCCCTCCTGAAGAACGAGATGGGTCTCGCCGGAGCTAAAGTGCCCTCTCGCCGGCATCCTCGAGGTGTGGTTTGCAAATTTCTTCTTCTTTCTTGTCAATCATCTTTTCCCCTTTGTTTTTCGACGATGGTGTTGCTGCTGTCGTGAATCGCATGCCGTCGTGGTGCGTCAGTGTTGCTTTTGCCTTTTGCTTCTTCATCGTCACTGTGCTTCGGGTTTCTGGTATTGTGCTCCAGTTTTTCTCTTTCCTCTGCTTCGTTCTTCTGTGGTGTGCTGCTGCCACCGTTCGTGTGGTCTGTTACCACCGTGCTGCTGCGGTTGTGTGGTGGTGTGCTGCTGCTACTCCTTGCCGGTGTTCCGGCGCCGCCGCTGCTGGTGGTGTTGATTCTTTTGTTAACTCGTGCTCATGTTAAGGAAACCCAAATGAGTTTTGGGAAGCTTTTGTCAAAGGTATAATTTTTGGTGTTTTCTCCAATTTCATCAATTAAATCTGATGGTTTAATTGTCTTGTGACTTCCATTTGTAGCTTAGTTTTAATCTTTGTGTTAATTGCAAAACTCAGTTTGTTAAAGCTAACTAGTGTTGTATAAGAGTTTATGAGAATTTACTCAAATTGAATTTTGATCTTGGCATAAGTACGTACCAAATCAATTTTTTATTTTTTTTTTAACCTTGTTTTAAGAAATTGAATAGTTTATGAGCTTGACCACACTATGTATTTTCCTTCGGCTAAACTAAACTTTTTGTAAAGAATTAAACTTGGAATTGAGAATGTCTTATTATGTCAGATTGTTGGAAATCTGAATTCTTATAATGAATGGTTTGATTCAAAAGAAATTTGGTTGGAATGATCCTTTGATGGGCTTAAGTTGAGGTATATTGTGATCTATTAATATTGTTAGTGGGTTATAATCATCTGTTAGGTTTGATGCAAGTAACGAGTAGAAAAAAAGTCAACTATGCAAAGGTTTAGTTTTGATTTAAAAAGTTGAATTGGACTAATGGAAGAATTTATGTAAACAAAGTCCTATCAATGTAAGGTCATCATTTGAATGTTTGTGGAAATGGGTATTAATACCTTGTTATTATTGTTGTGAGATGAATCTCAAGGATTAGTCTATGGGATGCAAGCTTTATCAGAGGTCGAACAAGGTTATGGTGAAATGTCAGCATTATTGGAAAAAGGTACACATTGTCCCTCCACCTTATGAACTGAATTACGTTTGCAAAATTGTATGTTGTATAAAGTTTCATGATTTGCCAATAAGGAACTCAGATTTTGACTTGGACTTGCTATGGCTTTATGATTTTAAGTTCAACTTTGGTTTGGAAGGAATGATTTCTTAGTTATAAGCTTGTTCGATTTCATAAATATGTGGTTTGACTCCCACTGTTTTGCCTATATAAGGATAAACCTTAATTTTCCCCATTTATGGATTGAGATATTTTTCCAAGTATTTGCTATTAAGTACAGTTTCATTCGAATATTCTGAAGTACGTAAAAGTTGTCCAACAACATTAGCTCATGTTACACTAAGCCAATCATGTTTCAGACTAAAGTGTATTTTGGTTTATGTATCTTGATAGTATAAGTGGTTCAGTGACCCACTTTCTAAGATATGATATGAAAGATACGGATGTTGGATTATAAGTACTTAAGTAAGAGTTGTTGATATATTTCTGAATGTATCTATTAGTAAAATATTATGCACAATCTCGTATACTTTACAAGAAGTAATTGACTTTGATTCGAGGAGGTTGACAAGCTTATGGAACTCCACTATGTTTTACTATTATTCGTATATATATATCTCAATGTTTTTATAATTGTTGTGGGTCTTGAATTGGGCAACCTCATATAACTATGCGACATATGATCAGCTGAATTTCGAAGAATCAGATTAAGTCTCCAATGAGAGACGATTGAATATAGTTTAAAGTTTATGGAAATTTCAAGATTACTATTTTGATAAGGATCTCTGAACTAGGGAGTTGATAGAGATTTTGGAAATGCAATTATGAACTTATGGAAGAAGATTAATAGAAGTAGTATTATACAATATGTCATATCTTAATTGTGTATTATAAAGGGTTAATTATGCTATTTAAAATTTCTCAGTGTGTGCGTGGTATTATTATGATAATTATGATAAATATAAAGGAGTAATTCAGTGAGTTTGATATAATTGGTGAGCTCTACTTCAGAAGAATTGGAAGTGTATCGGATATGTCTTTATCTCCACTAAGATTTGTATTTTAATCGCATAGAGGTTACAACTCTAAGTTATTGGGAATTCGAGTAGATTGTGATTGACAAGAGGTTTAAGATTTGAGCTTCGTGTATCTATTTGGAGGATCTCATTATGGAATAATATTTAAGATGTAATTGTTATCAACTTTGAGATATATGGACCTGGCTTTTGGAAGATACGAGTTTGAGAAGCAACGAACTAAGTATTGCAATTTTGGTTTTGTGAGGGGAAGGAATCCAGATTAAAAGTTAAATTAAATCAATTGGAGAATATCTGTAAGGAACTTTGGGGAAGTTTGGTTTTATATATGTCAAGTAATTGAGGTGTGAATTGGTTATTGAGGAGTTCAACTAAGGAATATAAATTGTTGTGTGAGATAGTTGAGTTGACGACTAAAGTTGTAATCCGAGAACAAGCTTCATATTTAAATATCTAAGAATGGGTTAATAAAATTGTCTGGAAAACTTATGAGTCTAAAAAGTGAGATAACTACTAAAGGTATGTCGTGAATGACTGGCATCAAGTTAAGTAAGGTCAAGGATGAGAACGTCATAATAATAATATAAGAGTTCAATATTTGGGTGTTAAAGGAGTATCTGATAGTAATATGATATTGTATTGCCGAAGTCATGGGAATTGTGAATTCCATATTTGAGGATGTGATATAATTTAAAATAGGAATTTTATAATACGAGCGTCGAACTAGGATATATAATAGAGATAAGATGTTTCACTTTCTAAACTAAAGGAGTACGATCAAGAAAAAGGAAGTTAGGGTAATATGAATCTTTTGTGTTGGAGTATCGTAAAATTAGTGATATGAGTTGATAATAAAGTTGTGTCCTGATGTCATAATATAGCTAAGTTACTAGAAGATCGCGAGTTCAAGTATGAAGTGTTGAATAATTAAGATGTGGGATTAACCATCGAGTCTTTTGGAGGAAGCACCTATAATTATAATATAAATCCGAATTCTAGAAGTCATAAGTTTCCATATATTTAAATTACGAAATTAGGTTATGAGATGTGTGTATCATAAAGTGTAAGTATATGTGATACAAACTTTGAAATCTATTATGATTATGAGCGATGAACAACTTATTTGTATTATCACATTTTGACTATACGTTTATATAAGATTTAAATTTTGTTTTGATCTTTTGGTCAGCATATAGAACTGGACCATAATTTATTTAAAAGTTATATTTGAGTTGTTTTTATCAAATCAATTCTATAAAAGATTGAATTATGCTAAGTTATTGGAAACTCGTGTATACTGCGATTGTCAAACGATTTGAGTTTGTATATGAATTATCCAAATGCGATTATATTATGAAAATTTGACATATTTGATTTGAGAACTATGGGTAAGAGCTTCAGATAATATTGAATTATGAAATATGTATTCTGTTTGAATGATATATTTTGATTCCGTTTCGTGAAGGGGAAGAAGCGATTATGTTAAGAGATTTTGATATATGTGACTCGAGAATTATAAATTTGAGTTTTGGATAAATATTGAATTGAGAATTATGTATTTTGATTATGTTTCTGTGAGGGGAAGAAGCTGCTAGAGTAGTGATGAACACCATTCTGTATTCTGTATATCTGTATTCTGGGGACATGTCTTGAAAAGTCTTGCAAGCAGTACATAATGGAATAGGGAGACGTCCCTTGTAAAAGTCTAGAGAATTCGCCAGAATGGCAACTCTATTCGTGTTTCTTCCCCAGTATAGTATGATTTCTGAAAGAAAATATAATATGTATTTGAATGTGTAAATGGTTTCATGGAAAGTTGTTTCAAACTCTATTTCCGAAGTGATGTTTTACTCACCCAAGTTATGGAATTCGAATGATTTACCAAGAAACTCATTCGGAATTGATGAAAGGAGCTAGCTACAATATACATATTGGATTGAAGATTTTTATATCTGAAACACAGAATTGGGAGATATTCTTATGACTTAAGTATGTTAGAGTTAGATTTGATTTTAGAGGATCGTATTAATTCTATAGAATTCTCATAGTTCTGCCAATTAAAGTATATACTAATTTTGTTGTGAGATATTCGTATTATTATTTTGAAACAAGAAGTAACATTATTGTGTTCAAGTATGTGTTATATAATTCTTTCATTATGACTTTTCTGTATCTTGATTTCAAATGTCTCGCAAGAAAAGCTTAACTACGAAACTATGTTTTACGCCACCGAAATAAATTTTATGGTTGGACAGTGTGTACTTAGTTTCGCTGATTTTGTTCTTGGAACCTGTCCTGGTGGGGGCAGAGTTCATGATTAAGTGTTTTTGCAGGCTTAAGGATTTGACAAGAGTAATTCAAGGACCGGAAGCATAAAAGGGGTAAAGTTGAAAGTGAAATGTCCCGGAGAATGTGATGGTTAATGAAGGATTATTCTTATGTTCCCTTATCGTGTACTCCGGGGATCCAGTATAAGATAAATTGAGTCAAGAGCATTAGATATTTATGTTTTGATGATTGTATTTGAGTTTATATTTTGTTGTAAGTGAATGACTAATTATAGTTTATTAAATGATAATTGAGACTTGTCAATGCTAAGTATGTTTAGCTAGCAGCTCGGAAGTGTGGGCTGTTACAAATAGTCCATACAAATCACAAATAATAAAGGTGACATGGGATCACCTTGCCTTATTCCTCTTCAGGATTTAAAGAAACCTTGCATTGTACCATTGACCATGAGTGAGGACATTGGAGTAGTAACACATTGCATGACCAACTCAATAAATTGATGTGGAGAACCTAAAGATGTCAGCATTTCATGAAGAAACTCCCAGTTCACAGTGTCATATGCCTTCTGCAAATCAATCTTTAGCATACAACTAGGCTATACTTGCTTTCTTACATATTGTTTCACCATGTCTTGAATAACCATGACGTTATGTACAATATATCTCCCATGTACAAACCACCTTGGTTCTTCATAATAAGTTCAGGAAGAATCTGCCTTAATCTTGCACATAAAACCTTAGTAACACACTTATACAAGGTATTACAACATAAAATAGGCCTAAACTCATTTACATTATTTGGGCGTTTTGTTTTAGCGATGAGTGTAATGACAGTGGTGTTCAATTGTTTTGGCATTTTACCACTTTGCTAAGCATCTAAAACAACAGCTATCACATCATCATTAACAATACTCCATGCATCTTTATAAAAGAAAGAGCCCAAAGCATCCGTACCTAGGGCTTTGCAGCCAGGAATTGAGAATAATGCTCTTTTGACTTCATTTGCACTATAAGGTGCATCGAGAATGTTTTTGTGCTCTTCAGTGACCAAAGGTCCTTCTTGTATGATTTGCTGAATCACATTCCTTCTTCCTGCATTATCACCACTCAATAGCTTCTCATAATAGCTTAAAAAAGCCTTAGCTACTGATTTAGGATTGCCATGCCACACTCCATTTTTATCATGAATACTATAAACTTGGTTCTGCAATCTTCTTGCCTTAGTACTCTGATGGAATAAATGAGTATTTTCATCTCCATTCTGAATCCAAGCCATTTTGGATGTCTGTGACAAGAATTCCATATAGGCTTGATGTTTACAATGATACTTTTTCACTACTTCAATCTCCTGTTCTACATATTGTACATGCCCTAGGTTAGCATGCATTAATTCCTGTGTTGCAATCATTTTGTGATAGGCTTGCAAATCTAAAGCTTGGATTTAAGAAAATCCAATCTTATTAAGTTCCTTCAAAGCTGATTTAAGTGATTTTAAGTTCTTCAGCAGCCTATACATCTTAGTCCCCTGTATATCAATCTCCCATGCTTCCCTCACTGTTTCTTCAAATAAGGGAGATGATCTCCACATAGTGAAGTACTTGAAAGGCCTTTTACCTTCCTTTATTTCAGTATATACAGCTAAAACTGCAAGAGAGTGATCAAATTCACCCTCAGCTTGAAATGATACTTCTGCTGATCTATATATATCCAGCTAGGATTGATTCGCCATAACTCTATCTAGTTTATTTTGAAAAAACTCTATTACTCCCTAGCTGCTTATTATTCTAGGTAAAAAAAATTCCAGTATTCTTCACATCTTGCATCCCACAACTCAGCAGACATTCTCTAATATCCTTCATCTCAATCTCCGTCACTGAAGATCCAATCCTCTCATCTGTGTTCATGACACAGTTAAAATCACCACACAAGATCTAGGGTGTAGAGATGTTAAATGACATTAATCTCTCCACAATTCTTCTGTTTTTGCTCTTTCATCAAATGCATAAATGAAAGTGTACATGAACCCTTGCTTCCCACTAATAGGCTCCAAATAATGCATTAACTTGAACCACCTAGAATATTTACTTTAAAACTACTAGTCTTCCATGCCAGATTGATTAAACCGTTAACAAGTTTGAAAACCAACATATTCATCTTAGACTACTTTTCAAAAAAGTAACATATGATAAGTATTTATTTTAAAATGCACATAGTTAAATTAATTAAAGAGTATATATAACAAATTTTGTTGATAATCATATTATTCTATGCTAGAACATATTCATCTTAGACTACTTTTCAAAAAAGTAATATATGATAAGTATTTATTTTAAAATGCACATAGTTAAATTAATTAAAGAGTATATATAACAAATTTTGTAGATAATCATATTATTCTATGTTGTGCGGCTCTAGCGTTTCCAACTAACCATAGTCCGTAATACAAGGTTCAAGCCTTTAGATTGTTCAAGCCTTTAGATTAACATCCTAATATCAAGTGATCATTATCATTCACATATCACCACAATATAGATCTTTTAATCTAAAGGACGTATTTTTTTTTAAATATATAAAAAGTCCTTATTTATACCTTTATCATTATCATTTATTATTCTAATATATTTGACTTCCTTCCTCAAGGCTAGGTTGTATGTTTTGGCGATCTATATATTTGCTTACTTACCAACAAAATTCCTTACGTTATAGTATATACCCGATTTAAGTCTTGTTGTGACAGATGCAATTAACGAAATAAACAATTAAAGAACAATTGACACAAGAAGTAACGTGGTTCACTAACAATGTGTTAGCTACGTCCACAAGCAGAGGATATAACGATTTTATTAGGTTTAGTGGAGAGTACATATTTCAGAATATGGAGGCAGAAGTTACTTGCAGGGTTTATATAGTACCATACTAATTAACCTAAAAAGATGGGCCTAAACCCGAAACTAAAACAGACTCGATATATTAAACAGCATATACCAAAAAGTTTATGGGGGCGTTGCCCCTTAACCCCCACCAGGGAGTTTCACCCCCCTGGACCCCGTGCTTGATTAATCCTATTGCCAAATAATTAATTCAAGGCATAATTTAACAAATCTCCACCTTGACTTGAATTATCTCCCACGTAACAGATAAACAGATGACAGATACAGATGATACCAGAAGCCACAAAGAAAACCCAGATGTACCCAAACTCTCCCTGCCTCAAAATGCCCTTAAGGGCCCAGATTAACAGCTTAGAACATTTAGCAAGTCCAAACAATGTTGGAACTTGCCATGAGGAAATGGCTTGGTGAACATGTCAACAGGATTATCAGCAGCACCTACTTTCATCACCTTAACCATCTTCTCACTTCTCATAAAATGATATCTCACATCAATTGCTTAGTCCTCTCATGATGGATGGACTTGATCCTTGGCTAGGCATATTGCACTCATACTATCAAAATACACGATTACCTAATCGTGATGTAGACCAAGATCACTAACTAAACCTTTTAACCATATTCCCTCTTTAGCAGCTTCTGTCAACCCCATGAACTCTGCTTCGGTAGTAGGCAAAGTAACTGTAGCCTGCGAAGTTGCCTTCCAACTAACAACAGAACAACCAAGACTAAATACATAACCAGTTATAGACCTTATATTGTCAACATCTAATTCCCCCAATTTCATCAAAATTCTAGGCAAATATTCCATACAAATCACAAATAATAAAGGTGACATGGGATCACCTTGCCTTAATCCTCTTCAGGATTTAAAGAAACCTTGCATTGTACCATTGTCCATGAGTGAGGACATTGGAGTGGGAACGCATTGCATGACCAACTCAATAAATTGATGTGGAGAACCTAAAGATGTCAGCATTTCATGAAGAAACTCCCAGTTCACATTGTCATATGCCTTCTGCAAATCAATCTTTAGCATACAACTAGGCTGCACTTGCTTTCTTACATATTGTTTCACCATGTCTTGAATAACCATGACGTTATGTACAATATATCTCCCATGTACAAACCCACCTTGGTTCTTCATAATAAGTTCAGTAAGAATCTACCTTAATCTTGCACATAAAACCTTAGTAACACACTTATACAAGGTATTACAACATAAAATAGGCCTAAACTCAGTTACATTATTTGGGCGTTTTGTTTTAGCGATGAGTGTAATGACAGTGGTGTTCAATTGTTTTAGCATTTTCCCACTTTGCTAAACATCTAAAACAATAGCTATCACATCATCATTAACAATACTCCATGCATCTTTATAAAAGAAAGAGCCCAAACCATCCGTACCTAGGGCTTTGCAGCCAGGAATTGAGAATAATGCTCTTTTGACTTCATTTGCACTATAAGGTGCATCGAGAATGTTTTTGTGCTCTTCAGTGACCAAAGGTCCTTCTTGTATGATTTGCTGAATCACATTCATTCTTCCTGCATTATCACCACTCAATAGCTTCTCATAATAGCTTAAAAAAGCCTTAGCTACTGATTTAGGATTGCCATGCCACACTCCATTTTTATCATGAATACTATAAACTTGGTTCTGCAATCTTCTTGCCTTAGTACTCTGATGGAATAAATGAGTATTTTCATCTCCATTCTGAATCCAAGCCATTTTGGATGTCTGTGACAAGAATTCCATATAGGCTTGATGTTTACAATGATACTTTTTCACTGCTTCAATCTCCTGTTCTGCATATTGTACATGCCCTAGGTTAGCATGCATTAATTCCTGTGTTGCAATCATTTTGTGATAGGCTTGCAAATCTAAAGCTTGGATTTAAGAAAATCCAATCTTATTAAGTTCCTTCAAAGCTGATTTAACTGATTTTAAGTTCTTCAGCAGCCTATACATCTTAGTCCCCTATATATCAATCTCCCATGCTTTCCTCACTGTTTCTTCAAATAAGGGAGATGATCTCCACATAGTGAAGTACTTGAAAGGCCTTTTACCTTCCTTTATTTCAGTATATATAGCTGAAACTGCAGGAGAGTGATCAAATTCACCCTCAGCTTGAAATGATACTTCTGCTGATCTATATATATCCTGCTAGGATTGATTCGCCATAACTCTATCTAGTTTATTTTGAAAAAACTCTATTACTCCCTAGCTGCTTATTATTCTAGGTAAAAAAAATTCCAGTATTCTTCACATCTTGTATCCCACAACTCAGCAGACATTCTCTAATATCCTTCATCTCAATCTCCGTCACTGAAGATCCAATCCTCTCATCTGTGTTCATGACACAGTTAAAATCACCACACAAGATCTAGGGTGTAGAGATGTTAAATGACATTAATCTTTCCACAATTCTTCTGTTTTTGCTCTTTCATCAAATGCATAAATGAAAGTGTACATGAACCCTTGCTTCCCACTAATAGGCTCCAAATAATGCATTAACTTGAACCACCTAGAATATTTACTTTAAAACTACTAGTCTTCCATGGCAGAATGATTCTCCCGTTAACAAGTTTGAAAACCAACATATTCATCTTAGACTATTTTGCAAAAAAGTAACATATGATAAGTATTATTTTAAAATGCACATAGTTAAATTAATTAAAGAGTATATATAACAAATTTTGTTGATAATCATATTATTCTTTGCTAGAACATATTCATCTCAGACTACTTTTCAAAAAAGTAACATATGATAAGTATTTATTTAAAATGCACATAGTTAAATTAATTAAAGAGTATATATAACAAATTTTGTAGATAATCATATTATTCTATGTTGTGCGGCACTAGCGTTTCCAACTAACCGTAGTCCGTAATACAAAGTTCAAGCCTTTAGATTGTTCAGGCCTTTAGATTAACATCCTAATATCAAGTGATCATTATCATTCACATATCACCACAATATAGATCTTTTAATCTAAAGGACGTGTTTTTTTAAATATATAAAAAGTCCTTATTTATACCTTTATCATTATCATTTATTATTCTAATATATTTGACTTCCTTCCTCAAGGCTAGGTTGTATGTTTTGGCGATCAATATATTTGCTTACTTACCAAAAAAATTCCTAACATTATAGTATATACCCGATTTATGTCTTGTTGTGACAGATGCAATTAACGAAATAAACAATTAAAGAACAATTGACACAAGAAGTAATGTGGTTCACTAACAATGTGTTAGCTACGTCCACAGGCAGAGGATATAACGATTTTATTAGGTTTAGAAGAGAGTACATATTTCAGAATATGGAGGCAGAAGTTACTTGCAGGGTTAATATAGTACCATACTAATTAACCTAAAAAGATGGGCCTAAACCCGAAACTAAAACAGACTCGATATATTAAACAGCATATACCAAAAAGTTTGTGGGGTCGTTGCCCCTTAACCCCCACCAGGGAGTTTCACCCCCCTGGACCCCGTGCTTGATTAATCCTATTGCCAAATAATTAATTCAAGGCATAATTTAACAAATCTCCACCTTGACATGAATTATCTCCCATGTAACAGATAAATAGATGACAGATACAGATGATACCAGAAGCCACAAAGAAAACCCAGATGTACCCAAACTCTCCCTGCCTCAAAATGCCCCTAAGGGCCCAGATTAACAGCTTAGAACATTTAGCAAGTCCAAACAATGTTGGAACTTGCCATGAGGAAATGGCTTGGTGAACATGTCAACAGGATTATCAGCAGTACCTACTTTCATCACCTTAACCATCTTCTCACTTCTCATAAATTGATGTCTCACATCAATTTGCTTAGTCCTCTCATGATGGATGTACTTGATCCTTGGCTAGGCATATTGCACTCAGACTATCAAAATACACGATAACCTGATCGTGATGTAGACCAAGATCACTAACTAATCCTTTTAACCATATTCCCTTTTAGCAGCTTCTGTCAACTGCTTCGGTAGTAGGCAAAGTAACTGTAGCCTGCAAAGTTGCCTTCCAACTAACAACAAAACCACCAAGAGTAAATACATAACTAGTTATAGACCTTATATTGTCAACATCTAATTCCCCCAATTTCATCAAAATTCTTGGCAAATATTCCATACAAATCACAAATAATAAAGGTGACATGGGATCACCTTGCCTTAATCCTCTTCAGGATTTAAAGAAACCTTGCATTGTACCATTGACCATGAGTGACGACATTGGAGTAGTAACGCATTGCATGACCAACTCAACAAATTGATGTGGAGAACCTAAAGATGTCAGCATTTCATGAAGAGACTCCCAGTTCACATTGTCATATGCCTTCTGCAAATCAATCTTTAGCATACAACTAGGCTACACTTGCTTTCTTACACTAGTGGAAAAAACATCAAGTGCTCCGGTTAAAAACAGTACAAGTGCTCTGTATTTGACCCGTAACAGATGCCATACGAGCACTAGAGGATTTATCAAGTGCTCCGGTTGAAAACCGGAGCACTTAGATTCACAAGTGCTCCAGTTGTATTAAAAACCGGAGCACTTGTGAATTTTATATGTTTAAAATACATCAAGTGCTCCGGTTGATAGTAGAAAACCGAAGCACTTACAAATAAGTGCTCCGATTTTGTTCCTAACAACCGGAGCACTTGACTTATTATTATATTATTTTTTTTAAATCTGCGTTGGTTACATTATCCTAGAGCCTCCTTTTAATCTGATTTGGTTCACCCATCACTCTTAAGTCATCCTCTTGCCCCTAATATATCATTAACATACTATGTACAATGATACAAAAAATGCACACGAAATTCAAAATCCAAGAAATAAACATACAAATCAAAATACTATTATTATATAAAGTGTAGAATTGAGTTACAAAACATATATAACCGTAAATTTAAGTATGTGTTTACAACATATTTGGAATTGAAATTCATAGACTACAATCGGTAATGAAGGAAGCAAACTTGTCTCGAACTTCATTGATTTCCTCAACAGTAAATGACTCCAACCTTGGTGTGTTGTAAACCTAATAAGATCAAATAAAGACAATTATATATATTAAACATAAAGAAACAATATCAAAACACCGTTTTAAACATACACCTGCCTGCATGTAATAGTTAACACAGAAGGGAATCACTAGTGGAATAGGGATCATGACTTTGTGCAAAAAGATGGCAACTAAAATACGCAAATATACAAAGAGCGAATCAACTCATGCACATAAATTGGGAAAAGGTAAGCATAGCACTGACAGGCTAAAGTCGTATCACCTTATCAAAAATAACCTAAGGTCCACTAACAAGTAGTCAGGGAAGTCAGGATCGAATCCACAGGGAGAAAGTTATACTATTGTATCTGAATTCTAATATTATACTAACTAAATCAGTTGAAAAATGGGTGTGTGACTAAACTAATAAGCAAATGACAGAACTAAATACGAAGGTAAGAATCAATTAATAAAGAACTAGGACTATGGATCACTATGCATACAATTCGGGAAATCAGAGACGAATAATAACCACCCAATAAGTCAATTTATCTAGGGCACATGTAATTTCTCTCGAACATTACCTCCCTCAAAGATCACCTAGCCGCTCTCGCATGGTCAAGGATCATTATGCCTAATGATTGAAAGCCTATACGAAATCTCTCCTCTCGAAGCAGATTCAATATTGCGATAATAGAAATACAAATCAGGCCTAATTCATAAATCTAGCATGAACGATTCAATCACAGGAAACAATTGAAATAAAGGGTGATTATACTAATCTATCAATCCCTCATTGCATACATAGATCCCCACAATCCTAGAAATAAAACTACTCACTCATGCTTGAGAAAACAATAACAAATTCCATGTAAAAATTCATACTTTGAACTATTGCAAATAACTAAGAAATTACTCTAATCAATAATAGAGAAAGCAAACAATAATGGAGAAAACAAGGAAGAAGATTACCAAATTAAAGAACTATATTGAAATTGCAAGAAATCCAAAGGTTTGATCTTGAATCCACAATGAAAAGTAGTAAAACTAGGGTTCTTGAGATCGGGCTCAACGCAGCAGTAGAGCTCCAAAAATAGACACCGCCCGATGTAATCGGGCCAACACGCCCGATGAAATTGGGCGGCCCACCAGTTTTCAGCATATGTCCAAACCATCACCCAAGCACGCCCGATGAAATCGGGCCGAACCGCCCGATCGAGCTTCACAACAAACTAACGAACGGGCAATAGCGCCCGATCGGGCCCGCAACAAAACTAATTATTTCCCATGCGAGCGCCCGATCGGGCGTGTGCAGCCCGATGCAATCGGGCTCAGGTCCAGTTCATCCTTCTTAGCTTTAAACGCCAAGTCTTCAATTCTTCTTTGCTCAAGGGTCTAGGAAAGTATCCTCGGGACTTTGAAACTCCGCATAAAACCTCTCCAGTCCGGCGTAGTGGTCAAATAATAGTAGAAAATAGGGAGATAACTCCTTAAAACCTGCAATTTGACACAGAACAGAAAACCACAACTAGATGGAGAAAGTTAGCACAAAATGACTCATAAGAGCACCATTGACATCCTTTTTAGCTTATAAGTAGGGGGAAAACTCTATATAAAACCATAACATCAAACTCCCCCAAGCTAAACCTTTGTTTGTCCCCAAGCAAAGCACAACATGAATAAGAATAGGATTGCTTCACCCCTCGAATAAGAAATTTTAAACTCAAATATTTCCAACTCAAAATCGTTCAAGCAATTAAAATTCAAGTTCAGTTGCTCAGATCACCTGCCTACCAATCACTTAAGCAAACCATCAAATGCAGCTGCCCTACATATCATGCAAATCTTGAAAAAGTGCTCACCGAGGTGTCACTCCTCTCAATTTTGTGGCAGGCATAATATGTGCCCGATCGCTCACCAACCCAACCATAATAGCCCTTCCCACTCACACTCTCATGTGTTTAGAAAGGTATAATATCGCTCATCCTAATCAGGTCGACTCAAATAACAAACGTAATCTTCAACTTTGGCATATTGACTCAGTATTATTCCCATAAACAATCAAACACGTCCTCAAAAGGTCTTTCTCAGGGTTGTAATGGGGCTCGGGTAAAGGTACGGAAATTATTTAAGGAATGTGGTGGAAAAGCCAAGAAAAGCGAGCAAAAAACACTAGTAGGACTAGGTGTGGTCGAAACAACTCCCATGGCATCAACAACATGACCAAGATAATAACCAACTCTGAAATTTCACGAACCATTCAATAGTTGTCTCTTTCATCATAATTTCCAACACTTTTGAAAGTTAATGAGTGAAGATCATAGAAATTTTGATTTTTTTCAGATTTTTCACTATCATTTTTCACTTTATTTTTCTATTTCTTTCTTTTCTTTGTACCAACATAGAATTATTTTCCAACCACCCTACAGAATCAACCACACAATATAAATCAACTTAACAATAGCTCCCCCAAGCTAGGCGTGTAATGTGGCTTAATATAGATCCAAAAAGAAGTCATTAGGCTCAGCGGGGCTAGGGGGAAAAATGATTCATTAAACAACTCTGAGGCTTAAAAATTAAACAAATGAACGCCTCTATCACAGCACATGTCCAAAGTTACCAGAAATCAACGAGTACAATGCCAAAGCCAAGATAAGAATGCTACGAGGAACTAACACACAAGAATAGATCGGATATAGACATAAATCCGAGGGCTAGAATGAATCCTCACAATCTAACCAATTCAAGCATGCAGTTAAAGCAAGCGCTTTATCATCAAAATCCAATCAAGATCAAGGCAATCAGAGATCACATCACAACATCCCAATCATAAATGCCCAACTATCCAGTATAATGAGTTAAATCGTTTTTCAGAGCAAAGTTCGGGGCACAGGGAAGCAATCAATCTATTCATATTCAACTCGTATTTTTGTGTTTTGTTTTTTTTCTTGTTTGTTTTTTTATTCTTTTCAAAGCAATTAAACTAACTTAACTAACCTAAAAAGCAGTAAAAGAGAGAGAAGTACTTACAGAAATCCTCCCCCAAGCTGAACGTGGCAATGGCCGCATTGCAACAAGGGAAAGGAAAGGCATGGATATCAGTCATCCATGGAAATGTCATCACCATCATCATCCTCACCTCCGCCACCCCTACTACTGGACCCCGGCTGGCTGTAACTCGGGTTCCAAGTGTACCAAGATGGGTGAGCATCTGTTTCTGCAATTTTATGCAGTCTGCAGTAGTCATCGTACATGGGATACATAGCTAGGTGTTGATCATTGGCCAATGTATCAACACTCTGGCTAATGCTCTGGAGAGCTGCAGAGTTGGCATCAACCCGCTGACCGATGCTCTGGATGGCGGTAGAGTTGGCAGTGATGCCAGACTCCATCCGCTGGAGCATGCTCATCATTTCCTGAAAATCATAAGAAGGAGGAGGAGCAGCAGAATATGGGGGAGGGGGAGCATCAGAAGTGGAGGCAATATCATCAGAATGAGTGAGGCGGCGGTGAAAGGTGCGCTGGGGTATCTCAGGGACGGGGGTGGGAAAGTCAGAACCAGCAATGGGAAGGTGGTAATGGGGCTGCCTAGGTCTTATTTTTGCTAAGGGACTAGGCAGCTCAATAGAGCGCCTCCCGTTGATGCGCCACTGATATTTATCCCTAGCCCTCTCTAACCAATGGAGACGATCTAGGAAAGCATAATCCATGAGGGTGGGTCCTATGGCTGGCTGGTAGCGAGACTCGTCAAAACCGGGGATTTTCCTAGCAAAAAGAGTCACCAACCCCCCATTTACAATGGCACGAGAGGTCAAGGTACCGTCCGCTCGCCTCTTGGGGTAAGTGGTAGCTATACGCTCCATCTGGAGCGCAACATGATGAGGGATGTTGTATTGAAAATGGTCAGGCGTCCCTTTAAGCATGTAGCTTCCAATTAAGTACAGTTCATCCCCCCTGATTAATTGTCCTTCCACCCTCCCAAATAGTGTATGAGACATAAACCGGACCCAAATTTTAAAGATGGGTTGGTGGATGAATTTGCCCTTGCAATGTTGTAGGGTGAACTCATTTCCATCACCGGTGATGGCAAAGTAGGTGCTACGATGGTGGTAGTTAGGGGGGTGCCCAATCTCCCCACCACATTGGACTCGAAGAATTCGTGCAAATTCCGGTAGGGATAGGTGGAAATCCTGATTTAGCAGTCTAAAGGATACATATGAGACGGGTCCAGTTCGGGGTTTGGTAACCGTAAGACTACTATAAAATTCATAGACAAGTACAGGATATGTATTAACATGCACGGAAAAGAATGATTCCATCCCTATTATTTTCATGAAATCCTTGAATTCAGAGGCAATACCCAATTTACTCAAAAATTCAATATCAAGAAAGTGGGTAGGACTCACCTCGCGCCCTTTTAGGCGCTGAAACCTTTCACACTGCTCTGGCGACGAAAAGATGACATCCGGAAAAGTCTCGTCCCGGGGGACCGGTGGTGGTGGTGGTTGAGACCCGGTGCCAGATGCGCGACGCCTCCTCGAACTCATGTTGCTTGGAAAATGTAGAGGATTTCACACTCACTCTAATGGGGGATGATGGAAGGGAGCTTTTCACTCACTTTAATGGTGGAAGGAAGGAGGAAGAGGATGGATGTGAGAGATGGAGTGAAAGAAAAATGAAGAGGATGGAGTGGGTAATTGGTAGGGGATGATGAGAATAGTGATTTTGTGAAGAAAGAAGTAGCTTAGATGGAGGTCTTTAATGGTGGAGGGAGAATTTGAGGAAGAAGGTGAGAATTGGGGGTTAGGGCTTGAAGGAGAGAGAGAAAGAGATTGGGAGATGAATGAGAGAAATGGGATGAAATCCCGATTTAATGAGGCCGCGGCAGACGGCCCGATCGGGCGAGTTAAGCCTTATGTCATCGGGCGATTTTCTTCGTTCAGGATGCAAAATTCTGGTCACGGGCCCGATCGGGCGGCAGACTTCTTCGTTCAAGAAACTGACAGAATGCTGCCCGATCGGGCGGGTATGTCCTATCAAATCGGGCGCTTTGGTTTTCGTTGACGGAAGATAGCCCGATCGGGCGCTTTTGCCTTTTTAGTTCTTTTCCTAATTTCTTCGCGGGCTCGATCGGGCGTGATGCGCCCGGTCCAATCGGGCGGATGCCCAAACAGCTGTTATCTCAGAATTTTTGCGATCTTTTCAATGGGAAAACGGACCAAGCTATTATGCGAAAAATTCCTGCACACATATAGCCTCAAGATGGTGATTAGTACCCTCTCACTCTCTCACCAAAACTACGAAACTAGAAAAACTAAAAACTCTAAAAAAAAGAAGAAAAGAAAAGGGAAAATCGGGTTGCCTCCCGAGTAGCGCTGGTTTATAAGGGTCCCGCACGACCATAATGCCTCATCCCTCAGATAGAAGGGGAAGGGGGTTGGAGGTATAATTCCTCCACAGTTCCAACAAGAGCTCCTGTATGATACAGCTTTAAGCGTTGGCCATTAACTTTGAATTTTTCACCTGTTGCATTCATCACCTCAATAGAACCAAACTTGTTAACATTAGTGACAGAAAACGGACCAGACCACCTAGACTTCAACTTACCAGGGAAAAGTTTTAATCTAGAGTTGTACAATAAGACCTTGTCACCAATTGAGAACTCTCTACTCAAAATTTTCTTATCATGCCATCTCTTAGTGCGCTCTTTGTAGAGACGCTAACTATCATAAGCATTCAGCCAGAGTTCATCAAGTTCATTAATCTGCAAAAGGTGTTTTTCTCCTGCTAACTTAGCATCAAGGTTCAGCTCCTTAACAGCCCAAAAAGCCTTGTACTCTAGCTCAACAGGTAAGTGACATGCTTTCCCATAAACTAACCTGTAAGGGGTGGTGCCAATAAGGGTCTTAAAAGCAGTTATGTAAGCCCATAAGGTGTCATCTAATTTGTCACTCCAATCCTTCCTAGATTTAGCTACCACTTTCTCTAAGATAGTCTTTATCTCACGATTAGACACTTCTACCTGCCCACTTGTCTGAGGGTGATAAGCTAGGCCAGTCCTATGGTAGACACCATACTTCTTAAGCAGAGCCTCGAAAGTGCGTTTGTGAAAATGAGATCCACCATCACTTATGACTACCCTTGGTACCCCAAACCTTGGAAAGATAATCTTTTTAAACATTTTCATAACGACTTTGGAGTCGTTAGTTGGTGATGCAAGGGCTTCTACCCACTTAGACACATAACAGCAACAAGTATGAAATTATTGCCCGATGAAGAGGGAAAGGGGCCCATAAAATCAATACCCCATACATCAAATAATTCAACTTCCAAAATGGGGGTTTGGGGCATCTCATGTCTACGGGAAATATTTCCCGTTCGTTGGCATGCATCACAGGACTTAACAAAGGTACTAGCATCATGAAATAAAGTAGGCCACTAAAAACCAGATTGAAGTACCTTAGCAACGGTTTTGGAGGGCCCAGCATGGCCTCCACATGGCAGGGAGTGGGAGTGCTTCAGAATGTCATGCAGCTCCCATTCTGGAATACATCGCCTATAGATGGTGTCAGCGCAAAGCTTGTACAGTAGAGGGTCGTCCCAAAAATACTTTTTAGCCTCATGGAGGAATTTCTTCCTCTGCTGGTAACTCAGCTCTAGGGGAGTCTGTCCACTCACACAGAAGTTGGCGAAGTCGGTATACCACGGGGTGACAGAAGTGACTGCCATGAGCTTATCATCCGGTAATGAGTCATCAATGGGTAGACCTTCTTCCATATCTTCATACTGCAATCTGGACAGGTGATCAGCCACTACATTTTCTGCTCCCTTTTTATCTCGGATCTCTAAATCGAATTCTTGGAGCAGCAAAATCCACCGAATGAGTCTAGGCTTGGCCTCCTTTTTGGCTAGGAGGTACTTCAATGCAGCATGGTCGGTATAAACAATGACCTTAGACCCCAGCAAATAAGTCCTGAACTTGTCCAGTGCATAGACCACAGCTAGAAGCTCTTTCTCAGTGGTGGCATAGTTAACTTGAGCTTCATCTAGCGTCTTACTAGCGTAGTATATCGCATGGAGGAGGTTGTCCTTCCTCTGACCAAGCACAGCTCCCACAGCATAGTCGCTAGCATCACACATAATCTCGAATGGAAGGTTCCAATCCGGAGATCGAATGATAGGAGCAGTAATCAAAGCTTGCTTGATCCTGTTGAAAGATACAAGACAGTTATCAGTAAACAGGAACGGGGCATCCTTGAGGAACAACTGAGTAAGTGGTTTAGCAATTTTAGAGAAATCCTTGATGAAGCGGCGATAAAACCCTGCATGACCAAGAAAGCCTCGCACCCCTTTTACATTCACAGGAGGGGGTAATTGCTCAATCACTTGAATTTTTGCTTTATCCACCTGGATGCCACGTTCAGAGATAATATGACCAAGTACCACTCCTTCAGTAACCATGAAGTGGCACTTCTCCCAGTTCAGTACAAGATTGACATCTTCACACCTTTTCAAAACTTTAGCCAGATTTAGCAAACATGCATCAAAATCAATTCCATACACGCTAAAGTCATCCATAAACACTTCCATAATGGACTCAATAAACTCAGAAAAGTTGGCCATCATACAACGTTGGAAGGTGGCGGGGGCATTGCATAATCCAAATGGCATCCTTCGATAGGCAAAGGTACCATAAGGGCAGGTAAAGGTGGTCTTCTCCTGGTCATCTGGGTGGATGGGGATTTGGAAGAAACCTGAACACCCATCTAGATAACAAAAATAAGAGTGACAAGCTAGCCTTTCCAACATTTGGTCAATGAAGGGGAGGGGAAAGTGATCTTTCTTGGTGGCAACATTTAATTTCCTATAGTCAATGCACATACGCCAACCAGTTACTACTCTTGTAGCAATTAATTCATTTTTTTCATTTTTGAAAACAGTAATACCTCCCTTTTTAGGAACCACTTGAACTGGACTCACCCACTTAGAGTCAGCAATGGGGTAGATGATTCCAGCATCAAGCAATTTCATAACCTCTTTCTTAACCACTTCCTACATATTGGGGTTCAAACGCCATTGGCCTTGTATACTAGGGCGATGATCATCCTCTAAGTGAATTTTATGCATGCGGAAGTCAGGGCTTATGCCTTTTAAATCATCAATATTATATCCAATGGCTTGTTTATGTTTTCTCAAAACAGACAAAAGTTGGGACATTTGACCATCATTCAGTGAAGCACTAACAATCACAGGATAATTTTCAGATTCATCCAGAAAAGCATAGCGCAGAGAAGGGGGAAGGGGTTTCAGTTCAGGTTTCTTTACCTCTACCGGTTGAGTATCATATACTAACCGTTCCTTTTCATGAGTGGTAATACTGTCAAGCTCTTCACATGTAAGAACCGCTTCCCAGTCATCCACTGCAGCACTCAAGGGATTACCATCACCTGTAGAAGATGCAAAACAAAGCAAAGCCTCCAGAGGATCCCGCAGAAGGGATTGAGGCATGTCATCGTTAACGAGCACATCAATGACATCAATTCTATAACAGGCTTCCTCTAGCATGGGACTTTTTAAGGCATTGGTCAAACTAAAGGTCACCTTGTCATCTCCCACAGTCAAAGTTAATTTCCCATTCTTAACATCTATGACAGCTCCAGCAGTATGAAGGAATGGTCTCCCTAAAATAATTGGGATCTGAGTATCCTCTTCCATGTCAAGCACAACAAAATCCACAGGAATAAAAAATTTACCTACTCTCACAGGGACGTCCTCTAGGATACCTAGGGGGTATTTAACAGAACGGTCAGCCATTTGAAGAGTAATATTGGTACATTTTAAATCTCCCATGTCAAGCTTTTTGCATACAGTAAGGGGCATGACACTAACACTAGCACCCAAATCACATAAAGCCTTATCGATAAAAATGGTGCCAATGTTACAAGGGATAGAGAAACTCCCCGGGTCTTTCAATTTAGGTGGGGACTGATTTTGCAAAAGAGCACTACATTCTTCAGTGAAAGCTACAGTCTCAATTTCATTAAAGGCTCTTTTCCTAGTCAGAATTTCCTTCAAAAATTTATCATATGTAGGAACTTGAGTAATAAGTTCAGTAAAAGGGACAGTTACCTGCAGATGTTTCACTATCTCCAAAAACTTACCGAGCTGATGATCAAGCTTAGTCTTCAATAGTCTATTGGGGAACGGTACCTTGATCACAGGAGTGGTAGATGGAACTTTGTCAGCTACTGTCTGCTTCTCTGCATTGCTGGCCTCCGTAGGAGCTGTGGAATTGCCAGTGACATCTTCATCCTTGTCGGACCCAGCCGGATCATCTTTAGGCATCTCCGGACCATCATACCGCGTTCCACTCCTAAGAGTGATGGCATTGGCAGTATCTCTTGGTTGCATAGGTTGTGAAGGTAATGACCCAGGCGGCCTACTAGCAAGAGAACTAGCCAACTGAGCTAGTTGAGTCTCCAACATCTTGTTATGCGTACCTAAGTTTTCCAGCTGAGCCTTTGTGTCGGCTTGAAAGGCATTAAAACCTTTCTGCATCTGAAACATCATATTCTTCAGCTCTGTCATAGCTGGGTCAGTAGGAAGAGCAGGTGGTTGTGGAGCTTGATTTCTCTGGAAACCAGGAGGAGCTTGTTGTTGAGGTTGATATTGTTGAACCTGATGTTGTGGGACATATGGTTGTTGAGGTTGAGGATTCAACACATTATTACTCCGATATGAGAGGTTGGGGTGATTTCTTAACCCGGGGTTGTAAGTGTTAGAATATGGATTGAACTGGCCCCTAGGTTGTGACTGAAAAGCATTAATCGCCTCACAGTTACTCCCGACATTAGAAGATAGGAGCGCAGGACACTCTTGAGAGTTGTGCCCAGGTATCCCACAAGCATCACAAATGGAAGCAGTATAATTAGAAGCACTAGCCATCGCATTAACACTCATATGGGAGGAGTCATTACCTAGCTTCAAAGAATCAATCTTTTGGGTTAGAGCAGCTAGTTGCCCGGACAGCAAAGAAATGGCCTCGACATCATGTTTCCCTCCCCTTTTCATGGAGGAACGAATGGTAGATGCTTGATTAGAAGCGAGTTTCTCCAGAAGTTCATACCCCTCATCAATGGCCTTATCCATGAAGAACCCACCGGAGGCTCCATCAATTACCCTCCTTGTATTTGCATCAACTCTAGTGTAGAAAATCTGACACAAATACCACTGGTCTAAACCATGATGAGGACAAAGGCGTTGCAGATCCTTGAACCTCTCCCAAGCTTCATATAATGACTCTCCAGGATCTTGGGTGAAAGTTACTATGGCATGACGCATATCTGCAGTCTTTTGGTAAGGATGCCACTTGATGAGGAAGATTTTGGATAGTTCTGCCCAGGTGGTGATGGTGGAAGGCAGCTTATTATACCAAAATAGAGATTTGTCGCGCAGAGAGAAACCAAATAGGATGAGTTTCATCTCATCAGCAGTAACACCAGCTTGTTTCTGAGTAGCACAACATTGTAAAAACCGCTGCAGGTGCTGATTTGGATCTTCAGATGGTAACCCAGCAAACTGATTATTGTGAACCATATTCAGAACATGAGACTTGATTTCAAAGTTTGTAGCAGCAATGGTAGGCATCCGGACCCCAGTGGGTACATTGTCAGGCGAAGGTTGTGCACAATCTCTGAAGGTTTTTTTTTTTTTTTGAAATTAAAAATTAATTCATTGATTCAAAGTCATACGACATCTACAATAGAAGTAAAAACTAAACAAATACATATCAAAATGAAATAAATACAATTCTAATATGACAAAACCACGATCGTTGAGTAGATCTAACACTTCTGAAAACCCTCGTCTTTCACATCGCTGTCTGATGCAGCCTTTTGCAAGGGGGTCTATCGATCTTTTGTAGTTTTGAAGTAGAACTGGATCCATTTCAAGTGATTGTAAACGAAGTAATGACATCTGTTGCAACCCCATACAAATTTCAATCAACAAATCAACCTCTTGAATTACACAAAAACCCAAAAACAAAGTCTCCAAACTCTCACATGGAGAGAGATAAAACCCAATATATGGGTAGATATAACCCAATAAATGGGTAGAAAAACTCTCCATTAGAGAGAGACTGAAGTTTATTAGAAACATTAACATCAAAAACTAGTAACAACAGGAGAACAGGGGCTTACCACCGCCCAAAAGGGTGGCGGTAGCCCCTAGGTTGAAAATTAGGGTTTTGTGGGAGAGGAGAGAGAAAAGAGAAAAATTGTGTGGTTTTTTATCTAGCTATAATGGTTTCTACGGACACATTAAAATAAGAACCTTCTACCGGCAGCAAATGTGATGTCTGGCCCTCTCTCGGTGGTTGTGCTCGACCATAAGCGACCATAACCAACTCACCATCTGTTGATTCGGGAAATAAAAGATCGCAAGGGGTCTCCTCCTATTTAAAACATAAATGGCTAAGTCACTATTAACAGCAGATATCATATAGTTTGTCGGAAAAGAAACTGAAAAAGTAATTCTTCATTTACCTCTAAATCAGGTACTAGGGGGTCAAGTAGCAGAGGTTTAGGTATCAAACCAGGTATCTCTCTAGGTGTCTCAGGATCTTACTGGCTTAATTTGTCCCTAGGAGTGACATTGAGCTCGTCAAAACTAGGTAATCCTATGTGCTCCAAGATGGCGTTGAATTGATTCTTCATCCTTTCTCAAGCTCCTCTATTGCAAATTTCATTTTTCTCTCCATCTCTTGTGATGCATTAGACACTGAGCTTGATCTTGCTGCGGAGTACTCTTCACCATAAACTTTTCTCAAGCCTAGTCGTACCCCTCCTTTGCCACTCACGCGTCCATCATGGTCCTTACCTAGTACCATATATAAGGCATCCTTGTTCGCTTTTGGAACGAACTAACCTGTAACCTCTTTGCGCCTCCATCCAAGCTAGTGAAAGAAAGAACACATAAGAAAACGGTTAGTTGGAAACTGAAAAAACTAAATTTAAGTGAAGTGACACTAAATATTAACCACAGCCTCGGCTATCTTCTTCGTTCCCGGATCAGAAATGGTTCTTCTCCCACTTGCATCTTTACTATGAAGCGAACAATACCAATCGGCAACTCGATCCATATTCTTTGTCGTAACTGTAGAGCCAGAAGTTGCCCCTGATGATGGCATGCTTGGGTAAAAATCTTTTTCTTGAATCCACTCCTTTCTTTTCTCTTCATAAGTTTTAGGACCCATATGATGATAAAACTTCTTCTTGCTTGAACTTTTGTAAGCTTTAGCACGCTTTTCCTGTAGATTTAAAATAAAATAGAAGGTAACTTCAAGTCAATAAATGTTAATCATTGTTAACCGTTAGTGAACTATCTGCACATTATTGCCATTAGGAATGAGCAGTGGTATACTGTTATGTATAAAATATTTCAACAGTAGATAATGAATTTTGGATATAGTTGGGGAAACTTGCATAAGAAAACCAGGCTCAGACTAGTTTCCTAGCTCGTTTTGACAATGATGAACCTCGTATTTCCAAATGTAACCTATAACTCAAACCATACTGGAAATAACTCAAACCAGGTTCATAATTTGCTGATAATGCTTCTACAGGAAGGTTTCCTGTCCAAAGTTGGGAACTTGCAAGGAGTGCAACATGTTCTCTTATCTGAGGTATATATATCTCTGGCCTTTTTAACCCTATAGATTAAGTCTTTCAAATCAAAGGCTCAGAGCTGTAATTGTCCATTCATGGCGTTCAAGTGATAAAAAGATTTACAGAGCTCAAAGTACTAGATAAAAACTTACAACTTCTTTCAGAGTAGTTTTTTGGGCAACAAATGCTTCCCAATCCTCTTTTGTGATGTGATCCCATATTTGATAAGGCAACTTTGTCCGTACTTCCTCTCCCGCCTCATTTTCCGCTTCCTCTCCTTCCTCATTCTCCTTTTCCTTTCTTTTTGTCAACTTCTTAGACGTAGTTTTTTTTCTTCTTAAAGTGATCCATCCACTCACTAACTTTGTCTTGAAGTCTCTGAATCTCTCCACAACGCCCGAAAGAAACACTGCCTTCTTCGCTTCATCGGGTTGAATATGAAATAGATTCTAAAGAAATGGAAAACAGAATAGTTACTTAACAAGTATGTTATATATAATTTGCAGCCAAATACTTGGGTACGCTTCTACACTTACCACTGTATCTTCCCACATCGCCTTCTTCAAACCCTCTGACACCTCACTCCATTTAGACAAAATGGAGATTTTGCGCATGCATAGGCCAACTTGTGCCCCATACTTCTTACGCCACTTAGCACATGGTTGACCAAACTGATTGTATTCAAGGTGCATGTAATCCTTCCCTGTAATTCCTTTTGTGGGACCTCGTCCTCTTCTCTTTTTTGGACCGTGACTCACAATTTCACTTATCGTACCCACTTGTAAGCCGCCTTGAGTTTGAGGAGCTGACACCATCTCATCCTCCTCTTGTATAGGGGTTGCATTATCGGTCTGTTTCTCACCTTTATCCTCCATCTCACCTTTATCCTCCTCCATCTCCGGATCATACTCGACATCATTATCATCACTAAGATCACGCTCCATATTATCATTTCCAGTATCATTATCATGCTCCTTACTCTTGCATTTGCGTTTTGTTCCCTTCTTTGATTGGGTTTCATATGCCGTAGAATCAATCCCTAATTCTTGCATTTTCAATTTATTTTCCGCTATCCTCTTTTCTCTACATTTCTCATAATCTCCCATCTTGAATGTCTGGGTTTAGTGTGTTTAATGGCTGCTGATGTTATGCTGTGATGGGTAACTTCACATAGATGCTAACAATAGTAGAACTGATGTCATGAATAAAATACATATCTGATACTGAGAGAGTGACTAATAATTTGAGATATCTTATCGGCAGAGAAACTCTTACCTGAATTATACTTAGTTACTGTTTCTCCAAATGGCTATCATTAGTTGAACAGTCGATTACGCCAATCTGTACTCAAACAATGAATTGGAAAAGAACCTTAGATCACAAATCATACGTGACCACATAGGTATGAACGATGGGGAGCAGAAAACAGCTAAGCAAAATACATCTAAAAAGAAATCAACGTTCTTCCAACTTTAAATTTCAGCCATCAGATGATAATTCAACAAGTCCAGCCACAACAACTAACAAAGCGCACAATAGTGATAACAGTAAAGCAAACCTGCTCTTGGGTCAGCATATTATCAGGAATGTCAACAAGTGGAAACTTTTCCGCAATTGCTGCATCTGCCATTTACCCCAGTTCAACTTGTTCACGCTTAGCTTTTCGCAAAGATTGGTTCACTTTTGCAATAGCGGATTCTATTTCCTGTTTAGAGACATAGCTAGTATCTGAAAGGAAAGCATTTCACTAATATAAATAACGTGTACGTAGAATGTTTCGGAAAATACAAAGCACAAAACCTTACCTCCCCAACAAAAGCCAACTGCTCCGATCTTAGATACACCTTTCTGCTTCAGAGATTCGATAACTAGCTTTGCCTCTTCACAACCTTTGTCCTAAAAGATACAAAATGATATGCAAGTAAGAGTCATAATCAGCTTAAAAACGGGACCCACAAACACTATGCAATACTCCCTTTCTGTATGTAATAGTTGTATATACAATTTCAAACACTAGTGGAAAAATGCTCAAATGCTCCGGTTAAAAAGCCTACAAATGCTCCGTATTTGACGCGTAGCAGACGTCATACGAGCATTTGAACATTCTTCAAATGCTCCGGTTCTTAACCGGAGCATTTGATCTATTAAATGCTCCGGTTGTCCAAAAAACCGGAGCATTTGATGAATTTTTATGCTTAAAATGGGTTAAATGCTTCGGTTATTAGGATAAAACCGGAGCACTTGTGAAGCAAATGCTCCGTTTTTCTCTAATAACCGGAGCATTTGCTATCTATTTTTTTTTTTTTAAAAAGGCTGCTCTTGCTGTACAACAGCATAGCAACAAGCTAGTGTAGCAAACAAGAGATGCAATCATAATTTAGATGGGTAGTTTTCACACACATAGTAGCTACATGTACTACTCTTACAAGTTACAATTATGAGATCTCATATATATAATTATGAAAATATTAATTGCAGGCAAGATTTAAGTCCATAATAGCAACAAATACAGGATCTCCTCAACATCTCCGACCACCCATGAACTGCCACCACCAGAACGTCCCATCAATGACTCATAGATGCACTGAATGAATTGCTTACAAAGGTTGTCACAATCTAGCAAAGAAAGCAGCACATTTAGAACAATGGGATTCAATCCATAAAGTTTAAGCATCCCAATAATTATGGCAGAAAGTTATATAACTCAGGAAATATGAATCAAAATCACTTACCGCCAACGGTTCTGGTGGTGGCTGTAGAGCTAGTGACAAAAATTCTGCAATACTACCAATTTGCAAACTTTTTATTTGCAAACAGAGAGAATATAATGGAGTTCTCAGCAGCTTAGGGAGTCAGCGAAAACTTCATATACACATCTGGGATATAAATGGCAGCACTCTCCTAGCTGTACACGCCCAGCCCGGCCCCTCCTCTGCAATCCAAGCACACATTAACATGCAGGACTACCAGATTGAGTGAAGATAATAACTTTTTGGAAGAGCATGCAATACAATACCATGATAACATCCTAGGAAAATTTCTACAAGTTAACCCTACTTCCTCATATAGCTATAGAAGGTAGACAATCTCAGAATCCCAATACCAAAGCAAAGAGCACAAACAATAGAGAACCCGAAGCAAGAAAATATTCTAGCAACATAGCCACTAACAAGCAAAAATATAACACCCCCTCCCCCTCCCCCAAAATCACAATATCTCAAAACTTCCGTCGCTAACACATTCTGGGATGCAATATGCTATATTTCTCCTCTCTAAATGCATGAAGTGATTTTATTGTTTCATTAAATGCAAAAAAAAAAAAAAAAAACTGATTTTGTTAGGGAAAAGGCCTGAGAAAATATAATTAGCTTGACCACTAGACGATTCTATCAAACACACTGGAACAACTTATAAGACAGCTACTGCCTCTATATACAGTCCCATTCAATTGATTACATATTTATGACACACAATAAGCACCTAAAAATAGCACTATTAGACAGCAATTTCAAGCGTAAATCATACGTCTATATCAGTTACAGAAGTTCGAGTAATAGTTTGCGTTTAGGAGAATAGATATGAGTCAACATAAATCAATACTAAAAGGGAACAAAAAAAAAGGCATGAACCACAATACGTCCTCAATAACCATAAGCCTAATAGGAGGTCATTCCAAGTACAGAAGACTGAATCTGGAAAGAATTCAGAAAAGAGTCAGCTTGAAAGCAAGAAAATTATAATTTAGAAGCACATAAATTTCAATCACGAAACACATATCAAAACACTCACAATCGAAGCCAATTACTAGCTTTGTTCGAGGACAGGCTTCTTGGAACTTCACCGCATCAAGAGAAACACGAAAATGCAAGGCAGTTCATACTCCGTACTTCAGAACTTCAACAGCCCAGTAAATTCATAATAACTTTCTTTATTCTAAAAAATAAGAAGTACAAATTTCTAAAAAAATCAGAAGTAAAAATTTACCTCTAAATTAACACCCTTTTCACAAGAAAGCACAAAATTTAAGCGAAGAAGCATAAATAACCCTAACTACAGAGATACTAATTTGTTAAATACTTCAACAAGATGCTCTATCAAGCAAAAATGGCAAACATATCTCACAACAAGCAAAGAACTCATATACCATGAAGTAAGCATCCTTCACCAAAGATTGATGCATAAATTCAAAAGAAAACACCCATGCAACACACATCGACCTTAATTAGAGAGCCAAAATCCATGCCCAAGACTTCATTTAACTAAACTAAGCTACCTCAATTCAAACATAAAAAAAAGGCTAAAAACAGCTACCAAATTCCTTTACAGTACATTTTCATCAATTGAACAACATTGTAGTTCTACAAAGACTGGAAAAATTAAAATTAAAATATCAACGCTCACTATGATCCATAAATGGCTCATGAATAGCATAGAAGGTTCAATTGCAGTATAATTTAACCTAATTTATAGCCAAAATCCAACAAGAAAATCAACCTACACGAGTTTTAACCTTCACCTAAAAAACATTGCTTTAAATTTACACTGACATAGTAAAAACACATATGTTCGTCTCCATTAGACACAACAATCTATATATATATATATATATATATATATATATACCTCAATTACCAATAAAATGGCATCATTTCAGCTCAATTCATTCAAAACCACTCAAATTACCATGTATAAATAATAAAATCATCAAAATTCAATAACCTAAAATTGAAATATAATCACGAACCATATACTTAAACGCCAAAGAAATCACTAAGGCGTTCATTATCAGGCACCGGAGGCGAACACGTGAGGCTTAATTGCTAAGCTGCCATGATCTGGTGGTTGGATTCGTCGTTGTTTAGAGACTCAGGATCCGAGACCTAATCATCATTGCTAACTAGACACGGAAAATATAAAAACAAACATGAGATGAGTGTGGAACATAAACCAATTCCTATTATCAATCATCAATTACTGGCAGAAAAAACGCTGGAACAGAAATCTAAGGTAGAGGAAAAACGCATGAAAAGATGAGAAGAGAGAACGAAGATGAAAATGAAACAGAGAAGATGCAACAAATTTCATATTAAACCCTAATGCCCACAAAATTTCATATACAACTCTAATGCTCACAAAATCTCATATAAACCCAAAACTAGTAAAACCCCAGATTCACAGATAACAATGAACAATTACAAATCAATATTCCAATCACAAATTCCACAATTCAGATCTTCAGAGTATAGCTAGCATCCAGTAATAGCATATTCTGTTAAATTCTTATGAGCATAAAACACCAATCCACGAAGTCCTATAATCTGCAATAATTTATTAGGATTGAACACACAAACCTACAGAACCGAAAGGAAAGAAAGCAACACACAATCCTAAGTAATACAACCCTAAGTCCCTAAGTAAAGCAGAATTGCACAAACTCTAATTCCACGAAGTCCCCATCAAATTAGATTTAGTCAATGATCATTAATCACCACAATTATGAACATACTACGAGTACTTAATTATATAACAACTGAACATATATACAATCAATCTGAATTGCTCAAAACACTAGCACACATTATAATAAGATAATATGGTCTAACTTGTCATAATCTATAGACATAATTGATACTACATAGAAGTTACATCCTACTAAGACGATGATGGTTGGTAGCATTCGAGCAATTCGAGCAGACAAGCAGAGTCACAGTACCAAACTCAAACTTAACAATCAACCCGGCAGAAAAAAAAACTACAACAAAAGATCCAATGCTCGTCCTTCGAACTTCAAACAAAAGAAAACCCAGAAAGTAACGAAGTTAAAGACTCAAAAAGATCCATAATGTGGTTACAACTAATTCCGCAATTATGGACCAAGTTATATGCGAAAATTCAGTTCAAACTGAATCCAGCCAAAGAAACCATAAAATTACAAGTTAGGGTTTACAAAATTGACAAAAACAAAATCGAAAAAGATCAACAAAAAAAAAATCAAAAAAATCAAAAGAATCAACAGATGTAAAATGAGTTCCTCGAGAAAACATTAATTGAACTACAGTTAGGTGAGCAAAGTTCACACTCAACTACAAAAAAAATCACAAACCTGAATGAACGGTGCGAGGATATGGAGAGGGTATAAACTCTGGCGAGCTTTGGGAACGCAGCAATGAAGGATGAGAGAGAGAGAACGATGCTGAAGAACCACCATCGCCGCCGCCTCCTACCGCGGTGCTGAAGAACGGCGCTGAAGAACTCGTGATGAGACATCAAGATCTGAACAGAGAAAAAAAATTCAGGGGCGTGATGAGACAGAGACTCGTGAAAGGGAGAAATAAATCTTCTTCGATTTCTAGGGTTCAAGTTTTAGAACAAAATAAATCATAAATCGAAAAAAAAAATCGAGCCACTTACATGTTTTTGTGAAGGATCCATCCGAGTTCAGAGCTTCTACGAACGTATTAGGGATTTTAGCATGAAATCGAAGGTGACGATAAGGAGATGGAGAGAAGGAGGGCAGAAGTTGAGTAGTTGGCGTTTCGGTGGCTGAGTATGAAGGAGATGAAGACGGGATGAGAGAGAAAGAGAAACCAGTTTAGGGAGGGAGAGAACAGAAAACTGGGGGGAGCAGTAATTTCATTAGAATAGGGAGAGAGGTAGGGGGGAATTAATACTAATTAAAAAAAAAAGACAGCCAAATGCTCGGGTTGATTGACTAGAGGCGCGGAGCACTTATTCACAAATGATTGTATTGATTAGTCAACCGGAGCATTTGACATCAAATGCTCCGGTTGACTAATCAACACGAGCATTTGTGAATTTTTTTTATTAAAATTTTCACAAATGCTCGGGTTGATTAGACAACCAAAGCATTTGATAAGTAGTAAAAGCAGTTTTTTCCACTAGTGAAATGTTGGAAAAAAATTGTCACTTTTCCTAATGTATTTTCAGTTTATGATTAGATTTCTTATGATACTTTATAATAGGTAAGACAAGAATTTTTCAAGTCAAGAAGGCTACATTAGGAAGTTTTCAAACTCAAAGTATCTAAAAATTTTAAATTCTCGCATTACTCATTATATAAAAATCATATGAAAACACAAAAATAACGTAGAGAGATTCCAAGATAGAAAATACATAATCTGAGAGTAGAAACCACAATAATATGCATCATATCAAGTAATAAAAGACATATTCACAAAATTGTATACATCATACCTTGTAAGTACATCATTCATTGACAAGTATCCCTTCCGTGTGATCTACACGCATATAATTTGTGTCGACATCTGAATACCGGGTTACATCGATTTTGGGATTGATGAACGGTGCGGTGTCCTCAAAAGCATCATACTCTTCCTCATCATCAACATCTCCAATGGCAAGGATACTTCTTTTTCCCGGTGCAACAATACACCACTTATGATCAGCAGGGTCTATTACATAGAATACTTGCTTAGCATGTATTGCAAGTACAAATGGCTCGTCACTTTCACGCAAATGACCCAAGTCTACAAGAGTGAAACCACAAGGGTCATCATTTCTTACACAACGCCGATTATTACCTACCCACTTGCAACAGAACAGACCAACCTTGAAAGAAGAATAGTTAAGCTCGCATATTTCTTGAATTCGCCCATAATATAACAGTTTGGCATCCACTGGATTCTGATCCTTAGCGCTCGCATAAAATGTAGATGACGCCAAAACAGAAACACCACTATTTTGCACTGATGAGGACTTTTGATCTCGACCTTCAGTCCAAAATGTAAATCCGTTGACATCATAACCCTCATATTTGTTGACAGCTTCATGAGGAACAAATGCGCTTTCAGATACACCATCTTGTTGTTGACATATTACTCGATCATGAAACTAATCAATAAACGTCTTATTGTGCAATTGCATCAATGCCCTATCCCCTTTAGAAGGATTTTCAGCCCGTAGCACCTCCATATGCTCAGCCAAATACGAATGCACTTCTGCAACGTGATGCAACACATACAAGTGTGCTTGTAAGCGCTTATCCCTAGGAGGTGTGACTAATTTTGAGCCAATCGTACCCTGGCCTCCAAGTCTTCCATCATGGCGAGATGTAGGAAGTCCAATAGGCTCCGCACTAGCCAAATACTCAGCTATAAAATTACCAACTTCGTCACCCACGGTACCTTGAATGATACTAGCTTCAGGTTGTGCAGGATTCCTCACTTTGTCTTGTAAATTACCCATTCGTCTTTCAAAAGGATAACACCACCTCAAAAACACAAGACCACACAACTTGATTTCACGAACTAGATGGACGATAAGATGAACCATTATGTCAAAGAATGCAGGTGGGAAATACATTTCAAACTTGCAAAGAGTCTCTACCACATCAGCTTGAAGAGCATCAAGTCTTGTCGGATCAAGCACTTTGCTACATATCGTGTTGAAAAATGAGCATAGTTCAGTTATAGCATACCGCACATGTTTTGGTAGTATCCCACGAAGGGCAATTGGTAAGAATACTTGCATCATGACATGACAATCATGAGACTTCATGAACCCTAACTTCAACTCACCATTTGAGGATACAAATCTTTTCATGTTAGATGAGTATCCCGATGGAGCCTTAATGTCATACAAAGACTCACAAAAAATCCACTTCTCTTCCATGGATAACGTATAGCAAGCTAGAGGCAAATAATTCCTATTATCGACCTTATTTTTGTTCTCTTTATCCTTAACCTTCTCGAGGTTTCTTTCTTCTTCAGATTTCTTCCTCTTCTTGCCTTCCTTAAGATTTATTTCTTTTTCAAATTTTTTCCTTTTCCTACCTTCCCTATCCTGAGGCCACAGTTCTTGCCGAACTCCCATCTTTTCCAAGTACAACCGTGAGGCCTTGATATCCTTCGTCTTACCAGGAATATTCATAAGCGTCGCAAGAATGGCATCACATACATTTTTTTCTATATGCATAACGTCGAGGCAATGTCTAACCCGAAGATCTTTCCAGTATGGAAGTGTCCACAAGACAGACTCTTTTTTCCATAACCCTGTCTCCTCTTGCATTGTTTTACCAAAGATCGTTTCAACACCCTTAATTTGCTCATAAACCTCTTTACCAGTTAACGCTCTACGAGCTACACCCTCTTCAACTTTCCCATTAAATGCCTTCTTCTTCTTACGAAAAGGATGGTCCGGTCGTAAAAACTTTCTATGGGGCATGTAGACATGTTTGCACTTATGAATCCATGTGGATTCCATGTCATCGATACATATTGGACATGCTTTCTTTCCTCTATTCTTATACCCGGATAAGCTGCCGTAAGCAGGGAAATCGTTAATGGTGCATAACAGCATTGCACGCAATGTGAACATCTCATTAGTATGAGCATCAAACGCAGAAACCCCTTCATCCCATAGCTTTCTCAAATCATCGATAAGCGGTGCAAGGTAGACATCTATGTCATTTCCAGGTTGTTTAGGACCCGAGATTAAAAGCGATAACATCATGTACTTGCGTTTCATGCACAACCAAGGAGGCAAGTTATATATAACTAAAAGTATGGGACATGTACTATGTAAAGAGCTCAAACTTTCGAATGGATTCATCCCATCTGTACATAGCCCGAGCCTCAAATTACGATATTCATTCCCAAATGTCTTATGCAACCTATTAATACTCTTCCACTCAGGAGAATCTGCCGGATGCTTCAACAAACTATCTTTCTTCCTTCCATCTGCATGCCATCTTAGATTTTTTGCATCTTTTTTTTATGGAAAACAAGCGCTTGAATCTAGGAATTATTGGAAGATACCACAATACCTTAGCGGGGGGCCCTTTCATATCTCCATCTCCTTCACGCTTGTATCGTGACATCTCGCACCGTGGACACTTATCCAAATTGTCATATTCATTCCTATATAGCACGCAGTCATTCGGACAAGCATATATCTTCTTGTACTCTAAGCCAAAGGGGCACATGAGCTTTCTAGCATAATAGGTCGACTTTGGAAGTTCGTGGCCATCGGGAAACATCTCACTTAACACTTCTAACAGGGAAGTGAAACTAATGTCTGTCCAATTTCCCTTTGACTTAATGTTGAAAAGTGTCAACACGGCAGACAGTTTGGTGAACTTTTTACAACCAGGATATAGTGGCTTTTGAGCTGCCTCTGTCAAAGACTCAAAAACACGAGAATGTTTCCCTAACTCATCCTCGACACCCTCCATCATCTCATCCACATGATCCTCATCATCCTCATCATCCTCGTGCTCATTATCATTCTCCATTTCCTCAAATGCATGAGTCACATCTTCTTGTTCATGGACATCGTTTGCACAAGAATTCCCTTCATACACTCCCTCCTCACCATGCCAAATCCATACATGGTATTCCGGCCTAAACCCATGACGAAGTACATGCTCCCTAAGCAAATCAATATCACTCACTTTGAACACATTGCCACACTTGACACAAGGACAATAAAATCCTAATTCTCCTGTCCTAGCTTGATGTTATAAGGCGGAATCACAAAATTCCAGTACCCCATCCACAAATTCTGACGAATCAATGTTACCATACATCCACGAACGATCTCTCACCATCCAAACATACCTCTAACGACTAATTAAACACATACAATAACACATTGTCAACCATTTAAGCATTAAACATACAAATTAAAAAAAAAATATAGCATGAGTATATGCATGTCTTCCAAAGGTCCTCATCACTCCAACCTAATCCATCCTTGGACGTCTAATCCCACTAGTAAATGTATGTCAGCTTCTCGATCTATGGAAATTCCGGCAGCATTTCCCTACAGTTCTCCAAGTACACAATGTAGGTAGTTACTTATCTACATATATACCCAGAGAACATATTAGGAAAATGAGTAGCCGTGATTTTCCATAAAACCAAAAAGAAAACATACATTCACCACCTAAGTGAGATCAAACGTCCAAGAACAGTCCCAAAACGGGGACTATCCAAAACTTATTCCTAATGAGTAAGTCTTGGATGGGTATCTAGGCATATGATTATGATGATACATTAATTTGTGCATAACAAAAACAAAATACTACAAAACATTATTAGAGGAGGAATTTAAAATAACGTGCAAGACTTGCTCCCAGTACTATACTACCAAACATTATTAGAATTTCAATAGAAGATAGTTTTAGATGTTCACATCATTTTTTTGTTGATGCAAATGAAGGAACAAATCCTAATAAAAGAAACAAACACCAACTACAACTACTAAACTAAACACAAGTTCTCAATGCTCCGCTTGCAAAAATTACAACCCCAACTCTGCAAAATATACCCTCCAGCCTCTCTCTCTCTCACTGTTCTCTCTCTCTCTCTCTCACTATTCTCTCTCCTCTAGGGTCCAAAATTTTTAGTAATCGACCATGATTCACCTCTTATTCTCACTGATCTTCATGGAATTGGCACTAATTCTACTAGTTTTCTTCAGAGACTATGAGAGCAGATTGAGGTTGGATTAGGTTTGTAGGAGTGGGAGACTGAAAGCATTTACCAAAATAGGTTTAAGAAAGCAAAGTGTATCCCGGTAACTATTCTTATCCCCAAACGGCCAAACGTTGAAACAACTACTTCTCTAGTTTCTACTAATCTAAGATTCTACTTCAACTCGCTTCACTCTTCTGGGCATATACGAGGTAACAATCTTCTAATTTTTGCACAACCACAAAAAAAAAAAAAAAAAAAAAAAAGATCGTTTTTTTGTTGTTAAGATATACCTTACCTTATGCTGCAAAAGCTTTAAACTATGGTTGAGATTTTTGGATTTCAACTTGATTGGTACTGTGATTAGCAATAAATTTGAGCATTGTAATCTGATTTTTAGTTAAAAAAAAACCCTAGTTTTAATGGGTCAATTTTTGTAGTTCTCCACCAATAACATAGCAAATATCCACCATTAACAAGGTAAGAGATTTCAATTTTTTTATTTAGAAAATAATGGTTCGTCGATTTGAGGTCGTCTCCGCCACTGTATCTGATTATAGGTAAATTTGTTTGGCGAATTTGCGTGGTTTAGAAAATAATGTAATCTTGAAACTGAAATTACTAAAATTAGGTAAAAAATAATGAAAATTGAAAACACTCACCAGACGGAAGCGCTCAGAAGCGAGTGCGACCAAGCTAAGATTGTGCAGCCTTCACCAAGCGAGGACGACTGAGGCAGCAGAAGCGAGTGCAGTAGCACGACGGAAGCGAAGGAGGAGAAGCGAGTGCAGTAGCACGACAGAAGTGAAGGAGGAGGAGAAGGTTCGGCGGACGGACGAGCGCAGTAGTGAGGGTTATTTTCTTGAGGGTTCTTCTGAGTTCTGAGCGCAGTATAAGGAGGAGTTTGAGAGAGGGGGAGGTTCCAAATTAATCGAGGGAAAAGTAATAAAGTGAAGCGCGCTATGGTTATGTGCAAGTCCAAGTGCTTGGGTTGACTTGTCAAACGGAGCACTTGCCATCAAGTGCTCTGGTGGGTCAACCGGAGCACTTGTGAATTTTTAATATTAAAATATTCACAAGTGCTTGGGTTGATTATTCAACCGAAGCACTTGACAAGTAGCACATGCAGTTTTTTCCACTAGTGTTACATATTGTTTCACCATGTCTTGAATAACCATAACGTTATGTACAATATATCTCCCATGTACAAACCCACCTTGGTTCTTCATAATAAGTTCAGGAAGAATCTGCCTTAATCTTGCACAAAAAACCTTAGTAACACACTTATACAAGGTATTACAACATAAAATAGGCCTAAACTCAGTTACATTATTTGGGCATTTTGTTTTAGTAATGAGTGTAATGACAGTGGTGTTCAATTGTTTTAGCATTTTCTCACTTTGCTAAACATCTAAAACAACAGCTATCACATCATCATTAACAATACTCCATGCATCTTTATAAAAGAATGAGCCCAAACCATCAGTACCTAGGGCTTTGCAGCCAGGAATTGAGAATAATGCTCTTTTGACTTCATTTGCAGTATAAGGTGCATCGAGAATGTTTTTGTGCTCTTCAGTGACCAAAGGTCCTTCGTGTATGATTTGCTGAATCACATTCCTTCTTCCTGCATTATCACCACTCAATAGCTTCTCATAATAGCTTAAAAAAGCCTTAGCTACTGATTTAGGATTGCCATGCCACACTCCATTTTTATCATGAATACTATAAACTTGGTTCTGCAATCTTCTTGCCTTAGTACTCTGATGGAATAAATGAGTATTTTCATCTCCATTCTGAATCCAAGCCATTTTGGATGTCTGTGACAAGAATTCCATATAGGCTTGATGTTTACAATGATACTTTTTCACTACTTCAATCTCCTGTTCTACATATTGTACATGCCCTAGGTTAGCATGCATTAATTCCTGTGTTGCAATCATTTTGTGATAGACTTGCAAATCTAAAGCTTGGATTTAAGAAAATCCAATCTTATTAAGTTCCTTCAAAGCTGATTTAAGTGATTTTAAGTTCTTCAGCAGCCTATACATCTTAGTCCCCTGTATATCAATCTCCCATGCTTTCCTCACTGTTTCTTCAAATAAGGGAGATGATCTCCACATAGTGAAGTACTTGAAAGGCCTTTTACCTTCCTTTATTTCAGTATATACAGCTAAAACTGCAAGAGAGTGATCAAATTCACCCTCAGCTTGAAATGATACTTCTGCTGATCTATATATATCCTGCTAGAATTGATTTGCCATAACTCTATCTAGTTTATTTTGAAAAAACTCTATTACTCCCTAGCTGCTTATTATTCTATGTAAAAAAATTTCCAGTATTCTTCACATCTTGCATCCCACAACTCAGCAGACATTCTCTAATATCCTTCATCTCAATCTCCGTCACTGAAGATCCAATCCTCTCATCTGTGTTCATGACACAGTTAAAATCACCACACAAGATCTAGGGTGTAGAGATGTTAAATGACATTAATCTCTCCACAATTCTTCTGTTTTTGCTCTTTCATCAAATGCATAAATGAAAGTGTACAAGAACCCTTGCTTCCCACTAATAGGCTCCAAATAATGGATTAACTTGAACAACCTAGAATATTTACTTTAAAACTACTAGTCTTCCATGCCAGAATGATTCACCCGTTAACAAGTTTGAAAACCAACATATTCATCTTAGACTACTTTTCAAAAAAGTAACATATGATAAGTATTTATTTTAAAATGCACATAGTTAAATTAATTAAAGAGTATATATAACAAATTTTGTAGATAATCATATTATTCTATGTTGTGCGGCTCTAGCGTTTCCAACTAACCGTAGTCCGTAATACAAAGTTCAAGCCTTTAGATTGTTCAAGCCTTTAGATTAACATCCTAATATCAAGTGATCATTATCATTCACATATCACCATAATATAGATCTTTTAATCTAAAGGACGTATTTTTTTAAATATATAAAAAGTCCTTATTTATACCTTTATCATTATCATTTATTATTCTAATATATTTGACTTCCTTCCTCAAGGCTAGGTTGTATGTTTTGGCGATCAATATATTTGCTTACTTACCAAAAAAATTCCTTACATTATAGTATATACCCGATTTAAGTCTTGTTGTGACAGATGCAATTAACGAAATAAACAATTAAAGAAAAATTGACACAAGAAGTAACGTGGTTCACTAACAATGTGTTAGCTACGTCCACAGGCAGAGGATATAACGATTTTATTAGGTTTAGAAGAGAGTACATATTTCAGAATATGGAGGCAGAAGTTACTTGCAGGGTTTATATAGTACCATACTAATTAACCTAAAAAGATGGGCCTAAACCCGAAACTAAAACAGACTCGATATATTAGACAGCATATACCAAAAAGATTGTGGGGGCGTTGCCCCTTAACCCCCACCAGGGAGTTTCACCCCCCTGGACCCCGTGCTTGATTAATCCTATTGCCAAATAATTAATTCAAGGCATAATTTAACAAATCTCCACCTTAACTTGAATTATCTCCCATGTAACAGATAAACAGATATACAGATGATACCAGATGCCACAAAGAAAACCCAGATGTACCCAAACTCTCCCTGCCTCAAAATACCCCTAAGGGCCCAAATTAACAGCTTAGACCATTTAGCAAGTCCAAACAATGTTGTAACTTGCCATGAGGAAATGGCTTGGTGAACATGTTAACAGGATTATCAGCAGTACCTACTTTCATCACCTTAACCATCTTCTCACTTCTCATAAAATGATATCTCACATCAATTTGCTTAGTCCTCTCATGATGGATGGACTTGATCCTTGGCTAGGCATATTTGTAACACCTTAAAATTTCACTCCAAATTTTTCGCGTTTATTTCATAGTGTTTAATTAACTCCGTTACCGTTTCACTGTTTTAATCAATAAAATTTTCATCTTGATTTGAAAATTCATAAAAATTATATTTTTATTTCATAAACATGTTGGATTTATTTTCCTAAGGTTTAAATAATTTTTGTGAAATTTATTTTCAATATTCAGATTTTATTTGAATTTAAAACCGGTTTTGGAGAAAAAAATTAGGAAATCGGTAAAAATAATTTTAATTAATTAATTTATAAATTTTAAAACTCATTTCAAATTTATTAAAATCATTTTGTCATAGTGTTAACTCATTTTCTAAGGCATTTATAAGCTTATTTGACTATTTGACTAACTTTAAGGTTTTAATCTTTAAAATTATTAAACTTGGTCCAAAAGTCTTGAAATTTTTATGGGAAGTAAATTCTAATGTTGGAGGAAGCTTCCAAGCATTTTCACCCCATTTCCAACCCAATTACTCCATCTTCCAACTACCTTGACTTCTTGACATTTTTTTTCTTATTTACTTAAAGTTTTGGAGCAAATAATTTTTACCCAAGCTGTTTTCATCCTAAAACTGAAGATTAAGCTTCTCCCTTACTTTCTATGTCTTTTTCGTACTCCATAAAAATTTTGAGCAATTTTTGAGCTTTAGAAAATTATTTATAGCATTTTCAAGTTGTTTTTAATTAAATTCCTAATTTCTTCTATTAATTTCTACTCCAAATTCTAACACCTATTTTCTTCCTTGAATATTTTTAGATGGTGATACATTTAGTTTAGAGCTTGTGGAAGAGGAAGAATCTTAGCTCGTGTTCTCTTATCATCTCCATTCTATTTTCCACTGAAATTAAGGTAACTAGCTTTAATCCTAGTTTAATTTTGATTAATAAGTTAATTATAGTTAATTAATATATATTATAGTAGAAATATTATAATAATATTTGAGATGAATTATATGAATTTACGTGAATTATATATGAATTTTCGGATTTATGTGAATTTAATTGTTAATTATAATTTTCGATTTACATATGTGTATTTAAGTTTATAATATATATTTACTAATTTTATATGTATAAATCTTGATAAAATGATATATTTAGTATTTTTATGAACTCATACATGTTATTAACTTGTTGGTGTGATTTAATTTGAATTTTGGAAACTTATTTTGTTAATTGTGTAATTATATCCGATTGTATTTTAGTGTTTTAGAATATGTTTAAATTTCAAATTTTATTTTTATACTCACGAAAATTATTTAAGATATTTCATTTTATATTTCAATCCTCATTTTATGGTCGTGATTAACCTACTTGAATTATTGTATGAATTTGTCAAATTATTATTTTTTGATTAGTAAATTGTTTAATTCAAAAATCTATTAATTTAAAATTTATCTTTTTGAAACAAAATGAACTTGTTAAAAGTTTATTAATATTAAGGTATTTCGTGACTAATATCACTAATATTAATTTTGGATTATTATTAATTTATTTTAGTGATTTAAATTCGAAATTATTGTATAATGAAAACCTAATTACCGAAACTAGTGATGTATTTTCAGAATAATTACAACAACTTTTAACTAAATTTTGATTTGTTTATTAATGTTAGTCAATTTATTAAGTTTGTTTTACTAAAAAGAATTTAATCAAACTTGTTGTTTTCAGATTTAGTTATTATTACGTGTAATTTGAGAATTTATAAATAAATTACAATGAGTTTAATTATGACTTTTGTATCCCTTTTACAAATGAATATTTTCAAACCAAATATTGTTTAAGTTGATATTAAGTTGATATGGGTGATTCCAACAACTTTTATGTTAATTTGACAAGTTTGTGTATTTTGGATTAAATTATTGATTAAGTTGATATTAAGTTGGATTGGGTGATTCCATCAACTTTTATGTCAATTTGACCAGTTGCGTATTTTTGGTTTAAAATATTGTTTAAGTTGATATTAAGTTGAATTGGGTGATTCCAACAACTTTTATGTTAATTTGACAAGTTTGTGAATTTTGGATTAAAATATTGTTTATGTTGATATTAAGTTGAATTGGGTGATTCCATCAACTTGTATGTCAATTTGACAAGTGTATGTATTTTTTATTAAAATATTATTTGAGTTGATATTAAGTTGAATTGGGTGATTCCATCAATTTTTATGTCGATTTGACAAGTTTTTGTAATGATTATAAACCTTTAATTTTTATACTAAATAAAATGATTTGAGATTGTTCTAAAGATGTTAAAAATCTCATGTTACTACTACTTTAATTATGTTAAGATCTTAATTTTGAATTAGTTTTACCTTGTACTGTGATGGGTACAAAGTGCTGTTGAGATGATTTTTACTTTGTAATGTGTTGGGTACAAAGTGTTGTATTGAGATGATTTTTACTTTGCACTGAGCTGGGTGCAAAGAGATGTTTTGAGATGATGTTTACTATTGTACTGAGCTGGGTACATAGAGATATTTTTGAAATGATATTTTATTCAGTCATTACCTTTGTACTAAGCTGGGTACATTGATTTGTTTTGTTGAGGAAGAGAAATCCTATGGGGCTGAGCTGGGTCCCTTGGTATGAACTGTCACTCTTGTGCTGAGCTGGGTACATAGAGTTAACTTACGTGCTGAGCTGGGTACGTAAGTCCGCTTTGATATTAGTCGTCGTCCAGTGTTAGGTTGTAATGAGCTGGGTACGGCGCACTGAGTTGGGTGCGCTGAAACTAGCACTGGGAGTTATGGCCATTTCTTAGACATAGGATATCGTATGCTGAGCTGGGTGTGCGTGTTCTAATACTTCTATCATGTAGGAACCGTGGGTGGTTGTATGTTGAGCTGTGTGTACATCTATCCACTTGCGTTCAGTTCTCCCCTCGATGCTGATTGTTGTGATGTTGTGTTTGAATGATTATTTGGGAGAGTTATTTGGATTTGGAAATTGAGTCTATTTTGATATAAATGGTTATTTTGAGTATATTATTATTTTTTAACGAAGAATTATGATTAGTGGCGATGTTGTAGATGTTTATGATACTCTGTGGTTACTATAATCGATGTTGATTACCGTAATTAGCTTATTTGATCTTGTTTAACCTGGGAGGACTGGTAGTTGCTCCCCACTGACTGTGGACCCCTATATATATATTTTGCAGGTGAAGAAAGCTAATGATTCAGGTTGTTAACGGGATAGAGTGAGAGATAGGAATTTTGATCTTTTGTTATCATGCTCTACTTTATGACATTCGGAATTTCGCCATTTTGATAACTTGGGTTGTAAGAGGTTTATAACCTCACTTTGGATGATATTTGGAGAATTAACCTTTAGTTATGATAATTAGACAACCTTTTATTATGGTTAGAAAGTAATACTCCGATAGACAGTATTTCTGCTACTGTCTAATGTTCATTAAATTAAGCATATTTTTAGAAATAATCATTTAAAATATCGGAGATGTTACAATATTGCACTCAGACTATCAAAATACACGATAACCTGATCGTGATGTAGACCAAGATCACTAACTAATCCTTTTAACCATATTCCCTCTTTAGCAGCTTCTGTCAACCCCATGTACTCTGCTTCGGTAGTAGACAAAGTAACTGTAGCCTGTAAAGTTGCCTTCCAACTAACAACACAACCACCAAGAGTAAATACATAACCAGTTATAGACCTTATATTGTCAACATTATCTCCAGCATAATCAGAATCAGAATTATAACCAGTAAATGAGCACTGTATCATTCCATAAATGAGACCAACATCAGATGTACCTCTAAGATAACGGAAAATCTTCTTCACAGCTTGCTAGTGATCCTTCCCAAGTTCCCCCATGAACCTACTAACAACACTAACAACATGTGCAAGATCCGATCTAGTGCAGACCATAGCATACATATGGGACTCGAGACATATAGTCCTCAGTATCAGACTGGCGTGCAAAAGTAGACGATAGACGTATATTTGCAGCACTAGGAGTATATCTATATGTTTAGCTGATGACATGCCAAACCTTGACAATATCTTCTGAATGTAACCTTTCTGATCTCTTTCCCTATAAATCTCCATCCCCATAATCTTTTGCGCAGCACCCAAATCCTTCATTGTTTTCCAGCTTCTTCTTTTTTTTAGGACATTCAGTTTTAGTTTTAGGACTCTTAGAATTTGAATTTTTATGGTTCGATTACTTTTTACCAGATTTTTCTTGTCCCTTACCCCCAGTAACAACTAATCCCGATGTCGATTTTCCGTACCAGAACCAGATGCCTTATGATGGACCTCTCTAGTATGAAGATGTTAGGATAGATTTAGGAGCGTTTCCTAAATCTATCTATCTAGAAGTGTTTACCTAGATATATTTATCTACAAGTGTTTAGAGATAATATTTATTAGTATTATATTTAGGATATGTTTTCCTAGTTCTACCTAAGTTAGGATTTATTTAATGTACTATAAATATCCCCTTTGGGTTAATAATAAAATTAGCTTTTTTCCCTTCAATCTATTTTGTTTGTCATGGTATCAAGAGCCAATTGAGATCTTGGATAAAAAAAAAAAAGAGCCAATTGAGATCTTGGATCAAAACTCTAAAATATTATTCTCTCCTGCCGGTGGGTTCGAGTTCTAAACCCACCGGCCGGATTTGTTAACCTCCATACAAAAACTATAATTTTTTTACGGATGCTATGACGAATCGAACCCAAAAAAAAAAAAAAAAGTTCTCAGATATTTTTTTCCGAAAATCAAGAAAAAAAGAAACCCAAAAACCAGAAGCAGTATGGTGATGAATGACAGGAACGACCAACATTCAAAAGAGAGACTTGATGATGAAGGTCATGATGATGATGTCGGTGATGTTAAGGATGAAAAAAGTACCACTGGAGGAGAATTAAAGAAAGCTTTGTTCAAGAAGCGGCAGATTTATACTATTGGTGACTTCCCCCCTGGATGTGGGAGACCGATGACTAAGACCAACGGCAACACCGCAGGGCAGATTTGCGCGAACAAGACGACTGACCTACCATACTTGCTGCTGCACTTATGCCTACTTTGAAGGAATAAGATTATATCAAATATCTCGTAGAACTCGAGTATTGAGTGCTTTTGCTCTAGAAAAATATAAACACTACAGGTCCGAAAAGAATGGCGTTCTCGTGTTATTGAGATATTTGGCGAGTGTGAAAACAATTGAGCCAACAAAAAGAAATAACATTTACAAGAGTTTGTGAGGTGAGAGGAAAACACACACATGACGGGTTCGAAAAGAATGGCGTTTCCGTTTTGTTGAAATACTTGGTGAGTTCGAAAAGAATCATCAAGAAGAAAAAGACAAATTTACAGGTTCGAAAAGAATGACGTCCCTGTTTGACTAGCGATTGATGGATTCGAAAAGATTGACGTTTTCATCATCAAGACAAAGAAAATTACGGGTTCGAGAACAATGGCGTTCCCGATTTTTTGAAATATTTGGTGAGTTTAAAAAGAATGGCGTTCTCATCAAGAAGAAGAAAAAATTTGGTGGGTTCGACAAGAATGGCGTTCCGAACAATATATATATTTAATTAGATTTGACTTAATTTTTTTGTTTCTCCAATCGTAACGTTCCTGTTACTGCCGTTGCGATTGCGGGAGGGTGTTAGGATAGATTTAGGAGTATTTCCTAAATCTATCTATCTAGAAGTGTTTACCTAGATATATCTATCTACAAGTGTTTAGAGATAATATTTATTAGTATTATATTTAGAATATGTTTTCCTAATTCTACCTAAGTTAGGATTTATATGATGTACTATAAATAACCCCTTTGGTTTAATAATAAAATGAGCCTTTTTCCCTTCAATCTATTTTGTCAGAAGAGCATATCTTACTCCTTCCAAAGACAGACTATCTTTTCCAACAATAAAAGAATCCACAAAATTCTTATACGATAAAGGCAAATATACTACTCCCTCCGTCCCAGAAAGATCTGAACACTTGGTGGGACACGTAGTTTAAGGTGATAAGTTGTAGTGTGGTTATCAAATGTTATTTTATTTAAAAAGTAGATGTGATAGGAGTTGGTGGGGTATTTTTATTAGAGGAGAGAAAAAGTTGGGTAACTTTTTATTAATAAACGGTATAGTGTGGGCCAAAGATGTGTAAAAGAAATAATATATTAATAGTGGGACCATGCCAAAAATGGAAGTGTTCAAACTAATTTGGGACAAACATTAAAGGAAAGTGTTCAGACTATTCTGGGACAGAGAGAGTAACAGATTTAAAGCAGCATCCTGATCATCTACTTTAACATCAATATCACGAAGATCTAATAACATAATATTCAATTGATCTAGATGGTCCCTAAGAGGTGTACCTTCCTATATACGCAGGCTGAACAGATGTTCCTTCAAGAGCATCTTGTTGGTCAAAGATTTTGTCATACAAAAACTCTCCAGTTTCAACCACAGACCAGCAGCAGTTTCTTCATCAGCGACTTCGGTGATGATGTCATCAGCTAAATATAGCATGATTGTCGAGTGAGCCTTCTCCTCCAGACTATTCCACTCTTTGTCATCAGCGCCTGCATTCTTCCCAGTCTTAGAAAGAGGCGCCCATAGCCCCTGTTGCTTCAACAACGCTCGCATCTTGATATGCCATAAACCGAAACTGTTTCTCCTAGTAAATTTGTCAATCTTCACATTCAAAGCAGACATCTTTTGCAAATCAAAAATTTCAGAATTTCAAATCTTAACAGTCCAGCTCTGATAATACCTTGTTGTGACCGATGCAATTAACGAAACAAACAATTGAAGAACAATTGAGACGAGAAGTAACGTGCTTCACTAACAATGTGTTAGCTACGTCCACAGGCAGAGGAGAAACGATTTTATTAGGTTTAGGAGAGAGTAAAGATTTCATAATATGGAGGCAGAAGTTAATTATAGGGTTTATATAGTACCCTACTAATTAACCTAAACAGATGGGCCTAAACCCGAAACTAAAACATACTCGATATATTAGACATTATATACCGAAAAGTTCGGGGGACATTGCCCCCTAACCCCCACCAGGGTGATTCACCCCTGGACCCTGTGCTTGGTTAATCCTAGCGCCAGATAATTAATTCAAGGCATAGTTCAACAAGTTTCATTATCATTAAAGGTTGATGTTAATGCACTTTACATCGGTCCCAAATTAGTTTAATTACCTTCATGGTACAAGGTTTTAGGAGATAAGTTGTCTTTTAAAAAATTTAATGTGATATGAATATACTTAATGGGTATTTGTATTATTATCTTAGACGATGTATTAGTGAAATGAGCTAGTGGGTCGAAAAGGATTGGGAAGAAACATTCTTTCCAATGGGTGGGCAATCCACAAAAAAAATAAACTTATTCTCTCAATTGGAAATTTTATTTCGCTCAACAATCAACATGTTGACATGCATGTGATGTAGAAACCTCTCTCGCGTTACATTCGCGCAAATTTTTCCATATCTTATGTAATGTGGGACAACCCAATCAATTATTTATTCATACTAGTTGTTACACCGCGCGCCTACGCGTGCGGCACCCCAAAATGGCGTATATATGATACTCGAATTAGGCTAGATTAGCATGTTGAATATGAAGCTATTGCTCTAAAATATTTGATGTTTACAGTCGCAATTTTGGTTTTATGTGGAAAAGTAATTGATTAAGGTGTTCACACACGTCTCTTGATTTTCCCAAAGTTGTTAACTAAAGAGCGTAAATTGTCACTAAAGAAATTGCATTTCAAGACGCATTTTATACAAGTAATGTTTTATTCAGGGAAAAACCTATTTAAGACATATCAAGCAAAGCGGCTAGTAGTGCAAAGACGTGTGAGCTACAATATATTTAAATGGTAAAGTTAAATAGTCTTTGTGTAATAAAATTAATATAATAAAATTAGAAGTGTAGGTAACGGAATTATACAACCTACATCATAATTGGTCAATAATTTTTAGGTGGAGGTCATGCAAGTCACTTAAACATAAATTAATATATTTATTAGTAAATCTTCATTTCTTAGGCTATGTTCGAGTCAAATTATTTTAACTTATTTTAAAAAAATAAGTTAAGATAAGATAAGTTCATATAAAATTATTTTCAAACATGTACTCCGGAAATCCCTTAATTACAAATTATGAAATGGAAATCAAGGAAAAAATTGTTTCATTTTCATTATTTATTATAGGTTATAAGACTATTGCTATTGAAATTTTTGAGAATTTTAAGATGCCATGTCGCCACTCGGCCTCGAATCGAGATGCTCTCGCACTGCTTCCTAAAAGCAGGAAGTAAATATGCGTCATGCTAAAAATAATCAGCACATTCTTGTTGAAGCATAAGGTATGATCAACAGTTGAGCTCTTCAAGGTCTATCTATGTACAATTTATTCAGTTTTAACAAAATAAACCCATGTGATGATACTAAACTAAAGCTACCAGCAACAAATTGCTGGAGGTGTGTACAAAGCTACTTAAAAGCTAACATTTATTATTGGTCCTGAAGGCTGTAGCATTTTATGCACCCAAGCCCTTCATACATATTGGGCATTTGTTTTTTAAGAGAAGCCATTTCTTCATACGTGTTGTATGAAACTCGGGTCTGCAGATCAACACTCCAATATCTTCTCAGTAAATTTTGAGTTCATGGAAGTACATAAAAGGTAGAAAGCAACACTTAACTCTGCATATGCAACCTGTATCAGCATCAGAAGATGGGTCACTAATCACACATTCATACTTTGAGTCGACACTACTTTAGTCAATGAAAAAGTTATGCAGATCCCCTAACAATTGTAGCTATAATAACTCATAAAATTTGAGTAACAATTTTTAAAAGTCTTAATATTCTAAGACCCTGACACGCTCCTGACATGTATAAATATCTATGGTAACTAATATGTAAAGTTGCACATCTAGCACATTGCACGTTAGATGATATAAGCTCTGTCTCGAAGTCCTAACAAAAATGCGTCATTGGATTTAGCATCATAGAAGCACATAAGAAGTTTCAACTTTACTTCATCAGAATACAATTCATCTCTTCCCATAATTCTTCTAAAGAAGTCTACCATAAGAAAATTCTAATCCAAGTTACACCAAAAAAAAAAAAAAATAAGAAACGCATTTCTTGGCAGCAAAAACAACAAAAAACGTATATTCCTACTCCCCCCTCTTTGTGCCGCTATCTCACTCGTCTTTTATGGTTTAATGGTTTTGAAAATATTAGGATTCCTTATCCTGTTTGCTCCACCCACTATCTCCTCTTACTTTTATGGTTATGGAATGTGCGAAAGTCTATACTTCGCTTATGTTTCTGGATTATTCTTTAAGATCATCTCTCAAAATGCTCTTTTATTTTACCCTTCTTCCTCAACCTCATCACCTTCTCTCTCTTATCTCCTTTTCCCCCACTCCTTTTTCACGGTTTTGCAAATTTTTAGAAAGTCTCTTCCTACTTACTTTCCCCACCCCCTCACTCAAGTTATCACTTGTCTTTCGTGTTTTTGCACATTTCATAGTCTTCCTTATTGCTTGTGTTTCTTTTTTTTATAAAACAACACAAGTGCACTTCATCTCATCCTTCCTCCCCCATCCTCTTCTCCCTTGCTCGTCTATAATTTTTTCACAAGTTTTACAAAATTTATAGGCACTTCTAATATTACTCTTTGATATATAAGTAATAGTCATAAATATTTTTCTAAGAATTCTTAACAAAATGTTCCCTCAACTAACTATTGTGCTCTTTGATTTACCTAACGACCCAAGTAGGAGCAATCCTTGACCACTTTAAAATGATTACTATCTATAGGCAAGCGTACAACAACGCTTATCATAATTAACCTCTCATGAATCATGAGTACAAAAAAATATAAATATTATTAAGAAAACCTTGCTTTTACGGCCATTTTAAAAACTTGCTTTCATCAGACATTACAAGGGGAAGCATGTGGTGAAAAACGTAAAAAATAAGCCTGGAACACGCAACTATCTCAGTGGCGGAATCACAATAGTTCAATATATAGTTTTAGATCTCCAATCATACATTATATTCTATGATGCCACAGTCAAAATCAATTGATAAAAAAAGATCTAATTCATAAATTCACCAGACCATCATGTGAACTACCTCTAGCACATAATATATCTTGTAGCACAACTAAAACAATCAAAGACGTAAGCACCATAAATTCCTTTGCAAATTATAGTTCAACATACCCTAAGCAAGACTACTACAAAATCTCTAGGCTTTAGGTAAGCACTTCAGCTTTTTCCACTCAATATTTCTTGCAAATAGGCAGACTGGCACACAAACGCGTGATTACTAAGAAATTGCATGTAAGTAATGCAATAGTAGAAGAGGCCATTATAAAGAAAGTGGTAGAAGATCTCCTAAAGTAAACGGGTTAGTTGCACCATGAACCAAAAAGGTAGAAGCTGAGCTTGATATCTCACTTTTGCACAGAAATCGAAAATAAAGAAATTAGAAACTCGATACCAATGCCTATAATCTACAGATTCCTACAAAGATAATCAACAATATAAATAATAGAAATGATGACGTGATTAAAATAATCCAGTCATGAGATTAGCAATAACCTCAGTCTCTCCCCTGTTTCATGCAGCAGCAGCAAGCTTCGAGGCCTCGTTGTTATCAACATTTTGAGAGGTACTATGTTCCATGGATGCCTCATTCGCTTCTGTTTTCTTTAATCTCAGGCCATGAATGACATCCAGTTCTGTGGAGAAAAGCAAAACAATTAAAGATTTTAAGCACTTTCTCCCCAAAATATCTAAAAGGTAATTTGATTTCGCTTTGGTTAAAGAAAGTAAAACTGAAAAGGGCCTATGGTGCAAACTAAAAGGCTAAGATGCAAACTCTTGCTAAATCTATGGGCTCCATTGTTAAATTCCTCAATTCCTCCCTCATTACTGGCAATTTTCTTCTTCCTATGTTTTTTTTTCACTACTGCTAAATCTATTGGGATGCATTCTTCGCACTTCGGCCGATTATATCCTGATCTTGATTGTCCGATTCCTTGTCCTCCTTAGCAGTACCATGTATAATTGAAAAACACTCAAATTACATGGTAATTATTTCTAAAAATGAAAGGAGATTCAATCAAACTGAAAGGGACTGTGGTGCGAACTAAAAGGGCCTATGGTGCAAACTAAAAGGCTAAGATTCAATCAAAAGCACTCAAATTACCATGTATAATTGAAAAACCTCCAAAATTCAATAAACTAAAATTATAAAAGAAAGACCAACCCAATACTTGACGGAGAACCCAATAAAAAACCTAAGCTAAACAATTACCATATTTACAGTAGTTATAAGGAGAAATAAGAAAATAGAGTTAGACGATTCCAATCCAAAATTTTAAACAAATATAAATTCAATCTGTTAATTTCAATCTCTGCATGAAAAAAAGGAGATTTAGAGAGAGAAAACCTAACCTCTTGCTTAGAGAAAGGAGCTTGCAACACATAATTTGTAGAAAGAAGAGTTGCGCGAAAAGGAGGGAGTGCAACATTATCCCCTACTTATATGTTTTAGATGCGAAAATGAACTATTTTTTCTCCTATATCCCTATCTGAATTTAGATGTGAAAGGTCCTCATCTGGAATTACATAAGGAAGCTTCTGAAACTCATCCAACCAAGCTGAAAACTTTCGTTTAAATCTCAAACCTCTCAAGAAAAAACCAGAAGTGGAATTAGCTCCATCCACCCCCCCCCCTTCCCCCATGCAAAGTCCTCCAATTTGAAGAATGGACATCATCTTTTCTCCAAATTGAACATCGTCTTTTCTCCAAAATGGACATCATCTTTTCTCCAAAATGGACATCTAATGCTATATACTGCCAAGCTTGAAAGAACCATCACAATTTAATTCAGAATTCTTCTGGACACTATCAACCCGTTCTAAATACCACCGAACTCCTTCATTTATCATGAATGGCAACCTCTTCTCTCTAGTTACTGATATCAACTTCTTCAGTCTAATTTGCAAATCCTATTTAGAATCCTCGTAAATTTTCTTCTCGTGTCTATTGGTTTTGGGTTGAAACTAAGCCATGGCATATTGAATTAGGACCCCACAAACTCTTCAAATGCAGAGGGATACAACCTCATATTCTTTACAACTTTCATGGCATCTTTGAGATTGAAATGAGCCATTGGGAGCTCGGGAGATGTAGTTTTTAAGAGATATCAATGGTTTCAATTATGGGCTTCTACATGTTGTCTCAACTGGGTATTAGCTAGGATCTTGTTCCCTTCCATGCACATACTTACATAACTCAGCTTCTATATGCAACAATAAGAATGTGGATCCTAGATGAGAGAGATAAAGACTATATTTTTAGCACACACAAGGAGTTCCTCCCAAGTTCTTGCTGCAGAACAACGTATGAAGAGCATGAATGTCAACTGAAGGGGTGGGTTTCAATAAGAAATCTATCAAACAAAGATTTTGCTATCATACATATGCCATATGGCAAAAAAGGGGGAGAAAGGAAGATTCTTAGCATATAGACTTCCTGCCAAGTCCTTAAAGTGGACCAATGTAACAAATCACCAAAAGTCTGATCGTCACAAGTCATCGGACAAAGCTATGCTACTAATGGCGTTGGAAGGGGAGTTCCCGTTCACATATAACATTCAGCAAAATTGCAGATTAAAAAGTATAAGCTTCTTTAAAGGCATCATGTAAGACTTCCAGGTTTCAGTATTTATATGAAAAAAGAACACTCCACACTCATAGATAAACTCTTTCTTTTACCAGCACCGAATGTCTGGGAATTCTTACAAAAAGAAGAAACCCAACTTATAGTTCAAATGCACCATTAAAAGAGTACAAGTAGAAAGGAGGGAGTGTAAGAAAACAGCAGAGGATTGAGGAAAGCAAGCAAAGGGGAGCTTAAAAGCATATGGAAAAAAATCAAAATAAGCTGAACCTGAAGCAAAATTGGAAACGAACAATGATGATTTGAAAAAGAACTATTAACTGACCTCACGAATTCGGAATCAGAATGGGAAGAAGAGTCGCATTGGTGATTTTTCTGGGCGATCTTCTCAAGCGTTGATTCATCCTTCAAAATCAACAAACCCAAAGTAAATTTTAGGGAACTTTACACACTTAAAATCAAAATGAAACCAAAAAAAAAAGATAATGAGAATTGAAATAAGGCAAGAAATAATCTTTGACGATGAAATCGCATGAAAACAGGGAAACCCTAAACTGGCGAACTTAACAGAAAGCGAATTAACTTAAGAAAAGTGCAGTGAAAAATATTAGACGAAAACCCTAATTTGCGTAATTTATGTTACGAAAATATACAGATTACTGGAAATAGAAAAGGCTTACCCATCTCAAAAATCATTGTATTAATCGTCCGCCATTAGAGATCTTCGAAGCTTGCTCTAAAAAAAACCCGAAAGTGGTTATATCCAAGAGAGAGAAAGAGAGGCGAAGAAATCTGGAATGAACCAAACTAAACCTTAAATGCTGTTGTTGTTGCTCAATTCATGTAATTTTTAACCCTCAATTCATCAGAATTTGAACCTGATGTTCAAGCTTTAAAAAAATCCAAAAATGAGAGGGATGAAAAGAAGAAAAGGAAAGAGAAAAGAAACAGGAGAGAGAAAAGGAGGAGATGGATGGCTTGGAGGAAATTCGGGTAAAGCAAGATGAATGGCTTGGAGGAAAACCAGAAAGAAGAAAGAAAACTCGTTGCTGTGGGATGGATTGCCGTCAAGAGGGACACGAGGTAATTTAAGGGCAGAACAACAATTGTAAAATGCTAGAGGGGTAAAAGAGGCAGCGCACTATTCATAAGCTACAGTAGGCAAACTAAAAGGTTAAGGATGTTTACCCTGTCTACCAAAATGTCTACGCTTTTCTATTAAACATAACTAGTTTTTTTTTACTCGGGCGATGCCTCGGATCAGTTACAATAAACAAATATATTCTTATTTTTTATTTCATAATTTATTTTGCTACTTTTCGTATTTTTTGTCCATTAAGAAATTGAAAAATTCACGTGACGACGTGATAAGTAAAAAATATTTGAAAGCTTTGAGTTTGAAAACATACCTTAAGAGGAACTGTGGTAAGAGAATATGACATTAATATTTTCTTGTAAGTTACGTAATAAGAGTGTTAAAGATGTACTCGCTCCGGTTTTTTTTTTTTAATTGCTACATTTTCTTAAATGATTGTTTTTTTTTTAATTGCTACATTTTCCTTATTTGGGGTACTTGGCCCACCATGAAGTAATACTTGTATATTTATTCTTCTCTTTTTCCACCAAAAAATACTACTTTTTCACTTTTTCTCATTATTTTATATTAAATAGATCAAAAAGTATACTCCAAAAAGCTTGAAGTGACATTGCATAAATTATTGTGCATACAACAATGTAGCAATAAAAAAACGGAGGGAGTATATACTTGTTAAGTCTTTTTAGTTAACTACAATTATTACAAAACTTTATCATATTTTATTTGAAACATTGAACAACAAAGTCATAGTGTATCGATGGTTAAGCTCTTACTTTTCATTTCAAAGGTCACGTGTTCGATACCTTACACTTACACATTTTTTTAAAAGTGAGGAGTTTACATGAACATAAAGCATTTGCATTAGAATTTGGAGGAGAGTGCTACGTGGCACATAAACTTTCTTTCGCACGCCTTTTAATATATTTGTATAGATTATAATAGGTGACAGAACCTAGCAGTAAATTTATTATGAGGATGAATAATAAAGAATCGGTGGGATCATCTCGAGAAAGAAAGTTTTCAAACTACTTTTCGTTTGTGGGAAAAATTTCCCTGATTAAGTTTACACTTCTTTATTAAACATAATTATAACTATTAAACTTTTTATTTGTTTTATATTGTACCCTGTCGTTAAATCAATGTTTAAGTTTACCATTAGTTTCTTATTTTCAGTTCTTTAAACTTACATTAGATGAGAAAAATTCTTCGGATTTAAAAGGTTTGGACAAAATGAGAAGTAGGACGAAGTTTTTGTGGCAAAGATTTCCTTCCAATGTAAGTATAAAGAACATCTAGTCTTTGGTAAGATGGTCTCACATTAAGGTTTAATGTCAGACCAATTAGTTAAGCGCTGCAACCAATTAGTTAAATCTTGAAAAAAAAAACATTCTCTATCTATTAGTTAAATGCTACAACCAATTAGCTAAGTCAAAAATAATAAATACCATAACTATTAACCCAAAACAATAACATTTAACCTAAAACCATAACTTATTAATCCAAAATCATAATTATTAATCCAATATCATAACTATTAATCCAAAACCATAACTATTAACCGGAAAACAATAATAATTAATCTAAAAACCATGACTATATCCAAAAACCAAAATATTAACCAAAAACAAATAACTAGTAACCTAATATTATAACTTTTACCGTAAAATCATAAGCTTCGGTGGTTGAATTGGACCTCCGAAAAGCCTGTTGACAGTGGCAAATCAATCAAAGTTAAGTTAAGAATGTGTTTAAAATGTTAATATTATGGTTTTTGAAGAATTTGTGTATAAAGAATTGAAAATAGAAAAAAAACTTAATGTTGACTTAATAAAGAGGTACTACATAGAACAAGTAAAAGTTCAAGGATATTAAGGATACAACATAAAATACGCTAAAATACGGAGGCAGTTTATAGAAAAAAGCCCTTAGTAATTTTAGTTTATGTTCGAAAATTGAAACCACGAGTAAGGCTATGTTTAGTTTACCTTATTTTTACTGATCTGATCTGAACTGAACTTTTTTTTTTCTTCTGATCTGATTTGATCTCAACTTCTTTTTATTCTGATGTGGTCTGATCTGAACTTATTTTTTCTTATCCGATCTAGTCTGATCTGATCTGATCTGATGTGGACTGATCTAATCTGATATGAACTTATCTTTAATAAAACATATTATTACTAATATTATTATTACTTTGTATTTCATTACTAGTATTACTATTACTACTATCATTTTATTACTATCACAACTTTCAATAACTAAAATATATAACAATAACAATAATAATAATAATAATAATAATAATAATAATAATAATAATAATAATAATAATAATAATAATAATAAGAATAATAGTAATAAATAATAATAATAATAATAATAATAATAATAATAATAATAATAATAATAGTATAATTACTTATTTTTTGAAAAAGAACACATAGTATATTGAACATGCAATTAAAAATAGGAAAGTTTGTCAGAAACAACTTTTTATAAGTAACTTTTTGTCAAAAACAACCTTTTATTTCTTTTTTGTCAAGACATATCTTCAACAAAAAAAATTTGTCACATTAAAGCCGCTGGCGTCACTCCAGCATTTACCTTAATTTTCAGGCATTGACTCAGTTGATGATCCATATTACAATCTTTCTTTTTTATTTATTTACCCACCATCGTCCACCTAGCACTGGAATCTACCGGACCATACCACCACCCATTGTCGGCGTCATGGCTCCTTTGTCTCCTCCCTTTCGGACTCTCCCTCCTTCCTTCCTCCATAAGTGGCATCCTCTTCTTTCTCTCTCCACCCAACCCCCTCCACCTCCATCTCCACCACCATCTAAAACCCCAAAATTCAATCCCAAATTATATAAAAAAAAGCAGAGTAGCAGCGAGCAACATCCACGCACCAGCCCACCTTTTGCCTTCCTCCTGTATTTGGCCGAACAAATCTCAGAGCACTTGAACCAAATTAAAGTTAGGGTTTTTTTTTCTAGAAATAAAGGAACAAGAAATAGCGTGTTGAAGCACAAAGGGAGGAAAAATCGTTTCGAGTGCTGAAGAATTAAACCGAAATGGTGTGGGAGGGATTTTTTTTCAACCATTAACCGAGACAATGCTGTAGAAATAAGGTCAATGCCAAATTGACAATACTGGGTTTAATGTGACAAAAAAATATAGTTTAAGGTTTTTCTTGACAAATTTTTTAAAAAGGTTGTTTTTGATAAAAAGAAATTTATATAAGGTTGTTTCTGATATATTTTCCTTAAAAATAAAAGAACACATATTTTAGGTAAAAATAACATATCTATACTAATATATTAAAAGATGTTCTTAGCCAAGGAACGGTGCCACGTGGCGCTCTCCTTTAGATTGTTTTACTACATGTGTTGTTAGCCAAGGAACAACGTCACGTGGCGCTCTCCCTTAGGTTGTTTTACTACATGTGATCCATATACAACAAAAAAAAATAGTAAATGCTATATATATGATTTAATCCCATTACTTCATGGTTTATATACTAAAGTTTTAACCACTAAACCTAATGATATTTGGTGATATCATTTTAAAGCAAAATATGAATTATGAAAACTATAAGTTCCAGGAGCATAGCCCGGGCCTACAAACTCGTCATATATGGTAAAAAGAACATATTGTTCATGTCTAAGGTATGTTTATAATAAGAACTTAGGTAGTAATGAAAAAAAACATATAATGATAATAAAAAAACAAAACATATATTGAAAGAGCATACAAACTCTATTAAAAGAACACATTCTAAAAATTAAAGATAGACGTTATTTTTATATTGATGGCATGTTCGAATTTTACTAACAACATGTTCTTTATTATATCAATAAATTATTCTTTTTTATTATAAATGGACCTATAATTATATATAAACATATGATCTTGGACAAAATTGTCAATATTCTTCTTATATCGTTGTCATGTTATATATAATCTTTGTTTTTAAAGGTAAGTTGCAATCCCTTGTAGGGGTTAGAATTTGAAGGTGATGCAATAACATTGGTTATCCCATGTTACTCATGTTTTATATAAGATATCACATGCCTAAATTTTCTAATAGCCCCCACCAAAAGGTATGCTTGAAAACTTTAATTATCGTCACCTATCTCTTTGTACTACGATTGAAAGATGTTTTGGAACATTTAAAAAGATGGAAAATATTGTCAAACATACCGAACATGGACGTCCCATATCAATTGGCTATTATGGTTTATGCGTTCACAACTTTGAAATTTCATTCGATTGTATGAGTTGGATATACCGATTTCAAGGATCGTAAATATTGCACCAAGTAGAGCAGACTGTGATATGTACAACGACTTGCACAAGAAAGAAATGGATAAGGTACAACTTAAAATAGCTAAGGAGATTTGGAATTAAGTAGGAAGAGGTGTACCGGATCTAAATTCAATATGAAAAAATAACTTGTATCTCGCACTTAGCTTATTTTTAATGGTAACTGAACTTAGTGGTATTGTAGTTATGAATATGAGTCATCATGTTATTATATACTTCTTTTTTTTTGCGCTATTCTTATATTCTTAACACGTGGCTTTTAAATTTCTATATTTTCTTAACAACAAAATAGTTTGAAATATTGATAACAATGACATTAATAATAATTACCAATATTAGTAGTTAATAAGTACAACAACAACAATAATAATCCTTTTGAATAATTGTACTAGTTATAGTATATTAATAGTAATAGTAATTGTGTAAAGTAGGGGTGTTCATAAGTATCCAATATGGTCGATCCGATCCGATTTTTCGGATATCCGATCCGCTTTTTTTAGTTTTCGGATATTTCGGATGGGATATCTAGAAAATTTCGGACTTGATACGGATCGAATTTTTTCATTTTCGGATATCCGGAAATATCCGAAACATGGAAATTTTTCGAATATTTTCGGATATCCGATCCGAAATATTCGTTTTCAAGGCCAGATATCCGAAATATCCGATGAACAGATCCGATACGAGGCTTATTTTATGAACTTTTCCTTTGGAAATTTCAATTTTTTTAGTTTTCGGATATCCGATGATCCAACCCCGAAATTTCGGATATTCGATCCGGTCTGATCCGAAATTTTTCGGATCGGATTCGGATATCATTTTTCCCGATCCAAAATTTTCGGATATCCGTATTTAATCTGAAAATGAACACCCCTATTAAAGTAAAGTAGTCCTAATAATAATAACAATAGTATAGTACTAGTAGTAGTAATAATCATAATAACAACATTAATATTAATAATAATCATAATAACATTACTAATACTAATAGTCATAATAATAGTCAAACCAATAACAATAATAAGTTTTGAAATATAAGCATGATTTGAACTTATTTTTTCTGATCTAATCTAATCTGAACTTAATTTTCCTAATCTGATATGTTATTTTGATGTGATTTGATGTGAAATAAGTAAAAATAAGGTAAACAAAACATAGCCTAACCATCGAAATATCTTATTTTAAGTGACCAACCAAAAAAAATAAACAAGGAAAGCAGAAGAAGATAGTAGTTGTAACTTGTATGTTTCAATGGAGGTAATCTCGCGCCTCAGCGTTGCTTGTGTATCTTATCCGCTCACTTCTTCCAACCTTAGTCCACACCTCAAACGCATGCCCAATTCTTCCACTTTTCAGGTTTTCTATCCTTCTCCATACTCTTTTTCTGCTCTTGTTATTTTTTCCTCTTTCATTTGGTAGTCTCTGCCTTGATTTTGTCAGGTGAATCATGTATAATTATAATGCCTATAAAACTACCCATTTCGTTGTTGATATTCAAATCAATCATATCGTCTTGATTAAGCGCAAGCAAAGATGATTTTGTACTCCCATTTGGTAGGCTACGACGGAGTTTGCTGGCGGCCTGCGGGGTGGGGAGGGGGGCTGCAGGGATGGGGTGGTGGCAGCGGTGGCGGAAGGGGTGGTGGTTAGAGAGGAAGAAGAATTAGAGGGGGTGAAAAAAGAAAAAAACAGTGTACGGTAAATACGGCCGGCAACTAACTAGTATGCCTACTACAGTACTACTGTTCTATTTTCTTATCTAGTGGACATGCTAGTATGCCTAATACTCATTAAGACACTTTGCTACCAAGCTTAGCTTGGCTCACTTGGTGGGAATTCCACCTCATGACTTGGGGTTCGAATCCCACCAAGTGAGGGGCACTTGGAGGAAAATTCCCTTTACAACTCCCCCTCCTTTCAAGTGTTTGGGCCTCTGGGTTGGTCCCCGTACGAGGCAGCCCAAAGGTTATTCATCTTAACAAATCAAAAAAAAAAAAATCAAGACTCTTTGCTTGGCTGCCCATAGGGCTAGTTATCCGGTTGGGTCGGGTTCGTGATGAGGTTGATGATAATTGGGTTGAGCATGTCTCAACACAAATCTAAGCCATTTTTAAAATGGGTTGAAAGTCTGAACCCCAACCTGACGTGTTTATCAAACGGTGTACCCATTAAACCCGTTTACTAATAGATTTTAATCAAAACTAATAATTTTTCAACAATCTAAATACAAAAATTCACTTAAAAGTATGCTTGATTATAAGTTTTTTAAGTAAATGTGATATATTATTAGTATTTCTTGAATTTTCACTAATTTTTACAATTTTCCAACACAACTTTTTAAGAGCATTGTATGTATATGAGTTAAACGGGGTCAACAACCTAAATTAACCCATTTAACTAAACGAATTAGTTGTGTCAACCCATTTACTAATATGGGTTGAAAATCCCAATCCTAACCCGCTATTTCGAGTTAGGTTCAGTCAGGTTTGGTCGCCGAGTTAATTTTTCGCGAGCTGGTAATGACTCATGATGGGTATATGTTCATGTTCATAGCTTTAGTGTCTGCTGTGTAATGGTCGTGCTTCTGCTATCACTTAAGTATAAATTATGTGTAGAAGTCATTTCTATATTGAATGGAATCGTAGTTTCTAATGATGTTGGGACATACATTTTTGAGTGTCGAGGACACAAGAGAAAAAGCAAAGGAAAGAGTATAAGATAATCGGAGTAGAAAAGAGTCACATAGGGACATCTACTTGTGAGTGTTTTGAAGTAGATAATAGTCAGTTAGTCACGCAGGTCTCCATTTAGACTTCAGAGGTTTGAGACTATTGATTTTGAGCTTTGTAGGTACTTTCATGGAAATGTGCACCCACAAATATTTCAGAAGGTCATCTCTGTCGCCTTCTGGTGAGAAAATTGAACCAGGCAATCTCAAACTATTTTGCTCATACCAGGTAAATCTTTGGCCAAGTTGGAGATTTCCTAAGAGGCTGTTTTTCCAAAATGGTCTGTCTACAATCAGATGGGAGGTTGAGAAGTGCAGTGTCAAAATTCCTAAGATAGTCAGCAGCTCTGATAAAAGCAAACGCCAAGTCTCTGTTCCCTTTGTTCGTGTGGTTGTTGGAGTTGTATTGGCTTTGTCAGTTTCTGTAGCGATAAAACAGGGCCCATCTTGTAAGTTTGAATTTGTGAAATAGTTGTAAGAAATCTGGAATTCATTTCTCAATCTCTATATGTCAGGTCTCATGATTGATTATTCTGCAGGGTCCCTGTCTGAAGAGAATCGCCTTTTCTTAGAAGCATGGAGAACACTAGATCGTGCTTATGTTGACAAGACTTTTAATGGGCAAAGTTGGTTCCGCTATAGGGAGAATGCATTGCGCAGTGAGCCAATGAGCACCAGAGAAGAGACTTGTATGAGCATTTCTTTTTGTTAGCTATGTGTTCCTGTAAATTAACAAATTTGTCTACAGATGAATTTTGAACTGCTAATGCTCACACATACAAAATTTCAATATCGTTGTCAGAATTGCATTTTTCACCTCAAGAATTTAAATTTATGAGCTATAACTTGTACTACTATTATGAGGTATTCTTTTACAGTTTTATTATGGACGAAGAGTATTCTGATTGCATAGTCAAATTTTATTTTACAAAAAAATGTCCCTTTATAGGAATACGCTATATGACAACTATTCAATAGCCTTTTCAACAGTTACCAATGAAAACTCCTTTTTCCCCTTAATTTAACAGATACGGCAATAAGAAAGATGGTTTCTACACTAAATGATCCGTTCACACGTTTCTTGGAGCCCGAAAGATTGAAGAATTTGCGGGTATGGCTTGGATTGCATACTGTTTTGATTTGCGACATCGTTATTTATGCTTCATAGCCTATTCAATGTAGTTTATCTACAATGTTAAACCATCATTGAATTGTTTTATATCCTTTCCTGAAGGCAGTCGGGAACTCAGAGTTCGCTTACGGGTGTAGGGTTATCTATTGGCTATCCAACCAGCATTGACAGCTCATCGACTGGAGTAGTTGTAATCTCAGCTGCTCCGGGGGGTCCTGCCAGTAGGGCTGGCATCTTTCCTGGGGATATAATCTTGGCAATTGATGATGCAAGCACCGACAGAATGACCATATATGATGCAGCAAATACCTTACAGTGGGTTTTCTTGCATCTATTGGCCTCTTATTATTTGCTATGCAGCTTTATCATGAGATGTTTCTCTTCCCCTTGTCTTTCTAAAATCTTGTGTACATAAATTATTTGTCACTCAGGGCTCATTTAGTAAAGGGTAATAGTTGGTTGTGATGGAAATGAGTTCATATGTAATTTTGTTAAGACCATCTTATGCCAATATCTGCTTGTATCTACGAGTACCTCTCTTCCCAATCTTTATTACCACTTTAGAGGTGGTATTGAAAATTTGTGAAGAAAAATACATGTTTGGGGATAAATTTCCATGACCATATGCATTGGCATGGAACTTTGCTTTCAGTTACATATAAATTCATTGCCAACAGGCACAATACTACCATTTATTACCAGATATCAAACGAGCTATATGCCTACTCATTTTATTTTTCTGTATTTTGGTATTAGTAATTCTTTTGTTAATACCTCCCCCTATTAGCTATTGTTGGCTTAATGAACCCTGTACAACTCTTTGCTGAGCTTCTGGCTTCCCCTTGTATATGAAACCAGCCAGCGATGATATCCTGTAGAATTGCATGCAAGCAATTGGTATTGGCTTTGGCTTCTGCATAATATATATATATATATATATATATATATATATATATATATATATATATATATATATAGACTTCTGTAATAACCTACCCCTGGTCTTCTTTCAGAAAAGATGTACTCCTTTGTTTGTTTTCATGATAACAGAACTCCTGCAGGAGTTTCCTGGAGTTGATTTCGCATATGAATATGTAAGAAATGACTCCAGAATTTGGTTAGGAAGAAGGAATTGTAACTTCGAAACTGTTTTCCGTCCTTCATTAGGTTAAGCTTCTACATCCACTTTTGAGGAAGTTGTGGTAAATAGCACTATACCCTAGACTTGCCCACTATAATTGGTTGCATTTGAATTCTGAAATGGAGGAATAGGAATTTTCCCTTGAGACATAAAGGATTTATTCCTTTTTTAACCTTGTTGCATCTAATTTGTTGTTATTTGTTCTCCACAACACAATTCCCAAACTCCACTTCCAACTTTAAAACTCCCATATTATATGATGTCAACCTAACAAGATATCTTTCTATAGAAATGCTAAGTAAAAATAATTGCTTGATACTGATATTGAGAAATTAGGAAGCATGAAAGTGAAACAAGTTCCTTAGAAATCTCTTTCCTGATTGACCATAGCTGATAAAATAAAAGAGATGGGGAGCTTCCTTCTAGGGAGGGGGGGTGCTTTGGAGATTCCTACACCTCTTGAGAGGATAAGGAAGTGGGAAACTCTAGGGCCTAACCTAAATAGTAAAAAAGCTTTGAACATTTTAAGATTTGAACTCTCAATTGGCTGAGCCATTGATGAAGATACAGTTGGTAGTTGAAATATAATAATTGGGCATCTATGGATGCTGTTTTGGAGCACTCTCATTTCGATAGAAGTTCATTCTATAGGTGATGTATATTATAAATCAGGTATGCAATTCTAGGTCAGCTCTGGAGTGGACGTTCAGATTCTTTTACCAACTGATACTTTATTGGTGTATTAGAATATAGAGGATCATTGTTTTTGTATTTTTTTTGTGTTGCAATGTCTTTTGAGTCCACCTTAATCAAGCAAAGCATATTTTGAAAGGTATGGTACGAATTTTATAAAACAAGTCTTATTTTATGTTGCTTATCGGATCACCTCTCAGGTTACAGAATCCTTTTGATTGGAAGTTTCTCAAATAAATTATTTGCTTAAGGAATCGTCTAGATGAAGAAAACTATTATGATAGCAATATGTGAATGTAAAGCTGAGATGATTATTAAATCAGGCAGTGTTAAGCTGATTAACTCTATACATAGCACATAGCCATACTTGCTTAAGGCTGTCTTCAAGAAAATATAAATTGGAGAAGACCATATACGGCACTGAAAGAATACAATCAGGACGAAGAATATTTCAATTTATCCTACTAAGGAACACAAAATGTTGCTCTTAATTTGTATCAGTTTTCAAGCATGTTTTCCTCCTTGTGTAGATAATAATATTCATTTGATTCTTGATCTAAGATATGCCATTAGTGATTGTTCTTACATATATAACATCACATATTACTTCTACAATGCTCGAGCTTCATCCATTGACTGAATTGATTTCATGCAAGTTTATTACAGGGGACCTGAAGGAAGTTCTGTTGATTTGACAATCCGTAGCAGGGATGAGATAAAGCATATCATGCTGAAGTAAGCTTTATTTGTCTCCCCCCCCCTCTCCCCCCAATCCCTGTAAATCCTGGACTGAGACTTTGTAAATTACCTCAAAGCTACCTGGGCCAAGAAGAGCCAGTGAGGTGTTGGAATAATAATTTGTACTTCCTTCGTCCCCAGATACATTTCCCATTTTTCCAATCATATTCGTCCCTAATACAGTTCCCATTTCTCTATTTGGACTAGGTCCACTTATTAAAATCACATTTCTCTTTCATATTTTGTTCTCTTTTCCTCTCCTTGTTTCTGATGACATGATAAAATTAACACTCTTCCAAATTTTAATCCAAATTTAATGCAACTACGACTCACCCAAACCCTTCTCCTAAAACTATGTGCCCCAAAGAAATGGGGAAATGTATAGGGGGGCGGAGGGAGCATCGCTAGAAATGACTTTCAAGTTATTCATTGGAAGTATCTTGTGCCGGTATATGTGGATGAGAAATGTTAATTATGTAGTTTCCTAGTTCTGTTAGGATTCTATGTAATTTAGTTGTTTTAATTCTTGGTTTATTTCTTATTTCAAGAGGCTGATTTACAATAGGAGTTTAGTATTATGTTAGCCGTGTGGTTTTATGCTTTAGGCGTGTGATAGAATTTGACTTTGTTAGGTTGTTATTCATGTTTATTCTTTAAGGTTTCCTAGTTCTAGTTGGTTTAGGAATGTATGCTTTACATATTTCGGCCATAATGAATAATAATATAGTTGTTGAGTTTGATTAAAGTAATTCTCTTGTGAATTATTGTTTCCGGAGTGAATCTAAATCGTTTTAGGAGTGAATCCACAAAACCCTGGTTGATCTTTGACTTGGATTAGCCAAAGTTCTTCATATCCCTTGTTCATTCGTCCATCTTTGCTGATTTTTCATCAAGGTACTCGACCTTTTACATTAAATACATTAAAGATCCAATCTTCATTGCAAGAAACTTAAAGAAACCATTTATTCAATCCAAGAAAGTTCAAGAAAAGCTAAACTACAACCCTAAGAGCCTATAACTTGTGAATCTTTAATCAAGATCCACATCAAGTATCTTGTGCCGGTATATGTTTCTTATGCTCTTCTTACATAGAGGAGCCATGTGCATTTATTGCTCTCCAATTTTAATTTACTTTACCCTTTTGCTTTATGATAGAAACGTTCTGTAAAGAGTAGATTGGGGCAAGAAAAAAAGCAGATTCAACCCAAAATAGTAGGTTCAACTAGTCAAAAACAATCTAGTGGTTTTTCTATGCAACTATATAAACTGAAATGCATTCAAGTCCTTATGTGTTATTCTAAAATTCTGCTAGTTTCTCAGAAACTAAATGCCAAAAAAAGGCCGTTATGTTATTTGATCTTTTGTTCTAGTAATGGAAATCTGTCTTAACTAATGACTGAATACTGGCTTCAGGCGTGAGAGAGTAACTCTAAACCCAGTAAAATCCAGATTATGTGAGATACCAGGTTCAGCAAAGGATGCTTCCCCAAAAGTTGGATATATCAAGTTAACATCGTTCACTCAGAATGCTTCTGGTAAGTTATTTTCTATAGAGTTTCATGGTGATTAATTACAAATTATGATGAAGATTCGTTGTCTTCTTCTTAAGAAGCTTCCTGCTGCTTGTTCACTATGCAATTCCTGCATTATTGTTCTGTTTAAATTGATTTGGTTGGAAATGATGGTTTTACGTGTTACTGAAAGCTGTAAACTGTAGTGTGGTTAATTATTGGGAAAATGGACTGAAATAATCCCACCTTTGGCCGATTTTTCAATAATAATCCCACCTTTGGATTATTCTGGAATAATCCCACCTTTGCTTACTAAATCGACTTTTTGGTCCCAAGAACAAAGTGACCGGTAACAACAAGTTACCAGCCCCTTTTCCCTGTTGCCCCACCCCGCCGCCGCCGCCACCCCCACCATCACCCCCACCCCGGTTCCCTGCTGCCCCACCTCCTCCCCTCCCCCGTCGCAGCCCCCCACCCCCTCCTCCCCCCCCGTCGCAACCCCCACCCCCCTCCCTCTCCCCTCTCCCCCCCGTCGCAGCCCCCACCCCCTCCCCTCCCCTGTCGCAACCCCCCACCCCCCCCTCCCCTCTCCCCCGTCGCAGCCCCCCCCCCTCCCCTCCCCCCCTGTCGCAACCCCCACCCCCTCCCTCTCCCCTCTCCTCGTCGCAGCCCCCAGCAACCCCCTCCCCCCCTCCCTCGTCGGACCCGCAACCCCCTCCCCACCTCCCTCGGCGGACCCGCAACCCCTCTCCCCTTCCCTCGTAAGACCCGCAACCCCGTCCCCCCTCCCTTTCAGACCCGCAACCCCCTCCCCCTGTTTCTTCCTTCGTCTTCCACTACGGCGAGTGACGGTGGAGGGGGAGGTGTGGCTGGTGTGTGGTACGGTGGCTGGGGTGGGGTCCTAGGAGGGAAAAGTAACTTGGTTTACCGGTTTATCAAGTTACAAGTTTTTGGGACCAAAAAGTCTATTTAGTAAGCAAAGGTGGGATTATTCCAGAATAATCCAAAGGTGGGATTATTATTGGAAGAACGCCCAAAGGTGGGATTATTCCAGTCCAATTTTCCATTATTATTTGAGTCCATAGATTTGTTTTTTTTTGCTTTTGCAGACTATCTGCAAGAAACCTGTTTTCAAAGAAAAATCCTAGTCCTATTTGGAAAACAACGAATGTCATGGATTGCTTTTCTAAGCTCTCTAAGCTTTTGAGCTTTGCAATTTGTGCCTATTATAGGGGAAACCAAAAGATAGAATTTCTCTACAAGATGTATCCCTGTTAAGAAAGACCATTATTCCTAATAACTATGTAAATTAATTTAGAATTCATACTTGCAACTTCCATGGATAGAATGAGGGTATCTTGTTTTTCTGACGATTCCGTTAATTTGAATGTGCCTTTCAGATGCAGTTAAGGAAGCTATTGAGACACTAAGAAGAAATAATGTTAATGCTTTCGTGCTAGACCTTCGAGATAATAGGTGAAAAGCTTTCACATGCCTTCTTTTCAAGCTTAAATAGAAAACCATACTGTAGCTTTTACGATATGTTTTATTTTTGCAGTGGTGGCCTCTTTCCAGAGGGGATCGAGATAGCCAAGATATGGTAAGCTGGATAGTATATGGATATTTACCATTGTTTTGTATATGCTAATTTGTGTTTTAGTGTTAGGGCTAACGTGCGTAGATAATGCACTAGTATTATTGAGTTAGCTAGCATACATTTGACCTGTGCCCTTTCGGCCTTTTTCTTACATGGAAAAAGCCTTTCTAGAGGCATCAGGCCATTGGGGTTATGTAGATGTTTTCTTTGAACTAATTACTCTTGTATTGACCTTTTTTTTTTATTTTCTTTATACAAAATGTCAAAATCTCATGTGGACCGGGTCCACAATTAAATATTTCGGGACCAGGTTAAATTTTGCATAAGTTACTCTTTCAAATATTGTGAACCAGGTTAAATTTTGCACAAGTTAACTTTTTCATTGTAGAAGTTAGCATTTTAATACTTAAAGTTACCCTTTTTAAGAGGGTGGCCACACAAAAAAAGTTAAACTTTAATATGATTACTTAAAAATTGGTCATTTTAGAACATGAAAGGTTGACTTAAGCATGGGTCCACAACATTATTATGGACCCGGTCCATACAAGATTTTCTAATGAAATCGTTCAATGATCTTCGTGCTGCTATTTAGGTTAAACAAAGGAGTCATTGTGTATATATGTGATAGTCGTGGTGTTCGGGATATATATGATGTTGAAGGAAGCAATGCTGTAGCCGCTTCAGAACCTCTTGCTGTTCTGGTAATCTCCTGTTTCTGCTGTTAACTTTTAATAATGTCGGCTGAATGGATTTTGTTCTACCACTCCCCCCCTCTTCTTTCCCACAAGGTTTACTAGAAAGCTCTCCGTATTAGGGGTTATGCTGTGTGTAAGACTTGTAAGTTGTAAGTTGGATTAATAGTATGATAGTGGTATGCTATACATGGTAATTGGCATCTGAGCATGTTCTGCATGAATGCTGCTACTTTTGGAGTTCTGAACTTCTGACAACCAACTCCCCCCAAACAAAGTCAACTTTTTGTATGTCCTGTGATGTGATCAATTTTCATGATATGATGTTCTGTTTTCAGCAAATATATGCGGTCACTAAACCTTGGTCTTTTGTGCACTAGTATTTTTTTAGCAGTTATTCTTCTGGTTGTGATTGTACTTCCTATTGTGTCACTTTTTTTATAACCTTGTCTGATCCATATTAGGTGAATAAGGGAACTGCAAGTGCTAGCGAAATATTAGCAGGTGCATTAAAGGACAACAAACGAGCTGTGGTTTTCGGAGAGCCTACATATGGGAAGGGGTATTACTAAATTTCATCTGTTTTTTAATTTTTATTTCAGTGTGTTTGTATTTATAACCTTCTAATTGAATACTTTATATATTTCCTTCTCACAGCAAGATTCAGTCGGTATTTGAGCTATCTGATGGATCTGGCATGGCAGTCACAGTCGCTCGCTATGAGACACCTGCGCACACGGATATTGATAAGGTCTTTTGCTCTCCGTTTTTCTTCTCCTTTTTTTGCGTTTCTTTTGTTTGTTGTTCTACACTGGAGGTTAAATTGTGTTCTCGTTTGTATTGTAGGTGGGAATCAAACCAGATCATCCTCTCCCATCATCTTTTCCTAAGGATGAGAATGATTTCTGCACCTGTGTCCAAGATCCGTCGTCTGCTTGTTATCTCAATGGTGCACAACTCTTCTCAAGATGACTTTGAGAATGAAATCCTTCGTTGTTTTCATCGGTTGCCTTAAGGGTTTTGATTCATTTGTCATACATGTTAAATGACATTCAAGATGCCTTTCATCGTTTTGTTGCAACACCATTCATTCCCTGTATATCATTTTGTTGTCATTTTCACTAATGCACAAATTCAGCATGAGTTCTCCTTGTTGAACTGTTAAAAATTGATTTGAATTTTGTTTACAATTGGTGGTTTTCGTATTGTTACTTTAATCCTGCCATTTCGGCCTTGTATCTTGGCAAGAAGACGATCTATTGAATTCCCTTCAATTTATGTTGATTGGCCTTATTTGACAATATGGACTGTTGGGTAGTTCAATGGACTTTTTTGAGAAACATTAGGGTGATTATCTTCACCTTACATAAAAAAGCTTAGGTTTAATAAATTTTGAAGTTTTAATAAGTTTAGGTAAGTTCTTACATCTTATAAAATAAGTTTTGATAAGTTCTGATAAATTTAAATAAAATTAGATAAGTTTAAGAAAGTGTGGTGAAGATAACACACTACTGCAAAATGTTTGGTTATGTACAAGATGTCTAGTTTGAAAAAAAAAATCATTTAAATTATGGAAATGCTAATGGTCATCTAAAAAGAAGTGTGTTTCCATAAGCTTTTCCATTTTCGCTAAAGAATTGAAATATTTAAATCAATCGAAAAGTTTTTACTAGACATAATTTTGTATGTTTGGCCAGATTACCAAATTGAAAACTTAGTCAACAAAAGTGAGTTTTTTTTTTTTTTTTTTTGGGAAAACCATAAATAAATAGGAAATTGCTTAAGACCATTGAGATTTGAGATCCCATGAGCAACCTAAAGCGGCACATCTTATTTAGCGATCAACTAAATATAATTCAAACAAGTTCATTATATGTCAATGCACTTTTCCAACAGATTAGTAGTCAAACTTGATGAAAAATTCCAATGTCGCTTATGCTTTCATAAAAATTGATACGATGGAGAATATCACATGTTGATTGATAATCAGGTCTTGAAAATTACATTTTTCGTGTGATACCTTAGATCTATGATCATAAAGGATTGCAACTCGTTACAACAAATTAGTCCATGAGGCCAAGAAGGGGAAAACTGATATCAATAATTTCAATAGCAGAGGCAGATCTCTCTCCTCCATTGATCTATTCAATCTCTCCTTTTCCACCATTACCTTCGGTCTGCTAGTTTCTCGCACAGGCCTCCGTGCATATTGTGTTTTGTCTTCTCTAACCAACTCATCCCACCCACCGAAACTGTTCGCATGTAATGTACTGCCTGAGTCGCCATCATATTGGGGTATCCATGATTGATAATCTCTTTTCTTGTTTCGTTTATTTTGTTGACTTTCTTCTTCTCGGTCATCTTCTTCCTCCATGAAAGCATTCTTTCTTCGGCCAAATTTTGACCTCCATTTGCGCCTTTGCCGGAGTTTAGAGCTGCCTTCTAGCCATTCCGGAAGCCTTTCAAGTGCAAAGATGAGCAATGACAGTCCGAAGGGGATAGATAATGCCATGAGGAAGGCTTTTGGTCCAGTTGCTGCCAGGAAAGATAATAGGATGATAGGCAAGAACCAACCATAGGATTTAAATACCTAGTTCAAAACATTGACAGAAGGTTCAGTTTTGAGTTTTGGCACCATTTCTACACAATGCTCTTCCAATGGCCAACTCAGAGATTTCAAAAGATATCTGCTAAGAGCTTGTGATTCAAACTTCCATTTATGTAAAGCCATCCATTTTTACAATTAGCGAAGGAAACACAAAATCATGAGCTACTATCTGAAACCTTGAATACTCCCTCTCACCCAAAATAAATGGCCAACCTTCAAATGCTTGACCATAATTATGAATCATTATTTACATGTCAAGCAAAAAATTGAGATGAATTTGTGTGCCAAAATTTAACAAGTTTTAACCGCAAGAATCAAATATGATTTTGATCTTTAATTAGACCAAGCAATAACTTTCTTCTACCTTAAGCGGAACATTTAAACATGGACAAGTTAGCTTATAGAAGCACAACAAATACAACCATAAGCATTAACATTCACACAAAACTGAACTGCATTTGCATGTATGAGAATTTTGATTGCAAATTTATCTCAAGGGTACATAGATTAGCATAAAAGTGTTCATGGTTTGTCGAATTTCAGATTAAATCTCAATTTGGCAATTTCTGATATGGTAACCGAGCAAAAAAGACACAAGTTGGTCATCTGGATCGTTGGTTGCCAATTTCAGTTCAGATATTTAGCTAATTGAAAGTTAGTTTGCTGATACATTTGAGTTGGTCAAAGTTTATTTAGGTTTAAGTTTGTCAGTGTTGACGCTTCATATAAATTTTGGATTATTTTGAAAAGTTCCCCACAAAATTTGGATTATATCTTGATAAACGAAAGCAGGACTTCATATTAGAAGAAGTGTGAAACTTGTTCTTAGTCATGTCAATTTTTTCTTAGTATTAAATCTAATGAGTATGAATAAAACATACTTCCTCCGTTTTCATTTAGTTGCAACAAAGGAATTTTTTATATCTAACAAATAATTCCCTTTTGTTGCAACTAAATGAAAGCGGAGGAAGTAAGAGAGATTCGCTCTCAAATTGCAAACAAGATACTATAACAATTGCAATGGCATCAGCCCACTGAATAGATTCCCCTTGTGCACTAGAAGAGAGGAGGAGACATAAAGTTGAGGGTACATTTCCACCTCTCCTCGTATTCCAGTGGGAAATTTGTGCACCAGACACTAGACAGAGACCAAATCTATGTAAGGTGCTCTGTTAAGTGAGAACCTAGTTAAAATTTAACCGAATGGAAAGTAATTATGGTGGTTTTGCCTTAGATAATTGGTTCTAGTTTCACCCCCATGATAAAATTTCCAATTTCTTTTTTGTTACAGTTAATTTTTATTCTTTTTATCTAAGGTTATGTTACTAATTTTTTTATCTAGGTGGAACGCTCTATAATATTATTATAATTAAAGAATGACCGGCGGTATAAGTAACATACGAGCAGTAAATATCAACACCCTTAATGAATTGCACTAACCCACTTGGTTTAAGTGATAGTATAATGTTATGTTACTCACTCTTCATTTCACCATAAGTATTCGTGTTGGATCCTCGACACTCAGATAAGGGTGTGGTGGGACACTTGGACACTTCATTTTGGTCCAAAATCATGTAAAGTTATCCAAAAAGTCTAGTCCGATACTTGTACACGTACCCGTGTCGGACACTTGGACATGTACACGTGTCATGCACGTATACACGAGTCCAAGTAGATAGGTATAATATTTAAAGGTAAATCTTAATCTAGTACACTACAAACTATTATAACTAATCCTCCACCCCTATCTAAACCTCTTCTTTTTTTTTTTCTTTTGAAAGATAAACCTCTCCTTTTTAATTATTATGTTCACCTTTGTAATATTGACCAACCTCTTCTTTTTAATTCCCTCAATATAAAAAAAAACTCTTCTTTTTAATTACTACGTTCGCCTTTGTAATATTGTCCAACCTCTACTATTTCATCCATCATGAGCTTGGATTATTCAAAGCCTATATTTTATTCTTATACCTTTTACTCATTTCGCACTGTTGACAAGTTGACACAACTAACATTTATACAATAAGGCTACTTTTGCATCTTCAATAGAACTAAAACATTCAACACTTCATGTAACCTTAGTAGTTAGTATCACAACATTTAACAAATCAATCATTCCACTCGACTTAGCAAAAGTAAACCAAGAACAAATCAAAATTGGTAAAAAATCAACAAAACTCACGAAATTCCAACACAAACAAACAAATAATCGCATTTTTTACGTTTCAATTCACTCATACCTGAAGAATCCAAAGATTTTCAACAAATTGTTCAAAAATTCCAATCTCAGGCTCAATTTCTTCTTCTTCTACTTCACCAGACCACCATCTTCTCTGCTTCGATTTTCCATCACTTTTTCTCCTTCTTCTCCTCCTCCGTTTTTCCGAATCGCCAAAATTGTAACCTTCATCATCAAATCTTCGAGAATTGAAATCGAATTTAGGAGTTCGAATTGCTTGCGAAACGGCGAATTCCGAACATCGTCGTGCGCGGAATTGGAAATGCGGTAAGTTTGAGAAGCTTAAAGAGTGAGAGAATTTATTCAATTTAGGATGCCAAATGAAGTATGATTGGTGAGGAAGGAGGATGGTAGTGAGAGTTGTCATTGCTAACTCTGCTTTAATTTGGTTCTTCTGATAACCACTTTCATGGCGTCGAAGATGATGTTGCTACGTTTTTAAGTGTGTGTTATCTATATCTTCAAGTGTTTTGTCGTCGAAGAGTTGGAATGATGTACTTGTACACGAGTTTTAACGAACTGCGTATGTGAAGTGAAAATGAAATTACTAAGAGCATCATTATTGGTGAATGAAAAAAAAAGATCATCCCACTCTCTTTCTAACTTTCTCTCTCTAAAAAATTACATCCCACAATCTTTTCTCACTTTCTTCTTAACAATGAACCAAAAAAAAGATCATCCCAACTACTTTTTTCTACCCAACTACCTTTTACCCCACCCAATTATTTTTTCTCTCTCATCACCCAACCAACATTATACAATATTTTTATTATTTACTTTTTAATAATATTTAATATTTATTACTAATTGATAAAAAAATTAATGAAATAAATACATAATTAGCGTTTTTAGCATTAACTAAATTAAATGTACAAAAATATTGTTTATTTTTTTTAGAGTGTAAAAGTGGAAGATATTTCATATAAAATAAGCAAAATTATAGAAAATTAGTAAATAGCTAGAAAAAAAATGTTGTCCAAAATATTACAAAATGGGTCTCTATTTGTAGATCTCTGAAAAATAGAGCCATTGGTAATTTTTTTATTATTTTTGGCTTTGTATTTTTTAAGATATTGCATTTTTAATATTTGTAATTGTATTATTTAACTAACCTTGTCAAATTCTGACGCGCGCGTCAGAAAATCTGACACAAGCGTCAGAAATCTGACGAAATATAATTTTTTTTGGCTTTCTCTCAGCCAAAACGACGAGTTTCAGCCAAAACGACGTCGTTTTGGCTAAGAGAAAGCCAAAAAATATTATATTTTACCAGATCAGGCGGTGGGTCCCACTCCCACGCCTGATCATCAATTCAATCGTCCCATACAAAATTTTTTTGCCAATCAACCCACAATCTTTGTTTCACTCACCATTAAGGGAGGTTTTTTAAGATTATGTACATGATCTTTTTTTTATTTTCACCATTAAGGATGCCCTAATATGCTCCTAATGAATTAAATTTTTGGAACTTTCACCAATTACTTTTACGGCCCGTTTGGTAGCTGGTAATAAAGGAATAGGAATCAAATAAGGTAATGGCAATGGTAATGAAGGAATGGATATGAGATTTGGTAATGGTAATAAGTTTGTTTGGTATGTATCAATAAAGAATGGTAATGGAAGGAGAAATCCCATTCCTTGCATTTGGTATATAGTAATGGGAATCCCCACATGATTTTTTATTTCACACACTTTTAAGTTCCAACCCTTCAATTTTTTTTCTAGAAACTCATTGCCACTATTTTTTCCTCTATTGAGATGACATGATTTTTGTAGCCAACATTTTAATGTCCATATTTTTTTTTTAATAAAAAATGCATGTTAATTATTTAATACTACTACAAAAAAAGTAGAAGTATTATTTTGTGTTGAACAAAATATTACAAAACTCACTTTTTTTTTATACAAAAGGAAATGAAAATTGCAAAACCAACTATAACATCAAACAACTATATATTTGAAAACATATGATCTTCAAGTTTTTTCCAAAGTTACTAATTAATCATAAGTCCATGTCACAAAAACCGACAAGCCAATACTTACAACAATTTAGTCAACCAACAATTCACACCTCTTCGATAGAAGGACTAAACATATCGTCCATTCATGGATCCTAATTACTTTTTCAATTGAGATTTGACGAACATAACCTTGAACTCATCAGGCATACTAAAGAAAAGTTCAACCTTTTTATCATCCAAACCGATAGATGTTGAAGCTTCAACAATTTCCATAGGAGACAATTCTTCAAGTCCGCTCAAAGCTTGAAAAAGCTTGGTTCTCTTCTCACCAATCTCCACATCACGCATAAATGATTTCTTCAAATCATTCATAACCGCAGTGGACTCCTTCTCAACATCAATTAGAGAAATGAGTGCTTTTGACAATCCACCAAGCTCCTCATTCTCTATTTCCCTTCTTCTTTTACGATCTCCTCTACCACTAGAAGGTTCAGTTGCTTGAGTTGTAGAGCTAGTCGAGCCATCATCCTGCTTGTCACCCTCATTCTGGTTATCTCCTTCGTCATCTCCAGGGCCCTTACACATACTCCCACTTGCACGATCCTTGGCATAAATCTCACATAACTTCTCATAAAGTGGAAAAGGCTTCATATAAAGAGCGGAAGCCCCATCACGACCCTAAGCAAATATATGAAAGAAAGCAACGCGAAAACAAAGTTATGAGTATGATAAACAAGTTTGGATGAAAAGAAGAAAATAGTAGAAGAGAGGAGACAATAGGCACTTCTGATAGACCCACACAAGCAAGGGTGGCAGGTTCAAATGGATGCAAAATCAAATGGTTATCAGAAATGTTGAAAACTGAGAAGATAGCTGCGAAATGTACATAAACAATATAGAATCATGTAAATACATACCAAACCTGATTAAAAAATGAATATGCAAATATTCATTTATCTGAACTCTTTACCTCAACTTCTAACATGATTTCTCAAATTGACAATTAGCTGTAAACTATACATCCAAATGGAACATCAGATATCCCAAAATTGAATCCTAGTTAATCCTAACACTTTGATCAGTGATGTCAAAACTCATCTTACTAAATTGTGCACCTATTATTAGATATTATTGGGATGCAAGCCCATTAATATAATGCCCTATAACTGTATAACAGCTTGAATTCATAGAAGATTGAAATCAAAAAATTTAAATCAAAACTATTAGCATCTCTGTATATGCAAATCCCATTTCAATTCATTGGCGAATAACTGTTCCAGCTATTCTACAGAATTTCAGCATTGAATATTAAAAATTGCCGAAAACTAAACATAAATTCTGCAGCAAAGGAAAAAAAAATCAAGAAGATACAAAACATAAACTATAACACCCACAAAAATTACCAATTTCTAAACCACAAAAAGAGGAAAAACTCCCTGCACTCCACACCCCCTGCACTGCCCACCCTGCACCCCCCCTTCACTGCCAACTACTTGACAGCAGATAAATGAATCCTAAATCCACCATCCTCAGCAAAATCATTCCCAATGCCCAAATTAAGCAGCCCGTAAAAAGCTTGCCCAAATTAGCATGACAGTCAATATAGTCAAATAGCACCAAAATTAACAATACCAAAATTTACAAAATAACATAGTATAGCTTTGCAATAGTGACTTACTTGAGCCCAACCCATGAAAACCTCTTTTTCACCGGTAATCATCTTCATCTCGTCATCCCAACCAAATCCGCTAGCTTGCTTCTGAGCTTCAAGGATATACCCTAGTTGCCTCTTCAAAATCTTGATCTTAGATTCAATATGTGGCTTGCCTTTCAAACCACAATAAGGGAATCTCTCAAGCATTTTTTTCTCGATATGAGATTGATAACGTGTTTTGTAGCCAGTGTCACACTTCCAATTTGAATGTTGCATATCAACAAGAATATAAACTAGAGCACTCTCCTCTACCGATGTCCACATTCTCTTATTCTTTCCTCTGCCTCGTGCATCATCACCCATTTTCTTCTCTAAAAAGAGTCAACAACAACAACAACAATAATAATAATAATAATAATAATAATAATAATAATAATAATAATAATAATAATAATAATAATAATAATAATAATAATAATAATAATAATAAAGAGTCACACTTCAGCTCATGTTATAACAAAAAAAGAGGATAACAACTTTCATTAAACAAGACGTAAAAATACAAATTAAAAGCAAGTATTCTCATCCATACATGGGGTAACTCATAAACTAATCATCGGTGATGTTGTCTCCTAGCCATCCATACATTATGCATGTCTTGTGCTAAATTATTTCTAAAGATAGTCCATGCATGGGAAGTCTCACAAGTTTGAATCAAGTCTACATCATTTCCGTCATCATCATCATCAAATTCTTGCATAAATTCATCTAACTCTGCTTCCATAGGATCAACCCCCATTTGTTGGCGAATGATGTTGTGTATATAAACACATGCTAATATAATATCAATTTGAGTGTTGAGGGGGTACTTTGTGCCTTTAGAAAGAGCTCCCCATCGCATTTTCAATAATCCAAATGCTCTTTCAATCACATTTCTAGCTGAAGCATGCTTCATGTTGTATAATTCTTCCTTTGAATTTGGTTGCTCATTTCCCCTTCTCCATTCATGATAACGTATATTTATATATGGGACAAGGAAGCCTTCACAATGTTTATACCCCAAATCAGCTAGATAATAATTACCTATGTAAAACGAGAAAAAGAAACAAATTCAATAGGAAAACAATTATAATCTACTTCTATGTAAACTTCTAAAAATTTGACATCTCACCCCTAGGAACTTTCAACCCATTATCTCTCTCTAAAGCACTTCGAAATACTCTTCCATCGGCCGCTGAACCTTCCCAACCAGCTAGCACATATATAAATTGCAAATCGGGTGCACATGCACCTAAAACATTGGTAGAAATAGAATTTTTTCTTGACCTATATCTTGACTTGTCGTCAACGGGGACAGTCACATCAATTAAAGTCCCATCTAAAGCGCCAATGCAATTCTAAAAAAAAATATAAGTATTAGTTATCAAATTTACAAGTAAAGAACTAACCCTTTTAATAAATGGAAAAAATGACATATTGTTACCTTAAACCACTTCCACCTTTCATCAGTACTATCCTCAGGAATCGGCTCAGGTTTCTTGAGTAAAACTCTCGAAAGTTTAAGTACTGCTCTTAAAACATCATGAAAATGCCTACTAATTGTTTCTCCCGATCGCTGAAAATCATATTTAATCTCTCTATTTTTCTCCTCAAATGCAAGGATATGCAAGAACATAGCCGTCATTTCCTCCATTACCATATTCTTAGTATCTCTTAACCCTCCAATTTCACGAACCAATGAACAAAGGATATTAAATGTGTGACGATCCATCCTAAGTTGTTCAATGCAAGCGATATCACTTCGAACTATCATGCCATCTAAATGTGCTAGTCTATGAATCGGATTATATGTACTAGGTTCCCTCAACATCCTTCGTACTTGTCTCTTTAAAATATAAGTCAACATGATTAATATCATAACGATCACTCTTCTTATGCTACGTCTCTTCATAGCAAACCATACAAACAAAAATTCCCTAGGAGACCGTTGAAGGCGTGCCATGACTGGGGAAAAAATTCATAGCATAATATAAGCATTTATTAGATACAAGCTAGACTTACGCAAAAATTATAGTTAACGTATCAAATTTCTGTTATGGTCACACAGAGAAAGACACCCAAAAAACTAAACATTCTCCAGCCAGAGGCTACAAAGTATGAACCACAATATCACAAACATGTCACGCATTCTAACAGAAAACAAATTATAACTACAATATAGAAAATCAACAAATTACCATAACAAAGCAGTAATAAATTGAATTATTGCAGCTCGTAGCACTCAATTCAGCTCAAAATGACTTCAGAAAACAAATTAATTCTAAAATAACAAGCAATTACAGAACCGATCACTACCCATCAAAAATCAGTAAATTAGAACAACCAATTATAATTAAACAAAGAACAAATTCGAATTCAACGACAACTCATTATTATCTCAGATTTGAAAGAAACACAAGCAAATTAGAACAAGCAGATTCACATAATCAGATTTGGAAGAAAACAAGCAAATTAGAACAAGCATATTCACACTCAAATCAAGCAGATTAAAACAAGCAGATTCACATAAATTATAATTAAACAAAGAAAAAATTCGAATTCAACAACAATCGCAGCTACAGAATATGAAGATAAAAACGATAATCAGATCTACTCTCAAATTGAAAGAGAAAATTAAACTAGAAGAAAACAAATCAAAAGGACAGAAATCTTCATCGGAAATTTTAATACAAATTTAATTACCGAAAATCTATTCAAATGACTACAATTCTCACCTGAGATTCACTTCAATTCAACTGAAAATTCGAGCAAATCGTGATGAATTATCCGGCAGCCATGGATGTAGATATGAAAGGAGAGAGAAAACTAGGGTTTTTTCGGCTGTGCGAACGGATTATGGGAGGAGAGAGAAAATGAAGGCTTTTATATTACTAAGATGTTGGGGGTCTGATTTTGTGAGCAGACGCGCGTGTGTTAATGAGGCATTCCCATTCCCTTCTAATACCAGGTATCTAGCTGGTAATAATAATAGTATAATTAAGTCATTTCATTACCAGATTTTATTACTAGGCACTACCATTCCAGACTACCAAACATCCAAAACACGGTAATGAAATTTTCATTACCATTCCAGCCCTTTTAGTCCCGGCTACCAAACAGGCCGTTAGAGTTTTTGCCAAATTAATCATATACCTTTTTTTGTAAATTCAACAAATTCCCTCAAGTTTTACAAAAATGTATCCGATACCCTTAATGACTAATGATTATCAATTTTATTAGTCATTATCCCCCTATTTAACCATGGTGGACTGGTGGCAAGGGGTGGGGTTTAGTAGGCGGGGAGGGGAATAATATGTGGCCAGGGAAGAATTTTTGATGGCTAGAGAGAAAATTTCGATGGCATTTCAGTGGCTAAGGTGGTGGAAGTGTAGGGGGTTGGGTGGAGAGAGAAAGAAGAGGGAAGTGGGTTATGGAGGAACAGAGAGTTAAGATTAATTAGGGAAGATAAATACGATTAATTAGGAAAGATTAGAGGGTTTAGTTACTAACGTAGACAACAATCATTAGGTTTTAAAAGCATATGGTACATTTGTGTAAAACTGGGGGTATTTGGTGAATTTACAAAAGTGTGAGGGTATATGATGAATTATGCGAAAACTCAGGGGTATTTGGTAGAAATACGTAATTTTCACTATGTATCCCTAAGTTTTACGAAAATGCACATGGTGTTTCAAAAATGCACAAGGTGCCCCTAAGGTTTAGAAAAATACATGACCTGACCCTGCCGTCAAATTTCCGTTAACTATCATATTTAATAATAAAAAAACGATATACTAAAATAACCTAATTAACCCAAATAACCTCTAAGAAACTTAGTTAATGCTAATTAATCCTAATTGCACGAGTCAAACGCTAATCAACACTAGTTAATTAAATCCCAACACCACCCCATTCCTTTAGGGCTCTTGGTGCCATATGTTTTAACAGATTAAGTCGTTTTGAAAGTAAAAAGTGTCGTTTAGTATCACCTTGAAACACGTGCCCAATTGGTACTCATTTCGATCGGTCTCTCTAAATTTGCAACCCTTAAGGACGCTTTTGTCGCGTATGTTTTTCCAAAAAAGTCATTTTGAAATTCAAAAGTGTCGTTTAAGGTTGTCTCAAAACTCGTGCCCAAAAATTAATGTATCAATACTCATTTTGACTGACTTTCAATATTTACGTCCATAAATAATCCCACCTTTAGCCGGTATTCTTGAAACAGTCCTACATTTAGATTAACTAAGAATAATCCCAATTTAAGGTAGTACCTTCCCAAATCACTCCTTAACCTGTTTTTTTTTTTTTTTTTTTGACAGCAAGTACAAACAAAGCAAACAATACAAAACTACACTAGACATCCCTTCCTAGCTCGTACGGCTAATACATGGGCATCTTGAATTACACTTCTATCCACCTTCTTTATTACATAATTCTCAAACCCTAAGCATTCATATTTAATATCCTTACATATACTTATAAGATCAAACATAACCGTATTCTTTTCCATAGCCTGCACTAGCACCAAAGAGTCTGTAACAATCTTGACTTTGTTTATCTGCATCTCCTTAGCTTTCCTAATTGCATACAAACATGCATATGCTTCTGCTTGATGCGAATTTAATGCAAATATTTTTCCATTACCTTGATTCAGTTTTTGTCCTTCTCTGAACATTATCCATCCAATTCCTGCCTGGAACAATTCCTTTTTATCCTGTTTCCAATCTCCATCTATCATAATGACTACCTCATCCCCCTGTGATTCATCCTCCAAAAATTCTTCTCTCCTATTATTTCCTTGACCATCCATTATTGTATTCGTTCCATTTTTTAATTTGTCCAATCTGAATTCCTCATCCATCATAACTCTCTCTCCCAGGTCTAAAATTTCACGAGGATGTGCAGTGGTTTATGATTTTTGAATACAACACCATTTCTGTGAATCCATATAGCCCATAGGATGACCACAAAATTCCTCCCTCTAACACTTTCGAGACCATCTTCTTTCCAAAACAGCTTTAAAAAATTCATAATCCATTCCGTGATTGGAATTGTCTGAGCAGCATGGGTACGAATCCCCAAATTCGATGCAGCCCACACCACCGTTACTACTTCACAATCTCTGAAAAGATGCTCTTCAGTTTCCTCCTCATTTCCGCATAGATAACATTCTTTTTGAACTTGAATATTTCGTCGTCTTAGATTCCTTGTTGTTGCCATAGCCTTATTTAGTATTCTCCAAACAAAAAACTTCCTTTTTGGGCTTGTTCACATTTTCCATAGTCTTCGCCAGAATTTTGTACTACTATCATTCCTAACTAACTCATCTCTCTTCTCAATCAACCACGCATATATATCCTTTGTGCTTATCATATCATATTTTGATCTGTACCAAACGTACTCATCATCATCTGCATGAGTTGAGATATGAGTTGACAAAACTCTAATTGCAGATTCTTTCTGAAACAAATTCCATACCAATCTTACATTCCACTTCCTTTGCCCCTGCAACATAAGCTCCTCGACCTTCCTATCTCCATTCCCAATCATCCCATTAGTGTTTTTCAACACCAGCGATCCTCCATGAACCCATCTGTCAGATAATATATCCGTCCCTTTCCCACTTCCAATCACCTTTCTTACTCCGTCTTTACAGGCTTGAACTGAATAGCATAAACCTCTGCATCCCCACGAAACCGCACCTAACTTCTTTCTTTCCATTCCAAGAACTACCGGCGATGCTTTATATTTCGAAATAAACACCTTAGACACCAAAAGCTCTCGGTTTTTATGCATTCTAAACGCTTGCTTCATAAGTAAAGCCTTGTTGAACATATGAATATTCCGAACTCCTAATCCACCCCATCCCCTCGTCCTTTCAATAACCTCTCTGCTTCTCCAATGTATCCCATGAGAATCCTGATTATTCCTCCATAGAAAGGTTGAAAAAATGGCATTCATTTTATCCGTCACCTTTCTAGGTAACAGGAACACCGAAAGCACATGTTGACATAGAGATGCAAGCATGCTATTAATCAACAACAACCTTCCAGCATAAGACAATGCTAAATGCTTCCACCCAACGACATTGTTTTTAATCTTTGCCACCAATGGCCAAAATTTTGATGAACTTCTTCCATTAATTTCAACATCACATCCAAGATATTTTCCCAATTCCCCTGTCGATTTCATTCCAACCAGACTTCTCATAAATCTCCTTAACCTGTTGCTACGCTGTATTACTGGTAAACCATGAGATGTGTTATTTTCTGATTTGTCAACTAGAATAAATAATATTTTATGAAAAAAGGAAAAAAAAAATTTCCTCCCTTTTCCCCTCCCCAGCCCCCTTTCTCTATCCTCTTCCCATCTTTACGATGATTCTCTATTTTTCCTTCCTTATCCCAAACCCCATCACAGTCACCCCAACCACCATCACAATCACCACAATCACCCCAACCATCACACATAAAACATAACACCTCCCTGCATCCTCCCCACTGTCGTATCTTTCCAAAAATCTATCATTCCACCACAATCTAACATTTGATCAACTTATCTTGTCAAATGAATCCCAAAAAATGAAATTAAAAGTATCCAAATTCTAAAATTAATGGGGTAATTTCATTTCATAAATTAGAACATGGTCAATAAAATTGAGCCTAAAAGAACAAAGACCAATCCAATATGAGAGAAGAAAATAAAGTGAAAATTAATAACAACATCTGGGAACAAAATTCAAGAAGGGAAGTGAATTATTAAGCTGTAGAGAGAAAATGAAGAAATTATCAGGGAACACAATTAAGTGAGAGAGAAACTTTGAGCTATGAATTGGTGTCAATATGAGTGGTGATACCTTAATGCGTTTCGGCGAGATTGGTAACCAAAAGGGGGTGCAACTGTGGGAATTATTACCTAGCGATGTTTTCCGGCAAGAAGCGAATCGTGAGTTTGCCAAGATCGTTGTCCTGTTTATTTTTTAAAGCAGAATTCTTAGATTAGAATTAAGTTATTTTGGTGATTTTATTTGTCGGTTTTTTCTGCTTGATGAAATATTCTAATTTTATATTCGATTTTTTTTCATAATTAGAACAAAAAGAAAGAAGACATATATGTTGATGTGATGTTGGTTATGGAGATATGTAGCAGGAGATGGCCAAAGTAAGATGAAGAAGCTCAGTGATGGGATGAAATTATGATTAAAAGAAATAGCCAATAAACTAGTGGCATGTGTCAATAATTAAATGGATTTTAAAGAAAATAAATCACATCAGCAGTCAAAAGTTTTTTGGACCGTTGAAAGAATATGTTATCTAAAAATTTGCTTATTCTGAGATAATTCAAAGGTGGGATTGTTTTAAGTCTTAAGAATACCGTGAAAAGGTGGGATTATTAGAATCAATTTTTTCAATAAATAATATTAATTTTCTTTTAAAAATGAGGTGCCCAGCCTATATTTGATTGTTCAAATCTACTCAATTTTGGATCCCATAGTTTGGCATGCGGGTGACTTTTGGCTTGAAACAGAACCCAGTAGAATCAATTTTTTGATGTCTATTTTGTTTCACTTTTTTTTCCTCAAAATTTGGTGTCTTATGCATTATGCATAATTTTCATTATTGATCCTGATTGCTAGCTAATTTGATATTTGATGAAATGAAAGACATTCTCCGCATGTTTGTCTGTTGAGAATTATAAAGCCCAAAAATAAGCTGGGAACATTTTGGACGTGCAGTGATCAACCTGTTGTCGAGTAACAAACTAACCATCTAATTCAACTTCATTGACTATCATGCACAATGCTGAATGATAAATTTGCATGTACGTCCCATTATCTAATAAACTTTTCTTTACTTGTACAACATATTATTCTCCTAATTTTTCGAAATACATACCACTGCAAATCATTGACACTGCACTTAGTGAGCAGAACGTGGACAAAGTCCATGCTCTTCTTAAAAACAGAGTAAAGTGTAAGGTTAAGAACAAAACCAGAAAAAACAAGCCAAGCAGATATGAGAACACCCATGGATGTCTATCTCCAAACAGCTGCCACAGAAGGGAATGAAGATTACCTCAATGACATTCGAGTAAATGCTACAGAAGAGCAGAACGGAGATGCAACTCCTGATGAGAGCTACTTCCTCAGTGAAACGCCAGACGGGGAGAACATTCTTCACCTGGCTGCGAGTCGGGACAGACATGGCTTCATAGTGAAAGCTCTGCAGAAAATTCCAGCACTAGTGCTGCTGATCTGCCGGAGTAGCTCCCGAGGGGAAAACCCACTCCATATTGCAGCTCAGTTGGGGCACATTGATATAGTGCAAGTGCTAGTTAATTCCTACAAGGTGCATTTGCAGGATGTCAAAGAAAAGAAGGTGAGATCCACCTTGCTATCCCTCATTGTGGTTGAAGAAGGCACGAGTGTTGAGCCATGGGTAGCTCAGGACTCAAGTGGAAACACACCAGTACATGTGGCTCTCAAGAATGGATACGAGGAGGTAGCAAAGTACCTCCTCGAGATGGAACCGAGATTGGCCAATTATGTTAACAATGCTTCAGAGGGAATCCTCTTCCTTGCTGCAGCCTATGGTCATGAGCAAGTTCTGGAGATGATATTAACCTTTGACGTTCCCTACAGCTTAAGTGGGCCGTCTGGGTTGACTCCACTACACGCAGTGGTACTCAGTTGCACAGGTATGACTTTCATGCTCGTACTTCAACTTCTATGTGTACTAGTTTATACCTACTCTGCTGTAAGACAGTTCTTTTACCCCACAAATAATTACAACCCAAACAATACGTATCCTCTTCTCTCCAAACCATTCTAAACAGAACAAAATATACTAGAAACAATTACACTCTGCCTCATAATTAGTTCAACATAAGTTGATTTTTACTAGTTTATCCTTCGTCCTCTCCCCCCCCAAAAAAAAAAAAAAAAACACAGAAAAAAAGTAAAAAAATAAAAAACTAAAAATTTCCCTTACAACAACCCTGCCATGTAATAGCAAAGAAATCTATGAATATTAGAGCTAAAAACACTCTCACCTTCCTTTAATCAATTTATTCTTTCATTATCAGCAGTACAACACATCAAAACAATACAACACATCAGGCTAGACTGCACAAATTATAAGATGCTCTAGTTTTATATGAACTAGCGATACTAGCACTCCCTCAGAGAATATAAAACATTCAAGTAGGAGAAAGGAGAAAACAGAAAAGTAATCAAACGGTCAAACCTGAAATATACATTAAAATTGACCCTAGCACCCTCATTATAATAGTTCTCCATATTTGCTTACATGAAACAGTGTCCTATGATTCATCAACAGCGTTTGTTTTCTCCATGCACCTAAGTATATCAACTATGCTGTTACAGAGGGTGCTGCAAAACTCTTGTTAGAGAAACACCCAGAACTAACCAAGAAAGCAGAAAAACACAAGCAAACAGCTTTATTCTATGCAGCAGTTGGAAATAAAGAGGCACACGTGGAGGCAATATTACAGAACGAAAAATCATGTGCACACCTACGCGACGAGAATGGCCTTACTCCGTTACTCATAGCAGCCAGTCTCGGACAGTTAAAAGCTCTTCGTGCAATCCTTCTTCATTGTCCACAGTCAGTTGCAATTTGTGATACTAATTGTAAGACTGCACTACACCTTCTGAAATTGGGAAGTTATCAAGAAGGCATAGAAATGCTAGCGATTCCAGCATTGAAAAGGCTCATTAATATACCAGATCTAGAAGGAAATACTCCATTACATCTAGCAGCTAATAACTCTGATCATATTAAGGCTAAGGTGATACTAGATACTGATAAGACAGGGATTAATCTACGAAATAAAGAAGGTTCCACACCCTGGGATATAATCAAACTACAGCAAGATCTCTCTGAAAACATGGTAAGTAATTCTATCTTACATTTCATGTCATCTACTAATATTTACTTAGCATTTTGCTTGGAGGTGACAAATGGGTCGTTGCGAGTATATTGTTCAAGTCAATTATGTTAAGGTCATATTCAGGTGAAGAGTCATTGGATCTCTTTCAGGTCTATATGGGTTGGGTCATATTCAAGTCCATGATCAATTAGCTTATTTACTAAAAATGAAATAATATTAGTCATACGAATTTATAGTCGAGTCAAGTCAATTTTCGTCGAAGTCATAATTGGGTCATGCAATTTCAGGTATAGTCTGAAATTGGGTATGGTATAATCAATTTTGCCTAATGACCAATAACAATGTGACAGCAATGAGGTGACTGTTTGCTATTCTATCGCAGGCAGAAATAGCCTACCAGATAGTAATGCATTTAAGTGGTAAAGAAGCACCCACTCAACCTCAAGTGATCCAACAAACTGCAGTTTGCCCAGAGAATGCCAATGAAAAAATGCAGAAAAGGTTCAGCACACTTGGAATTATAGCTACACTTTTAGCAGCTGTTACTTTTGCAGCAGGGTCCCTAATCCCAGGTGGGATTGATACAAGTGGTCATACTGTTTTGACGAGGGAGACCGTTTTCAAGGTGTTCTTGCTGTCAAATGCAACTGCTATGTGTGGCTACACATTTGTGCTGTTCAGTTCTCTTTGGGCAATGATGCTTACTCAGAGAGATGATGAGCCAAGATTTCTACTGTCTTTGTGCATCCGTATTCTTCAACTGTCTTTCTATGCAACCTTAATAGCCTTTGTGAGCAGTATGTATGCTCTAACATCAGCTACGTCACTATGGTTGGGCATTGTTCTTGTGTGCTTGCCTTCATCTGCAGTATTACTAACTATTTCGAAGTCTCTTGTTTTCCGCCTAGCGAGATTTTTAAACAGACTTCGGATTTATTGAAGTAAGAGAGCTAAATACTGTAGCAGTTTGTTCTAGGACCTTGTATCCAATTTCTATCAATGTAAACACACCATTAAGGCCTGAAGTAAGAGAGCTAAATACTGTAGCAGTTTGTTCTAGGACCTTGTATCCAATTTCTATCAATGTAAACACACCATTAAGGTCTGTCAAAACAATTTATGCACAACTATTTAAGATAAGGAAAACTAGCCTGCTACACCCATAATTGTCAAATACCTATGAATTTCAGCCTTTCCTTTCAAGTTATAGCTTGCTAACAGTATACGAGAATAAAACAGACGAGTTTACAGAAAACCATTCTAAGTAGCCAGAATATTAGTCACAGAGGCTCCGCATATTTCATGTAGACCATCTCCTAATTCCTCACTAACTTTGCAACATACTACAATCAGTGTCTTTCACTTTGAACACTCTTCCAACTACACTACTTAGCCGGCTAGCCTTAACAGTAAAACCATCATGAAACATGCAACAATCCAGTCATCAATACATACCACCACATAAGCAATCATAACAAAACCTAAGTAACATATATTTCAACGTCCAATACTCTAATATTCTAGGATTAATCAGCAATATACAAAGTCTACAAATGACCATCATTCTAATGCCTCACATAAAGTTCCCCAATCCCCCACCTAGGGCACACTAACTAAGTCCTTGGATGTACACACCATTACCCTTGCATTACAGCTCGAAAGCGGCTCGTCTAGGACAAATCACAAACCCTTCTTTTCCAACGAATTCATAATGCTGTAATGAATGCTATAAACTCACAGTCACAGATAGTACATAAACGCAACTAAATTTAACAACATAGTGAAAAAGTTCATAGTATATATATATCATTTAACCATCCATAAATTGTCCAAGCAACTAATATGAGGCAAAATGAAAGTAGTAATTGGTAATTAGAAGTAGAAAGAAAGACATTAGAGAGTTGATTTGACGAAACCCTAGGAGAGAGAAAAGAAAAAGGATTAATTGATATCGGCGTCGTCGAAATCATCGGGGAAAGAGTTGAAGAAATCAGCATCAGCAAGCTTGTTGTTGTCAGGAGTCATCAATCCTTCGCCGAAAACCTCGAGAGGGTCGACGTCGTCAACATCCATCGCCATTGTCGACCCATGCTCCTCCATCTCCGCCAAGTATTCCGCTGGCACTTGCTTCATTTTTCTCTCTCCTCTTCAATTCCAACACTAGGGTCTAGGACTATTTCTTTGATTTTCGGACGATTGATTTCTCTTTCCCGAGCTGAGATATGCACATATCCGTGGCAAAGTTGTAAATAAATGCTTCTCTTTTTTTTTTTTTTTTTTTTTTTTTTTTTTTTACTTATGACAAAAAAGTTGATCTGATTCATACACAACAAAATCTAAAACATATAGAACTAGATCTAATTCATAACATATAAGATCTGATTTATACAAATTGAATTACATACAAATTTACATACATACATGCATGATCTCATTCACATTATAGTTGATCTGATTTATATAATAGGTGATTTGAGTTTTCTCCTACATGATCAGAGTTGTCTAAAATTGTCATTAAGTCAACTTTAACATTTGGTCCACTTGACTTTTTTTTTTGTCTTTTTTTGTCAAATTACTTACATACCCCGGTATGGATACTGTTGGCCCATACCGGATATACGCCCATACTTTCTCTCTCTTTCCCTTCTACTCATTACTCCCTCCATCTTTATTTACTTGCCGAGTTGCCCTCAATCTTTTTTTTTTACGGATTACACCGCCTTTGCAGAGTTTTCAAGTCGTTTCTAACCATAAATTTTTTTATTTCGTATAACTAAAATTTATGAAAAATTAATATTATGTATCTGTACATTAAGACGAAACTAAGGAAATGTAGCAAGTAAATATGTACGGAGGGAATATAATTATCTAAGACTTTATTGTGCTTATTCTTACCATATTATATGGTTTATCTTCGAGAATTACGACCATATTTCATATATATTTCGGAGTTCGGACATTTTTTTTTCTATTGTTACCTTGTTAATATGTTATTTATAATTTATAGCCTTTTTATTAATATGAGAAAATTTTGAATTACTACCTTTTAAAACACATTACCTGTTATTGGTAGTCTTTGTTAACTTTTCGGCGAATCCTTTTTTGCCAAATGATTTCATAATAAAAAAGTATGGTGTAGATATTTTTTAAAAATGGAGGTAATATGGTATAAAGAAGACAGGGAGATTCAATATAATAAAATTAGTTGATTTTTTATATTATTTGGTTTGGCTTATTTTATGAGTCAAGGTTGCAAGTAATAATTAGACTAGTATCCGTTTATTTTTAGTATATATCTCTATTATATAAGTGAAGGGGGAGGAAGATGGTGTCCCCTTACAAAAAGTCTAATATACCCTTAATGAATTTAAATTGCAATATATACTAAATAATATTTTATTTTTCCTACTTGCCATATATATTGAACAAGTTAACAATGGAATTAAACTTGAAATTTCAATTAAATATTAAATTAAGGAGAATGATTTCCTCTCCTCACAGATGTGTCAAAAACTCTAATAAAAAATTAAATTGACATTATACGTGATTGACACAATCAGAAGAAAAAAATAAAAACTTGAATTTCATATCAATAATTATAATGATAATATCTTAAAACCTAAATGTTTATTATTATTCGGTAATTTCTATTATATAAATCAAACTCTTCCACTTTATTAATATTCAACAATTAAACCTGATACACAAATTCTTCCCCTTTATTTCAGCACAAGCTTTCTTCTGTTTTATATTTCCTTCTCTCAATACTATATTTGAATAATGATGAACAAATAACTAAAAAAACCAACAAAACATTGATTTAAGAAAAACGTGTTAAAAATAATTACAAATGTCTGTTCGAATCAAATTTTGTGTAACACTAATGAATAACTAATTGAAAAAAAAAATTAATATGGCACGCACGCATAGCGTGCAAATAATGCTAGTACTAATATATTAAAAGGTGTTCCTCAATAAGAAACTATGCCACGTGGTGCTATCCCTTAGAGTTTCGACTTCATGTACTCCATGTACAATTATGCATGGTATAAGATTTGATCCCCTGACCTCAAGCTTGTATACTAATGTCTTAACCACTAAACCAAGTAATATTTGGTGTTATAATTTCAATGTAAAATACTAATAAATGAAATATATAAGTACCCGGGGCATAGTCCGAGCCTAAAAACTAGTTTTGGTATGAAGGCGGAGGCTTTTTCATTTAGTCCAATGATTTTATTCTTTTTAGAATATTATTTTGAGTTTGTCTAACCTATACCACAACTCCACAAGGCATAGGTTAAGAACATGAAAATTCTTATATAAGATACCGTTATACAAAAACTTTTTAGATCAAAATCAATCAAGCTAAAAATTTACATGATTCTCTCTATCTTCCATATCTATCCTTTTTTTTTGCAATTCAAAGTTATTATTGATAACAAAAAAGTAGATGATACAACCCTAAATCATCATCCAAACAAACCCAAAAGGCAGACAAAGGCCACCAGATACAGACACCAGAAGCACTAGCAACATACCATCAACAAACAACAAAAAGCAAGCAACCGAAACTGGGATACATAATAAGAAGTTGTATGTCAGCTTCTGAACAATTAAAAGCTACCCTAAACATGATATCTCTCACAAGTTGCTGAGGAGTCACACAAGCTGCAGTAGTAAAAACCTTGTTGTTTCACTGGAGCCAAATAGCATACACAACTTTTGTAAAGAACATGACATAAGAAATCTTTGCCTTCATGCTTTTGCTATGAGCTTTTGATTAAGCAATCCTGCTTCGTCAGCAAAACCTCTCATTTGGTATCTCATTTCTAGTCTTTGAAGTAACAAGCTTTAGACTTCTGCTGCATAATCACAAGAGAAGAATGGATGTTGTATAGATTCAAGCTCTCTCTCACATAGGCAGCAAATGACATTGCAAGGAATGTTCCATTTGCTAAACCTATCAATTGTTGCAAGTCTATTTTAAATAGCCATCCAAAGAATAAACTTACTATTTGGAGTGGCCCTGTTATTACAGACGAGCCTTCTCCATTCCATCCTTTGTGCTTGGCCTTTCAACAATTAATAAGTCTTTTTAATGCTGAATTTCCCATTGCTAATGTTGAATCCCATATATGTTGTGCACATGTGAGTTGTCCCACATTGGAGAAACTGGAGAGAATGTACCACAATATAAGCTAGAGGAGCTACCCCAACTATTGCCAATTGGTTTTATTATGGAACCTCCTTTGGGCTTATAAAGTGGACCAAATCTCTCCTCCTCCTTGTTCGGGTCACCCAGGCCCGTTTCGTATTGTTTCTAAATTTAACATGGTATCAGAGCCCGGGTTGCGGGTCTCGTCTAAACTGGGTATTTGATTGCTACTGGATAAGGATTTACCTCGATAGGATGTCCAGCCCCTAAGAGGATTATTGCTCTGACCTTTCCAGTTAGCTCTGAATTTCTAAGGATACTCACAAGTGAGGGGGTGTGTTGAAACCCATTGAAAAGCCCACTTGTGAGTGTCCCACATTGGAAAAAGAGGAGAGATGGTTCCACTTTATAAGGTAGATGTGTTACTCCTACCATTGCCAATTGGTTTTAGTATGGAACCTCCTTTGGGCTTGTACGTGGACCGAACTCTCCTCCTCCGTATTGGGTTGCCCAAGCCCATTTTCAGTCATATCAAATTTATCATGATATTAGAGCCCTGGTTGTTGGGCCTTTCATATTGGGCATTTGTCAAGCAATTGGATAACGACCTCTATTGGACGATCATTCCCAATGAGGATTATTACCTTACCAGTATGCTATAATTCTAAGGACACTCACATGTGAGGGGGAGTGTTGAACCCCATATATGTTGTGCACATGTGAGTTGTCCCACATTGGAGAAACAGGAGAGAATGTACCACAATATAAGCTAGAGGAGCTACCCCAACTATTGCCAATTGGTTTTATTATGGAACCTCCTTTGGGCTTGTATGTGGACCGAACTCTCCTCCTCCTTATTGGGTTGTCCAAGCCCATTTCAGTCAAATCAAATTTATCAGCTAACCACATTCTCCCACTCTCCTAAGACATTAAAGACTTGTTAGGAATCCGAAATCTTCCTCAAAAGTCAGGAAGTATTACCACTAATGTTGACTGAATAAATAGTTTGCCTTTTAATGTAATAGTCATTCACCCATTTTACCCATAGTTTATCACTCATGAAAGCAAGAGCTCATAACAACTTGAGTATAGCTGCTTTATTCCAAATTGCCATATCTATCAAGTTCCAACCACCAGCAACCTTAGGATTGTAAAAGGTAGTCCAAGCAATAGGAGCATTTTTCGAGTCCATAGCAGGGCATGTCCATATAATTGAACTTCCTACATACTGTCTCAACAACCTTAATCACTTTCTTAGGGAGGGGAAAGATACGACCCCGATTAGTTCTGCATACTACTGACGATGCTTCTAATTAATTGAAGCCTACCAACATATGAGAGAGATTTAACCATCCACCCTTGAGCCCTTTCTGTAATTATGTCAATAAGAAGCTTACATTAACCAAAGCTAAGCTTTTTTGAAAGACAATGGTACACCTAGGTATGGGTGCTTGTCGGTCGAGCCGAGCCCGAACTCTTGTTAGCTCGGTTCGGGTTCATTTAAGTTTACTCGAACTCGAGTTGGACTCGAACTCGAGTTGGACTCGAAATTTGACGAACCGAGCTGTGACCAAGTCGAGATTTGACCAAGCGTTGACCGAGCAGTTATCGAACTGTTCACGCACAAGTTTGACCTAATATTATCTTTTTCATTTCAATTATCAACTAAATAAAGAAAAAGTCTTTTATTTTATTCATTTCTGGTACTATAACTCACAGTTCTAGTAGTCGACTCGATTCTTTCATTGTTTCTCATTATTAAGAAAAGGTAACAAAGATAAAATACGAGCTTGTTTTATTGCAATAGTAATTTATCTTTGTTGTTTCAATGTCAATCTATTTACTCGCCTAGATAAAAAATTTCCTTGTTCACTAATAAATCGACTAATTAAACTCATGTGTCTATAATCAATTAGATCCCCCGATTGAATCAAGGAAAAATGCCGACGAAAAGATCACTTGGATTTAATACTCGTCTTTCTTATATTTCTTTTTTGAATATTTTTGTTTTTTGAGTTTATTCTTTGACAATAAAAATATTAACTTATTATTGTGTAATATTTAGAATAAAAAAAATATTTATATATACATACATAACACATTATTTCCATATATAAAAAATAATCGAGCCTGTTCACGACCTTTTCGAGCCGAGCTTGTCATAACTCAGCTCGGCTCGTTAAGGACTCGAACCGAACTCAAACTCGAGCTGAGCCACAACGACCTGAGCTTTGACCAAACTTTGACCAAGCCGAGATCGAATTGTTCATGAACAGGTCAGGCTCATTATCACCCGTACACACAGGTACCTAAAAGGTAGTTCTCCGATAGGCATGTGAACAGCTGGGGCTAAGTTATTTGCTTTAACCTCGGTGACACCAGAGAAATAAACATAACTTTTCTCGACACTTGCTTCTAAACCTGAAGCTCTAGTAATTTCTGAAAAGCATCCATGATTTTTGTTATAGAACTATGATTCGCTCTAGAAATCATCAGCAAACATAAGGTGAGTTAGTTGTATCCTCTCAAACTGAGGATGAAAATTATAAAGTCAGGGTTAAGCTGTAATTTAAGACATTTGCCTAAGTATTCCATACAGAGGGCAAAAAGGAAAGGATAGAGGGGTTCTAGCTCCCTGCCTTAACCTTTTCTTAGCCTGAAAAGGAGGAGAAGAAAAGCCATTAAGCAAAATTGAGTAGGAAACACTCCTCACACAAGCCATAATCCATGAAATAAATTCAGTAGGAAAGCCAAGTTCAGTCAACACATGCTCCAAAAAACACCACTCAGTAGAGTCATAGGCTTTCCTAATATCTACCTTGATTTAGCATCTAGGAGACATATTAGCCCTTGTATACCCCCTAATAAGATCAACTGCCAACAAAATATTGTCTGCAATATGTCTCTTTGGTATAGAACCTGACTGAGAGGGACTCACCACATCATTAATCACCATATGTAGCATGCTAGTAATGATCTTAGATAAAACCTAACAACAGGCAATTAGCCTGAAGTCCTTTGCATAAACTGCATTTAAGACCTTGGGAACCAAAGTAATTGCAGTAATGTTCATAGGCTTGTGTATGAATGCTTGCTGAAAGAATTCAAGCACCCCAACATATACACCATGTTTGATTATATCCCATCTCTTCTTAAAAAAGACTGATTTGAACCCATCCAAGCCCGAGGCTTTAGAATCATCAATAGAGAATAAGGCTTTATCAATCTCATTGTGAGTGACCGGCTGAATTAAAGCAGTTGTGGACTCTAAACTCAACCTATGTCCAATTCTTATGGTAGATTGGTAGTCAAATCCATTGCTGAAATGGAAGTAGCATAGGACCCAAGCAAAACTTTATTGAACCCTACAATCTCACTCTAAACTGTATCACTAACAGTCGGGACATCACCATTAGCAGTCTAAAGCAAAGCAATTTTATTCCTGGGTTTCCTGATTTTCATAGCAGTGAAGAAGAATTTGGAGTTAGAGTCCTCAAGAGTAAGCCAATTAATCCTTACTTTTTGTCTCAATATACTCTTATCAACCCTTGATCAATGCCTCAGTTTTCCACACAAATCCTTCTCTCTAGTTGCCTTTCTTCACTCTCATTAATGTCAGGCATAGCCTGTATTGCAATAACTTTCCTCCTATATTCCTCCATTTTCATGTGAGCTTCGGAGTAATGAGAAGAATGAAGATTTTTCATAGCTGTGTTTAGCAACCTTAGCTTCACCCAAATATTCTTCAGCTTGAACTGAGCACCCGTAGACTCCCAAGCTTCTTTTACAATAGCTATGAAATTCTCATGTTATATAAGAATGTTGAGTAACTTGAAAGGCCTATCACCTTCCTGATTTTTAGTAGTGAGATTCATTACCAGAGGAGTGTGACTTGAAACACCATAAGTCATGCAACTCACCATGCTAAATTATTATGTAGTTTTCTTTAAAAGGAACTAAAGATCATTTCCTCACAAAATTCAATGTATGTAACACTTTTTTTTTAATTTCTTCAAAATTCACAATGTTGAATGACTGGGGGCATCATCGGGGCCAACAACTAGTTCTCTTTACAAAACAAGTTTTCATACGGAATTTCTAGGACATCAAACGAGCTTCTTTAATCAAATCAAACATCATTGTTACAGAATTTGTAGGAAATTACTGAAACGTATAAATCAAAGATACAACAGGTTAATGGTCGGGTAATTTTGGTTACCACCAATTATTAGAATAGACGGTCTAATTTTAACATAATATTAGACAAGCTCAAGCCTACATTCTCCTAAGCTTACAAGCCCATTCCATCTAGCTTTAACCTAACACTATTCCTGGACATCACGCACCAACTTAGTTGTCCATTCTCTTCTCCTTCCTTTGTTTCTCTTTGAATCTCAAACTGCTGTAGACAACTTTTAAAAAATAATTTGGCAGTCTTACTTAATGTATTAAACTAGTCACTAAATGGATTAAAGAATATGATTATTGATGGACTATTCTAGTCACTAAATGGATTAAAGAATATGATTATTGATGGACTATTCTGGTCACTAATTAGATCAAACTGGTAACTAAATAGATTAAACTAGTCACTATATTCAGGAAGATATTTCGTTCTCTTCTTAATATTGGGCTTGAGCAGTTGTCTAATTTTAAATAAAAAGTAGGATGTCTCTTACAAGAATTGGTCATGGGTGATTTAAGAGAAAAAGTTAAGGAGTAATTTATTATAGACTAATCAATTAAGAAGAATTGGTAGTTAAAGACACAAAATCGTGTCTCCCCATCGAGTACCCAATGACGAAACATACCGTCGTCCTAATTGGTCCGGTCTAAAGGAAGAGCAATCGAACAAGCTAAGCCCAAAAGCAGAAAATATAAAATCTATTTATTAAATCCAAGCCCAATTTCAAAAGCCCAATTAATTATTCATGATAATTAATTGTATTTTTAATATTTTAATATTAATAATTCTTGATAATTAATTTCTAAAGGGCATTTCGAAAATCAAATTTTTATTCCTAAAGATAGCTGATTTCGGATTTCAAAGGATAGATTTTATCAACGGATAGATTTTATCAAAGGATAAAATAAATCTTAAAACAATTAAAAAACCGGTCAGGAAGCAAGTTCGCTTGGCACAAAGCAGTGCGTCTAGCACGCAGTTGTGCACGTGGCGCAAAGCTGTGCATTTGGCGCTCATATGTCGGTGCGTCAAGCGCGAAGTTGTGCGCCAGGAGCACAGTTTTATTTTATCTTTTCGATTCGTTTTCGGTTTGTTTTGCCTATAAATACCTCGTTTCTTCGAACGACTTCACAAGGCTTTAGAATGCTTTCCTACGACTTCTATACTTACCTCCCATACTCAAATTCATATTCAAACACATTATCAAATACATTCAAACACATTCATACCTTCAAATTTCTTATTTCAAGCTTCAAGATTGCTCATCCTGAAGATCGTTGCATAAGACCCAGGTGACAAAGGTATAATTCCTGAGGGTCAATTCCAATATATTCTTGTTTTACTAACAATCTACTTGTCATGATGTAGATATTCAAAGAATTAAAGTTATACTGTACATTCTTCCCTAATCTCTATTTTTTTTATTTCTTTTTTATATTATACTCCCTCCGTCCCAGAATAGTTTGAACACTTTCCTTTTATGTTTGTCCCAGATTAGTTTGAACACTTCTATTTTTGGCATGGTCCCACTATTAATATATTATTTCTTTTACACATTTTTGGCCCACATTCTATCTTTTATCAATAAAAAGTTACCCAACTTTCTCTCTCCACTAATAAAAAATACCCCACCAACTCCTATCACATCTACTTTTTAAATAAAATAATATTTGATAACTACACTACAACTTATCACCTTAAACTACGTGTCCCAACAAGTGTTCAGATCTTTTTGGGACAGAGGTAGTATTATTTATTATTATTCATATGCATATGCATAATTGAATGTTTAATGTTTTCATCACCTCACATTATTATTTTTGCTAATCAAACATCTAAGAACTGTTATAACGTTAAATTCAGATAATTGGACAACTTGTTAGGTTCCCTGTAATTTGATTGCATAATAACATGTCACCAAAAATTAGTCTTTTGTTTCTTTAATGAACTAACATAGATTAATATTCAGATTGCATTAAAACATCCTCTAGTTATTCTTTGGCATAAAACTGGTTGTGAATCGATATTAAGTAGAGGCCACAATGAGCGAACGTGGTTCATGACCGTGTTCGTACACTCGCCCCCGAACTCAATCTATGGTTCATTGACTATTAATGGAGTCATGACGGGGAAATCTACATTGGATAAGTCCCTAAGTTGTTCTATGATTTCCCATATCCAAATAAGTTTATGAATCTTCCTTTAAAGACTTGTTGGCGACTTCAAAAACGTTTTCAATAAAACATTTACAATGAGATAGTCAAATACGCATTCACACCACGTAGACGAAATAAAAGCACGCCTACAATAGTGCAATTCACGGGCCTTATTTAAAAACAAAAAAGAACAATGGAATTAGAGATGTCCATCAAAGATGAAAAAAATAAGGTGCACTAATATTGATAGAGCCGAAAATATCTATTATACAAGTGAGGGGGGGAGGAAGATGGTGTCCCCCTTACAAAAAGTCCGATATACTCTTAATGAATATATATATATATATATATATATATATATATATATATATATATATATATATATATATATATATATATATATATATATATATATATATATATATATATATATATATATTTATATATATTATAATAATAATAATAATAATAATAATAATAATAATAATAATAATATTAATCTTTTATTCTTTCTACTTGCCATATATATTGAACAAGTTAACAATGGAATTGACTTTGAAATTTTAATTAAATATTATATTAAGGAGAATGATATCCTCTTCTTACATATATGTGAAAAACTCTAATAAAAAAATAAGTGACAATATTACTTGAATGACACAATTAGAAGAAGAAAATAAAAACTTGCATTTCATATTAATAATTATATTGATAATATTTTAAAAACCCAAATGTTGATTATTATTCGGTAATCTCTATTATATAAATCAAACTCTTTTCCACTTTATTAATATTCCAGTGTTGAACCTGATACCCAAATTCTTGCACTTTATTTGAGCACAAGCTTTCTTCTGCTTTTATATTTCCTTCTCTCAATACTATAATTGAATAACGATGAACAAATAACTAAAAAAACCAATCGAAACATTAATTTAGGAAAAAAATATAAATGTATGTTCGAATCAAATTTTTTGAAACACTGAATAACTAATTGAGAAAAAAAAAACTTCAATATGACACGCGCACAGTATGAAAAAAAAAAAAACGCTAGTTGTATGTGAATGGAACTTGGCCATTATCTCCAGATCGCAGATCCTTAATTATTTAAATCAAACCTTTAGATTCGTACGACACCACTTTTAATCACATATCACAATACCATTATTAATGAGATAGGATTCTTAAAGGTAAGAGTTCCTTCTTATAATCCGATTAGTTTTAGAAGTCAGATTTGGACACAAACATAACGTTATATAATCAAAGTGCTTGACCTTCCTTCCTCCAAAAAAATTAAATTGCTTGATCCTTAAGTTATAGAATTTCAAGATTATAATTAGATTATTCGTATAGAACTACTTTAAGCTAATAATAGTATATAGCAAATTAGCAATCATGTCATCAAGCCAAGATCAACGTCGTAACCTAAACCCGATACATGTTGACTATAATTTTCAAGATTTTGTTGCAAACATCTTAGTTAATCAACCTCAAATGGAAGTGCTAAACGAGCTGATTGTCTCTTTCATCAACTTGGACGCATTGGAAGAAAACTATATAGAACGGTTGAATATTATATTTCATGCGGATGAAGTAACATCTAGAGCCATGGTACCAACAGACACCTCGACTATATTAAGTTTAAAGAGGGTAAAAGTGGAAGAAATAATGGCTAATCTCAATGATGAAGTTTGTTCGCTTTGCCTTGAAAAGTGGCCTAAGGAAGAAGAAGTGATGTTTTTGCCTTGTGACCATATTTTCCATGTGGGTTGTGTTGAAAAATGGTTGAAGATCAACCATTTTTGTCCACTTTGCCGTTTCGAGTTGCCGATTGCTCCCATAAATGTATAAACACGTACTCGGCCTGTTAGCTACAACAACATTGTCATAGCCTTACTCCTATAGTCCTATATATCATGGATTGCAGGTCAAGATTTTATCTCCTGTGATCGTTGGATAATTTTTAAAATGATCTAATTGGTAGCAAAAATTTAGGACTAAAAGTAGGCATTGTTGTTCTTTGTGGGTGTATTATTTGTTTTAGCTGTCCAAGAGTTAGCTTGATAAATTTTCTCCAATGTTCAACGTCATAGTCTTGGATTTCTCATTAATTTTGTATGTTGTTTTGATTTATTATAATTTGTTCAAGGTTTATTGATTAAAATTTGCTAGATGATATGACGTTGCAGGGATAAATCCATCTAAAATCACTTGAAATAGGAACTTGTATAAATTGCAGAGGTACAAATTCTATATCAGTTGGAGTGGCGATCCTAAATACATACAAGAACAGTAAAATATATCAACAACTGAAAACAAACCTAATTACCGATGAACATATTTTTAAAACATGTACAGGGATAAGATGATATGAACAACGCCATATAACAAGTAACTAGACCTATCTCTTCTCTCTAGCTTTTAAGAGCTTGAACAACACCACAAAACAAGGAGAGAACCTAAGAAAAAAAGCAATTTATCTGACACATCTGAATATGTTCAATAACTCATCTTTGTGGTTGACACATCTGAAGTATGTTACTCAAAAAGGTCGGTTAATCTGTAAGCAATAATGCCTAGGTGATCAACAGCATTGACAAGCGCTCGCACAGCATAATCTTTAATTAGTTTATGCTTTATGCGTTACATGTGAATTATTTTAAGCTGCTTCCATTAATCTTTTAATCAAGAGTGATTAAGGTTAATGATTCTGATCTGATTACGTAGTTCAAAGTAATCTACGTTGATTCAGAGATTCAATTAATAAAAGTTTAGGAGCGTTCACCTAGTTCTTGAAACATCTGGTTCTTGTTCTTGTTTATGTTCGAATCACTTATTGGACTTCTAAGATTAAATCTTTTAACCTAAAAACTGAATTTTGGCTAAATGTAACTCAAATATTGACTTGGATTTGCATCAGTTTATAATTTTTCGAATCACATAGCTATTAGGGTTTTGGCCCCAGAAAAAGTACATTAAAAATCGACAATGGTTAACAATAATAAATGCAAATTGTGTTGAAAATATAGTAATTTATAGCTTTATTTTAGAAGAATGTAATTCACAAAGTGACACATTCAAAATGTAGTTTATGACAAATATTTCAGCCATGTTTGACAATTAGTGGATAGTTAGCTGATTGTATTAGATGATTTGACTAGCTGATTTAGTTGTTTGTGTAAAGGTGTTTGGTAAGTAGCTAATAGCTTATTGCAACATAATTGTGTAAAATGACAAATAAGGACATCTGCATATATATTGTTACATTTAATTGTTTATTAATGTCATTTTCAACAACTTTAGGTCATAAATGTAGTTGGTCTACTCATTCCTAATCCTCTAATGTCAAAAAACTCTTCCCCCCAACTTTTTCAAAAATAGCCTTTTGGGCTCAATCAGTTAATTGAAACCTCTCTTTACCAAACACTCAAATTAGAGGATTGACTAAACAAATCCTCTAATATGAGTTCAAACCTCTAATTTTGCCCCAAACCTCTATTTACCAAACAAGCCTTCATATGAAAGTAAATCGAATTTTCTTTTCTAGAGAAAGAAAAAGATAACAAGTATATTTTAAGTTTTATGTTTTTTTCACCATATACCCCTGACAAAATTTTTTTTGCACCATATACCCTTTCGACTTTCCAAATTCACCATATACCCTCGACGTTTTATAAAATACATCAAACTACCCTTATAACTAACGTTGTAAAGACTTCCGTTAGTTATTAACCCCTAATCTCACATTCTAACCCTCATTAGCTCCCCTAAACCCTAACCCTAACCCTCTCTAACCCTAACCCTAACCCTAACCCCTAAACTAATACCCTAACTCTAACCACCTAACAACCACCCCTTCCTTCCCCCCACCTACCCCTGCGCACCCAAACCCCTTCTCCCTACCCCCGCAGCCCCCTCTCTCCACCACCCCAAAGATCCCCCCTTCTCCCCACCTCCGCCCCCGCCCACGCAAACCCCCACCACCCCCACCCACGCAAACCCCCTCCCACCACCCCAAGCCCGCAACCCCCTTCCACCACCCCCAGCCCGCTGCCCCCTCCGTACCTCCTTCGAATCCCGCAACCCCTCTTCCCCCACCCTCTTCGAATCTCGCAACCCCTCCCTCCCCCCGCAATTTGTGGTTCGCGAGTTCCGTGCCGCGAGGGTTCAATGTGTGGTTCGCGAGTTTATGGCCCGGACAAATGATGGGTGGTGCGACGGTTGCGGGGGGTTCGATGCGACGGTTCGCGATGTGTGGTTCGATGCGAGGTTTGCGAGTTCCGGTGGTGCGGCGGTTGTGGGGGAAGGGGTAGGGGAGGGGTTGCGGGGACTGCGGGGGAAGGGGAGGGGGGGAGGGGGGTTGCGGGACTGCGGGGGAATGGGGAGGGGAAGGGAATGGGAGGGGGGGGGCTTTGGGGGTGAGGGAAAGGGTGTCTTCTTGGGATGGTGGGGGGAAGGTGTAATAGCCCATATATTAAGCAGGTTTTATTAATCGCTAATTATTTTATAAATCAGTTTTGACATTGGAAAGAGCATTGTTAGCTATTAATTGGTATTACGATATTTAAGTGATTTTAAGAAAATATGTTTTTATTTCTATTGAAATAAAAGACTTTTTTGCCCTTAAAAGGGAAATAATTAAAAACATGAACTTTCAAGTATTCTCTGGATTGCTCTAGCAACCCATAACTTTCATTGTTCTCTTGTTAAAACCCTTGTGAAGAGAAAGAATTTCAACTCCTCAATTCTCTCTCTCCTCCTTGACGTCGTTCTCCATAATCAATCAATGAAAGGACATAATTTTTGCCTCAAATGATGGTTAGAAATCGTAATCTTAGCTGCCCATTTGCATCTCTTAAATTCTTGAGCAATTGTCAATGGAGAAGGCCATCAAACACTACCCTTAGTTTACCCAAATTAGCCGCATGTTGTGTTTGTCCAAATATATCCAGCATGCAGTCAATTGTTAGCCATAGTTGCTGCATAAATATTGTAGATCTCGAAAAGTTATTTAATTTAGGCTCAAAAATCACTAGATTTGGACTCTGGAGCTAAGAGTTATACGCATTGTAAGTTTGGTGGTGCTGCAGTTATTTTTCTTACGCTGCTGCTCCGTTTATCATCCCTTCTCTATTGGGTATGGTGTTGCTCCAGTCTTCCTTGTTGTTGTTCTTGAGCTTTGCTTACTTTTGAATTTCTTTGGGAAGGTATAAATTTTGGGTTTAAGTTGTTACTCCTATATCATCAATTGTAATCTGATTTATATGCATGCTATTAATTGTTAATGATTTTCACAAGTATAGTTGAACTTGTTATGATTTGCAAAATCAGTTTTGTTGCAAGGTATTATTATCTAAGCTAAACTTATCAAACTACATTTATTTATCTAAACCCAAATTAGTTTATGTATATATTATGATTGTTCTGATTTTAAGATATAAAATGTGATTTCTTGCTACTGATTTTATCATGGTATGAATTGCTTAATCAATTTGAGAGTTTCAAAATGGAGATTTTGGTGATTGATTGATGAGATGGTGTGAGTTATGATGTTAGAATCGGTTTAAGGAGGGATCTATATTTAAAAGGTTTAATTAAAATATCTTATATTGTTGAGAATTATTATTATTGTTCGAGAAATAAAAATTAGCTTATAAGGTTTAAGTTGATTAGTATCTATTTGAAGAATGGTAGTTGATTGGGATTAGTTTGAGAATGGTTGTTATACTTATTATGAATAGAGAAGTTATAGGAATTGAGTGCATGAATTATAAAATCTATCTATTGGTTTAGTTTAAAAGGAAAAGGAATTTTTATACGGAAGTTTAATCAGATTATGTGTTACTTGAGAACAGCTACTAATGATAATTATTGTTTATGATAAATTGTTATGGAGTTCATATATCGATTGGTATGCAAGGATGATGTACTAATGGAGCTATATGCGAAGTTGGGTAAAGATACACACATGCCATTCCACCCTCAAACTAGGAATTGGTATTTCATATGATTATATGGATTTCATGGGTTGAGTTCGGTATGTTTTTATATATTATAAACATAAATTGTTTTACAACAGGATTTTCGATTTGTGAACCTAGGGAGTACGAATTCGATATTTATTTTATGAGCTCGATTTTGCTCTAAACTATAGTTGTATTCGAAAGATTTGGAGTAAATAAAGGATTTTGGTTAAATGATGTTGGACTTATGATTTTGGTATACAACAATAGACAAATGATTAGCTACATAAGTTTTTATATAGAAATTATGAAAGTATAAGTAAAAGTGTACCTATGGTTTGAGAATTTGATTATATATAATCATGAACTTTGAAACTGTGAATTTGAGTTATGAGAAAGTATGGATTTGTGACACTATGAATTAAGTACTTTAATTATGTGCATGATGGGGAAGATGTTGCATTAGCAGTGATGACCATATCATGGTATGTGTGATATAAAATAATGGGACATGTCCTGAGAAATAAGTCTTGTAAGCAGTACAAATATTGGTAGGGAGAGACATCTCCATGAGTTTAGAGGTGGTGGCATAGTCCCCTCTATTTGTATTTTGTTCCCCGGATAGTTTGTAAGTCGTTTATTGCAGAAACTATATTGGTCTATAACTTCGTATGGAAACTCATAAACAAATGCTTTTGTCTTCTACGATTAACGGTTTATACTATGGGTTTTCTTTTCCAAGATAATTGTACTAAGAGTTATGATTTCAATGCAATGATGTTTTTTGAATTGTTGGATAGGTGCTTCTATTCGGCGAAATTATAGTTAAGGAGTATATGTTTTTAATACTAAGGAAGTATATTTTCCGTGATTGGATAGCAAAGTGGGATAAACTATGGAGTACATGTTTTAAGTTTATATTTCACCTCCGAGAGATCTAAGATTGTGTTATTGAGTTTTTAATATACATTTTCAAAGACCATAATAAGTATGGTAATTATATGAGTGATACAAGATGGATTATTTGGTTATTTGAAATCATGTAATATGGTTATTGTGAATTCAGTTATCATCTAAAAGAATAATAAGCTACGCAACTACGTTTTAAGCCACTAAAATGAATTTCTGGTTGGACAATGTCTTCTCAGTTTTCCTGATTTTATTCTTGGAACCTGTCCTGGTGGGGGCAGAGTTCATTGTTAGTGATTTTACAGGTGTGTGTCCGAGGCTCAGAATGGACCAAAAGAAAGAGTTTGGTTACCAAAAATTTTAATTAAATTAATGATTCGGTAGTTGTATCTAGAAGAATTCAAGTATTTATTTGAGAATAAAATATTCTATTCTTTTCGAAATTGAGTAAAGTATTCTATATTAGGATAATTGGTATTGAAGTCATTGTATTGTGGGCCCTGACCCATAGGTCCAGGATTGTATAAAAAGGTTATGTTTCCGTTGCTAGGGTAAATGTGTTTCGTGGTTGATTAAGTGTTAGTTAATCGAGATTCGTGTATCTTAAGTTTGATTAAGTAGCAGCTTGGAAGTGCGGGCTGTTAGAGAAGGGGTGTGGTGGGGGAGCAGTGGTGGTTGAGTGGTTAGGGTTAGGGTATTAGATTAGGGGTTAGGGTTAAGGTTAGTTTTAGGTTTAGGTTTAGGTTTAGGTTAGTTAATTAGAGTTAGAGGGGGGATTAGGGGTTAATGACTAACGAAGTTAACATCCGTTAGTCATTAAGGGTAAGTGGATGTATTTTTTAAAACGTCGGGGGTATATGGTGAATTTGGAAAGTCGAAAGGGTATATGGTGCCAAAAAAAAATATGTCAAGGGTATATGGTGAAAAAACCGTAAGTTTTATGAAGATAGTAGTGGTACTTTAATTACAAAAAAGTTAGTTGATTTACAAAATCCGCTCAACTTGAAGTTAAAGAGGCAATTTCTCCATGCCTAAACACCTTAGATAACTGCCTAATAAAACAATCCCAAAAAAGGCCAATGTCCAATTTGTATCAGATATTTGACGAAAAAAAAAGTAGTATTTCGATAAAAAAAAAAAAAACTAGTATAAGTAACAAAAAGACGTTTTTTGTCAAATAAGACTAAAGAAAAAGGTTTTTCTCAGGGAAATTAAAGACCAAAGAAAAGATGTTTTGTACGGAAGACCAAATAATAACAAATAATTGTTGTTTAAGTTAAAACCATATTGCAACTTTCCGTAGAAAAAGTCAACTTTTTGGTATTGACTTCTTATTTTCCCTTCATTTTTGTCACTTTCTTTGGCAATTTGCCTTAGAAACATATCACTCTCTATAATACCACTTCTCGTTGGAGAATGCTGAAGAAAATGATATAAAAAGGAGGCAAAAAAGAAGTCAACCCTAGAAAAAATTTGATTTTTTTTGCCGGAAAGTTGCAATGTGGTATAAAGTAACAAATATTTAATCTTATTTCGCTTTCCACGCAAAGAAAAAAAATTATATATCGTTCCTATAGGAGACACAAATTTATTTGGTTATCTCTAACAAAAATCTTTCAAAAAAATTTATTACTTTTTTCTTTTCTAATAAGTTCAGTGTAAGTAAGTTCCTAAAGATTTTAATAAGTTCAGTTTTTAGAAAAAGTAATAAATTGAAAATTACTATTTTAAAAAAGTAATTTTTCTTTTCTGAAAGGACAAAGGTACGGTGTATTTTTTTCAATTTATTTAAACTGAACTTATTATTTTTTTCACCAATTCTCTGCTTTATTTCAAAATTCATAGAATGCACTTGTTGTTTCAAAAATGCACCACGTAACCTTACTATTTCAATAAAATGCACGAAATGCCCTTAATGACTAACAATGTCAAGTTTTTGTTAGTAGTTAACCCTAATTAACCCCTCTAACCCTAATTAAGCATTCTAACTCGAACCCCAAAACCCTAACACCTAACCCCACCCTAAACCTTAACCCTAACCCTAACCCCCCAACCACCACAGCCCCTCCTCCCCTCCCACCCCCCCACCACCCGGCCCCCCCCCCCCACCCCCTCCCCTATCCCCACTAACCCCACTCGATTTCCCCACCCCCCCCCCCCCCCCATCGATTTCCGCGCCCACCCCCACCTCCGTTGATTTTCGTACTATCCCCCCGCCGCCGTCGATTGCGGAACCCAAAAATTAATTGGAATTTTGTGAGCGCTTCGATTGTCCGGAATCGGGAATCCGGTGAAATTAACGGTGTTGATGATGACGATGAATTGCGGCCCAAAACGACGGCGTGGGGGGATGAGGTTGTAGTAAATTTGGCGATCGTGGGTTTCGAATCCGATGATTAACGGTTTGAAGGAGTTGCGGAAATTGACGGGGTGGGGGGATGGGCGCGAAAATCGACAGGGGGGGGGGGGAGGGGGGGGAAATCGAGTGGGGGGCGCAGGGGTGGTGGGAGAGGGGGGCTGCGGGGGTGGGGGGAGGGTGGGCTACTGGGGTGGGGGGCGGACTGGGGGGTGGTGGGAGGGTGTGGGAGGGGGGTTAGGGTTAGGGTTTAGGGTGCGGGGTTAGGTGTTAGGGGGTTAGGGTTAGAGGGCGTAATTAGAGTTAGAGGGGTTAATTAGGGTTAATGACTAACGGAAACTTGACACCGTTAGTCATTAAGGGCATTTCGTGCATTTTATTGAAATAGTAAGGTTACCTGGTGCATTATTGAAACAACAGGGGTACTAGACCTCGCAAAGTTGGTCCTGATCCGAAAGTCCGGTCCGAAATATCCGATCCGTGGTCCGATCTGGGTCCGAACCAGACTGTCCGAACCTTGATCCGAATCTGAAACGATCCGAAATAATCTTGATCCGAAACTCATCCGAAATCCGAATGATCCGATATGGTCTTACCCGATCCGAAATAGATCCGACCCGAAGGTAAACCGATATGAAATTATTGGTTTCGATTAGGCTTTAATCCGAAGTACCCGAAACTTACCTGTTTTTTTATATAAAAAAATTATCATTGGCCACTGGTGCAAAACTTTGGAAGAAATTTATGTAAGTATATGTAACGAATACTCAAATAGTTAGACGAAATAATTTTAAAAAATGTAGGGAGTACTAACTACTAAACAATTAATATCCAATAAAAGGGCTACTAATAGAATAATTAATAACTCAAAAGATTAGTATAGAATAAAATTTATTTACATAGGACAACCCTTACCCTACTAAAAAAGCTCAAAATCTTTCTTGTCCAATCCGAAATCCGATCCGATGACCTGAAACCATAATCCGAAATTCGATCCGATCCAAAACCCGATCCGAAATAATAGTCCGAACGATGACCCAATCCGAAACGGTCCGGTCCGAATGTAACTTGATCCGAAAACGGTCCGATCTGAATTGGTTCGGTCCGAATCCAATCCGATTGGTCCGGTTGCCAGGTCTAAGGGGTACCTCATGAATTTTGAAATACCACAGGGGTACCTGGTGAAAAAACGGTATTAGAATCTATTGGAACTTATTGGAGCTCATTTCATAAGGTGTTACTACCTCCGTCCCATAATAGTCTGAACACTTTCCTTTTATGTTTGTCCCAAATTAGTTTGAACACTTCAATTCTTGGCATAGTCCCACCATTAATATATTATTTCTTTCACACATCTTTAGCCCACATTCTACCTTTTATCTATAAAAAGTTATCCAACTTTCTCTCTCCTCTAATTCAAAATACTCAACCAACTCCTATCACATCTACTTTTTAAATAAAATAACATTTGATAACCACACTACAACTTATCACCTTAAACTACGTGTCCCAACAAGTGTTCAGATCTTTCTGGAACGGAGGGAGTAGAATTTTTTAACACTTATTAAAATTTATTACAACTAATTCGAACTTAATTAAACTTATATGTAAGATCTAAAACTTGTACTTCCTTGATTCTTTATTAATTTCAACACATACTACTTTGGGCAAATACATACTAATTGTAACAATTCATCTTTTGGTACTAAAAGCTAGTCAAATGTACTTACTTGTCCTTCCTAAATCTAAGTAATAGAACTCTCATGTCCTCTTTTACGAGTTTTAATTGACTCGTTCTCTTCAAGAGAAGAACATATGGGGGAGTAAAATGTCAAAGGAGCTGAGTTTTTTTTTGTGATGATTGATATATTAACCCAAATAGAATATCAATCAATTAACTTGTGCAAAAAAGTTCAATGTAGTATATAAACTACTCAACTCCAACATACATAAAGCCGGCAAAATCAACTCGTATTTAGTTACCTGACCCGAGACATGTTTTCACCCAAAATAACAACCCAAAATGGAATTGGAACACGAAATAAATCGAACGAAACCAACTAGACCCTAATATGACTCCTACTCGAAGATAACTCAATCCGAATCTACCTTACCCAAACAATAATGACACAAACTCGGCCCAAAATTAGCCAAATTCAATAATGACCTTTTACTCAAATATCATGACACCTAAATCTACCTAATTGGAGATAGATTGAACAATAATGCTATGAACCTGGCCGTCTAAAAATTCCTCGAACTTGTATTGGACATTATCTCAGTCTTAAAAGTAATGTAATGCAATAATCTTCACTAACATTCGTTGAGTTTCTCGACCCTTTGCCTTAGGATTAGTCAGTTCTATTTCTCGATGGGGGTAGGGAAGGGATATAACTCAGCGGTAGAGTATCCTGTCGAAGTAAGAACCACGGCATATATGTTTGGAATAGATTCCATTTTAAGAGAGTTAAAAAAGCACTATCTCGTTGAAAGGTTCTCTAAAAATGAACTTATAAAGTAAACACAAATATGACCCGATATTTTCAAGGTTGATCCCACTAGAATTTGTTTAATCCGAATTAACTCGACAAGTTTCAACCCCAATTAACCAGACTTGACCTCCACACGACGACACCACGACCTAAATTAACATGACCCTAATTAAGCTGATCCGATTCAATCAGAAGTAATTAGACTCGATCCAACTCGAACTGATCCAATCCCAACCTGAGATTGACCCGAGGCATCAAACTCATACCCGACCCAAAATTTCACGGACACGAAAAGTACCGGAACCCGGATGGACCCAACTCGAACTTAAGTTGAACATAAAGTTGACCCAAATATGACCCAACCCATATTACCATTTGCCACGACCTCTAAACATACATGTAGACTTCTGGCCACTTATATAACACTAGGATAAGTCAATCCAGCAACAGCTCAAAATTGTTGATATAAATTGGAAACAAAAAATTGTTGTTGATAAAAGTTTTGTTACCTTATGATGTTAGCTACTAAATTCAAAACAATATCGTTGTCATATTGCATGCATTTAAATATTGTTGCCAAGTTTGTTGTTATGTTTGGCGCAATTGTTGTAAACTCTGTTGTTGTTACGTTTAGCTAGCAACGAGCTGTGGATGATTGTTGCTACAAATGGCAACAAATTATTAATATTTTGTTGCTAAAAGTTAGCAACACATTATTAACATTGGTTATTAAAATTAGAAACAAACCTTAATGATTTTAAATTGTTACAGACTTACACTTTATCTAATGCACTATTCATATAACATATGTTAAGCATTTCTTGTATATTGCACGAAATAGTGCCTTCGGTTTCATTCATGCTACACGAATTGGTAAATTTTTCGGAAAGAAAAAGGATAAACTCATCATCATTCATTGAAGATCAAATTCAATTTTAGTCAAATAATCTCTTGCAATTTTCTGTTTCTCTAGGCATGGAAGGAGGAGATAATATTGTTTTAGAGAGAATATATATGAAAATAAGTGTTTGAAGGGTTGCGTTTAATAAAGTAGGGTTGCATTTAGTAACCCCCACAAGAAAAACTAACAAACCTACACAAACTCAACTTTGATCAAGGTACTCAAATAAAAAAAAATCATAAATTACTATTATAAAAAATGTAGGGAACATTAGAGCAAGAAAACTATATATCAAATAATTATAGCTCGCCATGCGCCAGGTGTCACCCTCCTCACACCAAATAATATCACTTTGCCTAGGAAGTTACTTACAAATTAAAAAGTTGAGCAATAGCTATTACAAAATGTCTAGATCAAGAATCGAACTTGGGTGTTCGTATCCATTTAACCCCTTATCCCATAAAAAAAACCCACTTATGGAATTCGCTACACTCTATTTTGTGATACGAATGTAAAAATTAATATTCATTAATCTGATACTAATAGTAGTATGTCCTACCTTTTATTGTTATTCTTTTAAAAAAATTCTCTTCAAATTTTTATAACCTCCTTAATTAACACCTATACACAATTTAACTGCATGGGTTATATTCTTACACATCAATCTAAATTTCAAAGATAATATTATATAAAAACCATTATCATCAGTTATATATTTATATATATGTACTGATCTCTCTTGAAGTCGAGGGGTACATGATAAATCAATTTCATATAGAGATTTTAGGCACATTTAGGTTGTAGTGTTAGAGCATTTTAGTCCACATAGTTGCATTTTAGGTGTCACTAGCATTAATTATCTATTTTTGTACTCTATTACGCTCTGTTTGTGGTTTTCTTAATGTTTCAGGTAGTTTCATAGCTATTTGGTTGCTTTCGAAGCAATTATGGATGAATTGGATAATTCTTGAAATGAAAGTTAATGAATTGCAGTTTTTGTTCGATGAATTTATGTTCGTGGATGTTTTTCTTGATCTTTACAATCATAAAAAGTGAAGTAGCTTTTATGAGTATCGCGACATATATTTCAAGAGTGAATTTTAGTTGAAAACAAAGAAATACGTTAGTTGTGAAGTGATACAAGTTGCGTTGGAAACTAGGCTTGAAGAGTTTCACAACAATAGGTCATAGAACAATAGATGATGCCTAGAGATCGAGATACAGCCTTCGGAAAATGACCTAGCGAAGTTGAAATTGCCCCGCAGACACCCATCGCCCAATGGGCTACTTTCTTCGTGCTTGTTGCACCTCTGCGTGGCCTGTTGGTCTGCCAGCGCCCAATGATCGGCTCGACTGGGCTTTTGATGCGGAAAAAGGACCAGTGGCCGTTTTTGGGTGCTATGTATCATATACTATCATCGACCAATCATCTTTTTTTGGAAGAGAAATTTCATTAATTGAAGGCCAAACGACATTGACAATAGATATTAAAGAAAAATAAGATACAATCAAACAATATCAAATCAACTTCGTCTTCGATGAAACTACAATGAACCATATGTAATATAAGTCCCTTGTATTGGTTGTCTCAAGCAACTATTAATCGAACCGTCTATCATTTTGACATAGTTTGGAGAAGAACATTCTTGATCTACCCATGTTGACAACATCCGAGCTTCCAATACCTTCAGTTGATAGTCTTGAACTTCAACCAATGAGAAATATTTCCCATATCTATAAATAAACAAACTAGACTCAAAACTCCCACAGGGGAGAAGGAGACCTCCACAACAGAGAAGACTAAATTTCCCATAGCAGGGCATGAGATACTCTCATAATGTGAGACTAAGGCTCTGTTCTTTTGGACTGAATTAATGAAAATTCAGTTCTGTCCAGTTCAGACAAATTCAATTCAGTTCCGTTCAGTTCAGTCCAGTTCAGTTCAGGTTTATTCAGTTCAGCTCAGTTCAGTTCAATTAGTTTCCTCTCACAGTTTTCATTCACTTTAGTTCCAGTTCACTTCAGTTTATTTCAGAAAAATTAATTTTAGTTTAGTTCAGTCCAGACAAATTCAGTTCACTTCAGTTCAATTCAGTCGAAAAGAGTTCAGTTCAGTTCAGACAAATTCAGTTCAGTTCAGTTTAATTCAGTCGAAAAGAACAGAGGCTAACTTATTCAACAAAACAAAAGGACAAACTAGAAAGTGAAAACAAGAGAGGAAAAGGGGCTTACCATGGATAAGATCATCTATGGCAACCCCTAAGAGATGAAGGGAAAGGGGGGGAAAAAGGGGGCGGCTAAATAAAAAAACTAGGTTTAGGGTTTAACTTAATACTTTTATGATCGACCAATCATCTAGCTTCCTTGTATTAGTTTATTGTCTTATCTATTTTCTTTTAGGTATTTTTAGGTTAGATGATGGGAATATATGAATACTCAAAGGGATTATTATTTTCCCTTATGCTTTATTTTCCTTTAGAATAGTTTTACGTTATCTTCTCGTTTCTTCCATGAACCTTAATTCTTGTTTCTCCATTAATGAAATACTTAGAGGTATTTTATTCTTTTCTCTATTTTATTTATTTATTGCTTTAATTATGTTTTCGTTCTTAGATTTAGTTTTCATTATTTCATTCATGTTTGAGTAGTTTATTTTCTAGGATTTTAGGAATCTATGTTTATACTATGAATCCTTAATAATATTTGTTGATAATTTAATTGGTCGTTGATATCTCTAATTGATTAGTGTTTTTATTGTTAATCTTATAACCTGATATGTTGTCTGATGATATCTTGCTAATAAGGGTTAGAATCGAAAAATTGACTTTTAGATGCTTACCTACAATTAGCAATTTTGATTATGCTAGCGACCATACTGCATATGTTAAATTGAGAGCGTTAAGACCCGACCTTAGGATTAACAATTTCTCTAGATATATGATTGATTAAATTGATGATGATATTTTGATTGATTGTTAACTATGAACGTGTGAACCATTGTCCTATATCTTTTTTATTTGATTATCATTATTTCCATTACTTTAAATCCTTCAATCCCAAATCCGTGATTTTGTTTAGTTTTTCCAAACTTGAAAGCCGAATTAAAATAATAACCATCTCCCTGTGGAATGGACCCTACTTACCCTATACTATATTGTTAGAAGGTTTTGCTAGGATTTATCTTTGATAGTTGTACGACAACCTATCAAATTTTGGCGTCATTGTTGAGGAGACGACTATAGTTTTTTTTAGCTTTTGTTCTTGGTTAACCTGAACTGTTTATAATTTTTATTTTTATTTTTGTACATATATTTTTTTCTCTCTCTTTTAGTATGTTGTCATGGAGTGGTACAATTATAATTCACTTGAGGAAGTTTATTCTAATTGTCAAGGGCAGTATGATTATTCTAGGTATTATAACGCGAATGATTATGGGTTTGATGCATCATATAATTATCAAAATTCATAAAATTTGTACATGAATTCTTATGAATATTCTCTTTACCCTAATGAGTCAATGTCAATGTCTATTCTCAACACAAATAATTTGAGTGTCGGAAACTTTATATTATGATGCAAGGTATAATGTTAAACAACATGAAGAAATAAATGAATTGGCGCATGATTACCAAAACATGGTGAAATCTATTGAATTACTTGTTGTACATCAATATATAAACCATCCGGTGATACTTGAAGATACTAATATTGGTGTGGAGAATTATACTTCAAAGAAGGAAGACGTTGATTTAACTCATGATAATTAAGTGGAATGTGAGGGTGTAGTTGGTGAAGTTGATAGTGAGTGTCTTTGTGTTTGATAAATCCATAGTTAAGAGTGAAGTGTCTAACACTTCTTCGATCAATTTTTCTACTACATATGAGCCTACCAACATTTCACTTCTCTTACATTCCCCATCATGCTTTTTTTACCACTCTTTGAATTGAAATATAATAGATAAAAATATTTTTTCATCTCTTTACGATTTCGATGGCGAAGATTTTTGGAATGATGGCGAAGAAAGAACCATTAGTTGTGGAGTTTGTGATTCATAAATCATCAGTTTTGGAACTTTTGGCTGAAGACTCTTGCGTTGAAAAGTTTATTTGTGATGGTGAAGTTGTAGGTAAAAACATTATTGTTAAGCTTACCCTACCTTTCCTCTATGTTCATTTTTCGCGGACGCTTGATCTTTATCGTTCATTCCCTATGTTAAAGCCTACATACTTTCTAAAGAAATTTCCGTTGCATGATAAATTGGGCTATGTCGACCTTGATGCTCAATCTGAAAGGTTTGCATTTCCTAAGGCGCAATTAGAGGGAAGTTGTAAAAAAATTCCTTTTTCTTTTTATTTGTCTTCTTCTAATTCTTTTTCTTTTTATTTTATTAACTCTTCTAATTCATCTTATTCCCTATTTTTGAATATTTATGTGCTTGTTTCCAAGCCATATGTAGTGATTAATGCATGACATGTTTGCAGGGGCATTTGACAAGTTACTTAAGGTGTTGGATTTTTCTGTTTAATGATGACTTGAGTAGGATCGTGCGAGACCTTAAAAATCAGCGCTTGTCGGGGGCAACCCGACTTTGTTCACCTTTTTTTTGGTTTAACTAACTTTGCTAATATGTCATGAAGACTTTTATTAGGTACAAGCATAGCCATGTTTTTTTGGCTAAGTTGACTGCCTCATTACAAGTTACAACTATCGATTGTGGTGGAGGTATCAATGCCTTTTGACACTCCCTGTGATTATCCACCCCTTTTGTAAGTTGTACCTCTCTATCGATTAGTTCCTCAGTCGTCGCATTGATCTTGATTTTGACTTGGTACTCCTTGATATTCGATAATGCAGACATTTTGATATGATTGAGGCGTTTTATTTCATGATCTTAGCTCTAGAGTTATTCTTGTTTTCATAATATCCTTCTGAGCCTTTCTGACTATGTCTGATTGATACCTACATTACAAGCCGTAAGACTCATTTGACTCTTGTCCCAAACCTAGCTTGGGGGAGCGAGTATTAGTTTTGGTTCGGTTTGTATTGAATTGAAGTGCTATATTTGTGGTTTAGATGGTTGGAAAATTTGTTTAGTGAGCTTGGAATTTGAATTGAAAGTTTGAAAAAAAAAGTAAAGAATAGAGTGTGTGAAAAAAATGAAATGAAAAAAGTGAAAAAAGAAGAGTTGTAAATAAAGTGAAAGAAAAAGGGTTTATTTTAAATTTCTATAGTGAAAAGCATTATTAGTTATATTTGTAGATTGTTGGTTGTTGCGTGGAGTTGTTGTGACCTTGGCTTTCTTGGCCATGTTTTCAGTTATATGATGATCCCCCTTCTTGGTATTTGCATCATAATTCCCAAATTATTTCCCATACCCTTAACCTCAACCTTATTACAACCTTTAAAAATCCTATTGATCATTGTGTATTGTCTTGTTGAGTAAAATTGAGTCAAAAAGGCATAGTTAAAGACTATTTAGTTTAGGGATATCTTGGCGTCGCCGTGTTTGATTGTATGTTCCATTTTGCCAAGAATTTTCTAGTGGGGTAACACTTATTGTTATCTAATGCCCTATAATAAACATAGTGTTGGGGGACTTACCCAAAATATGTTTCATCTAAGTCGACTTGATTAGGTTGATGATAAATCATATTTGTATTGAGTTTTTAGGCACATTTAGGTTGCATTATTAGAGCATATTAGTTCATATAGTTGCATTTTAGGTGTCATTAGTATGAATTATATATTTTGTGCTCTATTACCATTCGTTTGTGGTTTTCTTAATGTTTCAGGTAATTTCATAGCTATTTGGACGCTTTCGAAGTAATTTTGGATGAATTGGATAATTCTTGTAATATAAGTTGATGAATGGCAGTTTTCGATTGATGAATTTATGTTCGTGGATGCTTCTCTTGATCCTTATAATCATATTAAGTGAAATAGCTTCCATGAGGCTCGCGACATATCTTTGGAGAGGGAATTTGAGTTAAAAACGAAGAAATACATTAGTTCTGAAGTGATTAGAACTGACACATGTTAACTCTTTTATGTTAACTCTTTTGATCATAACTCGAGTTCTAAAGATCGGATTGAAGTGATTCAAGTTGCGTTGGAAGGTAGACTTGAAGTTATTCGCAACAATAGGTCATACGCCCATAGGAAATGCCTAGAGCTCGAGATGTAGCCCTCGGAAGTTGACCTAGGAAGCTGCCACAAATCCAGCGCCCAATGGGTTGCTACTCTTCGCATCGTCGAGCTACTGCCTGGCTCGTTGGTCTACCAGCGGCCAATGGCGTGTCCGGCTTGGCCTTGTGTATGCAAGGCATCCCCCTTGTTCAAGTTTTTATGTGCGTTTAGTCATTTGGCGCCGCACGTCATTAAAATACATCGACCAATCATTGAACTTCCTTTATGTGTTTATTTTCTTATTTTCTTTTCTTTCACTTATTGAGAGATTAGATTAGAGGAAAATATAAAATGGGATTTTTTTTTCTCTCTCATGCTTTATTTTCCTTTAGAATTCTAATATTACGTAGTTTTCTCTTTTCTCATCTCATGAACCCTAATTCTTGTTTTTCTCCATTAATGTAGTCTTTGATTTTTTTTTTCATTCTCTTTTATTTATCTATTGCCTTTAATTATGTTTCCCTTCTTAGATTTAGTTTTTATTTTCTATTACATGTTTGAGTAATTTATTTTCTAGGGTTGGGAATCCATGTTTAATTATATGCTATTCATAAGTCATATTTATATATAGTTTTTTGGTGCATTTAGGTTGCATTTTAGAGCATTTAGATTCATATTTAGGTTAATTGTTGCATTATATTCTTAAGTTATGCTGTTCTACTCCTATTCGGTATGTTTTCGTGTTTTTGATGAATTTCAGGGATTGAGAACATTTTTGGAGTATAATTATCTAAACTTGAGGATTAGGAGCATTTGGAAGGAAACTACAATGATAAGGATGTTTGAATATGTCATAGTACGAGTTTGAGCTAAAGCAAAGTGGAAAATAATTAGAAGAAATGTGAATAAAGAGTTATGTCTACTCTTCTGACCTTAGCTTTTGATGTGCTTCTTAGAATCGAATAATTCTAGCAGATTTGAAAACTAGACTTAAATATCTTTTCAACGATAGGTGCGTGGCACGCCCCGAGGAGACTTCTAGTCAAGGGGTTATGCCTTTCGGAAGATTGCACTGTTTCTGCTGGAATCTGCTAGTGTACGCGCGGATCACTAGTCCGCCCATTTAATGATTTATTTGAGACTTTCCTTATCTTGTAAATTACTTTCCTAGTCATATTAAGTTATTTTGTATTATTTAAATTAGGAAAAAAAATTCTTCTCTCCCTTCCTCAAACACAAGTTAGTTTTATTTTTTATAGGTTAAGTTTTAGTTTTCTTCCTTCCCTTTCTCCCAGTTTTTAGTTTTAAACCCTAGTTTTTCATGCTCTTCATTAATTTATAAGGTTATTATTTTCATCTCTTTTCTTTCATTGGTTTCTTTGATTATGTTTTTCTTTGTAGATTTAGATTTTGTTATTTATTTCATGATTGATTAGTTTTTATGAATCCTGTTTATATCTCTTTGATTGTGATTTAAAGTTCTTCAATGATTGGATTGGATTGGAGTAAATCCTATTGACTTGTTATAATTGTTTAATTCATGTAATTGGGCAATATCATGGATTATGCTTAGCTAATAGGAGTTAGAACTGAAAGATCGTACTCATTAGAGGCTTGTTACAATTGGTAGATCTGATTATGTTAACGACCGTACTAGAATATGTTGATCTAAGAGTGTTAAGACCCGACCATAAGATTAACAAAACACTCTAGTTACTCGACCGCCAATCCAAGTATTGCTGAATTATATTGAATTGGTAAAAACATGGTGAACCATCGCCCTAGGTCTTTTTAGTTTGATTTTCATATTTTATTAGTTTAGAACCTTAATTCACATATTTCTGATCTTGTTTAGTTTCTCCATACCTTAGAAGCTAGATTAGAACGACCATCTCTCTATGGATTCGACCCTACTTACTCTACTATATTGTTAGAAGGTTTGTTAGGAATTATTTTTAACAGCCACTCTTTTGATCATAACTCAAAGATCGGATTGAAGTGATTCAAGTTGCATTGGAAGGTAGACTTGAAGATCTTCGCTACAATAGGTCATACATCCATAGAAAATGCCTAGAGCTCGAGATATAGCCCTCGGAAGTTGACCCCGGAAGCTGCCACAAATCCAGCGCCCAATGGGATGCTACTCTTCGCATCGTCGAGCTGCTGCCTGGCCCGCTAGCCTACCAGCGGCCAATGGCGTGTCCGGCCAGGCCTTATGTACGCAAGGCAGCCCCCTTGTTCGAGTTTTCATGTGTGTTTGGTCATTTGGAGTCGCACGTCATTAAAATACATCGACTAATCATCGAACTTCCTTTATGTGTTTATTTTCTTATTTTCTTTTCTTTCACTTATTGAGAGATTAGATTAGAGGAAAATATAAAGGGGGATTTATTTTATTTTCTCTCTCATGCTTTATTTTCCTTTAGAATTTTAATATTACGTAGTTTTCTCTTTTCTCCTCTCATGAACCCTAATTCTTGTTTTTCTCCATTAATGTAGTCTTTCTATTTTTTTCATTCTCTTTTATTTATCTATTGCTTTTAATTATGTTTCCCTTCTTAGATTTAGTTTTTATTCTCTATTACATGTTTGAGTAATTTATTTTCTAGGGATGGGAATGCATGTTTAATTATATGCTATGAATCTTGATTGATATTGTTAATGGTTTGATTAGTCATTGATAAATCTAATTAATTAGGTTTATTTTGTTAATCTTGCAACCTGATCAATTATCTAACTAAATATTGCTAATAATGAGTCTTAGATCGAGTGATAGTACTCTTTAGAGGCTTACCTAAATTAGCAAATCTGATTATGTTAGCGACCCTACTGCATATGTTGATTTGAGAACATTAAGAGCCGACAGTAGAATTAACATGTGCTCTAGATATTTGATTAATTAAACTATTGATGATATTTTGATAGATTATTTATATGAACATGGTGAACGATAACCCTAGATCTTTTTAATTTGATTTTCGTAGTTTAATTAGTTTAGAACTTTAATTCAAATATCTCTGGTCTTGTTTAGTTTTTCCAAACATTAGAAGCTAGATTTGGAACTACCATCTCTTTGTGGATTCGACCCTACTTACTCTACTATATTGTTAGAAGGTTTGCTAGGATTTATCTTTGACAAGTGTATGACAACCTATTAAATTTTGGCGCCATTGCCGGGGAGACGACTATATTTTTTGGCTTTTGTTCTTGGTTAAACTGAACTGTATATAATTTTATTTTTTTGTACCTATTTTTTCCCTCTGTTTTAGTGTGTTGTCATGGAGTGGTGTAATTATAATTCACTTGGGAAAGTTTATTCTAATTGTCAAGGGAAGTATAATTGTTCTAGGTATTATAACGCGGATGATTATGTTTATAATGCATCATATGATTGTCAAAATTTACAAAATCCGTGCATGAATTCCTATGAATATTATCATTACCCTAATGAGCTTGATGTGCCTGATTATACCCAATGTTATCAACCTAAAGTGAATAATTATTTTCAACCCGAAACATTAGAGCGTCAAGAACTTTTTAACATGATAAAAGAGTATATTGTTAAACAACATGAAGATTTAAATGAATTGGCTCATGATTACCAAAACAGGGCGAAATCTATTGATTTACTTGTTGTGCAACAATCTACTAACCAACAGGTGATACTTAATGATACTGATATTGGTGTTGAGAATTATACTTTGGAGGAGAAAGGGGTTGATTTCACTCATGATAATTTAGTAGAAGGTAAGGGTGTAATTGGTGAAGTTGGTAGTAAGTGTTTTTATGTCGATGAATCCATAGTTGAAAGTGAAGTGTCTAACACTTCTTCGATTAACTTTTCATCTACATATGTGCCTAACGACATTTCACTTCTCTTACATCCCCCATCATGCTTTCCCGACCCCTCTTTGATTGAAAGTACAATAGAGGAAAATATCTTTCCATCTCTTAACGATTCTGATGGTGAAGATTGTTGGAACGATGTTGTAGATGTAGTGGAGAAGAATGAACCATTAGTTATGGAGTCTATGATTGAAAAATCATTGGTTGTGGAACTTTTGGCTGAAGAATCTTGTATTGAAGAGCTCATTGGTGAAGGTGAAATTGTAGGTAAAAGCATTATTGTTGAGCCTACCCCAACTTTTCCCCATGTCCTTTCTTTACAGAGGCTTGATCTTTGTCCTTCATGCCCTATGTTAAACACTCCTTACTTTCTAATGAAATCTCCATTGCATGGTACATTAGGCCAAGTCAACCTTGATGCTCACTTTGAAAGGCTTACATGGCGTAAGGCACAATTAGAGGGAAGCTGTAAATATTCTTATTTTTCCTCTTGTTTTGATTTTTCTTGTTCTTCTTCTAATTCTTTTGCTTGTGATTATATTAACTTTTCTAATTCATCTTATTCCCTATATTTTAATAGACATATGCTTGTTTTCAAGCCATATGTAGTGCTTAATGACATGTTTGCAGGGGCATGCGTTCGATTCTTCCGATTAATGATTACTTGAGTAGGGCAGTACAGGACCTTAAAAATTAGCGCTTATCGGGAGGCAACCCACTTTGTTCTTTTTTTTTGTTTGACTAACTTTGCTAATGTCTGATGAAGTCTTCTGTTAGGTACATGCATAGCCAAGTTTTTTTGCTAAGTTAATTGCCTCATTACAACTACCGATTGTGGTGGAGGTGTCGATGCCTTTTGACACTCCCTTTGATTACCCACCCCTTTTGTAAGTTGTACCTTTCCCTTATTTAATTCCTCTTTGTTCAAATTGAGGGCTATGTGTCATTCAGCTTGGGGAAGGATGATTGTCATCAATACTTAGCGCATGTTAGTTGCATTTAGAGTAGTTTTTATTGCTTTCATAGGATGTTGTATGATTTGTACCACTCACTAGGAGTGGGATTTTACGTGTACCCAAAAAAATGGTACTGCTTTATTAGTTGCATTAGTATATTTCATATCATATTAGATTTCATCTCATTTTAGTTGAATCTATGGGACTATTGCTAGCACTTTTTGAGAAAATTGATGATACTTTACGACAGTTCCTAAGCATCATTCATCTTGTTAATTCTTCATAGCATGATTGTTTCACAATTGGTTGTTTGTGGTAAGATTGATTGATCTTTCTTTGGCTTGATTAAACTTTACTAAGCAGATACTTAACCTAAGTGAGCTTTCGTGCCTATAAACTGACGTATCTGTGTCAGTTTTGTTATTTCATGTGTGATTAGTTCCTTAGTTGTTGCATTGATCTTGATTTCGACTTGGTACTCCTTGATACTTGATAGTGCATACGTTTTGATATGATTGAGGCGTTTTATTTCACGATCTTAGCTTCAGAGTTATTCTTTTTTCATATTACCCTTTCTTTAGCCCCATTGAGCCTTTTCTGACGGTGTTTAATTGATGCCTACATTACAAGCCTTTCACCTAATTTGATTCTTGTCCCAAGCCTAGGTTGGGGGAGCGAGTATTAGTTTTGGTTCCATTTGTATTAAAAATAAGGTGCTTTATTTGTGGTTTCGATGGATGGACAAGTATGTTTAGTGAGCTTGTAAATTGAAATGAAAGTTCGAAAAAAAGAAGTACAAAAAAATAAAAGTGAAAAATGAAAAGAAAATTGAAAAAAAAGATTTGTCAACAAAGGAATGAAAAGGATTATTCTTGAATTCTTATATGAAAAAAGTGTTGATTATATATTTGGAGATTGTTGGTTGTGGCGTGGAGTTGTTGTGATCTTTCATGGTCATATTTTTCAGTTATAGGATGCTTCCCCTTCTTGGTTTTTCCACCACAACTCCCAAATTATTTTCTATACCTTTAAGCTCAACCCTATTACAACCCTTAAAAGTCCTCTTAATCATTATGTATTGTATCCTTGAGTATTAAGTGAGTCAAAAAGTCTAAGTTAAAGAGTACATGCTTTATCTAAGTCGACTTGATTTAGGTTGAGAGTCATATACTATCCCTTAAACACATGAGAGATTAGAATGCACATAACTATAGTAAGGTCTGAAAACTTTGGTTAAGTCCAGCTTGGGGGAGATGGTTTGTGGTATGATTGGAGAGTCGATTGTGTTATATGACATGCTATGCGGCTTTGTTCGAGTTTGTTTCGATGCTTGGTTCATGTAGTAATCATTATATCTCTCATACTTTCAATTGAGTGTTTGGCCCTATCGTAGTCACATTTTGTAGGTCATCTTTCTTTTCCAATGTCTTATCTTACTGCTTGGCCGGGACAAGTAATTGTTTAGCTTGGGGGAATATGATAAATCATATTTGTATAAAGTTTTTAGGCACATTTAGGTTGCATTATTAGCGCATATTAGTTCATATAGTTGCATTTTAGTTGTCAGTAGCATGAATTATCTATTTTGTGCTCTATTACCCTTGTTTTTTTTTCTTTTTTTGGCAACAAGAACAAACAGAAACAAACAAGCAACAATTACACGACCTTACCCTGCCTAACAGCTATAGCTAGCACATGACTTTCCATAATTAGAGCCCTATCAACCTTCCTAATCTCACAGTAATCAAATTCCTTACTAAGATCATAAATGTCTTGATGTATACTTGTTATTTAATTTGAAATGGTAACATACGGTTAGCTAGAGCTCTGACCAAAAGTTCTGAATATGTGCAGACTACTATATTCCTAGCTCTCCTCGGCTAGCCTTCTATCATTCCTCGCATCACCGCCATGCCTTCACATTGTAGTGTTGAATTCGCTCTAACCTTGTCATTACCTTTGAAATAATTACCCTCATCAGTCCTTCCTACCCAGCCTATGCCAGCAGAAGGACACTGTCGTCTTACATCCCTTTTCCATGCTCCGTCAACTGATATAGCACACAGATTCCCCGTATAAGAACCAACACAAAACTCACTAGTAGAAAAACGTTGATTTACGTCGCATCAATTGCGTTGTACAATAGGAAATTCGACGCAAAAGGCTAGGGGCGTATCATTTGCGTCGAATGGGGGATGAACGCGACGTAAATCATGGTTCATGTGCGTCGGATTTTAGGAGCATCTGACGCAAATACTTAAAGTAAATGGATTGGAGAATCATGTGCGTCGGATGTTGTTATATGTTCGACGCAGATGAAGAGGGCCCAAAGCTTTCAAAACTCATGATTTGCGTCGGATTCAATCCCACAATTGACGTAAATGGTTCATTTTCCCCCTCATATAAAAGTTCCCTAAAGGCCCAAACTCCTCCAAACCCTAAAAAATAAGCTCCCCTTCTACTGATTCTTCTCTCTCCCAACCCGATTCCTCACCTACTTTCCTCGACTCTGAAAGTATGAATTAAAAAATTAAATATCATTATCCAATAACAATAAAATTCACTACTGAATTCATCAATCTTTCGAACTTGTCTTCGGTTTTGCATCTACCTTACAAAGATCAGATTTTGGGTGCCCTTAAACCAGAAAAGAAGCAACATGCAGCAGCTGCACCGGCGAGCAGAATAGCAGCGTTGGAGGGCCTGCACCGGCGGAGTAAGCCAACAAGATGCAGGGGAGAGAGAAAGATTGCTGATGAGAGTCGTTTTGACCAAAAGAAGCTTCGTCTTTGGCGGTGGTGATACGGCGTCGTTAGTGTAATTTCATTTTTCGAGACATCTAGAGGTGCTCTTTGGTTTTAGAGACTTATTTTGTATATTATTTCAGATTGGTTTAGTTTGTTGGACTTGCTTGAAGATGACAGATATCCAACATGATCCTTTCCATGGGAACAAGACATCATGGCAGCTTAAGTATCCTAAAGTTAGAGCATCAACCAGCAAATTTATAACACAAATAAAAAGAGGATTGTACTACCAAAACAATTCAAGAGTCCTCTTTTTCTATCCACTTACAATGATTCCATTTTATTCTTCTTCTAATATGTAATGCATTTCTTCTTTCTTGTAATATGGATGGTTGTAAAAAAAAAAAGGAGCATATCAGTTATCATTCGCTATTGCAAAATATTGCATTGAAACTTTTATTTAATGTTCAATAAAAAATAGCGTATTCTTTCTTGCTAATATAATTATAATTTAAACTTTGAAAATAGACGAGATGCCAGTATATGCCTCTTACTAAAGCTTATTGTATTTCATCAAGATACAATAGTAGAAAGTGACCAAAAGAATCTGCAAATTTGGCATTTATTAGCCAAAATTATTTTTTTTAATAAAAAATATGTGATTTGCGTCGTTTGGGAGGGTTATATCCGACGCAAATTCCCATCATTTGCATCAGATATTGTTATGAGTCCGACACAAATACCCTTCATTTGCGTCATATGTTGTTCTGAGTCCGACGCAGATAGCTAACTTCCTAATATTGTTGTACTATTATGTGCGTCGCACATAGCTAAAAGTCCGACGCAAATAGCTTAAGAATTGCGTCGTGTCCTCATCCGGCGTAGATATATTATGGCACATTTGCGTCGAGGCATGTAGCGTCGGACCCATGTCCGACGCAAATGATTGCCTGGAATCCGATTCAAATCGTGGATTCCGTACTAGTGACTTCATATTCTCTCTATTCTCTATCATCTTGATTGAATCTTTTCCCCTGCATTTGCTCGTCCCTTCCGCTCTCTCTTTCTCTTCCTTCACCAATTTTTCCGCCCTATGCAGAATATCATAAAGATTTGGTTTAATACCTCTGAAAACCACATTATTCCAATGAAGCCACAATGCCCAAAGGATGGTGCAGAACCAATAGCTTCTCTCACTTGAATTCCGTCCTCTTTCCTGAACTTATTAATGAAGTTTAGAACCCATTCACTGAAAGGAATACAATTTGAACTTCGTACTTGGATGCCGAACCATCAACCCATCCACACTCTTGAGGCCACAGGACAATCTGTGAACAAATGCTCCTCGCATTCTTCTTCATGGAGTTAACAAACCCCTTTCTTCAGGTTCACATTAACAGCTAAAGCTTTATTGAGCAATCTCCAAATGAACAATTTCCATTTCGGTCGAATTGGCATTGCCCATAACCTGGCCCAGAAACCCCTATTTAATTTTGGTTGATGATGTAGACCCGATTCTTCCATCAGCTGCGCATAAGCATCCTTTGCATGTATTCTTCCAGCTTCATTTCTGCTCCAGACAATACTATCCTCCACGTTACCATCTCGAGGAATATAAGTGCCTAAAATTCTATTTGCAGATTCTTTACGAAATATCTTCCAAATGAGAGTGCTATTCCAATTGCTCATTTCCCATTCATTAAATCTTCCACTTTTTCTAAGTTCAACGCGGAAAGGGAAACTCCCTCCTTGAGTCTTAGCATCCTTCCTTTAACCCAATTCTCTTCCATTATTCTAGTACTACGATCATTACCAATCACCTTATGGAATCCTTTTCTACATTCAAACATCGCATGACACATCCCGTTGAATCCCCATGAAGCACATGACCCTTTTTTTCCTTGAAGTCGCAACGTAACAGGTGAACATTTGTACTTTGAGTGGATGATTCTTGAAAGCAACGTCTCCTTTTCCTCGTGGATTCTGACTGCTTGCTTCGCAAGCAATGCCATGTTGAATGCACGCACATTTCTGATCCCCGAACCACCAATTCCTTTGGGAGTTCAATAATTCTCTCCTTTTTCGAAATATAGGATGCTTGCCATTTACATTTCTCCACAAGAATCTCGCAAAAATTTTATTTATACTATCCGCAATTTGCTTTGGGATTAGAAACACTGATAAGACATGTTGGCAGAGAGAAGCTAAAATTCTATTGATCATAATCACTTTCCCTACATGAGATAACGCCAGGTGTTTCCAATCCCCTATCCTTTTTTGAACCTTCTCCACTAGCGATCGAAATTTATTTGAGCTCCTACCATTCACCTCTATATTATTCCCGAAATATTTACCCAACTCTTTCGCCGAAGGGGTACCTATGATACTCCTCATATATCTTTTAAATTTTTGCGGGGTATTAGGACTAAATATGATAACAGATTTTGCAAAATTAATAACCTCACCAGAGTACTTGCTGAGTCTTTGGATTACTTCTTTCACAGCCACACATGATTGCGGATTTGCCTTGAAGAACAGAAGAGAGTCATCTGCAAAAAGAATAAATGCGTGATAGAGGGGCTCCTTCTGGAGATCTGGATACCTTTAACTAGATCATCCTCCTCAGCCTTAATAATCATCCTGGAGAACGTTTCCATAACTAGAATGAAAAGGTAAAGAAAGAGATGATCTCCCTGTCTTAAACCGCAAGACGGTCTAAATCTCTCTGTAGCTTCACCATTAATTAACATAGAATAGGCACCAGTAGAAACATATTGCATTATCCAGTGCTTACAAATGGCAGGAAATTTCATCTTACCCAGTAACCAATCTAAGAAATTCCAGCTGACTTTATCGTAAGCTTTGAACATGTCAATTTTAAGAGCAGTCAGGAACTCAGATCCTCTTGTCCTCTTCTTGATCATACTGACCATTTCATGAGCTATTAAACAGTTGTCGGACATTAACTTCCTGGGACCAAAGCATTATGAAATGGGGAGACTAAGCTCTGAATGATCGGTTTGAGCCTGTTAACCAACACTTTTGAGATGATTTTGTAAACCACGTTACATATGCTTATTGGTCCGGTTTATCCACCTTGGGGATTAAGTAAATAAGAGTTGAGTTCCACTACTGAAGCAAATATCCATGATCAAAGAAGTATTGAACTGTGCGATAATATCGGGAACCACCACCTCCAAGTTCTTCTGGTAAAAAATTGCTGGGATACCATCAGGATGGTTTGAGAGGTCCCAACTAAAAAAATTGCACTTTCTATCTCTTGCTGTGTGACCTTCTGCTTCAACAAGTCTACTTGCTCAATTGAAATTCCCAGAATTAAGCCTGCTATTTCATCGGGTACTTCCCATCTATCAAGAGAATCGTTGCTTTGCCCACACTGGAAGATATTTCCAAAGAATTTGAAAATTATCTCACGAATCTCCTTCTTGTTCGCTCTCCAAACTCGATCACTATCCTTGCGCATCAAAATTTCATTTTTCCTCTTCCTCGATTTAGCTTTCCTGAAAAACCAATTGCGGTTTGTATCTTCTAAAGTCACCCATTTCCCTTTAACTCTTTGCCTCCAGAACTCCAACTGAACTTTTAGCTTACTTACAGTTCTTGTTCTTACCGAAGCTTCTTTATCACCAAAGCCATCATCATAATAGTCCAATTGTGCTGACTCACATTGCTGAACGAAATCATCCCACTCACTTCCATGACTCGCCTTAAAATTTTTGCACCATTTAAAAACTTCAAATCTAGTTGCCGCAGCCTGTCTGGCTACTCTGTACATTGGAAAGCCCTTAATCTTATGATTCCAGCTCACTTGGATTAATTTCTTGACTTCATGAAATTCCAAACACCATGCCTCCATTCTAATTAGATTTTTTTTCTTAGTTGCTGGAGGGTTAGTGAAAAAAAAAAATAGGGTTATGATCTAAAACCATTATTGGGAGGTTAATCATTGTTGCTTCTAGATGAGATTGAATCCATTCTTCTGATCCATACGCTCTATCTAATCGTTCATATATTCTTTCCTCTTTCTCCCTATTATTACACCATGTATATTAGGGGTCTATAAATGAAATTTCATTAAGACCCAGCTCCATTCTCCATTTTGTAAAACTCTTCTCTCCCTTGAATATACCTTGAACCTCCCAATTTATGTTCTGCAAATTCAACCTGATTAAAGTCTCCGCATATCACAAACTTATCATTTTCTAAACCTATGGCTGCTGCAACTTCCTCCCATATTGCTTGTCGAAGGTTAATATAAGGCGAACCATACAACAAAATGAGCTACCATTCATACCATTGACCCTTTTTTACATCTGATATCTTACAAACAAAAAAGTTACAAGAGCTAACCCTCCCGCTAGACCATTAGCACTACTAGATAATACATTAGCATACCCTAATAACCTAGAAAGCTTATAAATTAGAATATTATCTGATTTTGTCTCCATCAGAAACAACACATGCGGAGAAAATTTGCGAACTAACCAGCAAAGATAAGGAATTGTAGGGGAGTCCGCAGAGTTCAATCCTCTACAATTCCAAGCCAAGATCTTCATGTCTCCCTTTGAGGCTGTTTAAGCCCAGCCTCTCAGCTAATTCTTGACGACCCAAAAACAACCAACTTGAACTCCCTGAATCTGTCCTCAATTTCTTCAGTCTTTTCTTCAAACCATTCTTTAAACTCATTATTCACCTTTTGCATAGTTCTATTAAGTTCGGGCACAAATTCATCAAAGCTGCGTTTTTAACTGCTTTTTAATGCTTGAACAACAACATACTTGTTTCTAGGTGGTCTTCCTGTAACAGTTCTTCTTTGCCTTTTATAAAAAATTTATTATCAGGAATGTCAAAACTCACCTTCCTTTTTTCTTTCTTGATTTGCACTATTCCACTCTCAGTCTCCTCCTTGAACTGTAAAGCTATCCCCTGTTGTCTACCAATTAACGCATCGCCCCTCGCATCCTCTTGAATTTGTTCCTTCTCAAAGCTCAAATTCTTCACAGGATTTCCAGGAACAACTCCTTCCCCTCCATGGATTGACAACACTCCTATATTTCCCTGAATCTTGGGTTGCACTTCTTGATTCAACGGGTCCTCCATGAAATAATTCTGGTCAGGAATCCCCACAAACGGGAAGATTTGAAGATGTGCAAATAATTCCGTGGGAGATTTGGTAAAGTGGAGTGATAGGATCTAGATAAACCTGATTGCAGAGACGAGTTATACGCGGGGTAAACAAGTGGTGACTGTGATGAATTCCTTCTCACATTAAGTACCTCTCCCCAATATGATTCCCAAAAAGCAGGCTAGTCAATGACACCATTTACTGGGTCAGATTCAAATGAGGGGCCCACTCGCTTCTTTGGTCTTCAGATGAGACAATTGATGACGATTCTTGCTGCAGAAGTTGAAGACTTCCTTCCATTAGGATTTCCGACCCTAAACCCGATGTACCTTGTATTTCCACATTGGGCTGGTCCCATTGATGAATGTTGGATACATGGGTTGGCACCTCAGAAGGAAAAGATGCCACTATTCCCTTAAAAAAAGAAGGATGAAATGGTAATTCTGAGTAAATAGAGGGTGGAAAAAGGGAGGAAGGAGCTGATGTGTTCATAGTACATGAAGCTTTCCTCACACGTGGATGAGAAATGGGGGAATCAATGCTAGAGGACCAATTGACACTTAAAATACAATGAAAATCATCTTTATCTCCAGATTCATTATATAATACCCCTCTTTTTTTACTCTTCGCCAAGAAATTACTAGAACTTCTGTCCAAAAAGATGAGTTTTCACCCAAATGGCTCACAAGGCTCCACATGGATTTACAGCTATCCACCATGCACACTTTCCCCCCTTACTCTTCTTTTCCTTCGCACACTTCCCAAGATTAGCCTTCACTTTAGTTCCCTCGCTACACTTCTTACTATCCCTCGGTGATTTCTAGCCACTTGTCTTGGGTGTCTTGTTTTTATCTTCTTCTATAACACGCCTCTTTTAAAGGGATTAAAATCCCTTTTCCCTAAGATTTTAACCCATTCGCTTCTACCCTGTGATTCACTTGAGACATGGTGTTTCTTTTTTTTTTTACTACTCTCACCTTTTTCATATTGCCTAATAATTTTCCCCAAGAAACACACACGTTTGGACGTCACGTGATGATTAAAATTATCCCCATTTGCATCAGCATGACTTTTGTTGTCCGAGTTATGTGGCTCTCCCATTGACTCATCTCCATCATCCCCATTATTCTCATTGTTCCCCTGATCCATGTCATCATCCTTATCGTCATCAATTTCATCCTCATCTTGTTCTTGTGAACAGCTACTACTCGATGAGATCAATTCCGGTGATAATCTTATTCTGTCGAATCGAACACGAGTTGTTGTAAACGTTGTGATAAACGGCAAACCATATATTTTTGATGTGTACAGATGGGAGTTTCCAGGACCCAGCATCAGACATGAGTCAGACCTGCATGGATTACCTATGGCTTTCTCAACTTCTTGTTTTGCAACCACCCATGGCTTGACACACCATCGTTGTTTATGACCAACACGTCCACATCTTTTACAAAAATTAAATACACCTTCATAAAGGAAGTCTACCCATATTGATCTTCCTTTTTGAAATTCTACAAATGCTCCTGGCACCAGAGATGCTTTGAATCGAATCCAAACTAGAGCTCTATAAAATCTATTCGGACCCGAAGTATGTGACTTATCGTCAAATCTCATTACTTTACCAACTCTTTCAAGAAGCTGACCAACAAATCTCATTGAACTTAAAGCAACAGGGATGCCTTCAACCTTAACCCACATAGCAGTCTCAGAAAAATTGAACGATCAGAACGAGGCCGCCAATATCCATGGCTTAAGAACTAACAAAGCTCCAGTAAAATTCTTATTCGCATACAGACCAAGCATATCTTCCCTATCATCAACATTTTGACAATTGAAAAGGAAGTACTTACCTTTTTTATGAACCACTATTTTATTTTTCGTTATCCATGTATCAACTCCTTCTTGCACTTCCTCCATGTCAAACTCCCTTGAATCAATGAACTTACCAACTACCAGGAATATATAATCTCCCTGGACTGCATCAAACACTTCCTTAGTAGCCTTAACACACGGACCTTGCTTCCTATGAAACCAGTTGCTAGCTTCCTGGGCTATAGCCTCCTCCATTTCCATTTTAACCGCCTTACTCAACGAAAGAACAAGCCCACTACTTACACTTTGACCCTCACTCTAACCTGATGAACTTAAACTAACAACTCCAACCTAGCTTCAATAAGAAAAAACCAGATTCTAGGGATTAAATGAAAGGATCACTGAAGAGTTTAATAATGATTTAATTAACTAGATAGGGATACTAAATTTCAACTCAGTCCTTTTTGAGAGAATTTGTAAAGTTAGGTTCTAGAATGATAATTTTTTAGAGAGAGAACCTCTCGTTTAGCTAACACTTTTTGTCTCTAATTATTTGGTGTTACAATTGAGATAATATGCAATGCTCTTAACTGAGGTTTGATGAGAAGAACTTGGTTCCGTCCCAACACCCAATAATTGGGTTTGGGGGAGCAATCATTCATCCTGTAGGGACAGTCACGCTGCCCGTTCGAGTTGGAGAAAAGAATGCCTTACGGACTTTGTTCATCAAGTTCTTGGTTATCCGAGATTTGACGGCTTATAATGTCATTCTTGGACGACTACCTCTGAATCATGTTAAGGCGGTGATAGTGACTCACTTAATGCTTATGAAGTTCGAATGTGATGGTGGTCAAATTGGCTCCTTGTATGGAGACGAACAGGCGGCTAGGGAGTGTTACCTAACTACTTTGAAACCATTATCATGGAAAGCAGACAAACAAGACCAGACGAAGGTTGCCGGTGAAGGGAAGGCGTCCGAGAATGTGAAGAACCAAGTGGCCTCCCTAAGAATGACACTTGAAAGTCCTCAGACGCAGGGTGCTCCCTCAAAGAAAACGTTTGAAACCTTTCCCAGCAAAAAAAGGAAGTATGTACCCGTCAAGGAAGAACTACCCTCGTTTGGAGAAGTGATGGCCATTATGGGCGTGGCTATAGAACGCCCAGAGCCGGTAGAGGCCCCAGAAGATGTTTGTTTGGACGAGGCTCGTCCAGAAAGAACCTTAAAGATTGGATCTTCACTCTCCCCTGGCTTGAGGGACTCTTTGATCAACCTGCTCAAGGAATTTCAAGACGTTTTTGATTATTGTGTTGAAGAGATGCCTGTAATTAATCTAGAGGTGGCCGTCCACCGGCTAAATGTCGATCCCAGCTTAAAGTCTGTTCGTCAGAAGAAAAGGCACTTGGGACCGGCTAGGAACCAGGCGGTCGATTAGGAAGTTCAGAAGTTGTTGGAATCACGCTTCATCAGAGAAACATATTACCTAGACTGGATTGCTAATGTGGTCATGGTACCAAAGCCCAATGACACATGGAGAATGTGTGTGGACTACTCTGATCTCAACAAGGCCTGTCCCAAGGACAGTTTCCCTTTGCCTAAGTTGGATCGGCTGGTAGATTCCATGGCTTGCCATGCTTTGTTAAGTTTTATGGACACTTATTCAGGATTTAACCAAATACCCATGTGGCCGGAGGACCAAAACAAAACGTCCTTCATCACGGAGAATGGACTGTATGGCTGGCTAAGAATGCCTTTTGGGCTCAGAAATGCTACAGCCACCTTCCAAAGACTGATCAATACGGTCTTCCATCCACAATTGGGGAGGAACATGGAAGCTTATATAGACGACATGATAGTAAAAAGTCAGCAAGAAGGCGGCCATGTTGGCGATTTAAGAGAAACTTTTGAAACACTCAGAAAGTACAAGCTGAAATTGAACCCCAAAAAATGTGTCTTTGGTGTTATGGCAGGAAAGTTCTTAGGCTTCTTAGTGGATCAGAGGGGCATAGAAGCCAATCCTGAGAAAATCCAGGATATTCTAGACATGAGGTCCCCGTCTAAAATCAAGGAAGTTCAGCGCCTGACTGGTTCCCTAGCTGCCCTTGGACGTTTCTTGTCCAAATCGGGAGACAAGTGTCATCATTTCTTTGCTACTATCAAGAAGAAAGCCAAGTTTGAATGGACAACAGAAGCTGAACAAGCACTTCAGCAAGTCAAAGACCACCTTGGTCAGCTGCTAAGGTTGGTCATTCCAGCCGAGGGGGAAAAACTGTTTATATACTTAGCCGTGTCTCCTCAAGCCGTGAGTGATGTTCTGCTGGCTGAAAGAGAGTCCGTGCAAATCCCAATATACTTCGTGAGTCATGTGCTCAAGGACGCGGAATGTAGGTACACCCCGGTCGAGAAGTTTGGATTGGCACTTGTCATGGCCAGCAGGAAATTGAGGCCTTACTTCTTGGCTCACAGTATACTAATCTACACTGACCAACCTCTGAAGCAAGTCTTACAAAAGATGGAAGCCGCTGGATGAATGCTGAAGTGGGCTGTTGAATTGAACATGTATGGCATATCTTTTGAGCCAAGGAAAGCTATTAGGGGCAAGCTTTGGCAGATTTTATAGTTGAGCTTACTCGGCCAACTATAGAGCCGATACCTGATCCAGCCGAAGGAAGGAAGCATTGGACGCTCATGGTTGATGGATCGTCCACTGTCAATGGATGTGGGGCAAGAATTATTTGTCAATCTCCAAAGGGAGACAAATTTGAATATGCGGTAAGGTTCTAATTCCAAGCGTCCAATAACGAAGCGGAGTATGAAGCACTCCTGGCTGGGATCAAGATGTGTAAGGCGGCTGGGGCTTTAGAGATTGAGGCCAAATCGGACTCTCTCTTAGTTGCCAGTCAAGTAAATGGAGATTTTGAATGTAAAGAAGCGCCAATGAGCAAATAGATGCGTCTGATCAAGGATGACATTGAGCCATTAAAACGATTTATTCTCAACCAAGTACCCAGGTCAGAAAATCATCAAGCAGATGCTCTGTCAAAATTGGCCAGCGCAGCTGACTGTGACATGCCAAGAATAGTGTTTAAGGAAGTTAAACAAAAAAAGAGTATTGACCAAGAGCAAGTCATGTTTCTCAGCCGAGGGGCAGTTTGGAAGATCCTATCATAGAATTCAAGAAGAAAGGGCGACTGCCTTCAGATCCTGTAGAGGCTAAGTACGTAAAAGCCCGAGAGAAGTGGTTTGAGTTGTGGGATGAAACCATCTACAAGAAATCATTCAATCATCCTCTCCTCAAGTGTATCACCAGGGATGATGGACTAGAGGTACTGAAGGAACTCCATGAAGGAGCTTGGGCATCCCACATTGGGGGAAGAACACTGGGGGAAAAGGCTTTAAGGACTGGTATTACTGGCCTACCTTAAAGGAAGATGCTCTTGCCTATGTAAAGAAGTGTGACAGTTGTCAGAAACACGGAAATCTGCATCAGAAGCCGTCCAATTACTTAACTCCTATCTTGTTCCCACTTCCTTTTGCCAAATGGGGCATGGATATTTTAGGACCTTTCCTTGTAGCCGCTGGGCAAAAGAAGTTTGTAATTGTAGCTGTGGACTACTTCACTAAATGGATAGAGGCTGAAGCCATGCGGGGTATACAACGAATGACGTCAATGGCTTTATTTGGAAGAGCATTATAACTCGCTTTGGCATGCCGTAGTCCATCGTCTTTGATAATGGTCCACAGTTTGAAACGCCTAAGCTGAAAGATTGGTTGGCAGAAAGGGAAATCAAAGCCCACTTTGCTGCAGTCGCCCACCCTCAAGCCCATGGGCAAGTAGAGTCATTCTAATAGATCCTATCAGATGGAATCAAAAGAAAGCTGGATAATGCTAAGGGACTATGGGTTGAAGAGCTACATGTAGTATTGTGGTCCATTAGAACTACGGCCAAAAACTCTACCGTAGAGACACCCTTCATGTTGGTCTACGGTACGGAAGCCTTCTTGCCCATTGAAATTGAAGAACCCACCCTGGGAGTCATGCTGTACACGGAAGAAGCCAACTGGGCTGCACTACGCACGGCCCTGGACCAAGTACTAGAGGTCAGGGGCAATGCTCTGTTAAGAATGCAATTGTACAAGCTGCGAATGGCTCGGGACTTCAACAAGAGAGTTGTTAGACGACCACTCAAGGTAGGGGATTTGGTTCTAAGGAAGATGGAGGTTGTTGGACGAGCTAAGGAACTGGGAAAACTGACACCAAATTGGGAAGGACCCTATCTGATTGTCCAGGAAGTGCGAAGCAGAACATTTCGTCTCCAAGACATGGATGGACGACCAATACAGCGCACTTGGAACTCAGACACTTTGAAGAAGTACCACGTCTGACTCAGTCCATCGCCAAGAATTCTACAAGTAGCTTGTAATCCAAACAAGTGCCACGGCACAAACAAGAGAAAAAAGAATTGTATACATGTATCTTGACACTTGGTCAAGCAAAATTCATACAATACAATTTCTACTTCCTCCTTATATATTGTTCCTCTATTTTTTACTAAATTTGTTCACCTTGGGGCATTTTTACCACCAGTTAGTCTAGTGGTCTAAAAGTGACATTAACTTAGACAAAATTACAAAGAACAATAAAACGTCCAAAGTAAAAGATAGACAATGAACTTTAAACAGGGAACACCCATTTCTCTGACGAACATCACTCCCTCAAAGAGACCGACCAAAGTGTAATAAACCTAAAGGGTGCATCACACATATGGTCAACCAATTGACAAAAATCTCTAGTAAGAGAAACGTCAGGGTCTCTAAAAGGAAGCTGACCAGAAGTAAGGAAGCCTTAATAAAGGAATCTTACTTTCAAATGCAAGGTCAGCTAAGTGGTAAAGGCCCTAGTAAGGGTTCACTACTTCAAGACGAGCGTTGCTTCCTCAAGGAAGCCGGCCAAACCATGGTTTGTCCATAAACAATAACATATAAATTGCCTACAAATATCTAAGCTCATCCTAAACGAAAGAGTTTACGTTGGCTCGGCCAATGTTGGCCACTCTCCTTCTTGGTGCAAAGCTCGTCAAGAATACAAGGATGAGCTAAGCTTAAGAAGGGGGGGATACAGCTAAAACCTTGGAACTTTTAGGACGAGTGAAGTTTGAGGGACGAGCCACAATTATACTTAGCTTCTTTGAGGGAAGTCTAAAGATCGTCCAAAGACAAGGATGAGATTCACCCTTTCCTAAACTAAGCTAGAAGGCCGTCCAAAAATCAAGACAAGCCACAATTATACTTAGCTTCTTTGAGGAAAGTCTGAAGATCGTCCAAAGACAAGGATGAGACTCACCCTTTCCTTAACTAAGTTTCAAGATCGTCCAAAGATCAGGACGAGCCACATTTTTACTTGGCTTCTTTGAGGAAAGATGAAAACCGTCCAAAGCAAGGATGAAACTCGCCTTTTCTCAGCTAAACTTGAAGATCGTCCACAGATCAGGACGAAATTCACCCTTCCCTTAACCAAGCCTGAAGACCGTCCAAAGACAAGGACGACACTCACTCCAAAAGCAGGACGAGCTTTATCCGTACTTGCACTAATGTGCGGAAAATTATGAAGATCGTCCAAAGGAAAAGGCAGGTTGCATCTACTGCTAAATTAAGTTGCAAAGATGTGCAACAAGAATAAGAGGAGTCGTAGTTAAAAAATTTAAATGCAATAAAAGCAAGGACAAGAATGGGCAAAAAGTCATTTCATTATATACACGTCATAAATGATGACAACTTAGTCTAAAGCAAAATGAAGAAAGAGACTAAGCTACAACGGCAAACAAACCAAGAAACTTAGGTAAATAAGCCTAAATCTGGGCACTTCATTCAGCACCAGTTCCTTGGTCGTCCTCAGGAGACTCTTCCTCATCAGCCACCTCTTCATCTAAGTCCAAGAATTTAGGAGGCTCTTGAGCAGTCACCATTGCACGGTGGTCGCACTCCTGAAATTCCAGACGCCGTACAAAGCTGGGGAATTCATGAGGCTCTGCCAGCATTTCAAAAGCCTTGACGGCCCAGTCTTTTGACGTCTCAATGACCTGATTAAGGCCTTCCTTAGCGTCATTAAAGATCTGGGCCGCTTCCTTGGTCAGACGAGCATTCTTCGCCCTTAGAAGGATATTTTCCCTCCTCAGTTGAATAGCGGCCAAGAGAGCGGTATTTGTCTCGGCTTTCAACTTGGCTGAGACGGTGTCCAAGGCCAATTTCAATTGGTCTTGTTCCTTGTACATCATGTTGATGGCCTCCAGCTCGGCTGACCTCTTCTCCCAGGCCTCCCTTGACTGGCGATGGAAAGTCTTCGCCAGTTGAATGTCGTGCATGGCCTTATCGCCAACCGTCGTAGCTTGATGGACGAGTTGCTTATTTTCTTTCCTAAGCTCCCTCGCCCATTCCTCAGTTAAAATACTGCGAGCCAAAAGCTGGAACAACGAAGATCAAGCAAGTCATTAGATGAGTTATAAAGTAAAAAGAAAATTGTACAAGTATAAAAACAATAACCGCAACAAACTTTACCTCGGCAGCAAGTTGTGACATGTAATCTACATGCCCAGTTGATGCTCCCATTTGGCCCTTTATGTAGGATTTAGGGTAGCACTTGAACAGCTCCTGCTTAAGCCGTTCACGTTCAGCCTTCGGCATCTTGGCAAAGGCGGCAAAAGCCTCCTCGTCTGAGTCCACTATAGGAGCAGTCGAGGCAGAAGCAGGTCCTTTGCCCTTATCTGAAAGAGGGGGGGAGTCAGTTCTCGTGGTAGGAATGATCACTGCTTGTCTATTGGACGGACTCGTTGAACGTCCACCGACCCGCAGCGTCCTACATATGTTAGGATAATACGACTCACCCGAAGATAGAGACGCCGCTCTAATAGATAGCGGCATCTGTGAGACCAGCTTGGCAACCGTGCCGCTGAAGGCTGGTTTGCCTTCAGTAGTCGTTTCTGGCTCAGGGACCACCAACGCCAGAGCAGAGTCTGGCCGGACCTCAAATTTATCAATTGTGTCCGACTGATCATCATGAACATAGTCCAGCTTTTTCTCTTCCGCAGCCGAGGCATTGGTGGACGACTCCTCCTTTAAGACTTTGTCCTTCGGAGGACGGATAATCTTCCCCTCGGCCTCTTTGCCGGCTGGAGTGGTCTTCTCCGTTTTCTTTTTTGTAAAGCCCTTAGGCTTTTTGGTCGGCTGTTGGTCCCCAGCCGCTGTCGGTCTCTTCTTAGACGAAGAAGATCTCTCCGATGGGGCTTTGTTAGTTGGGGCACTTCTCTGTAAAAATCAACAAGTCAAGAAAATGATCGTCGAAAGAACGAATAGCTACAATAAATTATTGAGCCCCAGACGAGGATTGATCGACAAATGAAGCTGTCAAAGCATGAGACAACCTTATCCAAAGCTTCCATCATGCTCCAGACGAGGATGGTTCGAAGAAGGAAGCGGTCCAAGCATGGACGCCTTCCTTCCTCGAGTAACCCTCGTCCAAGATAAAGCAATCACCTTGGGCGGACCAACCAGGCCCCCATCAAAGGCCCTTACAAAACTCAGACGAGGATGGTTCAAAGAAGGTAGCCGTCCAAGCATGGACGCCTTCCTTCCTCGAGTAACCCTCGTCCAAGATCAAGCATTTACCTTCGGCGGACCAGCCAGACCCCTATCCAAGGCCATTAAAAAGCGTAGATGAGGATGGTTCAAAGAAGGAAGCCGTCCAAGCATGGACACCTTCCTTCATGGACTGACCCTCGTCTAAGATTAAATCCACCGCCTTAGGCGGACAAGCCTGGGTCTCTTCCAAGGCGTTTATATCTTTCAGGACGAGGAACGTTTGTTGAAGGAAGCCGTCCAACTATGGACGCCTTCCTTCCTCGAGCTACCCTCGCCCAAAAAAAATATATTTTATTACCAGAGTTTCAGCCCTCTTTTATGCGCTGGACTTGGCATACTCCTACCACAAGTTATAGGTGAACTTGGACATACTGATATCCCCCGTCTAAGATTTTTTGAGAAGTGCTCTGGGTGAATCTGCAAAAAGAAATGAGTGAATTAGTTAGGAATGCGTGCTGGACGAAGCTTTTTACTTGGGAGTTCTGAAGATATACCTCTATCCTCGGTCAACCGCAAGCCGGCGGCGACCAAAAAGTTATCGTCATAAAACATCTCTTTAAAGGGAATCCATTTAGCTGACCCTTTAAAGGATGTATGATCTGGTCTGGAATACTCCTTTATTCTAAAACATTCCACACCTCCTCGTCAAACTTGTCCTCTAAATCCAGAAAAGACTTCCCTCGCCCCATGTTCGTAACAGCTCGACTATAAAAACGATAGCCCTCAGTGACAAAGTCGTTGGCCGCCTGGAGGAAGATGAAGTCGGCTTTCCAGTCGTGTATCTTCGAAGGTTTACCCCAAGCAGTAAGAAAACTGGGGCGGTTGCAGATACTGAGCCATGCTCCATCCACTATCCCTGGAACCTTGGACGCATAGTGTATCTGGGTAAAGGCCGGAAGGTAAAGGTCCAGGCCGCGTAGCTCGTAGATGGCTATAAATGTCAAGACATTGTAGCAGACATTGGGCGCCAATTGATTATGGTCGATGTTGTAGTGCCATAGTACCTGCTCTACAAAGTCTTGAAGAGGGAACCTCAGCCCCGCGTCCAAGGCTAGCTTGTATACGGCGAAGTGATTCTTGGGAGCACTCAGGATTGTAGCCTCCTTATTGGGTATGAAGAAAAAGAAGCCTAGCATGGGCATATAGGTGGATAAGTAGCTGGGATCAGGCCCTATTTTTTCTAACCACTTACGATTGGCTAGTATAAAGGTGGGGTCAGAAAGGGGACCTAAGCATCTCCTAATTTCAGACGAAGTGGTGGAGGGTTCATCCGACTCATCAACGGTACCAGAACCACTCTAGTTATTCTCGTCGCCGGCTTCCTCCATCTCGATGTCCCTACCAGACGGACTAGCCTCAGGATTTATTTCAAGATTTTCACTAACACCGTTATCAGGGAAGTAGGCCCGGCCAAAGGTTGAGCACTTTGGGTCTCCCTCGTCCCATCTGGAACTTGTCCAGTAGATTTCTCCATTTCAGACCTATAAGACGGGAGAATTATTCTTCGTCTTAGACGGGTCGTTTGCTTGACGCGCGCCAGATTACCCTACACTGGTAAAGACTGGGTTGTCTGACTTTGCCAGCCAAAACCATAAAAAAATATATACTCGGCCAGAATAGGCCCAACTCTAGAATGTGCCGAAGAAGAAGTGCTATCGGTTCTAGGGTCAAGGCCAACTCTTGGACGGCCAGGATTATTTGACGAAGAAGAGGAATCCATTTTATTGATTTTCTAAGAAAGAATAAAGAATAAAGAAAAACAAAAAGAAAAAATAGGAAAGAAAAGATACCTGACGAAACGCTTGGACGGTTCGGTGAAGAAAACGAAAACTAGACGATCTCTTTCTCTCTCTAGAACAAGAAAGCCTCTCTCTCTAGAAAATTTCTCTCCAGGTGTGAAATGATTTAATGAAGGCAAAGTAAGCATATATATAGGGGGGTGAAAAACCTGCTGAGCCAGTTAAAAGTTGATCGGTAATGAGTAAAACGGTCAAATGTGACCGGTAAGCCCCAAAAAATGGCACGTCTTTACCTTTTTTGAATTTGAGGTGACTTCCTTAGGTAAAAGGACCTTAACCGTCATATGGGCCAACAGTAAAAACCCTTTTAGGGGAAAATGTTGAAACCTAAATATCGATGGCTCTACTCGAGACACGTGGATCCATTTGGACCGTACCCTTGTCTCACCAGAAGAAATACAGAAAGATGGTTTGACCTTTGGGTTTTGCTAAGATGGAAGAAAAAGGCTCACTTTCTGGCCCAAAGGTTAGTCATAGCCGAAATCCCTAAAATGGTTGCTGGTGATTGGTTGATGATCCATCTCCAACCATAGCCTGCCAAGTGTCGTGATTTGATTGCCTAGCCAATCAGGTGCATTTATTCTAGGGTACCATAAAAAGGCAGCAATCATATCTCAACCACTATAAATACCCCAGAAATCAGGAGAAAGGTAATTCAATGCAAACAGTGTAAATTTACTCTGTGGAAATACTCTCTCACTTTCTCTCTCTATCTCTACTTTTTCCTTCAAATTCCTGATTCCTGACTCAAGCTTCGGAAGGGGAACCACCACCCAAACCTCCAGGGTGGTCCCTTTTTTGCATGTTTGAGAAAGGAGCTGAGGTTCGGATCCACCAGATTCAAACATCGTTGCACAAGTCTCAAATTGAAGAACATCTAGGGAAAATAGTTTACTTGTCAGACAAGGAGACTAAACAATATTCATTTTGGTATGATTCAAATAGCTTTAAAACCTCTTTCTAGAGAAGGTCTTGATTGTCCAATATATATATTTTTAAGAGATAACCGTTTAGTTGGCTATAAAGATTCTCTTTTAGCTATGATTCAAACTAATATTTGTAATGGTTCAATTTACTTTAATTGTTGTCCAAATTTTACTGTAGACTTAATCGATCCATGGATACTAGACACCTTAGTTTTAGATGTCCACCTTTCAAATAATTCAACATTACAATTTAGGGAATATGTTAAAAATTTCGCATTAATTTATAGTGTATATTTTTGACTATTATCTTCTCAACTAAATCCAGAATGTTTACTTCATCCCACTATAGATGAAGCTATTTTATTAAAAGTCGAGGCTGAAAGTGCTACTACCTTTACTCCTAAAAAATTAAAATGGAATGAAATCACTATTCTAAATAATTTTTAATTCACCATAATTCTCCTCCTAGAAATATTGCCCAAAAGAAAATTGATCAAATTATAGAAGAACCTGATGGTCAAGTAATAATAAAATTAGGTACTAATTTTGAATGAGCTAGACCATCAACCTTATGAAGATGCTCGACCCTCATACGAAGAAAACTCATTTGATAACCCTGAAAGTCTACTTCTAAAAATTTTCATTTTGAGGATTCTTCAAAATTCTGCTATAGAAATCGAATACCCGAACCAGTAGGAGAATCTTCTACTAATTCAAACTCACCTACTTTTTCAGCTATGAAACCCCCTACTTAATCCTCTATTAATGTTATAGAAAAAGAATCCCAAATAGATTTAGATTACATTCATAATGATTTTTATTCAAAAGAAAATAATGATAAAAAAGACTGGTTCTTTGGATGCTTTGATCAAATTGCTAGAAATCATATTAGACTAGAATGGATTTCTGACATGAAAAAAAATTAAAAATTAATATTCCTTTTTTCACATGGTTCTCCACATATACCATAAAAAATAATATATTTTAGCCATTCAACAAAAATCAAATAAACATGACAAGTAGTTTAATTCAAAGTTAGACTTTAAAAGATGGAAGTATAGTCAAATCTATTCATCCTCCTTTAACTGAAATTCAAGTTAATAATAATGAAGGATCTTTTGTCATGGCCCCTTTTAAAAAAGGAAGAGATGATGATAGTTCCTCTGTTTCAAACTTAGGTGACATCAAAAAATTATATCACCAAAATAATTATTCAAATCAACTTCTTACTACTATTTCAAAACAAATAGATATGTTATCTACACAGCTAGAATCTAAAAAAGCTCCTGAAATTGAAAACATAACATCAAAACTAGGAACATATTATCTATAAGTAAAAAGGAAACAAAATTCCCCTTTGACATAGCTACTCCACATATTAATACTTCAAGTATTCCCATATATCATCAAAAATCTCTTATTTTACCTGAAAAAACAACTCTTTAATTAGTAAGATTGAAGAGAAGTTATCTAGCTTAGGTACTTGTAAATCAACTAATAATATTAATGTCTTAGATAAATACAATTCAAATAAAATCAATTCTGATGATGAAGAAAATAAAATTAATAAAATAAACAATAGTTCTTGGAAAAATGTCTCTACTAGAAATTATTATACTAGACCCACTCCACTAGATATTCAATATGAAGAATGACATAAATAGACTTGCAATATTATGCATACGCAGTCTATGAATGGAATGTCGATGGAAAATCAGAATATGTAATATTAAATGTCCTATCTGAAATGACTATGGCTATTACTACTTATAGATCAAAGAATTGTCATGAACATACTATTATAGATTTTCTTACGACTGGATTTACTGGTCAATTAAGAAATTGGTGGGACAATAGTATTAATATAGAAACAAAAGTTCAAATACTTAATCATGTCAAAATAGAAAATGAACAACAGGCTCTAGACGGAAGTTCAATTCTTATTAATATGATTGTTATGCATTTTATTGGAAATCCTAAAGAAGAAATGTCAACAAATCAAGTAGTTCTCACTAATCTTAGATGTCCTACACCTGATGATTATCGCTGGTACAAAGATGTATTCCATAGTAATATTTATAGACGAGGAGATTGCAATCAATCTTTTTGGAAGGAAATATTTATATCCGGTCTCCCGTCTTTATTTTCTCAAAGAATATTCCTAAAACTAAGAGAAATTGCAGGTCAAAATGAAATTCCATATGATAGTATGACTTATGGACAAATATTTTCCTTTGTTAAAAAAAAAGCAATTTCTTTATGTCAAGAATTAGCAATCCAAAGTAAATATTCATTAGAAAAAAGAGAAAGACGAAGAGAATTAGGTAGTTTTTGTGCTGCCTTTTGTCTGTCTAAAATTCAACCTCCTTTAGCTATTAATAGAAAAAGATTTAGAGAAACCTTTAGACCAAATAGGCAACATTCAAACAATGACCCATACTATAAAAAGACTTTTAAAAAATCCACAAGACCACCGAAGAAAATTATAGATTCCAAAAAACCAATTTATTGCTATAAGTGCGGTCGGGTAGGTCATAAGGCTAACGAATGTGACTTAAAACAAAATGTCAATGAATTATGTGGTCATGAGTCAGACCTTCAACAAAAAAGTTTAGACTTATGTTTACTAGAAAATTCCTCAGACCATAACGTTATTGACCATAGTGAAAATAATCTACTTCAAATAGAATCTGATAATGAGTCAACTTCATGTTGTTCAAAAGATTCAGCTCCATTTTGTCAAAAAGGATGTTGTAATAATATTTGTATAATTTCAATAGATTTATTTTCCTAAAAACTACTTTTAAATTATTTTCCAATATTGCTTACTTATTTAATTATTCCATATGCAGAAAGCTCTACCATCTTCTAGTTCCAAAGAAAAAACCAAAAACTTATATACCACACAAAAAAGAAAAATTCATAGACAAGGAATCCAAGACTTACTCAAAAAACTTTCTCCTACCACACAAGAATTATCAATAAACCTCACTCAAACAACCAAAACCCATACTCTACCTACAATACATAAAACAATTTCCATGCTTTTTATACTTGAAATAATCATCCAGATTTATCAGCTTCCAACAGATATGCAAGAAATCATTATCAACAAGGTGATCAAACAAAAAAAATTCGGCAAATAGTACATCAACTTCCTATCATCATAAACAATATCTCCCTATAGCATTTGGCGAACATGGGGACGATCAATACTACTATTTGCATATTATCAAACCGGAGGCTTTTTCATCTCCACAAGAGACCTTCAGAAGACAGATCCATATTTTCATACATGGAAATATGGTTTAGTAAGGAAATTCTACGAAATATTGGAGTCTGGGTCAGATATTAAATTTCAACAATATATATTTTCAATAATATATTCCATTCGAAGATCAGAATGGATATATGAAGAAATCATCTGCGCCAACATAAAAATGGTGAACGGCAAGATCAAACCAGCTCATACTGATTAATTTAATATAATGTGATAATTACTCCTGTGATCCAGCCTTCATACATCCCACTCAAGCAAGAGCATATGGTTTTTTCTACATCATCCGAAAAATTGAAGATTTAATCAGACGATCTAATGAAGATCCAATTACTTTTATTAATTGTGGAAATACAACAGTTGTTTTCCCTACATGGCTACAACATTTATTACTGGTGTCAATCACTCTGAATCACTGGATCCATACTTATCTCAACTCAGAGCTGGAAAATTCCTATCTCAAGAAGGCAAAACTCTCTTTTTCAAACTATTACAAAATTGCCCGCATGATCTTCCTGGCAAAAATTAAGGCAATAAACATAAAAGATCCCGCTAAGTGATTATCACTTTGGAAAAAATAAGGGACATATTTTACTAACAATTTCAATGCATGTATTCAAATGATGACTCATCAACATCAAATACCAGGTGTACCACCCGAATATCCAATGAATCCTAGGTGCATCATACAAATGGACAAAGCAACAAAAATATCAATCACATTAAAGACAAAAGGTAGAAAAGGCCAAGGATACATGTACTTCATCATCTGAGGTTCACCTGCAAAGAAGCACATCCTTTCATATAAAAAACAAAAACCTCAATCAAATAAAGAGGCAAAGTAGCAGTGATCAAATGCTGACGCAAACTCAAAATAGTACACTTATCTATTCCAAGTGGCGATGCCTATCAGAAAGGTCCCAAATAATTCCAAAGAAAATGTACTATAAATAGGGGCATGTAACTCCGTAGGAAAGCAAGTTTTCATACCAAGTCTTTCATAGAAAAAATATTTGAGAGCAAGTTTTAGAATCTTGTACAAAAGCCTCACGCTCAAAAATAGTTATTACTCAATCCTTGTAAAAGTTCATTCAAGTTCAATCAAAGTAAGTTATTATTCATATATGCGTTTCAATATTATTGTTTTCAATATTATTGTTTTCAATATCTGTTCATATTTTGAAAACTAATTTCATCCACTTATTAATCCAATAATAATAAACCATCTTTGTAAATTCAGATACAAATTTCAATAATCTTAATTTCCTAAATTTAATAGAAATTTTGACGAGATCAATTACCTACAAGACGGTCTCCCTATCGCTATATAATTAATCTCAAACACAGTCAAGATGGTCCTAAACCCATCCAGTCCTGGGGTCAATCCTGATATCAGAGCCAAAAAACGCCGGGGGGTAGGATCTGCAGATATTAAGTTTTAAACAGTCTAAATACTCATACTAGTACTACTAATTGTGTTGAAATTAAAATTGGGTTCTTATTTCGTCATCTAGTGTTTTTCGTTTTTTAGCTAATTTGATGAACTTACATGTTCATATGATACGTATAACTTGTTACTACTTACAATTCATGATACATACTACTATATTTTATTGGGATAGTTTATGTTTTATTTATTTAAAACGAAAACTATTATCTTTATATGTATTTAGTTTAGTTTAACTATCTAGTGTTACTACTTCTCACTAAAAGTTACCTACAACATATAGTGTATAATTTTGTGGATTTAGTAATTACGAAGCTGCACTAATTGTTGGTCAGACGTTGGTTAGCCCTTGTTAAATCCGTTAGTCAGCCGTTAAGAGGAGAAAAGGTGGTCTCCGTAAGGGTGGTCCCGTTGGTCCCATTTATATCCATCAACTTAAATGCTTTATGCACTAAATTTTTATTATATCATGATCATGGCTACTTTTTGTAGAAAGTTGTTCTCACATGATAGTAGTAACTCAAACATAGTACATAGTAAAGAGATATATTTTCTGACTAATTTTCAAAACTGATCTATGCCTAAAAATTATGTAGACATCATCTCTATTCCTTCTATCAATGTTATTACAAAAAATAATAATGAGAAAGAATTTTTATTTGAACTTATAGACAAGATTAATGACACAGATATAAAAAAAAAGAATACCTTTTAAAACTAAAAGATATTATTGGCAAAGAAGAAAATCCCACTAGTACTGAACCAGTTACTTTATCAAAAATATTTAACCGATATCCGACTCCTAATATTTTCAAATAAATTACATCTAAAGATTTACAAACTGAAGTTAATACCCTCAAAACACAAGTAAAAGAAATTAAAGAACAATTACTAGAATTCAAAACTAAAGACTTAGAACTTCAAACTATAATAGCTTTACTAGAGTCAAATAATAGTCAAAAGGATCAACCTTCTACTTCAAACTTACCTCCTATTCAAATTTAATCTCAAGACCCTAATGATGAACAAATAAATATTATAGACAGAATAAACTTTTAAAAATGGTATATTCTCATTTCGCTTAAAATAGGTAATGACTTTCATTTAAATACTATAGCCTTACTGGAAACTGGAGCTGATCAAAATTGTATAAGGGAAGGACTAATTCCTAGCATCTTTTACTAAAAAAACAACAGAAGAATTACATAGTGCTAATGGTGAACCATTAAAAATAAAATATAAACTTTCAAATGCATATATTTGTAATCAAGGTTATTGTTTTAAGAATACATTCATTTTAGTAAAAGATATAAATAATGAAATAATACTTGGTACTCCTTTTATTACCCAAATTTATCCTTTTTCAGTTAATCGCACTGGTGTTCATACTAATATTATGGAAAAGAAAATATCTTTTCAATTTCTTGCCCCATTATATCAAAAAGATTTGGCCATATTACAATCCTCATCTATACTTCAACAATTAAATACAATAACTAATAAGGAATCTCAAATATCTTTTTTGCAACAAGAAATATTATACTTAAAAATATAAGAACAATTAAAAAAACCCTTATAATAAAAAGAAAATATGTGATTTAGAACAAAAATTTAAAGAAGAAGTTTGTGCAGATATTCCTAATGCTTCTTGGGAAAGGAAAAAAACATATGGTTTCACTCCCTTACGAAAAAGAATTTTCAGAAAATGTTATTCCTACTAAGGCAAGACCTATTCAAATGAATTAAGAAATGTTAGAATTTTGTAAAAGAGAAATTCAAACCTTATTAGATAAAAAAAATTAATTAGACCATCTAAATCTCCTTGGAGTTATGCTGCTTTTTATGTTATGAATCAAGCAGAAAAAGAAAGAGGAGTTCCTAGATTAGTAATTAATTATAAGCCTCTTAATAAAGCCTTACAATGGATTAGGTACCTAATCCCTAATAAAAAAGATTCATTAAGTCGTCTTTATAATGCAAAAATCTTCTCAAAATTTGATATTAAAAGTGGATTTTGGCAAATTCAAATAGAAGAAAAGGATAGATATAAAACTGCCTTTAATGTTCCTTTTGAGCAATATGAAGTAATGTCTTTTGGTTTAAAAAATGCTCCATCTGAATTTCAAAATATTATGAATGATAATTTTAATCCTTATACTCAAAATATTATAGTCCATGTTGATGATGTCCTAGTATTTTCAGATACCTCAGATCAATATTTCAAACACCTTAATACTTTCTTACATGTTATTAAAAAGAATGGTTTAGTCGTCTCATTTCCTAAGATGAAACTATTTCAAACTAAAATACGGTTTTTAGGACATGATATTTTCCATGGTACTATAAAACCTATTAATAGAGCCATAGAATTTGCTGATAAATTTCCAGATGAAATTAAAGATAAAAATCAATTAATTTTCTAGGATGCTTTAATTATATTTCAGACTTTTTCCCTAATCTAAGACAATATTGTTCATGTTTCTACCAAAGATTACGAAAAAATCATCCAGCATGGTCACCCAAAAATACACACATAATACAGACGTTAAAAGAAAAGGTCAAGTCTCTTCCATATTTAGGTCTCCCAAATCCCAATGCATTCATGATAGTAGAATCAGATGCATCTGACATGGGCTATGGAGGCATTCTTAAACAAAAATTACCTGAAAATAAAAATGACCAAATAGTTAGATTTCATTCGGGCCTATGGCTAGGTTCTTAAAAAAATTATTCAACTATTAAAAAATAAATTTTATCTATTGTTCTTTGTATTTCAAATTTCAAGATGATCTCTATAATAATTTTTTTTAATTTACTAAGAATAGATTGCAAATCAGAAAAAAGAATTATTACAAAAGGATGTTCAAAATATTGTTTCAAAACAAATTTTCCCCAGATGGCAAGCTATATTATCAGTTTTTTATTTTCAAATAGAATTCATAAAAGGAGAAAATAATTCTCTTCCTGATTTTTTAACTAGAGAATTTTTACAAGGAAAAGGCAATAATAGTAATAATTAAGTTCAATTATTACAGGAAACAAAATGAATCAAAATTCTGATAAAGGCAAAGGTATTCAAAAACCAGAAGATTATGTGATGAGATTTCATAAGCTCCGCCCATCAAGTGAGAAAACATCTTCATCAGATAAGCTTGACGCATTTTTCGATTTTCCACCTTTATCTTATTCTCCAGCAGTCAAACACTAGTAGAATGCGGTCATTAAGTGGCCTATTGCGGCGGTTTTGGCCGCGCAACAATTAAGGGCGCAGCAACAGGTAAATTACCTATTGCTGCGGTTTGTAACCGCAGCAATATAGAAACCTATTGCTGCGGTTCTTACACAAAACCGCAGCAATAGGTATTTTTTTATTTAAAAAATGAAACCTATTGCTGCGGTTCTTACCCAAAACCGCAGCAATAGGTATTTTTTTATTAAAAAAATGAAACCTATTGCTGTTGTTTTTGGTAGGAACAGCAGCAATAGGTAATTTTTTTTTTTTTAAATGAAACCTATTGCTGCTGTTTTTGGTAGAAACAACAGCAATAGGTGTCAGTGGAGATTTTTTTTTGGCTAGCTAGAAAGGAAAACTACTGAAAAATACAAATAAAATTAGAGAAATCTCATCAACAACAAATCAAGCACCACCAATGTTATAATATATAAAACAAAACAATTGCTTATACATAAGATAAAATATAATCCCACATACAAAAAAACAGAGATGTAAAAGAAAAATATACAAAAAAATGAAAAAGAAAATCAGAAAAAAATTGTAACACCACCTAACATCAGATCTGATAATTACAAAAGAAACAAAAATGAAATGACATTTCGTAGTAGAAGAAGAGATAGTCGTCACCGGTGAACTGGAAATTAAACCACATTCAAATAAAAAAAAAAAGAGATAAAGTAGAAGAAGAATACAGAAGAGAAATCGAAACAGATCTGGAAATAAAAAAAGAGATGAACACCGGTGAGGAAGTCGTCGCCGTTGACTTCCTCGATGGAGGCAAAACGCGATTTCAGAGAAGACTTCACTGCTGTTGGTGAAGAAAGCGGCGAAGGCAACGGCGGCGAAGGCGACGTTCGAAGATGACCTGGTGTAGACGATGGCTTAGACTTTGCTTTCTCTCGCTGCGACGAAGATGAGAGATGAGGAGGCGTCCGAGTAGATACCCGCTTTCTCTCGTCGTCGCTGAATTAATGTTCGGCACTGTTTAAATTAGAAGAGTGAGGAAGAGAGGAGAGAGAAGATGGGAGTGCGAAGACAGAGTGAGGAGGCGTGAGAAACTGATGTATGAGAGGGAGAGGGAGAGGGAGAGGGAGAGGGAGAGGAGAGAGAAACGACGCCTAAGGGTTACATAGAGGGGGTTATTAACCCTAGCAAACTTTAATACTCACTAGGGACCTATTGCTACGATTCTTAATAAAAACCGCAGCAATAGAATAATAAATAATAATATTTAATCTATTGCTGCGGTTTCTGTCAGAAACCGCAGCAATATATTAAAATAATATTTTTTAATATTATTTTAATATATTGATGCGGTTTCTGACAGAAACCGCAGCAATATCTGAGCGCCAAATCTGGTCAAAAATATTCTACTTTTTTCAAAAAATCTCATCGGAAATATATTGCTGCGGTTTGCTGTAGAAAACGCAGCAATATGGTTCAAATGGTCAACTATTTGCAAAAAGTTTCCGTTGGAACAATATTGCTGCGCTTTTTTTAAAAAACCGCAACAATATGGTTATTTTATATTTTACCTTTTCTTTTGTCGTGATATATTGCTGCGTATGGGTAAAACCGCAGCAATACCACCGCAGCAATAAGCATTTATTCTACTAGTGAAATATCCCTCTCAAAATTCAAACTCAAAACCAACTACTCAAAAGTCCCAATCTTCAAATCCCGAGACCCACAAATACATCACCAAACCTCATAAAGAACATCTGCTCCTTACCCATTTTAGAGAAACTCCTCAAATTCCTGAACTTATCAAATTCACTAATTCTCTTTTCCCAATGTATTGTCAATACCGACCTGAAACATCTTATAAAACTCAGAGGTTTTATGAATTCGTACTTGTTGACACCAAGTCTGTTGAAATTGAGCATACTGAAAAGGGTAATTTCACAACTTATTCAAAGTGCAAAATCAAGAAGATCATCCCACAGACATAATGGTATCTGCTTATGTTCCGAAAGAATTCTCAGTCCCTTTTCAACCACAAGAATATAATTACATCGATTATCAAATGGCATGGTTTCGAGCATTCTTATTCAGAGCATTCAATCACTCATGGTTCTTTAGCATTTGTCCTCAATGTCCAAATAGTTTTCCCATATGGTTTTATGAATGGTGGCTCTACTTTGGAAGCTCTCAACAAATATGACCGATGGAAGTCAAAAAATCCTATGAGTTCTTCTCCACATATGCACAAACCAACACTCTGTATTCCACAGAACTCTTATTTCATCGAGAGTTCAATGTCCCATGGATAATGTGTTGGTCCTATAACATTATTCAATGGTACCCAACACCACTCCCCATGTCTTTGGTATGTGAATTCAAGCTCAAATGGTGGGAAAAGTTTGCCATTGACAAATTTTAAATCATTAAAGAGAGTCCAAGATCAAATGGTTGTAGATAATCAACTTATCAAAGCAATCAAAGATATTCCTAAGTCTCCTACTCCACGAAAAGAAAAAGAAACAAAGAAGCCAGAAATTCAAGAGTCCGAAATTGAATTACTCAAAAAGGAAATCAAACTTCTCAAAAGACAAACTCAACTCTTAATCCGAAATTCAGACGATTCATCTGGCTCATCAGTCCATTGCTCACCTAACGACCCATTCGGAGGACCTTGTGCTCAAGATCCTTATTTACAATGAAGAAAAAGTTTTCCTCTTTTAAATTATTCAAATAAAATAATAGAAAGTAGCCCACATGATTTTCTTGGCAAAAATTAGGGCAATAAAAATAAAAGATCCCGCTAAGTGATTATCACTTAGGCAAAAATAAGGGACATATTTTGCTAACGTTTTCAATGCAGGTAGTCAAATGATGACTCATCAACATCAAACACCAGGTGTACCACCTGAATATCCGATGAATTCTAGGTGCATCACACAAATGGACAAAGCAACAAAAATATCAATCACATTAAAGATAAAAGGTAAAAAAGGCCAAGGATACATGTACTTCATCATCCGAGGTTCACCAGCAAGAAGTACATCCTTTTATATAAAAACAAAAACCTCAATCAAATAAAGAGCAAAAGAAGCAGTGATCAAATGCTGATGCAAACTCAAAATAGTACACTTATCTATTTCAAGCGGCGATGCCTATCAGAAAGGTCCCAAATAATTCCAAAGCACATGTACTAAATAGGGGCATGTAACTTCGTAGAAAAGCAAGTTTTCATAACAAGTCTTTCATAGAAAAAATATTGGAGAGCAAGTTTTAGAATCTTGTACAAAAGCCTCACGCTCAAAAATAGTTATTACTCAATCCTTGTAAAAGTTCATTCAAGTTCAATCAAAGTAAGTTATTATTCATATTTGCGTTTCAATATTATTGTTTTCAATATCTGTTCATATTTTCAAAACTGATTTCATCTACTTATTAATCCAATAATAATAAACCAACTTTCCAAATTCAGACACAAATTTCAATAATCTTATTTTCCAAAATTTAATAGATCTTTTGACGAGATTAATTACCTACAAGACGGTCCCCCTTTCTCTATATAATTAATCTGAAACACAGCCAAGACGGTCCTAAACCCGTCTAGTCCTATAGGACTTTGACTAAAATCATTGACCCAAAAGTCATATAGGAAAAACATTATAGTTAAACCATTACCATAAATATAACTTATCTAAAGTAAATATACTTATTTTAGAAAATGACCTTAACCATGATCATTTCGAAAAAAATTATGACGTAATTAAACTATAAACATAATTAGTAATTAATAAATCGAGTTTAAAAAGTCTGGGTATTACACTAAATCACATATTCTCTTTTGAATATAATGGTTTTTTAATTGTTCTTCTATTTTTAAGTATAATATTTCTTGTTGCAAAAGAGATATTTGAGATTCCTTATTAGTTATTGTATTTACTTGTTGAAATATAAGTGAGGATTGTAATATGGCCAAATCATTTGATATACTGGGGCAAGAAATTGAAAAGATATTTTCTTTCCCATAATATTAGTATGAACACCAGTACAATCAATTTAAAAATTAGGATAAATTTGGATAATAAAAGGAGTACCAAGTATTATTTCATTATTTATATCTGATCTTTTACTAAAATGAATGTATTCTTAAAACAATAACCTTTATTACAAATATATGCATTTGAAAGTTTATATTTTATTTTTAATGGTTCACCATTAGCACTATATAAATTTTCTGCTGTTTTTTTCGTAAAAGATGCTAGGAATTAGTCCTTACCTTATACAATTTTGATCAGCTTCAGTATCCAGTAAGGCTATAGTATTTAAATGAAAGTCATTACCTATTTTAAGCGAAATGAGAATATACTATTTTTGAAAGTTTATTCTGTCTATAACATTTATTTGTTCATCATTAGGGTCTTGAGATGAAATTTGAATAGGAGGTAAGTTTGAAGTAGAAGGTTGATCCTTTTAACTATTATTGGATTCTAGAAATTGTTCTTTAGGGTCTTTTACTTGTGTTTTGAGGGTATTAACTTCAGTTTGTAAATCTTTAGTTGTAATTTATTTGAAAATATTAGGAGTTGGATATCGGTCAAATATTTTTGATAAAGTAACTGGTTCAGTTCTAGTGGGATTTTCTTCTTTGCAAATAATATCTTTTAGTTTTAAAAGGTATTCTTTTTTGATATCTGTGTCATTAATCTTGTCTATAAGTTCAAATAAAAATTCTTTCTCATTATTTTTTTTATAATAACATTGATAGAAGAAATAGAGATAATGTCTATATATTTTTTAGGTAAAGTCCAGTTTTGAAAATTAGTCGGAAAAGATATCTCTTTACTATGTACTATGTTTGAGTTACTACTATCATGTGAGAACAACTTTCTACAAAAAGTAGTCATGATCAACTAGTAATAACAATTTAGTGCATAAAGCAGTTAAGTAGATGCATATAAATGGGACCAATGGGACCACCCTTACCAGGACCACCTTTTCTCCTCTTAACAGCTGACCAACGGATTTAACAAGGGCTGACCAACATCTGACCAACACTTAGTGCAGCTTCTTAATTACTAAATCCACAAAATTATATGCTACATGATGTAGGTACTTTTAGTGAGAAGTAGTAACACTAGATAGTTAAACTAAACTTAATACATATAGAGATAATAGTTTTCCTTTTAAATAAACAAAACATAAACTATCCTAATAAAATATAGTAGCATGTATCATGAATTGTAAGTAGTAACAAGTTATACGTATCATATGAACATGTAAGTTCATCAAATTAGCTAAAAAACAAAAAACACTAGATGACGAAATATAAATCCAATTTTAATTTCAACTAACACGATTAGTAGTACTAGTATGAGTATTTAAACTGTTTTAAACTTAATATCGGCAGATCCTACCCCCCGATGTTTTTTTGCTCTGATACCAGGATTGACCCCAGGACTGGACGGGTTTAGGACCGTCTTGACTGTGTTTCAGATTAATTATATAGCGAAAGGGGGACCGTCTTGACTGTGTTTCACTATAATCCTCCTCCTAGAAATATTGCCCAAAATAAAATTGAGCAAATTATAGAAGAACCTGATGGTCAAGTAATAATAAAATTAGGATACTAGGATTGACCCTAGGACTGGACGGGTTTAGGGCCGTCATGACTGTTTTTCAGATTAATTATATAGCGAAAGGGGGACCATCTTGTAGCTAATTAATCTCGTCAAAAGATATATTAAATTTTGGAAAACAAGATGATTGAAATTTGTATCTGAATTTGAAAAGATGGTTTATTATTATTGGATTAATAAGTAGATGAAATCAGTTTTGAAAATACGAACAGATATTGAAAACAATAATATTGAAACGTAGATATGAATAATAACTTACTTTGATTGAACTTGAATGAACTTTTGCAAGGATTGAGTAATAACTATTTCGGAGCATGAAGCTTTTGTACAAGATTCTAAAACTTGCTCTCAAATATTTTTTCTATGAAAGACTTGCTATGAAAACTTGCTTTCCTACGGAGGACCTTTCTGATAGGTATTGCCGCTTGGAATAGATAAGTGTACTATTTTGAGTTTGCATCAGCATTTGATCACTGCTACTTTGCCTCTTCATTTGATTGTGGTTTCTGTTTTTATATGAAAGGATGTGCTTCTTTGCTGGTGAACCTCGGATGATGAAGTACATGTATCCTTGGCCTTTTCTACCTTTTGTCTTTAATGTGATTGATAATTTTGTTGCTTTGTCCATTTGTATGATGCACCTAGGATTCATCGGATATTCAGGTGGTACACCTGGTATTTGATGTTGATGAGTCATCATTTGAATACTTGCATTGAAAACGTTAGTAAATATGTCCCTTATTTTTGCCTAAGTGATAATCACTTAGCGGGATCTTTTATTTTTATTGCCCTAATTTTTGCCAGGAAGATCCTGCGGGTAATTTTCTAATAGTTTGAAAAAGAGAGTTTTGCCTTCTTGAGATAGGAATTTTCCAGCTCTGAGTTGAGATAAATATGGATCTAGTCGTTTAGAGTGATTGACACCAGTAATAAAATATTCTTGTAGCCATGTCGGGAAAACAATTGTTGTATTTCTACAATGAATAAAAGTAACTGGATCTTCATTAAATCGTCTAATTAAATCTTTAATTTTTTGGATGTTGTAGAAAAAACCATATGCTCTTGCTTGAGTGGGATGTATGACAGCTGGATCACTGGAGTAATTATCACATTTAATTATATTAATCAGTATGAAGTAGTGAGCTGGTTTGATCTTGTCGTTCACCATTTCTATGTTGGTGCAGATGATTTCTTCATATATCCATTATGATCTTTGAATGGAATATATTATTGAAAATATATATTGCAGAAATTTTGTGAATTCTTTAAAAAAAATCTGACCCAGGCTCCGGTATTTCGGAGAATTTCCTTACTTAACCATATTTCCATGTATGAAAATATTGATCAGTCTTTTGATAGGTCTCTTGTGGAGATGAAAAAGCCTCTGGTTTGATAATATGCAAATAGTAGTATTGACCGTCCCCATGTTCTCCAAATGCTATAGGGAGATATTGTTTCTGATGATAAGAAGTCGATGTACCATTTGTCGAAATTTTCTTGTTTCACCTTGTTGTTAATGATTTCTTGCATATCTGTTGGAAGCTGATAAATCTGGATGATTATTTCAAGTATAAAAAGCTTGAAAATTGTATTATGTATTGTAGGTAGAGTATGGGTTTTGGCTATTTGAGTGAGGTTTATTGATAATTCTTGTGTGGTAGGAGAAAGTTTTTTTTAGTAAGTCTTGGATTCCTTGTCTATGAATTTTTCTTTTCTGTGTGGAACATAAGTTTTTGGTTTTTTCTTTGGAACTAGAAGATGGTAGAGCTTTCTGCATCTGGAATAATTAAATAAGTAAGTAATATTGGAAAATAATTAAAAAGTAGTTTTTAGGAAAATAAATCTTTTGAAATTATACAAATATTATTACAACATCCTTTTTGACAAAATAGAACTGAGTCTTTTGAATAACATGAAGTTGACTTATTATCATATTATATTTGAAGTAGATTATTTTCACTATGGTCAGTAAGGTTATGGTTTGAGGAATTTTCTAGTAAACATAAGGCTAAATTTTTTTGTTGAAGGTTTGAATCATGACCACGTAATTCATTGACCTTTTGTTTTTAAGTCACATTCATTAGCATTATGACCTACCCGACCGCACTTATAGCAATAAATTGGTTTTTTGGAATCTATAATTTTCTTTAGTGGTCTTGTGGATTTTTTAAAAGTCTTTTTATAGTATGGGTCATTGTTTGAAGGTTGCCTATTTGGTCTAAAGGTTTCTCTAAATCTTTTACTATAAATAGCTGAAGGAGGTTGAATTTTAGGTAGACCAAAGGCAGCACAAAATCTACCTAATTCTCTACGTCTTTCTCTTTTTTCTGATGAATATTTACCACAAAAGAGTTATCGATAAACCTCACTCAAACAGCCAAAACCCATACTCTACCTACAATATATAAAACAATTTCCATGCTTTTTATACCTGAAATAATCATCCAGATTTATCAGCTTCCAACAGATATGCAAGAAATCATTATCAACAAGGTGAAACAAGAAAATTTCGACAAATGGTACATCGACTTCCTATCATCATAAACAATATCTCCCTATAGCATTTGGCAAACATGGGGACGATCAATACTACTACTTGCATATTATCAAACCGGAGGCTTTTTCATCTCCACAAGAGACCTTCAAAAGACTGATCCATATTTTCTTACATGGAAATATGGTTTAGTAAGGAAATTCTACGAAATACCAGAGCCTGGGTCAGATTTTTTTAAAGAATTTACAAAATTTTTGCAAGATATATTTTCAATAATATATTCCATTCAAAGATCAGAATGGATATATGAAGAAATCATCTGCGCCAACATAGAAATGGTGAACGGCAAGATCAAACCAGCTCACAACTTCATACTGATTAATATAATAAATTGTGATAATTACTCCAGTGATCCAGTCGTCATACATCCCACTCAAGAAAGAGCATACAGTTTTTTCTACATCATCCGAAAAATTGAAGATTTAATCTGACGATCTAATGAAGATCCAGTTACTTTTATTCATTGTAGAAATACAACAGTTGTTTTCCCTACATGGCTACAAGAATATTTTATTACTGGTGTCAATCACTCTGAACCACTAGATCCATATTTATCTCAACTCAGAGCTGGAAAATGCCTATCTCAAGAAGGCAAAACTCTCTTTTTCAAACTATTAGATAATTGCCCGCAGGATCTTCTTGGCAAAAATTAGGGCAATCAAAATAAAAGATCTCGCTAAGTGATTATCACTTAGGCAAAAATAAGGGACATATTTACTAACGTTTTCAATGCAAGTATTCAAATGATGACTCATCAACATCAAATACCAGGTGTACCACCTGAATATCCGATGAATCTTAGGTGCATCATACAAATGGACAAAGCAACAAAAATATCAATCACATTAAAGACAAAAGGTAGAAAAGGCCAAGGATACATGTACTTCATCATCCGAGGTTCACCAGCAAAGAAGCACATCCTTTCATATAAAAACAAAAACCTCAATCAAATAAAGAGGCAAAGTAGCAGTGATCAAATGTTGATGCAAACTCAAAATAGTACACTTATCTATTCCAAGTGGCGATGCCTATCGGAAAGGTCCCAAATAATTCCAAAGCACATGTACTATAGTTTTCCTAGCAAGTCTTTCATAGAAAAAATATTTGAGAGCAAGTTTTAGAATCTTGTACCTCGTGCTCAAAAATAGTTATTACTCAATTCTTGTAATAGTTCATTCAAGTTCAATCAAAGTAAGTTGTTATTCATATCTGCGTTTCAATATTATAATTTTCAATATCTATTCCTATTTTCAAAACTGATTTCATCTACTTATTAATCCAATAATAATAAACCATCTTTTTAAATTCAGATACAAATATCAATAATCTTGTTTTCTAAAATTTAATAGATCTTTCAACGAGATTAATTACCTACAAGACGGTCCCCCTTTCACTATATAATTAATCTTAAACACGGTCAATACGGTCCTAAACTCGTTTAATCTGAAACACAATCAAGACGGTCCTAAACCTGTCCAGTCCTGGGGTCAATCCTGGTATCAGAGCCAAAAAACGCCGGAGGGTAGGATCTGCCGATATTAAGTTTAAAACAGTCTAAATATCAATCACATTAAAGACCAAAGGTAGAAAAGGCCAAGGATACATGTACTTCATCATCCGAGGTTCACCAGCAAAGAAGCACATCCTTTCATATAAAAACAAAAACCTCAATCAAATAAAGAGGCAAAGTAACAGTGATCAAATGCTAATGCAAACTCAAGATAGTACACTTATCTATTCCAAGCGGCGATGCCTATCAGAAAGGTCCCAAATAATTCCAAAGCACATGTACTATAAATTGGGGCATGTAACTCCGTAGGAAAGCAAGTTATCATAGCAAGTCTTTCATAGAAAAAAATATTTGAGAGCAAGTTTTAGAATCTTGTACAAAAGCCTCACGCTCAAAAATAGTTATTACTCAATCCTTGTAAAAGTTCATTCAAGTTCAATCAATGTAAGTTATTATTTATATCTGCGTTTCAATATTATTGTTTTCAATATCTGTTCATATTTTCAAAACTGATTTCATCTACTTATTCATCCAATAATAATAAACCTGTAGCTTGGAATATTCTTCAGCTTCCAAATAGTGGTGATGGATGGAATTTAGTTAATATGCAGATTTGGAATAAAGCAGCTTTGATGAAACTTCTTTGGCCTATTGAGTTCAAGTGAGACAAGCTTTGGGTAAAGTGGGTCCATGCCTACTATATTAAAAGAGCTGATGTGGCTACTGTGAACATTAGTCCTAATTGTTCCTGGCTACTAAGGAAGATCATTCAGACCAGGTAAATGGTGACTGATTTGGGAGATTGGCAGTGTGTTTGTCCTGATCAGAAGTTTGTCATTAAAAGAGTTTATAAGCAGCTCTTGGGAGCATTTGAGAAGAAAAATTGGAAGAGACTGATTTATGACAACCATGCCTCACCTAGAAGCAGGTTTATCCTTTGGCTGGCCCTTCATAATTGGTTGGCAACTGTGGACAAGTTGCACTCTTGGGGTATTCATTGTAATGTCATTTGCTGCTTGTGTTCTTCTGCTCCTGAATCTGTGCAGCATCTTTTCTTTGAGTGTAATTATGCTGCTATAATCTAGACTGATGTGGTTAGAAGACTGAATGTGCAACGCACTATTGGCCAATCCCATGATGAATTGTTGTATGCTATGAGAATGGCTAGGAAATCTAAAAGCAAAATGTATGTGATGCTCTTCTCAAAAGCAGTTTATGCAAAATGGAAGCTACGCAACTCCAAGATTTTTAGCAATGTAAAGCAAGATCATATTTATGTTGTAAAAGAGATCTTGTTTGAAGTTGCTGCTAGATGTACTGATTTAGATAGAAAGAGATTACTGTTGCACTAGGGAGCTAGTGGCCCTTAGTTTGGTTGTTGTTGCCTGTTTGTACTCATGTGATTAGGTTTTGTAATCACATTGCTTTTGGTAATATATGAAATTTTAATTGCCAAAAAATAAACCATATTTTCAAATTCAGATACAAATTTCAATAATCTTATTTTCCAAAATTTGAACAAATAACTAAAAAAACAACGAAATATTGATTTAAGCAAAACAAATAAAAAAATTAATTTAAAATAAATTTAATTGTCTTTTTTAATTAAATTTTTTGTAACACTGATGAATAACTAATTGAGAAAAAAAAGTTAATATAACACGTACGCATAGCGTGGAAAAATTGCTAGTATTTTTTTTGATAATTAAAATGCTAGTATTAACATATATTATCTTCAGATTGCATGATCCTTAATTTTTTTAGGGGGCGTTTGGTTCATGAAGGGGAAAGGGAAAGGGTTTAAGAAAGAGAAACAAGGAGAAAGGAAAAGAAAACCCTTTCTTAAAGAATGTTGTTTGGTTTGAAAACTCATCTTCCTCCCCCCACTATTTTTCCTAGGGTTTCCAAGTACCACCACCACCACCACCACCACCACCACCACCACCACTTACCGCCGCCGCGCACTCTCACTGCCACCCATAACGCCTCCCTCTTACTACCGCCTATAAACACCGCCCACCACTCCCCACCTCACCGCCACCTCACCGCCGCCCGTCACAATCCCCCCCTTCCTTGTTTTCCTTCTCTACCACGATTAAAGGCTATATTTGAGGTTTTAAAGGTCAAATTCGATCTAAAAAACTTTAGATCTGAAGTTTTTATGGCCGAATTTGACCATTTAAAGCCAAAATCAATTATTAGAGTTGGGTTTTTAAGTTGGGCTGTGCGGGGTTGTTGTCACGTTTGGCGCCGGCGTTCTTCCTCCCTCCCCTCTTTCACGGCAGTTGTGGGTGGATGAGGTTTTTTCGAGTGGGTTTGGTGGTTTTCAAGGGGAAGGGGGTGGGGGTGGCTAACTGGGTGGTGGAATTTTTTTTTTCGGGTGGCTGGTTTTTTTTTCACGGCGGGTTTGGTGTGGAAACGATTATTTTTGTTCCGGTTGGTTCAGGTGGTGGTTCGATGGCGAGGGTGGTGATTTCAGGTGGTGATGTGGTGGTTCTGGTGGCGAGGGTGGTGAGTTCAAGTGGTGGTGTGGTGGTTCTGGTTGTTGGGGTGGTGGGTTCATATGGTAGTGTGGTGGTCAATGATTGGTCAAGGTGACCATGAAGTAGAGGAGAGAAAGGGTAAGTGAAACCCTAGGGGGGTGTGGGGAATGGATGTAGAGGACTTTGGGGGAAATGAGGGGGTAAAGAGAATGATTAAAATGACTAAACAAACATCAAGTAAGGTAATCAAGAGCTTTGTTTCCCTTACCCTTTCTTGAAGCCCCCCAACCAAACAACCCCTTAAATTTAACCTTTAGATTGGTACAAGACGAATTTTAATCACATTAGACCATTTATGAGATAGGATTCTTAAAGATAAGGTTTTCTCCTTAGAATCCGAGTAGTTGTTGAAGTCAGATTCGGATACAAACTTATCGATATATAATCAAAGTGCCTGACCTTTTTTTCTCCATAAACAACGAAAGTGCTTGATCCTTGATTTTAAAATTTCAAGATTATAACTAGATTTCCTGTCCAACGACTTTTAAATAATAATAAAAGTATATATCAAAAATTGTCACCAAGCCGCTTTATCCCAAGTCCAATAAACGATGATTATATTTTTCAAGATGTTGGTGACTTCAAAGAGAAGAGTTGAACGAGTTGACGGTCTCTTTGAACAACTTCAATGCAATGGTCAATTTGAACAACTTGTGGGATGAAGTAACATCTAGGGTCATGGTACCAACAGACACTTCGACTCAAGTAAATTTGGAGAGGGTGAAAATGGAAGAAATTAGGGCTAATCTCAATGATGAAATTAGTTCGCTTTGCCTTGAAAACTGGGCTAAGGAAGATGAAGTGATGTTGTTGCCTTGTGATCATATTTTTCATGTGGTTTGTGTTGAAAAGTGGCTGAAGATCAACAATATTTGTCTACTTTGCCGTTTCGAGTTGCGGACTGCTCCCATAAATGTATAAACACGTAGCCGGATAGTTATCTACAACAGCAACAATGTCATAGCCTTACTCCGATATATAATGGAGGTCATAATTTTATCTCGAGTGATTGTTGGATAATTTTTTAAATAATCTAATTTGTAGCAAAAAATTTAGGACTAAAACCAAGTATTGTTTTTCTTTGTGCTTGTATTATTTGTTTTAGCTTCTCCGACAGTTGGCTTGATAAATGTTCTCCAATGTTCAACTATATAGTTTCAGATTTCTCATTTTATTTTGTTTGTTATTTTGATTTCTTAGAGTTTGTTCAAGGTTTATCGATTACAATTTGCTATAAATTTGTGTCATTATTACTCATTTTTATGTCATTTTGACGTAATTCATATCATTTTTTTTAAATTTATTTCGTGTCATTTATAAAACTCTTTTATGTCATTATTTCTCACTTCTATGATGGTCATGTTTGGTAAATGGCTTTTCATTGGCTTTTGGCTTTTCAATTTGGTCAAACAGCCAAAAAAAGTGTTTGTTATTGGCTTTTTGGTTGGCTGAAAAGATGGTTTTTAAGCCAAAATGAAAAAGCTGCCTGGAGCAGCTTTTTGGATTGGCTTTTGGCTTGTTGGCCCACAAACTCTCTAATAAACAGCCAACAGCCACAATTAATTTTGCCAAATATTTTTCAAACAGCTAGTTTAAACAGCCAACTTAAAAAGCCAATACATACAGTCAATGCTTCCAGCCAGTCAAACAAGCCAACTAAATCAGCTAAAAGCCAACAGCCAACAGCCGATTGCCAAACAACCCCAATATTTTTCTACAAACTTATGTAATTTTGGAGTTAAGCAAGGTAGGGTAGAAAAGAAAGAAGAGGGAGAGGAGAGAGAAAATTTTGACCAAAACTTTGAACATAAAAAAAGGCAAATGATATATGTAGCTTCTTACATTTCCTATGACATTAAGAATCTAGCACATAAATAAAACCTTCTGGTCGGTCGGGCTTCCCCCTCCCCCCTCCCCTGGTCGTCTGTTGTTTTGGGCTCCCATTCCCCTCCCCTTGTTTTGGATTCGTCTCGTGTTTAGGGCATCCCCTTCCCTTTCCCTGTTTGTGTGTTGGGCTTCCCTTTCCCCTCCCGTTTTTGTGTTTGTTTGGTGCGGTGTTTAGCTGGGGTGTTTAGCTGGGGTCAGTTTTGTGTGGCTGCGGCGGTTGTCGGGCTGGACGCGCTGTAGTTTTTTGGTTGTTGATAATCAGAATAAGTTCCACCTTTGGATTGGTGCTAGTCCCCTGTCTGGTGTTTGTTCGCTGGTTTTTCTTGGTGGGTTGGTTAGGTTCGAGTGTGTGTTCATATGTCGTTTCTCGTTTATGTGGGGTATTTCATTGGTTGAAGTTCAAGCATCATCTCTTTGGTTTTGGACTTCCGGATGCGGTTTACACGACTCGATCGCGGTTGTTCTTCCTCAACTACATCATAATGATAGGCTCCCTCATTCTTCGCCGCTTTGTTCGGCCATTTCAGGAGGACTGTGTTGTATTGGTTTATCAGGCTCATTGTAGTTCGATTGAAGACCCGTATGATTTAGCCTTGTTTGCTTGTATTTTGGTTTGTTCAATATCCTTTGTAGATGTCGTTTGGCTTTGATTAATGAATGTTCTCTTTCAAAAAAAAAAATAGTTCAATTAATACCTTTTGGTACCAATACTAGTAATTACCATGAGGATGCTTTTTCCCAAAAGAAAATCCAATCAACATCTTCCCCATCCACATTCCCAGAAAAATACCATCAACTACAACGAGTATAAAGCAAGAGAGCATATAATTCATTGTATAATTTCCAGTGTTTTCCTTTCTTCTTCATTTGCATGATTCTACAATTTTGATTACAGAATTCCTCTTAATTAGTTCTACAATTTTGATTACATTTTTTTTTATCAAAATTACATATGAGCAGTACTTTACATAATTCTTCTTTATTGTTTGGTAATTTAATTTTTCTTCTTTTTTTTTTTTTGTTAAATTTTTTTTATAACTAAATTCTCCAATTTTCATATATATATATATATATATATATATATATATATATATATATATATATATATATATATATATAGTCGTACCATTAATTTCCATGACTTGGAATTGTTTATCAATTCTTATCTTGTGAGATTGAGTAGTTGATTTTATTTCCCCCCACATGTTTGTTGAATTGCTTCTCTGGTCTTGGAGTTCAATGGTGCCCATGACTTGCATTTTTTTTACGAGTTTCTTTTAGGGGCGGCTACGGCCATGTGCAAGGCCATGTCCAAAAGTCGAGAAGTGAAAATTGAAAGGCAAAATTTACTTTATCCTTTTTTGCACCTTTTGTGTTCCACAATTTGCATTTTATTAGACTTTAAAAATATATGTAACTCAACCAATGGATGTAATAAGTCTAATTTTTTAAATTTCAATAATTCAATCATGAGAAAATATTGTGAACCTAAATCGGTAAAGAAAATTAATATATTATAAAATAATTGGACTGAAGTTCACTGAATTTGGACTCAGAAAAAAAAAATCCGGACTGGACTAGACTGGACTCAAAAAAAGTTTGGATTGAATCTGGACTCAATTTCTCGAATCCAAAAAACTTCAGACTGGATTTAGATTTGGCAAAGTCCAATCTTGTACAATCCACTTACACCCTTAAATATGTATATTGGAGACATGAATCTGTTCCGAAAATTGATAAAGCAAGAATTTTGATGTGTGGGTTGTTACACCATAACTTGTGGTGTAACAGTTACACCTAAGACTTTGTGATTTTACAATCTGACTTGCGTGCACCCGGTTCACGTTAACATTAGTGTGTACCAGACCAAAAGCACGTATGATTTCTGAACAATCCACTATATCATTTAGAAACCCATTATATCTTGTAGAAACTCACTATATCAATGAAAAACATAATATATCATGCAGAAGCTACATTATTTCTAAACAATCCACTATATCATTCAAAAACCCACTATTTCATGAGGAAATTCACTATATCATTCAGGTTCTCAACTCAGCTTCACAAGATGACTTGGATGTCACCTTCTGTTTCTTTGTCTTCCAGGAAACCGGTGCAAAAACTCACTATATGAGGCAGAAACTACATCTTTTTATACGTTAAAACATGTGTCACGTTATACTACACAACCTACATCTTCCTGCATGTTAAAATATTAAAATTAAATCATCCACTATATTGCATATAATTTCTATATATATTTTCCGTTAATAAAATCCACTGTATTGTACTACCTCCATTTTCTTTTAATTGTTACAGTTAGTTTGACATTTTGCACTATTAACAAATTTCAGTTTCACCATCATTTGTGATTTATATGTGAATAAAAACATTAAACATAGTCATGTGGGATCTTGTTAGATTCGTCTTAACATGTATTTTTATTATAAATACGTACTTTTTATAATTTTTACAAATACAAAACTAAAGATATATGTACTCAAAGTTTTGCATTGGCATGCGTGAAAAGAGTGTAACAATTAAAAGAAAACGGAGGGAGTATATAAGTTCACTATATCTCTATAAAACTAACTATGGCCCTATTTGGCACTAGCGTTTTAGGTAGCGGGTAGAGGTTTGACAAGGTCAAAACGCTACTTAGAGAAGAAAAAAAAGAGTGTAATTAGCAAGGTAGCGGTTATAGTAGCGGGTAGAGATTAGGGTAACTTTTGGGTAGCTTTTGTAAAACATTAGCATAGGTAACGTTTGGAAAACATAAGCTAGCGTTTACTGACAGCTTGCATTGCTTTATGCTTTTGATTTTCCCTTTGTTCTTTTTTTTATATATCAATAAATCTATAATAAAGTATTGTGTAAATTGCTTATTAGTTGGACTACTTGGGAATTTTTTGTTATATATGTTTTTCTTTTAGAATTGGGCTACCTAAAGTTTTATAATATTTTACGACCCAAATTTCACAAGTGTCTAAGTTAAACTAGCTATTATAAACAAGATACATGCCTTTTTTCTATGATTATTAGTACTATTAAGACATTGGTTTACCTTGTCAAAAAAAAAAAAAAAAAAGTTGGTTTACATATATATTTCAAAAGAAAACGGAGGAAGTATGTTTTATAAATGATCACCATTTTGCAAAGGTTGAAGGACTATCCTAAACTTATACGTTTATTTGAGTATTAAAAGTTGTATAATCCTTCTTATATGTAAGTTTCATTGAAAAATAATCATTTGAGTTTAATTATTAAATTACTAATTATTCAAATTGTTATATATAATTCCATAAGTAAATATATGTCCTTTTTTTTTTTTTTCAATCCTAACAGCTACTTCGAATGCTAATCGCTACCTCAACAGCTAACAGCTACTACAACAGCTAACCGCTACTGCAACCACTAGTTTGCCAAATAGGACCTATATGAAGTTAATATCAATTACCAACCCAGTGAACACTAACCATTTAAGTTTTTTTTTTTACCAATTTTAATCACATTATATCATTATTGAGATAGGATTCTTAAAGATTAGGATTTCTTCTTAGAACCCGAGTAGTTGTAGAAGTCAGATTCCGAATTCCGATACGAACTTATCGATATATAATCAAAGTGACTGACCTTTTTTCCTCAGAAAAAAACAAGAGTACCATATCCTTGATCTTAAAATTTCAAGATTATAACTTAGATTATTCCTGTCCAACCACTGTAAGTAATAACAATAGTATATAGTAATAATGTCATCAATCCAAGATCAAAGCTATACCCTAACTCCGACAGACAATGATTTATATACTGAATTTTGGGAGTTGTTTAACTCTTTGGATGCAGCGGATGAAGAATATGCGCAACAGTGGAATATATTATTCCCTGGGGTAGAAGGCCACCAAAACTACTTCGAAGATGTTGAACCTCAAACTCAAATAGAAGAGTTGAATGAGTTGATGGTCTCTTTGAACAACTTCGATGCAATGGAAGATTTGAACAACTTGTGGGATGAAGTAACATCTAGAGCCATGGTAGTATGGTACCAACAGACGCTTCGACTCTAGTAAATTTGAAGAGGGTGAAAGTGGAAGAAATAGGCGCTAAACTCAATGATGAAATTTGTTCGCTTTGCCTTGAAAACTGGGCTAAGGAAGATGAAGTGATGATGTTGCCTTGTCACCATGTTTTCCATGTGGTTTGTGTTGAAAAGTGGCTAAAGGTCAACCATTTTTGTCCACTTTGCCGTTTCGAGTTGCCGACTGCTTAGCATTAATGTATAAATACGTAGTCAGAGTTTTTTACAATAACAATATCATAGCCTTACTCCGATATATAATGGAGGTCAAGATTTTATCTCCAATAAATCGTTGGATAATTTTTTGAGTAATCTAATTAGTAGCAAAATATTTAGGAGGTATTGCTTTTCTTGTGCTTGTATTATTTGTTTTAGCTTGATAAATTTTCTCCAATGTCCAAGAGTTGGCTTGATAAATTTTCTCCAATGTTCAACTATATAGTTTAGGATTTCTCATTTATTTTGTATGTTGTTTTGATTTCTTATAATTTGATCAAGCTTTATTGATTACACTTTGCTAGAAGATATGACGTTGCAGGGATAAAAGCCATCTAAAATCGCTTGAAATCGAAACTTGTATGACTTGCATGATAGAAATAAATGTTGACCTTTGCCCATACTTTATCTTTCTATTATTAGTAGAAAGATATGCTCAGGTTCTTAGCTATACTAACTCTAAGATATTCTTTGAATCTCTCTTTACCTTTATCTTTGTAACCTCTGTATGTAATTGTATAATTATGCTATGGCAAGTAATAAGAATCGTTAAGCTTTTCTCAATGTTCACATGGTATCTAAGTCACGATCAAACCAACAGTGAATTATTTTTTCCTCCCAAATGGTGCCTGACTCCCATTCCCTCACCGAACCCTCCAAAGTCCAAACCTCTTATGCCATGTTTGGTTCATGCTAACAAAATGAAACGGAAAGGTATCAGATCAGATGGAGGAATGGAATGCTATTTATCTGATTCCGTTTCTTTGAAAAAAGTGTTTGGTTCACCAAAATATAAAACTCATCCCTAATGCATATACTTCCCACCTCCTTTTATATCAAAATGATCCCCATGCCTCTTGCTCCATAGATTTGATTTTATTTCTGTTTCTCTCTAAAGGAATATAATCCTCGATCATTTCCATTGCTTCAGTAACAATAATATATACAAAGTTTACAACGTAGACTAAGGCTACAAATTAGGCTACAAACTAGGAAGGAATAAGACTAGCCTATAATAAGAGATTATACAATATTTAGAAAATATTTACATAATCTATCACACCCCCGCAGTCGAAACGGGAGGTTTACGAACGCTAAGACTGTCCCAAAAATCTTCAAAGAGCACTTGGGGCAGTCCTTTGGTGAAAATGTCGGCGACCTTATATCGGAATGGAACATGAAGGACTCGAACCTGACGACGCGCCACTTTTTCACGAACAAAATGAATGTCCATTTCAATGTGTTTGGTGCGCTGGTGTTGAACATGATTGCCAGATAGATATACGGCGCTCACATTATCACAATAGACCAGAGTAGCTTTATGAACCGGACAATGGAGCTCTAAAAGAAGATTGCGTAGCCAGCACGATTCAGAAATAACATTAGCAACCCCCCTATATTCAGCTTCCGCACTACAGCGAGAGAGGGTAGGTTGCCGCTTCGAGGACCAAGAGATCAAGTTATCCCCCAAAAACACACAATATCCCGACGTGGAGCGTCGGGTGTCAGGACATCCACCCCAATCAGCATCAGTATAAGACACCAAATCAGTAATGGAAGAAGGGTAAAGATGTAAACCATGATCAAGGATGCCCTAAACATACCGAATAATCCGTTTGAGAGCAAGCATATGAACATCAGTTGGAGCATGCATATGAAGGCAAATTTGCTGAACGGCATAAGATATATCCGGTCGAGTGAAAGTAAGGTACTGAACAGCACCAGCAAGACTCCGAAAAAGAGTTGGATCCGCATATGGATCACCAGAAGAGGCACTGACCTTGGGCTTAGTATCAACAGGAGTAGAAGAGGGCTTACAAGACGACATCCCTGCTCGTTCAATAATTTAGTCAGCGTATTTGCATTGGGAAAGAAACATCCCCCCTTTGTGACGAGTCACAGCAATGCCAAGGAAATAATTCAGAGGACCTAAGTCCTTCATTGCAAATTCCGAACCAAGAAGAGTCATAATAGATCGGCGAAGAGCATTTGAAGAAGCAATAAGAATAATATCATCCACATAGAGTAACAGGTAAGCTGTGTCACGACCCTGTCTGTATATGAACAATGATTTATCAGATCTGCTGTTAGAAAAACCAATGGAGGAAACGAAATCAGCAAATCTTTTGTACCAAGCCCGGGGTGCTTGCTTAAGCCCATATAAGGACTTTCGCAACAAACACACATAATCAGGATAAGAAGGATCCCTATAACCCATGGGCTGATGCATATACACTATCTCTTTCAGATCACCATGGAGAAAAGCATTCTTAACATCCAGCTGATGAATGGGCCAATGTTTGGAGAGAGAGAGACTCAAAACAGTGCGAATAGTGGCCGGTTTGACAACCGGGCTAAAAGTCTCACCACAATCAATGCCCACCTGCTGTGTTTTGCCATCACATACAAGACGGGCTTTATGCCTCTCAAAATCACCGTTTGCCTTTTCTTTATGAGTAAAAATCCACATAGAACGAATGACATTCACATTAGGTGGACGGGGTACCAAATCCCACGTCTTATTTTGAATAAGAGCTTCATATTCATCATCTATGGCCATTTTCCAATTCGGGTCACGAAGAGCATCTAATGGTTACGGGGTAAAGGGGACTTGTGAACCGTAGTATGCAAGTTAAAGGGGCGTTTGCGTTTAAAAACCCCACGCTGACTGCGAGTGACCATGCGAGTGGAAGGAATGGGCGGTTGGACTGGAAGAGAATGAGATGTAGGAGGTGGGTGACCCTGCTGGGCCGGAGGAGGGGAGAGGCCCAAAGAAGAAGGGGGAGGTGAGTGGACACGCGGCCCAGGAGAGGGAGGGGAAGAGACCAGTGAAGGAGTAGAAGCTGGTTGGACCAGCGTGGAACTCGGCCCAGCAGTGGGCAGGGAACGCGGCCCAGCTACCAGCGATGGAGTAGGAGCTGGTTGGACTGGCGGAGAACTCGGCCCAGCAGTGGGCAGGGAACGCGGCCCAGCTGGGGGCGTGGAATATGGCCCATCAGAGGGCATAGAGCCCAGCGAAGAAGGGCTAGGAAGCCTGGGAGAAGACTGTGGCTAGTCTTGTGGGCCACGAGTGAAATGATGGACCAAATATGGGGATGGGCCATCATCTAAAAAATCATATGTGGAGTTTGTGGACTTGTGAAGAGTGGAAAATGGGAATTTAGTCTCATCAAACAGAACATGACGACAAATAATGATTTTACTTGATGATAAATCAAAACACTTGTAGCCACGATGGTTAGGTGGATATCCCAAAAAGACACAAGGAGTAGACCGAGGTTGTAACTTGTGAATTGTAGTAGATGGAAATAGGGGATAACATAAACACCCAAAGACCCGTAGATGAGAGTAAGAAGGTTGCCGGTGGTAAAGAGCCTCTAGAGGGGATTTGTGACTCAAGAGCTTACTTGGTAAAATAGTAAGAAGATAAGTTGCCATTTTGTAATGCATGATGCCAAAAAGATGGGGGAAGTGAGGCATGAGAAAGAAGAGTTCGGATTATATTATTAATGGAATGAATTTTTCTTTCAGCTTTCCCATTTTGAGAAGAGGTGTATGGACAAGAAAGGCGAAAAGACATCCCATTAGATTCACAAAATTTTCCGAATTGACCATTATCATATTCCCTCCCATTATCACATTGGAAATTTTTGATAGGACGTTCAAATTGAGTATGAACTTGAGCCTTAAAAGCTAAGAATTTGGCATAAACATCAGATTTTCGAGCCAAAGGAAAAGTCCACAAATAATTTGTGAAATCATCCAAAAACAAAACATAATAGCGATGTCCCATAGAACTGAAAATAGGAGGGGTCCACAAATCACTATGAATAATATCAAAAGGCAACAAAGTTTCGGATTTTGAACTAGCAAAAGGCAACTTAACATGTTTACCAAGAACGCAAGAATGACAAATTGTAGTAGAACTAGGACTATTACATTCAATGCATTTATTGTGCTTAAGAAAATCCAAAATAGAAGCACCCGGGTGACCCAAACGATCATGCCAAAGTGTAGAGGACAAGGCAGCAAAAGTTGATGGAGAATGAATGGTATTGGTGGTGGTGGATAATGGATAAAGATCACCCCGACTATCACATCTCATGAGAGCCGTCCCCGTCCGCAAATCCTTCACAGAAAACCCATATGGATCAAATTCAACACTAACAGAATTATCGGTAGTAAACTTACGAACAGATACTAAATTTCTAATGAGTTTAGGAGCATGGAGGACATTTTTCCAAGCTAAGGGAGGATGTGGGGAAGATAAGGTAGCATTACCACAACCACGAATTGGAATTGAATGACCATTACCAACAATAATACCATTATTATGAGTGCTCAAATTAAAATAAGACGAGAGATTACCATTTGTGGATGTCATATGGGAGGTGGCGCCGGTGTCCATGTACCAGTTTGGATCGGGTGGGCTCAATGTCATAGTGTGGAAAGCATTTTCAATATCAGTAGGCACATAGGGAGAACCTGACTGGGCTGCAGCATAGGCCTAAGGAGGCCTAGAGCCCAATACACTTTGAGCAGGCATCACCCGTGTTGGGCCATATGTGGGACGAGCCCACTGATTTGTGGGAAACGGGCAAGGGGGGAACCCACTGTGGCATCCAACCCCACTGCCATGGATTTGTAGCAGTAGGCCATGAGGGCTGCTGCACCTATCCCGACTGTGTGTCGCCAGACCCGCGACCACCACCACGGCGGTTGCCGCCGCAGCCACCACCACCACCATGCTTTTTCCCGCCTTTTTTATTTTTGTGATGATTCTTGTTGCGACCTTGATGAGACGGGCCGTGATTACTGGGAGAGACCGATTCATCAAGGTCTTGGTGGGAAGCAACCACCATAGCTGCCGATGAATCATCATTCATTTCAGCCAAGGCTTTTTCTTCGAGACTCAAACTTGACCGAGCCTCCGAGAAGGAAGGGAGAGGCTTACTTTGGCGAAGAAGGGTACCCACGTTCTTGTAGGCTTCGGTGAGGCCAGCCACCAACTGAAGGACGAGGCGGTTGTCGGTCACGGGTGCGCCGACACTCTTAAGTTCGTCAGCCAACGTTTTTAACCGTTGGCAGTATGCCGAGGCAGAGGAGAAATCTCTCATCTTCACATGAGAGAAGTCATGTTCGAGGGCAACAACTCGGGAATTTTTGTTGTCCTGAAACAAATCGCGAAGCCGATCCCAAGCCTCCTTTGCCGATAGATCTTCAGCAATAACGGTGTGGAGCAAATCGGTGGAGATTGTAGCATACACCCACTGAAGCACCGTGGTATCCAACGTGGACCACAACTCTTTTTCTTCATCCGTGGAAGGAGTTTTGTCCTTTGCAGTAGGCAAGATATGCGAGAGGACACGATGGGATCTTGCATGGAGCTTAAATAATTCGGCCCAAGCCAAATAATGATCCATTTCCATCTCAAGAATAATAGGGATATGATTCTTAATATTTGAGACAGCCAGAGCAGGAAGAAATTTGGAGTCTGCCATTGATGGAAGCTTCGACGGATCGAGGAAGAAGAGGAGAACTAGGCCAGCGGAAGAGTAGAGAATAGAGAGAGAAAATAAACCCTAGTATCTGATACGATAAAGGAATATAATCCTCGATCATTTCCATTGCTTTAGTAACAATATATACAAAGTTTACAACGTAGACTAAGGCTACAAATTAAGCTACAAACTAGGAAGGAATATGACTAGCCTATAATAAGAGATTATACAATATTTAGAAAATATTTACATAATCTATCAGTCTCTACTTACTTCAATGTTTTGCCAAGAATTTTTTGTTCAAAGATTCTCTACTTTTTTCAATTTCTTATATTTGGAATTATATATCCCTTCTCTCTCCTCCAAATTTTTTGATGTGAGTTATTTTAATGGTTGCAAAATGGAAAACATGGGCATGGTATTGTTACAATTTGACAAGAATTACACCAAAAATTGACATTTGCATAGCTGATTCCTAGAATTTTGTTATAATTGGCTCTAACATGATTGAAGATGGTGATGGAGATCAAATTGGTAAGTGAGACCTTAAACTTGGTCATATTTGGCTATCTTTCTCTCTCCTCGGGATAAAAGCCATGATGATGATAATGACAAGTGGTGCGTAGGAGCTGACATAACCCAGATTCCCAGAAGAAAATGGGAGGTGGGCGGTCTTTGTGTTATTTCCCCCATGCAACAGATTGTGTTACTGCTGGGGGGAGGAGGGTAACATTTTAAGGGATTCAAATTCCCTTAAGAAACGGAAATAAAACAAATGGGAGTCAACCAAACACAGAGAAATGGAATTGTTGTTTCCATTCCGTTACCAAGAGCCAAAAATTCCTAAACCAAACATGGGCTTAGTGTCATAAACGCCCACTCTGTTCAAAAACTTATCTCCTCAAACTACATCATTTGGAAGGCTCAACTTGAGGCCTCACTCATTGGATATGACCTCTGTTACTCCTCCCAAAACTCTCAATGACGAAGGCCAATCTAACTCAACCCTGATCATGTTACTTGGTTTCGTCAAATTAGCAATATTACATCCACATTGCAGAGGTTCAAATTCCCACATTAGTTGGAGTAGCGATCCTGAATACATAGTAGAATAGCAAAATTAGCAACTAGAAACAAACCTAGTTACCAATGAACATATTTTTAAAACAGGGAGGTGACAAAGTTAGGTACCTGGGAGACTGGCGGTATCTTTATGTTCAGAGCTCATCAAGAGTCTCTTTAGTGTTAACCTTTCAGGTTTATCTATCTGCTGATTGCCGGTATGCTCGTTGCGTCATTCTCAGGATTGATAAGCAGTTAAAGAAGACCTTAACTACTATTAACGATAATACTACATAATATTTGCAACAATATTCAGAATTCAGACATGAGACAACTTCATATCCTTCCAGCAATAAAACAAATCAGCAAATTTAATTGATCTAGCCATGGATAGCCAAATTTCAATACAACTGTTGTCATATTATAACATCATTCCTCAATATTTCAATTTTGAAGCAATGAAAAATACCAAAAAGAAAAAATCTTTAAGCTGAAAACATCACGAAACTAAATCACATCAAGAAGACTTCACATAGGCTTAGAAAAATACCAAAAAAAAAAATCCTTGGATAAATTGGAATTATTATTTGAGAATAAAGTGCCTATAATTGAGGTTATTGTTACTCAACAGGCGAGATTAAATTAAGAAGATGGTGAGAATTTTGAATTATTCATCACAAACAATGACAAGAAGCAATGATGATTAGAATAAGAATTTTCAGAGAAAGAATGTGACATATCATAGATTTTGCATCAACAATACAATGGTCATCACATTGACCTATTTCCAATCAAAGTTTTCTACCTGTTTCAAACTATAACACCGTAAAGTGCTAAGTTTTGGCTAGAAACTCATGCTCAACTGATGCACCATGACAATAATACAAGCAGACTCAGAGGCGGAGTTGGTAGTACGTTTAGTAGCCAAAGACATGATCTCTCAGCAAGGACGAACACCAAGGTATTCTTTGATGCTTCTTGATTCTATCAACAATATTAAACTCTTTAAGCTTTAGTTAAGCATACAATATTTCTTAAGCTAATGGTTTGTTTGGTTAGTGGTCATAAATGGGGATCATGGTAATGCTTTGTAGTATAGATTTATGGAGAAAATCTCATGTCATTACCCATGGTAATTCTATCTCATCCTCAAATATCCATTTTCCTCCTGAAATTTCATTACCATCCATTACCACCGAGGAAGGTATAGTAGTATTGTATGGTAAAAAAAATTATGAAGGATTTCTCATGTTTTGGGATGAAATTACATTACCATATGTATTGATATTATAATTATAGTATTTCTTTACAAATTCACACTAAATTATACTATCATCACCACTATCTATGACTACGTACCAAATGAGCCGTAAATGCCTTTGATTTCCATTCCCCTCATATAAAAGCAATGAAGAATTATAGCCCTGAGAAAACAAAATCCATAAGTCTCAATAGGAAAATATCACAAGACATGAGAAAGCCATCCACCAGGTTGGACAAGACATAAGCTTCAGTCACAAACCTAAAAGAACTTTCAAACCCTCAATTACACAAGATAATATAAACAAGAGAGAAGCTTAGATAAGGTTGAATTGAAAGAACTTAATGTCAAGAAATGTATTAAGTATTTCCATTACCATTAATAACAGTATTAAGAGTGATCACATAAGGCTTACATTGTGTTTGCGGCATAGGTATGGAATAAATGGTAGGGAGTGAACCGGTATCTCCTCTATGCAATAAGCCGGTTTGATGTCCTGCAAGACAGAACACGTAATCTAACCTCGGGGGTTGATCCGAGGAACGCTCCTTCGATGCCTAAGTCAGTAAAGGGCAAAGACGGGATGTCTCAAGTAAAGAATATTAGTATCTGTGAACGTACCTTATGACTCAGATCATGGGGGTATTTATAGGAGCCGACAATGTCCTTAGCAAGGTAGGACACTGCTCCTATTGGTTGAATACATTTCTATCCTCTTCTGATACTTATCTTTAGGCCCATAGGCGCATTGAGTAAGTACTGGATCAATCCAGGCCCATTTTGGCAATGGCCCAGGTGATGGGTACCTATAAGGTATAATAATGTAACCGGCATCTGGCTTAGCACACACCCAGTAAAATGGGATTCCTCTGAGTGAGTTGACCACGACGGTCAATGGCGGTCTTAACTGGACCGGTAGGAAAGTTATACAGATCCCATACAACTAGCCCTCAAGCTGGTATGTCTGGTACATGGATATCCTGCTTGTTCAGCATTGAGCCATTATGGATGGAATGAAAATCATGCATTCTTCCTGAAACCGTTTAGAAGTTTCCAGAGAGGGGGTTAGTTGACGGAATGCGAACCGTCGCCTTGATCTTCGTGATGATTTGACTAGAGTGTCAATAGCTGCTCACAGCTGTTTCCAAGCTCAAGATACACGTGTCATGATCGGGACGGGAAGACGAAACGTCACTTGATCCAGGCCATGGAGCTTTCTATAAATAACGCTTGGCTAAAATCATTTTCACACTTTCATATCGCTTTCAAACTTTCAAGCATTTGCTCTCATCGTATTCTTTGAGACCTAACGTCCTTTCAGTTGCCAGCCTTTCGTCGTGACATTTCGTGCCGTAGCTAACCAATCTCTCTTGCCGGTTGATCTTAACGCCAGCTTCCAATCTTTTCTCTTTCCAGGTATTTCACACAATTTCCTACTTCGTAATTTATTCTTTTAATCATGTCCTCTCATTCTGATTCTCAAAATATCTGTGAGAGTCCCCAATCCATAACCGATAGAAAGACTTTAATTCTGATAGTAAGTCTCTTAGTCCCACATTATCTACTAGCTCACCGATAGTAGACTTGTCCCGAGAACGTAGGAGTAAATCAAATAAGGATTGTAGCACTTCTGGGAGGGCGAATGAGGAACCGGTTATCCACGCCTCCCTTTAACCGCTATTAGGGCACTTGGGGCTGCCATTGGTGTGCCGGTATCTGGCCAATATGGCACAATGTTAGGCTTGGCCGAGCGTTCCCCGCTGCTGTTTCCTTACCTGGTCGGTACCTCTTCTAATCCCCTTGATAAGCCACCCTCCTCCAAACCGGTGGAGGCGTTGGGAGAGGGAGCCCCAGGTGCTTCTTCTTCTGACGATGACATGGGAGAGGGCGATGGACGGGAGGATGACGAAGTTTCTTCCGTTGCTTCTGAAGACGTAGATAGCGTCTTACGTGACATGATGTCTAACGGGGAGTCGGTATCTCTGGAAGCCGATGATGATGAGGATCCTCCCGAGGTCATACCGGAGGATGATGATGAGACGCTGGACGATTTCTATATGCCGGCATGTGAAGTCAGTAGCCCTTTATTCGTCCAGATTGACAAGAGCTGGAGAAGGACGACAATAAATAATGATTTTTGCCGCAAAGGAGCGGAATATTTCGCCTTTCTGGACGGCTATAAGCTTATCATGCCGTCTGAGGGTTGCCGGATAACGGACTGCCCACCAGGGCATGTGGCGGTGTATGCCCACATGCTGGACTTCGGGCTTAGATTTCCGCTAGACCCCTTCATTGTTAAAATTTTCAAAGCCTGGAACATTTACTTGTCCCAGCTCACACCGTTATCCTGGCGCAATCTCATATCGTATGCTTGGACCGTTCGGTATAAGAGAATTCTGGAAACACTGAACCTTTTCCGGAAACTCCATTAGATTAAAGAGGACGGTTCTGCGAAAGGCAAAGGGAGAGGCAAAAGAAAGAGATCAAAGGCCGAGAAGGAACTTGGCCAGGGCGGATGGATGTCAATGTACACTAAACCGAGAAATTAACGGTGTACCCTAAACTGACGTCTCTGAAAAGCTGGCAGCCCCGTTTCTTCTGGGTTCAAGTGCCTGATAACTTTCCCCTTCGCCGGTATTCCTGACCGGCGTCTCACACGCCGGGAGCTGGAGGCATACAAATTTTTTGACGCGTCGACCATGCCAGGACCCAAAGGAGGCAAGTCAGTCCCAGTACCGCTAACTTGGCTACCGCACACCAAGTATATCTTGGGCAATAAGGGGGCCCCTCTCAGCTCTTGGCTTCTGCCAATCTGATCCTCATGGTAACCATGTGTCCTATCGGCTTTGTGCTCCTGTTACTTTTTACTTGTACGTGTATTTTGTTTTGACTTTGTATCTGACTTTGTTTTCTTTTGCTTTTCAGGCCGCGATCATTTGATTCGGGAAGCTCTCCACCTAAACATCCACTTCATACCGATCAGCAACATGCCTCCATAACCGGCCCAAAGGTTCACATCTATCCCCCCAGCATTGGCGCTAGGAGTGGCAAGACTCGCGGTGTCGGCCGTGGTGACGGTGGTGATCAAGCCCCTCGGAAGGCTATGCAGCCTCCCTTGAAGAAGGTTACCCCCGTTCCCGCCAAGATGAAGGCTGAAGGGGAAGATGAAGGCTCAAAGCGGCCTCCCTCCAAGGTTTCTCGCAAGGAGAAACCTGAGAAGGAGGTCCATGTGGCCGAGAAGGACCCCAAGGCTAGACCTTCTGGGCGTGTAGCAGAGGTGGGGACCTCTTCTTTGCGGCCCAAAATCTACAAACAGCTGACCCTGCCGGCCATGATACCTGAGTTGGAGCATTTTGCTCGTCCACGGAAAACAGGCTTCATCGAAGCAGCTGAAGTGGAGGTTCGGGGAATTCTCCGGAAGAGGTGGGCTCGATCCCCTGTACATGACGGTGAGCTATTTCAGCCCAAGCTTAACGTCCTTGATGACGAGTCTTTGCTGTTGGACATTCCTCTCGAGGGCGGTAATTTGGGGTATCCGCTCCTGAAGGGCCTTCAGCTGAACTATGACATGCCGGTGGACCAGATCCAGGCTGCCGCTGTCGTTCACGCTCACAATTTGGCCTTAGTAAGATGTTTTCCAAGTGTCTTAACAGTTTTATAACATAGTCATCTTTGTCTAACCTTCTGTTTTCCCTGTGCAGAAGGCGCATTCCGGTAAAGAACTCTGTGATCTTTACCGGTACTTTCAGGGTGCCTACTTTGGTGAGGTTGAAGCTCACCAGGCCACCCAGGATCAGCTTACCGCGAAGAATGCGGAGTTGGTGAACGTCACCAACGAGAGAAACAAGCTGAGGACCGACCTGTACAAGGCCAAGATCGACCTCCAGACCGCTAAAGTGGAGGCAGCCAGCTGTAAGCTCCTTGTGAAAAACAAGGATGTTGAACTTGAAAAAGTTAAGGAGGAGCTGACAGCTGCGAAGAGCCGGGAAACCAATGCGGTGGCTGAATACCGGTGGTCTATTGACTTTGTCAACCGCTTAGCCAACCGGTACAACGGGGGTTGGGCCGCCGCTATGCGGTGTACCAGGCACACCTTCCCAGAGTTGGACTGGAGCCAGGTTGAGGAGGCCCATGGTCGTCGGGAGTTCGAGACCCCGGTGGAGGGCGAAGAACTGGACTTGGGGGTGACTGAGGCCGACATAGCCAACGCCGACCCCCGAGTCGAGTTCGAGGAAGCTGAGCCGGAAGCTACTGGGGAACAAGCTAATTTGGGAGTTAAGGATGATCCGACTAACAACGTGGTCATTCTTAACAGGAGTCCTGCGGATGACGGCAAGGCTCCAGCCTCTGAAGCTGCCCAGGGTGCTTAGTTTAGGTCTCCCTCTCCATCTTTCCCGGTCTGGCCCTTTGTGGCCGACCTGAATCTTTTATCATTTTGTTCCTAGGTTAGACTAGGATGTAAATATATTTTCGTATTAATGGAATATATTTTACCAACTCTCGTGTCGGTTATGCAGTTATCTCGCTTTTTAATTCTTCGTTCATTTTCTTTTGCTATATCGGCAGATCCACTCGGGTTTGTAGACCGGCAAATAGTCTTGTTCTACTATTTTATTCCGGAAGATCCACTAGGGTCATTGACCGATTATGAGGTAGGATATTTTCCTGCCGGTAGATCCACGAGGGTCGTTGGCCGGCAGTGTATACCTGGGGTTGGCAGATCCTCTAGGGTCATTGGCCATCCCCAAGCTTCCTGCGTGCTTGGTTTACCCCTGCGGCAGATCCGCTGAGGTCATTGAACGTCGGGAACCTTTATATTGTTGACTTCTCTTGACGGTAGATCCTCGTGGGTCATTGACCGTCAAGGGACCTTTCTCCCCCCCTTTGACAGCAGATCCACGTAGGTCGTTGACTGCTAAGGGGTTTAGAGAATAATTTGAACATGTAATAAGTTTAAAGAAACTCGTCTTATTAAAAATGGACAATCATTAGTTCAAACTAAGTAAAGCTGACGTTGGCAACAATGCCGTGTTATTCTTGCTTATGTAAACATGCTTAAACGAAATACTTCTTGAGTACGCTGGCGTTCCAGCTGTTCTTGAGCTGCTTGCCCGACATATCTTCCAACCAGTAAGCCCCTGGGAATATTTCCTCTTTCACAAGATATGGTCCTTCCCAGTTGGCCGTTAGTTTGCCCTCAGCATGAGCTTTTCCGGTAGCCGCTGTGCGCCTGAGCACCAGGTCGCCCTTCTCAATCGGCCGACTTCTTACTCTTTTGTTGTAGGCCTTGCTTATCCGTTCCTTGTATGCTCCCGACCTGAGTTGCGCCGCGAGTCTGACTTTTAGCAAGAGATCAAGGTCTTCCCGGTGCAGTTTGTTGTTCAGTTCCGGGTCGTAGTTTAGGATCCGCTAGTTTGGCAATCCGACTTCGACTGGTAACACTGCCTCAGACCCGAATGCCAACCTGAACGGTGTCTCTCCAGTTGCTTCTTTCTCGGTGGTTCTGTTAGACCATAGTAACGCTGGGACCATGTCAGCCCAAGCACCCTTCAAATCATCCAGTTTTTTCTTCAGAGCGTTCAGTATTTGCTTGTCGGCGACTTCGGCTTGGCTATTGCTCTGGGGATGACACACGGATGAGTATTTGAACTTGATTCCATACGGGTTCAAAAAGTTTTTTATCGGCCCGCAGTCGAACTGGACGCCATGGTCCATGACTATTCCCATGGGAATTCCGAACCTTGTGATGAGGTTTTGCCAGATGAACTTCCGGACCTGATTAGCCGTTATCTTTGCAGTTGGTTCAGCCTCAATCCACTTGGTGAAGTAATCAATTCCGACTATTATGAACTTTCTTCCTCCAGATGCTGGTGTGAATGGTCCTATGATGTCCATCCCCCACTGAGCAAAAGGGATTGGATTTAGGATCGGCTGCAAATCATTTGTCGGTTGGTGTATGAATGGTGCGTATCTTTGGCATTTGTCGCATTTTTTCACGTATAGTTATGCATCCATCAGCATTGTTGGCCAGTAGAAACCGGCCATTAGAGCTTTTAGTGCTAGTGTCTTCCGACCGATATGGTTTCCACACTCCTTCGTGGATTTCCTCCATGATTTTTGTAGCCTCGTGGGCCGTTACACGCCTCAGGAGTGGGAGTGAAAGACCTTTCTTGTACAATTGGTCTTGGAAAACACAGAACCAGAGAGCCTCTCTTTTCAGCTTTTTTGCCGCCGTCTTATCGGTGGGCAAACTTTCAGTCATCTTGTACGCCAATATGTCATCGTACCATTCCTTCTTATGAGTGACTTCGTTTACCTCCACCTTGGCGGTCTTTATGCTTCTTTCCGGCAGCATTTCTACCATGATGCTGCGCTTGAGATCTGTGGTGCTTGAACTTGCCAGCTTTGACAGAGCATCGGCTGCCATATTCTCTATTCGAGGGACCAATACTACCTCGAAGCTCTGCAGTGCGGCCGTTATCTGCTTTACCTTTTGTAGGTATTTTTGCATTACCGGTTCCCTGGCCTCGTAGGTGCCCTCGATTTGGCTGGATATGAGCTAGGAATCCGTCGTCATCCGTACTTTCTTTGCTCCTGACGCTATGCACAAGCTGATTCCTGCTATTGGGGCTTCGTACTCTGCCTCGTTATTGGACGCCTTAAACCCAAAGCGGACGGCATATTCGAACGTGTCCCCTTCTGGAGACGTCATGACCACCCAGCACCTGCCGCTGTTTGGGCTGCTGAGCCGTCTACAGATATCTGCCAGGTGTCGGCTGGTCCCTCAATTTCGCCGCTGGTGGTCTCAACAATGAAGTCGGCCAAAGCTTGGGCCTTGATAGCTGTTCGCGGCCGATATTCTATATCAAACTCTGACAACTCTATTGCCCATTTTAGTAGCCTGCCGGTTGTATCTAACTTATGGAGCGCCTTCTCTAACAGCTGGTTTGTGAGGACCAGGATGGTGTGTGAATCGAAGTATGGTCGAAGTTTTCTAGCCGCTATCAGCACGGCGTATGCCATCTTCTCCAGCAATTCATATCTCTGCTCAGCCCTAGCCAAAACATGGCTTACAAAATATATAGGATGTTGCAACTTATCCTTTTCTACCAGCAATATGGCTGCTACCGTTTTAACCGACACCGAGACGTATAATTGCAGCTTATCCCCCATCTTGGGTCGGGTAATAGTCGGTAGGTTTTTGAAATGTTCTTTAACGGCCTCAAAGGCCTGTCTTTGTTCATCCCCCTATTCGAACTTCTTGTTCCCTCTCAGCACTTTGAAGAACGGCAGGGCCTTCTCAGCTGACTTAGAGACGAATCTTGTTAGTGCCGCCATCTTTCCGGTCAGCTTCTGGATGTCCCGGATACTCTTGGGTTCAGGTAGTTTGCTTATTGCCCTGATCTTGTCAGGGTTAGCGTCTATTCCCCTTTCACTAACCATGAAGCCTAGGAACTTACCCGATCTTACCCCAAATACGCACTTCTTAGGATTCAACTTCATTTGGTGCTTGCGCAGAGTCGCAAAGGTTTCCTTGAGGTCTGTGATGTGGGCTTCCTCCGTCAAGCTTTTGACGATGCTATCGTCGACATAGACTTCGAAATTCCAGCCTTTCTGATGTGCGAATATCTTATCCACTAGCTTTTGGTAGGTAGCTCCTGCATTCTTCAGACCGAACGGCATGGCCTTGTATGCATATACCCCAGCGTCCATTATAAATGCCGCCTTGTTTCTGTCCTCCTCCAGGAGGCTAATATGATGGTATCTAGAGAAGGCATCCATGAAGCTTAGCAGCGCATGACCGCTAGTAGAGTCAACCAGCTGGTCGATCCTAGGCAATGGGTAGCAGTCTTTTGGGCAGGCCTTGTTGAGGTCAGTAAAGTCCACACACATTCGCCTGGACCCATTGGCTTTCTTTACCATGACCACATTTGCCAGCCATTCCGGATAGTCGCATGGCTCAATGAAGTCGGCCGCTAGCAACTTGTCCACCTTTTCTTTGATGGTTGCGTTCTTCTCGGCCGAAAAGTTCTGCTTCTTCTGTTTTACCGGTCTTACTTCCTCATTGACAATTAGGCGGTGTACCATAAACGCGGGATCTATTCCCGGCATTTCATCAACTGAAAATGCGAAGACATCGGCATTGCTTCGCAGTAAACTAATTAAGTTGACTTTGACGTTGTCGGCCAAGTCGGCTCCAATTTTCACCGTCCTTTCTGGCCTCTCCAGCTCTAGGCTGATCTCCTCGGTCTCTCCTTCTGGGCTAGGTCTCGGCAAATCTGCCAGCCATCCCTCAAAATTCTCCATCGACAAGTCCTTGATTGCTTTATTCTCTGCCTTTCGCCTTTTTCTCTCTGATGGTGGGGACTCTGCCTGTCTCTTATGATTAGAATTCTTAAGAGCTGTCAGATAGCAGGCTCTGGCTGATTCTTGATTCCCCTTCAACCTCTGCGATTTTCCACTGTTTGACGTGTAGATCATCGTCAAGTGATAAGTTGACACTACAGCCTGAGCGTCGTGGATCAGTGGTCGCCCAATAATGGCATTGTAGGCTGCCGGTACATCAACTACCAGGAACTCCACCAAGAGATCTCGGGAGTGAGATCCTTTCCCTAGCTTAAACGGTAGCTTAATGGTGCCCTCAGGGATGACCGATGCTCCTGTGAAACCGATTACTGGGTACGAGACCGGCTTGAGACAGGATCTCCCTAGCCCCATCTTCTCGAATGTAGGTATGAAGAGAATATTGGCAGAGCTACCACCATCTACCAGGATGCGATGAACCATTGCCGTTGAAATCTGGAGAGATACTACCAACGGATCATCATGAGGGTAGATAATCCCCTTGGCGTCCTCTGCTGTGAACGAGACGGACGACATTAGTGGCGGCGCTGGCCACTTGCCAGTATTATGATAATTCACTTGGTGCCTTACCTCTTTAAGACTGGCTTTGGCACCGTGAATACTTCCGCCATGGACCGGGCCGCCTGAGATAATGTGTATCTCAGCCATTCTTTCTTTAACGGACTTTCTCTTGCCGTCTTCTTCTTTGGGGGACCCTTCACGGTGGTCCGTTTTCGCGTGATATTGCTTGAAGTAGCCTCTCCGTATCAGGTCTTCGATCCCGTCTCTCAGGTCCTTCCAATCTTCTGTAACATGACCGTGATCTTTGTGGAAGTCACACCACTTGGATCTGTCACGGCCTTTATAATACATCTTCCTGGGTCGCTGCCACTTGTCATCTTGTTTGTGCAACTCATAGATCTCGGCCCTGGACATTGTTAGGGGAGTGTAGTTGTGATAGCGGTCTGGCCGTCCTTCTTGGCCCTTCTTCACTGAGTTGTTGTCCTCCCTTCTTCCGGAGTTGTCGGACTTTCGATCTCTCCGATTTTTATCTTTCTCTTTCTCTTTTTCTCTCTCCTTCTCCTTGTCGTCTCCTTCGGACCGCTTCGAGGTCGCCGCCTTATCGAACTCCTCTCCCTGGATAAACTCATTAGCTTTTCCGAGGACTTTGGTCAGGCTGGTCAACTTTTTGCGGCCTAGGTAACTTCTAAATGCAGTTCCCTCTTTCAAACCTGTCATCAGTGCCAGTTTTGCGACCTCTTGCTGCAAGCTAGGGATGGTAACGACTTCAGAATTGAAGCGACCAATGTAGTCCCTTAGGCTCTCCTTCTCTCCCTGCTTGATGGACATTAGCTCGCCGGTAGTCTTCTCCCTTCGCTTATTACTAACGAAGTGTGTCACAAACATGGACGTGAGCTGTCGAAAATCAAAAATAGTTGCCGGCGGTATGCTTTTATACCAAGTTCGTGCCAAGCCCGCTAGGGTTGAAGGGAACACCTTACACCACACGGAATTAGTGTCGGTGTACAGTAGCATGTGTCCTTCTTATGCAGAGATGTGGTCCTCAGGGTCGGATTTACCGTCGTACATGTAAGTCGGCATTTTAATCTTCTCCATAGGCTCCTGGAGTATGGCTGTGGAGAATAGAGAATTCCGAAGTGATACCGGTGCTCTGCGTCGAGCAAACTCACTTTCTTTCCTGTGTCGGGATGACTGTTGGATCCCGGTGTCCTTGTGATCTTCTTCATCCTCTTCCCCCATGGGCTCTGTGGGAGTCTTTGAGTTCTCCCCCTGATCCTGGTCGTGCCGGCTTAGGTTACCTTGTCTGCCAGTTGCAAGAGAACGCATCTTTCTCACGGGACTATGTGGCCTGCTCAGGGAACGCTTACCAACATGATCGGTCGGTGGAGTCTGACTCGCCATGGCCTGGAAGACTTCGGCAGCACTCCGAAGCTGTTCAGGGCTGAACATATGTTGCAAAGTTTCGAATATGTTAGGTTGAGGGGTCTCAGTGGCCCTCTTACCCTTGTCGGCTGATGGTTGGGAGGACCCAATCACCGGTTGAGGAGTGTTGAAACCCGGAGGTCCACCCCCCACAACGGCATTGTTCTCGTCCGTTTCCGGCATCCCGAAGGTCTGCTTAGGATCCATGAGGCAAGTAAGTAGGCTAGATCGATCGCGGCTTAAGACCAAAGTATAGTTCACCCCTTCTTCTAGCGCCAATTGTTCCGGTATGGAATAAATGGTAGGGAGTGAACCGGTATCTCCTCTGTGCAATAAGCCGGTTTGATGTCCTGCAAGACAGAACACGTAAACCAACCTCGGGGGTTGATCTGAGGAACGCCCCTCCTATGCCTAAGTCAGTAAGGGAAAAGACGGGATGTCTCAAGTAAAGTATATTAGCATCTGTGAACGTACCTTATGACTCAGATCATGGGGGTATTTATAGGAGCCGGCAATGTCCTTAGCAAGGTAGGACACTGCTCCTATTGGTTGAATACATTTCTATCCTCTTCTGATACTTATCTTTAGGCCCATAGGCGCATTGAGTAAGTACTGGATCAATCCAGGCCCATTTTGGCAATGGCCCAGGTGATGGATACCGATAAGGTATAATAATCTAACCGGCATCTGGCTTAGCACACACCCAGTAAAATGGGATTCCTCTGAGTGAGTTGACCATGACGGTCAATGGCGGTCTTAACTGGACCGGTAGGAAAGTTATACAGATCCCATACAATAGGGACAAGAATGTGCCAGCTAAGCATGTCATGTCATTTTTTTTTAATATTTATTTTTTAAAAGAAATTAGAGTTTTAAATAGATATAAATACATATAAGGAGTTTTGGATAAGGAAAAATTAGAGTTTGGTTTTTGAATAAGCAACCTATATTATTATACTATGTAAAGTATAACTTTCGTTACATAATTCAGAATATTATAATTTTTATACTACTAAAGAATGCTCGTAATATGAATCAATATAAGATTCATTTATAATATATAGTTTTACAACTTATAAAAATATAATAACGTACTATTTACTCTTTATTCAAGATACATAAAAATAGTTATAAGAATATATAGCTTAATTTATGTGATTATAGCATTTGAGCATTAGCTTAATTTTTTTTTAAAAGGAATTGGAAGATAATTTCCTCTGCAAAATTCAATGTCCATAACACTTTTTTAAAACTTTTGTTAATTGTTTGATTTAATACTTAAAAGTCAAAATGGTAAATCATTGGGGTCATCGTCAGGGCCAACCACTAGTTTTCTTACCGACTTTGTAGGATCTAAAACGGGTTTTCTTTAAACAAATGTAACATGATCATTCTTGTAGAATTTGTAGGATATTGCTCATTGAGACATACAATTCAAAGATACTACAGGAGTACAGGTTAATGGTGGGGCAATTTCAATTACATGGGTGAAATTTTCTGAGAGGAAAGGTTAGAGTGTAATTTATTATGGACTAAACAATTAAGAAGAATTGGTAGTGCTATTTGTGGGCCTCATTTTTTTTTTATAGAATAAAATTAAATTAGAAGTGTCCAATAAAGATGGAAAAATAAGGTGCACTAATATTGATTGAGCCGTAAATTGTATGTGAATGGACTTGCACATTAATGTTAAGGTAGGCAGGTAGCTATATATATTAACATATATTTATCTCCAGAGTAATTTTTTTAAAAATTAAACCTTTAGATTGGTGGTACAAGACCAATTTTAATCACATTATACCATTACCGAGATAGGATTCTAAAACGATTATGTTTCCTTCTTATAATCCGAGTAGTTGCAGAAGCCAGATTCGAATACAAACTTATGGATATATATATAGTCAATGTGCCTGACCCTTTTTCCTCCATAAACAACGAAAGTGCTTGATCTTTGATTTTTAAAATTTCAAGATTATTCCTGTCCAACCACTGGAAGTAATAACAATAGTATAGAGCGATAATGTCATCAAGCAATGATCAAAGGGATACCCACTTCGGGGGATTTAGTATACTTACGGAGTTGATTGACTCTTTTAATGCAATGCAAGACCATGCAGAACAATTAGCAGAACAAGCTATACCTATGGAATTTCCAGAAGAGTTCAACGAGTTGTTTGACAATTTGAATGCAATGGAAGAAGACTGTGCAGAAGAGTGGAATACAATATATCCTGATTGTTTCGGGTGAAAACTTGTAAGATGGGGGAATTAGTCAAGACGATGGGTCGATGACCGCTGAGAATAGCCGAGTGCTCGAGAGGTACCACGGAGACCTGCAAGAATGAAGGTTAGACTACCCCAGGGGTGTTTCCGAGATCGCCCCTCCGACGCTCAAGTCAGTTATGATGCTTAATTGTAAGTATTGAGTAGTTGGTATGGAATTTTTTTTTTTACCTGTTCATTGATGAGACATTGGGTATTTATAGTGTTGTGGTTTCCCATAAAGAGAACATTAATAGGATGGGCCTCTGGGAGACTATTAGCTATGATGCCTTTTCAGGCAATAAGCCATTTTTGCCCCCTGTCTGGGATGCCTAGGCATCCTGGGATTAGGGTAACCATCATGTGGGACCCATTGTGCCCCCTGCCCGGAGGTTTGATGGACCTCCTCATAAAAATCAAACCTAGGGAATATTAAGCCCAAACATTAGCCCCACGCGAGATGTGTGAGGGAGGGCTCCCCAGAAGTCGCATGTTTCGCGGAAAGTTGAGCCTGTACTTGGCTTGGGTTGGACCCGTGCATCCTGAGGGGTATCTTAAAGTTCATTAGAGATGTTTCGGAGACCAACGAGCCCCATATGTCTCAGGGGCTAATGAGCCCCATGTATCTCAAGGGGCGTCCTTGACCATGCTCGAGATGTCTCGGGGGCCTATGAGCCCCATGTATCTCGAGGGGCATCCTGGACCTCGCTCGAGATGTCCCAGGGGCCAATGAGCCCCATGTATCTCGAGGGGCGTCCTTGACCTTGCTCAAGATGTCTCCGGAGCTAATGAGCCCAATGTATCTCGAGGGGCGTCCTTGACCATGCTCGAGATGTCTCGGGGGCCTATGAGCCCCATGTATCTCGAGGGGCATCCTGGACCTCGCTCGAGATGTCCCAGGGGCCAATGAGCCCCATGTATCTCGAGGGGCGTCCTTGACCTTGCTCAAGATGTCTCCGGAGCTAATGAGCCCAATGTATCTCGAGGGGCGTCCTTGACCTTGCTCGAGATGTCCCAGGGGCCAATGAGCCCCATGTATCTCGAGGGGCGTCCTTGACCTCGCTCGAGATGTCTCAGGGGCCAATGAGCCCCATGTATCTCGAGGGGCGTCCTTGACCTCGCTCGAGATGTCTCAGGGGCCAATGAGCCCCATGTATCTCGTGGGGCGTCCTTGACCTTACTCGAGATGTCTCCGGGGCTAATGAGCCCCATGTATCTCGAGGGGCGTCCTTGCCCTCGCTCGGGATGTCTCAGGGGCCAATGAGCCCCTCGAGGGGCGTCATTGACCTTGCTCGAGATTTCCCAGGGGCCAATGAGCCCCATGTATCTCGAGGGGCGTCCTTGACCTCGCATGAGATGTCTCCGGGGCCAATGAGCCCCATGTATCTCGAGGGGCGTCCTTGACCTTACTCGAGATGTCTCCGGGGCCAATGAGCCCCATGTATCTCGAGGGGAGTCCTTGACCTCGCTCGAGATGTCTCAGGGGCCAATGAGCCCCATGTATCTCGAGGGGCGTCCTTGACCTTGCTCGAGATGTCTCAGGGGCCAATGAGCCCCGTGTATCTCGAGGGGTGTGTGATGTATCTCTCTTTGGAGGATGTTAGGCGAATACTCTCCGTGTTCCTTGAGGGATATCTTGGACCATCGCTCTGGGGCGTTTCGAGGACCGATAGGGCTTGCACGCCCCGAGAGGTGTCCTGATGCAGTAGCGCTTGACGGGCACAGACTCCAGTGGTTGGGGTGACTTGGAGTATCCCTCACTCGATCTGGGTGAGGTGCCCAATTGTAGGTCTTTGGACTTAGCTGGGTTTAGTCAACCCGGTGAGCTGGGATGGACTGGTCGGGCAGCTGAGGCTAGTAGTCTTGGTTAGGGTGACTGTTGGGCCTGGTTTAGGGCCCAATGTCAGCGTTGTTGCTTCTGGGAGTTTTCCAAGCCCGCGAGAGGCCAACCGTTTCGTACGGTGTTTGTTTATAAATAGGGGGGACAATGTCATTTGTCCCATTCACGTTCTTTGCATTGTTGCTGCGTAAAAGACTTTCTCCTCGAGGGCGTACAAGTCGATTGGCGTTTTTCATCAAGGTGCAGGATCTCGGGGGCGTTTTGTATAAGGTACGACCTACTTCCTTCCCTTTCTTTTTATTAATAAATGGACCCTTCCTGGGCAGGATCCCCTCTTGATAAATACGGGGGTTCTTTGTCTGGCTCGGATACCTCTCCGACACTACTCGAGCCCTTGTTCGATGGAGTGTTAATAAATGGGGTGCTCGTGGTGTCCGTAGCATTCGACTGTCCCGATCCCTCAAGGGTGCTCGACGCTTTACCGTGCTCGAGCGACGGGGCTTCAATAATGTCCGATGGGGGAGAGGAGATAAATAATCCCCCATACGAGGTGACCGTTGCTCTTCCTCGGGCAATTTGGAGTTACTTAGACCATCTTCTCGATGGCCAGGTTGTTCGAGTGATGGAGGGCACCATCGAAGATTTTTCTCATGAACCGAGTACCAGCGGTGAAGAGGGGGAGACCCGGACTCAGGGCAAGGGTATCGCACACTTCTTTGCTCGAGGGCCTTTCATGCAATTCTTGTTGGATAACCTGCGCTTGCTCGAGACGTCGTATTGGATTCGACATCCTTATGCGTTGTACATCCCGGAGCCCGATGAGACTATATGTACCCCTACGACGGGCTGCGTGGCTCTGTATAAGGCCTATCTCGATTTGGGGTTAACGTACCCCATCCATCCCTTCATTGTCGAGGTGTTAAGTTCCTACAATCTGGCCCTTTGTCAGCTGATGCCCAACAGTGTGGGCTCGATGGTCGGGTTCCTCGCTATATTTGATATGATGGAGGTCGAGCCCTCCCTGACCCTCTGGAGGAACCTGACGAAGTTAGTCGTGATGTCTGCGACATCGAACGGTGAGGGTTGGTATACCTTCCAGGCACGCTTCCCTTACAAGATTATGGGGACTATGCCTTCGAGCCAACATAATTTTCGCACGGAGTTCCTGTATGTGTACCGGGCCGAGCAGTGGGACTTTCCAGTTGTTCCTAGCCTCGAGGGCCCAAACATAGCTCTAAACAGGTCGGTGCCCAGAGTGTCGGAGGACGAGGCCAGGGTTGCCATTTACTGCCAGACCATCACTTCGATAGTCAATGGCGACCGAAAGCAAGTCCCCACCCATTAGAACCCCAGTGCAGAGGATCTAAGCGATGAGCATTTCCTCTCTTCGATGGGACTGATCCCGGCTTATCCAAAGGGTAGGGCCTCCGCTGCTAGGTGTCTACTTGCCTCGATTGGTGATGTATTTTGTTTTAACCCTTGTTTGTTTAATTGTGCAGTTATTGCCCGTCGAGAGCTCAGCGAAATCATGCAGAAGCGACTAACGGCTAACCAGAGGGTGCAGGAGCAGATCCAGCAGAAAGTGTCGAGGGGGGAGACTCGAGTTCCTCGCCCTCCCAAGGTAACTTACGCCCCTCGATCTTACCATCTGGTTCTTGTGTTTCGTTTTACTCTAACTTCGGTTTTTTTTTTTTTTGATAGGACCCTGTGAAGAGGCCTCGTAACTGCCCTCCTTCCGCGACGGCTATCGTGGCGCCCCAGGTGGTGGAGGATAGGGGGAGGGCAGCGACCCTCGAACTACCCTCTCGATCAACTGCGGCTTCCTCGAGGGCTGCGGAGGTGCAAGGGGAGCCTCCCCATCACGGGGAGGAGGCCCCTGGACGAAAGAGGGCACGGACGGGTGACGCAGAGCAAGCTTCGAAGCCCTTCACCGAGTTGTCCGGAATCGAGAAGGCCAGGCGTGTCGACTTGGCTGTCAAGTGTATTCTGACCAAGGCAGATATCGATGTCTGTCAGGCCTTGAGTGAAGAAGAAGAGGTCGAGGGGCTGCATGCTTCTTGGATCGATGTATGTTCATGTTTCCTTCCACTGCTTTGTATGTTCTTCCATTGCTTTGCTTGTTTACTCATTGTTTTACTTGTTTCCAGTGCTCGGTTCGAATGGCTGTTATGAGCCATCGACACACTATCGGCTTTCGTCGACTCCGGGAGGATCTCGCTGAGCAGAGGGAGCTTGCTTTGAATTATAAGCTCGAGCTTGAGGCCGCCCAAAAAGACCTGGAAGAGAAGGAGAACAACTTCATTGTTCGAGAGGAGGGGTGGAGGAAGAAGATCCAGGATGCCTAGAGTCAGCGAGATTCGATCAAGAGGCAGTATGACTCCTCGAAGGGCGAATCTTCGAACGCTAGGGAACAGATCATCCTCGACTGGCAAAGATCTCAGGCCAGCAATGACTTTGTCGCGGACATGGGGCTCGAGGGGGCCGAGGTCGCGACGAAGGTTACTCTTGCTAAGCTGCGGGAGGCTTTGGCTAAGGTCTCTCCTTCGACCAACTGGGCCCTAGTCGAGGATGAGTATAATGCCATCGTGACGGCTAAGCTCGATGCTGACTCCTCCCTGGCTCTCGAGACTCCTGTGGTCTGTGGAGGGTGTCGATGGCCCTGATTCCGGGGAGGTCGGAGTTCGTGCTGAGAACGAAGATGCCTCGGAAATAGAGGATAAGGGTAGCGAGGATGAGCTTGATGACACCTCCAGTTCGACCTTTCTCGTCTCCACGAGCAGTTTGTCAAGTAGCTCTTCTAGTGATGCTGAGTAGTTCTTGTATTTATGTTTTTGCCATTTGTATCTAGCTTGGATGTAATTCTTTAGGATGTATCTTTTGATTGAAATGCTTTTACCCTTCGTCTCGTGTTGTCCTTCGATGTCTATTTTTCGGCTGATGTGCTTGTTTGAACTTAACTGTTCTCGATATGCTCTTATCTCGAGTGGTGCCTGCGAAGGGTTGCTTCTCGAACTAGTTCTTACGCTCGAGTTGTAGGCCGTTCGAGAGGTTTGCTCGAGTACTTTTTAGGTGTCCCTGAGGGTCAAGCCCTTCGTTGGGGCTAGGCATCGAGGACGCAGTGCCCCTTTTTAGTATATTGTGGCCTTAGATGATGTTTTTGATGCTGAGGGTAAGACCGTCTTCCTTATGCCTTGAGTGCCCTGGGGGATTTGGGCCCTGTATTGGATACGTGGCAGGCCTTTAGGGTGATGGGCTCCTGTTCTCGTGAGGCCCATAAGGGTAGTTATGATAGCCTTGAAATTCGTGATTTGTTTTTCTTATAAGTATGAGGTGTTTCAACGTCGTCTTTACACCATTTGCATCTTCTCTCTTCAGTCTTTCAATCTCGACCATCCTTTTTGTCTCTATTGCGATGTCTCAGCCGTTGATCACCCCCGAGGCTCTTCGAGCGGTCAAGCGCCGCCAGCTGGCGAAGGCCGGCTCGAACTCCGCCATTGCTGCCTCAAGGTTAATACCTCGAATGCGATTAAGATCGAGGGAGTGACCTCGACTGAGGATGCGGCTGTGGCTTCGGCCGTTAAGGCCCTTCCTCCCTTGGCTCCTGGTGAAGCAGGAGACCCTCGAGGCCAAACTCGAGGGGAAGCTTCCTTTTCCCCTTGCTTTTCCCGTCACTTCATCTGGGGTGCAGCAGGCCCCAGCGAAGAAGCTGAAGGTCGAGGGATCATCCCCTTCGACGGCTCCTGTTCCGTTTTCTGCCCACTCGAGGGCAGATCTAGCAGGGAGGTTCGAGATAGCCTCCCCTTATCTGATGACGGCTGTCAATGAGGCGGCGTGTTTGGCCACCGATGACCAGGAGCTTGTGGCCTTGAAGGACACCCTTGTCGAGGTATGTCTATTTCTCTAATCTCTTTTTCCCATATGGTTTTTGTTCCTTACTTGCATGTGTTTCTCGCAGCTCTCGATCAGGGTGTCCGCTCTGGCTCGCCGTCCTCGGGGTTCTGCCCCTGCTGAAGTCAAGGACCAGATGTCCTTAGACGTGAGGAGTTCCCTTAACAACCAGATCCGGATTGCTGAGTTGAAGCTTTCCGAGGCTGAGGGAGCCATTAAGAAGGACCAATTGTGCTTCAAGGAGAAGATGGTCGAGGCTCAGCGTCAGGCCTCGAAGGACAGGAAGGAGGCCTTGGCCAAGGCGGAGAAGGCCGACAAGAGGGCCACTGAGGCCATCAAGGAGGCTACCGCTTGTCGGGAGCTGATCATCGAGAACTGGAAGATCTCCGAGGCAGGGAGGATCTTCCTCGAGGACGCTTCCCTTCAAGCTTCGGAGGTTGGTCGCTCTGAAAGGATGTTCGAGCTGTCCTTGAGAAGTTGTCTCCTGGCCTCTCTTGGCAAGAGGTGGAGGAGGGAGTCGTCGCTCTCTCCCAAGTGGAGGTTGAGGCTCCTCGAGGAGAGGGTGACGCGGAGGCCGCTCAGGTCGAGGACCAAGCTCCTGCTGCTGCGAACCTTGAGGGCTAATGTCCTCGCACCCATGATACCGCCTCCCTAATCTTCTTCTTTCTTCCTTCTGGCTCCTATAAGGGTTAATGTTAGACCCTTATAGTTTAGTTCTAGTTTCTAGATGTTCCTCATGTTTATAAGCTTGCCATCTCGATGGCCTGTACTTCCCTTGATTAATAAAATTTGCTTTTTCTCCCATCGATGTATTTCTATCTTAACAAGTTTATGCCTTCGAAATTTTCTTGTCTATGCTTGGTATAACTCGATAGGTGTATTACAACTCGATAGGTGTATACTTAAAGCGCATATTTCGATATTACTTGCAAGATTTGCTGAGTTAGCTTGATGTAACTCGATAGGTGTATTACAACTCGATAGATGTATACTTAAAGCGCATATTTCGATATTCTACTTGCAAAATTTGCTGAGACAGCTTTACAAAAGATGGCTTATGATTTTGCCAAGGGTGGGTGTACATAATAGATGCCCCTAATTTCGAGGGTTGAAACTTTAAAATGTATAGCTTCGAAGGCAGGACCCGGTCTTAGACATAAAACTTTCTGAGATTGTCCGCATTCCAAGGTCGAGGCAGGGGGCAACCTTCCTGGTCTTCGAGGCGGTACGTGCCTGGTCGAACGACCTTAGTGATCTTGTACGGCCCCTCCCAGTTAGGCTGTAATTTGCCAAGGCGAGGTTCCCTGCTTGTGGCTTCGAACTTCCATAGGACCCAATCGTTGACTTGCAAAGGTCGATGTTTGATTCGTCGATTGAATAGCCTACTGATCTTAAGTTTGTAGGAGATGGCCTTGAGGAGCGCGTTGCCTCGAGTTTCAGGGAGTAGGTCGAGGTTTACGCGCTTCTCTGCTTCGTTGCTGTCGTGGTCGTAGAAAGTGATCCGTGGTGAGGGGATACCGACTCCGACGGGCAGCACAGCTTCGCTCCCATATACCAAGTTGAATGGTGTTTATCCCGTGGCTTCTCGAACTGTTGTCCTCGTGGACCACAATATCCCAGGCAGGTCATCGATCCATGAGCCTTTAGCCCCTTCTAACATTGTCTTCAATCCCTTTAGGACTACTTTGTTGGCAGCTTCGGCCTGTCCGTTGGTCTGGGGTTGACTGATAGCGGAGAATCTAGTTTCTATGCCAAATCGAGAGCAGTAATCTTTCGTCGGCCCGCTGTTGAATTGTCGCCCATTGTCTGATATGAGAACTCGAGGGACGCCGAATCGAGTGATCAGATTACGCCAGATGAACTGTTGAACTTGCTTGTCGATAATGGAGGCTAGTGGCTGGGCCTCAACCCACTTCGTGAAGTAGTCGACAGCGACTAACAGGAATCTCCGCTGGCCTGAAGCAGGGGGAAAAGGTCCTAACAGGTCCATGCCCCACATGTCGAAAGGCAGTGGGGCCTGGATGGTAGTTAAGGGACTGGCCGCTTGATGGGGTAAGTGGACATGCATCTGGCACTCTTTGCACTTCTAAACTAAGTTCTAGGCATCTTCTTTCAACGTTGGCCAGTAATAGCCAGCTCGAAGGGCTTTAGCGGCGATGGTCCTTGCACCCTGATGGCTCCCACAGGCTCCCTGGTGTATTTCTCGTAGTACATAGTCCCCCTCCTGTGGGGTTAAGCATCGAAGGAGCGGATGGGTGAAGGACTTCTTATACAATTGTCCTTCGTGGAACACGAACCATCGAGCTTGCCTCCTAACTTTCTCTGCCTCTAACTCGTCCGTAGGCAATATCCCATCCCTTACAAAGGATATTAACTTGTCCATCCATGTGGGGCTCCTGTTTAGGGTAGCTACCCCACTGTTGATGCTGGGGGCATTGAGTACCTCCCACATTATAGGGCGGGGTGATAGATCTTCGGCGGAGCTAGCCAATCTCAACAGTGCATCTACCTGTTGATTTTCCGATTGTGGGATGTGGGTGATGGCAAAGGGGCCAGATCGCTTACTTCCTCCTTGATTTTTGTGAGGTACATCTTCATACTGTCTTCCTTGGCTTCGAATTCCCCAGCAACTTGTCCCACGATGAGTTGGGAATCTGAGTGGGCCTTGATGCTTCGAGCGCCCGCCGCTTTGCAGAGTTGTAGCCCAAGTATGAGGGCCTCATACTCAGCTTCATTGTTCGAGGCAGTGAAGGCGAATTTCACGGCATACTCCGTTTTGTTCCTTTGAGGATCAAGGATTAATAATCCGGCCCCGCAACCTGCTTTCAATGACGACCCGTCAACGAATAACTCCCAGGGGCCTTCCACGATAGGCTCGGGCCTCGAGGTACATTGGGCGATGAAGTCAGCCAGTGCTTAAGCTTTGATAACTCGACGGGGCTCGAATTCCATGCCGAAATCCGACAGCTGATTAGACCAATCTGTTACCCTGCTGGATTGGTTCTTGCCCTCGATCACCTTACGGAGGGGCTGACTGGTTAACACCTTGATGGGGTGAGCTTGAAAGTACGGTTTGAGTTTGCGGGTGGCGACTACCAATGCAAATATCATTTTTTCGATCGGGGGGTACTTCGCTTTTGCGCCTCGAAAGGTGTTGATTCTTCTCTCTTTCAGCAACGAGGACGGCACTAAGTGCATTATCCGACACAGCTAACACGAATAGTGTCTCTCCTGGTAGGGGAGAGACAAGTTTGGGAAGGCTGGCCAAGTGCGCCTTTAGCTGCTGAAATGCCTCCTCTGCTAGCTGGTCCTAGTCGAAGGTCGGCTGCTTCAGTGTTCTAAAGAAGTATAAGCTTTTGTCTGCTGATCTCGATAGGAAACGTCCTAGTGCCGCCATACAGCCGGTTAGGCGTTGGACTTCTTTGACGGTTCGAGGGCTCTTCATCTCAATGATGGCCTGGACCTTATCTGGGTTAGCCTCGATACCTCTCTCATCGACTAGGAACCCAAGGCACTTTCCCCCTTTCACGCCGAAGACACACTTCTTCGGATTCAGCTTTATGTTGTGGGCGCGTAGGGTGGATAGGGTTTCTTTCAGGTCAGATACGTGTTCACTTTCTTATTGGCTCTTAACGATCATGTCGTCAACGTAGACCTCGACATTTCTTCCTATCTGGTTTTCGAACATCTTGTTGACGAAGCGCTGATAGGTGGCACCAGCGTTTTTGAGGCCGAATGGCATTACTCTGTAACAATACACGCCTGAACTTGTGGTGAACGTTGTATGAACTTGATCTTCTTCTGCCATGGGGATTTGATGGTATCCCGAGTTGGCGTCCATAAAGCTGAAGAGGGCATGTCCGGCGGTTAAATCGACAAGCCTATCGATTTTGGGGAGGGGGAAGTCGTCTTTTGGACAGGCCTTGTTCAGGTCCGTAAAGTCGACACACATCCTCCACGTTCAAGTATATTTGCGGACCAACACCACGTTAGCCAACCACTCGGTATACTGGCATTCCTTGATGAAACCTGCTGCTAGCAGCTTATTCACTTCTTCAGCTGCTGCTTTACTTCTCTCGGCACCCTGGTGCCTCAGCTTTTGTTTTACTGGTCGATGTCCCTCTTTGATGTTGAGGCAGTGTACCATGATCTCAGGATCGATGCCTGGCATTTCGTCGACCGTGTATGCGAACACATCTTGGAGCTCACGGATGACCTCGATGATCTGAGCTCTTGTGCCATCGGATATCTGCTTGTCGATCCTTATCGTTCTCCCTCTCGTGTCGTCGATACATACCTCTTCATCCCCATCTATCGGTCGAGGTCTTTCGTACCGCTTCAGGTTCTCGACAACATAGACTCCCATCACGAGGAGAGGCTCTTCCGGCTCCGGATGCTTTCTTTTCTTGGTTGCGTCGTCCTTCTGGTGCTTCAGGCTGTTGACGTAACATTCTCGGGCAGACTTCTGGTCCCCGAACAGTTGAGCGACCTTACCATCGTCGGCCTCGAATTGTAGCAGTAGCTGTAGGTGGAAATGGCAGCTTTCACCTTGTTGAGGGTGGGTCGTCTAATTATGACGTTGTAGGGGAAGTCAACGTCGACGACAAGGAAGTCGATGAGGATACTCCTCCCCCGACCCTTCCCTCCCAATTCTCGTAGGAAGCTTGATCGACCCTAGAGGGTGGACGGATTGCCCCCCCAAATCCTACCAGCGACTGGCTGATGGGTTGGAGGTCATTCCTCTAATATTTTAGCTTTGCTAGGCAATCCATGGTTATGATATCTGCTGAACTTCGGCTGTCAATAAGCACTCGACCTACCCTCAGGTTGGCAATCTTCACTTCGACGACCAGGGGGTCGTCATGTGGGGTTTGAATAGGTCGATGGCTGTCTTTGAAGGTCATGGTGGGGCAGGCTGTTGTCTTGGTCATGTCCGTCGTCCCATGTTTCAAGGTGTAGAGGTTTTTTTTTCGAGAGCAGCTAGTTAAGCCACCCGAAGCGTACCCTCCGGCTATGACACTGACAAATCCCGTTGTTTCCTCGCTCCTCGACTCCTCTTTTCGAGGCTCCTTTTTCTTTACTGTGTGATTCTTCAAATACCGATTCAGCTTTCCTTCGTCTGCCAATTTTTCCAATGCTCTTTTGAGTTCTATACAGTCGCGAGTGGTGTGTCCGCAGTCGTGGTGGTACTCACACCAAAGCTTCTTGTCTCTTCTACTGATGGAAGTTCTGATGGGTGTTGGTTTCGGCAAGGTGTACTTTTCCTTGATATCGAGGTATATCTCTCTTCGGTTGAGGTTGTACCGAGGTTTATAGCCGTTGTCATCCACCCGGGGCTTCTTCTCTCTCTCCCTTCGAGAAGCTTCTCGAAGAGGGTCACCTCGAGCCCCATAGTCGTTCTTTCTTTTGTTGGAGTTGGGTTTGTCGTGCGTCTTACAGATGTCGGATGCTTGTATGAATTTTTTAGCGAGGTTCATTGCCTTAGAGAAAGTGGAGGCCTCGCTTTCTGCGAGCTTTAGCTTGAATCGGCTTGATGGGTATAGGCCTGACATTAGTGCTGTGAACGCCACGCTATCTTGTAGATCGGAGACTTTCAGGGACTCCTCATTAAACCTCTTGCTATAATCTGCCAGATCTTCTTCTCTGCGTTGCCTTATAGACATTAAGTGAATGCTGGTCTTTCGATGTCTTCTTCCTGCAATACAGTTTTGCTTGAAGGCGGTCTCGAGGGAGGCAAAGTTCAAAATACTGCCCGGGGGTAGTTCTGTGAACCAAGTGAGTGTGAGCCCCTTCAGCATGGTGGGGAAGAACTTACACCAAGCTGCCTCGCTCCCTGTCTGCACACTCATTTGTGCTTTAAAGGCTGTGAGGTGATCGACGGGGTCTGTTGTTCCCCCGTGATGCTCGATAGGTGGCACCTTCAACTTTCGAGGGTTGGGAGTTCGCATGATTTCTTCGCTGAAGGGCGTGATGAAGCCAAGGTTCCCAAAGTGGGTGTTAGATTCTCGGTTCGTATTAGAATTGCTAGCCTCCTCTTCGTCATGCTCCCGGGGTCCTCTTTCACGCTGTCGAGACCCTTCCCGCCTCTGGCTACGGTTCGCGGGTGTCTCTCCCTCTTGTCTCGAGTGAGCCCGGCGCTCATCGAGAATTTCGTGAGCATCTCGATCACCGTTCCTGAGGGATCGCTCGTTGATAATGTGTCGGGCATCCCTCCGGCTAGGGGGGTCTCGGGGCGTAGCTCAAGGGGCTCGAGTAGGATTATGGGGGGCCCAAGTCGATGCTTGTGGAGCTGGGTCGTCGAGGGGAGAATTGCGCCCGTTTTGACCCATAGCGAGTCGTGGGACGGGTGGTCTGTTGGATGCTCCCTCTCCTCCGTTCTGGAGGCTGTAAACGAGAGCCCTAAGACTCTGCTCGAGATTGTCACTGAGGCGCTCCGCCAATTGCTGCAAGTCCTGCTGGGTGACATGATTTGGGCTGGGCGGCTTCAATCGAGGGGGTTCAACTCGAGGGAGGGTTGCACTCTCTCAAGGTTGTCCCCGATTTGCGGCGCTGGCTGCCTCTCGAGGCACTTTTTCCTCGAGGATATGTTGATGTCTCTCCGAGAGTACGGGGGCCCTACAAGGGTCGCCCGCTATTTCATCAGCTACCTCGGGAGGGGGGTTCCCTCCTCGAGGTGGTGAGTTTGGAGGTTGCTGGGCTCGACGGGATCTTCGAGCATTGGCCATGGCTTTTTGTTTGGCTATCCCCACAGACGGCGCCAACTGTTTCGGGTGAAAACTTGTAAGATGGGGGAATTAGTCAAGACGAGGGGTCGATGACCGCTGAGAATAGGCGAGTGCTCGAGAGGTACCACAGAGACCTGCAAGAATGAAGGTTAGACTGCCCCGGGGGTGTTTCCGGGATCGCCCCTCCGACGCTCAAGTCAGTTATGATGCTTAACTGTAAGTATTGAGTAGTTGGTCTGGAATTTTTTCTTTTACCTGTTCATTGATGAGACATTGGGTATTTATAGTGTTGTGGATTTCCATAAAGGGAACATTGATAGGATGGGCCTCAGGGAGACTATTGGCTATGTTGCCTTTTCAGGCAATAAGCCTTTTTTGCCCTTTATCTGGGATCCCTAGGCATCCTTGGATTAGGGTAACCATCCTGTGGGACCCATTGTGCCCCCTGCCCGGGGGTTTGATGGACTTCCTCATAAAAATAGGACCTAGGGAATATTGGGCCCAAACACTGATCCTGGAGTAGAAGGCCACCAAAACTACTTCGGGATGAAGTAACATCTAGAGCTTATCTCGTCTTATGTGAATCTATCTTATTCGCACTTATCTTTTCTTACCTTATCTTTTCTATCTTATTTTAGATGAATTTATTAAACATGATGATGTTTGTAATATTAGAGTTATTTAATGTAATTTGCACTTATGTCATCTTATCTTATCTAGACTTATCTTATCTTATTGTATTTGAACAAATTTTATCTTCTTTGAACTTCTTTTCTGAGATAAGGTAAAAACGGTTTAGACGTACAATTCAGAGATACTACGAGTTAATGATAGGCCGATTTGATTTACATGGGTGATTTTCTGAGAGGAAAAGTTAGAGGATAGTGCTTGTTTTTTTTTTACAAGGTCTTCAAGACAGACTTTTGACCTTCGATATCTTCAATTCCATATTAATAAAAAAAAATAAAAAGTTGATATTATAAAAAAAATATATTGAGACGAATATAACAAGATCCTACATAAGTATGTTTTCTTGTATATATTAATGAGAATATTTGGTCAAAAAATTAAAAGTTTGTCCCACCTAAAATTAAACAAACACTATATTATAGGACGAAGGGAGTAATATTTTATGGACTAATCAATTAAGAAGGATTGGTAGTGCAATTTGGGTGCCATATGTTTATAAGAAAAATAATGAAATCAGACATGTCCATTAAAGATGAAAAATAAGGTGCACTAATATCTAATATTGATTGAGCCCTAAACTATATGTGAATGGAACTCGGACTATCGGATAGTGGTGTCAAAACAGGTTCTCAAATAGGTTTTGGGTATACCCATGGCGAACCAGGTCAGACCCGGACAGGTAAGGATTCTGATTGTCAGTGCCTCAGGTCATGATTGGTCAGGTTTTGTTCAACTGGGTCGAACACATTTGAATCATGGGATTCCCGGGTGCCGGACAGGTCTTAGCGTTCCATTTACAAGTCGATCCATTCCCGGGTATGATCGCACGTTGCCATTTTTTTTGCCGGGTTTGCGCAGGTCGTATTTAGGTTTCATGTACGGTTGAGTTAAGTCAAATGTACTCGGGTTGAATTAGTAATGACCTTAGTTCGATCATTGTGAAACATCGGGTCCATTCGCTATTGAACGACAAGTCAACTTCGGGTAAATCCTGATCGGGCCATCTTGATTTTGTTATGTATTTTGTAAACGAATCATATTAATAAAAGTATTAAGATTGACATATATATATATACATATGTGTGTGTGCGATAAATATATGGATGACAACGAAAAACCAATAAACACTATATAGATTACTGTGATGTTTAGTGTATTCTCATAGTCAACTCTTATTTCGAATAATCAACTGCATAAAACCACTCTAATGAGTAAATGAGTAGAACGACTCTTCATATGTTTTAATATTATATATTATAACCAACGACAATAATAACGAGTAGACGATCAATTCCAAACTTTATATAAATGACTTATTATTATAAGCATTATGATTGATATATAAGTTTGTAAATAGCTATGATGGTAATGAGAATAATAATACTAATAAACATAAAGTGACAATGATAATAGGTAAAAATACAAATAATAACAGTAATAGTAACAAGGCTAACAATAGCAATAGTAATACAAATAAGAACAGGAATACTAACAAGTCGACAATAATAACAAGTGGGCTCGATTCGAGTCCGAGATCGGCTCGAGACCCTAACGAGTCGAGCCTGAGCTACCTTAAGTTCCGCTCGAAAGCTCGCGAACAGGCTCGATAGTTTTTTTATTACTAAAAATATTTCATTAATGTTTAATATATGATAAAAATAATAATTAATTACTATGGATAAAATCAACCATGTTAATAATAATAATATTTTAAAAATTGAGATATTGTATAGCTTTTCAATTTTCACACCTTACTATACTTAATTCATGAGCTTCTTCTAATCATGGTTTTTTTAAGGTTCCACAAAATTTCCTAAGATCCAACCTTAATTCACCTTCCCCGTTAGTCGTCAATTACCTCACAAATGTTTTTTGACCTTTTATTTTCCCTCTTGCATTGACTTCACCCTTCCACTGTACTGCTTTTTATTTTTTACGTTGACTACTCATCACATTCTCCACTTGAATTTCTTGGACAATGGTCATACTAGAAGCAGATTATTGTTGGATTGGGTATTTTCATTAAGGTGTGATTGTTGATCATTATCACACTTGGAATAGAAAGAGGAGAGAGAAAGAGAAAGTACGAATAATTACCGAAGAGACGGTTCATCATACGTGGACAATGGGCAGCAATGTTGGAAGACGGAAGTAAGTATGAATAAGAAATTTGGTTTCTAGATTCCCACATTGGTGGGATAGCATGAGGGTGTGAGTTGGAGGCTTTATAAAAGAAATCTTTCAATTGCTAAATCTCTACCGTTGGCTCGCTACTGCTGCTTAGCCATGTAAATAACAAGTGTTAGGTATTGGGCTTAAACTACAAAACGTTTGGGCCTAAAGAAATCTGACCTTGGATTTGCTTAGGGTTGAACTTTGAAGTTATATTTTGAGCTTTTTGAGCCTTTTGAGCTCGAGCCAAATATAAATAAGTACATGATATTTAAATGATGGAGGACCATCTACTGTTCCTACTCTTTCCTTAGTCAAAGACACGAAGCTCATTAACATGGTGGCTGCTACCATTGACGGGGTCCTTAACATTTCATTGACTAATGTTCATGGTGATCAAGTTGTTGTTAACTTGGTTGCATAGTTCGTTTGTCAAGTATCTTTCTTGCTTTCTAGATTAATTGCATTTCCATTCATAGATCGAGTCAAGTTGTCGAGTTGTTTCACGTTGATCTACTTGAGTTGTACTTTAATTCCCTAAAGCTAAGAGTCATAGTGTTGTTATGATTCTAAGTACTAGAGTCCTAATGGAAGTATGTCTCTTAGGCGTGCAAATGCATTGAGTTGTAAGAGTCCTAGCTTGTGTAGGAGTCTTGTTGGAGGTTGTTGGACGTGTGCTTGGCAAGGGGATATTCCCTTCGAATATGCTGGGTTGTTAGCTACAAAGTAGGAGCTGCTCCCTCAAGTTGTGCGTGCTTGAGGCTCTTTCAAAGAGTCGTTGCAAGCTTGAACAGCAAGGAGTGCAAGGAGGAGGTGGTTCCACATTTTAAGGGCTTGTGCGCCTCATGCTTTTGGACAAGCTCCCACCACTACAGCCATGATCCTACTTGTCCTATGATCAACCGAAAATCGAGAACATGCTTCATCCATTATCCCCATGATCTCATTGCCAAGACACCATGATCGTTGCCAATACTCCATGATCTACTTAGTGCTTTAATTAGCTAATTTAATTTAATTATTTTTATTAAGAAAATCTGGTTGTACTTCATGTATTTAAGGACGAATTGATATGAATGAAAATCATCGAAGTTTAAACCAACACATTGTGTGAATTGAATTTAAGTTAGCTTTAATTCTTGGATTGGAATTTGAGTGAACTTGTCCTTTACTTAATTAGTTTTGGCAAGCTAATTTGTGATCTTAGGAAGGTCTATTCATTTAGAGTGGTGTTTCTGTATCTCTAAGTGTTAGATTCACGCCCAACCTTGAGTGTTCATCCACACTTGGTTGTTTATCAAAAGCATTGCTTCATATGTGTTCCAACTTGATAGTTCGAACATATATCATCTTGGTATCAGAGCTGAGATTATATCCTAACCTTTTTGCCCACCATTAATCCATAAACACAACCTAAACACCATCCCCAACCATCCCCAAAACCGTAAAACCCAAATTCAATCAAAAATTCTTTCTACCCTTCGAAAACAAGCCATGGAGGCAAGTGATCAACCTCCTAGTGGTTGGCGTGAAACCATGAGGCTATTGGAAGAAGAAAGACGTGAGAGTGATGCTAGAATGGCCTTACTCCAAGACCAAGTGAGGCAACTTTCACTTAGACTCACTAGACAAAGAGGAGATGATGATTCGGATGGTGAGGCAAGTGACATCACTTTGCAACCAAGAAGGAACAATTTTCGTCCTTCTAATGATATTAAGGTTGACATTCCCGACTATGATGGAAGATTAGATGCTGATGAGTTTGTGGAATGGATGAGGACCGTTGAAAGGGTCTTCGATTACAAGCAAGTACCCGAAGACAAGAGGGTAAAGCTTGTTGCTCTCAAGTTGAGAAAATATGCTTCAACTTGGTGGGCTAGCATTTGTGCTAAGAGAGAACGAGAGGGCAAGGACAAGGTGAGAAATTGGCCTAAAATGAAGAAGTTATTGAAGAAGAAGTTTCTTCCTACTTACTATGTGCAAGAGAACTTTGCACGATTTCATCATCTTCAACAAGGCTCTAAATCCGTTGAGGAGTATGCGAGGGAGTTCGAAGCATACCTCATGAAATGTGAGGTACAAGAGGATGAGCCTCAAACCTTAGTGAGATTTCTTGGTGGTTTAGACCACAAGATAGCTAATGTGGTTGAATTGCATCATTACTCCACATTAGAGGAGCTCATACTCCTTGCACACAAGGTTGACAAGCAACAAAAATCAAAAGGAAAATCGGAGGTCTCACGCCCCTTTTCCAAATTTCCGACCTATTCTAAGCCTACCCCCACTACTCCTAAGCCTACGCAAACAACTAAGCCGCCCTTTTTCAAACCTCAATCCTCAAACACTACAAATGCCTCAACCAAGGCTGGAAGAAGATGTTTTAGATGTCAAGGTTTAGGTCATATAGCCTCAGATTGTCCAAATCAAAGGGTTATAAGCCTTATGGAGTACGAATCCTATGAAGGAGAGTATGAAGAGGAGGAAAAGGATGAAGTGATGGACGAAGAAGAAGGAGAACTACTTGGACCAGATGAAGGAGAATGCCTTGTAGTAAGAAGAGCTTTGAGTGGAGTCATGGACAAGGATGGCATGCAACAAAGAGAATCCATTTTTCACACTCGATGCACTATTGGAGGTAAGATTTGTACTTTGATTATAGATGGAGGCAGTTGTACAAATGTAGCTGCTCAAACTATGGTTGACAAACTAAAGCTAACCACAACACCTCACCCTAGACCCTATGTCATTCAATGGCTAAATCAAGGGAAGGGAATACAAGTCACCATGCGTGTCCTGATTAGCTTTAGCATTGGCAACACATATAATGAGGAACTTTGGTGTGATGTAATTCCTATGGACGCATGTCATGTGCTCCTTGGAAGGCCTTGGTTGTATGATAGGAGAGTTATTCATGATGGATACAAAAACACTTATTCTTTCACTCAAAACAACAAACGAATCACTCTTACTCCCATACCCTCCCTTCAAGACACCAAGCCTCACTCCACAAAAGAAAAATACCACTCTCTTACCACCTTACTCCAAGCGTCCCATCATGAATACAAACCTATTCGAGAGCTTTTGCTTAATGAGCCTCCTGACTCAAGCAAAGACAAACCACTCCATGATCATCCCCTTCTCAATCCCCTTCTCGAACTCTACCATGATGTCTTTCCACAAAAGATACCCCACGGCCTACCTCCCAAAAGAGAAATCCAACACAAAATTGACCTCATTCCTGGAGCTATGTTACCTAACAAGCCAGCCTATAGAACCAATCCGAAGGAAACTGAGGAGATTAGGAGACAAGTGGAGGAACTTCTAGCCAAGGGCATGATAAGGGAATCCCTTAGTCCGTGTGCTGTCCCCACATTGTTGGTCCCAAAGAAAAATGGTGAATGGAGGATGTGTGTGGATAGTAGGGTCATTAACAAGATTACCATCATTTACCGTTTTCCCATCCCTAGGTTAAACGATTTGTTGGATGATCTAAATGGTTCTAAGGTATTTTCCAAGATTGACTTGCGTAGTGGTTATCATCAAATACGCATATGTGAAGGAGATGAATGGAAGACGGCTTTCAAGACAAAGGAGGGCTTATATGAATGGCTTGTAATGCAATTTGGATTGTCAAATGCACCAAGCACCTTCATGCGTTTGATGAATCAAACTTTGAAGCCATTTCTTGGCAAGTTTGTGGTGGTGTACTTTGATGACATCCTTTGTGAGAAAGATCACATTAATCACTTACACCAAGTCTTTGAAGTTCTAAGAAAGGAGCGTTTATATGGCAACCTTGAGAAGTGCCAATTCTTTTCGAGCCAAGTGGTGTTCTTGGGATTTATTGTCTCAAGTTAAGGTATCAAGGCTGATGAAAAGAAGGTGGAAGCAATTAGAGATTGGCCTACTCCTACTTTAATTCATAATGTTCGAAGTTTTCATGGATTAGCCTCTTTCTACCGAAGGTTTGTGCGCAATTTTAGTTCAATTATGACTCCCATAACTGAACTAACTAAGCATATGAAGTTTGAATGGAATCTACAAGCTCAAGTTGCCTTTGATGAAATCAAACGCCAACTTACTACTGCTCCTATCTTGGCTCTCCCTAACTTCCAAGAGGTGTTCGAAGTGGAGTGTGATGCCTCGGGTGTAGGCATTGGAGGAGTCCTTTCTCAAAATGGACGGCCTATAGCTTACTACAGTGAGAAGCTCAATGATGCAAAGAGGAAGTATTCGACTTATGACAAAGAGTTCTTTGCCTTGGTGCGTGCCTTAGATCATTGGAGGCATTACTTGATTGCTAAAGAGTTCATTCTTCACTCGGATCATGAAGCACTCAAGTACATCCAAAGCCAACAAAAGTTACAACCCCGCCATGCCAAATGGGTGGAATTTCTTCAAACTTTTCAATTTACAATCAAACATAAGGCTGGAAAGATGAATAAAGGTGCAAATGCTCTTTCAAGAAGGTACTTACTTCTTTCTACCCTAAGTCCGAAAGTTGCTGGATTGGAGGTGCTCAAAGAATGTTACAAGAATGATCGAGATTTTGTAGAACTCTTTGAAAGGTGCCATAATCATGCTATCAAGGAATATTACTTGTTGAAAGGTTTTCTTTTCAAAGGAAATCAATTATGTATTCCTCGTTCTAGTGTGAGAGAATCTCTCATTAAAGAGTTTCATGAAGGTGGGTTAGCCGGCCATTTTGGCATAGAGAAGACACTAGCCTTGGTTAGTGAATACTTCTATTGGCCACGCATGGCTAGAGATGTGGAGTTCATTGTCAAGAGGTGCGTTGTGTGTCAAAAGGCTAAGGGTCACTTGCTTCCTCAAGGCCTTTATCTTCCATTGCCGGTTCCTCAAGCTCCATGGGAAGATGTAAGTTTGGATTTCATCACTGGGTTACCTAGGACTCAACGACAAAAGGATTCAATCATGGTGGTTGTTGATAGGTTCTCTAAAATGGCACACTTTGTGGCATGTCATACAACCTATGATGCAGTGCTTATTGCTAATCTCTACTTCAAGGAGATTGTTCGCCTTCATGGAGTGCCTAAATCTATGGTAAGTGATCGTGACTCAAAGTTTTCGAGCCATTTTTGGCTTACTCTATGGAAGAAGATGGGTACTAAGCTGAAATTTAGTACTTCAAGTCACCCTCAAACAGATGGTCAAACCGAAGTCACTAATAGGACTTTGGGAACTCTTCTTCGTGCCTTAGCTACAAGGAGTCCTAAGCAATGGGAAGATATGCTTCCTCATGCTGAATTTGCTTACAATAGGGTTCCTAGCAAGACTACAAGCCTAAGTCCATTCAATGTTGTCTATGGCCAAAATCCGAGTACTCCTATAGACTTAGCCCCTTTTCCTACTCCACAAAAGTATAGTCATGAGGCTGATGTAAGAGTCAAAGAGATCAAGCAACTCCATGCCTATGTACGCGAGAAGATCATCAAAGCTAATGAGAAAGTGAAGGCACGAGTTGATAAGAAGAGAAGGGACGTGCAATTTCAACCGGGTGAACTTGTTTGGATTCACCTTAGGAAGGAACGTTTTCCTTCCAAAAGGAAGTCCAAATTACATCCTAGAGCTAATGGTCCATTCCCTATCATTGGCAAGGTGAATGACAATGCATATCAAGTAGAACTTCCGGGAGATTATGGAGTTTCTAGCACTTTCAATGTGGCAGATCTAAGTCCTTACCATGGAGATGATGACGAGCTTCCTAGCTTGAGTGCAAGCTCTTCCAAAGAAGGGGAGGATGATGGAGGACCATCTACTGTTCCTACTCTTTCCTTAGTCAAAGACACGAAGCTCATTAACATGGTGGCTGCTACCATTGACGAGGTCCTTAACAATTCATTGACTAATGTTCATGTTGATCAAGTTGTTGTTAACTTGGTTGCATAGTTCGTTTGTCAAGTATCTTTCTTGCTTTCTAGATTAATTGCATTTCCATTCATAGATCGAGTCAAGTTGTCGAGTTGTTTGATGTTGATCTACTTGAATTGTATTTTAATTCCCTAAAGCTAAGAGTCATAGTGTTGTTATGATTCTAAGTACTAGAGTCCTAATGGAAGTATGTCTCTTAGGCGTGCAAATGCATTGAGTTGTAAGAGTCCTAGCTTGTGTAGGAGTCTTGTTGGAGGTTGTTGGACGTGTGCTTGGCAAGGGGATATTCCCTTCGAATATGCTGGGTTGTTAGCTACAAAGTAGGAGCTGCTCCCTCAAGTTGTGCGTGCTTGAGGCTCTTTCAAAGAGCCGTTACAAGCTTGAACAGCAAGGAGTGCAAGGAGGAGGTGATTCCACATTTTAAGGGCTTGTGCGCCTCATGCTTTTGGACAAGCTCCCACCACTACAGCCATGATCCTACTTGTCCTATGATCAACTGAAAATCGAGAACATGCTTCATCCATTATCCCCATGATCTCATTGCCAAGACACCATGATCGTTGCCAATACTCCATGATCTACTTAGTGCTTTAATTAGTTAATTTAATTTAATTATTTTTATTAAGAAAATCTGGTTGTACTTCATCTATTTAAGGACAAATTGATATGAATGAAAATCATCGAAGTTTAAACCAACACATTGTGTGAATTGAATTTAAGTTAGCTTTAATTCTTGGATTGGAATTAGAGTGAACTTGTCCTTTGCTTAATTAGTTTTGGCAAGCTAATTTGTGATCTTAGGAAGGTCTATTCATTTAGAGTGGTGTTTCTGTATCTCTAAGTGTTAGATTCACACCCAACCTTGAGTGTTCATCCACACTTGGTTGTTTATCAAAAGCATTGCTTCATATGTGTTCCAATTTGATAGTTCGAACATATATCATTAAAGTTTAACCCTTAAATTAGATGTAATTTAATTTTTTATTTAATTAATTATTAAATGTAAGTAATTTTATAAATTTAACATATTTAAATGATTTTGTAGATATAAAAAAATACTGAATTTTAGTAATATCTGGTACGGTCGGGTTCGGGTTTGAATGCAGGTTTGTCTGGTCAGGTCATAATATAATCTTGCCAGGTGCCGGTCAGGTCTGGGTAATCCCAGGTTAGGTTTCGATCAGGTTTGAGGACTGACCCTCACAGGTCGAACCAGGTTCAAGTCAGGTCAGAATCAGGTTGACCCAGCGGTCAGATCTGTTTTTGATACCACTACTATCGGGCATTATTCTTAAGGTAGCGCTATATAAATTATTTCCAGATCGCATGATCCTTAATTTTTTAAATCAAACCTTTAGATTCGTACAAGACCAATTTTAGTTACATATCAGATTATAATACCATTATGGAGATTGGATTCTTAGAGATAGTGTTTCCTTCTTAGAATCCGATTAGTTGTAGAAGTCAGTTTCGGATGCAAACTTAACAATATAATCAAAGTGCTGACCTTTTTTGCTCAAAAAAAAAAAAAAACTGAAGTGCTTGCTTCTTATTCTTAAAATTTCAAATTACAATCAGATTATTCGTATAGAACTACTCTAAGTAATAATAATAGTATATAGTAACAATGTCATCAAGCCAAGATGAACGCAGTACAATGGAAATATACAACGACATGCTTAGAATATTTCTTGGGGTTGAAGGCCACCAAGACGACGCCGGGGATGAAGTAACATCTACGGCCATGGTACCAACAGACACCTCAACTCTATTAAGTTTGAAGAGGGTGAAAATGGAAGAAGTAATGGCTAATCTTAATGATGAAGTTTGTTCGCTTTGCCTTGAAAAGTGGGCTAAGGAAGAAGTTATGTTGTTGCCTTGTAACCACATTTTCCATGTGGGTTGTGTTGAAAAGTGGTTGAAGATCAACCATTTTTGTCTACTTTGTCGTTTTGAGTTGCCAAATGCTTCCATAGATGTGTTTGCCGACTGCTTCCATAGATGTATAAACACGTAGACGGATGGTTATCTACAACAACAATGTCATAGTCTTTCTCCTATATATCATGAGGTCAAGATTTTATCTCTGATAATCATAGGATAATTTTTTGAAGGATCTAATTAGTAGCAAAAATAATTAGGACTAAAAGTAGACATTATTTTTCTTTGTGCTTGTATTATTTGTTTTAGCTTGTCCAAGAGTTGGCTTGATAAGCTTTCTCCAATGTTCAACGATATAGTTTGGGATTTCTCATTTATTTTGTATGTTGTCTTGATTTCTTATGATTTGCTCAAGGTTTATTCATTACAATTTGCTAGAACATATGACGTTGCAGAGATAAAGCCATCTAAAATCGCTTGAAAACAAAACACGTATGACTTTCGGACATAAAAATTCCACATCAGTTGGAGTGGTGAACCTAAATACATAGAAGAATAGCAAAATATATCAACAACTGGAAACAAGCCTAATTACCAATGAACATATTTTTAAAACATAGAGGTGATAAAGTTAGGCACCAGAGAGACTGACGGTTTCTTTATCGTAAAATCCTGATGTTCAACGCTAATCAGGAATCTTTGTTGTGTTATTTTCTCAGGTTTATCTATTTGTTGGTAATATATTTCGTTACATATAGGAAACAGGAAAACCACCCACCATGCTCCCACCATCTTATTCAAGCAAGTGCAACTCCTAGTCCTGAACGGTCCATCACATAATTAGACAAGGGTCCTATGCCATCATGGCCCATCAACACCACTATACATCAACACACCATCCACGAATGATTTCCGGGGGGGGGGAGAGACAGTAAAATTTGACCTAATTTCACTAGTAGAAAAACGGCCAAATGCTATGGTCGAAAGAGCCTTATTTGCTCCGTTTTTGAACTGGAGCACTTAACATAGCAGCAGAGAAGAATTGTTATTTGCTCGGGTTTTTACCAAAAGTCGAAGCAGTTGTAACATCACGAGCGTTTTCTAGGTTTTACCAAAACCGAGACACTTGAAAGCTCAAAAAAAACATTCTTCTTGCATTTTTATGTCAAATTGATACACAAACAGCTAAAATATAAATAGACGTTAAAGTTCTTTTACAAATTATGCTCATAATACAATATAGACAAAAATTTACAAATTTATAAATAAAAGAGAAAAAAATCAATATAACCCCCATGCCCTGCTGCCCAAACCACCACTCCACCAGGCCTCCTAGCTGCAGCAACTTAGCAGCACCCTGTTGCAGCACTTTAATAGCCTCAGATTCCGAGCTTTCAGCATCCGTTGAAGATTGCTGCTGGACTCCTTCCAAACACCATGAGATATTGCAACCATTAGACAATGCAGCAGAATCATCAAAATGTCATGGTCCTCTCCTTCATCATATAAATGAGATCGTAAAAAGATGCAAGCGCAAATGTGGAAAAGGTTTTAAACCATCTAACCTAATCATCAAAAAAAAAACAAAAGAACCACAACCCTTATCCTTATATTTCAAGTTGTCTAAATTAACCTTGGCATGAAACAGAAGTTTTAAAGCACAACCCTTATGTTTCATGTTGTCTTGATTAACCTTGGATTCCATATAATAAACATCTTAGTTAATGAAACCAGATAATAACCTTCAATGTTCAAATACAAATATACAGGCTGTAAGAGAGGCTACAGAAAAGGTAATCGAAACCTTTAAGCAAGATTGGATACAAAAGAAGCGGAAAAGGACTAGACTTGCTCAAATGAGAGACCAAAAGACATGAGCATTGGAAGGATTAAGTGTGTGAAGACTGAAGGATGTCGACCAAAAAGCTTTGGTGGGAGATAAGAAAATAATAGATAGATGGAGATTAGGCACGACATTGGAGATACAAGTAACCATCGGGATATGGTTAACCGAGAGTTTCTGCGAAGAATTGAAAAGGGAGATGTAATAGCCCATATTTTTAAGCATGTTTTAAGTAATTATGTTTATTAGTTTAACTAAGTCTTAATACCAATGAAAAATTACTTGAGAAACTTGATTTAACTACAATTATGTTAGCGAGGGTTCTAGTAAAAAGAGGTATTGACTAAATGATTTTAAGCTTAAAAAGGACAAAAAAAAAAAAAAAACCATTCTCTCAATTCTCACTCCTCCTCGTGTCATCAGTCCAAGAAGACAGAGCATTAGCTCTCCTTATTCGTGTCAAGCAAGAATTTCTTCCAAGATTTTGTCAATTTGCAATTCACATAAAAAGCTTCTCAATATCACATATCAATTTCAGAAGCAACTTGAAGATCCAAAATTCAATTTCTCATTCGAATTGGTTAAAGAATCAAAACTCCCGATTTCTTTTATCTCTCTTCTGGGTTCGGGTTGTTTTTCGTCTGCCTGCGCTGCTGCTGCTGGCGGTGCGCCGCCTTACTCGGTGTTGCCGCCGTGTTGCGATTACCGCTGCCATTCTTGTTGCTGATGTTGTCCTTCGTTCTTCCATCCCTCCTTTACTTCGTTTCTCTGTTGGTGTGTTGCTGCCGTTGTCCAGTTCTGCTGTTGGTTGTTTGGATCGTAGCTGCATGTTGCTCGCCCTCCTCTCTTGTGTTTTGACTGTGTTGCTGCTCAACTCCTTCATTTCCACTTCTTTATGTTAATGAAGGTATAAACTTAAAACCTTTATTTATTTTCTTTGATTTATATTCCAAATTCAGATTTCTATGGGTTCTATTTTATGATTCTAGAAATTAATTCAGTTCTAAACCTTGGTTTTGATTTGCAAAATCAGCTTGTGGTAGTGTGTTAGAGTTAAAGATTGAATCTTTCCTTTTTGTATAATGGAAGGAAGTTAGAGTATTTCGAAAATAGTTGTTGATTATTAAAGTGATTGAAATTATGGAATTCATGTTAATTAGTATTTGAATGGTAATTGAGTGGAATTTGTGAATGAGATTAGAGGGAGTGAGATGGACTAGTTTCCAAGTATAAGAGTTTATGAGTAGATTCTAATTTGTTGTTGTTGATGAGATCATGGGCATAATTTATGGAGTTCAAGTTGGAGTTGGAGATCAACTCTATGATTTTGAAGGTTGCATATCATTGTTCTTGAGTTTATCTTGAAGTGATTATCGCATTGAGGTAACCTTTATATTCAGCAAAATGTATTTACAAGCCCGTGTATGTTGTAGTTTTAATATAGTATATCGTTTATAGTCATGGCCATGGTTATAGATGCATCTATATGTATGGATTTTGTGGAATATGATTTTCTTCTATTATTGGAATTGTTTGGAAATGTTCTATGTTTAGCTGAATATTATTTGAAAGAAATATCGCGAAAAAACATTGTATTTGTTTTGGCTGGCTTAGCTTAGGAACTGAGATAAAAAGTGGGCAAGGTACAGGTGGAGAAAATGATTCGGACATAAGTTCAGTTAATTAAGACCAGATAAGGTCGAATATTCTGTTATGTTATGTTACGTTATATTCTGCCAAAACCTGTACTTGCCAGCGATTTGTGTTAAGTAATTGAGCTATGCCAACGACATATTTCAAAGGATGCATATGGATTCTTTTCCGAACAATTACCAAGTTTGTTTATTATATGGAAAACGTATGCGAACTAAAATCGCTTTGACGGGCTGAAATAAAGTTACTGAGCTTTCCGCTCATTTTAGTTTTGTTTTTGTTTTGTATTTTCCTCTGTAATTTGCAGGTTACCAGGTTACCGTTGGAGGCTCGGAATGAATCAAAGGAAGAGTTGGATTATTAAGTGTAATTAGATTAATGTTTCAGGAGTTGTTTCTAGAGTATGAGATTGATAATATTCAAGTGCTTATTTGAGGATTAAGTATTCTATTTTCTTTGGGAATCAAATAAAGTATTTTGTAATTTGATATTTGGTTTTGGAGTTGTTTTGTTGTGGGCCCTGACCCACAGGTCTAGGATCGATTTGTTGATTATGCTTCCGCTGCAAGAGAACGTAAATTAAGGTTTATTAAGTGTTAATCGAGATTTGTGAATCTTAAGTGTGATTAGCTAGCAGCTCGGAAGTGCGGGCTGTTACACGAGAAGTCAAAATGGCATTGAAAAACATGGGATTGAAGAGGGCGGAGGGCCCGATGGCATACCTATCGAAGTCTGGAGATGCTGTGGGGAGGGAGGGGTCGAATGGTTAACAACTCTTTTCAACAAGATTTGGGGAAGTAATAGGATGCCATTAGAGTGGAGGAAAAGTACTATCATCCCCTTGTAAAAGAACAAGGGTGACATCCAAGATTATGCCAACTATGGAGGGATCAAACTAACGTGCCATACTATGAAACTTTGGAAGCGAGTTATTGAGCAAAGATTAAGGAGAAGTGTGAAAATCTCGGAGATCTAGTTTGGATTTATGCCTGCGAAATCAAATATGGAAGCTATTCATCTTATAAGATATAAGAAGGATTTACATATGGTTTGCATTGATTTGGAGAAGACGTATGATAAGGTACCTAGGGAAATTCTTTGGTGGGCTTTAAGTAGGAAAGGAATTTCACTGAAATATATGTATGAGGGAGTTAGCACGAGTGTGCGAACTAGTGTTCGAAAGACCGATGAGTTCCCCAATACGATTAGAGTACATCAAGGTTCCGCACTTAGCCCATTTCTTTTTGCTATAGTCATGGACGAATTAACGAGGTCAATTCAAGACGATATACCTTGGTGCATGATGTGTGCAGATGATATTGTGTTAATTGATGAAACAAAAGGAGTGGAGAGTAAGTTGGAATTATGGAGACAAACTTTGGAATCTCGAGGCTTTAGGCTGAGTAGAAACAAGACGGAAAATTTGGAGTGTAAGTTTAGTGGGGTCCGAAACAAAGAGGCAGGGGCGATTACCTTAGATGGGAAGATTCTCCAAGGTTTTGAATTCTTCCATATTTAGCATTTATTATCCAAAAGGATGGGGAATTGGATGGCGATGTGGCTTATAGAATCAAATGGAAGAATGCCACGGAGTTCCTATGTGATCTAGGCACGCCCCGAAGATTGAAGTGAAAATTCTACCGCATGGCAATTAAATCGGTGTTGTTGTACGCCACAGAGTGCCAAGTAGTGAAATATTGTCACGAACATAAGATGAATGTGGCAGCGATGCGTATGTTATGTTGGATGTGTGGGCATACAAGGAAGGATCGCTTGAGGAATGAGATTATTAAGAGGAAAATAGGGGTTACATCAATTGAGTTTAAGATGATAGAGAATCTTTTACGATGGTTTGGACATGTAAGACGTAGACCAAGTGATACCCCGGTTAGGAGGCTGGAAGGGTGGCAAAGAGATAGGGTTGTAAGGAGTAAAGGAAGACCTAAGAAAACTTGGATACAGCAGAGTGGAGGGAGAGAATATATGTTGACTTGTCTTGACTTTATATATCTTCCGTTTTGACCCCTCTTAGTTTACTTTTTGCGTTTTACAAACCTTTTGCATTGAACATTGTTTACATATTCTCTTTCTTAAGGTTTTCTCTAACCTTTTCATTTGTTTTCCCTACAAAGTTGTTTTTTCTCTCTTCGTCTTTTCTTGGCTATCTAGTCTCTACTACTCCCTCCGTCTCTTAATACATTTCCCATTTCTAATTTGGGTACTATTCATAGGTAAAGAAAAATCTCAAAAAAATTCCAATATATAAGATAAAACATAGTCATGTGGGGTCTTGTTTGATTCGGCTCATTGTGTACATTTGCAAAATTAAACTTTTATAATTTTTACTACTATGTGTTGGAGATTTAGAGTATAAAGTAAGGTTTAATTCATGATATGTTTGTTTGAGTTACTCGGTTATGGTGTTGTAACTCAAACAACGTATGAGATATTATATGCTATATGCGAGTCGTGGTTTGTTCGTAAGCTTTGTCATGAGTTTGATGACAAAGGAAATGCTCGCACCTCGCGAGCCCTATCGCACCTTGCAAATCAATGCAAAGATAACAGCAGCGTCTCAACTCGACGAGACAGCAAGTCGTTGCACCTTGCTGGACTGCCCAGCTCGCGACGCGAGGCACGTCACACCTCGCGACGACGTACTGTTACGCGTTGTTCCGTTTAGTTTCTGACGGTTATTTGAAGCTTCACAGTGGTTATTTCGGATTTTCTGAAGTGATATAGCATGGATATACATATATATAGCATGAAGGGACAAGTTAAGAAACTCTCTCTTTCATGTTTGGACAAAACTATCAAGATCAAATCTGAAATTCTTCATCATTACAAATCTCTCAAAAAAACTTGTTTCCATTTGATAGTGTTCACAGTAAGCGTGACCATTGTTCTTCCTTCTTTGTATCTCGAAGGTGAATTCCGTGTAACCCGTGCTATGCGAATAGGGTCGAAATATTACTTTTGGGAAAGTGTTTCGCGCCTAGAAGATTGCTATCTTGTGACCTTTGTGATTCTCGTAGTTACTCCAACATTGTGTAATTAAAGATAATAATGATATAAAACGTGCATTGACAAACGTGCATTGGAGAAATAGGAAATCTATTTAGATTTTAGGGACGGCGGGAGTATATGATATTTTCAATGTATTTATTTTATTTATCTATCCTTACATTTTTCGTCTTTAACTTTTCTTCTTTTTCTTACCCCTTATGTTATTTTTATTTACTTTTTTTTCTTCTTGTTTTACTTTTATCAATTTCACTTTCTCCCTCTTCCTTGTTTATTCTTTTTAACTCCCCGCTCTTTTCTTGTTTCATTGCTCATGGTGACGATTTCCTATGACGATTTCATGTTAGCCGACCCCAAATCATTTTGGGACTAAGGCTTTATTGTTGTTGTTGTTCAAATACAAATATACAATGGCAATCAAGAGTGAAATTTAATTGATGAAAATCTTTATGGTTAAGCAATTTGGTTTAAATCAACATTGGAACTAGTACATTCTACATGAGCACAAGGACAGTTCAATTCTAACGATGAGCAGATATGTGAAATTACAGAGTAAGATAGAAAGTTAAGACGAAAAGAGTAAGAATAAAAGAGGAAATTATGTCAAGAAGTGCTTAAATCAGATATACTTCAAGGCCAGAAGAGAACTCAATGTTGGTGAAGGGAATATGGCGTTCACTCGTTCAGAAAGAGTATACGGCTATACGCTATGGGAAAGGGAACAAGGGAACTTTGATCACATATTAAATATTGCTAATGTAGGGAGTAAATTAAGATGTAGACTAAAATCTATGAGATCTCAACATGAAAAAAGGAAGTAAAATTTCCATTTCCAGTGAAGAGTAAAATAAGGTAGTTCTGGACCACATCCTCAACATATGAATGATGTAGTGTACTAGTACAGTACTATGTTTCCTTTAATTAAAATAATACATCTTGAAACATAAAAGCATCGCATTGACTAAACCAACTCCAGAAAAGTCACTGTTATGAAAGTCTGGAGGAAGCAGAAGACAAGAAGAAAAAGTAGATGGGCACCCAAATGAGCACAAAATATCCCAAAAATATACCCTTCAACCTAGGCCGTCTAATATCTGATATGTAATTTCAGTGTGCAATAGAAGATCAAAACAGATCCTAATTGTAACTTCCAATCCATAAAGTCCGCAGAGGGTATACACAAACACAGATAATATAGATTAATACTTGTAAGAAAAAACTTAAAACATCATATTGCAACTAACCTGTTACCATGGCAGAATATTACACAAGGTAGGATTTTCCCTTATGAACTCACTATAAGGGTGTAATGGCTGCATTCAAGACCATTGCCTCGGCTGTTATTAATCTGCAAACACAGATTGGCATAGTTTAGTTTAGCCTGGTTGAGAATCAGAAAAGTAACTAAAATTCATAGTGTTCACTGTTCACTACTCAGCACAAATGTATATAGCTATTCAAGAAAAATCGAGGGACAAATGAGCAAACCTATTGAATCAAGCCTCCCTTCTTTCTAATTTCATCTCCAAGTTGGCATTTATCAAGGGCCCAACAGCATAGTTTTCATCTCCAATTTCTTTTGAAAGGCAAGCACTCTGATCTATAGACGCCAGAACCATGAACAACATAGTTTAGCGGACTATTTCGATCATGCCACTTCAAATCCAGCAGAAAATGTATGAAACTTATTTATCTGAAAGTTTTTCTATGCCATTCTGTAAAATTATCTCAAAAATTACTGGAATGGCCAAGGAGAAGCAGGGGAAACATGAAGTACTCGACTATGATCCATCCACTTGGAGTAGCGCAAAAAAATGACATTGGAGCATGGGAAATGCAAGAATGCATCTTACTGAATAGTAAAGTAGCTATCTTGTATGCAGCAGTCAAAAGGAGAGTTGCCCTTGCTAGGACAAAAAAAGCACTTCCAATCAGCAGCAGGTAATAACTCCAATTGGTGTGTGACATATATCACAGTCTTGGATACTAAAAGGCCATGTAGACATTCCTGCAAGGACATCCATGAAAATACACAATTAACTAGCAACATGGATACTGTAATCAAACGTACAGTATCCAAGGATCTATGATCCCCGCAGAAAGAAAGTAACCAAATGTTAAGAGAAAATTGCATACTTAAATCAACTAACTGAATCTAAAGACCAAGGGATTCTACAAAGCACACTTCATCCCTACTGTACACATAATGACATAGTTTGAATTTTGTAATGCCTACAGACATTCTGTATACGAATCCTTATGTTGGGAAAACACCTATCTAAGAGGGTCTTCAAAAGAGCAGACAGTCAAACAGGTAGAGATAAAGAAAGTTTCCAAAGAATTATGAGGAGAAGTGAAACAAGATCCTTAAAACAGAGGAAAAATTGATAAAAACAATCCCAACTATGAGTGACCTTTAAACAGACCCAACTGTCGATTAACTAAAGATGAATGTTTTCTTGGTGTTATTCTGGATTTTGTGTGCTATGTAGTGATGAAGTGATGATTGATAAACTGATTTACAAGAAATATGTAATTAAGTTAAGTATCAGACACTATCTAGAATTAATTTGAAGGTTTTGATTCAGTATTGCGTGATCTAAGTATATAATGTTATTATTTGAGGAGTTAGAATTTGGTTATGGATTATGATGGATAGATTGAGTAGTTAGACTCAATTTGGTATTAATTTAACTTTCTACTACTATGATAAATTGAACTGTATTACAGGTTTCATGATGGTCTTGTTGAATTAAAACCAAACCATTTATAAAACTTAGTTTAACTATGGGGTTATTGTGTATTGTTATTGGTAAGGATGGATTAAGAGAAGTTACTTAGTCCTCGTGAGATTTTGTGTTCCTTGCTAAAAGTTCTTATTGAATCTCTCAATGAGTTTCTATGCAGAGATGTATTTTGTGAGATCTAGAGTGTAAAAAGATTATCTTCAATACTCATAAGTTTATAAGTTCATTATGTTTAGTACTGTAGAGCATGTTATTGTTAGATACCTTGACTTACTTGAAATAAACATGAAAAGTCATAGAATTTGTATTCATGTATCCCTGAATTAGAGTGACTGACTTTAGAATATTTACCTATTCGAATTGAGATGATATGTTGACGTTTAGATACTTTATGTAGTATGTGATATCCATTATTCCGTCTTTGACTTAGACCATACCATCCTATAACGAGTTAAGAACCTATGGAAGGTACATTAGCAGGCTATTATGAGAATTAGTTTCGAGTTGTATTATGTTTAATGATGGTTGAACATATGAATTATATTGGTTAATAGACCACAAGAGTGGGTATGTTATGGATTGAATTTGTTGGCTATTTCTCATTTACTTGGAACAGATATGGATTTGTATAGAATTGATTTGGATTGAAATACTACCTCCGTATCAAATTAAATGCAACAGTTTCTAAAAATGGTTGTTTCAAATTAAATGCAACAATTTCCTCCTTTCTATTTTTGGTATGATTTTTACCCCTGAAATTACCAAAATATCCTTATTATAAAAAACTAAGACACATATTATACTACCCAAATCAAATTAATTACAAACATAATCAAAATTAATCAACCTAAACATAACCCCTCTCTCTCTTCAATACCACCTTCACTCACCACCCACCACCATTTCTCTCTCCTCCATGCTCCCATCTCCATGACTCCATCCTCCTACCGTCTCTCTCCTCCATCTTCCATCACCATTTTTCTCTCCTCCACCACCACCACCATCATCATCACCAACAACGCCGGCCACCATCACATATTCACATCCACCTCCTCCTCTAATTCCGCCAGTCAACGTCGCAACACTCTCCTCCAAAACCAGCCAGCAACCTATAGCCTCTAGCCCAGCCAGACCACCTCTTCTCCTTCTCTTCGTCGCCTCTCTCTTTGTGGTTTTTATTGAAGCAATTGCGGGTTTATGTCTGGACGGATTGTAAGAAACCTACTGTACATACCCTTGCCTGAGATTATGATGTTGTTATCACAACCTTTAGCCGGCTTTAAAGGGACGAATTTAACCATGAAAGTTCCAGATCTGGAACTTTTATGGTCGAGTTCCGCCGGAGAAAGTTGCTGAAAATAAGAGGGAATAAAGTTGCCGGAACATTGATGCTGGAGTGGAGGTGCAATGGTGTTGGTGTTGGAGTTGGCGTTGAAGGGGCACAAGGGTTGAAGGGGTTTGGCAGGGGTTTAAAGGGGGTTGGCAGCAGGTGCGTTTATGGCTTTGGCAGTGGTGGTGGTAGGATGTGGCTGTAGTGGTGGTTAGGTGTTGGTGGGGGCAGCAAGAAGTGGTGGTAATGGCAGCAAGAGTGGTGGTCGTGGTAGTAGAGTGGTTGTGGTTGTGGTGGTGGTGATGGTGATGGCAGCAGGAGTGGTGGTTGTGGTAGTAGCGTGGTTGTGGTGGTGGTGATGACAGTTTGAGTGGTGGTGTTAAGTAATGACAGTGGTGGTGATGGCCAGCTTTCTCTCTCCACTTAAACATAATCACATGCCCTCACCTTTTCTTAATCCCACCTTAAGAAATTTTGCCTATGAGTCCGTGTCATCCCAATTGTTGCATTAAATTTGATACGGAGTAAGTACATAGAATGAACTACAATGTTAGTAAACAGATTGATTAACTCTTGTGATTCTGGAATCTTGATAATATTGTCGATTTGATCGATACATAAGAAGGTTGTTGGTTATTTGATCATTGTGAAAGAAAAATTGCACCTTTGTTGCTCTTGATTTCTTAAAAGATATTAATAGTGGAAAATGAAAGATTACATGGACTAACTATTGGGAATATAGATGTTTTGTTATATTATCTTTGCCCGAATTGGGAAGATATTGGATTGATTGATATTCGCCGTATGTGGCAAGATACTAAACCGTCCTCTTCTCTAGCGTGGCCGACCGAGTCTCCCGGGTCACATAAAAGCTTGAGTTGAGGGGTGTGCACACTATAGGTTATTGGCCATTGAAATTATTGGTAAACCGGTCGGGGCTCCCGGGTTTACATTATGATCGGTCGAGACTCCCGCGTTTATTGTTTGCTAATTACTGGGTGGGCCGGGGCTCCCGGATCCACTCTGACTTTCTCTGTGGATTATTTGATAACTCTTGTTCAATGCAATGATCTTTGGACTTGATAATTATTGATATTTATTCCACGTCAGATAATTACTCAATCGAACAAGTATGATGAATGGTTGTTGGTTTCTAATAATGTTCAATCTTCTTGTTGTGATAGTAATAGCTTGATTTAAAATATAATAATACCTCGAAGGAATAATTAATTGCCTTGTGATTGCAGTGTTGAGTTTTATACGTAATTCTATTTTACTTAATTCAGGATTCTGTGACTCGATGTGAAACATAAGGATCATTAACTTCTAAGTATAATTGATCTGGCTTTGATATATGAAGACTTTGGTGTTTCTATTATTTTGCATGGATGTAGATGGACATAGAAGTTTAAGAAGGGAACTTAAGATAAGAATATAATGAGAATTTGAGCTATACTTTTATCTTTTGAAATATATATTTCGATGCTTTTATCTTTTGAAATAAATATATGTTTTTGCTTGGTACTCAACTTTTGCTGACGTGTTGTATTTGCTTTTGTTTGTGGTTCTTGGTCTTTCTCTTTTAGGGTTGAACCTGTGATGACCCATATACTTTGTATTATGGTGAGCAGTTGATACTAGAGCAGGTTTATTGTTGGATTCGCGATGTTTAAGGTGAGGACGGAAATTCTTAGAGGAACTTTGTATTCGAAGAGCTTCAAATGTAAATTGTATTTGGGTTTAAATACATATTGGTTATATTATTCTTGTTGAAGTTTTGGTTCAAGATCTCTTAGATTGGTTTGTAATATTGAGTAGTTTCATTGGGTTTGATTCCCTCTTGAGACGATTTCTATGAAAGCGTCGATAATTTGGGTCTTGAGATTGAGAATATTATATTTTATAGAATTTGTAAACAGGTTTAAATTATTTCCCATTTTTGGGCTGTAAGGAAACTCTGCCGAAATTTTGAGTCAAGTTATGAGATTATTGTACTAAAGTATTTATTATCTGATTTTGAAGATCGGGGTATTACACCCTTCCAGCCTCCTACTTGCTCTTTGTCTTACATGTCCAAACCATCTTAAACGATTCTCCATCATCTTAAACTCAATCATGTAACCCCTGCTTTCTTCCTAATAATCTCATTCCTCAATCGACCCTTTCTTGTATGCCCACACATCCCTTTCATAAAATAAAATTTTTTACAAACTTGCACATGTCTGATGTTTAAAGGTCATGTGACACCATGTAGCAACTTAAAAAGTAACCATGACGTTCTCAGGATATTTGTTACATGGCTTGTGTTACAGGCTAGCTTTATTAATAGGCATAACACTTGTTTCTACAAAATCGCATTACTTTTTACTCCTGTGATTTTTAAGATTGTAAGAGTCTAATAAGCCAATCATGGGAAACTCATCTCACTATGTGATATCTCTTAATCTTTACAGTTTGTCCAGGTAGCTACAGCTAGTCAGCTCTTCATTTCTTAATTCTTATGCAATGGACCTTTGGTACTCTCAGTTGTAGAAGTTTAATAGATAACTAGATAAATAGAGTTAGATTTGTTTCTAGGTAGGGGTCAAGGTTAAGTAAGCAAGGAATATTCCACTATATAGAAGTTTACCGGATAACTAGAGTTAGATTTCTTTCTTGGTATGGCTGAAGGTTCCAAACTCAAATCAACATGTCACTCAGCAAACAGAAATTTCCCAATAATCGGGTTCATGACCTTGGGTCAGTAACAAGTCTAACAACTAACAAGACGTGCAAGAACAACAAATTACCATCTCAAAATAAATGTCTCACTCAACATTTAATATGCCCTTAAGTGAAGCATGAATTAATTATGGCAATCATGATGCCTAGATCATAATGTTCATTATCTATCACATATTAGAAAAAAAGGCAAGAAAATCTATACATAAAAACAATCTAAATGAGAGAAAATAAGAGAACCAAACCCAGAATTATTATGAGAATAGAGTGCCCACGGTTGAGGTTATTGTGGGTCAAAAGGCGAGACTAATATAAGAGATGGTGAGAATTTTGAATTATACATCACACACAACGACAAGCAATGATGATTAGTATAAGAATTTCCAAGGAAAGTATCCGACATATCATAGATTTCTTGTCACATTTAGTCCTCTATGTCAAAAGAACTGCTTTTGTCATCTTTCATTTAACTATTTCCAATCAAAGTTTTCAATCTATAACACCTTAAAGTGCTATATTTTTGTTAGAAACTCATGCTCAACTAATGTACCATGACAATAATATACAAGCAGACTCAGAGGGAGAGTTGGTAGTTACCTCTAGTAGCCAAAGACATGATCTCTCAGCAAGGACGAACACCAAGGCCTTCTTTGATGCTTCATGACTCTACCAACAATATTAAACTCTTTAAGCTTTAATTAGATACAGGCATACAGCATTCATTAAGCTAAATGCGTCTCATTTCCATTCCCCTCATCTAAAAGCAATGATGAATCATAGCCCGGAGAAAATGGGAAAATATCACAAGACAGGGGAAAGCCAACCATCAGGTTGGACAAGACAAAAGCTTCAGTCACAAACCTAAAAGAGCTTTTAAAACCTCAATTACACAAGATAATATGAACAAGAGAGGAGCTTATCCAAGGTTGAACTGAAAGAGCCTAATGTCAAGAAATGTATAAAGTATTTCCATTACCAATGCGGAAAATTTAACAAACTATAAAAATAAAAAAATAAATAACAAAGAAAAAGTCTGGCAAGCACAAAATATAAAAGCGAAAACATCCAGACATGAGACGATTGGTAAAAGAAATCACATAATAGGACTTCCTGAATGAGAATCATAATCATAACTCCAAGCAAAAATCCATTTGAAACCTTAAAGAATTTTCACAAAAACTCCAATAAAACTCCCCACAATTTCAAAATCAAACAAAAAAAGTATTGTTTCTTACATTTCCATATCACTGCCTACACGTTCCTTTTCTGAAACCCTGTCCTCAGGAGGTTCTACTTTGAGTTGTTGGTGTTTTCCTTGTTGTTCTTCTAGTTGCAAGTTGCTATGTAATTTGTCAAGAATCCTCCAAGTAACAGCATCTGGAGATAACCCATTCTTCCTCATCTCCCCAACAAGCTGGTAAGCTTGACTCTTCAAACCCAACTTACAAGCGCTGTCAATTAAAATGTTATAGTTGAAAATATTAGGCGATACCCCACAATCTACCAGCTCATATAAGAAGTCACAAGCCTCGTCCAACCTACCCAACCGACAAAGTCCTTTTAAAACGGAAGCATAAACAAAATTGTCATGAATCTTTGAGGGCCATACTATTTCATCCCAAAATCTTTTGGCCTCATCTAAACGACCAGCCTCACAAAGCCCACCAAGTACTATAGTATATGTAGTGCTATCAGCATCTACACCTTGTGTTACCATGGCTCTGTAGATCTCCATGGCTTCATTAGCCTTCTCAAGCTTGAATAAACCTTGAAGTAAAACATTGTAAGTCACAACACTAGGCTTGAGATGCCTTTCAGGCATTTTCTCATGCAACAGAACAAGAGCTTCTTTCATTCTCCCGGCATTCAATAAACCACCAATTACCACCGTAAAAGTTACGGCATCAGGATCACAAAATTTACCCAGCATCATATCATTATATATTTCTATAGCGTCTTGAATCCTTCCCATCTTGCATAACCCATTAATAACAGTATTAAGAGTGATCACATCAGGCTTACATTGTGCTCGCAGCATAGAGACAAGTGTATTTAGGAGCTCTATTGCATTATTAGTAAGGCACAGAGCCTTGATATAAATATTATAGATTCTAGTCTGGTCCAAAGTTTTCAATTCAAGAACACATTGCAGAACCTCCTTCGCCTTGGATGTATCACCATCTTTACAAAGACTTTCTACCAAGATATTATATGTATACTCAGATGGCACATAGCCAAATGCAACTCCTTCTTGAAATAGTTGGAAAGCCCTCATACATCCCCCATCCTTGCTTAATCCGTGAATTATAGAATTATATGCTGCCCCGCTTGGTGTAAACCCTCTTTTTCTCATTATGTACACTATCCTTGAAGCTGCGTGATGCCTACTGGCTCTGCATAGAGAATCAACCATTTGAGCATACGCAAATTCCTCAGAAACACTTCTACCTTGAGGCATATCTTCAGCAATTCCAAAAACTTCATGAAAAAGTCCTTCCCTACACAAACTATTCACAAGGTTGGCAAATGCTGCACAATTAACAGATGGGTCATCATCTTTTCTCATCTGCTCCCAAAGCTGACTCATCAAGTCCTTCCCATGCTGTGCATCACAGCTCCGCAAAACACCACCAAGCAAAACACTATAAGTCAACGAATTAGGTGCTACACCCTTCTCGGACATTTCATCGAAAAGCTTATATGCAGCACCAATTTCACCATACTTACAATACCCGTTAATCAAAGTAGTGTAAGAAACAACATTTGGACAATTCCCCCTATAAATCATGTCAAAAAAAACTCTGTGAGCTACAAGAGGCTCCAATAACTTGCAAAATTGATCAATTAAACGGTTATAGCTCATCAAAGAGGGAATGAACTCGGGGTTCACACTGAACAAACTACGAACCAAATGAAACGTAATATGTGGAGTTCGGGAATCAAGTAAACGAGCAATGAGGATATTGCAAGTGCGCTCATCTGGGGTGAATGGAGAGGCAATGAAGAAGAGGAACCGTTGATGAGCCTCGGCGTAGCGTTGGGACCAACAAAGGGCATGGATTATACTGCTGAGATTTTGAGAGTCCGGACGAAAGCCTCGAAGGCGGAGACAATCCAAGAGATGAAGGGCCTCATCAACATTTCCATCAATGGCACATAGCTTATGAATCTTTCTCATCCAGAATTCCCTGTTTGCTATGCTTTCACTTTCGAAGTTTTCGTCCTCCTCCACTTGTTTAACTTGTCTTTGGGTTGTTGTATAACTTATGGATCTTGCTGTGTATTTTTTCAGGAAGGAGATTATGAGAGATGAATGAACTAGTTCTTAGCCATTTCATTTGCTTAGGAAATTTTATTTCGAATAAGCAAAAGCTAAAGCTCATATTATAAAGAACTGAAAATAAAATAACATAAATTCATAAAAAACACAAGCACAAGCCATAAGAGAACAAGGCAAGAATCTGACCTTTTCTCTGAAATTCTAATTTGGGTTTTGGTTTTAAGAGATAAACCCCAGTGAAGACTTGCTTCATAGCTGTTTTCATTTCTTCGCATAAACAGAAATTGTGCTGGATTGTCAAGATTCCAAATGCACGCTTGCCTGGTAAGACCAGAATGATGGATTTAAGGCTTTAAGCTCAATGCAAATTCTCTGAGAGCTAAAATTGTGATAGCTTGTGTCGACGGTTAGAAAAATCTGATAGCAATATCAATCTTTTCATTCAATAAAATTTGATACTAAAGTTTGGAATGAAAAAAACACATGCTGCCAAATAAAGGTAATATTGATTCGGCAGTCAAATAGGCTAAAAATTTCACCAAAATCTGCACATCTAAATTAGAACCTAACTTTTTCCATTTTCATTTTGTTCTTTTACATTTTCTACTCATTATTTATACCAATAAGTGTCTTTTCTTTTAGCCTCTTCAGAAATTGTATTTGTAGGTTCTTAATTTGATTATTCTTAGAAAATATGAATGATGGCCCATATACTTTGCAGTAGTAGAGAAAAAATTCACCGTATTGGTTCATAAATTGATATTTCAACTATAATAAATCACCAGACTAATTAATAGTTCCTCCGTTATTTTTCTATTGCAACATATCTGGTCAAATTTGACGAATTTTGAATGTGTATTTATTCAAATGTAATCAAAATTAATTATCAGGTGAGATATTGTTAGATACTCCCTCCGTTTTCTTTTGTTCCTATTTTTGGAATCTTTGTGAGAGGAAATTGGTTGAGGTAGGAAGAACTTTCAGAAACGGAGGGAGTACATCTCAATTAGACTTACTTATTGGGTGGGTAGGTGCGGTTTGTTACCGGGGCGGGTCTTCAGTGGGCCACCTGAAATTGTTGGCGGGTCAGGCTAGGCTCAGGGTCAGGGTCAAGTCTAAAAAAAAGTGGGTTGCTAACAGGCCACCTCAAAAGCGTATTTTTACATGGAATAACATATAAGCAACTTACAATCACAAGTCTTAATTTGACTAGAAAAAAGGCAAAAGTGTGTATGATGGGGTATTGTCATGTTTCTCCCTGCTCTTCAAGTACTACTGTACTCTGCCAAGTCTTAAAATTTGGCTAGTTTTTCTATTGTTTCCATACAAAAAATAGAGCTACTGATGAGCTTAAATGTCACGTACAGTAATTGATCAGTAATTGACTAAGTGAATTCAAAATAAATTTCAATAGTAACTCAAAATGCCAATATAGCCGCATAGAGCAGCAATGCCAAGTCCAATACCTCACCAAGTCAAAGTTCATTCCACTAACATACTAAACTAAATCAAGTCCAAGCTGTCCAACAATACAACCTCAAATCTAAATCTGAACATTAACATTAAAACTTCAAGTTTAACTAGTTATCAAAAGCTAATATTTAGCACGAATTGCAGAAAATAACACAAGCACTATTGCAGCACGTTAGCAAGTAATCCAATCAGGTGCAAATTTGTCAATTTTATTAGTAAGCCTCAATATTTAATTCAAAATTATAGCCCACATTGCAACAATTAATCAAAAGCTCTAAAATTTAACAAAATCATAAACCCTAAAAACGAAGCTATTTACCAATGGAGAAAGAAATTTACGACAGCAAAAATGGAGAATCTTACCTTCTTAATGGAGAATCAAAGTCAAAAGAGTGCGATTGCGAAGTTTGTATAAAATCAATCTTCAAAATTTGCCGGCGTCACAAAATCTTCAATTTGATCAACGTTTGTGCCTTTGTGGTTCAGTAATCTTACCATATAACACTGACTCACTGAGTATTGAGTTCATTCCTCGTACACCAATGTCTACTAATTGCATGGTACACCAAAACTAATTGAAACTCTAGTTATTAGTACATTTTGCTCATTTGGTATTTTAGGTAAGTAATAAGCAAATAAATAGTTTTAGTTGAATATTTTTGAAAGAAATTTTAGTTACTGTATATCATGCTCACGATATTTGAGGATTTCCCTTTATTCCATCAAGTGAGTCCCTTTCATCTTACCTTTGAAATAAATAAATAAAAACACCTACATATAAGATAAAATTTGTATCATTATTATATTTACTTTTTTTAGATTTCATATTTGATGTGTAGACCAACTTAGTGTGAATAAATATTTATTCGATACATACAGTGGTGGACTATGCATGGCCCCAGTTGGTCATGTGACCAACCATTAATTTGAGGGAATTTCTTTTTTCAAAACTCTCTCTCCTTGACGGACAAAACAAACCTGAACACTGCCTCTCTCTCACGTCTCTTCTTTTCTCCTTTAACCTCAAGGTTCTCAACTAAAATTCTTGAATTTTTTTTACATGAATCTCCTTTTTCTTTCAAATCTTCAAATAAAATGATCATCTCGCCTTGATCTACCGACTGATACCCGTTTTACCATATTTAGAGATAAAAAATTATCATTCAAAACCCTAGAATTTGGGGAAAAACTTGTGTGTTGGTGATTCAAAATCAAAAAGTTGTGTTTTCTCTTAGACTCCAGGTTGTTTCTTCTCAAGATTGAGATAGAGAATGCTTCAAAGGCGCCGACTTCTTGGATCGAAATTCTTCAGATCGAACAAAAACACGAATTTAGATCGAATAAGAAGTTGAGAATAGAGAAAGCTTGATGTTCGTCACTATGGTGAAACTCGGTGAAGTTCTTCTTCTTCGAATCGTCCTCTTGAATCTCCTATTTTTCGCAGGTTTTTCAAGTTAGGGTTTTCGTTTTGCGTAATTTTCTTGAAATTAGATGAGTTTGATTCGAGAATTTTGGATTTGTTGTTAAATTAATTGATTTGATTGTTGATTTGGTGAAGGAATTGGAGGCCTCATCGTCATGGACTCTTGGAGAAGTCGATTTGCAACAACCATGTATAAGTCAATTTGATTGAAAGCATAATTTCCTTGAAATGCTAGAAGCATTTGTGAAAGACAGTGGTGGTGCTCACCCTTTCTTTGCCGCCTATTCTGAAGTCTTTTTGAGGTAACCCATTCTAATTTGAGATTTAAAATTTTCTATTAATTGCTTGTTGTTGAGTACTTGATTATTTGGCTTAATTGATTGTTTGGTGAATTCACCAAGTTTAATCTATATGAATTATAATTTGAAGATGTTTGAAATCTATTATTTGTTATATAGAATTAGGCTCTCGAATGAATGTTGTAAACTTGTAATTAGTATCAAATTGTTTGAAAATGAAGATTGGAGTTTTTTTAATTACTATTATTGTTTATTAGTAACAAATGACAAGATTTAGTATGTTAGTATTGTATTTGATTTAAAAATTGATTGAATCTTTGATAATTATCATTTATCAAATCTCATAGTTTGACAAATTGCTTGTTTAATCTAATATAAATTGTAATTTAAATTTCGGAAGGAAAAGAAAAAATACACAACATATTTCATGTTTTTCTACTAAAAGTCGTCTTGAGGCATATAATAATTTCAAAGTACCATTTGTTTCATTGGATTTAAATATGAATATTTGTTACTTTAAAAATGGAACTTTTTATGAAACTTTTTGTAATGCACTGGTTATAGTTGTAATATGGTTCGTGGATGATGGACGGTGGAGTGACCAACCATTCTTAAAATCCTAGATCCGCCACTGGATGCATATCCAAATGGTGTTTTTTATTTAAGCCATCTCAATATTTACACTAAATTTTTTAAATATTTATTCGATACATATCCAAATGATGTTTTTTATTTAAGTCATCTCAATATTTACACTAAAATTTTGCACATGCCATCTCCTATTTTGTGTTTTGTAGTCTTTTTTTGGCGATAAAAATGTATTGTAGAGGTAGAGACAGAGATAGAGACAAGAAAGGGAAAAAGAAAAACTTTGTATTGAGTTCTCATAAAAGAGGCATGAGGAGGAAACAAGAGAAGATCATTACAATATATAAGAGTTTTCGCTATTCATCGTCGTGCTTTTTCATAGTAATGCCCTGTATTTTAGTATAATAATACAAGAGTTTTCACCTCATTCTCCATACCTTCCTTTCCCTTTCTTCATAAAAACCCCACCATGTAAAACACATACACATGATAAATACTTTAGTCAATTCGTTATATTTTCCTTTCCTAAAACCCCATCAACACATGTGAAATATTATAGTCCATCCAATATATTTGTCATTTTAGTCCACTTTCTGTAAATCGGTGTTGACCACCATTCAACAACCAGCGGACACTTTTGTTTAGCATCATGTCAGCCAATGTAAGTTTTGTTTTCGCCTGAAAACTAAGATAGCGTCTACTGTGGAGTGTGGACACTTTACTAAAGGACCAAGTGTTCACAGTAGACAACAGTCATCCGCCCTAGACGCCTAGTCATGCGATTAGGCTCTTAGGGTAGAAGCATGACCACGGGACTAGGCATCTAAGTTGGAGGCTTGTGTTAAAAACTTTTTTTTTTTTTGCCTTTTATGTGAACATGATATTAATGTGTATAGTTTGAATAAGTAAATGTTTTTCATGATTTATTGCTTTTATAATGATATTTTTTGTTTTAGATGTATAAATGATAGGAATTACCTGTGAATTTTGTTATTTTATTAATGGATATTTGTAGTCTCTGATTTTGATAATATATTAGATGTAATACTTTTAATTAGTTGAAAATATAAATATATAATAGAATATATTTTGATGTGCATATATTTTGAATAGTTATAACTTTTACCTGAAAAAAATTTACACTCATTTTTTTTAGCCTGAAAACCAAGCAAGGCATCCACTTTAGACTCCTGGTCCTGTGGTTAGGCGCCTACGATAGACGCCTGGTCCTGTGGTCAGGCGCAATAGACGCCTGACCACAGGACGGCGCGTCTATGATGGACACTAGACTTCAAACCAAATTAAATTTTCAACCTATTTTTTCAGTAAATATGATATTAATGTGTGTAATTTGAATGAAGTTAATGCTTTTCATCTTTTATTGATTTTATAATGACATTTTTTTTGTTTTAGATGTATACATGATAAGAATTACTATTGAGTTTTTGCTAGTTTATTGATTTTGTTAGTCTCTAATTTTGACATATAATATATTAGATATAATTATTATAAATAGCTGAAAACATATGTAAATAATGATAGAATATATTTCGATGTTGATTAATAGGTTCCATACTCGAGTAATGATGGAGACGGTGTTAATTATAGTTATAGATTTAGAATAAGGGAAGATTTCTTGATGTTGAACACACATATAACTATGTTACCCAATTGCAATTAGCACAAGATTTGAATTAGTTAGAGACACGTACTATAATAATATTGGGGATCCCCGTAGGTTGTATGTGAAACAATTTCGAAGGACAAGATATAATAGACAACAGGCGGACTAGTGGTCTCGATGATGATGTCAAACAAATGGTTCGCCAAATGGTTGATGCTGAGACGGCGCCTAGAAACATACAAGCTGTTATAATATAGGCATACCCACATCTTCACCAAACGATCAAACATGTTTACAATGAAAGGTACTTTTACAAGATGGAAGGGTGTGAAGGACGGACTTCAATTGAACAATTTCTACACCTTACTAGGATAAAAAAAATTACGTGCCGTGGACGTTAGAGGACAATAATCATGTGATTACTCATGCTTTCATAGCTCATCGTCTTTATACGAATGCAATTCGTACATATCATTAGTTGGTTGGTAGCAATTTAACATATAAACGTTAACGAATCGATGGGTTATGTCTTTCGTTGAGCTGTTGGGTGTGTCACCACAAACATGAACTTTATCATCGACTACGCATTGGTGGAAGGTTCTCTATGCAGACACAGAGGATGAGTATGAAACCGCATTGGCAGCATTGAAAAGCGCTTGCATGGACTCCATATGTTATTTCGAACAAGACAACGTGGTTGAATCCTCATAAAAACAAGTTTGTGAAAGCATGGACCAATAACGTGCTGCATTTTGAAAACACAACCACATGTAGGGTTGAGAATGCTCATTCGGCTCTGAAAACTTGGCTACAAATTTCTACTTTGGCATTGGATACACTATGGAGACGTGTTGATTTGTTCTTAGATGGCCAAATGATCAAGATCAAAGACAACTTAGAGAAATCTAGGTGCAAAATTGGTAGGGAGCGTATGATAGAACCTTTTTCAGCATTTGGTTGGGCATGTTTCACATTACTACCTCGATATGCTAAAGAAGAAAAATACTAAACAACAGAACTTAGGAGTTGGGTTTTTTTATTATTGTGGTTGCTGGCTTTTGTCTATGTTTGCTATACTATGTGCATGTGCCATACAGAACGCTTGCAACAATTATGGAGGCTTGTACCTTGAACATATCCATCCTTTGTTTAAGACTTTGGTCATGGGAGATGGTGTAAACGCGGTAGATTATGTTAGTCCATTGTGATCAGGATATGGAATACCTTCAAGACTTACTTACCGAACTATCTGAGTGTGATCTGGCCATTAGGAGAAACATCTCAAACCTTATTTGTCAGCAGTTACATCCGGAGGATGGAGGCATTTAGGAGCCTAATATAGTTACTTCTAAGAGGACATGGTCATGCATATACGACTCAACAATATCTAAGTTTCGGAGCTGACACCGGACATCCGACTCAACAATACGTGCTCCGAGGAACAGCCGACACTGGACACGTACCATATAGTGACCTATCAATCTACATGGTATTGATACAATCTAATGCTCTACAAATATGTAAAAGATGATCAAACCCCTTACCCCCAGGCCAAATATCCCATTAAATTGTCGAAGATGATTTCTACAGTTGCTCTTATGGGAATTATCTTCCTAATACGGTAAAGCCAAAACTAAGAAAAATGCTTACAAATCCAAGCCTGTAAGAGCGTGAGGCAACCACATCTTTGTTGAATCAGCATGGGTCGCTATACCAAACTGCATGTATAGGCACGCTAATGTAGTCGCGCCACAAGAATACCAACCCACATCCTTGGGTGAATCAGAGAAAAATGGCAGAGGTTGAGGAGGAACTTTGTTACCAGTCTTATCAACGAAAAGGGTAGCACCTAGGAGTATGAGAAGCAAACCTCGAAATGGGTGGACCTCAGTTCGAGCGGGGCTCGAACATCTCTCAATCAAAGAATCTATGAAAACATCACTACCAGATCACTGAGCCTTCAAAAAGACGTTCCTCTCCATCCAAAAAGCTCTACATTTAAACTCCTCAAGTCCTCCTGTACACACAAAATAGTGTCTCCACATGTCATACTCAATGATGAAACATATTGTCGTCCTAATTAGTTCGGTCCATAAGAAGAGCGATTTGAAAAGCTAAGCTCGAAATCGTTTTAAGAAACTAAAGTTTATTTATTATTTTAAATAACTCTGAACCCACTTTTAAGAGCCGAATTAATTATTCATGACAAGTAATTGTATTTTCAAGCCCACTTTCATCAAGGCCAATTAATTATTCTTGAAAATTAATAATATATCCTAATTAAATTCAAAGATATTTCGAAAATCATATTTTTATTCCTAAAGATAGCTGATTTCGGACTTCAAAGGATAAATTTTATCAGAGATAAAAATTAATCTTTAAACGAACGACAACCGCTCAGATCTGCGTTGCGTCAAGCACCCTAGGATGCGTTGACGCAACACAGAGACTGTTTACAAAACGAAGAAAAGCAAAAGTAGCCTACATTGACGCAAGGGTGTTGCGCCAATCGCAAGCCTCATGTGCCAAGCGCATGGGCCATACGTCGAAAGCACCAGCCTTGCGCCTAGCGCAGGCTACATTCTTATCCTTCGCGTGATTTTCGGCCTCATTTCTCTCATAAATAGCCTTGTTTCAACGAACGATTTTCCGGGACTTTCACATACATTTTGACATATACTTTCCTACGAACTTTCATATACTTAGATACTATCTCATACTACAAAAAAACATTCAAACTTATATTCAAACATACTCAAACTCCATTGATTTCTATTCAAATGTCATTCAAGCTTCAAGATTGCTCCTCTTGCGGATCGTTACATAAGACCCATGCGATAAAGGTATATAATTCACGAGGGTCAATTCCAATATAATTACTTTGTTACAACAATCTATTTGTCACAATGTAGATCTTAAAGGAATTCACGATTTCTTGTAAATTATAATCTCTCATCTTTTCTTTTTTTATATTTCATTATATTATTCATATGCATGGTGTATGTTTTAATTCTTGGGATATTATCTCAGATAACCCTGACTTATAGGCCTTTTTCCAATATAACCCTGACTTTGGCAGCCCTGTCTCCGATAACCCTGAACTTGGTTTTTGACATTAAACTGGACGGAATTTGTAACGCCGTTAACTAGGTTTGACTTTTGCTAAATTCATCTCTTTCTCTCTCTTGTTCTTCATCTCTTCTCTCTCTTGCTCTTCATCTCTTCATCAATTTTTCCCAAACTTATAACAAAATTCAGATTTTTCCCAAACCTATTTACCCAAAATCCTAACAAAATCCAGTTTTCCTTCAATAGGTTTCTTAGAAAAAAGAAAAAATTTGTGTTATTGAACACCTCTGTCCTGTTCTTCATCTTCTGTCACATATCTTCATCTATCAAACCCAGAAATTTCCCCTCAAAATACATCAAACCCATAAATTTTCTCATTTCAATCTCATCTTATCTCAAGTAGCAGCGGCAAGTAGCAAGTAGCAACTGACGTAACAAGGAGAAGAGTCGCTAGAGAAGAATAAGAAGAAAGGGTTCGGACTCCATTCTCTCTTCGACCTCCTGTTCTGGGCAGCAATCCAACAAAATTTCGGATCGACCTCCACTCTCTCTTCGACCTCCATTCTTCCACCATAGCCGACACCCACTGCACTACCACCATAGCCGGCACCTTTGAAATTCCAGCAACGTGAAAACAGAAGCAAGGGAAGGGGAGGCGAGCTCCGGGCAGCAGCGGCAACGTCTTGTGGAGGGAGTCAGGGGCAGCAACGAAGTAGAGGAGGAGAAACTCGGGGCAGCAGGTGTACGAAGAGGCAGCAGCGGCAACGCCTTGATTTTTGCCTTTTCTCTTCTCTAATTTCTCATTTCTTGAATTTGATTTTGTGTTTTTTTGTTTTGTGATTTCTTGGATTTCTTGAATTTTTGGCGTAATTAAGTGATTTCTTGAATTTGATTTTGTGGCTTTTGTTGTGTTTTGTTGTGTTTTGTTCTGTTTTAGATTAAAGTTTTGATTTGGAGAATTGATTGAAAAAAAAACAGAGAATGATGGGCTTGAGAAGAGATGAAGAACAAGAGAGAGAAAAGATGAAGAACAAGAGAGAGAAATAGATGAATTTCGCAAAAGTCAAACAAAATTAGAGAGTACTTAACGCCGTCTCTAATTCCGTCCAATTTAATGACAAAAACCAAGTTCAGGGTTATCGGAGACAGGGTTGTCAAAGTCGGGGTTATATTGAAAAAAGGCCTATATGTCAGGGTTATCTGAGATAATATCGCTTAATTCTTTCATTACCGCACATGCTTATTTTTGCTAATTACAAGACCTAAATAAATGTTCTAATGCTAAATTCAGATAATTTAGACAATTGGATTAGGTTTCCTGTAATTTGATTACTTAAATAATATGTCACCAAAAATTAGTCTTTTGCATGTTTAATGAACCGACATACATTAATTTACAAATTGCATAAACATATTATGTGGTTGTTTAATTGCATCAATATTGACATAAATCGTATTAAGTAGAGGCCAACAATGGACGAATTTGATTCCTTATCATATTCGTACCCTCTCTCCTTAACTCAATCTTTGGTTCATTAACCAATTATGGAGTCATGACGGGAAAATATACATTGGATAAGTCCCTAATTTGTCCCTAAAATTTTCCAATACCCAGTTAGGTTTGTGAGCCTTCCTTTAAAGATTTGTTGGCGACTTCAAAACGTTTTTTAATAAAACCTTTTACAATGAGGTAGTCAAATACGCGCTCATCCCACGTAGGCAATAAAAACACGCGTACGCATCCCATGTACCAAAGTCACCTGGAATCACTCCATATGATGGAATCCCAAGGATAAAACTCACATTGTGTAACAGGATGCTATCTCTCCTAAAGGGAGGTGGAAAGTGTTTGTATCCGGCTGTCACCTCTCAATAATCGCACATAACAGTGGCATATCCAAATGATCAAACATAATATCAGGCAGGTGACTCAACCTGGTAGCCTATACCATCCCCTGGACAGCGAGACTTATACTAGAGTACCACGTGGAGAGATGCATGCAGGTCTTCTCCTAATAACGACACTTCAACAAATTGCGCTCGTCCCTTCCAGCTCATCTTTGATTAAATGGAGTAGAAAGTTTCATTAATATTAATTATTTTAGAAGGAGATTCACTAATATTCAATAATTGTTGGGTTAGAATTATTTTCTATTAATTTTTTAGTTACATATCAAAATAGATTTAATTCAAATTAACATCATAATGGCAAAAACTAAATTTTCTAAATTTTCAGTTAACAACATAATTTTTCTAATATAACAATTTACTAACTGAATTCACCATCACAATCAAATTTTCTAAATTTTTAATTAGCACCATATATTCTATTCAACTGACACCATAAAGGCAAAAACTATTTTTTATAAACTAAACAATTTAAGTAATATATCAAAGAAAATTTTAAAAAAATCTATAAAACTTTCCTTATCACTTCTCAGGCGCCTAGACCTGTGGTCAGGCGTATATGGTGGACGCTTGAGTCGTGGTATTTTAGAGATTTGCACACAACTTTTCGCATCAATTCAAATTCTGATTCTCACACAAATATTCTCATTTATGTAAATTCACTCTACAAGCCAAATTCTCAAAAAAATTTCTTAATTAAGTAATTGAAATGCATCCGAATAACATAATTTAATTAAATTGAACACATATTTACAAGAAAATTAAATTGACAATCATCATAAAATGCTAGTAATTAATTCAAGAATAAATAAATAAATTATTAATAAAATACCTCGTGAACCTGTGGTTGGGCGCCTTTGGTAGACGAGCAACCACAGGTTTTGTTGCCTACCATAGTCGCCTCCACCACAGGTGGAGACGTCTTTGACAGGTGCCTGGACATGTGGTCCGGCGTCCATGGTAGATGCCTGGAGCACTTATGGGCTATTCCAAAACAAAAAAAATTGAAATTACACTAACCTTGGTTGTCAGAGGTATATGTCGAGGTCGAGCGGATAATAGAAAGTGGCTGGAGAAGTGGCCGGAAAATTTGATGTCACCGGATCATGTGAAACTCCCTTCAATGGCAGCTAGTGGGGAAAATGATGAGAGAGAAAGAGAGAGAGAGATAGAGAGAGAGAGAGAGAGAGAGAGAGAGTGTGTGTGTGTGTGTGTGTGTGTGTGTGTGTGTGTGTGTGTGTGTGAGTGTCGGAGATTGTATGAGAGGGAGAATAAATACATGGAGGTGGGGGCCATAGTATGTATGTTGGTGTATTTAGGGCTTTAATGGGAAGAACTAGCGCGGTGTTTAGTCATTCATATATTTTTACATACGTTGATTTGGCGGGTTCAGTTTAATATCCTGGTCCTATTATACCGAATCCATTTTCAGTTACCTAATTGTCATCCGAGCTTTTTTTTTAGTACCAAATTGTCGTCAAATGTCGCCTGAGTTTTTTTGGCACAAAAATTTTTGGAGATAGTTTGTTACTTAAAATTACACGATATTTTCAGTGCAAAAACTAAACTGTGCCTACATGCATACCAATTTGTGGAATTATGACCAATGTGAATAAAAGTTAATTATTTTTTTCAACATTATTGCGAGATTACCGATCCTTTCTTCCTTTGCTCTTAAATTTTTTCATTATTATTTTCGGGGGCCTACCCAAAATCAAAATAATTGTAAATTGATACGGATTTTTTTTGTCAGATGGACCTTTTAAAACATTTTGGTTGTAGGCTGGTACCCAAAATAAAATTAATTGTGAACAGATACCCATTCACCAACTTTTTTTGTCGTTTAACACCCAATGGCCTAATTCAGGCAAGAAAGTCAAATTTCCGGTCTTTGACTTTGTTTTCCCTCCTAATTTCAAGCGTGTGATACACGCTCCCTACTCTCCTTCTTTTCCTCTCAACTCACCTGTTACCCCCTTATCTAAATTTTTCGAACATCCAAAATAAAAAAACTCTAGCCCCTGATTTCCTTTTCCGTGAAACTCCATGGAAGCTTCCTAGTCCATCAACAATTTTATCTCTCTCTCTCATTCTTTGTTGTGTTGCGCTATTGCTGACGTGGCTGAAGTCAGAAGAATCTTGGTCGAAATCTTTGACGAAACTGGGTGAGTTTCAATGAAAAAGCATTTTAACTGTACTAAAGCCTTAATTTTTTAATTTAATGATATCATAGGTTAATTAATTGTTTATCTTTTATGATTATGTAGAATTAGGGTTTAATTGCACCTTTAATTAAATTGGTGACCTAGTTATTGAGTATTTGAATTGAAGCATGAATGTTGCTACTGTTAACTATAGAAATGGGGAACTTGTAATTGGGTCTTTAACATGGTAAATAAGATGTGATTATTGGGTTATTAATGTGGTGAATTGCTAATTTTTTCATGCATCTTGTATTGAATTGGGATTTCTGTATGAATAATGCGTTCAAAAGTAGCTGCCTGTAAAGCATCAATCTCAAGTATGTTGGTTCATCTTAAGATTTATCATGGGGGTTTATTTGTAATGAAGAATAAAAACTTAGAATATGCTGGGACTATAATTTATATGAAAGAGAGAGTTGATGAACTGTGCTACTTCAATGTTGTGTATATTTTGACGCATGAACTGAACTACGAAAATGAGGGGAACAATTGGTTTAGGAGAAAGGGGTTGAGCTTGAAATATGGGAGAAAACAGTTTATGAGTGACAAGGATTTACCTGAGCTAGTGAAGACCATTGACACGAACAATTTCATAACTTTGTATGTCGAGCATGATGAGGACTCTGCTGGTGATGATGATAGGGAGGGGAATGGAAGTATGGACCTGGAAGCAAAAGATGGTGAGAACAATGAGTATTCAATTTGTTTTGATGACATATGGGAGCCTTTGACAACAATAATAGTGAGCAATTGAAAAATGAGCAAGTAGGTATGTCCTCTTCTTAGTGTGGTCCCTCCTATTCTTCGTGTGTTCCCTCCTCTACTTTATGTGGCCTCTCTATACTGTCCACCCAAAAAAAACCTAGGCCTTTTTCAACCAGTCCCCAAATATTGAATGCTAGTAAAAAGGCCTCCAAAACTCCCTGTTAAAAGGTCAAAAAACCCAGTTATGTTGGTGAGCATGATTTAAGAGGGACTCGGCTTGGTATTGAAGATTTCAGTGAGTTATTCTTTGAGGGTGAAGACGATGAGGATGCAGTGTTAGGTGATCTGTTCTCAGGAAACTTTGCAAGGGAAATCACATATCAAGTCAATAGGACTTTGACACCTTTGCAAAGAAGTGAGGGTGTTACTTCTCCGGCCACTGAGGGTTTTAAGTTAGATGAAGGCTTCACCAGAAAGCTCTGAAGAGGAAGAAGAAGATGAATCTGATGTTGATGGAGATTTAGATTATAAGGAAGAAGTCCTGAATGAGGATTCAGCTGAGGAGGGCAGTTTGGTTGGATCTGATGATGATGAAACTTGTTAATGTGTTTTCAATCCTAATGTTGACTTCAAGAAACCCATTATGTTGTCAGTTGGTTTACAATTTCCTTCTTCTAAGGTGCTAAGCGAAGCCATAAGGAATCATGCTGTGGAGAACAAATATGACTACTATTTTCTCCACAACAACAAGAAGAGAATAACAGTTTACTGTAAATAGAGGTGTGAGTGCCCTTGGAAGGCATGAAAGAGGTAGCATGCACTTGCAACAGTAGTAATACGTGCCCATTTAGAATCAATGTTAGGAAAGTGAAGCTTGAGGAGACCTTTCAACTGAAAAACATGAATCTGAAGCACACTTGTGGGTTTAAGAATGATGAATCAAAGATGACTTCTCAATATTTAGCAGAGAAATATTTGGAAGATTAGAGGGCAGATTGCAACTTGAGTTTATCATTTTTCAGGAACAAAATTATGAGGGATGCAGGGGTTAAGATTGTGTACTATAAGGCATATTATGCAAAGGTTATGCCACTGAAAATGATACACGGGTCCTCTGCGAAACAATATTCAAGGGTCTGGGATCATGTGGCCATGATAATGAAATTCTTCCCTAGTTGGAAGGATTGAGAGATCCCCTCCTGCATGTCTTTGAAATGATGTACATATGCCTACAACCTTGCAAGGAGGGATTTATTCAAGGTTGTAGGCATAAAATAGGGATTGATGGCTGTCATTTAAAGAGACCATTCCCTAAGATTTGCTTGACAGCAGTTGGGCAGGATGGAAATAATAATATATTTTAATTGGCTTGGGCTGTGGTTGAAGTAGAACACAAAAGTAGATGGACATGGTTCTTGGAGCTGCTAAAAAAGGATTTGGGCTCTGTTAGTGAGTCAATCACTTGGCTCCATGAGAATGAGGATCTCACCATCATGTCTGACAGGAAAAAAGTAAGCTTCTTCTAATTAATCTCCACCTTCACTTATCAATTTAATTTAATTTTTTTTTTGGTTCAGTTTGAGTAAGCTTGTATCTAACAAGGTGCATTTATAGTAGGTTTTGCTCTCTTCCTTTGCCACATTTGTCCATCATGCAGATATTAGGTACTGCTGTAGGCATATTTAGGCTAATTTCGAGCAAACATATGTTGGGGAGACTTACAGGAAGGCCTTTTGGGTAGCTGCAAGAGCATCCACTAAGATACTTTGTTCTGTTTTAAATTTATAAGCTCATTGTATGCATTCAATAATTACATGTTCTGTTTTTATCTTAAAGTTTGAGTTTCAAGCTACAATAGAGGCCACGAAAGGTCTGTCTACTAGTGCACATGAATATTTGGCCAAAATCCATGCAAAGTATTGGTCAAGGCATGCATTTCCAAGCAAATCCAAGTCTACCATGTTGCTAAACAATGTGTGTGAAAGCTTCAACAATGTGCTAAGGCCAGCTAGAGACAAGCCTATACTAACCATGATGGAGTGGATGAGGAAGTATGTGATGAAAAGAGCTCACACAAAGAGGCAAGGGTTAGCTCAGTACAAGGGAAGGACATGCCTGCAATTATGAAACAAATGGAAGCTGCAATGGAGGAAGCTAGGAATTGCTTTAAAACCCCAGCAAGTTGTGATGAGTTTTAGGTTGAACACAAGGGGGAGACATATATGGTGAACTTGAAGGAGTGGACATGTGGCTGCTACAAGTGGGATTTGAGTGGAATTCCCTGTTGCCATGCTCTGAGACGCATTATTGCCAACAGGGGAAATCCAGAGGATTTTGTGCACATACACTAGGGAAGTGTATGCTTTGACTTATGCACCAAAGTTTCATGCTATGCCCGGTCCCACACAATGGGAGAAAACCCGATATGTCAAGCATGATCCTCTAGAGTTTAGAGTCATGCCAGGAAGACCATCAAAGAAAAGTAGAAGGAAGGAAAGGGGTGAGGGACAGGAACCAGTGGCATTGGAGGAGGCACTTGTTGCAAGGAAGAGGAAGCCAAATAAGTGCAGCAACTATGGAGGTTATGGCCATAACAAGTCAAGGTGTACACAATCTCCAAACACAACCAACAATCCTCACTCCCCCTACAGTTTCACCCTCTGATGGCCAACCAAAGAAGAAAAGAGGCAGACCCATCAAAGGAGATCAAGTTGCAAAGGGAAAACATGCTTCATTAGCTTCACAAGGTGTTGGTTCTTCAAATCTTATCTCCAAGACAAGACAAGGAGCAACCAAGAATTCACAACCACCCACCAAGCAATAGATGGCATCACAAACCAAGAAAGCACCAGCACATACCAAGAACATAGCAGCAGAGACCAAGAAAGCACCCCCCATCCACTCAAGAAGCATAAAAAACTTGATTTTCCTTTTTTAGTACCTAACACTGTGGTAGGAGATTTTGATGTTATTTAATTAAAATTTGTGGTTGTGTTACTTTAATCTACAATGTGAACAGTTTTTGGATGAATTATGTTTTGGATATGAATGCAAGTCCTGATTTCATACTGCTCCATTGATCTGTTTTGGTTTGGTTAGATGTATATATTAAAATTTGGTAAGATAAATTACATTAACGCCCTCTCACAGGGCACCTAAATACAACCTACCCCAAAGCCCCCTAAACCCCCCGATGAGAATCGAACCCACAACCTGCGGGTGGAAGATGAAAGGGCTTACCACCCTTCCACTCCCTCATTCTCGGTTAGATGTATATATGAGTTGAGTAACTAATAGACAAACTAAAGTATTCCAAAATGTATTCATTCATTCAAAAGGAACTATTTTTCATTCATTCATGCATACATCATAAGTAAACAAACCCAAGATTACACCTTTTTCATTCAATAACAACCTACATAATGAACTTGCTAACAAGAACATTTAGAGTGAAAATAGCAAACAACAATAGACCTATGTCTAATTTAGAAATCCCTTGTAGTTCTTCCTCTTCCTGACTTATTCCTTTTCTTTGGCAGCAATCTCCAAAACCCTATTCTGCTCCCCCATCTTCAATAGATCAGCCTTCAAGTGGTTAATCTAGCTCATTGGTAAGAATCTTCTTCTCCATCACCAATTGATTTGTGACCACCCTCTGCCACTCTACAATATCATCATCAAGCCACTTAAAAAATGAACAACGCCTCCAATCAGTCTCATGTTCATAAAACTTGCAACATACAAATTTCTTCCCTGGGTTAGATGTTGTCCATGATGTCCTATAACCAATTGGTACACCACAATGGCAATTCTCTGGTAGCACATCACTCCAGAGCTACATCCTTCTACCTTGACAGACATTCTCCCTGCAAAAAAATCATAATTGAAGGAATTCAAATAAGTAATAAAGGCCATAATTTTATGAAACAAAATTAACACTTACTTCCTTGATTTTGATTTCTTGCCATTTCCCTTTCTTCGTTCCTTCTTTTGTTTCCTCTATTGAGGTGATGTTCTACAGACACGGAGTTTTGAGAGAAGAGGGAGAAATAAGACCTAAATAGAAGAGATAGCGAGAAGGGGAGTAACAGGTGAGCTCATGGCTTAAACCATATAGCCAAATACCCAATAAAGGTAATAATTTTTATTACCATTTTCCTCCCCTCTATCTCATTCATTCCAAGCTATCCTTGTGGAGTTCGTCTCATCTTTTTTTTTATTTCTACTTCATGGCTTGAACCAAACAAGCACTTAGTATTTGTTGGTTTCAAGTTATGGAATAGTTAGGGAATGAAATCAAATACAAGAGAGGAGGGATGATAATAAAAATTGATTCCTTTATTTGGTGTTTGGTTGAAGCCATGAAACGAAAAAGGAATATTACTACTAAGAAATAGATTTTGTTATTTGCGGGGAAAATAAAGGTAAATTAGGAGAGCCAATTACCATCAAGTAATGGTAATGGATTGAATAGGGGTTAAACCAAACGAGAAGAAAGGTAACAATAATTAATTCCATTTATTAGAGGCTTAGAGCCTAAAAAACCAAACACACTCCTAAAATTTACACACTAATAATTGGTCCAAATTCACATAGTTTGGCTCTACATATGGAACATCCTATATTTTTTTTTGAGGGGAAAGGTAACCATATATTATTAAACAATGTCCAACTCCGCCAAGGTTATGATACCTTGCGGAACATCATCAACAAACACTTGTTCAATCCCATTAGAGGGAGTCAGTCTAGCAAGTAAATGAGCTACAGTATTCCCTCCCCTTTTAGCATGAGCAACAGAAAAATCAACAAAACTAGAGCCTAGTAAAACAATATCTTCAACCATCAAATCCAGCGGAGAGCGCCCATAACTCCTCAACTGAATAGCCTTGGTTAGGTTGTAAGCATCACATTCCAGTTCGATTGCAACACACCCCGCGTTCTGAGCTATCAACAAACTGAACTTCGCTGCCATTGCCGCTTCAGCTAACGCCACACTCCATCTCGCTCGGTATCTGTGAACCGCAGCCATTACAATCCTTCCTTGCGCATCTCTAATCACAACACCCAATCCCACAGTATTATCCTCTAATATAGCTGCAATAAAATTGATCTTATAGCAGCCCGCGCGAGGAAGCACCCAACTGGACCGAGATAACACGGGCAATGACACAGCCTTTCCTTGAGTTTTTGCAACATAACCTGAATAGTCATGAACAAGCTTCAAGAAGCCCATAGCACTGACCTTGACGCTGCTCCATAGTTCGTTATGCACCACCAAATTGCGGTAGGACCAAGCAGCCCATGCGAGGGCCATACATGAAAGCAATCCTTGATTGTCCATCTTCGATTTCAGCCATGTGATCAAAAAGCTCAATGAATGAAGTGGCCGGGCCATCCGCTAAGTATTGAGCAAAGGGTGATCTTTGCCGTATGGGTTGCACAAGGAAGCAGTGGAATATTGCATGAATAATTGTTTCACAATCTCCTTGACAGTGGCTACAAGCTCCATCTTCGATAATGTGCCGCTCTCTTAGTCTATCATTTGTAGCTAGAGTCCCCGAACAAGCTCTCCATATGAAGTGACTCAGTTTAGGAGACCCTCTCAAATTCCATACCTCCCTCCATAACTCACTCCTAACCCCACTAAACCGCTCCATCCAACCTCTAATATGACCGAGCCTTCCCAACCAATACCCCGAGTTAGTAGTATAAATCCCATCCGTGTTAGGCCACCAATAAAGAACATCTCGCGATCGCCTAGCACTAAGTGGAATTTCGTTCACCAAAATCGCATCCGCATCAGTAAGGTGCACAGCCAAAGCAGCCTCGTCCCACCCTTCCTCTTCGTTCATTAAGTCCGAAACTCTCAACTCAGCATCACTCTCGAGGTCTGGAGTAGGCACCATTGCAGACGACTCCCCAGGAAGCCACGCATCTTCCGTCTCCCACACGCCACTTCAATCCTTCCAATAACAATGCTTTGGCTCCCCAAATGCTCCTCCAAACAAAACTCGAGTCAAAGCACCGTCTCGCCTCTAAGAAAGTCGAGCTTGCATAGTAACGAGCACTCATAACTTTATGGACAAGCGAGCCCTCATCACACACCAACCTCCACCCTTGTTTAGCAAGTAGAGCCTGATTGAATATTTTAAGGTCCCGGAAACTCAAACCACCATAAGACTTCGAGAGACATAGCTTTTCCCAACTCAACCAATGCATCTTACGCTCAGTACCTCTAGCACCCCCACCAAAATTTCGCACACACAGAATTAATTTCATCAAGAATCCCATCCGGAATTGCAAACAAACTCATCATATATGTGGGAATAGATTGAATGACTGATTTTAGTAACACCTCTTTGCCTGCACGGGACAATAGCTTCTCTTTCCAACCCTGTAATTTTTTCCACACTCTCTCCTTCAACACTACAAAAACCATCTTCTTAGATCTACCAATCACTATCGGGAGCCCTAAATATTTTCCATGCCTCTCCACCTCTCTAACACCAAACAAAGCACTAATTTCCGCTCGTCTGTTACTCCCCACATTTTTACTAAAAGACACCTCAGATTTACTGAAATTAATCTTCTGACCAGATACTCTTTCATACGCACTGAGAATATCAGCCACAACAAAGCATGCATGAGGTCTCGCTCCAGTAAAAAGGATGCTATCATCTGCAAAAAATAAATGAGAAATACGAGGAGCAGTACGACTAACCCGAGCACCATGAATCAACCCATCACCAGCAGCTTTAGACAACAGCGCCGAAAAAGCTTCAGCACATAGGAGAAATAAATAAGGGGACAACGGATCTCCCTGCCAAAGTCCCCTCGATGGTATAATGTTCCCCTCCACTTTTCCATTCAACTAAAAAGAGTATCACACTAGATAAACAAGTCATGATCTTGTTAATCCATTCACCACAAAAACCCATTTTAAACATAACTTTCTCAAGGAAACACCATTCCACCCTGTCATATGCCTTACTCATATCCAGTTTGAAAGCCATAGTCCCAACCCTTTTCATCCCATGAAAAATCTCAAAAGCTACATAGCGTTGTCTGTAATCAATCTCCCCGGAACAAAAGCACTTTGATGCTTAGAAATAATATCAGGAAGGAAAAGGTTTAGTCTATTAGCCATCATCTTAGAGATCATTTTGTAAATTACGTTACACAGGCTAATTAGTCTAAACTCACTCATTTGCTCAGGATTAGCACATTTAGGAATTAAAACAATACAAGTCTTGTTCATCAACTCAATATATGTTTCCCCCTTCCACCATGCTTTTATAAATGCTACAATATACGCACCCACAATATGCCAAAATTTTTGATAAAATAAAGCATGCATACCATCAATTCCCGGAGCCTTGTTCGAGTGCATTTGGAATAGAGCTTCTCGCATCTCTTCAGCATTAGGCTTGGCTACAAGTAACACATTTGCCGCATCATTGATATTCACCGAAATCCCAGCGAGCGCATCATCAAAATTGTAGGGAAGAGATGATGAAAATATTCCGGCAAAGTATTCCGAAATAATTTTCCCCACCTCCTCTTCATTCGAACTCCACCTCCCTGCATCATCTTTTAACTTCAAGATCATATTGAGACGTTTTCTTTGACTAGCTTTATGGTGGAAATAAGTGGTGTTCTTATCTCCATCCCGCATCTCATTTGCTCTAGTTCTAGCATGCCAATATGACTCATGGAGGCGGTGCAACTCATCCAACTCCATCACAATCTCCTTGCACTTTGCAATCATCAACCCATCGGGAGCTTTGCTTTACCACAACTGTAACTCTTCTTCTTTCATCTTTATTCTTTTTTTCACATCCCAAAAGTAGACGAAGCCCAACCACTTAAAGCCATCGCACATCTCTCCACCTTTTCCTCCACACTCGCATTACCCACTTGCCCCCAGCCCTCTTGGATCACCCGTTGACAGTCCGAGTTAGAGAGCCACAGTGCCTCGAAGTGGAACCTCTTCTTTCTACCACGCCCCTGCTGCATCTCCTCAGTCCCAAACAAAATTGTAGCATGGTCACTCTTATATGTAGGAAAGTTTCGCACCCAAGAATGTGGAAAAAGAGAGCTCCAATCATCACTAGCCAAGAACCTATCCAACCTTTCTCTAATCATCGTACTCTCCTCACTTCCTCTCTTCCATGTATAAGTGCTCCCTCTAAACCCCAAATCATGAACTCCACAAAGCTCAATCGCATCCCGAAAAGCATCTATCAAACCCTCTCTCTTAACAGCTCCACCCTCTTTTTCAGAAGCGTGGAAAATTTCATTGAATTCTCCAAAAAAATATCACAGGACTCGAATGTAGTTTCCTAATGTCTTTCATCAAAGACCAAGTGAGGTGTTTATTTGCGGCCTCGGGTCATCCATAAATACCCACAACAGTCCAGAGAGTAACATCATTATCATCACGCACCTCAACAACTACATGATGAGCAGAATAAGAGATAACATGAACATTAATGTCACTCCACCAAAACCCAATACCTCCTGACAAGCCAACACTACTTAAACACAACCCCTCCGTGAACCCATATTTCTCCTTAACTAACTGAAGTTTTTTTGAATCAATCATAGTTTCCATCAAGAAAACTATGTTAGACCTCTCTCTCCAACACCATGATTGAAGAGTTTTAACTGTCCTAGGATTGCCTAAGCCCTGACAGTTCCAACTGAATATTTTCATTGGCCTTCGCGAGGTTGGTGAACACCAACCTCCGCTACTGTCAAGAGACTTCCATCTCCATCAACATTGTCAACAATCTTCAATCTCTTCCCTGAATCATACACATCTCCCATTGTCACATCCTCACCATCCAGCCCCGAGTCAGCATCCATAGGCATCTTCCTCTTCTCCCCCTTGAAAACATCCTCCCCCCTACCAGCCTTTGCATGACCAGACACTACTTTCCTCCCCACTTTCTTGTGTTTGAAAAAGAGAGGGTGGATTATTATTCACCACCACATCTCCTTTGATCACGACGGGCTCATTAACATCCTCCCTCTCCTCTAGACCCACCCCTTTCTCTCGCACAGCTTGCCTTGTATCCTGCCCTTCCTCTCTCATGTCATCACTGGCCCCCTTCACCTCATTTATGTGAGCCTCCTCACTACTTCTATTCACCTCCCTATTGGCACTGCCCTTACCAGCATCCCCCTCTTCCACCACACTACCCTCCTTCATGCCTACTTCCCCCGTTCCCATATGCACCAACGACCCAGGCACCTCCTCCTCAAGGGCCCCAACATTCTCTCTACTCTTTTGTCTCGACAGCTCACTCCCCATTCTCACCCCAAGCCACTTTCCACCCCCTCTCTATGCACTGGACTCGAGAGTTTGAGAGCCCGCGCACAAGACAGAAACTTTTTCACCACCTCCATCTTCTTCAAGCCTCCCCTACGAGGTGAAGCCTTAAGCCAAGCCCCCCCATTGTTTTTCACCTCCCCGTTCCTCCTCGCCCGTAGCCAACACAATCTCTTTCCATGTGGCCCAGCCTTCCACACGCATAACAAAAAAACAGGTAGCCTCTCGTATTTAACTTCAATCACCAGAACCCTCCCATTACTGCTACGGATTTTAATTATGCGTCGCAAAGGTTTAGTGATGTTCATCATAATTCTGACTTGGGCAGACTTGTCCCACATTATACCATCAGATTCAATCTCAATAACACGTCCAAGATTATCTCCAATCATGCAAACATGGTTCCCGGATCGAGAGTCAAGAGGTAAATTGTATAATCTGACCCAGAACGAACACCAGTCCAACGCGATCTCCGACGACTGCAATTCTCCTTCTATTTCATCCATCGCAACCAGATGTTGGTCGAAGGTCCATGGACGTCCCTACAACACCTTCGCCCTATCGCGCTGCATAGCAAATCGTATCACAAAAAGTTCGTTTTCAATTGTACGAAACAAGGCATCCTTTGGATATCGCCCAGATTTAATTCATCGTACATTTGAAAGCCTCGAAATTGTAAGGTTTCATAGTCATAACCTTGCCCACAACAGCTAATTCCATGCTAGGGTTAACGTCATTAGTTCAAATGTCATCAAGTGTCACAATACTATCTTCGTCCTCTGTTATTTTCAAAGCCGAACAACAAACAAGAATTTCATCATCCATAGTGGAAAATTCAATAAAAGATCCCTCACCAAGGACCAAGAACTCACCTCAAGACACGAAAAACTCGCAAAACAGGGAGGAGACTTGAGAATTTAGACTATTATTTCATTACTAAAATAATGGCATTTCTTTTTTGAAAATCCTATATAAATCAGTAGGACTTTGAATCATTCAATTATATATAGTTGAAATCAATTTTGCAGAGCAAGAAAAAGAAAACATAGAAAGAACTCGACAAGAAACACAAAGTAGACCAAGATGGTCATTACACAATTACTTTACCAGAAACACGACTAGTTCCGAGATGGAACAACTTTCTTTTTACATTTTTTTCTATTCCAAGTAAACAAAAGACAAATTATATATGAAAAAACCTTCCTACAATTACCAGCACCACCCCTAACAGTATTCATGTATCATCAGTTGCTAAAACCCATCCGACTACTAATTGTGGATATATTGGGCATTTTAAATGAACAAACATACAACTAATACATTGACTGTTACACCCCTGGATCCTTCAGAGCATGATTCTTAGTTGCTCAGAGCCCTGTTAAATATGAAATGATACAACGCAAAAGAAATACAGAACTTGCATCTGCCTTACAATCGCGGTTAAGCATAACCCCCTCGTGTAAAATGAGGGGTGTGGCTGAACTTGCTTAATTATGGCTGACTTGTGCTGTTTTGGCAAGCAGCAGCAGTGTAACGATTTGAAAAGAAATCACATTTTGGGGGAATGGCACTTAGAGAAGACAGCTCATAGAACACCCTTCGAGGACAACAATAACCTCACTTTCCGGGAAGTTAAAAAAACATTGTGGCATCCCAACTGTTGATTCTATGGCTCCATGTTTGTCACCATTGTCCTAGTATAAAGAAAATTAAAAACATTACTGAATAACAAAATGGCAAGCAGTCCAATCACTTTACCAATCATATCATACATCACCCTTCTATTGGGTCGGGTGTGAAAATCAGGGACTTTTAAGATCAGTCTCAAAGTTCAAGCACATAGAGGAAAAAACTAACCACTTTAGCTCGAATGCATGCCCAGATGTGAGAGCTAGTCCTCATATTAGCATTCTAAAGCATGTGATGGGACCTACATATGATGTGTGACGCAACAGAATTAGAAAAAATATAAAAGATGAAATAGCCTAATCACAATAACAAAATCTTCAGCAACCAAACAAAGAGGATCTTATGCGTTAGTATTGCGCGCATAATACAACACTCGTGTAGTATACACACAAGGGAGCGACAAGGAGTTGTTCAGAAACTAATTGTCAGAAATTACTCACAATTACCCGAAATCAGTTTTCTATTGCATTACACCTACCTCAGACATGCTGCAAATATCTAGCTTACAGAGTTGTACATGAATCCCCAAACGCTTTCAGCAGTTAGAGCTAGGCATATGGATTCTGGGTTCACGTACAGTAGTTTCTAACACCAACTCTCACAACTTATGAAAAATTTCCTATGGTGAGGGAAAGACACCCCTATATAGCTTTCTGTGAGATAAGACTCGATAAAATTAATGACCTATAGAGCCAGGTGATTTGCGTCTTAAGAATGGCAAATCCAAGAATATCACATTTTTTTTACAGGTTTCCAATCCTCAATGCTATGTCCTTCAATCTGAAAATTTCGGTATCTTCTGTCCATGTAGTAGCCATTCTTTATTGTTATACCATCAGCTTTGCACTTCTCTTTTTTCTCCAAAATCATTCTATAATATTTACACTTTTATCATATCCATATCTCAGATTACCCTTCTCAGTATGCTTTAATCTTAATCAGCTACCTGTTAAGAGTAAGGCACATAGTCCATGGAGGATAAATTACTAATTTCACTTTTACTCTACCTAAGTACTGAATCATCACGATACTAACCAACTTGCATTTCAGAAGCATAAAAGCAAAACATCTCAGAACAGCCATAATATTTCTGGCAGAAATAAAAAGGCAAAATAAAAAGTAAACTCACAACTTACCTCCAGAATCACTCTCCAAAACATGGCAATAATCTCTTAGAATGAAAGAAATTGACAAAATTCCACATCTAGGGTTCATATTGAGGAAACCTATATTTAGAAATTGAGGCATAGATTAATGATGAACAACATTTTAGGATCTTGTTCATCTTGATGAGGTGACTTCCATTCTATGTTACTTGGACTTTCATCCTACGTTAAGTACCTGTGTCAAATCATCAACACTCCACATGGATATAGAAACTTTGACACTTCATTTTGGGCCAAAATCACAAAAAAATTCATAAATTAGCCGATTAGGACACTTGGACACGTAATCGTTAGCTACTGAGTACTCAAGTCCGAGTAACATAGCTTCCAATATGTTTTCTTTTAAATTACACATATAGTAAGCTAGTGGCTGAAAAAGGGAAAGGAAGAAAGTATATGACTCCATGTCTAAGAAAGAGCGTTGTTGGAGACACGACACCCAAGGGTAAGGGAGCGGACTTGACAAAGGAAAGTGGTGGCAAAAGGTAGTTGATATGTTATGTTCTATTTGGGCTTTGAGATACCTTTCCTAATTTTCAAACTTGTATCAAATACTTCCCTCTCATTTCCTGTTCAAACATATTCCGTATCTTTTTATTTATTTTGTAAGATATATCAAGTTAATGTCCTGAAATGAAAAAGATATACATATCTAACTCCAAAGGTTAACACCAAAAGTGTTCAGAAATTCAAAGTTCTGGAATGCAACTTTTTCAGATTTTGTCATTTCCCCTATTTTGTATCAGTATTCGTTTCTGTAATGGCAATGACACTACAATGAATATATATTGAACAAATGCTACAAAACGGTTCATACCCTAAAACTAAAAAGCAGCAGGAAAGATCAACTAGCAGATTGCACCATCCTCACCTCCAACAGATTTTCATCTGGAAAGCAGGAAGCCGTACAGTTCAAGCTAGTGGAGCTATCATAATGGAGAATCCGGAGCTTCCCCTCCTGCAAACAACCAAAAGCATTTCAATAAAGATTTAACAATATAGAAAACGAACTATGACATAATGCATTAATGGTACAGAGAAAGATCCACATCTCTACCTTTGTTCCATAGACAAGACCGCTACCAACTGAAGGATGAAAGCAAGCAACGTTCACCTCATCCTCCGCACTAGGAAGGACTCTCACAAGCTCCATATCAGAAACTCTGTAGACCTGGAAGAGTAAAACAGTAGTTGATAGAAGTGCTAAGCACAAAGTAGAAAGCTGAGATACATAAAGAACAAAAAGTCACACCGTTGGTCAGGCTTGACTCACTCCTTATTTAAGGGAGGGTGGAGGGCTGGGAGGGATGGCATTAAGACAGTATTCTTGTTTTGGGAACACCAAACTAGTGAGTAGTGGACCATTTCTAGAAAAGAAGAAAGAATGGAAAAGAGGGAGGACCAGCCAGAGAGGAAAAAATGGAACAAATAAGAAAGTAAAGCAAATAATACACTATATATCATCTGTTTCAAAATACTTGCTGCACTTCCCTAAAATGGAAATGTAGAATAATTGCTACATACTCCCTGTGTTTTTTTTGTCCTTATCACTTTCTTGTGCGCGTCTCTCAATGCGCCTCTTTGAACTTAAATATCTTTCATTATATATTAGCAAAAATTATAGCGATTGAATATTAATAAAGTACTAAGTGAAAGACCCCACATGACTATATTTTTTCTTATAAATTGCAAAAAATTGAGAAGATTCTTCCATGTATGAATAATGTCAAGATTCCAAGTGAGAAAGATTAAAAAAAACCAGAGGGAGTACCATAAATGGACTTTTTTACACCACCAAAATTCTAAATTACCCTAAAAAAGTTGGTGGCCCCCCATTTTCTCCTTTACAATACCCATACTTCTTCCATAAGATATATTTTTTTATTCAAATAGTGGTAGTTCCCGCTCTCCCTCTCTATCTTTCTTAAAAACTCCCCACTTTCTCTATGCAGCATCTAAATTGAAACAAATGAAGTATATGACAACATATTTACATGTCTTTCACAAGATTATTAACAAATCATAAACTAATCAGGGAGTCATGAGCATATCCAGAAGAATACAGGATTGCTGAATGACAACAAATTTTTACCCCAAATTACCTCTAAGATCGTGTAAATGGGGACAGTAGTCTCCCCGTCAAAGACGATACTTTTCAGGAGAGAATTATGACGCCGTCCATAGGCAAGCAGCAAGTGTTCTGACGTAGGTGAGAACTGCAAGGTAGCACATTAAACAGATTACTACAACCAAACAAAAAAGAAAAAAAATTGAAAGAAAAAAACACGCGCTAAGCACTGTTCCACCCATTTACAGATAGAAAAACCTCTTAATCAGATAATCCAATTCTGGTGCCTCAGTATTCCATATACGAGTCAACTGACAATATGATAAGATCATATTTATCCAGAATTCCAGACCACTTTACAATTATATGCGTCGATCATATCTTTCTTCTCTTTGGGGTTAAATGAGAGGAAGAGTGATAATAGGAAAAAGTATGGTTCCGGAATAAATATCAGCAGTGGCAAAGGCTTTTTCAAAAAACAACCTAATCTCTTTTTGTGAAAATTGGGTAGGAGGGAGGGAAGAAGGGGGCTTCAAGCGGTAAGTAAACAACAATGGAAAGAGAGGCTATCCATCCCCTCACACGCCAGTCCCAAGTGGAATTACATTAGATAACATAAAGCAAAAGGGTTTTGCAAAACCAACTTCATGCATAATTTCTTTATCTAGCTTGTTCTGACCTGGTAGCAGATCACCAAGATATTTTTCAACAGGCCCTTGAAGTTAATGCACTAAAAAAGACAAACGAGTACAACTAGATTGAGTTACACAGAATATCCTCATGCTAAGTGACACCCTTTGTCCTCACTTCAATCACCGCCAGAGGCTAACTCTTTGCCAACAATGGCAGTAAATTTGTTTTTTTTTTTTTGGGGGGGGGATTTTTTCCAGCGTGGAAATGTTTACAGGTTCAAGCAGCCGGCATATATATTGGGTGTGTTACAAATTTCACCTTGATGGATCACAGATAGTCATGGATGGATGTGGGGCAGTTACAGAATTCTAACAACCAACCTCTCCCCAGCCAACTGGTTCAAGAAAAAATTAAAAAGAAAAAGAAAGAACATAAAAGAATCTCAACATGCACCACCTTCAATACAGGTTGAAAGGTCACCAGCTATCCAAAAGTGCCAAATTGCAGGCACTCAACTAAATCTTACACTGCGTGACTTTAAATAGCAGTATACGATTCACAAAATACCCATCAGCATAGTCCCAAAACGAATTAATAGCAGATAATTAAAAATCTAGGATTGGAGTTGAAAATTTCCACATCTAAATCCAGAAATCAGAATTCCACACTTGATGCAGTACAGAACATAACCATATGCTTGTGACATTAGGTGACTCACATTACTGTCGCTTATTGACTTGTTTCAGGTTATGTTCACTAAAGGCCTGTTTGGTTGGCAGAAATAAGTGATGGCAAATGGCAATGAAATTTTACTGTAATTTTGTGAGTTTCATCATGTCTATAATCATGGCAATCACTTTCCACCCAAAATTTTTTATTATCTTCATGAAATTCCATTACTACCATTACCAATGTTGAAGGTAGTATTGAGTGTTAATTAAAATCTGTGAAGAACACATGTTCGGGATGGAGTTTCATCATTGAAATGGAACTTCTCTTGCCAAATTACTCTAACAATCATTACCATTAACCCCCCTTTATTAGTCCTACCAAACAAACCATAATAGTCTCCTGTTTATGGATTAAAGTAATATCATGGAAGTAAGAGTTTCATCAACGAATCGGCCAAGCAGAAAGAAGCCATTCATCATTGAAAATAGCAAGAGTGAAGCTTTCTCAATTTTGTTTTATAGTAGCAGCAGTAGCATATGACCATATGTTCAAAGCCACAAACATGAAATACCCTCCATAATATATATAAATTAAATTAATATAAGAGCGAGGGTTTAGAAGGCCTATACATCGTTATGCCATTAAAAAAAGCACATCAATGACTGACCTGTATAGATGTCAAACAATGAGCAGCCCTTATTGCCCGTGAAGCAAGTACTAACCCAAACCTAAATCATTACAATTGTAAACCCATAAAGATGTGTGTAATTGAACCATAAAGAATGGAGAAAAGAACAATTAATTACAACACATACGTTGCCTCCTCCAGGGAATATATCCTCAGCTCATACATAACTGGTTGAGATGAGATTGGATGCCTTGTTGGTGAAGTTGCGATTCCTGACGCATCATGGGGAGCCTGCATCTGTATTTCAGGTTCACCTTCCGCCTGCGGCAGCATACATGCAACACAAGCGGCCAAAAATCTCCCACAAGGAGAAAAATGGGCACCCATTTCACTGCAAAAGGATTAGACACAACATTGTCACTTATGTCAAAAGGCCAAAGAAAAAAAAATGAACATAAAGCACTCAGTTCATCACTGTATCTCAATATATAGTATACCATTAATGTCAATTGAACAACATTTAACAATATGGGGCTCACCGCACAAACAGGCAAAACTCATCTTAAGTAATTATACATTTATTGAGCAGGAAGAAAATGCATACAGCAATCTTGTGGCTCACCTGCAAAGGACAGCATGTGGAATAGTCAAACGGCATATCTCTGCATCAAGAGGGGCACATGGATCTTTTATGTCATATGGCCATATCCTAAGCTTCACAGTACATGGTAACTCTGCAGCAGCTGCAGCTGCTAGTGATGTGGCAATCTCGGATTGGATTCTGCTAATGACAGGCTGAGGATTCCCTTCATCCTGTGGAACAGCAGCTGCTTCCGCTGCACGAGAACGTGATGAACGGTGCCGAGAACCCGATCGACTGCTGCCCCTTGTATAGGATGTACCCATTTGCACGGGTGAGGAAGACACTGGATCATGGTTTAGCATCTCGCTTTGAGCAGAAGAAAGCTCCTGTGAACTAGAATTTACAGGGCGTATCATGCGTTGCCCAGCTTGACTCTGACCTATCAACCATCCTTGCAAGAAAGGTAGATCCCAATACGCAGGGTCCCCAAAAGGAAAAATTTGAGTATTTCTCTCTTCAGGCGGTATATCTGATGTCTCCATGGCATCAACAGCTGACTCAGGAGCAGTTTCCATCTCAGCCGACAATCTATCGGGCCTCATTTCCTCCGGAACAGAGGAAGTGTTACTAGATTCTATTGGAGATAATAAGAGCTCATACTGTCCAGATGGGGTTGAATATGTCAGCAACCTAACTGACGACGAGGGACCAAACCTCTGTCGCATACTATTTGTACCTGCATTACCATCTGAATGCTGAAAAGATATTCTTCCATCATTTCTAGAGAGTGGAGGCCAGATCAAGAAAGGAAGGGACATGAGAGGAAGTTCCTCAGCTGAACTAGACCAATCAGAAGTATGGACATTAGCAACATAGACAGTAGGAGGTGGATATCTCACATAACCCTGAGAAGTTGCAAGTGTCATTGACGAATCAGAAGAATCAAGATCGTTGACCTGCATACCGGGTAAGTCATGAGATAACAAAGCAAACTGATGCACAGTATAAAACATCCTCTTATATGAGACCAACCTACCTCAGCTGTCAATAAAAAAGGTGCAGCATGCGGATGGAAGTGAACAGCACGCAACGAACGTCGTGTCTTTAGGACAACAGAAGGAATTGACATTTCTCCTCTTTCATTGTAATACCATATGTATAGCTAACAACAAGGAAGTTTACACTTCAGTATCACTTGATTGAGCATAAAGCTTTACAAGATTTCAGAAACAGAGATGATTTTTACCTTGTGCCCTGAAGCCACAGCAAGCACCTCACCCTGGGCATGGAAAGCAATAGAAGCAATTGGTCGGTCTGTAAAAGATGAGGCGCTCAAATATTAGAAATAAAATGGAATGAAGAGGCAGAATAAGTTAAATTTACATTATTAGAAGAAAGAACAAGAAAACATAAAATGAGAATGCACTATTAACATTGCACCATAGCAAGGGAGCAAGGAGTAATTACAAAAATCCCGTGACCCAATACATTCTGCTGTATTTGCATCCCATAGTCGAACTTCATGGTCCAGACTCCCGCTAGCAAGTAATCCAGGACATGTCGGATGGTATCTAACCTGAAAAAGGTCCAATAGGCACAGATAAGGGAATTGTTGAGAAATCAAGAAGCGCATACCATAATCTGCATATCCTTAAATCACCTTGAAGACCCAAGCTCAAGAGATAGTTCATATTCTTGTTCCTTAAAAAAAAATAGTTTTGAGTATACACTATTCAGTCAGACTTCAATCTCACTCAAGCTGGCAAAAGAGGACCATGACATTTGTCGAATCCGTGACCCCAATCAATACAACCTGACCCCTATCTACTTGAAAGATAAGTGTACAACGCCTAGCTATTACAGGCTTAAAGCTGAACCATAAATACAAAACAAAGACAAACAAGATCTATCCAACTCTTAAATTGAGACGTCACGACAACCTATGTCAATATGATGCAAGCAAAATGGAATTTTGCACTGCAGAGTGCAGACATCTTTGCAACAGTACTGCACAGAAAGCATCCTAGAAACATTTTTCAAAATTCTGAAAACCTTTCAGGCACCCATTAAGAGAAAGGCCTGCAGCATAGAGAAGTTGATTAGGAGTCAGACTGTCAGACAGGGTCAAGGTTCAGAGAGAGAATATCTCCAGACCCCAAAAAGAATATCCATGAAGAGAATTTTGAATTAATTTTGCTGGGTTGATATTCTATAAGTCCACCTCGCTCATGAGAAAACCTCAACCAGTTGAATAAATACTAGATCATTATAAACACACTTTCATGACTCCGGCACGCCATATCAATGTTGTTGGTATTTCCACTTTGTACTTCCATCTCACCACCATCACCTTTTATCTTCTCTGCTATATCATCATTATCTGTAGCAACTGCTGAATAACTAAACCCCAAGGTCATGATCATCTTCTGCAATCCTACTCCAGTGTATGACAATCAGGGAGCTGAGACTCCTATTAGCTTTGGCTTTGTTCTGATATACCACTGTTTTCAACCCCGAAGAATTACAAGTTTCCATGGCTGTTCCTTGTTTCAATGAAATTTTACTTTCATTTACATTAACTTGCTTGGAAAATAGGTAATTTCCCCCCCCCCAAAAAAAAAAGGAAATAAATTTACACTTCATAAGGTCTCCCCTTTCTATTAGCAATTCTATAAGACCCAGACATATGCATGGTCGTCTCTTATCACAACTTACAACCAGTAAAGCATATGTAGGAAACCCATTATTTAAGCTGTTCTTCAGACCTTCAACTCACAAGGACCTAATTCAATTGAAACCTAGCAAGCAGTCAAATAAATACAACGTAGCCTTGCGCAACCTAAGTCCCCACTCTCTAGCTTAACTATATCTGCATTAATCATTTAATATAACCATGTGATCACAATTCATTTAAAGAGAAAGGGAAGAATTTTAGAGCCATTTGTCCACATGTGGGTGAGAGATAGAGAGCCTCAATTTCTCTACATGTGCTCCAACAATTTGAATTAGGCGGAAAGATCTATTATGCAACTCACGAACTTTCAAATCAAGTATTCCAAAAGTTGGATCGGGCAATTGTCTAAGACATGCAACAAAACAGTAGAGTTCACCAAAATAGTAACAACAACCAAAATGCTCTTTTAAGTTACGTATAAGAAAGTAACTTCGAGTTTGTTTAGGTTGTACAAATGGACTGTCAACGCTGAACAATAAAGTTAAGGGCATTAATAGCTGTAGTATTCCCTCTTGCTCTATTTGACTTTTAACCATATAATAAGTAACCATCTGTAAAGGGCCAAAGTACTGAAAATGACACATACATATAATACTTTTTGATAATTATAGAAACTGAAACTCACCACCCAAGGTGTCCTCCGATGCCCACTTAGCACTTTCAGACAGTTTCCACTTTCACAATCAATTATCTTTACAGTATGATCTCCACTGCATGGGCATAAAACTTACCAAGTTAGCAAAGATACTTCCAACTTTGTCTACAAAATTAACACAGGTTATAAGACAGCTCATTGACTCACTGCGTAGAAGCAAGTGTTTTCCCATCCGGACTGAAGGCTGCTGCAATTGTCGACCTAGGAGGTGGAAGAAGAGGGCAATACTTGGCTGACAAATGACGCAAAGACTCCGCCTCAACCCTGGCATGAAACTCAAATGAGTTATACAAATACATAAAGGTCTTTCAGAAAACAAGCAATCAGATATAGTTCAACATGTTGACTGTAAGCAAGTATCTAGAAACTCTATCAGATGGAGATAAAAGCAAAAGAAAAATATACTAGCAGTCACCAAAGAGACGGAGAGCATTACCATGAGATGAGGCCACGTCTTGCATCCCTTCCGGCCTCATATATATGGGAAAGAGTGTCAAAACCACCTTCTGAACTTTCTCCCCACAACCTTTTTGTCGAACGCTTTGTTCGAGGAGTGACCTCTCTACGTGCTAAGAGATTGAAGACATTGTCTCCACTGCTTAATACAAAACAACAGATTAATCAAAATTCACTAGAGATCTAAAAATGCTATTCCACCATGATTCTTGATATAAGTTTATAACTATCTATAGCTACACTTAGAAGGAAGCCTCCAGAATCCCCTTGAATTTGGAGATAGCCCACGGTGACCAATAATGGAATATGAAGTATCTACTAAGGCATTACAGCTTGATTGGTCTTACAAAAGAAATCTGAAACAACACTTGTCCACAAAAAACCAATCAACTGCGACTCTATCCAATTATGAATTTTAAGAGGATTGAATTCCACTTGGCAAGTTGTAACACCACCAAATGCACAATTCAATTGGTTAACCCAATTATCATATTATGTTCAAATATACAAACAAGTCAAAACACTAAATTTATGTACAAATAGAAAGACAGTTCCAGAACATAACAGATGAACAGGATCTCAGAGCTAACTTGAAATAAAACCTTGAAAACAATTCGATGCAAGTACCTCAAGCTACCTCAAATCATCATAAACTTCGCAACAGTACAACACAAAAGTCACAGAATATCAACATAACAAAATTAGATGAAATCCAACATCATATAACATGCAACTTCAATTTCTTATGAATGCATCCAAATATCAAAATTAAGTCCAAATAATCCAAACCCAAATCAAATTCATCAAAATTCAAACAACCCATCATCTAAATCTGCCAGATCTTCAGCTCATGACAAATTCCTCTCCAAAAAAAACAAGTAATTCAACTACAAGATCAACAATAAAATCCAAACAAATTCAACAAAAACATTGAAATCTGCACTAAACCCACCTTCGTTTTGGAGCAGAAACAGCCTGCGTTAAAGGGTTTGAAGTTGATGGAGCACTTGCATCATCCACCCACATTGGATCCCTCATTTATACTTATAATTATTACCCACTTCATAAAACAAAAAACCCACCTCAAAATCTCACCATTTTTCCCAATTTCCTCCTCCAAATTGATAATTTAACCGATTTAACGGCAAATTTTCTGGAGGTAGGTGAGATGGGAAGATTAAACTCAAAGAAATTATTTTAATTTAATTTTTGGGTTTAGAATTATGAATTAAGGGATTAAAATTGAAGGGGAGAATGGAAGAAAAGAGAGAATTAAGGGAAGGTGGGGTTGGTGCAATTAGCAGCCACCAAAGAAAGATCGAAATCAACAAACCAGAGGAGAGAGAAAAGGGAAGGTGGCAAAATAATACAATAAACCTAAAAATTGAATTAGGGGTGACGAAGACGAAGACGTTTAATTTTATTTGTTTCTCTGGGCTTTTCATTTGTTTTTCTGGTTGGGTTGGGTTGGGTTGGGTTTTGGACTGAGCTTGACTTTTATGTTGGATCTAATCTTTTGGTGTAGAAAGTTTTTGCATTCAAGAGCAATTTGTTTGAACTTGGTTGATAGTCAAGGTTTTGGTTTTTTTTGTCATTATCAAATTGTGTTTGTAAACTTGTAATTGTAATACATGTTGCTTTTATTGCATTCACTCCATATGAGGAAATTTAGGGAGAGTGTATTGCTATGACTATGACTTCTATGAGGACATTATTTCTAGATATGGAGTTAATATGTTGATTGATATTGGGCCCTTGATTGATGTTAGAGGCTGTTTAATTCCGTTCTATTATTATTAGGCGTTGGCTATGTTTTCAAAAAAGTTCTCAACTTATCCCTAATTAGAGTTGACAAAAATTAGTCAACCTGCTAACCCGACTCGAACCCCAACCTAGTCATAATGGGTTGGGTCAAAATTTCAACCCGTTTAATTAAATGGGTCGACCTGACCCAACCTGTTTAATTAAATTAGTTGAGTCAGGTTGAAAATGTCGACCTGATTTGTAACACCCCGACAATTCTCTCTTTTCTAACATACCTTTTTAACATAAAACTTATAGAATTATCAAAGTATTATCGCCCGTGTGAAAACGTATCGGCTTATTCAGAATTTTGCAGCGGAAAACATAATAATAAACTTTAGAAATAAAACTTAGTCAACCCAAATAGTCAACTCTAAAAGTCAAACCAACATAGAGTTAAAAGTCAACCTCCAAAGGAAAAGTCAACTACAATAGTCAAAGTCAACTAAGAAAAGCATAAAGTCAAAGTCAAATGTAAAGTCAACACAAGCTCTCCAATCCCGAACCCATGATGCATCATCTTCAAACCTGTAAATGACGATGCACTATTGATCCCTAGACACCAAATGGGTCATCACATGATCAATAAGGCATAGCTATGATCAACACATACACACAAAGCATGTAATCAGCAAATCTGAGTACTAAATAGCAAATAAATAAACTATCCTAATATGATACTAATAAATACTAAGCAAGCATAAATAAGAATATAACAACATAGCAGACTACTTTTACTGAACTAAACTCCACAACTAGTAAGTTAATTAATTTAGATGGAATAGTTAATGGAACGAGTTGTCCAACCAAAACAGTCTTCAATTTAGAAGACGAAGTACGGGCGGGACTCCGTACTCCCTTGACCTACGATATCGATGAACATTTTAAATAGAAATAGGACACGGTGATCAATCCGGTCCCAAGAAAAGCCATGGCTACCACCATGTACTCCAACTCATACTAGTCCAACACTTCAGACGTGCACAAGTCTAAAGCTATTGCTATCCACGTTTCACTTTACATGATTAATAATTTATTACTTTTTATGACTCACAAGTAGAACAACAATATAATCATCAAGTAATCATAAACTTCCATTTTTATCTTAGGATTAGATAAGTGATCATCAATTTACAATCCAAAAACTATTCCAATATTAAATCCATAACATTTAATTAAGTGTTGAACCAAGTCAACAACCAACCAACCTTTCATAGGTATAAAAATCAACTTACCAAATAAGGCCCTTGGTCCTCATAAAGTAGTTAAATAACTCAAGGAAACAACATGATTCAATCATGATCCAAACCAACATAAATATTAATCCCTCATGTGAATTAATAAAATAAAGTTCTCAAATCCCATATGCTTGCATCAATCTTCCATACAAACATAATATCAATATCATAACCAACATGCTTCACACAATGGCATAAAACATGCAAATCCAACTTAATAGAAATCACATATGAACTAAAAATAGTTCCCTATACATGATACTACTCAATTCTCATCCTTAGGACATGATACTAGTCCAATCAACACATAGGTATGTACGTACCTTGTATAGGCAAATCGAGCGGCCACTTTCACAACCTTTAAAGTCGCCTAAAGAGAAATCTCTGCCTAAAATAATCAACATAATCCCAAAATCAATACTTTATAAATTTTCAGCACTAATAAAATACTTTAAACCCTTCTTAAAAGCTTTTAAAAACCTTTTCCATCATTAAAACTTAATTAGTAAAACCTCCTAGTATAGTAATACTACACTAGCTGATTAAAACCCTTAAAACTCGTGTTTAAATCATAAAAACTCCATCATAACATCCCTTTTAAAAATTCCAGCAACATATTAAATACTAAAACTCTTTTTAACATACTTAAACATACTTATAATCATAAGAAAACCCAATTTCACAAACTACAACATGCTACTACATTTTTCCAACTTCCAAAACCCTAAAAATCCAAGCTTTGATAATTAAAATCCCAATCCAAACAAAATAAGTAAATCTGAATTTTAATTTCTTCATTACATAAATTATATAATCTTAGATTCATAGTTAAATCATCAAACTACAACTTTTAAACATAAACTTATTAAAACAAACCTTAAAAATACAAGCTTTGCATTAAAATAAAACTTGAGGAGGAAGAAATAACCAGCAAGAAGAGGAGGAGGAATCGGCGGCAACAAGGGGAGGGAGGCGGCGGCCCTGCACCGGCTGCTGCTGCCGGTTGGTGGTAGTGATGGTGGGCGGCTGTCGTGGCTGCCCGGAAAAACCGAAGAAAAGAAACAGAAGGAGGACAGAGAGAAAGTCGAAAATAGGAGAGAGAGAAGAGAGAAAATAAATGCATTTAATATGTGGAGATTAGTGTAAATAAGGGTAATTATAGGTTCCCCCATTAGGGGTCCAATAAGGAGTTAGGCTTTGATGGGTTAGTTTAATGAAGATGTTCACAGGAAAAGCTACAAGGTTTGGGCTCCTCTAACCCAATATAAAAATCCTTTTACTTCAACTCCACTAGTTTAGTTATAAAATGATTTTTCAAAGCATGACTAAATAAAATATTTGATTACTTAAAAAATCATTAAAATAATTCCTTTGACTTTCAAATAGTCAACCTTTGAAGAAATAAATCGTTTAAATACTAAAACATACTAGGTTATATATAAATATACATTAAAATATATTTATAAAATTCATAAATTTACGAGGGATTACATGATTTTACCCCGTCTAACCCATTTATGAATATAGCCTAAAAAAACAAACTGATTTCACAACTAAAAAAAATTGGGCTAGACAATATATAAAGTTAAAAAACCAATCTCATTTCACAACAAAAAAAAACAGCAGCCACCCCAATTATGCACAGACCCTAACTCTCATTAGTAAAAACTAAAAAGGTAAAACCCTAAATCTCTACTCCTCTTCCACTCTCTACGCCTCTCTTGGTCTCTCATTCTCTCTTCACTCTTTAGTTTTCACAAAATTCATAAATTTTTCTCACACTCTTAACTAGTTTTTGTACTCGTGCATGATGTATGGGATATTTTTATTTCATATGAATCATATCTTATTATATACACTTCTAAAGTTTGAAATAGTGTAATGAGATTATATATAGGATGAATTATTTTATAGTCAAAGCTTTTCTCCAACAATTATTTCTTATTCAAATTTCTAAATATGTAGTCTAAAAATAATTACATATATTTTTTTGAGTTTTTTTGTCAAAGACAACCTTTTATATACACTTTTTTGCGAAAGACAACATTTTAAATTTTTTGGGGCAACTTCAAACCTTAATGAAATTTTTTTTGTCAAAAACAACATTGACCAACATTCCGATGTTGACTTGCCGAAAACCAGTGTTGACCTTACTTAAATGATCATGTGCCCCTCACATGATTTCTTTTCTCCCTAATTTACTCATTTCCCTCCCTTTTTTCCCCCTTAATCACCTTCCCATCTTTTCTTCCCTCCCTTCTGCATTTTTACTCTCAACCCCAATTCCTCATCTCTCTCTTGAGTTTGCAAATTCAGATCGTCATTTTTCTTATGCTAAAGTCGATTTCCCCTGAGATTTCTCAACCCTTTTGGATTTACAGAGTATATCAAGAAGGGTATTAAAGGAATTCAAATCTTGTGGGCAGCCATGTTTATGCATAGACAAGAAGATATGAACAGCTTTATCAGGTTTACCAGAAAGAACAAACCTTTCAATGATGATCGAAAGTTAACGGAGTGGGACCTAATCGGTGAGAGCGGAGTCGGGAGATATTCCACAGAGTAGTGAAGTCGCATAAACGAGCAAAGAGAGTGGGAGTAACGGAGGTGGTTTTCGAGGATGGGGAAGAATTAAAGGGCTTTTGGGCCATGGTTCTAAAGGAGTTTTAGGGTTTGATTGACAAGAGGTTCGGAGAAGACGAAATCTGGGGATGAGAGCAGGGTTTTTGAAAGGGTTTTTGGGTCTTTTGTGGAGAGGACGAGGTTGGCTATGGATGTCGCGGTTGAGGAGAGAGAATCTGACGGCAGAGGAAAGGTGGTGCTGGTGGAGATGGGTTTGAGGAGTGCACAGTGGAGTTGGAATCAAAGTTTTTGGAGGTTTAGAATTCAGAACCAATCCTTTGACATAGCAAAATAAGATCATGGCATCTCATGATTACAGGTGAATTTTGCTGGACAACCATTACAAAGAGAGAAGGGAGGGAAGAAAGGATGGGAGGGTGATTAAGGGAGAAAAAGGGAGGGAAATGGGTAAAATTAGGGAGAAAAGAATCATGTGAGGGGCACATGATCATTTCAGTAAGGTCAACACCAGGTTCCGGTGAGTCAAAGTCGGAATGTTGGTCAAGGTTGTTTTTGACAAAAAAATTTCATTAAGGTTTGAAGTTGCCCAAAAAAATTTAAAAGGTTGTCTTTCGCAAAAAATGTATATAAAAGGTTGTCTTTGACAAAAAAAACTCTATTTTTTATGTGAATTGAAGTGAACTCAAGTAATCTCTAGGCCTAATAGTTATCTTATCTGCAAAAATATCATTGAAGTGCTTCTTAATAAACAATATATTTTCACATATGTTCAGGGGTTATTTAACCATAAAAAAATGTTAGAATTTTTTTTTTTTTATCACATAATCTAAATATTTAACATTGCAAGACTTTCTAGTATATTTGCTGCCTTTTTAATTTTATGGTAATTTTAAGTTTTATACTATTTTTGATATTTTTAGCAAAACAGAAATTGACATGGAATCAAACCTTAACCCGACATGTTAACCCGAATTGCCACCCCTAGATTTATAGGTATGTATAGCACGGTTCATTTGCATAAGTATAATTTAATTTATTTAAATTCTTACACTAATAAATTATTATTATAAATGGTTGTAGTTCCTTAAATTGCTAGATAGAAGATGAGTCTCATCTACAGTAAGATTATCCTTTTCCAATTAGTCAAATGATCTCAATAGGAGAGTTGTATATAAGTAGCATGCACCTTCGTTTACCTGAAATCTCAACCAAGTATAGTCTTCTTAATTTTTTTTATATACAAAAATATATATAATGAGTTTCATTTAATCATTACTATCTAAATTGCTTTGCTAAAAAAGTTCTATTCAAGTGTTGTAATAATTTTAGCCTTTTTATTTTCTTTGGTCCATCACATATCTTTTCATCTAACATAGTATGAAGATATAGTTTTATTTACTTCATAAATCCATGTATACCAAGGGTGCATGTTAATTTATGTATAATATTCCATATTTCTTGTGAACTGAGATCAACTGAAAAAAGAAATACTTGAGTTATGACTACGTCCACTTTACCACTGGCCTCGATCATGCCAAAACCACACCCATAGATACTCCTCCGCCTCCTCCTAGGTTAGTTAATAATTTAAATTAAAGTTCATAAATTTTTGTTCTAATCTCATATTTGAAGATTTCAAGTTTAAACTAATTGTAGTTTTATGAATGATTGTTAGTGAAATTAGGTTGTATAATGATTAAATGGTTTAAAGTTGATTGATTTTCGTTATTTTGATTTTAGTTTAAGTAGTTAGCTTGATTTTTAGGTTTAATTAATTAGTGTAACTATTAGCTAATTTAAGTTATAATTTAAGTTGTTGTTGTTGTTGTTAACTTTAGACTTTGTAGTTGATTATTAGTTAAGCTATTTAGTTTAGTTTAGTTTCATTTAGCTATTTAATTTAGTTTAGTTTGATTTATTAATGCACTTAGTTATTAGGCTACTTTATTTGTTTTTAGTGAATATTAATTATAGTTGCTCCTTGATATTGGTATGTTACCATTGTGTAAAAACTTATATATGCATCATCGTATCATATGCCTAGATACCCGTTCAAGACTTACTCATTAGGAGTAAGTCTTGAATAGTCCCCGGTTTTGGGGTGTTCTTAGATGTTTAATCTCACTTAGGTGGTGAATGTATGTCTTCATTTTGATTCTAGAAGAAAATATTGGCTCGTCATTTCCCAATTTTTGCTCTCTGGTACATATGTAGATAAGTAACTACCTACATCGTGTACTTAGAGAAAATGATGAGATGAAGAAAACACATGCTAACTCCCCCAAGCTCAATAGAAACTCCGACCTTGGAGTCCACAATCAAAGAGAAAGTAAGGGGATGGGCTAAGGGTACAAAGTCAAGCAAAAATCATAACCAAATAACATAAGGAGAAGGGTCTCAAATTATCTCCCGAAAAGTACTCTAGGATCATTAACTAGACCTTGCCACTAAATAATATGACAAAGATGTCAATAGTTTGTCATAATGAATCAAATAGTAAGAGATAAACAAAGAATGCACAAATTTCAATGCAACTATATGCTTACTAAGAGATGAGTACCGAAAATAATGAAAATTTTGAGAGAATCCTGGAAAGTATGAAGAACAAACATTAAAATTCAGAATAAAAAAAAGAAAACGGTGATTTCTCCTTTCGATGGTCCTTGCAAAATTTAAGCTTGATCCCGTCCTCAATGACTTTCATTTGAGTCTTACGAAGATTTAAAGATCCCAATGGCTCTTCCAATGGTGAAACTTCTAGAAAAGGAAATAAGATGGGGAAGGAAGGAACTAAGTCGGATTTCCTTAAAAAGGGAATATGAAGGGGAGGAGTGGAAATAAAAGTCTCATCAACTACTTCATTAACATCATTAGACTGTATAGTGTAAGCTTTCTCAACAAATGATTCATCTATCATAGGGTTCTCAGCCAAATCATAATCATCATCTTTCTTGGTTATAGTCGTCATGCTAGAATGATTTTGATTGATAATTCAACCCAATGTTTCTATTGATCTTTTGCTAGATTCGACAATGTTGTCCATCATAGATACACACCTCTTTAATGAGTAAATAGTTTCTTCCATTAATACATTCATTTCTTTGAGGGAATTAAGAATTTTAGAAGAGTAATGTGGTTCATAGCTAGAGATAAGAAAAAAGGAATTTGAAGGGGAGGAGTAGAAACAAAAGTCTCATCAACTACTTCATCACATCATTAGACTGTATAGTGTAAGCTTTCTCAACAAATGATTCCTCTACCATGGTCTCAACCAAATCATAATCATCTTTATTAGTTATAGTCATGCTAGAGTGATTTTGATTGATAAATTCAACCCAATGTTTCTATTGATCTTTTGCTAGATTCGATAGTGTTGTCCATCATATATACACACCTCTTTAATGAGTAAATAGTTTCTTCCATTCAGAAATTCATTTCTTTGAGGGAATTAAGAATTTTAGAAGCTAGAGTCGTGTGGTTTATAGCTAGAGACGTCTTCTAAATTTGAGAAAGTAGTAATTCTATGGTCCCGCTCATAAGTGTCTCTAGATAGCCACCCAAAGAAACTCCATGCTTCATCAAAGGTTTGGGCTCGAAATTCACCAATAAATATGGACTCCACCACGTTTCTTGTATGCATATTAAAACCCTCGTACATCACCTCACAGATCTCCTAAAGCTCAAGTTTATGCTTTAGTTAGAGAGTGTTCTCGAATCTCTAATAATAATTCCAAAATGGTTCATACTCATATTGAGGAAAAAAGAAGCTTGCCATTTTTTTTCTTTTGGAATTTTCTTACAGAAATATAAAAAAAGGAAAAAGAAATAAAATTATATACAAATTCCATGACTCATATAAACAATACTTACCACATAAAATAAAATAGGAAAAAATGATAGGAACAATCCCAACTATGGGTGTTCCACCATTTTCAGTTCCAACTAAAAAATATTTCTGAGCAGTCCCAACTATGCATCATTTTTTACAAAATTGGTCCCAACAGGTTAATGACCTGCTACAACAGGTAAAACATATTTTTTTTTTCTTTTTTTTTCCGCCACCACCTATTAAACACCAATTCAGCACCCAGCAAACCACCCCACCACCAAGCACCACCACTAGAGCTACTAGAACCACCCCCACCAACACCACCAAGCACTACCACTAGAGCTACTAGAACCACCCCCACCTACAAAAATGGTCCCTCAACCCATTTTTCCCCCTTCTAACTACATACATACCATCTTTCTCTCTCCTTCTATGAGACTTCCTTTCGATCAATACTCTGCAAATATTGCTCCAATATTATTAAAATACCCACAACACAACCGGCGGTGTTCGATGATGAGAGACAAAGTGTTAGTAATAATGGGCTTCACCGATTCAGGAAAGTCTTATCTTACAGTCGACATCGCAACCCGTTCTCCGATCGAAATCATCAACTCCGACAAAATACAACTCTACAAAGGCCTCGACATTACCGCCAACATAATCCCTCCGGAACAACGCCTGGACTTCCACCACCACCTCCTGTTGGTAAGTGAAACTTCAAGATACAAGAATATGCTGGAATTTGAAGACGGTGAATTTTGTTCTGTTATTTGATGGTGTTTCCTTATTTGATTTTGTTGTAGCGATCGATGCTCCTGGCGGATTTCTCTTTGAATGGTGGTCAATGTTTTGGAATATATATTTATTGCAAAGACTAATAAGAAGCAGCAGCTTCTTATATTGAGGTTTGCTACCGATATCTCCAGTGAAAATTCTTTATTTAGAACTTTGAATTTGGGTTATGCTTGTTCCAGGCTAGTTGACTTGTCCCTCATCGCCTTCATTCGGGCCAACAACAAGCTCCCATTGCTCGTCTGCGGGTCTAACTCCTTAATCCACGCCCTTGTCTCATAGGTACAAGTGCTGGCGTGCTGCTTTCTCTGGACAAGTTGGCCGAGTTATATAAAACAGCGCATGACACCGGGTTGAGAAAAGCAATTGGGGTGCCCAGATTTGAACCGTATTTTACAATGTGGGAACAGGTGTTATATGATCCTCATGAAGGAACAGATGGCAGGGCAGGAGGGTGAGAAGGTAGGGGAGAATAGGTGGCAAGGGAGGGGGTGGAAGGGGTGGTACATGGGAGGAAGGAGGGAGGAGAGATAAAGAGGAGGAAGTAAAAAAATCAGTTTAAGATTTTTTTTTAAATTAACCTCTTAAACAGGTAACCAGTCAACTGGGAACAATTTTGTAAAAAAATGATGCATAGTTGGGACCGCTCAGAAATAATCCTTAGTTGGGACTGAAAATGGCGGAACGCCCATAGTTGGGACTGTACCCGTCAATTTTTCCAATAAATAAGATAAAAAACCAAAAGGGAAAAATATTCAATTAAGCAATTTCAAATAAACTTAAGAAACGCCATTTTGATAGGGTTTTTTAGTGTGTCGTTAAGACACCAAAAACCGCTCCCAATTACTAGGAATGTAGTAAAGGAAAGTCAACGGTCGATCCACAGGGAAATAGGGATTAATCGAAGTCTAACAAGTTCAAATTGCCTAATTGAAGGATATTTGGGGTTGAAATAGGTTTTGTAAACTATGAGCTAACTAAGATCAAACAAAACTAGGGTCAAGGCTACTAGTATGAATCAAACCGAAAGAATGATCTTTAATGCAATTGCGGATTCAAAAGCGATAATTATGTAAGGTTTAGCTTTCCTCTAAAATATTTAAGTCCTCGCTCTTTCGAATGATCCTCAAGACTAATCGCTTAATCAATCAACTAAATCCTCTCTCGAATATTCTTTAGTTAATTGATTAAAAGATCAAATAAGTACAGAAAACCCCTAATAAAAGGATCCCCTTAATTTCTACCCAATATCTTGGTCTAGAAATTAAGTTGTGATTCATGGGGATGAGAAAAGGGTTCGAAATCTGATTAAGAATGTTTGTAACCAAAATTCCATAGCATAAATGTGACCAATATCTATCTTAAGAAGTTTATTCATCATACACCCGTGTGTACCATGTCAGGTTTTGCTTTCCTCTAAAATACTTAAGTCCTCGCACTTTCGAATGATCCTCAAGACTAATCGCTTAATCAATCAACTAAATCCTCTCTCGAATGTTCTTTAGTTAAATGATTAAAAGATCAAATAAGTACAGAAAACCCCTAATAAAAGGATCCGCTTAATTTCTACCCAATATCTTGGTCTAAAAATTAAGTTGTGATTCATGGGGATGAGAAAAGGGTTCGAAATCTGATTAAGAATGTTTGTAACCAAAATTCCATAGTATAAATGTGACCAATATCTATCTTAAGAAGTTTATTCATCATACACCCGTGTGTACCATGTAAGATTTAGCTTTCCTCTAAAATACTTAAGTCCTCGCTCTTTCGAATGATCCTCAAGACTAATCACTTAATCAAGCAACTAAGTCCTCTATCGAATGTTCTTTAGTTAAATGATTAAAAGATCAAATAAGTATAGAAAACCCCTAATAAAAGGATCCCCTTAATTTCTACCCAATATCTTGGCCTAGAAATTAAGTTGTGATTCATGGGGATGACAAAAGGGTTAGAAATCTGATTAAGAATGTTTGTAACCAAAATTCCATAGCATAAATGTGACCAATATCTATCTTAAGAAGTTTATTCATCATACACCCGTGTGTACCATGTGCATGATACACCCTGGACTATTTTTTACTTATTCGAAATTCTCCTTTTTAGTGCATTTTACTCATTTGGATGATTTCAAATGAGCAATGAGGAAAAAATAACCTTGGGTGTACCATGCTCACGGTACACATCCAGGTGTATGATAAAATTTGTACTATCCTAAAGCCCCAAAACACTTAGATCAATGCATAATCATCATTAAATCACCAAAATTACGTTGCCAATCAAACAACCTTAAGCATACTTTCCCCTAATGTAACATCTGACCCATCCGGGGTCGAGTATATCGTCACCAATGCGCATCCAAGCCCAACAATTGTCCTCAATAACCAACACAAGTTCTTCCTGTGCATTTTGTCCTCACTCATGCACACCCTGAGAAACTTCCCAGGAGGTCACCCATCCTAAGACTACTGCCAGCTAAGCACGCTTAATTGTGGAGTAACTAAGGAAATAAGCTCCTTAAAAGAAAGATGCATCTTGTTGGAATGAGTAGCCTCCCTTTAAAGCAATCATGAGGGGTATTACATACACCCCCACTTGAGGACAGCAACGCCCTCATTGCGCCTGAGGACTCCACATATTAGGCCACAACGACCTGTGGGGTCGCCTCAACCTGGAAATTGATCGCCAGAGACTCCAGATATTCGGCCTGGCGACCTTTGGGTCGCTCCTTATGACAATGCAGCCCCATAATCCTCCCCCACTAGGCGCCTGAGGACTCCTAATATTCGGCCTTACGGCCTTAGAGTCGCCCCAACACGCGGTCGTAGGGTTGCTCTGATACCATTTGTAACACCCGACCTATCCAGGGTCGAGTATATCGTCACCAATGCGCATCCAAGGCCAACAACTGTCCTCAATAACCAACACAAGTTCTTACGGTGCATTTTGTCCTCACTCATGTGCACCCTGAGAAACTTCACAGGAGGTCACCCATCCCAAGACTACTCCCAGCCAAGCACGCTTAACTATGGAGTAACTAAGGAAATAAGCTCCCTAAAAGAAAGATGCATCTTGTTGGAATGAGTGGCCTACTAAATCCCTTTAAAGCAATCATGAGGGGTATTACACCCAAACCCTAGATAGGAGACTACTTACTAACTATGGAAACTAGGCATAAAAATCTAGAATTATAGATTAATCTAAGGCTAAATAATAAAATAACACTAAGTAATTATGAATCTATAAACTATAAGATCTATAATTATGCAAGAAGAGAGAATAGCAAATAGAACAATGAATAAAAACTGAAAATTTACAATTAAATTAATCAAAGGTACCTTAGAGATGTAGAAATCAACAATCTTTAATCTAGAAATCAGAAATCCAAGACAAAGCAATGTGTTTTTCTCTCAAATGTAGAACCCCAATAAATAACTCTCTAATAAACTAGCATGAAGCATAATCTGAAGATAAAGTTTTAAGTATTGTGTTTTAAAACGGCTCGAAGCCATGCAAAAGTTCCAGAAAAACGATAGGTGCGGGCGCACCTATCCTACTGCCTTCAAGATGCTCAGCTCAACTTAAAATGTGCATATCTCCTTCGTTTTACATCAAAATCAAGCATATGAGCAGTCATTGGAAAGTTGTTGAAACAAGCTTTCACCTCCAACTTGAATTACTTTCATCGGATTAGTAGTTTGAGAGATATATCCATTTTAAGTTTTCCTTATGAGATTTTATTATGCTATGTGTTCCTTTGTGCTTGGGACATGGGGATTGGTGTGAACGCATCATTTCTCATTTTAGGCTTTATTTTCATTGCTTTCTTTGTTGACTCTTGAGTTTGTAGTTATCTTTGATGGTGCCACCTATATTAAGAACATGACAAAATAAAGTGAAAGCAATCGTGCTAGTAATCCGGTAAAAGATGACCGAAAATCTAGCAAAATGTCACTATAATCAAGAATGATCAAGTAAATAAAATAGAAGAGGAAAAAGAGAAGAAAGAGGGAAGAAAGTGGAGAAAGAGATCAAAATGAGTCAAAAGGAGTCCATTAAGTACGTTAGAAACACACTTATCAATTACTCGTGAGATTTTACAGGCTGAGCGTGAGAAACATGCACAAAGTTGAAGACAGAAGAGGCATTACCATCATACGGGTTCCTTGACTTTTTAGAGGGTGAGAGAGATATGGATTAAAAAGATTCTTACCCAGCTATCGACTCATCAACAACACCATCTTCTAGCTCCAAGGTCGCATTAGTCAAAGTTGATCGTGTCTCTGATTGGTGGTGCTCCATGCATGGGAGTGATGAAAATGATAAAATAACCATTTCATATATGAGGACCTTGAAGATAGCCAACACAGTTGTAAGTATTTTTACCTTTTAAATAGCTCCCCCTACCCCTTACGAAACCCCTTCCAGCCGCTGCCGTTGTCCCCGTGTTTCTTCGAGTTGATTTTTTCTCACTTTCTTTGTCATTTTCTCCATAGTTGGGGCTCAAGCAAAAAGAGGTTAGTGGCGATTTCACTCCCAAAGGCAACAAGGATGCCATATATGAGACCTTCGAAAAGGACCATAATGGACATTTGAGGGGTGTTGGTGGTCTTCGTCTCGGTGTGACAAAAGTCTATGGTAAAGAGTACTCTGTGGGTACACAATCACGCTCACATATTTCCTCGCCACATGATTTGGAAGCTATTACACAAGCTATACGATAAAAGCTTACTGAGGAAATCACAAATCGAGTCATAGAGAAAGTCACGTAAAGTTTCAACGCGTCCTCTCATAGTTTGCTTTACCGGAGATACAACAAACTAAACTGGATCGTCATTTGGAGGATAAAGCTAGCCAACCTAACACACAAAGTCGACACCATCTATACTGGAGTTAGAGGTAACTAATATCCTTTGAATATTTTTTAAAACTAGATAGATTTCCCTATATTCGTTAATTGCATGTTCCTAACCTCATTTTCATTGACTTTATGTAGGAAGAAACGCGTTGCTAGCTTTTACTAGATGTGGAAGGTGAGGGCTTGATTGTGGTGGCTGAAGCCATGCACAACCACTGTGTGATCGAGCGACAGTTCATCATGAGTCTGTGGATAGTGAGCACTTCGGGGTTAGTGTAGACACCATCAAGCCTGGTTATGAAGACTTTGCTTTTCGGTGCCTAAACTGACATATGAAATACATTTATTGAACAACGTTCGCAGTTGTTATGTATTGTGGCCATCTGCGTGGGTGAGGTTCAGACGAGGTGAATTCAAGGAACCAAAATTCGTATTCATATTGATTTGTTTCTTACATATTAATTAAACCAAGTTAAATGTTTTTACCTATTATTTTACTAAGTATATAAATATATATGTATTTTTAGGTTTTGGGGAGAACAAAAAAACCCAAGGAAAGCAAGGCGGACACGCCTCCTCAATAAAAGGCGGAGGAGGGTTCATCAATCCAGCCAAAGAAGACCATTTCGGGTAAAGGAATGCAAGTTTCCAAAGGTTCAAGTTCGCAAACACAGCTGAGGTGAAGGAGTATATTTGGAAAAGTGTTAAAGAATCAACTAACTAAAGCCCATTCACATGCTATGAAAACCATTTTTGGTAAATGAATGTCATTTTGGGCCGATTTTGGCTTTTAAAGCTCAAGTTCCTTAATTTCCCGCTTTTAACCTTATTTTAGGTCATGTATAGTTCTAATATGTACATATATAACTATTAGAGTCAACTAAAGTCCATTCACATATTTTGAAACTTATTTTGGGTAAACGAATGTCATTTTGGGCCGATTTTGGTTTTCTACGCTCAACTTCCTTAATTTCTCGCATTTAGCCACATGTTAGGTCATATATTGTTCTAATAAGTAGATAGATAAGTATTACACTCAATTAAAGTCTACTCACATGCTTTAAAACCCATTTTAGGTAAATGTATGTCATTTTGGGTCGATATAGACTTTTAAATCTCAATTTTCTTAATTTACCGCATCACAAATTCTTGGGTGTAACTGTTGCACCATAACTTATGGTGTAACAACCCAAAATTACCGTTATTTTGTAAAAAAAAACTCAAATGACATGAAATAAATGATAAAATGACATGAGATTCATGTCATTATATGTACAGTTCATGTCATTTTTGTTGATGTTTATGTCACTATTCATGTTACATAATAAGTTATGGTGTAACATGTTACCCCCAAGATGCACTCTTTGCCGCATTTACCCACATGTTAGGTCATGTATAGTTCTAATAAATACATATATATAATCATTAGAGTTAACTAAAGTCCGCTCCTATGCTTTGAAACCCATTTTGGTTAAATGAATGTCATTTTGGGTCAATTTTGGCTTTTTAAGCTCGACTTCCTTAATTTTATGCTTTTAGCCTCATTACGTCATGCATAGTTCTAATAAGTACATATATAAGTATTAGATTCAATTAAAGTCCACTCACATGCCTTGAGACCCATTTTGGGTAAATGAATGTCATTTCGGGCCGATTTTGACTTCTTAAGCTCAATTTCCTTAATTTTCCGCATTTAGCGATATGTTAGGTCATGTATATTTCTAATAAATACATATATAACTATTAGAGTCAACTAAAGTCCTCCTTATAATTATAATGTTCTTATATGTGTTTCTTTATGTTTGTTTTATAAGGTATTCCTCGATGGCAAACCACTATCGAGATAAACGAGGTTCAGAATTTGGTGGCACGCTACCTTACCAACGTTTATATATGAAGATGCGGTGGATTTGTGTTTATTTTCTCTCATTATATTACTAACTAGCTATATAGGTACAATTGATGATTATTTTGGGTTTTAGTTCTTATTACAACTTGATTTGTAGTACATTTTCATAATATACTCGTATACACATGTGAGAATTGTGCTAATTTATAGCTTCATGACTCTGTTTCAAGAGTTTTTGTAGAAATCGAAATGAGATTGATGTAACATTTGTAAGTTTTAGAAGTAACTATTATATATATCAAGAGACAAGATAGGATATTTAATATTTGGGTACTGATCGCCACAGTGGCTACATATTGTCTCTTGATATAACAACTCACTTACTATGGTTTCTGAAGTTTATGTAGGTACAAATAACAACTCACTTACTCCTTAGAGGCTTACCTACAATTAGCAAAGCTGATTATGTTAGCAACCTTACTACATATGTTGATTTCAGAGCGTTAAAACCCAACCATAAAATTAACCTGTGCTCTAGATATTTGATTAATTGAACTATTGATGATATTTTGATAGATTAGAAATATAAGCGTGATGATCCATTACCGTGGATCCTTTTAGTTTGATTTTCATATTTTATTAGTTTAGAACCTTAAATCTCAACTTTCTGATCTTGTTTAGTTTCTCCATACCTTAGAAACTAAATTAAAACGACCATGTCTTTAAGGATTCGGCTCTACTTAACCTACTACATTGTTAGAAGGTTTTGTTAAGAATTATTTTTAACATGTATACGACAGCCTATCAAGAACACAAACTAAACCTATGAAATTAACATATACAATAACTAGGGGCTACTAAAGAGAAAAAAAATAAAAAAAGGCTAACAAAAAGGTAAAAAGTTGGGGGCTACCAAAGAGAATTTTCCATAATTAATTGGGCTTTAAATATTATTTCAAATGAGCTTTAATAATATATTTTTGGACTAAAAAAGGTCAAGTCTTTCAATTGCTTTTCTTTACACATGATCAATTAAGACGACGATATGTTTTCATCTTTGGGTATTGAAAGGGGAGACCAATTTAAATTTCTACAATGAGACAGTAAAATTTTGGTTCTCGTTATATTGGAGGGAGTTTTTGAATTTCAATCTTTCTTCTCTTTTCTTTAATGTTTGCTGGAGTTATTTCCCCTTATTAATTAATACAATAAACAACGTTTTACTTTCCTCCTCAACTTAATTATGAACAATTATACCAGAGCAAAAGATTGGTGGGGTCATGTCGTTCGTCCTTGTATTTCAATGTTGCAAGTAAAGAAAAAAAACCTAGGAAGTAATGTAGGAATATGAAGTCCTACATCGATGGATAAGAAAAGGTTGGAGGTTAGGTGGCATATAAAACAAAACAGTTTTGTAACCATATACCGCCGATAAATTTTTTTATTTACCATATACCTTCACACTTTTGAGAATTCATCGTATACCCCTCAATTTTTAGAAAATACATCAGAATTCCCTTAATGACTAATGGTTGTTAACTCCGTTAGTCATTTACCCCTAATTAATCTAACTAATCTACTAACCCTTAATTACCCATCCCCTAATCTCCCTCCTCCCCTAACCCAACTAATCCAATTCGTCTTTATTCTCCACTATTAACACCACCACCAAGCTCTCCGCCTCTCCCCCACTTTTCGACGCATTTCCTTTTGTAATGTCGCCGGAATCCACCATTTTTCCTAACATGTTTCTTTCTCCCATTTCAAATCCTCATCCTTTCCTTCTTTCGCTACTATCCACCTTCTCGTTCCTTTTCTATCAAACCTTTCTCTATCTTCAATACCTCAAACCCTAATCTCATCCCCAATTCCAATTCCACCTCCACAGTAGTCGCAATAGTGGGTTTCTTCACTAGAAAAGATGCCAACAATATAATTGTGGGTTTCTTCTCTAATATACAAAATCCTCCATTAAAACATAAGCACCCTAAGTCAATTTATAAAAAAACTCCCAATCCCCAAATCTAGAAAAAAAATTCTAATCAAAAATATAAAAAATGTCCCAGAAACCGCCAAGAATTTATGACTTCACCATGAAATTCACTCTGCTTAACAAGATTCAATCTGTGGTCGCTGTTTGAGGTAATGAAAAAACCAATTGTGGATTTTGAGGGTCATTGTTAGGTTGAATGAGAAATTACGGGATGTGAAGGAGTTGATGAGAATAAGGGACATTGTTAAAGCTGCGAAGGGGGTTAGAATTTTGAAGAAGGTGTTGAGAGTTGGGGGTGTTGATAAGGAGAGAGAAAATGATGAGGTTTTTGTTTATGACGTGCTCTGCTTTGAAGAGGCTAGGTGAATTTTGATGTTTGTTTTGGTTTAATGTTTGTTTTGGTTTAATGTTTAAGGGCTTTGTTATATTATTGGTTTTGTGATAATTGGTTTTGTTATAGATTAATTGCATTTGGGTTATAGATGCATATGTTGGAGATATTTGGAATTTAAGGAATGCTGAGAAAGGAAAGAAATGGAAGATGAGGTGAGGAAGAGGGTTATGAGCTTGAAGTGAGAGAATTCATTATTTGGATCTCAAATCATCAAAATATGGGTGAATAATCTAGAAAGTGAATGAAAAATTCTAGTTTGAATTTGTGGATTTGATTGAATTTGGATGAGAGAAATACGATGGTTAACGGTAGAATAAATGAAATTTGAGTTTTACTAATGAAGAGGAAAGATGAAAGATGAATAAGAAGGATAAATGGAGGGTTTAATGGCTAATTAATAGATTTTGGTTTATTAGTTAACAGAATTAGACATCTGTTAGTAGTAAGCGTATTCTGATGTATATCATAAAAGCTCAAGACTATACGGTGAATTTTGAAAAGTGTGAGAGCATATGATAATAAAAAATTTATCGGGGGGTATATCTATACCCATTAAAAAGCAACAAGTTCTGTTACTGAAGCTTAGTAACATAGATTGACAAATCTGCTCTCCCAACATTGCAAAACTGCTTGTTTTCCCTTATTTTGCCACGAGTTCCTTTTGGCGGCATCCTCCATCTTTTAGCAATTAATGCTAGCTTCCTTTGGTGCGTGTCAACAACTTGGCGGTAATACACATCTACTATCCCACCATCTTCTACCTCCTCCATCTCATAATCAATTAATCTAGGATTGATGCTTCCTCTCTCAAAATTTCTTATTCTTCGGTTAATCTTATTCCTCTCTCAAAATTTCTTAAACTTAGGTTAATATTATTCCTCTCTCAAAATTTCTTAGTATTAGGTTAATCTTAACCTCAATCAGCAGAGGACGCAATGGATGAGGAAGGAAAACATTATACATGCTACAAAGAGAAGGGACTGATTGGCGAAAGTGAATTTAAGCTTCTGGTGCCTTTTAATAATAATGGTTGAGCAAAGAAGTTGCTTTTTCCCAAGCTACAAAGGTACTCCCTCCGTCCTAGAATAGTCTGAATACTTCCCTTTTATGTTTGTCCCAAATTAGTGTGAACACTTCTTTTTTTGGCATGGTTCCACCATTAATATATTATTTCTTTTACACATCTTTGGCCCACACTTTATCTTTTATCAATAAAAAGTTACCCAAGTTTCTATCTCCTCTAATAAAAAAATAACCCACCAACTCCTATCACATCTACTTTTTAAATAAAATAACATTTGATAACCACATTACAACTTATCACCTTAAACTACGTGTCCCAACAAGTGTTTAGATCTTTCCTAGACGGAGGGAGTATTTTTTTGATTCTCAGATGCGATTTTTTTTGTGCCCTGCAATCCGCCTTTCAAATTGTTTGATGGATTGCATCCATTATCCTTTGGTGTTTTGCAATAATTTTGTGCTTGGTTTAAATCATGTTCCCTTGAATTTGTAGTGACTATAGCTCTAACCTAAATTTTTTTTTTACTTTGTTCTTCATTTTCTAATTGTTGGACATCAATTAACGTGTGTCTACATTAAGGGTTGTGATTTATGATATATTTCTTTTGTATTGTTATATTGAATTGGCTTTGTTAGCAGCCTAATTTGGTACTAGGTTCTTTGCAGCCTAATACCATTAATTTCACTTATTTAGCCTGATGAGAAATTTGTTTGGCCATTTTATAATCCTTAATTCATAGGAAGTTGGTTTGCAAGCCAGTTGGTGTAGGTACTATTACTGTTCACCCCCCCTTCCTGTTGTGTGAGGCAGTATTGCATATACTATAGCTATCTCTTTTAATTCTTGAAATCTTATTGGTGTTTAGACCTCCCCTACCAAGATGGTCTAATATTATAATGCTTAGCTAATAGTACTTGGGAACCTACTCAAACTCCTCATCTATTTGTGCTTTGCTATATAGAATCCTGTTTATTTTATTCTTTTTATTACCTTACTCATATGTTCTTTGCTCTATCAATCAAGAAATTTCAAAAGGTAGGGTGCTTATATTAGCTCTTGGTTTCCTTGCTCTGTACTTCTTGGTTTTAGAAGATTTGTTGCTGATCTAGAGTCTCTTAAATATCTTCCCTTGGTTATCTTCCTAGACATAGTGTTGCTTCTATAGTAACAAACAACTCTTGATACTCTTAATTATCTTCCCTTGGATCTGGAAAGTACAGCATTTTAATGCTAACTTTCCCTTGCCTTTTTGGATGTCCATTTAGTGCCTTCTACTATTGTTTTCCCACAAAAGTTACCTGTTCAAAGTATTTGTTGCTGACCTCAGTACTCATGTAAAAGAGAATGTAATAGTTGGTATTTATGTTATTCTTATAAGAGCATCTAATGGTTGTTGTGCATAACTTTAGGGAAAAGTGTAGATCCGCCACTATGATTTGCTCTTAGAGTACATCTTGGTAGTTTGTCTCATCTTACATGCTTTAGAAACGTTATTGCTCATGTTCCCTTGACTTTTGGAATGTCATTTATTCTCTATTGCTGATTTTTTCCCACATCAACAGACTTTTATACATTTTGTTCTTAATCTGAAATTTCATGTAAAAAGGATGTCATAATTTGTGTTCTTGTTTTATTTGTTTAAATCTATACAGTTGTTATTCTCTGAAATATATATGTGTGTCAGTCCTCTATATGCTACTTTTGAATTTTTAAGAGGGGATTGGTGGGGCGTGTGATATGTTAGTGGATGCCTAAAATGGTATAAGTGCTTCATGAATATGTGGAATAGGTACGAGGGTTCCTTGCCCACTACGATTCTTATTTTTCTACAGATTTACTAAAACCGCTTTTATTATAAGACTTTCATAGTTTCTAAAGGAAAAACCATAAGATGGGTTAGAGAAGGGTTTAATGGCATTAATATAGTTAATTGTGCTTATCTACAGAATTAGTTGTTAACTAGCAGTATTATAGTAATTTGGTAGCTATGATAGCTATCCATGCCCTTAATGCCATGACTCATAGGTGGAGAATTGTGAACTGTGAAATATAAGGGTAATTAAGGACTATGAATATGAAAAGGAAAAGGGCATGGGTTAATGGCTTTAACCATAGCTAATAACCATATGAATTAGCATAGCTAATACAAGGGAAATTCACTTGCCTGATTTTAGTGGGAGCTCAGTCCTTTCACCTAGCACACACTACATATATCTTGAAACAAGCATGCACTCTTAAATAATGCTTAAATGAGTTGTGGATTATGCATTGGTAAATGAATGGGGCGCTAATATACCTTAGAGAACACAACATCAAAGTACATATACACATGGACATGTGTGTCTTATTGCGCTTCTCAACAAAATGAAAAAAACGCACCCGTCCAACTAATATATCAGTTTACCATACCCCCAAAAATTATATTGCGTTGCCATGGCTCCAAATTGTCAAAAGCAACCCTCAGGCAAACATGTCTTGGGGATTCTTGCTCTTATTTGCTTTACAAATTCACTTGATTACCCGGTCTCTGTTGGTTTTACATGATGTTTGGTTTCCTTATTTTATTGCTTTCTTTCCATTTCATGTTATTAGCTAGGCCATTAGTTTGACGGCTATAATTGTAAGTGGGTCCTGTTGTTTGTTTGCAAAGGAATATTATGCCTTAGTTTCCCTCTATTCACACCTTCTTTTCTAAACAATACTAAGACTTTGCACCTTTACAGGTTATGGATCCAGTAATCACGCAAGTAGTCATCCCTTCCACCCTTTATTGCAGCTACTTACCGTAGCTTTGCATTTTTCTGATCCGGTCTACCAATTTGTAGATGCGTCTAAGAATAATGTATGTGTGTCTATTAAGGCAGAATGTGGTCCAATTGCCTACACTTATATCAGTGGGGAGGCTGGAAAGGTGGAAGAGTCATGTGAAAAGGCCGCACAAAAAGTTGTTCGTGACTTGATGAAGAAATATGAAGTGCATGTTGAAGATGTAACATATATTAAGAGACGCATGTTTGTACGATGTGATGCCTTGTATAACTTGAAGCGGGTAGAATTAGGTTGTGTCGAGAAAGGCCTGCCAAAGGTTTCTTTGCATGAAGCTTTGTTTGATAATGATTGTGGTGTTGTCAAGTATTTGTCGGTTGATTTCATGTCAGTATTATGGGATATTCTTAGAACTATTACTATTCGATGCAATCTTGTTGAGACGATCGAGCACAACCCTGACCGATATACTTCTTGGCTCACAGTGACACCCGAAAAGAATGAATTTGGCTTTAAATGCATCTTTGGTTATTGTTTTTCTAACTCTTGATGCAGCAAAACAGAGCCTAACAAATAAGGCACTTTCCTACCTACTAGGTGTTTACAACTTGGAGATTGTCGATGAAAAATACAGCCTCATAGCTTCTAAGTTTGATGCTCTTCTGTGCACCCTTGCAAGGGAAAGCTATTTGACCTTAAAGGAACGTGTTATGGGATCAAGGAAGATCTTGAACCCTCTATGCTCCTTTTTGAGCAGGACAGTCTCATTCCTCGAGGTGTTGCATTCCAGATACCCTCCATTGCATCTCCTCCACTCCCTCCAAAAAACGCAAGGCACCACCGGCTATTGTAAGGCCATTGTTGTTGTTGCCTCTGAAACTGAAATTCCCCTATACTTCTCGACTGTACCAGAGTTGATATATATTGTTTACAAGGGTTCCAAGTTTGTCTAGGTTATACAGTACGTTCTTGTCCTGTTAGGGTCTACCATTTTGTAACCATTTAGTAGCCTTTTGGAGTGTTTAGGCTGTAGAGGACCTTTTCATCCTGTTAAAGCACTAACATTATGCAGTCATGTAGTAGGCTCTTGTTCTAAACTGCACCATTAGTTTTTGGCCATTTACTCTAGCAGTGGTGATGTTTAGCCATGTATGTTACCTAGCTTTGTCATGGTAGCGTAGGAACCTTTTTTTGCTCATGTCTTGTAGACTATGATGTATTTCTCCAAGATTAATGAAATGACAACGCTTTTGAAGTATACTCGTGGTCTTTCTTCTTTTAAATGTGTACATGGCTGAAAAAGTAAATTTCCTTATCAAGCATGCCATGTTTCATTGTCCACACATTTTGTAAGGCTATGGTTTTTTGTGATGCAATGGCCAAATCTAATGTTTTAAACTTCTTTGGAGTTTCCTTGCCTTTTGAAAATTTGAAAATATGTATATGTAGTTGTTTTACTGGAGATCCTGCCAATAACCATGAATCTTGTTCATTAAGGAGTTCATGTATGGTGATGGATTGATGGAGTAGATGAAAATGTGGCTTCTTTGTGGCTAATTTGATAGCCTCAACAAGTATATTATCAGATATTGTTTTGTTGAAAAGGTATTTCATATTCTTAATAAATAGATATTTTTGCAATTTGCCTATAGTTCATGAAGGATTCTGTTTGCTCTTCTGCCATATGTGTTGCAGTTTTATTTGGAATTTGCACTCCAAATAATGTAACACCTTGTTTAGTAGGCAGGTATGGAAAAGGATGACTATAGTGAATCTATATGTAGCTTAAATCTGAGAATCTTAGATGCCCATGATCATGGGTTTTCACCCTAGAACATCTAATTGCTTGTTCACATAGTAATTAATAAGTGCAATACTGTTACCTAGCATTAATACTATCTAACAAAAACAAATGCTACCTGGAGGCCCTGAGGTAGTTAAGTATGACTTCTATAGCACAATGAAACCCCTGCCAAGAGTGGCTATTCTTAGGATACTAAGCTCCATACCCTACGGAAAAGATCTAAGATGAGTTATGATGAAGAACTACCACACATAGTTTTCCAATCTTCCTGCTTGGGTTATTTTAGAAACTACTCTTTACATGGAAGTTGACCAGCCTTTGCTATATGTGTTTTAGTACGTAAAGGGTCCTTGCAATTGTTGCCTATGCCAATCCCTTTAATTATTAAAACCTGCTTGTGAATCTGAAGTATAATCTAGCAAAGAACTTAGGCCGTGTAATTCAAAGACATATATCCTGCTTGTGAATTTGACAAACACTACGATACACACCCTATTGTTAGAATAATTGGTAGAAAAATAGGGTGTGTATCGCTATAGTTGGTAATAAAATAGATGTTATTGCTATAATCTACTCATGAATCTTAAGTATAATCTAGCAAAGATAGGTTTACAATAATTACCTGAATTGAAGAATAAAATTGACACGATTTGATCGCTATATGTACTGCAGGTACATCACTGTACTTCTGTTAAGGCACTTTACCAAAATTAGCGCCTAATTAGCTTCACTCATGGGTAACTTCTCTTATCCTGCCACTTCTTCTCTATGTGGCAACTTTGTGCCAATGCTAGAGTATATCTAAGACTTTAACAGACCTTTATGTGCATTGAATGATCTGTGTTATCATAAATGGCAAATAAGTTTCTAAACTATTCGCATTCTACCAAACATATGAGAGTTATTCAAGCTCTCTCTTAAACTCCCTCACATAGGTAATGTCATGTTTGTGACCAGAATTATTTTATTGCAACCCATTACAACAAATTAAAGCCTAATTGTGCGCTCCATAATTGTACGGGATAAGTTAGGACTCGACCCGCCAAAATACCCTGTTTAAGCTAAGGCATCTTATAACAAGTCCTAAAAGTGAGTTTGCCTATATCTCAACATTATCTACAATACACAACCTAAGATGATTAGTTACCTCTGCCTAACTATTGTTGTGTAAACATCAGAAGTGCCTACAGTTATTGGGCAGCCATTACCAACAGAACCGCTGAATTTGCCTCAGCCTCACTATTGCCCGAAATGTAGTGCAAAAAAGTTTACCTACGAATCGACACATTTCTGTTGTGGTGATGGAGAAATAGAATTGGTTTCTAATGAAAATCCCCCTGAACGTCTTCTAAAGAGAACACATTGCATTTTAGAAAGTATGCACGTCTATATAATAAGTTGTTTGCTTTTAGCTCACTTGGGGGAGGGGGGAGGGGGGAGGGAGGATTATGACGCATAAACTCAAAAAAGAATAAATTTCTTCAAATTACATGGCCAGATTTATCACTACGTACCTAATTTACTCCCTAATGATGAAAATCCCAAGTATTCACAACTTTATTTTTACGATGCCCAACATGAAGTTGAATACCATGCTGGCTGTTTCCCAGAGCTAAGTCAAGATATAATAGATATCCTGATGAATATCACACAAAAGAATCTGTATGCCCATTTTTTCCGATCCTTGAAGGAGATTCAAATGAGCAAAACACTCATATACTTTTTAACAAAAATACGGTGCTGGACCAACATACTTACAATGCGCCTACATCTGATGAAGTGGCTTCCATATGGTCAGAAGACAGCTCTTCAAGCCAGGCTAGTAGCCCGCATGTAGTTGTATCTGGGATATCTAATGCCTCGCACAGGATCATGCACTATTATGGCTGTTATGATCCATTGCAATACCCGCTTTTGTTTCCATGCGGTGATTGTGGGTGGAACCAAGGTCTAAAAAAATGTCATTGGGGGGTCGATGGCAACTATCTAGCCAAACAGGACCCCGTTTTCTCCTGCTCTGTTCACACTGCTGAAGATTTGCTAACTGAAGAAGCCTCTCGCATGGCCTAAGTTCTTTATTTGCTTCATTTGTGGTTCATGCATACTATTTATGCATTATCAAACAATTTGACTTATCAACTTCCTTTAATAGGTGACTCGAGGGCAATCTTGAGCTGAAAAATCATATTTTAGCCAGAGAGTACTATGCTTATAAGCTTCAACATCGGCCTAGTAATATGTTCTTAGAGCCAGGAGATGTTTACAACAGTATATAGTAGATATGTATGTGAAGATTGAAAGCACGCGGCTCGATTTTTTTCGCCACAATCAAGAGACCATCAGAGAAGATTTATACCAAGGCATTCTTGATACGTTGGAATTAAAGTGGAGAACATAGTGCAGCTAATGTTGGTCATCGAGTCATATTGTCGCCTTATTTACTTGGACGACCTCGAGACATGAAAAAAAGATGTTTAAATGCAATGTCCTTGGTGCATCGATATGGGAAGCTCGATTTGCTTATAACAATGACATGCAACGTTAATTGGCCAGAAATTAAACGTGAATTGGTTGTTGGAAAAGAAGCACATAATCGCCTCGTTCTGATTGCACGAATTTTCCGTGCAAAACTGATTGCGCTAAAGAAGCAGGTTATGGAAAAACATGTGTTTGGGGGAGGTTGCTGCACTTGTTTATGTTGTTGAGTTCTAAAAACGATGTCTATGACATGCTCATCAGTTTGAAACCTCCTTTGAAGCTCAAATGTCCAACAAATTTTGATAAGTAAGTTAATGATGTTACCATTTTCGTTTGAATTTTTTGTTACAGAAATATTTCTTTTGAATTAATGATGGTTAAAACAAATGATCACTTTGCTTAAACACTTTGATAGGCTTTATTTGTGCTGAGATCCCTCCTCCAGATAACCCTCACCTTAGGAAGATTATTCTCAAACACATGATGCATGGTCCATGTGGGCACTTCAACCCTGAGTGTCTGTGCATGCAACATCGAAAAAGCAAGGGACTATGCAAATATGTGTACCCAAAACAATTTTGTGATGCCATGACAAATAATGGTGATGGTTATCCAGTGTACAAAGATGAAACATAGGTGACAATGCTTCAATACGCAAAGCAACATTTGATAACAGATGGTAACACCGTATAACCCTTATCTCTCATCGTTATTTGTCTGTCTTCTGAATGTTGAAGTATGTTCCACAATCCGAGCAGTGAAGTACCTATGTAAGTAAGTTTACGAGGGACATGATAAAACTCCTTCAATGTTGTACCAGATGGTGAGATAAAAATTCTTCATAAGATAGAGCAAATATCAGTCTGGAAGGTGGGTTTCCACCTGCGAAGCTGCGTGGAGGATTTTTGGATTCGGTCTCTTTGAAATGCATCCAGTTGTTATGCCACTTCCAATGCATTTAGCTAATATGCAAACAATTCAGTTTATGCCTCATGAGCAACTTCATAACGTCATTTCAAATGACAAACGCTCTCGAACTCCTCCGTTAGCTTTTTTAGAGCCAATGTCGCGGTTCCTGGTGGGACAGGTTATTTATATAGGGAATTTACAAAACACTATAGGTGGGATGCTTCTTCAAAGGAGTGGTTAAAAAGGAAGACTAAGGCATTTGTTATTGGTAGACTTGCATTTGTGGCTCCAACTGAAGGAGAAAGATTTTTTGAGGTTGCTACTGCTCCATGTACGTGGCCCAAAATCATTTGAAGATCTCCTAACAGTTGATGGATATAGATGTGCAACCTTTCAAGAAGCAACAATTAAACTCGGGGGAAGATGATGCAATTGATAAATGCCTAACTGAGGCATGTGAAGTGCAAATGCCTTGTGCTCTCCGGCGTCTTTTTTCAACTGTGCTGACTTTTGGCCAGCCAAGTGACCCTAATGCACTCTGGCTGAGACACTATTATGCTCTCTATAAAGATTTCTACCGCACATTCCCAACATTTGCAATGAAGATTAAGCGGCTAATGGCTAAAGCAGTTGAATAATTTTTGGAAGCAATGGGCAAAACACTAAAAACCTTTGGCTTAGAACACTTAGAAGGCCTAAAAGACGATGAATTAAGGTATACAAAGGATATCGCCGATGCACTAGATGTGCCAATACCCCAAGAATGCATTAACTGTCATGGCAAGCTGAACTCGGCGCAACAAAAAGCCTTTGATACAATAATCCAGCATGTCAAGCAACGTAAACCTGGTGCATTCTTTATAGATGGCTCTGGTGGAATAGGGAAGACCTTCTTATACAATGCACTTTATGCTGAAGTGAGATTGATGAACCAGATTGTGCTACCAATTGCCACCTCGGGTATCGTTGCATCTAACATACCCTCTGGAAGAATAACACATTCCCGGTTCAAAATTCCAATCAATTCAGATGCTTCATTGGCTTGTGATGTTACTAAATAAGGTAGCCTAACTGCGTTAATAACAGCAACAACTTTGATCATCTGGGATGAGGCTTCGATCGCAAGGAAAGAGAATGTACAGTCCTTAGATTTGCTCCTCTGAGACTTGTGTGATGCAAATCTTCCCTTTGGAGGTAAGATCATTGTCGTTGGTGGAGAATTCTGTCAAGTCTTGCCTGTTATGCCCCGTAGATCCTAAAGAGAAGTTGTTAATGCTAGCTTAGTGAGTTATGTGCTTTGGCCTCAACTCATAAAATTTAGGTTGACTGAAAACATTCGAGCTAGAGAAGATCCTACATTTGTAGCATTATTTCTACTTGTACTAGAAAATGGAGAACTTCAAACTGAAGATAATGGTTTTATGCAACTACCAAGCCAAATTGTTAGCAACTCCGAAAAAGATGCCGATCCTGTAAAATGACATCACCTCAGTGGTGTTTCCTGCAATTGACATGAAACGATGATGTTGATTCCATAAACACGGTGCTTATAGAAAAGTTCCCTGGAAAAGCTACTATGTATAAGAGCTTTGATACAATTCTTAATGATAAATGTTCTATCTATGCTACCGAGTTTATAAACAAGCTTTGTCCTTGTGGAATGAGTCCTCATGCACTTGTTTTAAGAGAAAGTTGCCCAGTCATTTTGCGGCGTGATACTCTTCCTTTTGCTGGGTTGTGCAATGGGACACCACTGATCATATGCAAATAGTTCTTCCTCAACCTAATTGAATGTGCTATAACGACTGGCCATCACAAAGGAGAACAGGTGCTTATACCATGGATTGAATTATGGCCAGCCGCCTCTTTAAACTACCCATTCCAGTTTTAAAGGAAACTATTTCCCATAAAGCTAAGCTTTGCAATGACAATCAACAAGTCCCAAGGTTAAACATTAACCCAAGTTGTTGTCTATCTTCCTCAACTGTGTTTGTCGCATGGCCAGCTATATGTAGCATTATCACGTGATAAGCAAGCAGCTCAAGTGAAGGTCATTTCAATAAAGCATCCACAACACCAGTCTAAGACCTATGTTAAGAACATAATGTCTTATGACATTCTTAGAATGTATGGCATTATATAGTGTGCTCCCTGTACATGTTATCCCCCTCCTACATAATGTTTTCTTTGGGTTTCTTACACCATAACTATATTAATTATGTGATGCAACAAAAAATGCATTAAGTACAGTGTAAAACATTTTCCAAAGCTTATCACCTATCTCAGCAATTACACCACCTTCCCTAGCATCTTTTAATGGATGGAACAAGCTTATGTTCACATAATCAATGCAATGCTTACTTGGGTTGGTCGTTTTGCAGATGTCAGGAGGCCAGCAAGAGACCCATGGAATCGCCTAAATAGTCATGGGTTCACTTTTGCATGCTTTTACGTGTGGTGAACCATGTGGACTGGTTACAACTACAACTTTTAATAGTTTTCAACTCCTTGCTTTTGTCATACTAGATCAACAATTATTTTGTACTGTAGCTAATGCAGCAGGAAAAAAACACATATACATCATTTGCCTTGCTCTTTTGTGATATCCAATAGTGTGTTGTTCTTTTCATATATAGATTTTTTGGGGTCACTAAACCCGTTGCACTTATCATTTGTACAATAACTCTTTAGTAATATGGTAACATGGCGAATTCCTCTGCACTTAAATTTGTTTGCTTAAATTCTTAGCTCTAAGAAACTAATATCAGAGAATATGCAATTGTTTTTGTGAAATAAATGCAATTGTATGGATGTGACTCACCCACTCGTTGAGCTATACTCAGTTCAAGAAGGGAGATGGAGGACCATTCTTGTTGGATAGCTTCCAAGGGTAAATTATATCCTATTATCTCCATTACATACTGTTAGACATTTCATAGTCACATTTGTTTCAAGATTGAAATCATTGCAAGATTTAGCAAAGAGAATCAGATTCTTTGTCAAAAATCTGTAATATACTCCTCTTTTCCTCATTTAGTTTTGCATAGTTAAATTAACTTGGTGGAGCTGCAATATGCACATCATAGGTAAAAAAATTAGACATAGCTAGCAAGCATCTTGTTTAGCATGCACACAGTATACCTAGAATTTTACTTATTACCCTAGCAGTTGCTTACAAAACTGAAGAAGAATTCTGGTGCCAAATCCCAACCAAATCAGCGAGCCTTAAAAAAACTTATCTAGTTTATAGACATTTAGGGATGAAGAATTCCTTTCTCGATACGCCTATGTTTTAGTGATCAGGTAATGTTTAGCTTCCCTGAAGTAGGGTAATCATTATTGTGTGGATAATTTTACCCTTTGAGATGTTGTTGGGAGATCTAAGACTGTGTATGTTTATGCATCCAAAATCATTTTAGAATTGTAGTCTTATATCTCTAGGCTTGATTATTGGCTGATTTAGCAAACTTGAAATATTTCCTTTCAGCCAAATGCTCTCTAGATCTTTGTTGAACTCTTTTTTACCCTTTCAATTGCACTTGGAAATTATGTTACTTAGACACTTCATGTTCTCTTGCACATATCAAATACTCACACCCTGCCTAAGGTATGAAATTCTTACTCGATGATTCAATTGTTTACCCTAGCACATCAAAATAGTGAACCATATATCCATAGAGATGAAATGAATGATAAAATTTAAAGAGACGAGAAAAGTATGTGATATAAGCTCATAAACGGGCATTAACTTTATAACATTAACAAATAGTAGCAAACAAGTCAACCTAAAATATGTATATATTTATTTATAATGTGAAAAGCACATCCAAAATTCTATAAAACCAGGAATACCTTTCAAATGCCATGCCCTGCATCCACGTCCAATTTATGGACAGTATCTTGTCCAAAATTTTGACCCTTGATATGTCTGACTCATGATATATACATGTACCGACACTTTTACCTGTGTTCTAGTAGCATAGTTTGGAGACACCTGGCTTCCATCATTGTGCTTTCTAATTGCATTCAGTAGCTTGATCTCAAGTCATGTAAGTATAGTGGCCTTTTAGTTTTGCTGACAATAACTTGCATTAGATTTCTTTCCCTATTTGTTGATAAGTTACTGACTTTTGAAGTAGATTGAAAGAATAAAATCTATTTTTGAATGGGAATTAGATGCCAGTGGTCCTTTTTAAAGTCTTTGACATTTTATACCTCATGTCAGGTGCAAGTTACATCTCGGAGTGAATCGGAGGTCCTATTTGGTATAGGAATGGCATCGTATCCCATGTCTATTCGTTGGGGAGGAAAAATACTTCCCATTGAAGATGTCTGTTATTTCCGATGTCTGCTTCCTAGCTAGGGCAGATTAGGTGCACATATACTGTATGTGATTCTCATTTTTACTTAGTAATGCAGTTGATATAATCTGATGTGTTTTATACAGTTTGTACTTTTTGGTATATGCAATGGACATGGCGGAGCTGTTGCAGCTCAGTTTGTGAGCAAGTTAGTACTTTTGGCTTTCTTTTCAAGTTTTTGTTTTATTATCTGGGAGTTGAATGTAACTACTTACTAAGATTAATTGAAAATTTTCACATTTGAGAGTCATACTAATAGGCGTGTCGCGCACCTAAGAAAGATAATTCATAACTAACCTCCTAACTATGTAGCAGGGTAAGTCAGGGTCGAATCCACATAGACAAACGGTATCAAACACTAGATATCTTGACTCAAATTAACTAAACACATGACAAATAACAACGGTGAAAGGAATGCTAAACTAATACTAACACTAAACTATAGCAAGTAGCAATTAAACACGAGGTAAAAATCAATCAATAAAATCATCTAGAATTAAGTATCTCCACTAGCACGAATGATACATGAATAATTCCCATCCCAAATAACAAAATCAATAGTCCAAAAGAAGTACTGCACCCTAAAAATACCAAAGACCTCTCCTTATGGCTACTCTAAACAAGCAATCATACATATCCCCGTGGAATAATTCAAGAAAGAGACATTAAACATGGCATCACAAATGAATTCCTAGTAATCCTATCTACTTATTCCCAAAGAGATATTCATACTCTTGATTGAATCAACAAATCCATCTAGATTAAAATCCCATTGAAAATAAGACATAAGAAATCAATTCAATATTACCTATCCCTAGTATGATAAATGAAATTAGCACAATTCAATCAAGCAAGGACAATTAATCAAATTAAATTGGGATTAGGGGGAAATTCATACATCAATCATTGCTAGGGTTCAACTTAACCATAGATTATGGAACTACTCACTCATAGTTGAACTAACAAAACAATTGAGAAATAAATAAAAAGACATAACAATAAATAAAGAGAGAGAATTAGAAATATTTAGTCTTTTACTTGAATATAATCAATCCAAAGTAGCCAATGCAAATCGTAGATCTCAAGATTCAATAATGGAGTTTTGCTCTTAAAAGCTCTTTAAAAACTAATATTGTATTTTCTAATAATGAAAAACTGCCAAAAAGAAGGTTTTAGAAAACCTAATTATCACTCACAAAAACTAAGAAAGGAAATAAAGAAATCGCGGAAAACAACCTGAAGAGCAGATCGCACGATCCAACAGAATTGTGCACGCCGTGCAGGCGAGACAGAAGATTTTCCCTTTTTCTTCACAAATGTGCACGGGCAAGCAATGATCCGCACGGTCTCGCGACTTGTTGCTCGATCCAGCGGGAATGCGCGTGGTCCCGTACAAACAAAATTTATCAAATATCATCATCTCTTCAATCCCGAAGAGCTCAAACTCGTCTCCTCACCTCCAGGAACCGCTACCTAGACCATCTACGAACTATCTTAGCCTCTCTTAGCCACAACCGACCACAAAGACCTGAAAATCACAAAGAAGAGACAAAAGTATCTCAAGTAACATAATGGTTCAAAAAGCTACTCAAACCATGCAAATAGACCTAAAATGCACTGAAAACTACATGAAAATGAGACTTAAAACCTACTTATATGCAAATAAAAACCGACTTATTACATACGAAATTACTAACGGTTTTTCACCATATACCCCTGACAAATTAAGAAATTCACCATATACCCCCAATGTTTCAGATATTCACCATATATCCCTGAGTTTCTGAAAACGTTCACCATTTACCCTTTTTCTAACAGACGTTAACTCAGCATTTGCCATTATTTACGATTTTGCCACTATTAATCTAATTAACCGTAATTTTTAAAAAATAAAAATAAAAAACCTCTTAAATCCCACAAATTAACCTAATTAACCTAACCCCCTAACCACCACCACCTCCCCCCCAACTTACCCCTGCAGCCTCCACCCCACCTCACCCTCACCCCCCTCAGGTCGCGTGTTCTCTCTCCTCTGTTCTCTTCCTCTCCATCGTTGTCCTGTTCACGAGTCGGCGGTGTTGTTTGCCAATAATGAAATGCAGGATTCTCCTGCAACTGTTGCATTGTTAACAAACTTCAGGGAAATTGGTTGCATAGTTGGACTGGGTTACATTGCCCTTAAAAGAGAGTGGTTGGTTTGGCTGAATTTCTTGATGATAGCCACTTCACAAATGTAGAATCAGCTTTGGTTGGGCTTGGTTGCAGGGAATGCCTACTTTTTATGGATGTTGCTAAGTCTACTGAAGGAAGGGGATTGCTTGATGCATTATCAAGATGTGGTGTGATGATAACCGAAAGAAAAAAATTCGAGTTTAAGGCAAAGGGTTTGGTGCCAGATCTTAGAATGCTCGTCTAAGGTACAATTGAGCCAGTTCGTGATCTAGTTTCAGGACTTGACATTGCTCCTCCTGCTTTGGGGTCCTTATTATCTTATACAGAATTACTTTTTAGATAAAACGAATTGTTGTGTTGATGCACTTTCTCCCCTTAAGTTTGCTTCTGCTGGGGGTACTCGCGGGGGGGTGGGGGAGCATTACTACATTTTTAATCGAGTGCGACAATTTAGAGAAAGGCTAATCCAACGTTTAAAATATAGTCGTTGCATTATATTGTCTGGTGCAACAGATTTGTAACCTAATGCAACTGGTTAATTTGTTAGGGTTAATTATATGGTTAAAGGATTAATTAATGGAATTATCCTTAATAACTAACGAAGTTAACTTCCGTTAGTCATTAAGGGTATCCTGTATATTTTTAAAAATGTCGAGGGTATATGGTGAATATATGAAACACTGCGAGTATATGGTGAATTTTTTAATTTAATTTATCAGGGGTATATGGTGAAAAAACTGAATCACTAATTATGGTTAAATTGCGAAGTTATTCATAAGTCCTACTCATGTAGTCATCCTACTCATGCAGTCACAACTTTAAGTTAATATAACACGGTGAAAAACTTAATTAATTGCTGATGAAAATGAACAGCAATTACAGGGCTTATTTATATTTTTTTCTCATGTTTGATAAAGCGATTATTCATGTCTATATATGAGAAATAGCTAATATCTACTCATCTCTAGGAACAAGAGAGGAAGGGAATCTGCAGGCGAGAAATTTTGCTAGAGGAGCCTTTTATATGAATGTAAGCACTTCTTGATTAGTCTGATTTGCGAATCATGCAGCTATTGGTATCTTTGAAGCCACTCTTTTTTAGCACGCAAAGTAACAATTTAGTTTATCATATGTATATGATTGTGAAGGATCAAAATGAAGGAAGGGGGCATTAGCTAAAATATACTATTTTTATTATCAATCATTTTATTTGTGAAATGTAGTTCCCCTTCCTTTAAAGTGTTTTTTGTTGGGCATCATTACACCAATATTTATGTTCGTTTCTCTATATCAAAAGTTTAGTATGTTGTTTTAGGGTCATAATTAAACTGGTAAACATTAATTAAGGCCTGAGATAAGAGGCAGTTGTGTGAACATATCAACATTTTCTTATGGGTATATATTATTGTGGCACCAGTTAAGTTGTTTGCCTTAGCTAGCTCTTCCCTCATATACAAAATAAATCATCCTTCTCTTAAGTTTACGCTAAACTTGATGATGTCAAGCGAACTCTTAGTATTTCCATACTGCTCAAGTTCGCACTTTCTGCAAAATCTATGGAGAGTTCAATTTTAACATGAACTTTCATAACTAATTCTATATATTTCCATAATTCATCAGTTCATAATTCACTTTTTTCCCTATTTTACCTATATACAGTGACTAATATAGAAAAGTACCTTCAAATGCTGAAAAGTTCACTAATGGCCTGAAAATTAAATGAGTTAGATTTGTTTAAAGGATGCATATTAAACTGTAATACCCCGAATTTTAATCTCGTATTATTAATTTCTAATTATGTTTATTAGCTTAACTGCGTCCTACAATTTTTCCGAAATGATTATGTTTAAGTTATTTTCTAAAATAAATATATTTTGGGTTTTATGTATAGTAATTGAGTAGTATTTGGCTAAATGAGAAATAAAATTTGTGTATTTTTGTAGCACCTTTGTCGGTTTATTTGGGTGAACAAGACCCTAAATCTCCTTTCTCTCTCATGATTTTCCTCACCAAAGAGAAACCAAATCCTCTTATTTCTCTCTCTCTGTCATTTTCCCTCACCAAAAGGAAACCCAACCCTTTTTATTTCTTCCTCTCTCCCGTGGAAAAAAAAACCCGAAAACCCCCATTCTTTCTCTCACTCGTGAAAACCCCAAACCCAAATCCCCCATTTCTCTCAAACCCGATCTCCCTCCTTCCTCTCTCGTCCTTCCTTCTCGGCGTTCCTGAAGCTCGCCGGAGCCGCGTCCGCGGCTGAGCCAACTCCCCGCCTACGCCGGTGGCCGTTGTTGTTGGTGGCGGTCCTCGGTCTCCTCTCTCCTCCGTTCGTTGCCGCTGCCGCTCGAGTTGTTGCTCGACGATCGGTCGCCGGAATCTTGTCGCACTGCCGTTGCTCGGCCTCGCCGGATCACCCCACAGTTCGTCGGAGCTCTGCTCCCTCGTTTCGTTCTTTGCTCTTATGAGCGAGAGGTATAATCATACCTCTTTGTTTTAGTTCGATTTTTATTTTGAAAGTTCTAAGCCCAAAATTCACATTGTTAGTTGCATTAATATGGGTCTAAAAAAAAAAAAAAAACTGATTTATTAGTTCTAAACTAGCTATCTAGTTTAATTTGGGTCTTTAACTTAATGGGCTATTGTGGACTAAACTGATTTAATTAGTTTAGTTTAGCTCTTTTGTAGAATTGATATTACTTAAAAACTAATGGGTCATGTTATGTTAAATTTATCATGCGCCTAGTTTACTCTGATTTATTTAGTAGCAATAATTAAGTTGTACAAATGTTTCTATACTATTTAGTTTAATTCATTAGTTAACTAATTTACTAGTTTCTAAATTTTACGATAATATTAGGGTTATAAATATGATAATTTCGAGATAGCTAGAATAATGTAAATAATCTTTCTTGTTTTCATGCTTAAGGTTATTTTATAAACGAGTATTCTAATAACGATAATAATTTATGGGTAATTAGGCAAGGAATGGTCGTAGTAGGTAATTTTCTAATTATTGATTATATTTTGATGAGGATATATATATATGATGGTTCTTGGAGATTGAGGAATGATGATACTTAAGGAGTAAAGAATGGTTAAGCGTATGAGGTAACATTTCATGTCCAGCACCCTATGTGATTGCCCGTATATGTTATATGTGATGTTTTATATATGTATGCGTGACTATAAGTACATGATGATAATTATGTGATATGATTATGTGTTACGATTTGTATGTGGCATGATGAAATATGCTATGATGTGACGATGCTTATGTATGTTATGAAATGTCCTGTTATGATTCTATTTACGATCGATGTATGGATGATTCTGAATTAAGAATATATGATGTCTGATAAGTTATGATAATAAAAGTGGATGGTTCTGCTGGTTTGGAATCATGAAATGATCCGGTAAATGGGCAAGTCACAGGTGGAGGAATTATGTTACGATGAACCGATATGATATGTTATGAAATGATTTATGTTGTTCTTCCCTCTATTAAATGCATGCTCTTTCAAGTTACCAAAATGATTAAGTAAATGAAAAGATAATGATGAATCATATGATATGATATGATATTATGAACCGATATGATATGTTATGAAATGATTTATGTTGTTCTTCCCTCTATTAAATGCATGCTCTTTCAAGTTACCAATATGATTAAGTAAAATGAAAAGATAATGATGAGGCTTATAATATGAAACGAAATATCTGTTATGTAGATGATTTTATAATTTAATGCTATGAAGTATGATGAATTTGATGTTACGAAAGTATGATTATGATTGCGGTTATGTTTTATGATTTCACTCATTATGTTATTGATGCTTGGGTTAGGAATGTTTTACGAATATGATGATTAGTGATGTTTATGAACGAATGTATGGCATAACTATGTTATTAAGAAAGTACGATTATTGGTAGTTAAGTAAATGAATGATGATGATGATTTATGATATCCTGCATGACTTAAAGTATATGTTTATGAATGTTTATTGTCTAATGATATGAAAGTATGTTTTCCGCTTTGATATGAGAGAACTATGATGATGTTACGACTCTGCTATGATATCTGTGAGAACATATAAGTCATGAAAGATTATGAATAAAGTGAATGTTGTTATGTTATGGTAATGTTGTGATGAACGATGTGAACATGTTGATTTTGTGAGAGTCGTAGACACCAAAACATGTTTTAAGAATGTTTTATGGGTTAGTACTCAGCGTTGTGCTGATGTGTCTGTCAATGTCTTGTTTTGTCACTACTGTGGCCTGTCACTTGGTGGGTGGCAGTGTTACAATAGTTTCAGGTTGAAGTTCTGGAGCATCTTTTCCAAGATGGAAGCAGTTATGTACTAAGAGCTCAGCTATGATTGTTTTATGTTTCTTTTCGAGGCGAGGACGTTCCACTTTGTAATAGATAATAAGTAATGATTTAGTTTTATTTCGAGTGCTGGATGAGCAATAGTGCTCCTGATTCTCGTTAGCTGCTACTCCGCGAAAGCGTTGAGTTATGGATTTGGAAATATTTGATTGTGACAGGTTTTTCAAACATTTTCCCACTTTGGGTTGTCCAATTTACAAAGGAAACTCTGCCGAAATTTCTAGAAAATATTAATATATTATTAAAGTGTTTTTTTTTTAAAGAGTGACAAATCTAAGTAATGTCCATGTAAGTTAATGTTTAATGTCGCCTTGTATTTTCCCCTAGTGGAAAGTACGGCGGTAGCGCGCCGACTAAGCTAAGTCTTCCGCTGCTAATCTTTATTAATTAACTTAATAAGGATGTATGAAAGTCGGGGCGTTACAGAGTTGGTATCAGAGCCAAGGTTAGATTCAGGTACACTATGATCTCCATATCATGGCGTAAAGGTTCTAAATATGTTTAATGGGTTGGCTAAAAAGTTAGGTATAAATGAACCAAGCCGTTTGAGAGTTTGCGCTTTTGCGTGTGCAATGTGAATCTGTTTATGTAAAGATGTGGCGCATGTGATTTTCTATGTTAATTACTAGTTTATGTGTGATGTATCGTGCATTGACTTGTATTTGTCTATGATATGTATTTATTCAAAGTATATATTTATAAAACTTATATGATTTGAGAAACCAACTGAATTTCAAACGAGATCTCAATAAATGAGTTAGTTGGAGTTCATTGCCAACAAGTTTGCCCCTCTTGTTTTCTTTGCTCCTCGATTTCGCGAGTCGAGTTGAAGTAGAGTTACAAAAGCTGATGGCGGAATGGAGGCTGAATACCTAACGAAGCCATGAAAGCTTGAGATTTTGGTTTTTGTCTAAATGAATTTAGCTTCTTGTTTCCTCGATTAGCTTATTGCAAGTTTCGAGGACGAAACTTTTTATAAGGGTGGTAGGATGTAATACCCCGAATTTTAATCTCGTATTATTAATTTCTAATTATGTTTATTAGCTTAACTGCGTCCTACAATTTTTCCGAAATGATTATGTTTAAGTTATTTTCTAAAATAAATATATTTTGGGTTTTATGTATAGTAATTGAGTAGTATTTGGCTAAATGAGAAATAAAATTTGTGTATTTTTGTAGCACCTTTGTCGGTTTATTTGGGTGAACAAGACCCTAAATCTCCTTTCTCTCTCATGATTTTCCTCACCAAAGAGAAACCAAATCCTCTTATTTCTCTCTCTCTGTCATTTTCCCTCACCAAAAGGAAACCCAACCCTTTTTATTTCTTCCTCTCTCCCGTGGAAAAAAAACCCGAAAACCCCCATTCTTTCTCTCACTCGTGAAAACCCCAAACCCAAATCCCCCATTTCTCTCAAACCCGATCTCCCTCCTTCCTCTCTCGTCCTTCCTTCTCGGCGTTCCTGAAGCTCGCCGGAGCCGCGTCCGCGGCTGAGCCAACTCCCCTGCCTACGCTGGTGCTGTTGTTGGTGGCGGTCCTGGTCTCCCTCTCCTCCGTTCGTTGCTGCTGCTGCTCTGAGTTGTTGCTCGACGATCAGTCGCCGGAATCTTGTCGCACTGCCGTTGCTCAGCCTCGCCGGATCACCCCACAGTTCGTCGGAGCTCTGCTCCCTCGTTTCGTTGCTGCTCTTATGAGCAGAGGTATAATCATACCTCTTTGTTTTAGTTCTGATTTTTATTTTGAAAGTTCTAAGCCCAAAATTCACATTGTTAGTTGCATTAATATGGGTCTAAAAAAAAAAAAAACTGATTTATTAGTTCTAAACTAGCTATCTAGTTTAATTTGGGTCTTTAACTTAATGGGCTATTGTGGACTAAACTGATTTAATTAGTTTAGTTTAGCTCTTTTGTAGAATTGATATTACTTAAAAACTAATGGGTCATGTTATGTTAAATTTATCATGCGCCTAGTTTACTCTGATTTATTTAGTAGCAATAATTAAGTTGTACAAATGTTTCTATACTATTTAGTTTAATTCATTAGTTAACTAATTTACTAGTTTCTAAATTTTACGATAATATTAGGGTTATAAATATGATAATTTCAGATAGCTAGAATAATGTAAATAATCTTTCTTGTTTTCATGCTTAAGGTTATTTTATAAACGAGTATTCTAATAACGATAATAATTTATGGGTAATTAGGCAAGGAATGGTCGTAGTAGGTAATTTTCTAATTATTGATTATATTTTGATGAGGATATATATATATGATGGTTCTTGGAGATTGAGGAATGATGATACTTAAGGAGTAAAGAATGGTTAAGCGTATGAGGTAACATTTCATGTCCAAAGACCCTATGTGATTGCCCGTATATGTTATATGTGATGTTTTATATATGTATGCGTGACTATAAGTACATGATGATAATTATGTGATATGATTATGTGTTACGATTTGTATGTGGCATGATGAAATATGCTATGATGTGACGATGCTTATGTATGTTATGAAATGTCCTGTTATGATTCTATTTACGATCGATGTATGGATGATTCTGAATTAAGAATATATGATGTCTGATAAGTTATGATAATAAAAGTGGATGGTTCTGCTGGTTTGGAATCATGAAATGATCCGGTAAATGGGCAAGTCACGGTGGAGGAATTATGTTACGATGAACCGATATGATATGTTATGAAATGATTTATGTTGTTCTTCCCTCTATTAAATGCATGCTCTTTCAAGTTACCAAAATGATTAAGTAAATGAAAAGATAATGATGAATCATATGATATGATATGATATTATGAACCGATATGATATGTTATGAAATGATTTATGTTGTTCTTCCCTCTATTAAATGCATGCTCTTTCAAGTTACCAATATGATTAAGTAAAATGAAAAGATAATGATGAGGCTTATAATATGAAACGAAATATCTGTTATGTAGATGATTTTATAATTTAATGCTATGAAGTATGATGAATTTGATGTTACGAAAGTATGATTATGATTGCGGTTATGTTTTATGATTTCACTCATTATGTTATTGATGCTTGGGTTAGGAATGTTTTACGAATATGATGATTAGTGATGTTTATGAACGAATGTATGGCATAACTATGTTATTAAGAAAGTACGATTATTGGTAGTTAAGTAAATGAATGATGATGATGATTTATGATATCCCGCATGACTTAAAGTATATGTTTATGAATGTTTATTGTCTAATGATATGAAAGTATGTTTTCCGCTTTGATATGAGAGAACTATGATGATGTTACGACTCGCTATGATATCCGTGAGAACATATAAGTCATGAAAGATTATGAATAAAGTGAATGTTGTTATGTTATGGTAATGTTGTGATGAACGATGTGAACATGTTGATTTTGTGAGAGTCGTAGACACCAAAACATGTTTTAAGAATGTTTTATGGGTTAGTACTCAGCGTTGTGCTGATGTGTCTGTCAATGTCTTGTTTTGTCACTACTGTGGCCTGTCACTTGGTGGGTGGCAGTGTTACAATAGTTTCAGGTTGAAGTTCTGGAGCATCTTTTCCAAGATGGAAGCAGGTTATGTACTAAGAGCTCAGCCTATGATTGTTTTATGTTTCTTTTCGAGGCGAGGACGTTCCACTTTGTAATAGATAATAAGTAATGATTTAGTTTTATTTCGAGTGCTGGATGAGCAATAGTGCTCCTGATTCTCGTTAGCTGCTACTCCGCGAAAGCGTTGAGTTATGGATTTGGAAATATTTGATTGTGACAGGTTTTTTCAAACATTTTCCCACTTTGGGTTGTCCAATTTACAAAGGAAACTCTGCCGAAATTTCTAGAAAATATTAATATATTATTAAAGTGTTTTTTTTTTAAAGAGTGACAAATCTAAGTAATGTCCATGTAAGTTAATGTTTAATGTCGCCTTGTATTTTCCCCTAGTGGAAAGTACGGCGGTAGCGCGCCGACTAAGCTAAGTCTTCCGCTGCTAATCTTTATTAATTAACTTAATAAGGATGTATGAAAGTCGGGGCGTTACAGAGTTGGTATCAGAGCCAAGGTTAGATTCAGGTACACTATGATCTCCATATCATGGCGTAAAGGTTCTAAATATGTTTAATGGGTTGGCTAAAAAGTTAGGTATAAATGAACCAAGCCGTTTGAGAGTTTGCGCTTTTGCGTGTGCAATGTGAATCTGTTTATGTAAAGATGTGGCGCATGTGATTTTCTATGTTAATTACTAGTTTATGTGTGATGTATCGTGCATTGACTTGTATTTGTCTATGATATGTATTTATTCAAAGTATATATTTATAAAACTTATATGATTTGAGAAACCAACTGAATTTCAAACGAGATCTCAATAAATGAGTTAGTTGGAGTTCATTGCCAACAAGTTTGCCCCTCTTGTTTTCTTTGCTCCTCGATTTCGCGAGTCGAGTTGAAGTAGAGTTACAAAAGCTGATGGCGGAATGGAGGCTGAATACCTAACGAAGCCATGAAAGCTTGAGATTTTGGTTTTTGTCTAAATGAATTTAGCTTCTTGTTTCCTCGATTAGCTTATTGCAAGTTTCGAGGACGAAACTTTTTATAAGGGTGGTAGGATGTAATACCCCGAATTTTAATCTCGTATTATTAATTTCTAATTATGTTTATTAGCTTAACTGCGTCCTACAATTTTTCCGAAATGATTATGTTTAAGTTATTTTCTAAAATAAATATATTTTGGGTTTTATGTATAGTAATTGAGTAGTATTTGGCTAAATGAGAAATAAAATTTGTGTATTTTTGTAGCACCTTTGTCGGTTTATTTGGGTGAACAAGACCCTAAATCTCCTTTCTCTCTCATGATTTTCCTCACCAAAGAGAAACCAAATCCTCTTATTTCTCTCTCTCTGTCATTTTCCCTCACCAAAAGGAAACCCAACCCTTTTTATTTCTTCCTCTCTCCCGTGGAAAAAAAAACCCGAAAACCCCCATTCTTTCTCTCACTCGTGAAAACCCCAAACCCAAATCCCCCATTTCTCTCAAACCCGATCTCCCTCCTTCCTCTCTCGTCCTTCCTTCTCGGCGTTCCTGAAGCTCGCCGGAGCCGCGTCCGCGGCTGAGCCAACTCCCCTGCCTACGCTGGTGCTGTTGTTGGTGGCGGTCCTGGTCTCCCTCTCCTCCGTTCGTTGCTGCTGCTGCTCTGAGTTGTTGCTCGACGATCAGTCGCCGGAATCTTGTCGCACTGCCGTTGCTCAGCCTCGCCGGATCACCCCACAGTTCGTCGGAGCTCTGCTCCCTCGTTTCGTTGCTGCTCTTATGAGCAGAGGTATAATCATACCTCTTTGTTTTAGTTCTGATTTTTATTTTGAAAGTTCTAAGCCCAAAATTCACATTGTTAGTTGCATTAATATGGGTCTAAAAAAAAAAAAACTGATTTATTAGTTCTAAACTAGCTATCTAGTTTAATTTGGGTCTTTAACTTAATGGGCTATTGTGGACTAAACTGATTTAATTAGTTTAGTTTAGCTCTTTTGTAGAATTGATATTACTTAAAAACTAATGGGTCATGTTATGTTAAATTTATCATGCGCCTAGTTTACTCTGATTTATTTAGTAGCAATAATTAAGTTGTACAAATGTTTCTATACTATTTAGTTTAATTCATTAGTTAACTAATTTACTAGTTTCTAAATTTTACGATAATATTAGGGTTATAAATATGATAATTTCAGATAGCTAGAATAATGTAAATAATCTTTCTTGTTTTCATGCTTAAGGTTATTTTATAAACGAGTATTCTAATAACGATAATAATTTATGGGTAATTAGGCAAGGAATGGTCGTAGTAGGTAATTTTCTAATTATTGATTATATTTTGATGAGGATATATATATATGATGGTTCTTGGAGATTGAGGAATGATGATACTTAAGGAGTAAAGAATGGTTAAGCGTATGAGGTAACATTTCATGTCCAGCACCCTATGTGATTGCCCGTATATGTTATATGTGATGTTTTATATATGTATGCGTGACTATAAGTACATGATGATAATTATGTGATATGATTATGTGTTACGATTTGTATGTGGCATGATGAAATATGCTATGATGTGACGATGCTTATGTATGTTATGAAATGTCCTGTTATGATTCTATTTACGATCGATGTATGGATGATTCTGAATTAAGAATATATGATGTCTGATAAGTTATGATAATAAAAGTGGATGGTTCTGCTGGTTTGGAATCATGAAATGATCCGGTAAATGGGCAAGTCACAGGTGGAGGAATTATGTTACGATGAACCGATATGATATGTTATGAAATGATTTATGTTGTTCTTCCCTCTATTAAATGCATGCTCTTTCAAGTTACCAAAATGATTAAGTAAATGAAAAGATAATGATGAATCATATGATATGATATGATATTATGAACCGATATGATATGTTATGAAATGATTTATGTTGTTCTTCCCTCTATTAAATGCATGCTCTTTCAAGTTACCAATATGATTAAGTAAAATGAAAAGATAATGATGAGGCTTATAATATGAAACGAAATATCCCGTTATGTAGATGATTTTATAATTTAATGCTATGAAGTATGATGAATTTGATGTTACGAAAGTATGATTATGATTGCGGTTATGTTTTATGATTTCACTCATTATGTTATTGATGCTTGGGTTAGGAATGTTTTACGAATATGATGATTAGTGATGTTTATGAACGAATGTATGGCATAACTATGTTATTAAGAAAGTACGATTATTGGTAGTTAAGTAAATGAATGATGATGATGATTTATGATATCCTGCATGACTTAAAGTATATGTTTATGAATGTTTATTGTCTAATGATATGAAAGTATGTTTTCCGCTTTGATATGAGAGAACTATGATGATGTTACGACTCGCTATGATATCCGTGAGAACATATAAGTCATGAAAGATTATGAATAAAGTGAATGTTGTTATGTTATGGTAATGTTGTGATGAACGATGTGAACATGTTGATTTTGTGAGAGTCGTAGACACCAAAACATGTTTTAAGAATGTTTTATGGGTTAGTACTCAGCGTTGTGCTGATGTGTCTGTCAATGTCTTGTTTTGTCACTACTGTGGCCTGTCACTTGGTGGGTGGCAGTGTTACAATAGTTTCAGGTTGAAGTTCTGGAGCATCTTTTCCAAGATGGAAGCAGTTATGTACTAAGAGCTCAGCTATGATTGTTTTATGTTTCTTTTCGAGGCGAGGACGTTCCACTTTGTAATAGATAATAAGTAATGATTTAGTTTTATTTCGAGTCTTTGGATGAGCAATAGTGCTCCCGATTCTCGTTAGCTGCTACTCCGCGAAAGCGTTGAGTTATGGATTTGGAAATATTTGATTGTGACAGGTTTTTCAAACATTTTCCCACTTTGGGTTGTCCAATTTACAAAGGAAACTCTGCCGAAATTTCTAGAAAATATTAATATATTATTAAAGTGTTTTTTTTTTAAAGAGTGACAAATCTAAGTAATGTCCATGTAAGTTAATGTTTAATGTCGCCTTGTATTTTCCCCTAGTGGAAAGTACGGCGGTAGCGCGCCGACTAAGCTAAGTCTTCCGCTGCTAATCTTTATTAATTAACTTAATAAGGATGTATGAAAGTCGGGGCGTTACATAAACTATTCCAACTTAATAGTCACCATGCTTTTGGAGGCACGAAGAATTATCTTTAAACAACTATTTTCTATTACACATGGGAATCCGGATGGTAAGTATCAAAGATTTCTCTTAGAAAATATTTCTAGGAAAATCTTTAGGAACAATCACATGGTGCTTTCTAAAATGTTCATTTAATAGCCTACTTACTAGGGTATGGTTTCAGCAGGAAAAAGACATGGCCATCCTGATTTCCAGTGTTGTAAGTACAAAAAACACTATTGTTGTACCATTCTTTGGTCGTTTGGTCAAATGCTTGTGGTCCACTAAATCTAACTTGGTTTAGACCCAAATCTAACCTCTATACAACACGGCAACAAGCTTTTGGAACGTTTACCAAGTATAGCAGCGACACCTTTTTACCCCTAAGCAAAATTAGGAGCTGCTCTCCAGCCTCCGTTTTTTACATCACACACTTCCTCTCTAACAAGTGCAAGAACACAAGAGGTGTCTTCTCTTCTATTCTTCTTATTTTGACTTTCCTTTTTGTAGGCATGTTCCAATCATCAATGCTTACATGTTTTGTACATGCTTGACATATGCATCTTAATAACACATTTATGATATGCCTTTATGATCCTTCTTTGGGTATCACTGCATCTAATATGAAATTTGCATCTTGTCTAGAATATACTCTGAACTAGCTCAATTAAGATTCTTCGTTGACTTTGTTGACTTTTTTGCTTTTCTTTTTCTTTGTGTTTGTTCCTTTCAATAATAAATTTTCTATTTTTACAATTTATGTTATTGCTAAGTAGAAGATCATGTTTCTTTCTTTCTCATACAAAGCTCAAAATGGAAAGTGCAAAATAAAACTTTAACATCTACCACAGGGGAAATTGAAAGCATGCATGTACCAATTATAATATTATCATTCTACAGTTGATTATGTAACTGATATGGACTCATTAAAAACTTGAACATGTACTAAAACTACTGCCTTCTTGAAACAAGTTTTTGGTGGCTTGCTAGAATGCTAAAATAACTTAGCTTGCTAGAAATAAACTACATTAACTCTCTCATCATATGTAATTCCTGCTACGGAATCAGCGATAATTTCCTTATAACTCAGCTCAATTCTAGAACAAAAAAATGTATCCTTTCTATGTGTTTCTTTCATTCAGCCCAAGTGTACGATGTTCTTTTCATTTTTAAAATTAAAGCTGCCTAATATGAAGTTTATGTTTTATCATTCTAGGAAGCTACATATCTTGAACATAATTCAATTCAGGTCAAAATATAAGGAAAAAGTTGTACAGGTTTGTGGAAGCTCAAGGTTCGAAAATTAAAATTTATAGGTAGATAATTGTGAAGTTTCTAATTCAAGAGCGAGCGAATATTATCAGTATCAATTATAAAAGGGAAAAAGGCCATATGTAGATGGTTTATGAACTTTTATCACATATAAAAATGCATAGCTGATCTAGGCTAATGACCCTTATAAATCCCTGCCGAGTCACCAATTTTTTTATAAAGCCTTTAGCAGTAACGTGCTTAACATTTTGACATACTCACCTTCAAAATGAGAATAAAACCACTTTTTTTTTTGCCTTATATTAACTTTTTACATGCTCATCTTACTAGGGATTAGAATACGAAGCCATAACGTATCTATCTGGATGAGCTTAACACTAGCAGTAAGGCTTACATGGTTAAAGTGAAGGTCATTGAAAAGGGGCGTGCTAAGGTCTCTCCAAAAAAAAGACATACTTTACCAAAACCTCCTTCTAGAAGAGGATCTAAGGTATTGGCCTTCTAAATTCTTTGTTTTCCTTCCTATACAATGACGCACAATCTGTACATTGTAATTGACCAATGTTTCCATCCAACACCATCACATATCATACTTATTTCTGCTTGAGACATGTAGTCATATCACTACATACATCATGTTGCATCTAAGAAAAAAACCCTTTAGTACACTGATGCATCTAAATATAAGAACTCACTGAGAAAGTGTACGCGCCATCTTGACTACCATATAAATTTAGGTATTACACGATAGCATATCATATTTCTTTTTTTTTTCAGAAAAACTTTAAGTTCACCAACTCGCTATATCAATTGTGCCCTCAGGGAAACCGTATGTGGGGTACGGTGCACTATTTGGAGATCAGGTTGAAGAATGCAAGGAGGCTTTCGTGTACAAGCTGGAATATGAAATAGCCAACGACGCTCCAATAAAACCTGTAGAGGAGCAGTACAAATCCACCTCAATTGAGCTTGATTACCAAATAAGCTTTGGAAGGCAAACGCTGATACAACCAGTGAATACTCAAGCAAATTCTGCTATGCCTGAATACCAAAACATAGCTTCCATTCCAAAAACTGGAGATCCTAATGACAAGTTTAGTAAGTCTTAGCTATTGTGCTTTCTAACCATCTGTACAATTAACATTTGGACCCTAACATAAATCCTGCTCACAACACTAACATGCATACCTCTTTTCATTGTTATTTAGATATTTTGGGTGTGGTTCTCTATGTTAAAGAACAAGCACGTCCTATTCTAACTTCCCAAGTATGCGAAAATCTGGTCCAGGAAATTGTCATAGCTGACCACATGTATAATTAGCCTTTTTATCTATAGTTGCTTTCTTGTCCATAGCCACTCATTTTCCAAATCCTCAACTGATGGCCATAACACAATCACAACACTCAACAACCATTGATCATTTTCTGTTTGGAATGATCTTGCCAGGTCGGATTGCGATCGCCTCTCTACATGGGCTGCAAAATTCAGTGTTGTTGGGTTCACAGCCCTAAAAGTCACCGCTCACAAAGGTAATCTGCCACTTTTATACACAAAAAGTCCCATGAAAGTTCATCAAACGTTCCTTCTCTTATATGGGGATTTATTGTAGGGTTCTCTCTTGCATCAGCCATGTCCACTACTATAATTCATGAACCAAAGGGAGGAAAATCAAGTGCACTCACAGAATGGTAACCTTCCCTACTTTGGTTCCCAAAGTACAAGCGCACTAACTAAGAAAACCACCTATAAATACAGCAACTTTAACTTCGTTCTATTTTTCAGGGTGTTGCGCCATAGAGACACACTAATTGATAGGCAAGCAAGGGTATTAGATGTTAGGAACCCATCAAAAGAAAGGTTGATCATGACAATCCTTGCACTGAAGTTGAAAAAGGTGAGACGTTCTGCTTAACACATTGTAAATTTAAAAATTAACTTGTCACATTTATGATTTGATAAGAAAATCTTCTAATTTAATGGCCTTTTAAAATTGGCACCTTAATATTACCCTCAAGAAATATAGAGTAATATGCTTTGCCTATGAGATGGTTTGCCTTTCTCGGTGTTTACCTATTAACAACAAACAGATGAAATTATTCCTTTACCCTAGCCTGATAGCACACTCCAAGAGGAATGCCGCTGGTTGAGGGTTATAGTCCCTAAAGCTATCATTGGAAAGGTACACACATACCTAAGGTAATCTGATTGTGGCAAGCACACCGATGCTTCAGCAGGAGAGATGTACACATGTCCCAATCCCTAGGTGAGTTGTGTTTTGAACAAAAACTTTCTAGCTACTTCTAATATATGCTCTTTTCTTCACCATTTGCTAATATGTATGCTCAATATAGGGTAATAACCTTCAACTGTGACGTCTCTGATGGAACCGACACACTTCCAGTTCCAATGTTCAGTAAAGACTTGGAAAAGCTTTTCAAAATGCCAGTTGAATACATCTTCAAGATCAGGCACTCTGTATGTAGTCTGCCCCTTTTTTGAATCGTGCTAAGTAGTTTTTTTTCATAAAATGGCCAGCATGATCTCCTATTTGACATTAACATTTGGAAGCTTACTAAAAGACACTTTACAAACGCATAGAGAATACATTTACCAATTTTGTTAACCTTTAATGACTATAACTACACAAAAGGGAGATCAAATCCAAAACCAGCTGTGTAAACTTAGATCCATCAAAATAGGCAAAGCTAATGCTTTGTACACTACAGGAGTGCTTGTCCATTTATGACCAATTTTATACCATTATGGTGAATGTGATGCTAAAAATCTACAAAATCATGAATTGACTTATAAATGCCACTTGCATTGTGTTTTTTGGGGTATACATGTCACTTGCCATATGTTATTAGAGATAAGCTACAACAGCTCATATAATCCTTTCCCAAATAACTCTGCAACTTCCAAGTCAAATAAGAATAGCATAGATAATACAAACTTACATTTGCTCTGAACTTACGTCACATATATCTAACCTAACGACAGTGTTTACTTTACTTATATCTAACTCTTGCATCATAGCGTATACATTATCATTACCATCAGACCTCGAAAATTTTATATCAATGTATCCTCTAACCTAACCGATGTTCAATAGACAGGATGATTAAGCAACCTTCTTAGCTATTTAGCACCTGTTTAGCACCTCTCATTTCTTGATTGAGGTAGGCCCAAAGACAAATCTCTCATTGAATAATGTGTTGCAATGTATCCTCAAGATAGTTGTACTTGAAGATGAACCTGATGAAGCTAATCCAAAACTCAAGGTTGTTGCTGATCCCATGGAATAACACACTAATCAAACTAATAAAGCTAATCCAAAAATGAAGATTGTCGCTGAGCCAAAAGATTAGCACCCTGATGCAAATGAACCTACACCACATCAGGTTGTTCATGTTCTAGCCGCTGATGCTGCCGATGAGCCAAACAATCAAGGCGCTGCATCACCCACCCAAAGGGCCCTTTTCATTTGCTTGTTGTTTTGTCTGCAACCTAATGCTACATGTTAACAATGTGTCCCCAAAATTTAATCATCGCCTAATATAAACTAATCTCTTTTGCTACCACGCATGATTGAATGCTTGTAATAGATATAGCAATGGGACAACATTTGAGAGAAGGTGTAAGACCTTTCGCATGTAAACCACAGATAGCTCGCACTAGCAAAGCATATATGTAATATAATCTAATACCCTTATGATCTCACCTACATGTTCACATAATCTGACATTTATTAAATTGTTACGCTGATATTTGCATTTAGCTATTGATAATAATTTTCGCTTTCTTTGGGGGCCACGCACGGTCCAACAATTAGTGGTGAAAAAACCGAAAAACAAAATTAACAAATGAAAAATAAAAGGTATGATCTTGAAGTCATACATTACCCGTTGGTAGATAAAAAAAGGTTCAAAGCTAGAGGGCAAACACAATTAAATTTTGACAAAGTTCAATGTAATTTAGGTTCATGCTTTAGTGTGGACCTTGCAATTAAGTCGAGTTTAGGTCTTACACTTACACATATGGGCTCAATTTAATCCGACCCTGGATTACTCCTTGACCAAGTTGAGCTTGAGTCAAGCAAGCCGGCATGGCAAGTTTGAGTCGAGTTACCCAAGCTTGATAGCTTGAAGCGAGTTACGAGTATAACTTACTGAGCATGAGTCGAGCAAAAATATATCAACTTTAACGAGCACGAATCAGTTAGAGTGTGTTAATTTCGAGTTAAATCGAGTTGGGTGATGTGTCATATCATATATAGTTTTTAGGTGCACTTAGTTTGTATTTTAGAGCATCTAAATTCACAATTAGGTTCATTATTGCATCATATTCTTAAGTTATGCTATTCTACTCCTATTTGGTATTTTTTCGTGTTTTTGTTGAATTTCAGGAATCGAGAACGTATTTGGAGTATAATTAGCTAAGCTTGAGGATTAGAAGCATTTGGATGGAAGGTACATGGCATAAGGATCATCATGGAGTGTCATTAGTACGAGTTTGAGCGAAAACAAAGCCAGAAATCATTAGAAGAAATATGGAAAAGAAGTCACGTCTACTCTTCTCATCATAACTTTTGATGTGCTTCTGAAAATTGGATATTTCCAGAAGATTTCGAAACTAGACTTAAAGAGATTTCCAATGATAGGTGGCACGCTCCAAAGAGACTTCTAGTCAAAGAGTTATGCCTTTTGGAAGTTTGGACTATTTCCGCTGGAATCTGCTACCATACGCGCGGATCATTTAATGAATATTTCGACTTTCCCTATCTTGTAACTTATTCCTAGTCATATTAGGTTACTTAATATTATTTAGATTAGGAACCCTAGCTCCTTTACTTCCTCTCTCTTCTCTCTCTCTCTCTCTCTCTCTCTCTCTCTGTGTGTGTGTAACAGCCAGGATTTTCCCGACCAGCTTACGGAGGATTAAGCACAGCAGAAGAGACTCTGGTCGAGATAACCCGAACTATTACAATCATACTCACCGAACAACATCAGGGAATATGGAACTCAATTCCAATTCTATTCAAATTAATTAACTATTACAACAAGCCCTGATTCTCTGAGTCTATTTTAATAATCTCCCTAGAAAATTCGACAGTGTTTCCTTTGAAAATAGGACAACCCTAAAGCGGGAAATAATTTAAACCAGTTTACAATCTCAATAGATAAAATATTTCCAACTCCCACACTCAACAACCTCAACGCTTTCGCGGAGCAACACCAAAAGAGAATCAGGAGCACCAACAACTCCCAAATAGAGAAATAGATTATAGAAAATAAACTATTAACTATTACAAAGTGGAGCGTCCTTGCCTCGAAAACAAATACAATTCTACACCAGCTCGTATAAGCTTCAATTTGCAAAAGATTATCTTACGGCTTCAACCTGAAACATTTAGGATACTGCCACCCACCAAGTGACAGGCCACAGAAATGACAAAACAAACATACACACATCAGCAAAGCTGAGTACTAAACCCGTAAAGTGATTAACACATGCTTTGGTGGCTTTTACGTGAAAATGACTCCGCGGTCAACATAGTCACAACATTCGCACTCATCATAACACGCAAAGCGTAAACTCTTGTTGATCATAAATATAGAATATCTTTATTCAATTACTTCTTTATAACACATCATGATTTACAGCAAAGACGTACTTTTAACTCTCATTCTGCACTTACATTTTACACATCACAACTGTTCATCGACTCTTAAGTTCGCCAATTGAGATACATATAACATACTTTATCTTCTTTATTCAATTTCTTATCAGAATTCCAAACACAAACTTTCATACTCTATCAATCATTTTCGTATCCTTTTATAAACAATTCCCTATAAGGAGTAAATAGCATGACAACTTTCACTATAACGATTTCCTTATCGGGAAGCTGATCACACGATACGATTCCTTACCAGGAATCCAATACCAAAATATGATTCCTTATCGGGAATCCAACATTAACGTAACTTACCATGATATGCTTCCTTATCAGGAAACTAATATCGGTGTTCGCATTCAAACAGTGAATAAACATTCATTACCTTACCTGATATGATTCCTTATCGGGAATCCAATATCCAAACAACTTACCACGATACGATTCCTTATCGGGAATCCAATATCAGAACAACTTACCTTGATATGATTCCTTATCGGGAATCCAATATCGGAACAACTTTCATACTTTGAGATAGCAGTCTTTTTAACCGGGGGAAAGAGAACGCGGCGGAGGAGAAAAAGCTTACACTCTGACAGTGGGGGTCGTCACCCAACCATTCGCTTTACTTTTGGCCAATAACCGCGACTAGTCCGGAGTACATTTTTCCGCTGATTCAATCACCCATCCACAGGTTTCACATTACCTGATATATCGCCCGATTATTGCTCCACAGAGCAATGGGCATGTTTCCCCTGTGGGGCCCCCCCAAGGTTCACAGTCCATGGGGGTACTGTTCATGTCACCTCATCCGTCGACTCAGACGAGGCTACTTTCCCCTTTAGATCACTTTTGATTATCATTCATATCTTATCAGATCATTCATATCATTCATCTGATAGCCTTATTAACTCTAAACAACTGTTGCACAACCAGCCTTACTAGAAGACTTCACTTTAGAAGACTATAATCACATGTCATCGTTCCTTCTTACGAATTTCAGATTCAATATAGTTATGCATTTAGGTTCAACTCAACTTCAATCATAGAATTTATAAACCACAACAATTTATAAACAATCACAACTGGTCAATACCAACCATAACGACAAAAGGTCTCTCATCTAGAATTAACTAGCGAGAGTTACTAAATCACAAACATATTCTTGCTTATAAATAGTTTATATTCTTTTCCACTTCACCAATATCGATGTAGACAAATCTTAATAACAATAGTAATAATTATCAAACACCAACAATATTCGCAATAGGTCTCTCACTTAGAATTAACTAAGGAGAGTTAACTTAAACCACACAACTCAAGCTTCATCAATCAAAGGTTGATTATAAGTAATTAAATATGATCCAAGTTATACCATTAGTTGAATTCTAATTAGCATAATCAACAATGAACCCATCTAGGAACCATACTCTCACTTACATTGACGAGTCCACCCCATTCCTAATTACAGATTAACTGAATCGAATAACTAAAGCTCCTTTGAAGTAATTATTAACCTTGGATTCAGTTATTTACAAAAACTCATATACTAACTCATTTTAGCGAATTCAACTCGGATAGACCAATTTTATTATATTACTCCATTCGCAATTATTAAACCAAATCCTTTTCTAGAAACATCACCTCGATAGTCTAGTCCACAATTAGTTAAACTATCTCCAATATCTTCATTATTAGCGATAATTAGTCCATCCATTTTATAACTTTTTGTGAGAAACTATTTAAGTTATTAACTTCCAGCATCCAATTGAATGATTCTCCTTTATAACACCATCCAACAACTCCAATCATATTATACTCTTTTACCCCTTTAGAATTAACCTTAACTATAAATTTGATTGAAAATACATATTCATAGTAAGCACCATTAGCATCATCTAGTGTACCAATATATGACCAGATTTTGCCAACTTAATATATGAAAGCAAACCTGTATTAAGCTAACAAGGCTCAATATCAAATTTCAACCCATTAACCAAGATGAGTGTTCAAATCACTAATTCCAAGTATCCTTATCAATACCAACTAAGATTCATATCATATACCCCTTTCTTCGCAAACATAAATTAAATTGAAACTTAAACAATATCATGAACATCATAATAACACTTTCAATTCATAACAAAGTTAATGGGATTGGTAAAGGAAAGAGGAAGGCAGAGTTAGTTTAGTACCTTTGTCAACCACCATCTATAGCGGCTTCACGCCGGAAATTAAACGAGAAGCAGCGGCAACAACCGTGCAGAGGTGAGAGAAAATCGCGGAGCAGGACAACATCAACCGCAAGAGGAGAGAAAGAACGGCAGTAGCGGCAGCGGCGTTCGATGGTGACAGTAGCAGCAACGTTGGCGACGGCAGCACACCGAGATTTGAAGGGAGAGAAACGATGTAACAGAGGAGGGAGAGAGACGCGAGAAGGGAGGGAAAAGAATAGGGCAACAACGACAACTCCGACAACATCACCGGCGAGAAAACGCCGCGAATTACCGGCGAGGAAGAAAGAAGGGGATACAAGAGAGAGAGTTTGATTTGGGGGGTTTGAGTTTTCACGGTGAGAGAGAAATGGGGTTTCGGTTTTCCACAGGAGAGAGAAAGAACTTAATGGATGGGTTTGAGTTTATCTGTTCAACCGACAAGGTTGGGGTTTTATTGGGGTTTAGTTCCAAATACCACCAACAAATAAATATTTGATCAAATACACTCAATTAATTTTGAATATCTTTAACCAATAATAATTTTAATAATAATAACTCTATAAAATTAATACAACAAATATATTACAAACATGACAAAATAAAAATTTATATTTGAACCGAATAAAATAATAATATCACGAACATAATTAACTTAATAAGTATGATTAGCGTTTAATAAATGCCTTTAAAAATAAGCAAGTTACACTCTCTCTCTCTCTCTCTCTCTCTCGTTATTTTTATTCTTAGTTTTAGTTTTCTCCTCTTTTTTTCTCTGGTTTTTTAATTAGCTGCAAACCCTAGTCCTTCTATTAGTTTAATTTCATGAGTTATTTTAATCATGTTTTCCTTTCTAGATGTAGTTTTTCTTCTTCGCTTCATGATTGAGTAGTTTTTATATCTAGAGTTTGGGAATCCATGTTTATATGTTATGAATCTTGATTGATGTTATTGATGGTTTGATTACTCATTGATATCTCTAATTGATTAGTGTTTTTATTGTTAATCTTTCAACCTGATCCATTGTCTGATTAAATCTTGCTAATATCGAGTCATAGATCGAGAGATAGTACTCTTTAGAGGCTTACCTAGAATTAGCAAATCTGACTATGTTAGCGACCATATTGTGTATGTTGATTTGAGAGCGTTAAGACCCGATCGTAGGATTGACCTCTGCTCTAGATATCTGATTAATTGAATCATTGATGGTGTTTTGATAGTTTATAAAATGAACATGGTGAACCATAACCTTCGATCATTTTAGTTTGATTTTCTTATTTTATTAGTTTAGAATTAATTTTCTTATTCGTGACCTTGTTTAGTTTCTCCATACCTTAGAAACTATATTAAAACGACCATCTCTATGTGGATTCAACCCTACTACATTGTTAGGAGGTTTGCTAAGAATTATTTTTGACAGGTATACGACAACCTATTAAATTTTATGGTGAACCATAACCTTGGATCATTGTAGTTTGATTTTCTTATATTATTAGTTTAGAATTAATTCTCTTATTCTTGATCTTGTTTAGTTTCTCCATACCTTAGAAGCTATATTAAAATGACCATCTCTCTGTGGATTCGACCCTACTTACCCTACTACACTGTTAGGAGGTTTGCTAGGAATTATTTTTCACAGGTGTATGACAGCCTATTAAATTTTATGGTGAACCATAACCTTGGATCCTTTAGTTTGATTTTCTTATTTTATTAGTTTAGAATTAATTCTCTTATTCGTGACCTTGTTTAGTTTCTCCATACCTTAGAAACTATATTAAAACGACCATCTCTATGTGGATTCAACCCTACTACATTGTTAGGAGATTTGCTAGGAATTATTTTTGATAGGTGTACGACAACCTATTAAATTTTATGTTGAACCATAACCTTGGATCCTTTTAGTTTGATTTTCTTATTTTATTAGTTTAGAATTAATTCTCTTATTCGTGACCTTGTTTAGTTTCTCCATACCTTAGAAGCTACATTAAAATGACCATCTCTGTTTGGATTCGACCCTACTTACCCTACTACACTGTTAGGAGGTTTGCTAGGAATTATTTTTCACAGGTGTATGGCAGCCTATTAAATTTTATAGTGAACCATAACCTTAGTGAACCATAACCTTGGATCCTTTTAGTTTGATTTTCTTATTTTATTAGTTTAGAATTAATTCTCTTATTCGTGACCTTGTTTAGTTTCTCCATACCTTAGAAACTATATAAAAACGACTATCTATATGTGGATTCAGCCCTACTACATTGTTAGGAGGTTTGCTAGGAATTATTTTTGACAGGTGTACGACAACCTATTAAATTTTATGGTGAACCATAACCTTGGATCCTTTTAGTTTGATTTTCTTATTTTATTAGTTTAGAATTAATTTTCTTATTCGTGACCTTGTTTAGTTTATCCATACCTTAGAAGCTATATTAAAATGACCATCTCTCTGTGGATTCGACCCTACTTACCCTACTACACTGTTAGGAGGTTTGCTAGGAATTATTTTTCACAGGTGTATGACAGCCTATTAAATTTTATAGTGAACCATAACCTTGGATGCTTTTAGTTTGATTTTCTTATTTTATTAGTTTAGAATTGATTCTCTTATTCGTGACCTTGTTTAGTTTCTCCATACCTTAGAAGCTATATTAAAAACGACAATCTCTCTGTAGATTTGACCCTACTTACCCTACTACACTATATATTAGGAGGTTTACTAGGAATTATTTTTGACAGGTGTACGACAGCCTATCATAGGACAGTGCTCGTAAAATCAACTTGCTCAATCCCTACTCAGGAGTACAATGAAAAATTGCATTATGTGTTAAATATACAGTAATAACAAACGAAATAAAAACTACATAAACTAGACTAGGACGAGAATTTCTCTGTCCTTAGGATAATATTAGCCCCACTATTATGCTAATGGGATTAACTGCTAATTTACCCCCAGGATTCCCTAATCTAAGAATGGATTTACAGCAGATCATTCATCCTCCATGAACATGGTTGAGAGGTTTCTTTCTTGAGAGAATACGTTGTTTGAGAGAATAACAGAAGAAGGAAAAAACTAATTGAATAATAATCTGCCAAAAAGGTGTATATATAATGGGATTAAATCAAATGGTAGTTATTGATAACTGTCATCCCATTAATCCGAAATTAAAGAATAATTTAAATAAATAAAAAATAATTTTGGCAGAAAATTAAATACTAATAAAACGTTAAGTCCTTAATTAACCCAAATGCAAGCACATCCAAACCCAAAGCTCCACGTGGCCCAAGTAGTTAGGCCTTTGTCCAACTTAATATAACAAGCACAAGAGTTAATATAAAGACATCAACAACAACCTATTCCTTTTATGTGGGACAAATGTCCACACTCAAACTTTCCATCTCTCTAAATACGTATTGAAGACTATATTCCAACATTATGTGCATAAGATAGTACAACTTGCACAAGTTCATGTGAACCCTCAATTCCTCAGCTCTATGAGATAAAGAAAAAGGCAACATTACGTGATTAGCATCAATTTTAATAACAAAAATGAAATGAGTGTCATTTTCTAATAATATCCCACAGACCACAAGATTATGATAGTATATTTAGTTAGCTAGTGTATCTAGAGGAAGAACTTGTTGCAGAATATTCAAGTTAATCTTGGGAGAGATGGGAGGGAATGGGGGTTGATAGCTGTTGCCGTGGTCGGCTTTTGCTTCAAACAAAACCGTGTTTGGCACATGAAAACGGTGACTTGACTCTTAAGATCTTTGGCTACTTTTGTTTTGGACCACTTTCTTCTATTTTAAATTACCTCTTTACTGGATAATAGTTGTGGCAAAGTATTCAAGGTAACATGTGACTTACTGATTGATAGGTATGGCAACATTGTTCTTCAATAGCACTCCAATCTTCATGCTTTCAGTTCAAACTTCAGTATGGCCTTAGCTTTATCTAAGTCCTGATCAGAATTTTGATACAAGATTCTAAATATTTATATTTTTAATTATCTTTTAGCAAAACTTATATGAAGTTGATAAATTAGACAAATACACTATCTATGTTCTTTTCATTATACACAGTTTGACTTTCATCTTTGCTAAAGCAGAACTTGACCATTTAGATATTTAATTACGTACAAGTAAAAATTATAAAAAGTTGATATATCTCTATTACATAAGCCAAGGGGGGAGCTATGGTGTCCCCCTTGGAAAAGTCCAAAATATCCCTCACATTACCTTAGCAATTAAATATATTTTGCAAATTCAAATAAAGCATATACCATAATAAGGAAACTTTTGCAAATTTAAAAAAACAATCAATCTTATACAACTGTGAACATGTCATATTCAAATACATATGAAACAAAATAAGGAAACAAATACACTGCCTATCAAGGCCTAATCAAATAAAATTTATAACACAATCAATGCAAATCATAAATTAGGTTTGACAAAAAAAAAATGAAATTTACCATAAATTAACAAAGACACATTAAAAAACTATTTAGGATAATGCATTAGATAAAACTGTTATTAAAAATACAAACTTAATGCTTTTCCCTACTAGATAAAACTGTTATTAAAAATACAAACTTAAAACTGTTATTAAAAATACATCAAAAAAATTATTTTAAGTTGTTTGGATTGACAAGTGTGCGTGGTTTTTTATGAGAATTAATAAAATTTGAAATACTAAGAGTTATGAAACAAATTTTTTTTTTTGCCTATTGATTTGTCAATTACTATGTATTTAAATAGTAATTGTTAGTACATCAATTATTTTTTTATTAAATAAAAAAATGTCTGCACCCTTAAACTGTCATTCAACCAATTTTTTAACGCTTGAATATCAATATTATTACTAAAATATTACCGCACGCATAGCGTGCACATTAGGCTAATCTCTATTATATAAGGGAAGGGGGGAGCTATGGTGTCCCCGCAGGAAATTATTTTACTATCCTCATGAATAAATAAACTACTTTGCCAAAAAAAAAAAAAATCAAACTCAAATATAGCATAAAAAAGTTAAAAAATAAATTGAACACAATTATATCTCTATTATATAAAGGAAGGGGGGAGCTATGGTGTTCCCCGAGGACATTATTTTACTACCCTCATGAATAAATTAACTACTTTGCCCAAAAAAAAAAAAAATCAAACTCAAATATAATATAGCATTAAAAAAGTTAACAAAAATGTTGAAAACAATTTTATAATAACTTAGCCACCATAAATGATTACAATTGTATACAAGTATTAATGCATTCATACTAATATGCAAAAAAAAAAAAAAACGAGTTTCTGTCTCGAAAAAAAACCAAGCACGCATCGCGTGCAAAAAATGCTAGTCAAAATAATATGCCTAGATAAATCTAACAAAATTCCACATGAGTATAAGTATTTCCTTATATGTAAATCACAAAGTACTGTCAAAATGAAGTAAGTGAATAGTGTCAAATGTGCAAAGTGTGTAGATTAAAAAGAAATGAAGGGAATACATTTTTAATAAATTAAATAACATTTTGAGTACTAATATTTGTTTTCAAATGTCAGTCAAAATAATTAGTTAAAACTAGTACTATGAATAATGAAAAAGACAAAATATTAATACAATAGAAGAAAAACCCATATGAAGTATATTGATTGCCCTTGTATATAAAGGTATTTATTTATAACTAAAAATTATCGCACTGCCATATTATCTGAAAGTCAAACGTTTTATCATTATCTTAAACCTTTATGTAACTCCTATGTTGAATAGTGTACTCGGGCAACAATACTTTTTATCTTCCCTTATTTTTTTTCTCTTCTCTCTCCTCTCCCACAAAACCCTAATTTTCAACCTAGGGACTACCACCACCCTTTTGGGCGGTGGTAAGCCCCTTTTCTCCTTTTGTTACTAGTTTTTTATGTTAATGTTTCTAATACTCCCCCCGTCCCAGAATAGTCTGAACACTTTCCTTTTATGTTTGTCCCAAATTAGTTTGAACACTTCCATTTTTGGCATGGTCCCACCATTAATATATTATTTATTTTACACATCTTTGGCCCCACACTCTACCTTCTATTAATAAAAAGGTACCCAACTTTCTCTCTCCTCTAATAAAAAATACCCCACCAACTCCTATCACATCTACTTTTTAAATAAAATAACATTTGATAACCACACTACAACTTATCACCTTAAACTACGTGTCCCAACAAGTGTTCAGATCTTTCTGGGACGGAGGTAGTAAATTTCAGTCTCTCTCTAATGGAGAGTTTTTCTACCCATTTATTGGGTTATATCTACCCATATATTGGGTTTTATCTCTCTCCATGTGAGAGTTTGGAGACTTTGTTTTTGGGTTTTTGTGTAATTCAAGAGGTTGATTTGTTGATTGAAATTTGTGCGGGGTTGCAACAGATGTCAATACTTCGTTTACAATCACTTGAATAGAATCCAGTTCTACTTCAAAACTACAAAAGATCGATAGACCCCCTTGCAGAAGGTTACATCAGACAGCGATGTGAAAGACAAGGGTTTTCAGAAGTGTTAGATCTACTCAAAGATCGTGGTTTTGTCATATTAGAATTGTATTTATTTCATTTTGATATGTATTTGTTTAGTTTTGACTTCTATTGTAGATGTCGTATGACTTTGATCAATGAATTAATTTTTAATTTCAAAAAAAAAAAAAATGTAACTCCTATGTTGGCATGAAGTCAAGTATAAAATCTATATTTATCTCTATTATATAAGGGTATGGGGGAGCTATGGTGTCCCCCTTTGAAGAGACTGTTTTACCCCCCCTTTCCTTTCTAAATTACAAAATCAATTTCAACCAAAGTAATGAGGCAATTTTACAAAAACTTAAAAACTCAATTACAAAAACTATAACCCATTAGCAATTACATACTCCATTCTCAAGAACCATTTATAATTACATACTCAGAAAAATTACCAATACACTACAACGTAAATACAAATTACAAACTAAGAAAAACATACAATTTCGACGGGGAGATCACACATTTGTCCATTGGCGATTTGCGAACTTCTAAAAAAGGTACATAATTATTTTTAATCTTGCAAGCTATTTCAAATTAGTTGTAAAAAAACTAGCAACTCTTATGTTCGAATGCATGTTCAATTGTAGTATCTATAATTACATGTTTTAGAAAAAAAAATACAATAAAAATGATACATGAATAATTTAAGTTTGTATTGTATGGTATAAATTTCAAAATAATTATTAAAAAATCAGTACATATTTGTAACAAAAAAGGCATTATAAAATATAAATCAATTTTGAATATAATAACAATGTCACAAAATTCAAACTAGAAAACACTACAAGAAATGTGGTAAATAACGACGGCTAAAAGCCGTCGGTGATCAAAATAAAGCCGTCGCTAAATTATCAACGACGGCTAGCAGTCGTTGAAATGCAGTCGGTGGAAAGGTGGTCGCTGATATTGGAATCAACGACCGTTAAGCCGTCGGTAAAAATTTCACCGACGGTTCCCTGCTCATCAGCGACCGTTTGCCAAAACCGATGTTGGCTCCAAGCCAACGACTGTTTTTAACAGACGGTAAAATAGCGACGGTTTTTAACCGTCGCTGATTTACCTACCGTGTTTAACCATCGGTGTATCACCGACGGTTACAAACCGTCGTTGATTGCGCTGATTCAACGTTTGTTAAAAACCGTCGCTATTGTATACAAGCAGTCGTTGATGTGGAAGTCCATGGATGCACAGAGTACCTTACAGCGACTGCCTAGCCGTCGTTGATTTAATGTTTAGCCGTCGTTGTTGTTTTAAAATAATATTATTTGGTTCTAACTTTCCTATATTGTGTATTTGCAATCAAAACAACTTACAATTACATTAAACTAACTATATATATGATGTTTGAGGTGTTTATAACTTAAACTAGCATCAAACTACTCGTATTCATTCATTTTCAAGTAAAATGACCTAAAATGGCCTATATTTGCCTATATTTGGTTCTAATTTTCCTATATTGTGTATTTTCAATCAAAACAACTTACAATTACATTAAACTAACTATATATATATGATGTTTGAGGTGTTTATAATTTAAACTAACATCAAAGTACTCGTATTCATTCATTTTCAAGTAAAATGGCCTAAAATGGCCTATATTTGCCTATATTTGGTTCTAACTTTCCTATATTGTGTATTTTCAATCAAAACAACTTACAATTACATTAAACTAACTATATATATATATATGATGTTTGAGGTGTTTATAACTTAAACTAGCCTCAAACTACTCGTATTTATTCATTTTCAAGTAAAATGGCCTAAAATGGCCTATATTTGCCTAGATTTGGTCTAACTTAAACTAGCATCAAACTTTTCAATCACATTTCGGAGACGGACATCTAACTTCATCCTTACCTAGGTTTTCGGGATTTACTTTGCAAAAATCAATGAATTCATCAACCCCCCTCAAGAACTCGGGCCTCAAGTTACGCACATTGTCATATCTATCATACATCCACCAACGCTCCTTCCGTTTCATGGTGACCAATTCTACAATTCTAAACCATTTCAATGACAATACTCATTAACAACCAACATACGTACAATTAAGACATATGTGTGAAATACATATAGGGCCTAAAATGATGTCCAAAGGTCCTTATCACTCCAACCTAACCCATTCTTCGACGTCTAACCCCACTAGTGAATGTATGCCAACTATTCGCTTCTACATAAATTCCAGCAGCATTTCCCATGAGTTCTCCAAGTACACAATGTCAGCTTCGTAAAAGCTTACATATGTACCCAGAGAACAACATAGAGAAACAACATCACCGGAAATTACACAGAATAGAACAAAAGGCATACATTCACCACATAAGTGAGGTCAAACGTCGAAGAACAGTCCCAATCGGGGACTATTCAAGATATACTCCTAATGAGTATACCTTTAACGGGTATCTAGGCACATGATGATGCAAACATATTTATTTAAACACTTAAATTAAATTTATAACATCATCCAAACTATTTCCACGAAAACAAATATGTCAAAAACAATATAAACAATTTAAATAGTGTAAACTAAATAAAGGAATGTGCAATAAATAAATTATTGTGATAATTATATAGTTTTTAACTTTTATAACCTTTAATAAACGAACCATTATAAAAACTATTGTGATAATTATATAGTAACTTAAACTTATACAATTAAAGTAACTTAGTCTTCAAAGTAATTACATTGATAATGCCATAGACCATAAAATATAATCACCAAAATCAGCATTAACATTGATAATGCCCAATTCAAATATAATGCCATTTCAATTTTCAAACACCAATAACACCCCAAATCAAAGTACAACAACAAAATTAACATTTTTAACAATTCTAAATTATATAATCTGATATATAAACACTCCTAACAAGAAAAATTGCAATTTATTTTCCAATTCTCATGAAATTGATAAACCCTAATATGTAAAGTAAAACAAGAAATCAACAAAATTGAGCAGATTAAGATGTACCTAGTCACGAGTCACGATTCTAGGAGGTTGTCCGTCCACCGTCCTCCACCGAGTTCCGAGCCAAAACTTGAATTTAGGCATTGCCAAAGTTGGGGGAAAGATTTGGAGTGAGTGGCCAAAATTCAAAAAAAAATTATTAAATAGGATAGATTTAGGTATTACCGGCGGCGAGAGGAGAAAGATTTGGATTTTCCGACGGCCAACGGTGGTTTTCGCCACCTACATCCCAAAATCCCAACTTTTAGGGTTTGGTTTCATGAGAAAAAAAAATAAAAATACAATAAATTGAAGCTCACCGGCGGCGAAGAAGGCAGGCGGCGAAGCTTCGTCCGGCGTCCGTTGGTTGGAGGGAGGCGGTTTCGTCGGCGTTCGTTGGTTGGAGGGAATACAACTTCTCACTTTAAATTTTGCGAATAAAACCCGACTGGAAGAGGCTAATTAATTTAACCCCCCCCCCTCGACATCAGGGACGGTTTAAGACCGTCGCCTAAAGTAAAAAAATTTCAGTTTTACATTAACCTCAACAACGACGGCTTAAAACCGTCGCTGATTGCGACGCCTAAAGTGAAAACTTTTCCGTTTTACATTAACCTAAACAACCGTCTGCTTAAACAGTCGGTGACCACCGTCTGCTTAAAGCCGTCGCTATATCTTAAGTCACCGACCGTTTCCTAGACCGTCGCTGTGGAGCGGTCGTTATTTTAGCTATTTCTTGTAGTGAAAGAAATTACATTAATTTGCCAAATCAATTGGTGAAATTGAAAACTGCTGAAACGATTGATGTTCTTTTAGTAGTGCGTGGAATCAATATAAAAAACCAGATCTGAATTTTGAAAAAAATAGTATTTCATAATTTTAAAAAAGTGTATAAAAATAATTTTTCGACAGTAATTTTTCGAAAAATAAATGTAATCTTATAAATTGTTAGTACAAAACTAACATTTCTTATGAATAATTAAAAACCCATATGCAAAAGGTCTTTTACACAATAAATTATGCTTAAATTTAATTACTTTGCATACAAAAGTTTCCAAAGCAATAGAAGAGTTCTTGAAAAAAAAACAAAGGGAAATAAAAAGGAAAAGTGGATGATTCAAGAACCGACTAGGATTGTAACTGGATTTTTGCAAATTTCAAATTCTGAACTTCAGCCACGAATTTAAAAAAAACATCTTCACAAATAAAAGTTTAAACATAATGTAACCGGATCTTTAAGATATATTGTTGATAATTAAGTTTTTTGGGACGAAATCAGGAACATAAAACGTAAAGAATTACTTTCAAATTTGAGGCCCCCCATTTAATTTGTCAACCAATTAAACCTCATTCCGATGAATGTTCTTCAAAATTACCAAAACCCAAAAAGACCCACAAGAAAAGAGACCAAAATTACCCTAAAAATTAATGGAGCGTTGATGGGCATATTTTGACATCAGGATTAGCTTATTTATGTGGTGTTTGCTGTGAAAATAACCATTAAATCCGATTAAATCTCAATCTTTTTAAGTGAATATGAAAGATAGTGAGGATAAGGAGATGAATCGTTCTTATCTTTTGAGGGAAGGGAAGATGTAAGGTTGTAGGTGGGAAGATGAAAATTAAATCTGGAGGATTAGATGAAAAATACGTGAGATTCATCATTTATATGGGTAAGTGGAGTGGATAGTTATATGGGCAGGTGGGATTGATAGTCATATGGGTAGGTGGGAAATTTGTGGGTTTGTTACTTGCATACATGTGGCTTTGGGCTACAAATTTTTTTTGACTATTAACAAACAACTGACGTTAATCAGTTACTCAGTTAGTTATGAGTGAAACAACAATTTACATAAAATCCTAAAGTGTTTTAAATACTATTTGTAAGTATTTCAATCTTTCTTATTCACAAAATAGAGGTGAACTTAGATACCAACTTTCGATTTTTGGTTTGTTTTACTACTGAGTAACAGTTATGCCCAAAATATCGTCGCACGCATCGCGTGCATAAAAAGCTAGTACTAATATATTAAAAGGTGTTCCTAAGAAAGTTTGTATGTCATGCATGTGGCACTCTGTTCTAAATCTCTAATGCAATTGCTTTAAGTCAAACCCTCAATTAAAAAAATAATGTTGTGTAGTTACAAGGTATTAAACACGTGACCTTTGAAATGAAAAGTGAAAGCTTAACCATGAATCCAACATAACACCATTGTTTAGTATTCCAAAATTAAATATCATAAGCTCTTATAATTATATTTCATTATAAGATCTATACAAGTAATTAGATACCTAACCTTTTTATGATAATTAATAACAAGATACTATTGTAGACATAAACTCTCACTCCAATTCCTTGTAGAAAGTTAAGCTATTGTTTTCATCCCCAATTTTTTAAAGGTTTATTTATTAATATATCATGCAATTACTTATCATGTCATTACATCAATTTTTTCTCACTAGGCAAAAAAATACGAAAATTAACAACTCGGAGCATCGCCTTGTACACTCACTAGTTATTTGTTATTAGTCGTCGCGAAATATGATGTGAACATCTCTTGAAGTTGGGGGAATAAGGGTATAATCATACATTGTCTGGTCTATTAGTAGAGGTTTGTATTTCATAAATTTGAAGTTTGGGAATCAAATTCACTAGAGTCACTTTGGTATAGAACTCCCTTTGCCCTTCTCCTAACTCCTGTAAAGTTGGACGAAGTTGACTACTGTGAACATCTGATTCCATATGATACTTATCCGTACCAATTTAGAATAAATCACATAAAAGTTTATATTATTTTGCTTTACTCAAAAATGATTGCTGTAATTTCCATTCCTTTCTTATTAATAAGGATGTCATATATAATTGTAAATATTTAGCTTGCTTTTGTAGTTTGTAGGACTCATATCTACATGGTCGGATCTTCCCAACTATAGTTTTTGAGGTTAGTGATTCTATTGGTCCCCCATCCTAAACACATCAAGCACCTCATCTACAAAAATTGATTCTATTGGTCCCCCATCCTAAACACATCAAGCACCTCATCTACAAAAATTGAATTTACTCGTATCATTGAGTCGGGAGTCGTTGAATCATCTATCTTACCCATGAATTTTTTCTATTAAAAAAATCTTGTTGTAAATACCTTCTAGAAACATATATGATGTCTGGCGATTAGGGAATAGCTGATGACGGAAAGCCTAATTGTATATAGATTTTTGGCAAAATTAACTGAAGTTTTCGTTTTCTCTTTGATAAAGAAAAGATATTATAAAGTCTCTCATATTATTAGGAAATTAGTTTCTATTAACAATTATGTTATTATAATAAAAATTCTTCAAATTCATATTTGAGGCAAGAATTTCCCATTATTGTGATGATATACCTTCGGTTTTGAATTTTTGATTAAGTACACTAAAAATTAACATTTCACATTTCTCATTTTGTAATTATGATTTTGGGCACATATTTAATTATGCAACAAGCAATCGATTAATATCAAAAGGGTTTTGCTTTCTATTGAATAGTTCTCCAACAAAACAAATAAAGGAGGGTAATTTTGTATATTAACTTTAGAATGTGCTCTACCATCCTCCTCTCTCTTGTTTTGCACATAACATGTTTATAACCTTTTCAATTCAATTCAATTACATAACCTTTTCAAAAATGTTATTGGGGGTCAGTGAACATCTCTTGAAGTTGGGGGAATAAGGGTCTAATCATACATTGTCTGGTCTATTAGTAAAGGTTTGTATTTCATAAATTTGAAGTTTGGGAATCAAATTCAATTACATAACATGTTTACAACTAAATAAAACACTTGAGTAAATTATTATGTAATTGAATTGAACGAAAGAGTTTATCAATTAACTAAATAAAACACTCGAGTAAGTTATAATGTAATTGAATTGAACGAATGAGTTAATCTAATAACTACATAAAACACTTGAGAAAGTTATAATGTAATTGAATTGAACGGATGAGTTAAAAAAAAACTAAATAAAACATTTGAGTAAGTTATTACTTAATTGAATTGAACGCATGGGTTATTCTAATAACTAAATAAAACACTTGAGTAAGTTATAATGTAATTGAATTGAACGAATGAGTTAATCAAATAACTAGAGTAAGTTATAATGTAATTGAATTGAACGAAAGAGTTAATCTAATAACTACATAAAACACTTGAGTAAGTTATAATGTAATTGAATTGAACGAATGAGTTAATCTAATAACTAAATAAAACACTTGAGTAAGTTATTATGTAATTAAATTGAACGAAAGGAGTTAATCAAATAACTCACTAAAACACTCGATTAAGTTATTATGTAATAAAATTGAACGAAAGGAATTAATCAAATAACTAAATAAAACACTCGAGCAAGTTATTATGTAATTGAATTGAACGAAAGAGTTAATCAAATAACTAAATAAAACACTCGAGTAAGTTATAATGTAATTGAATTGAACGAAAAGAGTTAATCAAATAACTAAATAAAACACTCGAGTAAGTAATAATGTAACTGAATTGAACGAAAGACTTAATCAAATAACTAAATAAATCACTTGAGTAAATTATTATGTAATTGAATTGAACGAAGGAGTTTATCAATTAATTAAATAAAATACTCGAGAAAGTTATAATGTAATTGAATTGAACGAATGAGTTAAACAAATAACTAAATAAAACATTTGAGTAAGTTATTACTTAATTGAATTGAACGAATGGGTTAATCTAATACCTACATAAAACACTTTAGTAAGTTATAATGTAATTGAATTGAACGAATGAGTTAATCAAATAACTAAATAAAACACTCGAGTAAGTTATAATGTAATTGAATTGAACGAAAGAGTTAATCAAATAACTAAATAAAACACTTGAGTAAATTATTATGTAATTGAATTGAACGAAGGAGTTAATAAAATAACTAAATAAAACACTTGAGTAAATTTTTATATGTAATTGAATTGAACGAATGAGTTAAACAAATAACTAAATATAACATTTGAGTAAGTTATTATGTAATTGAATTGAACGAATGAGTTATCAAATAACTAAATAAAACACTCGAGTAAGTTATAATTTAATTGAATTGAGCGTAGGAGTTAATCTAATAACTACATAAAACACTTGAGTAAGTTATAATGTAATTGAATTGAACGAATGAGTTAATCAAATAACTAAATAAAACACTTGAGTAAGCTATTATGTAATTGAATCGAACGAAGGAGTTAGTCAAATAACTAACTAAAACACTCGAGTAAGTTATACTGTAATTAAATTGAACGAAAGGAGATAATCAAATAACTAAATAAAACACTTGAGTAAATTATAATGTAATTGAATTGAACGAAGGAGTTAATCAAATAACTAAATAAAACACTTGAGTAAATTATTAGCTAATTGAATTGAACGAAGGAGTTAATCAAATAACTAAATATAACACTCGAGTAAGTTATAATGTAATTGAATTGAACGAAGGAGTTAATAAAAAAAAATAACAAAAACACTTGAGTAACTTATTATGTAATGGAATTAAACGAAAGGAGTTAATCAAATAACTAAATCAAACACTCAAGTAAGTTATAATGTAATTAAATTGAACGAAGGAGTTAATCAAATAACTAAATAACACACTCGAGTAAGTTATTATGTAATTGAATTGAACGAATGAGTTAATCCAATAACTAAATAAAACACTTGAGCAAGTTATTATGTAATTGAAATGAACGAATGAGTTAATCAAATAACTAAATAAAACACTCGAGTAAGTTATTATGTAATTGATTTAAAGAAGGAGTTAATCAAATAACTAACTAAAACACTCGAATAAGTTATAATGTAATTGATTTAAAGAAGGAGTTAATCAAATAACAAAATAAAACACTCGAGTAAGTTATTATGTAATTGAATTGAACGAAGGAGTTTATCAATTAACTAAATAAAACACTCGAGTAAGTTATTATGTAATTGAATTGAACGAAGGAGTTAGTCAAATAACTTAATAAAACACTTGAGATAGTTATAATGTAATTGAATTGAACGAAAGGAGTTAAACAAATAACTAAATAAAATATTTGAGTAAGTTATTACTTAATTGAATTGAACAAATGGGTTAATCTAATACCTACATAAAACACTTGAGTAAGTTATAATGTAATTGAATTGAACGAATGAGTTAATCAAATAACTAAATAAAACACTCGAGTAACTTATAATGTAATTGAATTGAACGAAGGAGTTAATGAAATAACTACATAAAACACTTGAGTAGGTTATAATATAATTGAATTGAACGAATGAGTTAATCTAATAACTAAATAAAACACTTGAGTAAGTTATTATGTAATTGAATCGAACGAAGGAGTTAATCAAATAACTCACTAAAACACTCGAGTAAGTTATTATGTAATTAAATTGAACGAAAGGAATTAATCAAATAATTAAATAAAACACTCGAGTAAGTTATTATGTAATTGAATTGAACGAAGGAGTCAATCAAATAACTAAATAAAACACTTGAGCAAGTTATTATGTAATTGAATTGAACGAATGAGTTAATCAAATAACTAAATAAAACACTTGAGCAAGTTATTATGTAATTGAATTGAACGAATGAGTTAATCAAATAACTAAATAAAACACATGAGCAAGTTTTTATGTAATTGAATTGAACGAATGAGTTAATCAAATAACTAAATAACACATTTGAGTAACTTTTTATGTAATTGAATTGAACGAAGTAGTTAATCAAATAACTAACTAAAACACTCGAGTAAGTTATAATGTAATTGAATTGAATGAAAGAGTTAATCAAATAACTAAATAAAACACTCGATTAAGTTATAATGTAATTGAATCGAACGAAGGAGTTAATCAAATAACTAACTAAAACACTCGAGTAAGTTATAATATAATTGAATCGAACGAAAGGAGTTAATCAAATAACTAAATGAAACACTCGAGTAAGTTATAATGTAATTGAATCGAACGAAAGAGTTAATCAAATAACTAAATAAAACACTCGAGTAAGTTATTATGTAATTGAATCGAACGAATGAGTTAATCAAATAACTAAATAAAACACTCGAGTAAGTTATTATGTAATTGAATGGAACGAAAGAGTTAATCAAATAACTAGATAAAACACTCGAGTAAGTTATTATGTAATTGAATTGAACGAATGAGTTAATCCAATAACTAAATAAAACACTTGAGCAAGTTATTATGTAATTGAAATGAACGAATGAGTTAATCAAATAACTAAATAAAACACTCGAGTAAGTTATTATGTAATTGATTTAAAGAAGGAGTTAATCAAATAACTAACTAAAACACTCGAATAAGTTATAATGTAATTGATTTAAAGAAGGAGTTAATCAAATAACTAAATAAAACACTCAAGTAAGTTATTATGTAATTGAATTGAACGAAGGAGTTTATCAATTAACTAAATAAAACACTCGAGTAAGTTATTATGTAATTGAATTGAACGAAGGAGTTAGTCAAATAACTTAATAAAACACTTGAGATAGTTATAATGTAATTGAATTGAACGAAAGGAGTTAAACAAATAACTAAATAAAATATTTGAGTAAGTTATTACTTAATTGAATTGAACAAATGGGTTAATCTAATACCTACATAAAACACTTGAGTAAGTTATAATGTAATTGAATTGAACGAATGAGTTAATCAAATAACTAAATAAAACACTCGAGTAAGTTATAATGTAATTGAATTGAACGAAGGAGTTAATGAAATAACTACATAAAACACTTGAGTAGGTTATAATATAAATGAATTGAACGAATGAGTTAATCTAATAACTAAATAAAACACTTGAGTAAGTTATTATGTAATTGAATCGAACGAAGGAGTTAATCAAATAACTCACTAAAACACTCGAGTAAGTTATTATGTAATTAAATTGAACGAAAGGAATTAATCAAATAATTAAATAAAACACTCGAGTAAGTTATTATGTAATTGAATTGAACGAAGGAGTCAATCAAATAACTAAATAAAACACTTGAGCAAGTTATTATGTAATTGAATTGAACGAATGAGTTAATCAAATAACTAAATAAAACACTTGAGCAAGTTATTATGTAATTGAATTGAACGAATGAGTTAATCAAATAACTAAATAAAACACATGAGCAAGTTTTTATGTAATTGAATTGAACGAATGAGTTAATCAAATAACTAAATAACACATTTGAGTAACTTTTTATGTAATTGAATTGAACGAAGTAGTTAATCAAATAACTAACTAAAACACTCGAGTAAGTTATAATGTAATTGAATTGAATGAAAGAGTTAATCAAATAACTAAATAAAACACTCGATTAAGTTATAATGTAATTGAATCGAACGAAGGAGTTAATCAAATAACTAACTAAAACACTCGAGTAAGTTATAATGTAATTGAATCGAACGAAAGGAGTTAATCAAATAACTAAATGAAACACTCGAGTAAGTTATAATGTAATTGAATCGAACGAAAGAGTTAATCAAATAACTAAATAAAACACTCGAGTAAGTTATTATGTAATTGAATCGAACGAATGAGTTAATCAAATAACTAAATAAAACACTCGAGTAAGTTATTATGTAATTGAATGGAACGAAAGAGTTAATCAAATAACTAAATAAAACACTCGAGTAAGTTATTATGTAATTGAACTGAACGTAATGAGTTAATCAAATAACTAAATAAAACACTCGAGTAAGTTATTATGTAATTGAATTGAACGTAATGAGTTAATCAAATAACTAAATAAAACACTCGAGTAAGTTATAATGTAATTGAATTGAACGTAGGAGTTAATATAATAACTACATAAAACACTTGAGTAAGTTATAATGTAATTGAATTGAACGAATGAGTTAATCAAATAATTAACTAAAACACTCGAGTAAGTTATAATGTAATTGAATAGAAAGAAAGTAGTTAATCAAATAACTAAATAAAACACTCGAGTAAGTTATAATGTAATTGAATTGAACGAAAGAGTTAATCAAATAACTAAATAAAACACTTGAGTAAGTTTGAATCATAAATTGATAAACTCTTTCGTTCAATTTAATTACATAACCTTTTCAGAAATGTTATTGGGTCAGTGGCGATTTCTAATATCTTGACCAGTTCACTAATCCAAATTGTTATTTACCAAATAATTCAATTAGAGAGTTGCGGTGGTCAAAGAGTCAAATCTTCTAATGGACTGAAGCTGCTCAATTTTACAAAACCGAAACGACATACTAGAAGTATATAAGTAGTAGAAAGTCAATATTTGATTTTCAGCATATTTTGTATTCTATATAACATCGAATAGGTTCATCTATCAACACTTGGTATTTATTCATATGAATTTATTAAAAGATATTTGGATATATTCGACGAAATAATCAAAAAGTTTCATATACTAACATATTTATACTTATCTATACAAGAATACTTTTAACATTAATATATGAATGGTGGAAAGGTAGTCTTGCAAAAACAAAGAGCAGTCTTATGGCTTCCGCAAATTATATCCAGGCTCCATAGATAAATAGATGATTACAAAGTGTATTTTTTGTTCTTTTTGAGAATAAATTAGAAAGTGTATACACTATACATAAACAACAGTAACCCCGGAAAGATTAAAGGGGGTACCAAGTAATGAAGGAAAAGCAAAGAAAAGTTCATAGTTGTTATTATGACTAAATACAAATTACTTCTGACTCCTGAGAGTGTATATATAGTTTGAAATTTGTGCTACAAATGTCTCTCCTAGTGCATGAGAGCAACAGCAGCCTCTTGGACAAGCGGCTGAGTCACATGAACAAAATGCTCAGCCTCTCTCTCCACTTGCTCCCAACAGCGGTTCGCATCCTTGCCTTCTTTCATTTTCTTAACAAACGCCACAAACTTCCTCCAGTTGTCGGCCTGGAACAAGTCCGGGTTCATCCTCAAATACGTGAACGCGCACATTTTTCTCTCGCCTGAGTTCTCGTCCACATTCAATGCAGAGGCATTCAAAATTTGTTCATGCGCATGCTCGTCATACCGAGGCAATGCATTTTCCCCAGCTAATGGGACTTGAGCTTGTTGCGTGGCCGAAACAACTTGCCTGACAAGCTTCTCAGGAGCACACAAAGCATCCTGTGGCTGCTCTTGATCACGCATCTCAATGCACGTGAAGTTGAAAATGGCCCCATACCGTGCTAACATCTGGGCGATCGGGAGATACCCATCACGGAACCTTGTATTGTAGTACCCAGCTGTCAGCTCAGGAGCATGAGAGCGAGTTCCATAGTGCCAGTGAATGCCAGCAATTTTGACTGAGATCTTAACGCCCTTGTCCTTGAAGATCTCGGTAGCCGCGGAGAGGATCCTCTCGCCATGATCTAAGAGCATTTGGGAATACCACGTGAGGAAGAATTGACCATACGAGCTGCTCCAGCCTCCACCTTCCTTACAGAAGAACTGGGTGTCTTCTGGCCAGTTGTTGTACTCGCCAGCATCAGTTGGGCCTGAGTGGCCCCATTCAGGTTTACCAGCAGCTTCTGCAGCGGTTTTTAAGCTGCTGTTCATGTACTGCATACAGATAAGCCAAACCAATAAGGAAAAATGATCATCACATTCATATGGCAAAGGCTATTCAATTTCACCTAGCCATTTCCACAGGTTAAAAAAGTACAGTAACATTCTTACCCTTTCTAGCACCATGATTATTGCATATGGTAAGATTAAGAATGTCAATATACCATGGTCTACACTTTACAGTATAAAGTTCATAGCACTTACTCAAAAATGAAAAACTTGAAAAGTAACAAGGGAAAACGAGGACAAAAGTTTACCTTGTCAAAACACTGGAAAGCTCCAATTCCAGGGAACTTCCATGTTCCATCTTGCTCTGGGTACGAAGGGTAGCGTAGCTCACCAGCTGGGCCCATCCCTACTTGTATTTCCTGTTAAAGTGAAATTTTTGTCATGTAAAACTCGACTTTAGCTTAAGCAACCAAAACTAGTATAAGTTCTCTGCTGCGATAAACTGAACCATACCACAATAGTGTCGCCAAGGAGGTGTTGGAACTGATCTCTGAAAGCACGCATAAAGTCAGCATAACATTGCACAGGTGTTCGCCCCTTCAAGACTGGCAATGTATCGCAACCAAGTGAGATGTATTCAAAGTTCCTTCTACCCCATTGATCAGTGTATGCAAGATCTGGATCCTTGTGCATCTCTTCCACTGCCCATTTTGGCAAGGGAATTCTGTACACATAAAACAAAGCACGATATCAATTATTGGGATCAAACTACCAAGAAAATTCTGTAGCACATCTTATAAATTATAATGTCTTTCCAATCCTCCATTCTACAAATAAAATTCCGCATTATGCTTTTCATTTTCTTTTCTAGTGCAGATTTGTATCATACAGATCAATTTAGGATCCCAGGGCATCAATGAAGTGATTAGAACATTATATTAGCACCATAATAAACATTACAATAAGAACTTTTTGTTATGAAAGACCTACTAAAATAACCATTTTATTGGAAAAGACCTAATAAAAATTTTTTTTGTTCAAAAAGATCTATTATAATACTTTCCTTTATTACATAAGACCACCTCAATATTTTCGGTGCAAAAAGTCAATTTTCTGGCATTGACTTTTTATTCCCCTCCTCTTCTCATTAAATGAGACCAACATATTTTTCTTCTATCATAATCCCTTAATCCTACCAAACCTTTTCCTCTTTCTTCCCATTTTAAGGGATTATGGAAGGGAAAAAAATAGGTCGGTCTCATTTATTGAGAAAGGGAGGGGAAGCAAGTCAATATCGAAAAAATTAAAACATTGAGGTAAGTAACAAAGGGAAGTATCATAATAGGCCTTTTTCAACAAAAAAAATTTTATTAGATCTTTCCTAATAAAATAGCTATTTTAATAGGTCTTTCCCAATAAAAAGTTCTTACAATAATATAGATAGCATTATGATTAAGCATATCAAACAAGAGACAACATACTTTAATGGTCACCAAATAACAAACCACGTTTTTCTTGTAAACAACCAAAAGATTACAAGTCACTTTCTTCTTTAGTAACTTATAAGTAGCCTTAATTCCATACAATTCTTAATTGTTCTTTTGCCTAATAATGAAAAAAAGGGGGAAGGAATGATTTTCAATCACGTCTTACATCTATTTGGACCCAAAAATTGAAGACTTGAAGTGAGAAGCTAATTTTGAAGTATTATGCAAATACCAATAAAATATTAAAATGTGTGAAAAATTCGAAAGGTACTTCTAGTCCCTAAATGTTTGGCCTATACTCTTTTTTGGGTTGTCCTTAAATAATTTTTTATTTGAGCTAATTGGAACCGTTCTGTCTCTCCAAACACATACGCAAGTGAAAAATAATAAGATTTTAAGAAAAAATAATAAAACCAAAATGGACAAACTTTAAGTAAATTGTACAATCACATTTATAGTTTACTTACAACAAACATTTAAAACTGGAAATCCAACTAAAAGTTCAAGGTAAGTGAACTGAAAACAACCCCCAACTCTTTCAAGAAAAGAAAACCCCAAAAGCAGCAAAGTCCTCCCCCTTTTTTGAGGCGTATATAATAAAGCAATGTTGTTAGAAAATCAAAGTTGACATCAGCCATTTCAGCCTCATGTGAGTATTGCCAAAATAAATGATACTCTAAAAATGTACTCTTTCCCACAGTTCCCCTTCAGCCATAACAAAAACAACCAAAAATGCATGGCCAGCACAAACCCGTGTACTCCACGGCTCTCTACAACCTTTTTCACGCCAAGAAAAATATTGGTTATCAATGAGCATCTTCCGCAAGAATCTAAATCCGAATGTTCTGGTATCCAACTATTACTATCCATGACCAAGCAATCGATTGATTATTCAAAATCACCATTTTCCTATTGTGTAATACGAGTAGGGGGTGAAAGTTCGATGTGCGATTTGGATTAGGGCCTAATCTAATCTGATCCGAATAAAATTTGGATTTCAATTTTCCAATCCGAATCCAAACCAATTAAAGTTTGAATCCGATCCAATCCAATCCGAATTTTCATACTTTAGATTGGATCCGATCCGAAAATCCTATTTTTTAGAAGTCTAATTTTCAATAAAATAGATTAAACACAACAGCAGCCTAGTAGATTTAGGAAATAAGGAATCAAGTGTTAGGATTTTAGGGGAAGGGTTGAGGTGCTACGCCTACTCGGCTATGGACTAGGCTTTTTAAAAAAAAAAAAAATCAGCTAAGCACTTACGCCCAATCCAAATACATAATACATGGCATATTACTATTCGGTTATATTGGATTTTTGGATCCAATAACCCTCAATCCAATCCGATCCGAAAATCCAATTTCTCAAAAAATCTCAATCCGAATCCAATCCGAACACATTTCGAATCCGATTCGAACTACTAATTCATATTGGATTGGATTGGATTTCGGATTTTATCCGAATAACTTTCACCCCTAGATACGGGTAACTGGAATGATCGTTTCAGTACAGGATTAGCTTTTGGCAATAGAATACCAAACACTAGTTTTTTTAAATCCACAACTACGAGGACAAATAACACCACCACAATAGTGATTCCATTTCACTATAATTGTTACACTTTGTACTTTAGTTTCGTAATATATATATATATATATATATATATATATATATATATATATATTAATTTCAAATTAGACACTATTGATCATTTTTTATCTTGCTAAATATTCACCCAGGCCGAAAATTATACAATTGAACTTCACCTCAACCCAAAGGTCTTCATTATATATATATATATTTTAATTTCAAATTAGACACTATTGATCATTTTTTATCTTGCTAAATATTGACCCAGGCCGAAAATTATACAATTGAACTTCACCTCAACCCAAAGGTCTTCATTATATATATATATTTTAATTTCAAATTAGACACTATTGATCATTTTTTATCTTGCTAAATATTGACCCAGGCCGAAAATTATACAATTGAACTTCACCTCAACCCAAAGGTCCCGAACGGATTCATTATTTTCCCAAATAACCCTACATGAACCTAACCTGACACAACCTAAACCGACACCCTCGGGCCTCGACCTGAGCTCAATTCAGTCCGAACTCGATTTACACGACTCGATTGACACATGGCCCACATCTACTAATAAGTACCTTATGCTCTCTTCATCGGTCATCCTAACAAAATGAGTTTCATATAAAAAAAGTTCATATAGGTGTTCAAATTAACTCTGATTAGCTCCAAGCTTCTAATAAAATTCCAATATTAAGGTTTAACAGATTCCAATAAGTTATACCTTTTCCGTTTCTTTTTAATAGTTATACCTTACATATTCATATTTACCAATGTAAATATTTGAACATTAATATCTCTGAATTTACATTTGTAAAAATTATAAAAAAATTGATATACCAAATGATAATTTAAACAATATCTCACATGACCAGATTACAAAAGGATGGTCAAATAAAAATTTATTATTAAGAAGAAACAAAGTGAGTAATAAAATTCTAATAAATTCATATAACAAGTTCCAATGATCTCACGTTATTAGCTTAGTTCGGCAAAAAATTAAATAGACAAGCTGACTGAACTCTAATACTCTATGATTTAATTCATATGGATCGGAGTAATAAGTTCTACTCTATGATTATAAAAATTACTCATTTTTTTTTTGGTGAAAAATTACTCATCTTATTTTTGTATTAAAATCAAACCTAATATAGTGAACTCCATGATTTAAGCTGACTGAACTCTAATACTCTATGATTTAATTCATATGGATCGGAGTAATAAGTTCTACTCTATGATTATAAAAATTACTCATCTTTTTTTTTTTTTTTTTTGGTGAAAAATTACTCATCTTATTTTTGTATTAAAATCAAACCTAATATAGTGAACTCCATGATTTAAGTCAATTATTATAGACTACCAACAAAATAAATAGGAGAGAGAGAGAGAAAAAAACCATACATGACGGAGTCACCAACGTTACCGCCGCACTGATGAAACGACATAACCGCCTGAACTTTCAAGCCATGTTTCTTAGCCATCTCTAACAACTCCACATAACCAGCCCAATTATACTCCCCTGGATTATCTCTCTCCACCAAACCCCACCAAACATCCATCATTATCCCTTCCACTCCCGCACTCTTCAACGCCTGCAAACTCGCATTCATCGCCTTCCTCCTATTTATAGTGTTATCCATCTTTACGCTATCCAACGGCATCATCACGTAAACAGGCACCCCCTTCTTCGCTTCCTTTTCCTTTGCGGCTAAAGCGTATTCTTTCGCTGTAGCTAAATCTGGTTGTTGTGACATGGTAGTAGTAGTAGTAGTAAAAGCTTGACACGCCGCAGTCAGATCCGCACGGAGCGGTGACCGGCATGGACTGACGGGAGGTGATAGCATGTCTGTTGTTGTTTTATCGCCGCCTGTGCGGGTCACTTTGCATTTCAGCGGTACAGGGGATTTCCACAACGCTGATGCGCTTAGTGTTGCCGATGTTTCTCCGGCGTTTGTGGCTGCTTCGATGGTCACTGGTGTTCCTGAGAGTGCTCCGATCTGGTGTGTGAGACTCATCGCCATTAATCAATCAATGTTGTATCTGGTTGGATTGGATTGGATTGGATGTATGACTAATTGTACGAGTAAATTGGTTGTACTAGTAGTGATGAAAGATGAACTGGATTTTGAATTACTAGATAATGGTTGTGGACTTGTGGTGCTATATTTATAGAGGGCGCGTTGAGATGGGATAAATAGGGTGAGCCTTTGATTTTGTAACACGTGTTGGAGGGGGACACGTGGAGGGGGAGAATGAATTGGATGATTTTACGGCTAGGAATTCTCAGATGCACGTGAAACTTAAAAGAGCTTACGGTAAAACGCGCGTTTTTGGAAAGGGGGAGTAGCAAGTGGGATGATGACACGTGTGATATATTTGTGGCTTGTGATGCATTGAACCTAGGGGGTGTTTGTGTTTTTTATAGTGTGAAGGATGCGTCGTCGTTTAGTACGATGGCCAGTGATGGATGGTTTTTGAAGGGTTTGACATTCACCGAAAGTAAGGAGAGGAGAGGAGAGGAGAGGAAAGGACACGTGACAGAAGATGGAGGGAGTGTAGGATTGGTGTGGCAGATGGATGTAAGTTATGAAGCGAGGAGAGAGAGAAGGTGGCATTCCAAGGACTTTGGCAGCTGTAAAGATTTGATGATGTGAGGGTATCCTTTTACTTTTTCAAATTTCAAAGGTATGGGCATTGGGAAATTATTAGAAGCTACATGAAAATGAATACACATTAACGCAAATCAGTAGGATGTGAATTAGATCTCGCAAAATTGATTCGACTCTGATATGAAATATATATTGATGCAAAACAATATGTTGAAAGTTGAAAAGAACAAAGCTATTTTGTAAAAGTGTTGTAAAATGGTGAATACTTCAACCTAATAGAGGCTTTATAGACAAAATCATAGTCATACACAAGAGCAAAATCTTGAGATTTAGGACCTAGAGACTAGAGAGGACAATATCTATTATGGGCTCCTAGTCACCTAGAATGTTTAATTTAAATGTTCTCATGTTACGAGTCAAATAAATAGTTTCCAAGTTTATGCTATATCGAAGACATGCCAGCTTGTATCAACTACTTGTTGTCGGGTGCTCTTTGGTACTGGTAACACACGTCTGAAATCACCTTCGAACATAACAACTTTTTTGGCTAACAACAAGCCATTTGAACATACATGTGGTAATGATCTTTTAAAAAAATAATAGATTGACGATATTCCATTGATGCTTCATCTACAGCAAGCCTTTTCTGGTTTTTTCATGTATGATGCTGAAATTGAAAGCAACTTTGTCCTTGGAGAAAATAACAATGCATGAATGAATACGCTTAGTTTGTTTTTGCCTCAATATAATTACTTTGATGTATTCCCTCTTTTATGATTAATAAAATATGTGTTTCCTTACACTGATCATCATATTTATTATTTATGAAGATATGAATTAACAAGATCGAAGTTGGAACCAAAGAACAATGTCTTCTCGACAGTGGGACAACAAACACCAGATAGAAAAATAAAGAGTATTTTTAAAAACTTACAATATTCCAAGAAAATGCCAGCATAATCTCGGGGACAGCCAAGCTAATTGAAGGGTATGGGAAAGCTTGCAAAAATATTTCCAAATATGGGACAAAATTGATAATCAACGACGCAATATATTCGAGTAAATCTCGAAGAAATCTCATAAGTTTTAAAGATGAACGTCAGAATGGTTACCATCTGGAAACAATGACAGTGAACCAAGAGGAATTTATCTGCCGCATGGCAGAAAATTGTGGCAAGAAATACATCTATTAAAAATTGCCAGCAATTTCCTCGAGACTATATCACATAGATATACGTCCGATTGAAATTAATATGATATCTAACTAGAAGCTAGATAACAAAAAATTATTTACTCTATGGCATGACCGATTAGGCCATCCTGGCACAGGAATGATGTATAGAATCATTGAAAACTCACTCAATAAAGAATGTCAAAATTCCTCGGTCAAATGAATTATCATGCTCTGCATGCTCGCTTGGCAAATTGATAACCAGACCATGTATAAACTCTAGAAGGTTCAACAAAAACATTTTTAAAAGTTTATAAACCAAAGAGTATCCCTCGTATGCCCGAACTCATGCAGCAACATTAGCATACCTAATCTGCTCCCCATTGAAGTATCAATGGTTCATCACAGGCCAACAAGCAAACCCAAATTACAAACAATTAGCTATGTTGAGTACGCACATAATCAGTTAAATAGTACAGTAAGCATAAACGGAAGAACAATAACAATTCCTAAACATGATACTACAAAAAAAATTAAATTTCGTTTTTACAATTTATTTGGCATCGAACGAGCACCGTCATCTTTCTAGAATCATACGGGCTACTTAATCCTTAATAAACAACATGATCTATTAGATGGAATGTAAATACGGTTTCGTTCCGTTCCACATCCATCACCTTAGTATGCATACCCCCAAGATCGTACGGAACCTTCTGCCTACTTGAGTTATCAAAATTTATAAGGACACTACTATCGTCACAGTAGGCCTACGTAGGAGTGTAGAACATGTCCCACACTCCCCCATTGTTCATTACTTGTAGGGATTTCGACTACAAGTTTATTGCCAACTATCCTTCTTAGTGATACTCATTCATACAACATTATGCATATGATTATTTAATTCTTCTTCTTAGGTACATTCCTCAAGTCTTTAGTTTAGGCAACCTCTTGTAACATCCTTGCTACAACAATAAATCATAGGATTCCAATCCAATTCATTTCATGCTTGTGATACGATAAAATTACGCATTCCAATTCATAAGTCATGCAACAAGGAAATACATACAAATTTCCAATTGATTTCATGTTACCAAACAATCTCATCAATCATAACCACCGGTACGAATCGTTATGCGTACAAATTAAAAACCTTATTTCATCCACATTAGCATTATTTAAGTTTAGTTTAGTGATAAATAAAGGTCGATCCCACGGAGAGGTTTATATATTCCTAAAATCCAAGTTCAACTAATTAAAAGTATTTAACTATTATACACATGTTATTTACTAATATATACATATTCACATTGTTTTTGGGGGTTTTACAATTTATTTCTATAAATTTCAACAATGAACAACCAATCCCATTTTTAAGCTCATAATTCTTTTAGAGATTTATAAACTTCTAACCTTGATTATACTTCCAATTTCATAAATTCAAGATTAATTAGATAGATTAATTGTAGGAACTCAAGTAGCCAAACTCCCCTATACTTCCATACTTTTAATCAACATTGAACTAGGCCGATTATCGATTCTAAACTAATCTAATCACCACAAGTATTTCGCAACTTCCGACGATTAAACTAGAAGCATTATAGAACTAGAAGTACATTATTAATCCCTAGTTAATCTAAACATATCATATCTTTATGTTTAAATAACTAGTCCAAGTTATATTCTAGTTTGAACTTAAAAGCATCTTTGTAGGCCTAAATTAAACTAGTTACCACTTGTTGTTATATAACCTAGACTAGGCTAAACCATATAACTGGCAAAAATCTCAACTTTATACCTAATAAGATAGCAATTAAGCATAACATTGAAATATGAACATTACAATCAAATATAACTTGAGTATCTAATATCACACAATCTTGAATTCAACTAGAAATTCAACAATACAATACAAATATACTTCAAACCTCACAATTCAAACTTGATTCAAACATCACAAACCAATTTTGAATTCAAGCCATATAATCCAACATAATTCAACCAATACAATCCAAACATACTATGAAATTCAAAAGTATAATCGGGAAATTCCAAGACTAATTTGAAAGTACAAGAGAAAGAGAGAAGACTTATGTAACACAAGGAAATTCGCCTTCGAATTTCGGATTTCGCACCTACGTTCGAACTTGAACTTCACCCTCCCCGGTTGTGTGCTAGGACTCCAACCCGAAGCTCTCTTCCGTAGAACTCGCGCACCCCCACACTAGCATCGAAGCCTCACGCAAATTCTCTGATTTTTCACTCAAATTTTATGTGGAATTGTTTGCATACCATTTTCGAAACCCTTAATTGGGTATTTATACCCAAATTCCGCCGCCCAAGAGGAGATTTTCGGACCAATTGGAGAGGAGGATTAGCGTCCAAGAATTCAGCCCTAGAAACCGACCTCGCCTTGGTCGTGATTTGCGGCGCTGTAATTTCGGCTCCATCTTGTGATTGGATGATGAATTTTGCAAGTTGTTGTTGTAAGTTCTGGTGCTTTTTGATTGGTGGAGATGAGGTGAAGAAGATGAGTGGCGGTGAAGAGGATGAAGGAAGGCCGAAGAAGAGTGTCGAAAGAATGGATGAGGAACAGCGTTCCTCGTTCTGTTTTCTTTCTTTTTTTCGTTCTATTTTTTTTTCTTCTTTTGCATTTTGTCTTCAAATTTGGGCTGAATTTGCACAAGGAAAACGGGCTTGTCTTCTATTTTTGTCCACCTGATTTCAGCATGATGATATTGGACTTGACTTGTAGTTCAATTCTTGAATCAAAATATCTCATTAGCCAAAAACCATTTAATTAAGTATAAGTAACAATTAAAATAAAAACACAAAGTATAAAATCTAAAATCAACAAAAGTATATAAAATGCATTAAAATAATAATATAAACATATATATTATAATAAAATAAGGGGACATAAATATATTATAATGCGCACTTATCAAATTCCCCCACACTTAGTTCTTGATCGTCCTCAATCAAACTCTTACTACATGCAATTATATAACACATAACACCACCTCATCATTTCTTAACTCTAAAACTGAATCAATGAAAAGTCGAACAAGAAACTAAAACGTTTTATATTAGTTAGTAAAAACTCAAGTAAGATGTTAACAGGAATGTCACATTATCAATTTAGAACAATCAAATAATCAAAAACTCATAACATATCATAGATATATTCTCTCAACAATTGATAAGTTTCAGCGAGTATTCATTTCATAGAGCCATGATTTTAATAAATAGACCCTCACAGGATAAATAATCACTCGTCACTCATGTGTTTGAAAGGGTTTATGTATTTCACTCAAGGTTCAATTCCGATGGCCAAAACTCTGCCATAAGCTTGCATATCTTCTCGATTCTCCACTATTACTAGACAACATGCCACACATAAATCAAAAGGACTTTAGATGGGTTGTAACGAGGGCTATGGTTAAAGGTAGGAAATTTTTTAAATATATGTGGACTAGATGGCTTTAAACTAAGTGGAGCAAAAACTTAATAACTCCTCTCTTTTCGGACAAGAGGAAGCAAAAATAACTCTCACATTGTGTTTCAACGTTCTGTCATTGCGAATCAGCACAGTTTACTGTATTTTGACTTTGATATACAAAACCGCCCATTTACATCATCAATTGTAGCTACATATCACGCTTGATACATATTTTTTTCATTTCTTATTTCATTTTTTTTTTCAACTTTTTTTGTTTTCACTTTTTTTTTTTCTTTTTTCTCACTTTTTATAGAATATCAAGATTACAATATATTATACAACATGGACGATCAACACTTCAACTGCTATAACAACACCTTTTTATAGAAACAGCCCCACACTTCACTTTTACTCAATCAACAACCATGCTCCATCAGCTCAAAATTTTGGGTCATGAATTTATTTAGTGTTTTTTTTATGGTTTATAATGAAGGCTAAGCAATAGAATAGTGTTTTAGGCTCAAAGGGGTTCAGAAAGGATGTAATATAATGTAGGGTGGCTATTTGGCTATGTAGTTTATAACAAAAGAAATACCTTTTTCTTCATGCCAACATGAGTCAATATAATTTTGAAGAGTATCAATGCAAGTTCTAGAGAGAAATTACCATGGAAGAACATCACACATGAAAGAAAAATATGAGATTAATATGTATATCTCAGTTTGTTAGGCTCAGAATCTCACAGGTTATTTTGGTCTATCCATCTAGTCATAGTTACAACCAAGGGAATGACTACACTAACTAGCTATAAACATGAGATTGTTTATCTAATCGTGTTATGAATCCTTCAAACTTGACTATTCTTGAACTAAAAAATGTTAACAATTCCCAAAACTTTTTATTTTCGAAAACATTTTTTATTTCAAAACATAGTTAGATTAGAGTTTCTTGACGAACTTCTTCATTATTTATTCAATTTTTTTCAAAAAGAAACTAGGAGGTTGGTTTTATTTACTAGAAACTAATGCATAACACACATAAAAAACTATAATGCACCTATAAACTACATGCTCATGATTTTTTTATATAACATAAACAACAATTCAATAATTATTTTTAGTCCAAATTCGGAAATTTCTGGAGGAATTTCGGCAGCACTTCCCCTATAATATGGACAAACAAAAAATTTTATGCATCCAATTCAACCTGTTTTAGAACAATATACTATCCATATAATATTCCAACACCAACATTCACAATTCTCCTCAAAAATACCAACGTTCAACTCCAGCTACAATATTCTCCATCATCCATAGCAATTCAATTCGAAAAAATTTCATCAAATTCCACATACTTCATGTAACAACAAACAATAACCTCTCCCCCACACTTAAACCTTACATTGTCCTATATGTAACATTGAAAATGTGGAAGATATCATGAAAATTCTCAAAAACAATTCACAAGTTCAAAACAAAATGAAAAACACAATCTAAATAAAAGCAAACTAAAGAAAACGTTTAAGAAAGCAAATCTGAAATTGTCTTGGGTTGCCTCCCAAGCAGCGCCTTGGTTTACGTCGTTGGCTCGACGTGTACCAATCAAGGTTCTTCTAGCTCAATTTCTTCAATAGTCATAACATGTGGGAATTCATGATATGTCTTCAACCTATGACCATTTACTTTAAAAATCTTTTGAGTGTCAAGACTTTTTATCTCTACAGCACCATGAGGAAAGAGGTTAGTAACGACAAAAGGACCAAGCCACCTAGATTGGAGTTTACCAGGAAATAATTTTAATCGAGCATTGAATAATAAAACCTTCTGACCAACATGAAATGTTTTCCTAGCTAACTGTTTATCATGAAAGGCCTTAGTTTTTAATTTGTAAATCTTAGCATTTTCATAAGCTTCTAACCTTAGTTCTTCAAGTTCTTGCAACTGTAATTTTCTTTCTTTTCCAGCTTTATCATAATCTAAATTACACTGCTTTAGTGCCCAATATGACTTATGTTCTATCTCTACAGGCAAGTGGCAAGCTTTACCAAATACTAATCTATAAGGAGACATCCCTATCGGAGTCTTAAATGCTGTCCTATAAGATCATAATGCATCATTTAACCTTAAACTCCAGTCTTTTCTATTAGGATTCACCATTTTTTCCAAAATAGATTTAATTTCTCTGTTCGAAACTTCAGCTTGTCCATTAGATTCTGGATGATATGCAGTAGAAATTCTATGTATAACATGATATTTTTCAAATAATGCACCAAGTGTCTTGTTAACAAAATGAGTGCCTCTATCACTAATAATCGCTTTAGGTATTCCAAATCTAGAAAATATATTACTTTTGACAAAGTTAATCACAGTTTTAGCATCATCAGCTCTAGTTGCACTAGCTTCTATCCATTTAGAGACGTAATCAACAGCAAGAATGATATAAAGATTACTAAAAGAAGACGGAAACGGACCCATAAAGTCAATACCCCAAACGTCAAATATTTCACAAATTAAGATACCGGTTTGTGGCATTTCGTTTCTTCTAGTTAAGTTTCCAGTCTTTTGACATTGTTCACAGGACTTACAGAATTCATAGGCATCTTTAAATAATGTAGGCCAATAAAAACCAGATGCTAGGACTTTGTGTGCAGTTCTTTGAGGACCAAAGTGCCCTCCACTTTCAAGACCATGACAAAAATTCAGAATAGAGGAGAATTCAGATTTATCTACACATCTTCTTATAACTTGGTCAGAACATGTTTCCCAAAGGTATGGGTCATCCCATATATAATATTTAGAATCAGATTTAATCTTTTCCTTTTGAGCTTTAGATAAAGTAGAGGGAAATGTTATTGTAACCAAGTAATTAACAATATCAGCAAACCAAGGAGTTTCTACTTGATACAAAGATAATAATTGTTCATCCGGAAAACATTCACTTACCATAGGCCAATCCTCTCTAGGCACTATTCTACTTAAATGGTCAGCAACATGATTCTCAGCACCCTTTTTATCTCTAATTTTCAAATCAAATTCTTGTAGAAGGAGCATCCATCTAAGAAGTCTAGGTTTAGATTCTTTCTTTTTCAATAAATACTTAAGCGCAAGATGGTCAAAATAAACAATGACATGAGTTCCAAGCAAATATGTCCTAAATTTTTCTAATGCGAACACGACAGCGTACATTTCTTTTTCAGTTACAGTATAGTTACATTGGGCAGAATCAAGTGATATTGAAGCATAATGAATTACATAAGGTACTTTATCCTTCTTTTGTCCTAAAACAGCATCAATTGCTTTATCACTAGCATCGCACATAATTTCAAATGGTAAAGACCAGTCAGGAGGTCTAATAACAGGGGCAGTGGTTAATTTTTCTTTTAGTTCATGAAAAGCTATTTTACAATTATCATTGAAATCAAAGTTAGCTTCTTTAGCAAGTAAAGCGCATAAAGGAGATGCAATTTTAGAAAAGTCTTTAATAAAACGCCTATAAAACCCAGCATGTCCTAAAAATGAGCGAATTTCACGTACACAAGTAGGATACGGTATGGAACTAATGACTTCAATTTTAGATTTGTCAACTTCTAGTCCTTTAGCACTAACAACATGTCCTAAAACAACTCCTTGTTCAACCATAAAATGACACTTCTCAAAGTTTAGGACAAGGTTTGTTTCAATACATCTTTTTAAAACAAGAGATAAACTATTTAAGCACTTATCAAATGAATCACCGAATACCGTAAAATCATCCATAAATACTTCCATATTTTGCTCAATTAGATCAGAAAATATACTCATCATACATCTTTGGAAAGTACCTGGAGCATTACATAAACCAAAAGGCATTCGTCTAAAAGCAAATGTACCAAAAGGACACGTAAATGGGGTTTTATCTTGGTCTTCAGGAGCAATGGGAACTTGTGTATAGCCAGAATAACCATCAAGAAAGCAAAAGAAGGACTGTCCGGCTAACTTTTCTAACATTTGATTAATAAAAGGTAAAGGAAAGTGATATTTTCTAGTTGATTGATTTAACTTTCTATAATCAATACACACTCTCCATCCATTAGATATTCTAGTTGGAACAAGTTCTCCTGTTTTATTTTCAACGACTGTTATTCCAGACTTTTTAGGAACCACATGAATCGGACTTACCCATTTAGAATCAGAAATTGGGTAAATTACTCCTGCTTCTAACCATTTTAGAATTTCTTTCTTGACAACTTCCATCATTAAAGGATTTAGTCTACGTTGAGCTTCGCGAACAGGTTTAGCAATGTTTTCTAAGAAAATTCTATGCATACACATAGTCGGGCTAATTCCTTTTATATCAGCTAATGTCCATCCAATAGCCTCTTTGTGTTCTTTAAGTACTTCTAGCAATTTTTGTTCTTGGGATGGAGTTAATGAACTAGAAATAATAACAGGTAAAGTCCCATTATCACCAAGAAAAACATATTTTAGATTCGAAGGAAGTATTTTCAATTCTAATTCAGGTGCTTTAACAATTGAGGGCACTAATCTTGCGGTAGATAATGGTATACTTAAACTTTGTTTTTCAGCAAAAGAACAATCAACTATTCGAGTTTCAATGTCATTAACTAGTTCACCATCATCAATCCATGCAGCAATTTCATCAACTACGTAGCTAAGTAAATCTCCAAATAATTGACCTTGATCAAATAAATTTTGTGCAATATTATCAATCACATTAATAGTATCAATGACACACAAATTATTGATGTCACTAGGGTATCTCATAGCATCGAAAATATTAAATCTAATTATTTCACCATCAAATTCCATAATTAAACTACCCTCATGCTCATCTATTTTAGTTTTAGAAGTCTTTAAGAATGGTCTTCCTAACAACAAGGGTACATTAGAAAAATCAGAATTAGAACCCATATCCAACACATAGAAATCAGTTGGAAAAACTAATTCATTCACTTGCATAAGAACATCTTCTAAAACTCCAATAGGATATGCATTAGATTTATCAGCCAATTGTACTACAACATCAGTTTTAGAAAGTGGACCTATATTTAGAGAATCATAAACAAATTTGGGCATAACATTAATAGAAGCACCTAAGTCGAGCAAGCATCTTTCAAATTTACAACTACCAATTTTACACGGAATAGAGAACATTCCAGGATCTTTGCACTTAGGTGGGAGTTTCCTTTCAATTACCGCATATATATTCTCACCCATGTTTACCATTTCAGAGCCTTTAAGTTGCCTTTTATGAGTACACAGTTCTTTTAGAAATTTAGCATATCTAGGCACTTGTTTTATAGCATCAAGAAGAGGTATATTCACCTCAACTTTTCTAAAAGTTTCTAGGATTTCATTGTCAAGAATATCTTTCTTAGGTTTAGAAAACCTAGAAGGGAAAGGAGGCACATCTTTACATTTTGAAAATTCAAAATTAGATTTTAAATTTTTAGTTTGACTCTCCTTTTCTTCAACTTCTTTTTCTTTCTCTTTTAATATCTCTTGATTTTCTAAGATTGTTTCATTTATATTCATCTTCAGTCAATCCATTCTTAGGTCTCACCTCTAGTTCATCTTCAATTTCTCTGTTTTTGGCTTTAGGGTCCTTTAATTCTTTCCCGCTCCTAAGTGTGACAACTTTTGCATTTTCCTTAGGGTTAGGGAGGGGTTGAGAAGGTAGTTTTCCAGAGATTTGAGTTTCTAAATTACTTAATGAGGTAGAGATTTGACCTATTTGGGTGTCTAGGTGTTGTAAATGAGAATCAGTCTTCTTTTGATAATTAACACCTTGTGAATGGACTTGTCCTATTTGATTAGTTAGTTGTTTAACAAGATCTTCTAAAGATGTGTTTGATGATTGGGATTGTTGTTGGGGATTAGTATGAAAGTATGGTCTAGGATTAGATTGTTGAAATCGTGGTCTAGGTCCATATCTCAAATTAGGATGGTCTCTCCAACCTTCATTATAAGTTGATGAGAAAGGATCGTATTTTCTTTGGGGTTGACCTATGAAACCTCCTAAAGCATTTACATCTTCATTTTGCAACGTTGGACATGCATCAGTAACATGGGACACATCAGCACATATACCACAAACTTTTGCTTTTGACTCATGACCAACAATTTTAGATACTATAGTAGTTAAATTAGCAATCTGTTGAGCATTTTCCTTTAATTGATTATGAACAGAAGTAACATCAAGCTCATTTACTCTCCTAGCATTATTCCTAGTACTAAATTGTTGTGTGTTTTGTGCCATGTTAGAAATTAAATTTTTAGCTTGATTAGGTGTTTTATTCACTAATGCCCCACCACTTGCAGCATCTATCATTCCTCTATCATTTGGCAATAAACCCTCATAGAAATATTGAATTAATAATTGGTCACTTATTTGATGTTGAGGGCATGAAGCACATAACCTTTTAAATCGCTCCCAATATTCATAAAGTGACTTGCTAGGGTACTGCCTTATACCACATATTTCCTTCCTTATGGACCCAATTCTACTTGCGGGAAGAAATTTTCTAGAAAAGCTTTTTGTAGTGCATCCCAAGTAGTAATTGATCCAGGAGGAAGAGAATATAACCAATCTTTTGCTAAATCAAACAATGAGAATGGAAAAGCATGGATTTTAACATCATCTGGACTAATGCCTTCAGGTTTCATGGAAGAGCAAACAACAAGTAATTCTTTTAAGAATCGATTAGGGTCCTCACCTCCATGACCATGAAATTTAGAAAGAAGATTGAGAAAACCTGAATTTAGCTTCAACGGTTTTTCCAATGTTGGAAAAACGACGCCTAAAGGTTCATCATCTAGCTTTGGCGCAGCTAACTCCTTCAAAGTCCTTTCTGCCATTTCTTCTTCGTGTTCGAACAATTTCTCAATATAGAGACGCTCTTCTCGTTGTTTTTCTAAGAACTCTTTCCTTGTTCTCCTTGCTGTCCGTTCGATTTCAGGATCAAACAACAACGCTTCCTTTCGTAGACGTGTGTTCATGCACCTGAAAATAGGAAATTCAAAATTATTAAGTAATTCAAGTTATTTGCAGATTATTTATGGTATCATTAAGCTAGATATATAGATTCTTTTTAGAATGGAATCATCAATCAAACAACTTATCATGTATTCTTTAGCTCCCCTTTCTTAAAAGTCAATAATTTCAATAATATTTCAATCTGCAAACTAATTCCATTAACACACAAATTAAGCACACAACTTGTTCATTGGGGTTCAGTTGGTTTTCAGAATCAAGTTCTAATAATCTATAACCCAACAAGAGAAAGCATGGCTTCGATTTAATCGAAAAACTGAACTTGACTCCATTATAGTGCATTTGCACAAATTGTAGTTTTCTAGATAATCTATGTCCCTTCTCCAATTTATGTTTCTAATCTTAATCTCAGTAGTAGATTTAACATTAGCCTTTTCACAGTGTATGACATGTTTTCTTCGTAATTGTAAGACATAATACCACGAGATGGTTTCATAAACTTTGTTTACTTGTTTAACTAGCATATATAATCTTATATTCTGATCAGTAGCCAACATATTATACTCTACGGTTCGGCTTAGAAGTGCCAACTAAACAAGTATACAAACTACTCACGCGATGATTGATATTATCTTATACATCAAACTTTTCCGTCTAAACAAGTATCACTTTTCTGGTTCATTCATGAACAAACTTATATCCAGCTGCTATATTACTTACAAATCAAAGTTTAGAACACCATTTAAGTACAATCAAGCAAGTTCATGACTAAGTTAAAATTATGTTTATGTTTCTAAAATATTGAGATCTAACACTACTAACTCATAGCTGCAGATTCAATTTTTATCATTCTAGGTAGTTAAATCTTATCAAGAAAGCTAATTGACATTGACAATAAAAGAATGACTTGTGAAACTTTATCAAATAGCATCATACATATAAGATATAATAAGAATATTTTAGCAACTTTTGAACCACAACTTTCAGATGGCCTAATAGTTCATACAACATCAAGCAGTGCCTTCATAAACTCTAGTCAGACAGCTCCATGTAATTTATGCTATGATATTGTGATATAACAGGATAAATCGATTGGCATGTAGGTGATTGCTCAAAATGAAGGTCATAACAAAGTAAGTTAAGGTTATTTCAAAATCACATGACACTTGGCTAGATAGATTTCATAGCCTAGTATAGAATAGCATGGAGTATAACAAGCAATAACAAGTGATATTCTCATCAAGTAATAGCATGACATCTAAATTAAAGAGTTAATCAGAGACTCAAGTACATATAAGAAATTCACTAAACAAATTTATGAAACAAAATCAATGAAAGTACAATTAGAATGTTAAAAGTTACCCTTGTCACCTTGATTAATCCAAATAAAAGTCAACGAGAAAGAAATAACTAAGCACATAGTATGCAAAAAGAAGTTAAGAAACATACTATAAGCTAAAAAAATCTTAACCTAGTCAAGCTTTCTTTAGAATACCAAGATAATAGGTACTATTTGTCATTTTATCAACTAAATTCTATAACAAAAATTAGTATCTCAGTTAAACTTTATGGAAAGAATATCATAAACTTCCCCGGCAACGGCGCCAAAATTTGGTACGAGTCGTTATGCGTACAAATTAAAAACCTTATTTCATCCACATTAGCATTATTTAAGTTTAGTTTAGTGATAAATAAAGGTCGATCCCACGGAGAGGTTTATGTATTCCTAAAATCCAAGTTCAACTAATTAAAAGTATTTAACTATTATACACATGTAATTTACTAATATATACATATTCACATTGTTTTTGGGGGGTTTTACAATTTATTTCTATAAATTTCAACAATGAACAACCAAGGAATACACTAACCTAGTATTTACAAGTGATGACAACCAATCCCATTTTTAAGCTCATAATTCTTTTAGAGATTTATAAACTTCTAACCTTGATTATACTTCCAATTTCATAAATTCAAGATTAATTAGATAGATTAATTGTAGGAATTCAAGTAGCCAAACTCCCCTATACTTCCATACTTTTAATCAACATTGAACTAGGCCGACTATCGATTCTAAACTAATCTAATCACCACAAGTATTTCGCAACTTCCGACGATTAAACTAGAAGCATTATAGAACTAGAAGTACATTATTAATCCCTAGTTAATCTAAACATATCATATCTTTATGTTTAAATAACTAGTCCAAGTTATATTCTAGTTTGAACTTAAAACCATCTTTGCAGGCCTAAATTAAACTAGTTACCACTTGTTGTTATATAACCTAGACTAGGCTAAACCATATAACTGGCAAAAATCTCAACTTTATACCTAATAAGATAGCAATTAAGCATAACATTTAAATATGAACATTACAATCAAATATAACTTGAGTATCTAATATCACACAATCTTGAATTCAACTAGAAATTCAACAATACAATACAAATATACTTCAAACCTCACATTCAAACTTGATTCAAACATCACAAACCAATTTTGAATTCAAACCATATAATCCAACATAATTCAACCAATACAATCCAAACATACTATGAAATTCAAAAGTATAATAGGGAAATTCCAAGACTAATTTGAAAGTACAAGAGAAAGAGAGAAGACTTATGTATCACGCGGAAATTCGCCTTCGAATTTCGGATTTCGCACCTACGTTCGAACTTGAACTTCACCCTCCCCGGTTATGTGCTAGGACTCCAACCCGAAGCTCTCTTCCGAAGAACTCGCGCACCCCCACACTAGCCTCGAAGCCTCACGCAAATTCTCTGATTTTTCACTCAAATTTTATGTGGAATTGTTTGCATACCATTTTTGAAACCCTTAATTGGGTATTTATACCCAAAGTCCGCCGCCCAAGAGGAGATTTTCGGACCAATTGGAGAGGAGGATTAGCGTCCAAGAATTAAGCCCTAGAACCGACCTCGCCTTGGTCGTGATTTGCGGCGCCGCAATTTCGGCTCCATCTTGTGATTGGATGATGAATTTTACAAGTTGTTGTTGTAAGTTCTGGTGCTTTTTGATTGGTGGAGATGAGGTGGAGAAGATGAGTGGCGGTGAAGAGGATGAAGGAAGGCCGAAGAAGAGTGTCGAAAGAATGGATGAGGAACAGCGTTCCTCGTTCTGTTTTCTTTCTTTTTTTCGTTCTATTTTTTTTTTCTTCTTTTTTTTTTCTTTTGCATTTTTTCTTCAAATTTGGGCTGAATTTGCACAAGGAAAATGGGCTTGTCTTCTATTTTTGTCCACCTAATTTCTGCATGATGATATTGGACTTGACTTGTAGTTCAATTCTTGAATTAAAATATCTCATTAGCCAAAAACCATTTAATTAAGTATAAGTAACAATTAAAATAAAAACACAAAGTATAAAATCTAAAATCAACAAAAGTATATAAAATGCATTAAAATAATAATATAAACATATATATTATAATAAAATAAGGGGACATAAATATATTATAATGCGCACTTATCAACCACACAATTGTTGCCTATCATGATTCTAGGTTCCAATAAAATAATTCATAACTTAACATGATACTAATTAACGTATCTAATTGAACTAGTACGTGTAAGTATAACGGAGAATCTTTGCTGACTACTTAAAACGTTCCGCTTATGAAATTGGGACCTAATCGAATAATAAAATATTTCAGTGCTAAGTCCTTGATATTATTAATAAAAAAAAAGCTTATCTAACTAGGTAAAACATGGTGTTTTGAAATATAAAAATAACCAATCTTGTTATTTAAACTTTCTCTTCATAATCTTTATTGAAACTAACATATGTAGGAACTAATAATAAGGTGCTTATAAATCTGATTTCTTTTAACTTATACAATGCTTTGTTTATAATAACAAAACTTAAACATATATATAAGTATTATAAAAATCAGAATTGAAAAATAAAATCTTCATAAGAACTAATAAAACAATTGTAAATCTAATTTCTTTTAATTTATACTATACTCTATTTATAATAACAAAACTTAATTAAATATACATAAGACTTATGAAATCAGAATTTACAATTAAATTATAGTGGAAAAGAAAAGAATATTTTTTTATAGGGATTACCGGACTGATTCGCCGGCGACCAACACCGGCGACGCGACGCACCAACCTCGGCAGCACCGCACCAGCCCACGCGTGCCTCGACTCACCGCACAGCCTAGCGAGCACCGCACACCCACACTAGCCTTGAAGCCTCGCACCCTCCCGCATCCTCACACGACGCACTCGTAGCCTCGCACACCTACGCGACTCACACGAAGCCTCGCAGCCTCGTACGCCCAGCACTCGACTCGCCCAGCACACACACATGCTCGCGCTCGCCTTGCCCAGCACACAACCGCTCGAACTCTCGCACCCTCGAGTCTCGCACCGCACGACCCTCGCACAACACCACTGCACGCACACCCTTGAATGTTGACGAAGACTAGGGGAGTGGAGAAGAAAAGTAGTGCAGGAGAGGAGGAAGAAAAGTGACAAGGAGGGAGAAGAAAAGAGGAGAGCGAAAAAATCCTTGAGGTGAAACGGTTGATTGAGGAAGTTAGGGTTTTTGTTTCCTTTTTTTTTATAGCATGAGAAACCTATGTTTACTAGGATTTGTTTCCAAATCAAATTCCTATTTCTTATTTTATTTATTTGAAAAAAAAAACCAAAACCGAATTATAATATAGTTAGGAACAAAAAGTAGTTTGTATTTTCTTATTTGTAAAAAAAATAACTTCTTAAAATACGGAGTATTACAGTTTTGTTGGGCACAATTATCGTCATCGATATTTTGTTTTTCTGGGCTCAATTCTCGTCATTGATTTTTTGTTTTTCTAGGCACAATTCTCATGCTCGATTGATTGTTTTGCTGGGCACAATTCTCATGCTCGATTGATTGTTTTCCTTCTTCTTGCAATTTTCTATGTTCAATCAATATCTTTATGGGATCAAATTATTGATATTCGGTACTTTCAGATTTTTTTTTTTTTTTGCAAATTGATTCATATAGATTATTTGTTAGTCAACGAAAGAGGTAAATTTTAATAGTTTATTTTCTATATTCAATTACTTTCTTCCTGGGCACAACTAATATCATAATTCAATTCATGGAGTTGAGCAACCCTGTTTTAGGATGTAGTGATTTTTTGTTCAAGTCAGTTTAAATACATATTTGTCACATAAAATGCAGTTTAAGCACAAGATTGATATATGTTGGTTTCCTCCAGTTGGTTGGATTAATGTAACACTAATCGCTAAAGCCTAGTTATGCTGGGTGTGAGGTTGAGGATGTGCTTTCAGTTGATTTGAATATGTCTGATTCGTAAAAAGTGAGCTTCGTGGACTTGTATCATCGTTGCTATCATACTGAAACATCATCTAAAAGTTATTTTCTAAATTAAGTAGTAACCGCTTAGTTGTTATTTGGATCATGAGAAAATATTGGAAATAAGCCTACAATATTTATATCAATCATGAATAATTAGGTAGTAGCATAATTGTGAGGTGGATCATTAGCTAGCAAAGAAGGAGTTTGCGTGCATGGGTCATCACTGCATATGGATAGGGATAAAGCTTTGCCCCGGCCCCTGGGAAGTTATTCGGATTTGATCAACATGTCCTGTTCATTTGGGCACAATTTCAGTTCAGTTTAATTTAGCTAGTTTCCTTTCATATATTGTTTTAGTTCAGTTGAGTTCAGCTCAGTTCAGTCTACAGTTGTGCACCCCCGAATTGAAAATCCTAGCTTCGCCACTGTATGCCTATGACCAGTGGCCAAATTTTCTCTAACATATACTATAAAGGAAGTGATTATATAGAGGAAGTGATTGATACTCAATGTGTATTACAATAAATAACATGTGGTTAATTATTTTTATTCTATATTTTTACTAAAAAAATATATTGTTAAAGAAGCTAAATTTAATAAAAAGAATAGACTAATATATTGTAGACTTTATAAACATACTACTTCATTCTAAAGTCTAATAGCAAACAACCTATAATAAAAACAAGTGTAATATTCTTAATATCAATCAGAGCTTATGGTTAGTTGTCCTTATCTATATTTGACATGTGGTTTAACCTTTCGTTATAATGGGAACTTGTCAATTAATCAACTATGTTTAATTACGATTGTTATAGAACCCGACTTTTAATTGTCCTTCACTATTGTAGTTTTCTTTCATTGATTGATATTTGTGAATTAGTCCGTTTGTCTTACTTATTTTTTTTTTATGGATTAAGATTACATTTGATTGTTTCTTAAAGCAGTTGAGAAAATGTTTCGGAGCAACAAAAATAGAAATGTTGCTGCCACTTTGGTTCCAGACCAACAGCTAAATGTTCCTACTACAGTACTTCTAATGGATCCGATGATCAATCACCTCATGATGTATCCCCTGACAGGGCCGGTGAATAGCCTGTGCAAGCAGACCATTTGCACAGGGCCTCACCAATTTGAGGGGCCAAAAATATGGGAAAACGAAGCCTTTTGTTTTTTCTGTCTTTTTTGCTGGCTAATTCCCTCTCTTCCGTATTCTACTCTGAAATCCCATCTTCCTATTTTCTAGCCTTTAATTTTGACAAGAATCAAGACTATTTTTTTTCCTTTTCCGGCCACATTTAATTCCTCCTTCCTATATTGATAGGATAGTCAAGCATTCCTTATTTAGCTTAATTGAAGTATATTTTTTCTCATGATTTGATCATGCACCAACGGAATTTATGTTTTACAGTAGAGAAATTTCCTTAGGTCTCTTATATATGATTCCAATTAAATCTGAAGTATACAAATCCCTCAACTTGGACAGTCAACTCTCGCTTAAAGAGAAATTTTTTTCCCCTTCAACTGTTCTTGACCAAACTAATCAATATTCAGTCATTACTAGTTGAATAGCAAGTTAGAAGCTACTGTACAAATTCATAAGACGAGTTATTGGTGACAGTATGGAGCATTGGCACTTCCTTTATTAGTGAAGATTGCAAATAAGAGTGTAGGAATTATTTGTCAACAAACATTAATGCTGCAGGTAAATTGTAAGAACAATTTTATTTCCCTTTTGAATCTGTCAAAGTCTATTTGTGTGTCTGTTAGGAAGTTCTCAATTTTTATGGCATAAATATCAAATACAATTTAGATATAATTATGGGAAAAGAATGTCTAATATGGCGTTTATTGCTTTTGCTTGGCCTGTATGTTTTGGGAGGGATATTAGACATTGGATTTTCCTTTATTTATTTATCTTCTAGTGGAAGAATAAAAGTTTAATTTTTCGGAAGAAAAATTACTAATTCTATATTTGAACGGAAAAGCCTAGTAAGTTTAGGCCAAATTTCTAAGATTAGAACAGGGCCTCTAAAATATGTAAGACGGCCCTGTCCACTGATAATAAACATCCACATTCTCACCATGCCACCTCTTCTCCTAATGAGGGGAACAAAGCTCCTGGGATTCGAAGGCGAAAAGGTAAAAGAAAGCGTTGTCCTGCTACAATGCTTCAAATGAAGAAACCCGAGATTGGACAGATGATGTTGAATTTGATGAAAGAGAAGACGTCCGTGTCATTGGTAAGTGATTTGTTTAGAATCTTTTTTACTTCATTTATACTGAATACTTGTCTAGTTCTTACAACAATTAAGTTAGATAATTTTTTTCCTTACAATTCTACCTTTTGAATAAATGTGCAACATGGAAATGACAGTTCTAATGTAGATTCTATATATGCATTTGCACACTGTTCCTTTACGTTTGATATTTTCATTACAGATTCAGTTGGAAAAGTTGAAATATGGACTGGGTCTATACAACCACATGATGTTTTTTTTACTGAAGGAGTGAAATTTGAAGTTCCATTCAATAGGTACCACCAACCAATCAGAAGGGGTGGTTCAATTCTTGTAAAATTTATTGCCAATATTGCAAAGAAAGATGATATCACTCCTATTACTGAAGACAATTGGCGTAAAGTGAATGAGACAGTGTTGATTGATATTTTTGAACTGATTCGTGTACTTTACGAAATTCTTAGTTTATAACCTTGATTATTGAATACATTTGTATATTATAGGTGAGATTGATCTATATTTCTTTTGAAGGGAAAATTCATGATTCCGGATGGAAAACTCTATGATGATGCAATGGTCAAGCATTTTGGAAAGCATCGTAGACAATGGAAGTTTCAGTTGAAAGCTAATATATTTCACTCCTACAACAAAAACTAGACAAGAAATTGGAAATGGAAATCATCCAGGAATGAATCGTACTAGTTGGCAAAGCAAGGTTAAAACTAAAGCAAGGAATTAATTGGTATTCACTTAAAAGCAAGGTACACACTCAATTAAGTTTTTTTCTTGATTTTTTTCACCTTTTTATTATTCACTTAAAACTAAAGTCGTGACTACTAAATATGGACAGAAATATTATGCAATTGGAAGAGAAGCGCGTGCTTCATTAGGTCATCTCCATACTAACGGATCTACGAGTTTTGCTAATTCAAGAGTTGAATTTGTAATACTTTATCTCTGAAGCTTGTATATACATATATTGTGTCATCCAAATCAAATGACAATAAGTTTTATTATTGTAGGAGATTGAACACAGTAGATAGCCGGGTGATTTTGAGTTCTTTGATAAAACTCACAAAGAAAAAGATGGAGTTTATCCAGACAACACAAATACTGAGGAATTCATTGTATTACTCATTCAATTGTTTTTATCCTTTCATCTTAATCGATGTACTATTATATCATATCCAACAATATAATTCCTAATAAGTACTTAATTAATTGTAGAATGCAGCAAAGTCTAAGATCGTGGTGGGTGTTGCTACTTCATCATCAAAGCCTCAAATGGAGATAGAAGATGAAGTCTTCAACGAACTTATGTATGACAAAGATAAAACTAACCAAAGACCAATAGGTTATGGATTTTGAGTGAAGCAAAATGATGTTCTTGGAGTACATGCTTTGTTGCGGAAAAGAGGGGTCACTTCCAGTACTAACAACAATGGGGACCAGAATTTGAAAGATGATTTAGCAAGGCATAAGAAGCAAACAATGGATCTGCTTATGAGATTGACATCATACATGGGAGATGTAGTGAATGCTGTTCGAAGTGGTCATATCTCAGATGAGATGTTAGATGCTACTGAATTAGCATTGCGTGCAATAAATCCTCAGGTCAGTTTCAAAATTATGATACCATACGTCTATATATTGTTCTTAGCTCAAAAACTTTGCTGATTATGTTGAGAGAAACAAGCTCCTTACTTTACAGAAGTCATTACAAGTGTCCTGCCACCCATCATCGATAATCAAAAGAATCTTGGTGCACAAACCTCCTTGTGAGAGACTATAGAAAGTATATCATGTGCCATTAGAACCACTTGAAAACAAAGTTAGCACTAATAAGCAGCAAGGATGAGGAGGATAGACTCTAGAAAGTATATTAGGTGTCATTAGTGCGATTCTCATTGTTCCCCAATCTTGTGGTTGCATATTATGTGGTATTGCATTGAATGTATGTTATATTGTTGGGAATAGGTTTGAAGCCATACCCTACTGGTGGGGTTTGTTCAATTTACAAAGGAGACTCTACCGAAATTTATAATCATATGTTTGTAAAATCACTACTACATTTTGAAGCAAATGCAACAAACTAATGCAACGGTCTGCCATAATGCAACACCATATTGCAACGACACATGCTAAAGTAACGGTTTGTTGCAACGGGTAGTACTAATGCAACACCTATTGCAACGATTACACAAAACCGTTGCAGTAGAGTGTTTAATGCAACAGCTTAATAATCTATTGCAACGACACACGCGTGGCATTTCATTAAAGGTTGTATAATATAGATACACGCTGCCTCTTGGTTTCCATTCCTATTTTCCCCAAATTCTCTAAAACCCCAAATCTCCTCAAATACCTCACGAGCATCTAGTCCTTTCTCCGCCGGAAATTCTCATCCTCGCCGGCACTGCCATTTCTCCTCGCCGGCGCTGCCATTTCTCGTCCTCGCCGGCTCCGCCATTTCTCGTCGACGTCCTCATCCTGCTAAGAAATTCAGTCACTCTATTTACTTCAGAGTGAAGATAGGCGGCGCAAATTTTCTTTCTTCAAGCTCTATTAATGGAGTTCAAGCCATGAGAGCGGAATTGAGGCTCCTAGCTAAACTTTCGGTGAGATCCTTACTCAAAATTTTCTGTTTTTGTTCTATCAAATGCGTATTCGAATTTCCTCAATTTGTGATTTGTTTCTAATATCTCTATAATTCTGCTCGAATCTTCTTTTTTATTTTCTTTAATAAAAAAATGTAGATTAATTCTTCTTTAATTGTTGAAATCGTGATTGAACTCGTCGCTCTTCAATCAAAATTTTCTGACCTAATTTTTTTTTCTTCGATTTTCATCTTTTTTTTTTAGGTGAATCACTACTCGATAATCGTTTAAATTGCCGAAATCAGAATCAGCTATGATTGAGATCTACTTCAGATTCAATAGACTTTGAGTTCATGTTCATTAACAAGGTTCGATCAAATTTCTTTTGAGTTTAACTTCAATCGTTACGCAAAGCTGAATTAATACTCTATTTTTATGGAATATACTCTTAATCTATTAAGCCAAAACAATGCTATTTTTTTTTGCTATTTTGTCTAACTTGAAAATTTTCTCACTGAACACTAGTTCGTCCAAAGCTTTCTCGGATTATGTATGTATAACAATTTTTCTTTCATAAATTGTTTATGAATGCTAGGAATTTTTAAGGCGCTAGAATATGTGCTTGTAATGGCTTAGCTTGATGTAGCAAACAGAGAATGTCTCTAGCAATTTGAGCTTCGAGTTTGATTTCCCGTTTTTTGTTATGTTTCCGAGTGAATTTACGAGTACCTTGTATTATGCAACCCATTTTCAAATCTGGGGTTTGATGGAAGCCATTTGTAGATTGATATATATTCAATTTTTGTTTAGTACTGTAATTTAGGGTCAATGATATCTTAGTATTAGTTATGGGGGTTGGATTCAATGATTTAAACACTTTTTAAGTATCATGTAATATGCTTTTCGGTACATTTTGATCTATCCTCAGGGTTGTGATGTCTCTAACCATCTCCTCAGGGTTTGGATTCAGTATATTGCATCTTAGCTAGGTAAGACAGGCTAAATGAATCTTTCTTATGTGAAAGACTTAATTTAACTAGCTGATAATTTGTTTAAGTTGGCTTACATAGGATTTAAGTGTTCTTCACTTCTCTGGTTTAATGTAATTGTTATCTTCTGTTATCAAAGTGACTTGATGATGATTTGTTCATCTTTGATGAATATTGTTGAATTTGATATAATAGGAGGGAAAGTGAAGTTGTTAGCAAACTCATTACAACATTTTCTTTGCTAAGCAGGCTATTGTGTACGAAACTTTTGTCTATACTGAAATTATGCTTGATTGGATGTGATCATATATTTGTAGATTTATTACCAAAAGAGAATATATGTAGTCAATTTTTGTTTAGACAGTCAAGTCCACTTAACTGTGGTCGGTTAGCTGTAAGCTGCTTAAATCACGTGCCAAACACAGCCTGAAGCATATATCTGAACAAATTAAGGGAAGCAATAACCTGAAGCAAATAAAACAGATGCAAATAGACAAAATGCCATGAGTTAAACTAATGCTTTGGATGCATACTAGCTCTCTATTGTGTTTTGCTCCCTTTTATATTCACTTATTCTCTCTTTAGTTTTACTTTCAAATATGTTCTCTGTTATTGATTTGCTACCATATCCTGGGGCTTATATATCGTTGTCAAACCTATGTGCTGATATTGGGCAATGGGAGGAAGTGGAGGAGATTAGAGATCTAATGAAGGGAACTACGTTGAGCAAGGAACCTGGCTGGAGCCTTGTGTGATTCACTGTTCAGGTCTCGCTAGTGCTCGACTTGAACCTAGCAGGTGATCCCAATTTCTTGTGATCCTTTTTAGCTTTCCGGGTTCTTTCTGATACAGCATCTGAAGGCTTAAGATTTTGTAGTATTCCAGATCAAAGAGAAATATATTTTGAAGTAGACATCTAGGAGATATTGATGTCGATGTTGAAAAAGCATTCAATCCCGTTGAATCAAAATGATTATCAGCTTGTCACTTTTCGAATTTGATTCACTTTGATGGCGACTTGATGAAATGATGGCATAAGGCACTCAAGGACCAAATTGCTTATGTTTGATATGGTAACACTTTTGTGAAATGGCTCAAACATGTTAATACATTGGCACTCCAACTTATGTTTGTCGTTATTTATGTTAAAAGAATCACATTGCAACTTATATTTGTAGTTATTTTACATATTCATTTCAAAATCTGGTGTACATTATCTATAGGCTTGGGGTTTGCTATATCTACATCTTTTTTGGTCTATTTAAATTTTGGCTGAAACAGTACGTCATTTTCTTAATATTCCTGATCTATGTCCTTGGTTGCAGGCTTATAATTTCAGAAATTTATGTCCTATGCTGCATATTATGTATTGAAAGATTACAGTGCATAAAATTTATACCTTTTTGGATCTTCTGCAGCTTCACTGACCAATTTACAAGCAAATTGCTGAAAATCAGAATGCAAGTTGAGTCAGATTTTGCACCATATAATGGACTTCTTTTATGTCTTTTCTTCATGACGGTAGGTACTTCAGATCTTGCTCCTGGAAGTCTCTGAATTTGTGACAATGTGGCCATGTTTACGTATGGCGTCTGCTACGGGTCAAATACATAGCATTTGTACGGTTTTTAACCGAAGCACTTGATGTTTCTTCTACTAGTGGTAGAGTTCCTTTCAAACTTTATCCCTTATTAGAACCTCATATTACATCGATGGGTTCTCTTGCTTATTTGGAATGAATGTAATCCATTCCTTTTTCATTGATCGTTATGCTTATATTTTATTGTTGCTTGAAAAATTGATTTTGGTTCTATAATAGGATAATTTTGCTTTAAAAAACTTAATTACAAAAGTTTGATTTTTACTAATTTGATCAAATACGTTTGAATTTTGCAGGTGGTCATAAATGAAGAAATGGAACGCCACATTCAATAACCTGGTTGCTTATAGGATCGCATGGAAGCATTTTAGATGTAGTGTGATTTCTTGGAGCATTTTACGTGTAGAAGTTCTCTTGAATAGAATTGAGAAACCATAAATTTTATATAGTTTTTTTAGTTAATAAACTTTTGTAATAATGTATTTCGTAAATTAGTTCATGGGAGCATGAATATTGTAGGCATAATTACTCTTCCGTGTATAAAATTTCAAAATCAATTTATGAATATATAATTTTATATATATCAATGTAATACGACTACTAGATTACTATGGTATTGGAGTTGCATTAGCTACGGAGGTGTTGCAATATGTGTCAAAATAAGGCATGATATTAGCAATAGAGGTGTTGCAATAGCTATACGATGGTGTTGCAATGTATATGAAGGTGTTGCATTAGATGTCAAAATGGGACACAATATGAATAATAGGGGCGTTGCAATAGCTACGGGATAGAGTTGCAATAGGTATAGAGACGTTGCAATAGGCTTTATAGCTAATGCAACGGTTATACACACCTATTGCAATGGTTCGGTGGTAGCCGTTGCAATAGACCTAAAAACCGTTGCAATAGACCTAAAAACCGTTGCATTAGACCTAATGCAAGGGCAGCAACAGCAACGGTTGTTCAACCGTTGCAATAGCTCTATTGCAACGGTTTTGGGCTCTATTGCAACGGTTTTTAGGGGTTGCATTAGTTCATTTATGTAGTAGTGAATATTTGAGTTATAAGTAAAAAAAATTAAGGTTTTAAACTTGCTTATATTGTTGGAAATAGGTTTGTAGCCAAACCCTATTGGTGGGGTTTGTTCAATTTACAAAAGGAGACTATCGAAATTTATAGTCATATGTTTGTATTATATTAGAGTTATATGTAAAAATAATTAGGGAAATTCCCAATGGTGACCTCGAACTTTTCGAATTTCCCTTGGTGACCCTTATTTTTTTTTATTCCCACTGGTAACCCTAAATTATTGTTTTACTCCCAAATGTGGCATTATAAAGTAAAAAATCGTGAGTTTCATTAACTTTTTAGTAGAATAATTGTCTCGATTTGCGTGCTTGAAAATTGTCTAGGTTTGCATGTCGTAAATATTGCTCGGTTAAAGTTTTGGGGCTCATTTTAGCCCTTAAGGGTCAACTTTAAAGTCTAAATTGGTTTTCATGCCTAAAAATTGGTCGGCTAAGGAATTGAGTGTAATTTTGTCCCTTAAGGATCAAATTTGACGTCAAAATTGACCCGAAATGACCAAAAACACCTTGGTTTGTGTGCCAAGTCATTAGTCCTGACGTAAAGTTAATGGAATTAACGATTTTTTGCTTTATAAGGTCACATTTGGAACTAGAACAATAATTGAGGGTTACCAATGGGAATAAAAAAAAGTGAGGGTTACTAATGGGAAACTCTAAAAGTTTGAGGTTACCATTGGGAATTTCTCAAATAATTAAGGTTTCAAACTGCTTAGGTGCTTGAAATGAAGTTGGAGCTATTATAATGTTCTTAGATGACTTATATTTTGTCCTTTGTCTATGACTACCCCTTTTAAGATGCTGTGAATATAGTTGTGATTTAGGTGTTGGGAAGATGTGGCTAAAATAGCCTATTTATTATATGTAATTGTTCCTTTCTCATACTCCAACAAATTGTGATAAAAAGGCTCCAACTTTTTTAGTCGTATGTTCTTTTCGATTTTGACTTAATGTTTTTATCGATTTTTTTTCTAACATTTTTTTTCTAACATGATGTGTTTGTTAGAAATCTTGGGCTTAAGGTTTTGGTGTGTAAGAGTGGAATGTTTTGTTTAAAAAAGGAAGAGAGAGGATTAGAGGAACATTACAACTTGTTGTATTTCTTCATTGACTTGCCCACTTCACAACTTACATATATATACTTGTCTAAGTCGATGCTATTCTTCCACCGACATTGAGATGATAATCTCTATGACATTTCTAGATGCTCCTAAGCTATTCTTCATAGTTCTACTTCTATGTCATCATCTTACTTCATTTTACTCTAACATTCTAGATAATACTAGGCTAGAATTATCTAGGATTTTCTATTTAGAATATTCTAGTTCTCTTTTCATCAATTTCACTAGATTTTTCTAGATTAGTTTTCAACACTCCCCCTAATCTGAAAAATCTTGTACTCCAAGTTGTATTCTGAACTGGATGAACTTCTCTGTCGGAATTGCTTTAGTGAATATGTTTGCGAGCTTCTCCCCCATCTTGCAGAATTGTAGCTCGATCTCTTGTTTGTCGACCAACTCTCAGATGAAATGATGTCGTATCTCAATGTGCTTTGTGCGGCTGTGAAAGGCTGGATTCTTAGTCATGGCTATTGCAGACATTTTGTCGCAGTAGATAGTTGTTGGTTCTTTTGAAGTCTGTTGTAGATCTTTGGGAATTCTTTTAAGCCATACCGCTTCACATGCTGCACTTGTTGCTGCTACATACTCTGCTTCCGCTGATGACAGAGCTACTATTGCTTGTTTCTTTGATGACCAAGATATGGCCTTGGTTCCCAGTTGGAAGACGTAGCCACTTGTACTCTTTCGATCGTCAATGCTTCCGGCCCAATCACTGTCTGTGTATCTTGTAAGTTTGTGATTCTCCTCTGTTTCGGATAGAATTCCATAACCTTTTGTTCCCTTGACGTACATGAGAATCCTTTTTGCTGTTGCCAGGTGAGCTTTACTTGGCTCACTCATGAGTCTGGATACGATGCTGACATCATGTACTATGTCGGGCCTTGTATGTGTAAGATAGATCAGAGAGCCGACCAAACTTCGATATATTGATGCATCGCCCTTATCCTTGCCGTCATTCTTTGATAGTTTCTCGCTTAGGGCCATTGGTGTAGCTAATAGCTTGCATTCACTCAAGTTGAACTTCTTGAGTAGGTCTTCTGTATACTTCTCTTGTAATATAAATATTCTTCCTGGGCTTTGCTTGACTTGTATGCCTAGGAAGTATTTCATTGCTCCAAGGTCGGTCATTTCATAATCCTTCATCATTGTCTTCTTGAAGTTTTCGATCATCCTTGAATATGTGCCCGTATAGATTAGATCATCTACATAGAGGCATAGGATGAGAAATTCTTTCCCTTGAGTCTTGATGTAGAGTGATGGCTCACTTGGGCTTTTTGTAAACCCATTTTGAAGTAGGTAGCCATCTATTTTGCTATTCCAGGCCTTGGGAGCTTGCTTAAGCCCATAAAGGACTTTACGGAGGCAGTATACTTTGTCTTCTTCGCCTTCGATGAGATATCCTTGCGGTTGCTCAACATATACTTCTTCTTCGAGCTCCCCATTTAGAAATGCTGACTTGACATCTAATTGAAAGACTGGTAATTTAAGTTGAGCAACAAGAGCAAGGACTGACCTGATAGTCTCCATGCGGACAACGGAAGCATATGTCTCGTTAAAGTCAATCCCTGGTTGTTGGAAGTAACCTTTTGCGATGAGACGAGCCTTGTATTTCCGGATGGAACCATCTTCGTTATACTTGACCTTGTAGACCCATTTGAGACCGATGACTTTTTTTGTCTTCAGGTTTCTCAACAAGCTCCCATGTGTTGTTTTTCTCGATCATCTTAATTTCTTCATTCATGGCCTCGACCCATTTATCTTCTCGTGCTGCTTCCTAAAAGCTTTGTGGTTCGCTAGTGAAGAGAGCCATGATAGCTTGATTGCACTGGAAATCCTCCAAGTAGCTTGGTGGTCGTCGATCTTTTTGTGAACGTCGCACTACTGGAGCTGAGCTTTGAGAGCTTGATGTTGGACTCACCGATCACGAGGATGTTGTTGCAGATCTTGGCGATGATGGGCTAGAAGATGGTTGTGTTGTTGGATGAGTCGGACCTTCATCTTCACTTGGACTTGGTTGAAGAAAATCTCCTTCATGTAGTTGAAATTCCTTATCTGTCCACGTCCATTGTGCTCCTTCATCGAAGATGACATCTCTTGAGATTATTAGCTTCTTAGATTCGGGCTGATAGAGACGATATCCTTTAGGCTCGTCACTGTATCCAATGAAGATACATTTTTCTCCTTTTCCATCGAGTTTTTCCCGATTTTCTTTCGGGATGTGGGCATATGAGATGCACCCGTATACTTTGAGATGCTCCACTCATGGCTTTCTCTTATGCCAAGCTTCATAGGGTGTCCTACCCTTTACTGCTTTCGTGGGAGACCTATTGAGAATATACACAGCTGCATGGACAGCTTCAGCCCAAATATATTTTGGCAAATTCTTTACTTGCATCATACTATGGGCCATTTCAGCAATTGTTCTATTTTTCCTTTCCGCAACACCATTTTGTTGAGGTGTGCGTCTTACTGGTTAATTCTCTTTTGATCCCATGCTCCTTACAGAAGCTGTTAAATTCTTTACTTGTAAATTCTCCCCAAGATATGTTCTAAGAATTTTTATTGAATGCCCACTTTGTTTTTCTGTGAGGGCTTTAAATTGCATGAAGTGGGAAAATGCTTCTGATTTTTGCTCCAAAATATAGACCCACATCATGCGAGTGAAATCATCGACAAATAATATAGAATATCTTTTTCAGCCAAGAGACGAATTTCTTGTTGGTCCCCATATATCTGCGTGAACGAGCTCTAATGGAGCTCTGGCCCTCCAAGATGAAGTGGGGAATGGCAATCTATGCATTTTGCCATATATACAGCCCTCACATATTTTTCTTTCATTAGTTATAGGTGGAAGCCCAATTACCATTTCTTTTTCTTTTAACAGTTTTAAATTGTTAAAATTCAGATGCCCGAATCTTAAATGCCACCATGTAGACTCATCCACTATAGAACTCAGGGCAACATTATGCTCCAATTGCATTCTTAATGGGAATATTTTATTAGGAGCCATTTGAGTAGTGGTAATTAATGGCCCTTTTTTCTTATCAAATATGAGGCATTTATTAGCATCAAATTTCACCATATAGCCTCTTTCGATTAGTTGGCCTACACTTAACAAATTTTGTGCAAGCCCGGGGACATAGAAAACATCAGAAATAAATTTAGATGAGCCGTTTTTTGTTCTAACGACTATTGTCCCCTTGCCAGCAACCCCTTGGTTGCTTCCATCACCAAGAGTAATTTGAGTCTTTATATTTTCATCCAGACTGACAAATGAATTTTTATTGCCAGTCATATGGTTAGAACAACCACTATCAATATACCATATATCATTTGACTCTTGGTGAGCATTTAAACAGGTATAAAATAATTGATCTCTGGGCTCCTTGTTTTCCGTAAAATTGGCCTCATCCTTTTGCCGGAACCAACAATCCTTTTCAAAGTGGGTGTGTCTTTTGCATCCCTTACACTTATACCGGCAATCTTGTGTATTATGGCCATTTTTCTTACATAAGTTGCAATAGGAGCCAGATTGATTATTTTCTCAGATTCCTTGATTTTTTATAACTTCCTCTCCCCCCGGCCATGGTTATATGATGTTCCTCCTTTTTCGAAATTTTTACTGTAGCCATTTTTATTTTTATTTGCTCCATTATTAGAGAATTTTAATTTAACTTTAAATGCTTGTTATAGTGGCTGCTCCGTAAATCTACGCATTCTATCTTCATGTGCCAGAAGGAAGCCCATTAATTCAGTTAAACTTAATTTAGATAAATCTTTATTAGACTCCTCTATGGCAGCCACTATGTGATCATAATTTTTGGGGAGACTTCTTAATATTTTTCAGATGACTTGGGCATCTTCAATATTATCTCCATTAGTTCGAATTTGATTTATAATGTTGGTTACCCGACAAAAAAACTCTTGAATTGTTTCATTTTCCGTCATTAACAAATTATCAAAGTCTCTCCATAAAGATTGGAGTTTAAAGAGTATTACCTTCTCGGAGCCCCTATATTTTATCTCCAGGATACTCCAAGCCTCCTTGGCCGTTGTAGCAGCCATAATAGTAGGGAGGATTGTTTCATCTACTCCCTGATATATTAAGGATATGGCATAATTATCCCTTATCCGATTTTGTTTATATTGCTTTCGCCGTGTTTCATCCCAAGTGGCTTCTTGGATCAAATCACTTGGTTGTTCATAACCATTTTGTACTGGCTCGGATACCACTGTTAGAAATTGGCTCGGATACCACTGTTAGAAATTTTGGGCTTAAGGTTTTGGTGTGTAAGAGTGGAATGTTTTGTTTAAAAAATCAAGAGAGAGGATTAGAGGAACATTACAACTTGTATTTCTTCATTGACTTGCAAACTTCACAACTTACATATATATACTTGTCTAAGTCGGTGCTTTTCTTCCACCGACATTGAGATGATAATCTCTATGACATTTCTAGATGCTCCTAAGCTATTCTTCATAGTTCTACTCCTATGTCATCATCTTACTTCCTTTTATTTTTTCTCTAACATTCTAGATAATACTAGGCTAGAATTATCTAGGATTTTCTATTTAGATTATTCTAGTTCTCTTTTCTTCACTAGATTTTTCTAGATTAGTTTTCAACAGTGTTGGTTTGTTTGATTATTTTAGGCTTCAAATGCTTCTAGTGGTGATTATGATGATGATGGATTGGATCACTAGCATTTTTCTTGGCTTGGAAACATCACCCTGACTTAACTTGGGAACATCACTCTTATTTTGCATGATTAGGAACATCGAAAATTTAGTTGCTTATCCACAATAGTTTTTGTTTGACAAATGTTCTAATTTCTATGTCAGACATCATCTTAAATTGTTGTCTTTATGTTATAAATTTGTGAAATATTGTTGAAAGTGTTGTAGCTAAAATATCAATGACTCTACTCGAGACACATGGATCCATCATGACCATACACATGTCCCATAAGAAGAAATACAGAAAAATGGTTTAACCATTGGGTTTTGCACACATGGGAGAAAAAGGCTCACTTTTTGGCCCAAAGGTTAGTCAGAGCCCAAATCCCTAAAATGGCTGCAGCTGATTGGTTGATGATCCATCTCCAACCATAGCCTGTCAAGTGTCGTGATTTGATTGCCTAGGCAATCAGGTGCCCTTATTCTAGGGTACCATAAAAAGGCAGCAGTCATATCACAAACACTATAAATACCCCAGAAATCAGGAGAAAGGTAATTCAATGCAAACAGTGGAAATACTCTCTCTATATCTCTACTTTTTCCTTCAAACTCCTGATTCCTGACTTAAGCTTCGGAGGGGGAACCACCACCAAACCTCCAGGGTGGGTCCCTTTTTTGCAGGTTTGGGAACGGTACGCACTAAAATAATTCTCCTGCAAATCACCCACACTTGGCGGTCGTACTAAAATAATTCTCGACCCTCCTCAATCCTCATAATTCCTTCCCTCTATTGTTTTCCCTCCCTCCCAGTCCCCCGCTCTCTCAATTGCACTGTACTCCTCCCTCGTCCATCCCTCCGTCGTCCCTCCCTCCGCCGCAGTTCAATCAACCTCGTTGTTCCCTCCCTCGGCGTCGACCTCGCTTTTTCGTCAATCAACCTCCCAACTCCTCCAGGTTTTAATTCTAGGGTTTAATCTAATTGACCAATTGAAGAGAGAGAAAAATTGACCAATTGAAGTAATCGAAGCATGAAACCCTAGATCCGAGAAGAAAATCAAGAGCACGAAGCATGAAATCCTGTATTCGAGAAGAAAATCAAGAGCAGAAAATCCTAAATTAGTTGAGGGGAAAAGGAGAAGAAGAGACTCTAAATTAGTTGAGGGGGAGGAAGAGGATGAAGCAGAACATCCTAATTCACTTTCGAATTTTCATATTTTGAAACAGTTGAAAGATATATTGATTTCGAAAGATATCAGGCGTTGTTTCCTATTCAAGCTATGACATTTGATATTGTTATTGATGGTTGCGATTTGGTCGCTCGTGCGCGAACTTGACTGGTTTGTTTTTATTGTTCTTCATATCGGTGTTTGATTTTTTGTTTGTTGCGAAATTTAGTTTTTTTTTCTTTAAGAAGTTAGTAGGATTAATTTTGGTTCAGTGATCCTAACTTAGGGTTCAGTATTTGTAGAACTTCTGGGACTACATTGCAAAACATTTTTTTATCGATTGTTGGGATGTTTTGTTTTATGAAATGGATTGGTAAATGAATGTATGTATAATTGTTCAATTTAGATTCCTTGTAATAGGGATTCGTTCAAGCTTTTCTGTTGACTTACAGCAACAAGTTGTTCTTTTTTCCTTTTTGATTTTTTTGTCCTAGACTGGTTGAAGTTAACTACATGGTTAAATATTTCTTGCTCTTCTCATTCGTCTAATGCTCCTGCTGGCTGCACAATTATGTTTCAACTCAGTTCATGACTTTATGTTTTCCATCGGAATTTTTGTTCTTTTTTCTGATGACAACTTATATTGAGTGAATATACCCTGCAAGTCACTCCCTTCCCATCCCATGAACCAAAAAAATTAAAAAGGTGATCCATACGCTTAAAGAGATATGCTTCTTGATTACAGATTTTTCACTCATTCTTTTCCATTCTTGAAGTTCGTAGGTTATCAAAACCTTATACAGCGTAATCAACAGTTGTATGACCTTATACTGCACTAGTTGTATCCCTTTACGGACTTTTATTCTGATTTCGATCTTTGTAGACTCTGAAAATTGATTTCTGTTGATTGCTACACAAGTTATAGATGTGCAGGGAAACCAAGCTTGTGCAATGCACTTGGATCAACCTCTTGAGAGTGCTCACTCTGATCCTTTTTGGTAGCTATCAGGTTAGTGCTTTTTCATCTGCAGGCTTTCGTCTATTGTTTTTCTGAGATAGCAAATGGCTCCTTTGGACACTTAGAGTTACATTTGTGTTTGGTCAGAAAATCAATGGCTTTCTAGCTGTTCATCGTGCTATCAGGGAAAATTTCTCGCCAAAATCCAGAAACTTCCATTTTAAATAAATTAGTCATAATTCCTTGTAAGTTTAGATCTTTTTTTTCATTGCTCCTCAAATTTATAGCTTATGGTATATATGCTGCATTAGAATTTGACTAAAGCGTGTAGTTGCCTCATATTGTCCACTATTTGATTTTTGTGTGTAGGGTCTCTATGAGTGGAGCTATTGCCTGTGCAGAGGATGAAAGCACTGGGTATATATTGCTTAATAAAATACTCCTGGAAATAGGTATGACAAGGCTGTTGAAAGCTTGCCTTGATATGTGTTTTGCTTGAAAATTATATGTTACTTAGTCATACTTATTTTTGTTAATGGAAAAGCCAAGCAGATGTCGCTGACTACCAACAAATTACGATATTTCGTAAAGTCCAAGCACCCATATGTGGACGCAATTTTGGTTTTGTGATCAACATCATCAGGCATTCTCTTCAGAAACTCTTCGTGTTTGGAAATAGTTGCTCAGTAACTAAAAGAAGCTCAAATTCAGATGGTGATATATTTATTGAAAAATTATTTGGGCAATGCATATCTATTCAGAATTATATCTTTCTGCTGAACTGCAGCATTTTGGAACTAAATGTAGCAATTTATCGCTAACAGTACATATCTGCTGCTATAGAATACAATAACCATATATATTGCACATTGAAGAGGAGTAATGTTTTACGGTTATGCAAACTCATACAAAATATATTCGTTGTAGTATTGGTATTTTTAACAATGTGCATATTATATAGTACAATAAGAAAGTGATATATTGTTGGCCTTGTAAAGTGAGATCTTAGAAAATGTAATCTTGTAACTAGAGCATATATGCAGTCTGTTTTGCTTCATAATTTCTTTTTTATGTTTGTGATAATTGATTTTTGCTGCCTTTTTACTTTATCTTTTTTTATGTGGCAGCTGCTCTCTTAGAATTTAAACTTGGTGCTGAGGAGCGTAAGGATCTCTTCTTATGGCTGTCTAAGAAACTCTCCAAGCTGAATGACTTCCCTGATACGGTGCACTACTGAACCCAGCTGCTGTTGCCATGAAGGTATTGTTCAACCTCCATTTTTTCCTACTCTATTTCTACGGTCAAATGAAATGCCTTATTGGACATTTCCGGGGTCTTGATACCCTTGGATTTATGTTTAGATAAGTCATCAGATGTTCGTAAAGCAGCTGATGCTTGTCTTTAGGAGATTCTGAAAGCTTGTGTCCAGAACTGGTATTGCTAAGCTCTGCCCATATGTGTTTTTTTTATTTGTGTAGAAATGTTTTGAATTTCATAAAACTTGTTGTTTAGCAAATATTGGATCGTGGGTTGTCCAGGTGACCAATAATTTAAGAGATATCATTCAAGGCCCAACTCTTTCCCATTTTGTTGAGAAGTTGAAACATTATGGAGCTTTTCCAGGTGTGCCATTATGAATTTTAACTCGTTTCATAAAGCTGTGCTGAGATCATACCGAAACTTACATATGTTTATTGCTTTCAAATTTGTATGATTATGCTCAAGTAACTTCTAATGCATCACTCCCGAAAAGTAGTTCTAGAATTGGTAAAGTTACCTTAAATGTAGTTTGGGGATTGTGCCTCTAGGCACTGAACTAAATTAGTATCGTCGGTGAGTTAGATGCTCTTTTTGTCTTCTGCACAACTTTTGCTTCAGCTTTTTAAAATACAATAGTCGTAAATACAGAGAGCTGCTCCAGTGAGGAGCTAAAGAGCGGAGTCTATTATGTCGGTTCAAAAAAGAAACGGACACAGATAGAGTGTGCAAATGTTGTTTGGAGTTTTTCGCTATTTTTTCTTTGTTAGTTCGCTGATTACTTCACTTTTCTTGTTGATTTTATTGTTATTGTTGTTGATTTGGTTTGGTTTGGTTTTTGTTCTTGGTTCAGATATTAAGGGATGAAAAATCAAAGGTTGATACTAATTGAAATTTCCATTCATTTTGTATATACCATTTTCTCTCTATATTTGTGTTTTTCTTGCTAATTGAAACTGTGATATTCTTGCTATCATGTTTTTTAATTTCAAAGCATTGCTGAATTGTTATAGCTCTGGAGTTCTTTTTTTTAATCACTTATTGGTTAAGCTAAAATGATGCCATGTTTTTCTTGAATAGGAAATTAAAATGTAAATAATTGAATGCAGCTTTTGGAAAATTTAGTAGAGAAGTTTAACCAGGTTATTCGCCACCCCGGCTGCAGTTGTCTACAGCAAGTTACTACCTCCACCACTCACCTGCTCGTGTCTTGTGGTACATTTTTCTCTCTCCAACTTTTTCTGTTTTAGGGTTCATTTTTTATCGAATTTCCCCCTTAATTTCATTGAATTTTGTCTTACTTCCATAAAAATTATTCCTATCAAACAAATAAGCCTTTTCTGTGTTCCAATTTTGTAACTTAGGGCGAATTATTTGAATTATTTGAGTCAGTATCAAACAAATGATGCCATGTTTTTCTTGAACAGGAAATTAAAATGTTAATATTTCTTGTTTGGTGCATTCCTGCCATGTTTGGATGGATTCCATTGAACTTATAAAGATTGATATTATTGTTGTATGTTCTGGTTGAATGGTATCGTGAGTTTACATTGGCAAAGTGACAAGAAAAAAGAATGTGCTCAAACTCTTAATTGCCCCAATGTAGGACCTCCCCCCTTGCCTTCCTGTTTCTAGTTTGATCTCTGCTTATACATATATGTTGCTAGATTATGTATCTCTTAACCCATTTCTTCTTGACCTGTGCTGGTCGTTTTTTGGTATGGTTAGTAGCTGGTCTTTTCTTGACTTGCTATGTTCTCTCCTGCGGTGCAGCTTACTATGTTGTTGCAGTTGAGTCTGCGGATAGGCAGATTCTAATTGCTTTCCTTGAGAGAGTCAAGGATGAGTTTACCAAGAAATATGGAGGTGGCAAATCTACTACAGCTGTTGCAAAGGGTCTGAACAAAGAATTTAGGTAATTGTTCTGCACTTTCTTCTTCTCGAATTGTCCTTTCTTAATTTTTTGGTGTGTGCATTTTGTGTCTTGATTTTACTTGGTCAAAACTGATAGTGAACACCCTTTGTTCTTTGCTTTTTCAGGGATCCTCTTCCTTTTCTAAAAAATAAAATATTAGCAAATGCTCCGGTTGTTAAGGAAAAACCAGAGCATTTGAGTCTCAAATGCTCTGGTTTTTCCTTAACAACCGGAGCATTTGGTGTTCAAATGCTTCGGTTTTTCAAACAACCGGAGCATTTGATCAAATAAATGCTCTGGTTAAAACCGGAGCATTTGTAAAATGCTCAAATGCTCGTATGACGTCTGCTACGAGTCAAATACGGAGCATTTGAGCATTTTTCCACTAATATCTTGTTTCCACTTCCTTTTGCCAAATGGGGCATGGATATTCTGGGACCTTTCCATGTAGCCGCTGGGCAAAAGAAGTTTGTAATTGTAGCTGTGGACTACTTCACTAAATGGATAGAGGCTGAAGCCATGCGAGGTATAACAACGAATGATGTCAAGGGCTTTATTTGGAAGAGCATTATAACTCGATTTGGCATGGCGCAGTCCATCGTCTTTGATAATGGTCCACAGTTTGAAACGCCTAAGCTGAAAGTTTGGTTGGTAGAAAGGGAAATCAAAGCCCACTTTGCTACAGTCGCCCACCCACAAGCCAATGGGCAAGTAGAGTCATTCAACAAGATCCTATCAAATGGAATCAAAAGAAAGCTGGATAATGCCAAGGGACTATGGGTTGAAGAACTACAACTGGTGTTATGGTCCATTAGAACCACTGCCAAAAACTCTACAGGAGAGACACCCTTCATGTTGGTCTACGGTACGGAAGCCGTCTTGTCCATTGAGATTGAAGAACCCACCTTGAGAGTCATGCTGTACACAAAAGAAGCCAACAAGGCTGCATTACGCACGACCTTGGACCAAATACCAGAGGTCAGGGGCAATGCTCTGCTTACACTAGTGGAAAAATGTCCAATTGCTCCGGTTAAAAAGACCACAAATGCTCCGTATTTGACCCGTAGCAGACGTCATACGAGCATTTGGGCATTTTACAAATGCTCTGGTTTTAACCGGAGCATTTATTAGCTCAAATGCTCCGGTTTTTCTTAAAACCGGAGCATTTGGTTGTAAAATGCTCCGGTTGTTAAGCGAAAACCGGAGCATTTGTACACATAAATGCTCCGGTTTTGGATTAACAACCGAACATTTGCTGATATTTTCTTTTTAAAAAAAAAACTGCATAGCTTGCAGCTGTACAGCAACAACACGATAACAAGAGTACAGTAGAGTAGAACCATCGTGCTCCAACATAGTTATAACACACACATCTCATTAAATGATATTGATCAACGAGAAGTAAATCAAAGTCAACTCCTCTATAACAATTATTGCAAAAATTAATTTAACAAACATACATTACTCTAGACAATATTTGAACTTTAGACAAATCTCCTTCCCAAATATGAAAAATCCAAAAACCACAACAAAACTAACATTTAGAATTAGATTTTTGGCCAGATTGGTGTACATGTAACTTGGATAACCACGCCTTCCAGGCCCAGGCCACTGATACCTAACGAGAGAAATAGATAACTGTTCAGGATGTTGCAGCAAAGCAATGCCACAGAAATTGCAGTTCAAGCAACACAAGCATTCAAGAATGTTTCTATTGGCTACAGACTCTATTGTAATTGAGACTTCATTCAAAAACTCCATCATAATAACTTATGAAAGAGTTGTCTATTTTTATCCTCAAATCCTAAAATAAACTCAGAATAACAATATCATATCCAAACTCTCCAATCTCCTTACCGGTGCATCTTCTAGGAACTTAAGCTTCATAACATTGCTTGCCCTCAATATAGAAAGATAAAAGCTCCACATGATCAATGCTTAAAGCAATAACTACCACAAAGTCCGAGACTAAAAAAGACCAAAATCACACTCGCAATTTCTATCTCACTAAATGAAGAAAAATGCTGAAATGAAGAAAGACTTCAATCACTTGGCACTAGATTTCCAAAAACACCAGATAACAATAACCACAAAAGTCCACAAAATTGTAAACAGCTGAAACGAACAAGTAATGCAACAACAAAAGTGAAAATAAAAGAATACAAGAAACATGAATATCCTAAATTTCAAATTCTCAAAACTAATTCAAAATTCAGCTCAAATTGAACAAAGTCCAACAATAACAAAACCTCGCTTTCATGTATACTTCCAGTTTCTCTAAAAATCACTGAAAATCTAAATCTATATCAAATTCAAAAACCGTACTTGATTTGTGATCTAGAGAAATAAAAGACCAAGCTCTCCTCGAATCAACTAAACCATATAAAAAATAGGTAGCAAAGTTGTGCAAACCTGAATTTCAAAACACTAAACCACTGAATCATGTACAAAAATTCAAAGAAAAATGTAAAACAAATACTTCCATAAATTCTCAAAGCAATAGTTATACACAAAACTGGTGATTTACTTCGGTAAATTAGGGGTTACGACATATTAACCCCTAAAAACTGGTGATTTAAAACCAAGTCCAAGCACAGTTGAAAATGATCTACACACTAAATCAAACAGCAAAGTTAGTCATACCCTTATGGTGTCATAGTGGTTCGAGCTGACTTCTTTAGACACACAGCCAAGCAATCAGTATTATGAGCCTTCTGCAGCCTCAACACCCTGCATATTCCAAGAAGCAAGATTAGTTACACATACATGAGCAGCAACACACATCATATTCAACAAAAAATACAATAAAGGACATCATAAGCTGGTGCTGCGTATGGGCAGCAGGTCATTTGATTGTTTATTTTTGTTATCAATTAGACTTGAGTAGCCATTATCTGAACTTATTAGAACACACTTGAACATAGTCAGAACTAATCACTCACTATATATACTGACATTACTATTTTTACTTTTTCCAACCTTATTTTTGTTTATAAGGGTAGTAAAATTAATAAATTACTCCCTCCATTTCAAATTACAAGGCATGTACAAAGAAGGAAGGTCCTTTAAGCGCCCAGTTCTGAAAATCAAGGAGAGGGAGGATGTGGTTGGTGGGGGCCATGAGGTGCAGGATAGCTGGATGGGGAGTTGTAGGTATAGGATTGGGAGCTCAAAGAGGAGAGAGACGATAGTGTGGCAAGGGTATAAGGAGTAACACGACAACCACAAGTAAAAGGAATTGAATAGGACTTACCCCATAGTACTTTTCCTTAAATCTTACACGAAAACCATGCTCATAGACCTTGGCGTGTGCGTGTCTCCTTTGCCTTACGGATGAACCATGAAAATCAGCCAACGATGCCGCAATTTAAATCGAATAAGTTCATCATTCATTCTCCTCTCAAGCTCAAAAGCAACAAGTAACAACAATTAATTAAAAATGAGAGAAAACGCAACAAGATCTAGGATGCTAAACGAAATCAGAACCAACAAAAAACCCCTAACTAAATTGCTAACCTTGAAACAAATTAAAGAATTAACATGAACAAAATAATTGAACAAACAACCATTAACATGAACATATACACATAAGATGACCCATTACCCAAGCTGGAAATCTCACATCATTATGCGTCTTCATCGGTTATAAAACAAAAAGACATTTAAAATGATGATAGCATTCTTTCATACCCATTGTGAGGAGTGAATCCAACTGGTGACCATGAAAGAGATCGAACACAAGGCTGGCGATCTCGAGATAAACGAGTAGGCAGTAAGCAACCATAGAATAAATCTGCAATGTTTTCGGTGAAATCAATCAAAGTGGCATTGGGTGCTCTCGGCTTAAAACCTTTACGAAATGAGCTGAAGCCCAGGATCCTCTCGAAATCATGATTGACTTTTATTTTATTGCTATTACCATTAATGATAAATTTATTTAACTTGTGGTTTTCACCAATTCAATCATACTAATAGTAGGATCTCAAAGATCCACTTATCACATACTTATGCAATCTATACTAAAATTAATAATAAAGAAAATTCAAAAGAAACGAAAGGAGAGAAAACAATAATCTGGAAATTAAAAACCCTAATTTTCGACAATTAAGATATACATGAACAGAAATGTGGTTTCACCAGGGAATAATGAGATGGAACATTACATACCAGATACACTAATAAAACTGTGCAAAATGGTAAGAATAAGTGGATAATGGTAAGAATAAGAATAGAAGCTAAACACATATGAAGCACCAAGTTGCGATGAAATGATATGAAAAGAATTGAAAAAGAATAGAAACTGATCTTCACATACATGATTCAAGCCCTCACAAAATCAGTTTATAGCTGCGGTGGCACTGCCCAGAAGGCCACACCAATCCTCATAAACTCTCCTTCAAAAATTACCAATAGATTATTGACATTATCGTGAGCATAATAGTGTCAAGAGTTCGTCAAGTAATATCGCAAAATATAAATTAGTTAAGCATCATGTATTAGCTAAAGATTTGAATTCATACCATGATTGGAATATCCTTTAATTGAAAAGCAATTGTGGTCATTTCAATGATAAATAAGAAAACAAATTGGTAATGAATTCAAAGTGCAAACAAATAGATGCACAATCGCTTTATGGTAGGTTACACTTGACATATTGAATATGAAAAAAAGAGAAGTATTCTTAACAAATAACAAGAGAAACAAATCCAGAACAATCGAAGTTTCTCAGCATTCTTTTAGACTAAATATTAGACACACTACTAGAGGTATCATCATTAGTCCCATAAGTAGAGAAAGCAAATGAGTATCAAATTGACACAAGAACTCCAAAATTTAACCTTCACCTAAAGGAAACAGCCTCACGTACACCATTCTACAATCTACATACAAGAAAAGAAAAACCCGTGGTTTTAGGGTATATGCCAAGGTAAAATATAATCTGGACTACTGGCAACTGTAAATCTTAACCACAGAATCAAGAGCTAATTCAATGGCAGCATAAGCATTTGTCATAGTTAATTCATGAGTACATTCATTAAAACTCTTTAAATCTTCAACCTCAGAATTTCCTTCTTGAAACACCAATTCATGTTTAACAGTTTGGTGTTGAAATATACATTACGAAAAAGTACATTAGTACCAAGAATTTAAATACAAAATATATTGAGCTTCGGCCAATGCTGCCAATAATTCCCTAAATTTGCAGCCCTAAAATTGACCAAAATTTTGTACAATTCAGATTTTTTGTATATTTTAAATAAAATTACTGAAAAATTAAGAAATCTGCCAAAGCTTTTACCTATATCAAGCCCTAGAATAAAAAAGCCACAAATCAATTTTGGTCTTTAAAACCAAGAAAACTTGAAAATTTAGAATGAAACAAAAAACAGCAAAGCTTTTACCTATATCAAGCCCTAGAATATTGAATGAAACAGAATTTCAGATGAACCTTGAAAATTATCCCATGATACTCCAACTTGAATCGATTTAAATTCATCATGCATTTTCCTCCCGAACTAAAAAACAGCAACAATTAATTAAAATTTTAGCAAATCATAAGTAAATATCAACAAAACACGAGAAAACGCAACAAGATCTAGGACGCTAAACAAAAATAGAACCAACATAAAAAGCCCTAATTAAATGGCTAACCTTGAAGCAGATTAAAAAATTACACGAACAAAAATAAACTGAAAAAACAAACGACGAAAAACAATCATTCAAGAGAGAATACCAAAATTTAGGCAATACTATGAGAAAAAATAAAATTAAAAGAAAGTAAAGAAGAATTGTCAAAAAATTAGAGAGAGAAATACCTTTTTCGACAAAAAATGAAACAAATCGAGAAACCCTAAATCATACTTCGTTTGAGCACGGAAAAATCGAAAACCCTTGAGGTTTGAGGAGAAGAATCGAAAAATATAACCGAAGGAGATATGAGGTTGAAGAAACAGCGAGGTCGACGCCTTGTGATTCAACCAATTGATAGAGCTGGGGACGACGGAGGGAGGGACAACGGAAGGAGGGACGACAGAGGGAGGGTCGGCGGAGGAGTGCGAGGGTTTCAATTGAGAGAGGGTCAAATTGACAGAGCGGGGGAAATTGGGAGAAGGGAAAACAGTAAGAGAGGGAAGGACGAATAGGCTGATAGCCTAGGGCCAAAATTTTTTTTACATTATAAGGAGGGAAAAACGTGCAAATGCTCGGGTTGACCAACCGGAGCACTTATTCACAAATGCTCCGGTTGATTAGTCCACCGGAGCATTTGTGAATCTTTTTTTAAAAAAATTCACAAATGCTCGGGTTGATTAGTTAACCGGAGCATTTGATAAGTAGCAAAAGCAATTTTTCCACTAGTGTAAGAATGCAATTGTACAAGCTGCGAATGGCTCGGGACTTTAACAAGAGAGTTGATAGACGACCACTTAAGGTAGGGGATTTGGTTCTAAGGAAGATGGAGGTTGTTGGACGAGCTATGGTTTTCATCTTCCTTTAAAGAAGCTAAGTATAAATGAGACTCATCCTGATCTTTGGACGGTCTTCAAGCTTTGTTAAGGGTAAGTTTCGTCCTTGTCTTTGGACGGTTTTCATCTTCCCTTAAAGAAGCTAAGTATAAATTTGTCTCGTCCTTAGCACTAGGGTCGTCCTAAATATTCGAAGGTTTAGCTGTTTCTCCCCCCTATTGGGCATAACTCATCCTCGTATCCTGGACGAGTTTTGCACCAAGAAGGAGAGCGGCCAACAGTGGCCGAGCCACAACAAACTCCTTTATTTAGGACAAACTTAGATACCTATTTGCAATGTGCATATTGCTTGTTGATGGACGAACCTTGTTATGGCCGGCTTCCTGTAGGGAGCAACGCTCGTCTTGGAGTAGTGAACCCTTACTAGGGTCTTTACTACTTAGCTGACCTTGCATTTGAAAGTAAGATTCCTTTACTAAGGCTTGCTTATTTCTGGTCAGCTTCCTTTTAGGGACCATGACGTTTCCCTTACTAGAGATTATCGTCAATTGGTTGACCATATGTGTTATGTACCTTTTAGGTTTATTACACTTTGGCCGATCTCTTTGAGGAAGTAATATTCGTCAGAGAAATGGGTATTCCCTGTTTTGAAATCCATTGTCTATCTTTTACTTTGGACGTTTTATTGTTCTTTGTAATTTTGTCTAAGTTAATGTCACTTTTAGACCACTAGATTAACTGGTGGTAAAAATGCCCCAAAGTGAACAACTTAGTAAAAAATAAAGGAACAATATAAGGAGGAAGTAGAAATTGTATTATATGAATTTCTCTTGACTAAGTGTCAAGATACATGTATACACTTCTTTTTTCTCTAGTTTGTGCCGTGGCACTTGTTTGAGATTACAAACTACTTGTAGAATTCTTGGCGATTGACTAAGTCAGACGTGGTACTTCTTCAAAGTATCTGAGTTCCAAGTGCGCTGTATTGGTCGTCCATCCATGTCTTGGAGATGAAATGTTCCACTTCGCACTTCCTGGACGATCAGATAGGGTCCTTCCCAATTTGGCGTCAGTGATGAAACTCACCCTTAACTAAGCTTGGATACCGTCCAAAGATCAGGACGAGTCTCATTTATACTTAGCTTTTTTAAGGGAAGATGAAAATCGTCCAAAGACAAGGACGAAACTCACCCTTAACTAAGCTTGAAGACCGTCCAAAGATCCGGTCGAGTCTCATTTATACTTAGCATCTTTAAGGGAAGTTGAAAACCGTCCAAAGACAAGGACGAAACTCACCCCTTCCTTAACCAAGCTTGAAGACCGTCCAAAGACAAGGACGATACTCACTCCGAAAAGTTGGACGAGCTTTATCTGTACTTGCACTAATTTGTGGAATGTTTGAAGATTGTCCAAAGGCAAAGACAGGGTGCATCTATTGCTAAATTAAGTTGCAAAGATGTGCAAGAAGAACAAGACGAGTCCTAGTTGATAAAAATTTAAGTGCAATAAAAGCAAGGAAAAGCATGGGCAAAAAGTCATTTCATTATATACTCATCATAAAAGCTTACAACTTAGTCTAAAGCAAAAAGAAGAAAAAGACTAAGCTACAACGGCAAAAAAACCAAGAAACTTAGGAGAATAAACCTAAAACTAGGCACTTCATTCAGCACCTGTTCCTTGGACGTCCTCAGAAGTCTCTTCCTCGTCAGCAACCTCTTCATCTGAGTCCAGGAATTCAGGAGGCTCTTGAGCAGTCACCATTGCACGGTGGACGCTCTCCTGAAAGTCCAGACGCCGTACAAAGCTGGGGACTTCATGAGGCTCTGCCAGCATCTCAAAAGCCTCGACGGCCCAGTCTTTGGACTTCTCAATAACCTGAATAAGGCCTTCCTTACCGTCATCAAAGGCTTGGGCCGCTTCCTTTTTCAGACGAGCATTCTTCGTCCTTAGGAGGATATTTTCCCTCCTCAGTTGAACAACGACCAAAAGAGCAGTATCTCTCTCGCCCTTCAACTCGGCTGAGAAGGTGTCCAAGGCCAATTTCAATTGGTCTTGGTCCTTGTACAGCTTGTTGATAGCGACAAGATAGTTTTTGTTGCTAGCCTCCAGCTCGGCTGACCTCTTCTCCCAGGCCTCTCGTGACTGGCGATGGAGAGTTTCCGCCAGTTGAATGTCGTGCATGGCCTTGTCGCCAGCCGTCGTAGCTTGATGGACGAGCTGCTTATTTTCCTTCCTAAGCTCTCTCGCCCACTCCTCAGATAAAATGCTGTGAGCAAGAAGCTGAAATAACAAAGATCAAGTAAGTCATTAGACGAGTTACAAAGTAAATTAGAAATTTGTACAAGTACAAAAATAATGGCGGCAACAAACTTTACCTCTGCAGCAAGTTGTGACATGTAGCCTACATGCCCAGCTGATGCTCCCCTTAAGCCCTTCATGTAGGACTCACGGTAGCACTTAAACAGCTCCTGCTTAAGCCGTTCATGTTCAGCCTTCGACATTTTGGCAAAGGCGGCAGAAGTCTCCTCGTCTGAGTCCACTGTGGGAGCAGCCGAGGCAGAAGCAGGTCCTTTGCCCTTATCTGAAAAAGGGGGGAGTCAATTCTCTTGATAGGAATGAATACTGCTTGTCTATTGGACGGACTCATTGAACGTCCACCGACCCGCAGCGTCCTAACTATGTTAGGATAATACGACTCACCCGAAGATAGAGACGCCGCTCTAATAGATAGCGACATCTGTGAGACCAGCTTGGCAACCGAGCCACTGAAGGCTGGTTTATCTTCAATAGCCGTTTCTGGCTCACGGGCCACCAACGCCAGAGCAGTGTCTGGCTGAACCTTAGATTTATCAGTTGTGTCCAACTGATCAACAGGAACCGAGTCCAGCTCTTTCTCTCCCACAGCCGGGACATTGGTGGACGGCTCATCCTTTAGGACTCTGTCCTTTGGAGGAAGGATACTTCCCCCCCGGTCTCTTTGCTTACGGGGTGGTCTTCTCCGTCTTCTTCTTTGCAAAGCCCTTAGGCTTTTTGGTTGGAGGTTGATCCCCAGCCGCTGCATTAGATGAAGAAGACTTTCCAGGTGGAGCCTTGTTGGTTGGGGAATTTTTCTGCAAAAAAAAAACAAGTTAAGAGAATGATCGTCTAAAGAAGGAAAAGCTAAAATGTGTTTTGGACGAACCCCAGTTGATAAAAGAAGGCGTCCAATAAAACTCCAGACGAGGATGGTGCGACGAAGAAAACCGTCCAACAAGCTAGATGCCTTTCTTCTTTGAAGGACCCTCGTTTCAAGAACCAACGAACACCTTGGATGGGCCACCCAGGCCTCGTCCAAGGTCTTTATCCCACTCCAGACAAGGACGGTGCGACGAAGGAAACTTCCAAAAAGCTGGACGCCTTCCTTCCTCGAGTGACCCTCGTCCAAGATTTAGCTACCACCTTGGACGGACAAGGCAGAGCCTCGTCCAAGACCATTATACCATTCCAGACGAGAACGGTGCGACGAAGGAAAACGTCCAAAAAGCTTAGACGATTTCCTTCCTCGAGTGACCCTAGTCCAAGATCAAGCAATCACCTTGGACGGACCAGCCAGGGCCTCGTCCAATGCCATTACAAAGCTCAGACGAGGATGGTTCGACGAAGGTAGCCGTCCAAGCTTGGACGCTTTCCTTCCTCGAGTGACCCTCGCCCAAGATTAAGCTCACCTTGGACGGACCAGTCAGGGCCTCGTCCAAGGTCATTACCAAAGTCAAAAGAGAATGGTTCGATAAGGGAGTTAGTCAGGAACACGTGCGGGACGAAGCTTTTTGCTTGGGAGTTCTGAAGATATACCTCTATCCTCGGCCAACCGCAAGCCGGCGGCGACCAAGAAGTTATCGTCATAAAACATCTCTTTAAAGGGAATGCAGTTAGCTGGCCCTTTAAAAGATATGTAATCTAGTCTGGAATACTTCTTTATTTTAAAATATTCCACCACCTCTTCGTCAAAACTGTCCTCTAAATCCAAAAAGGACTTCCCTCGCCCAGTATCCGTAACGGCCCGGCTATAAAAATGATAGCCTCAGTGACGTAGTCGTTGGCCACCTGAAGAAAGATGAAGTCGGCTTTCTAGTCGTGTATCTTCGAAGGTTTGCCTCAAGCAGTAAGAAAACCGGGGTGGTTGTAGATGATGAGCCATGCTCCATCCACTGTCTCTGGAACCTTGGACGCGTAGTGTATCTGGGTAAAGGCCGGAAGGGAAAGGGCCAGGCCGCTTAGCTCGCAGACGGCTATGAATGTCAAAACATTGTACTAGGCATTGGGGGCCAATTGATTATGGCCGATGTTGTAGTGCCTTAGTACCTGCTCTATTAAGTCATGAAGAGGGAACATCAGCCCCGCGTCCAAGGCTAGCTTGTAGACGGCGAAGTGATTCTTGGGAGCACTCAGGATCGTAGCCTCCTTATTAGGTATGACGAAAGAGAAGCCCGGCATGGGCATATAGGTGGACAAGTAGCTGGGATCAGGCCCTATTTTTTCTAACCACTTACGATTGACTAGTATAAAGGCCGGGTCAGAAAGGGGACCTAAGCGTCTCCTAATTTCAGACGAAGTGGTGGAGGGTTCGTCCGACTCTTCAGCGGTGCCAGAACCACTCTCGTTATTTTTGTCGCCGGCTTCCTCCATATCGATGTCCCTACAAGACGGACTAGCCTTATGATTTATTTCAAGATTTCCCCTTGTTATCAGGGGAAGCAGGCCCGGCCAAAGGATTATTTGACGAAGAAGAGGAATCCATTTTATCAATTTTCTAAGAAAGAATAAAGAATAAAGAAAAACAAAAAAAAAGGAGGAAAGAAAAGATACCTGACGAAACACTTGGACGATTCGGTGAAGAAAACGGAAACTGGACGATCTCTCTCTCTCTCTCTCTCTAAGACAAAGAAATACAGAGCCTCTCTCTCTAGAAAATTTATCTCAAGGTGTAAAAGGATTTAATGAGGGCAAAGTAAGCATATAAATAGGGGGGTGAAAAACCTGTTGAGTCGGTTAAAAGTTGACCGGTAATGATTAAAACGGCTTAATGTGACCGGTAAGCCCCAAAAAATGGCACGTCTTTACCTCTTTGTGAATTTGAGGTAACTTCTTCAGGTAAAAGGGCCTTAACCGTCGTATGGGCCAGCAGTAAAAACACTTTTAGGGGCAAATGTTGTAGCCTAAAATATCAACGACTCTACTCGAGACACATGGATCCATCAGGACCATACACGTGTCCCATCAGAAGAAATACAGAAAAATGGTTTAACCATTGGGTTTTTTTCATATGGGAGAAAAAGGCTCACTTTCTGGCCCAAAGGTTAGTCAGAGCCCAAATCCCTAAAATGGCTGCTGGTGATTGGTTGATGATCCATCTCCAACCATAGTCTGCCAAGTGCCGTGATTTGATTGCCTAGCTAATCAGGTGCCCTTATTCTAGGGTACCATAAAAAGGCAGCAATCATATCACAAACACTATAAATACCCCAGAAATCAAGAGAAAGGTAATTCAATGCAAACAGTGTAAACTTACTCTGTGAAAATACTCTCTCTCTCTCTCTCTTTCTCTCTCTATCTCTACTTTTTCCTTCAAACTCTTGAAGCCTGACTTAAGCTTCGGAGGGGGAACCACCACCCAAACCTCCAGGGTGGGTTCCTTTTTTGTAGGTTTCGGGTTCACCAGATTCAGACATCGTTGCACAAGTCTCCAATTGAAGCACATCTTGAGAAAATAGTTTACTTGCCAGACAAGCATACTAAACAGAAAGTGATACTATAATTTTCACTAGATTATATTTAATATTTTATAAATCTATTCTTACGTTCGATCTTTTAGTATAATTTTAACATTTTAGCATTATTTTTTATGAGTTATTTTTCTGAATTGTTTTTCTGAACTACAACACATACAAATGAGTTAAAGTATTAATCCCAACGCGCTTTAAATTGTAAAATTCTTTTACCAGATAGTCAATATTTCCCGACGCATATAAAAATCAAGCAATATGTGTAATTTACAAGAAAGAAGAATCTCAACACTTTTAGTCGTCGGCTATACATGGCGGGACCAATTATCCAAATACCGCCTCACAATTTCAAACTAACACTTCAAAGTGTCGGCATATAATTTAGATACTTTATTGTGTCGGAACGTTCGACAGGTCAAAGTGTCGAAAGTTCTGACATAACAAAACGTCGGGATTTCTCCACACCTGAAATCCCGACGCTTTGTTAAAGTGTCGGTAGTTAACTTACCGACGCTTTTATGTGTCGAGAAAATGAGGAAAAAGCGTAGCCAAAGCAGGATGTTTATAGTAGTATATGTATGTACGTACCTTGTGTAGACAATATGAGAGGCCACTTTCTCAACCTTAGAAATCAAACAAAGTAAAGTCTCCACCTACCAAATATCAAAACATCCATGTATTAATACTCTAATAAAAATTACAGCAACTTTAAAATACTATAAACCCTCTTAAAAAGTGATTTAAAACCCTCTTAAACATTAAAACTTCAACCTTTAATATCCCTTAGTATAGTACTACCATACTATTCATTAAAAACCCTTAAAAATCAATACTTTAACATTTAAAATCCATCATAAGTGTACTAATAAAAATTCCAGCAATATATAACATCTTTAAAACTCTTTCAAACTTACTTTAACATAGTTATAAAGATTAAAGTACTCAATTTTCATAAACTGTAACATAGTACAATAGTTATAACTCTTAAAAACATTAAAAATCCATGCTTTCATGTTTAAACCCTAATTTAAACATATATATTAAATCTGAAATTTATTTACTTCACTAAACTAATTATATAATCTGAAATTAATATTAAAATAGTTAAAGATACAAACTTTAATTATTAAACCATCAAACAATACTTAAAACCTTAAACTAATCATTAAAATAATATAGAGGAGGAAGAGAAAAACCAAGAGGATAGAGGAGGAATACGCGCGGCCAAGAGGGAAGAACAGCACTGGCGGCGGCGGCGGTCCGGCAGCCGAGCAACGGAGGCGAGAGAGAGAGAAGAAAAACCCGGGTGAGGGAGTGAGGAAAAAGAGAGAATAGAAAATTAGGGTGTAATTTTGTGTGGGGATTTTTGGGCTCTCTTGGGGTTTATATAGGTTTGCAATACTAACCCTTGTGGGTTTAGGGAAGTGTGTTTGGACTTTTAAATTTGGTTGATTGGGTGATTGAGTTGAATTGGGCTCCTCTAACCCATCTTTTAAAATATTTTATATTTCAACTCAAACTAATTAAATTATTAAAAAAACTTTCAAATTATTACTCAATAAAATATTTGATTATTTAAAAAATTAAATAATTCATTGACTTTAAAAATAGTCAACACTTTAAGAAATTAATTATTTGAATATTAAAACATATATAAATATACTTTAAATATATTTATAAAATTTATAAAATTGTGGGGGATTACAAAGAGGATATGGGAATATATGTTGGATTTGATTCTCCATCAATCATCAAATATTCAGAATCAATGATTGGTGATCTGTTTTCGGCCCGATTTGTCGACTACCATTTTAATGGGACAATATTCCCATCCTTAGGGGGAGAGAAAATCGACCCACAAAACGTAAAAACAGAAATTATAAGGGATGCCAAACAATTGTCATTTTTGGACCCGAGAGCAAATTCGTGTGAACAAGAAGTCAAGAAAATTGTTCATTTGCAAAGTATTGCAAATTCACAGATACTAAGAAAGTGACAAAGTCACATGTACCTGCTGAGAATTCCCCGACACGGATTGAAATTCCTAGTGACAATAAGGCCAATGAAAATGAGACAATAGCACGTCTAAAACGTGGTAGACCACCTAGTTCGCTAAAGATTTAAAATCGAGAAATTTGAAAAAGCAAGGCGAAACATCAAAAGAAATTGATGTAGATCCTCCAACAGAGCATGATCACGATTAAAAATAAAAATAAATATAAGCATGTTTCAGAAGAAAAAGGAACATGAAAGCATATACAACAACAAAACTTCAATTAATTATGTTTCTACAAAGACACAATGGACTTGAAAGATGTTGTCTTGAATGAAATATTTGCTTACTCCATGGCGGTTGAAATGACATACGATGAAAATGATATAGAACCATATATAGTAGATGAATGTCGCCGTAGAAAAGATTGTCCAAAATGGAAAGAAGCAATTCAAGCAGAATTGGAATCACGAAAACGTGAGGTATTCGGACAAATAACCCAAATACCAAAAAGTGTAAAATTTATTGGGTACAAATGGGTATTCGCGAGATAATGAAATGAGAAAAACGAGGTTACTAGATATAAGGCAAGATTAGTATCCCAAGGTTTCTCACAAATGCCAGGTGTTTGGGCTCAATTAACAGCCCAACAAGGACATAAAAGCCACCCTAATCACTACAAAAATAACTCAATTTAGCAACAATTAGAATTTGTTGCAAACTGCAGGAAATTCGTTGCTAACTAGAGTTAGCAACAAATTAGAAACAAAACATCGTAGTTTCTAAAAGGCTTGTTTCCATATGAGTTTGGCAACTAAATTCAAAACTTTTTTGTTGTCATCTTGCATCAATTCAAATATGGTAGCCATATTGGTTGCTCTGTTGTGTGCACCTGTTGCCAACTGTAGCAACAGATTATCGATGGTTGTTGCTAAAAGTGGCAACGAATTATAGATTTGGTTTCTAAAATTAAGAACAAATTATTCACAACGGTTGCTAACAATAGCAACAACTTATTAATGTTGGTTGTTGGAAATAGCAATAAATTACTAAAAATAGTTGCTAATAATGGTAACAAATTATTATTAATGGTTGCAGTACATTTTATGAAAATGGCAACAAAATACATATTTTAGTTTCTAGTAATGTCAACAAATTATATATTTCGGTTGCAAAAAGTGGCAACATATTATTAGTTTCAGTTCCTAAATCGACCATTATAATTTGCAACAAATAGTTTGTTTGGTTGCCAAATCTAGCAACGAAATTTGTAAATCATTGCTTTTTTTGTTTACATTTTACCTGCCTTTCTTTGTCAATTTTCGATTCCCACACAAAAAAATAAAATAAAAAACTTCTAGTACAATAAGTATAACAAAGAAAGAAAACTTTCATTGAAAGTCGATTCATATCCTAAAACACAAAGCTTACTCTAAGAACTTAAATTAATATCCACCCTTTGATTCAGCTAAAAATTTGAACCATTGAACCTGCTTTTCATGTCTAAAAACTCTATTTGCTAAACTAAAGGTTCCTTGTTTCAACAAGATAACCAAACATGAAGACATTGTAATTTCTAATAATTATAGTTTATAGATGAAGATGGGGATGATCCAAGATTCATCAAAGAATTGCACTTTAATTTAGGAAAAGAACATGATCTTGTATAGTCTTAATAGCACTTGTTGCTTCATCAAGCTTTTTTTTTGTTGTTTCATCAGGCCTTGCCTTTGTCTCTTCAACCTCCTTTCTTTACTCCAAATTTTGGAAGTGAGATCTTCAACATGATTTTGCAAATTAGTCACTAGCTCAGTTCGCTCCTTCCTCGAACTTGGTTCGTTATGCGGTTTTACATAGTAGTTTGTCAACAACACTCCCAAGACTATATACCCTTCCATTTTTCCATCTACCTAAAACTTCCAAAAGTAACTCCTCCTCTATTTTAGGATTCTCATCCTCTAAGCTAGAGGATTTCTTGTTCTGGAACTCAACCTGACAAAGGGTGAAAATATGTAAATAAAAGTTAATATTCTTATGTTCTTAAAACAACCATAACTATATTATATTACAAAAGTAAGTACTCACCAAAATTTTATGTGACGTCTCGTCCACAAATTCTTCATTCTTATTAACATGACATTTTCTATATAGCTAAGCTGCGGGAGGGACACGATTTAATTCTTTCTCCTAATCAAGTCCAAAAAATCATTTAGGGACCAAATATATGGTACACCTATACTAAAAGCCTTACAAACAAGAAGAACATAAATAAGGGACTTGTGATAGTCTCATGCAAAGGCAATAGCGAACATATTAAGTACGTATATTACTTGCATAGTGAGATATATAAGATGTATTTGGGTTATAAATTTTTTTTGATGAGTATTTTCTGGTGTCATATCATTATTCTGGCAACAATCTGCAACAATATATCATATATGCCAAAACCCCACTTAACCAAGTAGGTGAAAAACCATCGGGCATTACTAATTAAATTGCCAAGGCGCCAGCTATTTCATAGTTCATAATGCACATGTCAACCATATTGTGTAGTAAGTAAACACATAGACTAACGTAGGACCACTATCTAGCTTCCTAAGCTCATACTCAGTTGGGGACACTTCACAAACTTTTGAAAATCACAAACATATTCTCGCGAGATATAACCAATTTGAGAACTTAACTCAATTTTCAAGACCCATACCCACACACCTCAAGTCTCACTTGCATGTGTTTATACAAAATCACACAACCTCATACATGATTGCCCAATCCCTTATATCAGATATTGCAGATCCCAACATTATGTGAAACAACCAAGGTATATTGCCCGTCTACCAACAATCTTCATTCTTAAATGATTTAATCTATTTGTGGCAAGTATATATGACATTGTATGCTATATTCTTCTATAGTTGAGATCAACAAAAAGAAAATTGAAGAAAAACACACATACTTGCAGCAAAAGTCGTTGAGTATGCAAGACGTGTTATCAGTGGCACAGGTTCTCTATCAACTCTCTTTTAGGAATAAACTCAACCTACATCAGATCAGTAGATTGGTAGAACTAGGACCAGATTTAAGTCATTAAGAAAAGAATGAGAGCATCTGATAACATGTATGGTGAGACTTCAGACTGAAACTGAATCACTTTAGACATTAAAAAAAAGTGAACTAACCTTTGATTAATTGCATCACTTTTCAGTTGAGCTAACAACCAATCTTTTCAAGGGTTGGAACGCTTACGTCAAATGGTAGTTTGCAGAGTCGTTAATAAAAGAGGTTGAAGCAGATGGATCAAACCCAAGCACCAATTTTTATCTATATATAATTGATACTCCAAAGCAACAAATAAAAAGACCAAAAAAATAAAAATTAGTGCATACCCAATTCGATTGACAAGATCAAATATACAGAAACCACAAATCAAATAAAATTGCACAGAGAGAGAGAGAGCGGAAGCATAATGACCTTGCCAAGTAAGACTTGGAGTTTCAAGTATGAGATGCTGATTTTCGACGTCCACCACCGCGCTAATACCATGAACAAACACCAATTCAAATAATTGGGAGGAACTACCAGTTAATCAATAAAAGAGAAAAATTTAGAGTAATGAGACGAATTGCTGCTGCAATTGACGACAATGATTGCTATTGATGGAAAGAGAGCCGTTTCACAGGCAAGTGAAGAGAAGACGAAAGGGAGGGAGTTGAAGAAGTGGTGACTGATTGAAGATCAGTTGAGAGACTTGAGGGAGTTTGAATGGTTCTAGATTTTCGCAGCAAGACGGGAAATTTGAAGCAGATTAATAAACGTAGTATTGCCAAGAATAATTGGTTGCCTTTTCTCATTGAAACACTGCAATATGTATACAAGGACAAGAGTCCTAAAGTATGGAAAGTACATCAATTAGGATCAATTAGAGAGATAATATAGATAACCATAAATAAGAATATATCCTAAAATCTCTAATATCCTAACACCCCCCCCCCACGTTGGAGCATGAGGGTTGGTAATGCCCAACTTGGCAAGAAGGAACTCGAATTGGCGCTTGCCAAGAGGTTTGGTAAAAATGTCCGCTAGTTGTGAGGTAGTAGGCACATAAGAGGGTAAAATCAAGCCTTTTTTAATTCCATCACGTACGAAGTGACAATCAACTTCAATGTGCTTCGTGCGTTCATGAAAAACTGGGTTCTTAGCAATATGTAATGCCGACTGACTATCACAAAAGAGCCGGATAGCCTTGGGATGACGAATACCAAGACTAAGTAACAAGCCTTTCAACCACTTAAGTTCACAAGTAACAGCGGCCATGGATCTATATTCTGCTTCAGCAGATGAGCCAGAAACAGTAGGTTGCTTCTTGGTTTTCCAGGAAATAGGAGAGTGACCTAGAAAAACAAGCCAACCAGTAAGTGACCGTCGAGTAACTAGACATGCAGCCCAGTCGGAATCACACCACCCTTGTAGAGTAAGATCACTATCGACACGAAGAAGAATACCCTGACCTGGAGTGCCTTTCAAATAGCGAACTACTCGAATAGCAGCATCCCAATGCTCAACACGAGGCTCCTGCATAAATTGGGAGAGAATATGAACCGAATAGGCTAGATCAGGCCTAGTGACGGCCAAGTAGATAAGACGCCCCACAAGGCGACGGTAGGCAGCAAGATTAGAATAGAGAGCACCAGCAGCTAATCCAAGCTTGTGATGTTGCTCAATAGGAAAATCAACAGGCTTAGCACCTAATAATCCAACCTCAGAAACAATGTCAAGAGTGTATTTCCGTTGACATAAGAATAAGCCGGAGGAGCTACAAGCAACCTCAATCCCAAGAAAGTATTTTAAAGAGCCAAGATCTTTCATATGAAAGCAATCACTGAGATAGGCTTTGAAAGCCGTCAAGGAAGCTGAATTATTCCCAGAGATGATTAAATCATCAACATAAACAAGGACATTCATTTGAATAATACCATGAGTGAAAGTGAACAAGGAATAGTCAGAGCACGATTGTGAGAAACCATAACCTCGTAAAGCAGTGACTAATTTGGCGAACCAACATCGAGGGGCCTGTTTAAGGCCATATAAAGACTTCCGGAGCCGACATACCAAATTTGGATCGGAAGAAGTAAAGCCAGGGGGAAGTTTCATGTATACCTCCTCATCAAGATCTCCATGTAAGAAGGCATTGTGAACATCCATTTGATGAAGCTCCCAATTCTTAGAAGCAGCAATAACCAAAAAAGCACGAACAGTGACCATCTTGGCAAACGGAGCAAAAGTCTCAGTGTAGTCAATACCTTCTCTTTGATGATTACCAAGAGCAACCAAGCGAGACTTAAGACACTCAACAAAGCCATTGGAGTGATACTTGACACGATAAACCCACTGGCAACCAAGAGCACGTTTGCCAGGAGGAAGAGGAACAAGAGACCAAGTATCATTAGCCTCTAAGGCTTGAATTTCATCAGACATAGAACTGCGCCAATCACTACTTCTCATTGCTTCTTTAAAAGATTTAGGTTCCGTGCCTGAAGTAATAGCTGCAAGAAATAACAGATATTGCATAGAAAATTTGTCACAATTAACATAGTGTGCTATAGGATAGGGAGTACCTGAAGCAGACTGTAGAGACGGAGTGGAGCAGGACGGACCTTGAACAACAACGGAATTGGTACATAATCACGTAACAAAACAGACGGTAGTTTGGTACACATGCCACGACCCAAGTCAGAAGAAGAAGATGAAGGAGTGGGCGGTGGAGTAGAAGTAGGAGCTGGAGTAGTAGTAGGCCCAACAGTTTTGGAAGGAGATGGGGGAAAAAATTTCGGTAGTAAGAGGGTCAGTAGGCCCAGAAGGAGGCCCAAAAAGTAAGGGGGCAGAGGAAGTGAGCGGGGGAGCCTCAGTGGAAGTGGATGCGGGCTGGGCGGTTGGATTAGGCCCAGTGGAATTATGCGCTGGAGTAAGCGCTGGTTGAGAAGAGGAGGTAATTTGAGTCGCTGGGACTGTTGGGAGAGAAATAACATTGGGCCCAGAAGAGCATTCAGGAGGAGGTGGATTGTGAGGCTCGGTGTCAGGATCCATAGGGATAGAAGAGTTAGGAGGAGTAGGAAGAGAGATGTTGGGCTCAGAATGAATATCAGATTCAATAATTGGAGCAAAATCATCATGAATATCATTGCAAATGGGAACAATAGCATGGGGAGTAATATTGGCTTTTTCCAGATGAATAAAGGGGAAAATATCCTTAAAAAACTTGACATCACGAGAAATAAAAAATTCCCGAGCATCTAAATCAAACAATTTCCAACCTTTCTTGCCAAAAGGAATCCCCATAAAAAGACATTTCCTACTCTTGCTGGCAAATTTATCATTTTTGGATTTTAAGTTATGGGCAAAACATAGACATCCAAAAGTACGAATTTCATCATAAGAGGGACAAGTGCTAGTCAGAATTTCATAAGGAGATTTGTTATCAAGTAAAGGAGTAGGAGTACGGTTTATTAAATGGGCTGCAGCAAGAACAGGCCTGAAATCTCAAACTCACCCAACATTCAAAATATGTTTGTGTTTGCGCTCAACCCGCCCATTTTGTTGTGGAGTATGGACACAAGAAGTATAAAATATAACTCCCATGGCAGAAAAATAATCATGTAAGCAATGGAATACCGTACCGTTATCACTTTGAACTATTTTGATAGTTTGAGAGTATTGACGATCAACCATAGCAACAAAGGACATAAACATACGAAATACTTCAGTTTTATCCATCATTAAATAAACCCATACAGCACGGGAAAAATCATCCACAATAGTCAAGAAATAACGAGCACCACAAGTAGATTGATGCTTATAAGGTCCCCATAAATCACAATGTATTTTCTCAAAGATCCTAGAAGCTCTATTCTCACTTAAAGAAAATTTAGCACGAGAGTGTTTAGCACGAAAACAAATTTCACATGCCTTATTCAAACTACCTTTTAAACCAAAAATAGGAGGGAGTAATTTTACAACTGTTTCGGAAGGATGGCCCATGCGTTGATGCCAAAGAGTGAGAGAAGAAGAGACAATATGAACCGTGACATGTTGAAGCTCATCCGTTCCGAAGTAGTAAAGTCCATCCCGTCTAACACCCGTTCCAATCCGCTTCTTCGACTGGTCCTGTATAACACAAGTATGTAAGTCAAAGTGAACAATACAATGCAAAGTATCGGTTAATTGAGAAATAGAAACCAAATTGCAGTTCAAGGACGGAACATAAAGAACATTAGATAGGACAATGTGAGAAGAAAGGCGAACCGAACCCTCTTGGGTTGCAACAATAGTAGTACCATTTGGAAAACCAACCGGGCAAGGAGAAGACAAGTTAACAATATCATAAAGCCAAGTGAGATTACCAGTAACATGGCGAGAAGCGCCAGTGTCAAGAATCCAAGATAAATTGTCAAACTTACCCGCTAACCTGTCATCGGAAACCTTTGTACTACCAAATAAACCTGCCAATACCTTCCACTGATCTGCTGTAAATAAAGATGATGAAGAGTTGGAAGGACCACTGCCGGCAGAAGGGGCTGCTGGAGCAGCAGCAGCATGCGCGCGGGCTGGACCACCACGGCCACGGCCACTACGGCCTCCACGTGAAGCAGTGGCAGCAGCGCGTTGTTGTAAACGCTCTTCATACCACTCTGGATATCCTTGAAGTTCAAAAATTGAGAAAGCTCGTGACCAGTTTTGTGACAATGAGTACAGGAAAGATGCGATTTATCTGGCTTATCAAGTCTACCACGACCACGACCAGCCGGTGCTTGAAGAGCAAAATCGACGGCAGTAGTAACTGACGGGACAGGAGGAGTGGTAGCGAGACGAACACGTTCGTCTTGTATGACTAGCTGATATGCTCTATCAAGGGAAGGTAAAGGATCTTGAGCCAAAATATTAGAACGTGTTTGAGAATAAAATTCCGAGTCAAGGCCCATGAGAAAGTCATGAAGTTTATTTGTTTCACGTCGTTCAACATATTTGGTTTGAGCGGAACAAGTACAATCAATTAAAGGTTCATGATGATGGAGTTCTTCCCACAACACAGAGAGTTGAGCAAAATAAGTTTGAACAGACATGGATTTGGTTTGCTCGAGGCGAGCAATGGAAGATTTTAATTGGTGAATTCGAGGGCCGTTAACAATGGCAAAACGAGTTTTGAGAGTGTCCCATAAACGTTGAACCTATTTAAATTTAGAGAGAAAACGTTTTACCTCGGGTTCGACGGTATTCATAAGCTAAGAGATAAGCATGGCGTTGATGGTGGTCCAGTCAGTAGACGTACATGGTGGTGCCGGTTTGGTGATAGTACCGTCGAGGAAGACGAATTTGCGTCGTGCCTCCAAAGCTGTTTGAATTGCATCGGCCCATTCAGCATAGTTCTCGCCATTCAAGCGAATAGGAGTGATGAAATCACCGGGTCTATCTTGCGGACCAAGAAAATAGGGTGAGTTAGAATCAATTTTTGGTGGTGGTGGTGGCTGTTCATCGCCAGCCATGGTGAAGAAGGAAGAAAAAAAAAATCAACCTAAGCAACTGATACCATAATAAACGTAGTATTGCCAAGAATAATTGGTTGCCTTTTCTCATTGAAACACTGCAATATGTATACAAGGACAAGAGTCCTAAAGTATGGAAAGTACATCAATTAGGATCAATTAGAGAGATAATATAGATAACCATAAATAAGAATATATCCTAAAATCTCTAATATCCTAATACAGATTTTCGCCTTTTTTTGGTACTAAAAAATTAGATAAAGGTCCTCTAAGAAAAGGAGAATTTGATGAAATACAATGTTTGCTTTGTTTTCTTCACGAGACTTGAAATTTCCTCAGGGATTTTTTATTGGGGTTTCAAGTTTGAATTATATTTTTACTTCAATTTTGTTTAATTTAATGAGAAATGAGCTAGGTTTCATAAACGAGATATGTTTTGCCTACCTGCATTTCGTAATTAGATTAGGTAATAATAAGTTATGATAACTTCTTTTAAGTTTAAATGAGCAAAAAGTAGAGTGAATATAATATACTCACTCGTTGAATATTATACTATTTTCTACAATATAAAAACTAAATACTCTAATGCTCGGTTCTTTTCTACACTTTCCTTATATGTTTGTCCCAAATTAGTTTGAACACTTCCATTCTTGGCATGGTCACACCATTATATTATTTCTTTTACACATCTTTGGCACACACTCTACCTTTTATCAATAAAAAGTTACCCAACTTTCTCTCCCCTCTAATAAAAAAATACCCCACCAACTCCTATCACATCTACTTTTTAAATAAAATAACTTTTGATAACTACACCACAACTTATCACCTTAAACTACGTGGCCCAACAAGTGTTCAGATTTTTCTGGGACGGAGTGAGTACTTATCTGAACTTATCTGAATTTATTTGAACTTACTGAACTATTCTGGACTTATTAGACCTTATCTGAACTTATCTCTATTTATTAGACCGTGTTTTAAAAAAAGTACTCAAACCTTATTTTTGTATATTTTTGCTAAACTGAACTTATTAGTCCTTATTAGATCTTATTTGAACTTATCTTAACTAAACCGAACTTATTCTTTCTTATAAGAACTGAAAATAAGGTGAACAAAGTAGAGACCAAGTCTATCTTTTTTATGGTTGTGGTTCTTCCATTCAACTATGTTCGTTGTTTGTGTATATTTCTATTTGCATAATACTAAATACAAAATAAAAAAGATTTTGGTGGGATCGTCTCAGTACTAACTAAGACGGATTTTTACCAAGTTTAATTTACATGTATTTGTTATAACTTATAAGTTTATGCTTGATGTGTGTGTGTGTGTGTGTGTATATATATATATATATATATATATATATATATATATATATTCTATTTCACAAAAGTTTATATATTTTATAAACTGAATAACAAATATGCATAAGAAGATATGAAATATGTACAAACTGATAACGATTATGTACCTATAAAGTAGTAATAGCTAAAATGTTTAAACTAATAACAAATATGCGTAATTTGATAACAATCATGCATAAAATGATAACAAAAGAATATATAAACTTAAGCCCCACTCGGGACTCCTTGAGGATAAGGTTTCCCTCACCATCCCCCTCTCTCCCAATGACTTTCACCTGCAATAAAATGTTGGTTGATTATACCTACAAGAGGAGTCAATTCTGTAGGGTCTTTCATCTACCTGCCTAAAAAAATATCGTAAACTAAGTTTTACAATTACCAAACTATTAAATTTTCAAAATATGAGTAAAAGATAACAACAGTAATTCAATAACTAACCTCCCAATTCACCTTAACTAAGCATTGAAACAAAAAAAGTAAAGTTCAACCTTTTTTCCCACAATTTGCTTTGTCAACCTTACTAATACCATGTTCTCTCCATCTTTTGAAACTAATATTATAATCATTATAAGTTATAACTATTAAAATCAGTTTGCAATCACTAAAAATATTTTTAAAAAAATTAAATTCAATCATTAAAAACTGACTAACAGGGGCTCCCCAAAGTTTAAATGTAACTAAAATAAGTTTTCGTGTCACGCTTATAATCAATTCAAAAGATCTATAGTATCAAGTTTATCAATAATCGTTTGGAATTCCATGTTCGAGATATATAGAATTCATTAGTTAAAATTACTCGATTTGTAAAAAGAGTCTCGTCCTCTCAACTCTGAACTATAATAATATCTTACATACGGTTACTATAGTTTATGTACGCAGGTCCCGTCATGTTCTCCTTGTATTCATTCATTTTGCGAAAAGTAAGTTAACGTGATTTTGGAATAAGTTGTACGTTTGGAGAAGTTTATAAGTTCATAATGGTGCATTAATTCTATTCACCAGATTTTCACTTAGTTGAAATTATCTGAACGTAACTGAACTTAAGGACAATTCTGCTATTCAGCTCAGACTTATTTGAACTTATCTCAATTTATCTTTACTTATCTGAACTCATCTACATTTCAATAGAACTTATCAGAAATTATTTGAAATTATTGAGACTTAGTTTCCCTATAAAAACTTAATATTGGAACTTAATAAAACTTTTATATATGAACTTATTTGAGCTAATATGAACTAATCATAAATTATTTTATCTAATCTAAGTTTAAATAAGTTGAACAAAACATAGCCTTGTTAGATATTATCATAACTTATTCATCTTGTATATGTACTTGGGTAACACTTATTTTTCCAGAACTTAAGTGAACTTAATGGAACTTATTCTTTTAAAATAAGTGGAGTCGAGGTGAGCTGAATAGTAGCGTGAGTTCAATTCTGACAACAAATTGAAACTATGATGTCATCTAGCAACCAACAGCAAAATTACTTGTTTCCAATGGCAACAAATTATAGCTCGTTGCCATAATTTGTTTCTGAATAGCAACCAATCGTAAATTTGAAGTTATCTAACAACAAATAGTAAAATCAATTGTTTCTAATGTAAACAAATCAAACATGGATTGCCATAGTTTGTTGCTTAAACTAACCCAACAATTTTATTTTATTTTTCAAATTTTTGGTAATACAAAACAACAACGAATCGTAAGACGACTTGTTTACAAAGGCAACAAATCAAAAATCGAATGCTACTTTCGCAACAGCTAGTAAGACTACTTATTGCCTGAAGCAACACATTAGAATTTAGTTGTTAGAATTTGTTGCTAAAACCGGTTGAAGAATATTCTAATTTATAATTTTAGAAATATAAAAAAACTGTTCTTATTTTAACAACAAATAATAAAATTACTTGTTTCTAATGGCAACCAATTAAATTTTTGTTGCCATAGTCTGTTTATGTATAGCAACCAATAGAAAATATGATGTCATCTAGCAACAAGTTGTAAATGACTTGTTTCCGGTATCAACAAAACAAGTATTCGTTGCAATAAAATGGCAACAAATTGAAAATTTGATGCCATTTAACAACAAATAATGAGAGAACTGGTCTCCAATAGAAACAAATTAAAACTTCGTTGCCATCATTTGATGAAAAAAGCACCATTTTTGTAACAGGCAACAAAAAAAAATTATTTGTTGTTATTATCAACATGTCAAAAATTTGTTGCCAAACTACGTTTCTAAAATGCCATCATTTTTGTAGACAGGTGGCAGCAGTGGGTCCCACCTGATAGTTGACCTAATCTCAGAAGGTTGGGGATCCTCTAAAAGGGCTGAAATGATCATTGCCTGAAAAGGCAACATAGCCATTGATCCCAAGGAGGCCCATCCAATTAATGTTTCTTGTTTGGGAATCCCCAACACTATAAATACCAACAGTCTCATCAATGAACATGTATTCAATTTTCACCTAACAAAATAGAGCATCTCTTTCTAGACTTCCTCTCTACCTCAATCACATCTGACTTGAGCGTCGGAGGGGAGATCCCGGAAACACCCCCGGGGTAGTATAACCTCGTTTTGCAGGATTCAGATATACGGATGTTGGAGCTCAGGCGAACGCTCTTGGGGCCCACATCGCATTTCACAACATATTATAATCCTTAATTTCTTAGCAGAAATACCAGGGATTGATTATGATGAGATGTAATCCCCCGTATTTTTATGAATTTTATAAACATATTTTAATATATAGTTATTTATATTTTAATATATATTAGCATTTTAATGATTTCATATTTCAAATGTTGACCATTTTGAAAGTCAAAGGAATTATTTTAAGGATTTAAGGAAGTTCAAATGTTTTGTTAACATGTTTTAAAAAAATGTTTGAAATACTAATTGGATTTTGGAAAAGAAGTTAAAGGGGCTTGAGGAACCCAAATACTAATCCTAGTGATGTTAGGAGTTCAATCATCAATCCTATTCATCACCAAACTCTATTTGAAGCCCAATGACTTTTCCTAAGCCCACAAAGGGAAAACTATAAATACCCATAAACCCCAAATATTTTACCCACATATTATTTTCTCTTTCCTCCTTCCTCCCACAAGAATTACGTGCCTCTCTCTTTCCTTGCGTATTCCTTCTTTTTGCTCGGTTTTTGCACCTTCAGTTTTCTCTTTTCCGGCCAGCCACCGCCGAACACCAGCCACCTGCCGGCGACCACCGCCGCCCTTCCGCCGCCGCTGCCCTTCCTTAGTCGGCGCTTCCTTTCCTCTTCCTTCTTGTTTTGGTTTAATTCTTTCTTTCTCCTCAAGTTTTGATTAAAGATTATGTTTTTATGTTTTATTTTAGTACTAATCATGATTAATAACTTTAAATTACTGTTTTAATAATTAATCTATGATTATATAAGTTATGTGTTGAAAGCATAAAATTTCAGATTTGATTATTATATTTAGATTGAGTTTTAATATATCAAAGCATGGATTTTTAGGGTTTAAGAGTTTGAATTATTATAGTAGCATGTCATAAACTATGAGATTGGTTTAAATTATGAATTTAAGCATGTTTTAGTGTGATTAAAGAGGGTTTTGATAGATTATATGCTGCTGGAATTTTTAAAAGGATGTTATTAAGGGAGTTTGTTGGATTTTAATGTCTAGTATAGTAATACTATGCTAGGAAGTATTAGTATTTGAAGTTTTAATGTTAAAAGCAACTTTTAAATATTTTTAAAGAGGATTTAAAGTACTTCAAAGTTGCTGGAATTTAATTAGAGTATTGACTTTAAGTTATATTGGTTGTTTTAGGTTGAGAATTTTCAGTAGGCGACTTTTAAAATGATTAACGGTGGCCTATCAGTTTGTTTATACAAGGTACGTACATACCTATGTGTTATGTGAGTAGTATCATGATTTTAGGAAGGAAAAGTGGTAGTATCATGTAATAGGAACTTTGTAAGTTCATATATGATTTCTATTATGATTGGATTTTACATGTTTTATGCCTATGTGCAAACATGTTGATTATAAGATTTGATTATGAGTTGAATATCATGTTTGTATGGAATATTGATGCAAGCATGTTAATTGGATTGGGAACTTTATTTATTAATTCACATGGGGGAATTAATATATTTATGAATTGGATCATGTTTAAATCACGTGTTCCCTTATATTATTATTTTCACTACTCTATGAGGATTGTGGGTCTTATTTGGTAAGTTGATAATTTATGCCTTTGAAAGGTAAGTTGATTGTTGACTAGGTTCAACAAATAAGTAGAATTGGAATAAAAAGGGATTGATCTTGGATTGTAAGTTTATGATCACTTGTTTTAATCCTAAGATAAAAGAAGTTCAGTTGTGAATGTCTGATTTGAGATTTCTGTATTACTTGTGTGTCATAATAAGTAATAAATTGTAAATCACGTAAAGTGTAACTTGGATAGTAATAAACTTTAGACTGGTGCACGTCTGAAGTTGGACAATCAGGAGTTGGGGTACATGGTTAGCGTGCCATGGTTTTTTCTGGGAATTGGATTGATCACCGTTCCTCTTTTTATTCAAAGGTTCCTCGATATCGCAGATCATTACGGAATACGGAATCACGCCCGTATTTCATCTTCCTATGGAAGGCTGGTTTTTAGTTAGACAACTCGGTCCAATAACTATTCCATTTAAAGTAATAAAAAGATGATTAAAGTTTAATTCAGTAGAAGTTATCTGCGGAATGTTATATTGTTATATTATTATTTACTCCTATTTATTATTTCTTAGTAACATGTTAGGATTGTTTATGTATTGTTATGTAGTACTCAGCTTTGTTGATTACGTGCTTTGTTTGTATGTACAAGTGTGCAGATGTTGCATCATTGGGAATCTGGGATGTGGAGAGCTTGTATAACAAGTTGTTTTATCTATTGCTTTAGTAGGAACGTATTATGTTAAGTTTGGTTTTGAAAGTAGACAGTTATAGTGTGTTGGTTTTAAGTACTTTGATGTTTATTATATTTGAAGTATGAAGTTTAGTTATATTTATATTTTCCGCTGCAAAATTCTGAATAAGCCGATGCGTTTTCACACGGACGATAATACTTTGATAATTCTCTATGTTTTCTTATAAAAAGGTATTTTAGAAAAGAGAGAATTATCGGGGTGTTACAAAGTGGTATCTGGGAGCTTTAGGTTATTTTCAAAATTTTTAGGCGCCTAACTAACTTACTAGTTATTTGAATAAACTCTTAGAATTGCTCCTACTTATTCGTCTTGAGAAATTGTTTTTAGAGGAGTCCGAAATTCTTTTATATATATGGTTCGAAATATTTTGTCCGAAATTTTATTTTTTTTATTGTCCGAAATTTTTTTTTTTTAGTCGCAAATTTTTCGACACTTATTATTATTTTATTTGAAAGTATAAGGAGTGTCTGCATTATTTTATTACGTTTAAAGTTTTAGTTGTTGTATTGTGAGATTGGGTAGTATAGGAAGGGCATATAGGATAGAAATATTATATGCCTGCATTAAATAGTTAGTTCAGCATGTTATTATTTTTCTTCCCTGCTAACTGTTTATATCTTTCTTCCCTACTGATTGTTACATTTTTGTGCCTATGATGTTAATGGCAACTTTTTATTGTTATTGTTGGGAATTGCGTACAGGGAGAGTGCTAAATATGTTATTGATTATGTATTTGTTGTAGATCCTTAATCATGTTTGCCAGAATAGGAAGTTACCAAAATCCCATTGTAATAAGTGACGACGAAGGTGACGATAATAATGTACCTGTCATTGATAATAACTATACCGGTTTCGAGTGGGTTATGCGTAAAATATTAAGGTCAGGGGCGGCCAGTGATGATGAGGTCATTGTGGAGTTCGACCGTGCTAAGGGTCAGACTAGATCGGACATTTACCGTGCATCCTTCAGGTTTGAAACTGAGTCAGAGTCAGAGGATGAAGAGCCGCAACCTACAAGGAGATCGAAAAGACAAAGGAGATATGTCGGATATTATGATGAGGACATAGATGAGTTTGAAGATGAGATTTTCGTACCTGAACTATACAAGGAATCTAGGACAATGTTGATAATGTGGTACCTTAGGTTACTATTTATATATTTACGAATAGAGAAAACAATATAGTTTAATAATAAAATAATGTTGGATAGTTGGCCAACAGTGATTAGAGTGTTTTATAGTACCATTATTTTAGGAATATATAAAGTTATAGTAGCAATTATTTAATAATACCCTTTTGGGAGGAATAAAAGTTATTTATTTATATAAGTGAGCAAGAATTTATTTTGGCACGTGTTGGGAATCTTTTTATTATTTAATTTTTTTTATTATGTGATTAAATTTTTGTTTGTTTTACGTATGTGATCTGATGTGAATATTTTCTTCATGGATGATTATGTGGTTACTAGAGAACATTTTATGTTGTACTTGGAACTGTTTGAGAAATTGTTTGTTGAGGCGATCTTTGTTGATTAAATCAAATATTGCCTTCTTAGATTAACACATAAGCTATATTGAAACCTAAAGTAGAGTCATATTACTTTCAGGTCACGAAGTAGGATGGCTAACAACAACGACTTAGGTGATGCCTTTTGGTGGAAAAATTGACTCAGGAGAGAGCTGAGCGTCCTGAGAGTGCTGGGGAAATGTTTGAAAGGCTAGCTAAGGTTAAGCCACCATACTATAAGGGACAAGCTGACCCTACCTTTCTAGAAAACTGGATTAGAGAATTTGAGAAACTTTTTGGGGCTATGAACTGTCCTGAGAATTTGAGAGTGGGTCAGGCTGTGCTGTACCTTAAGGATGAGACTGATTTATGGTGGCGGGAGAATGGAGCTAGACTGAGTGCTGTGGAAGGATTCGATTGGGATGCTTTTGTGATTGCCTTGAGAGGGAAGTTTTACCTTGCGTTTATGAGGAAGCAGAAGTCCCAGGAATTCATTAACCTTAGGATGGGTAGTATGACCATCTCTGAGTACTACAGTAAATTCATAGCACTGTCGAGGTTTGCACCTGAGGTTGTAGCTACTGAGGAGTTGAAGGCTCAAATGTTTGAGCAAGGGTTGACTGATGAGATACAACTGGGGTTAGGAGGTGAGACCTTTACATCCCTAGATATTGTGTGTGGGAGAGCCGCCCACATTTATGGACTCTAGTCGAGGAGGGATAAAAAGAATACTGTGGTAGGTGAGAAAAGAAAGGACTATAATGCTGAAAGAGTGTATCACTGCAAGAAGTGTAGCAACAACCACCCTGGTAGAGACTATAAGGGAGACCTAGTGACTTGTAACTACTGCCAGAAGATGGGCCATAGGGAGTATGAGTGCTTTGCTAAGCAAAAGAAAGAGCAAAATGGCAATGGGGGTAGTAACCAAGTGATGTATGGATTTAGCCAGCCAGAAAATCAGGGTTTGAAGCCTGCAGGGGCACATAACAATCAAGGGAGCTATAACAAGCCTGCTAGTGAGAACAACCAGAATAAGGCTCCGGGCAAACTGTTCGTGATGAGTCGCAATGAAGCTGAACGATCTGCCGACGTAGTGTCTGGTACTTTTTTTATTAACTCCGTGCTAGTTAAAGCATTATTTGATTCGGGGGCGACTTATTCTTTTGTTTCGTCGTCTGTTATTAAAAGTCTGGAGTTAGTAGATTTTGAGGTGATTGATTTGCCTGCTAGTATACCTACTGGTGAGACCATAAGGTGTACCAAGTTGTTTAGAAACTTGCCTCTGAAGATAGGAGACTGTGTTTTTCCTTCTGACTTGATAGAGTTTAATCTGGGAGACCTAGATGTACTTCTGGGGATGGATTGGCTAAGTTTATACAAGGCCAAGATAGATTGTGAAATTCAGAAAGTAGTTTTAAGGAATCCTTTGGGTAAGCTGACTTCGTATAGACGTTTTGGGAAATCCAAGAACTTTGGGGTTATCTCCGCAATGCAAGTAAGGAAGTTGATGAAGAAGGGGTGTGAGTTATATTTCTGTAGTGTGCAAGATGTGAGTAAAGAGGCTGGGGTAAATATTGAAGATGTTCCGATTGTGAATGAGTTTATGGATGTATTTCCGAGTAAGATTTCGGGTATGCTGCCTGTTAGAGCTGTTGAGTTCACCATAGATTTAGTTCCTGGAACTGCTCCTATATCTAAAGCACCCTATAGAATGGCACCTCCGGAGATGAGTGAGTTGAAGACGCAGTTGCAAGAATTGTTCGGTAAGGGTTATATTAGACCTAGTGCATCACCTTGGGGAGCTCCTGTGTTGTTTGTTAAGAAGAAAGATGGGAGTATGAGGCTGTGTATCGATTATAGAGAATTGAATAACGTAACCATCAAGAACAAGTATCCTTTGCCTAGGATAGATGACCTATTCGATCAATTGAATGGAGCGAGCGTGTTCTCAAAGATTGATTTACGTTCGGGGTATCACCAGTTGAAAGTAGCTGACAAGGATATATCTAAGACTGCATTTAGGACTCGTTACGGTCATTATGAGTTCACTGTAATGCATTTTGGGTTAACCAATGCACCTGCCATATTTATGGACTTAATGAATAGAATTGTCCATGAGTTCTTAGATAAGTTCGTGGTTGTATTCATTGATGATATTCTGATCTATTCGAGGAATGAAAAAGAGCATGATGAACACTTGAGGATCATATTGGAGACGCTTAGGAAGAATCAGTTGTATGCCAAGTTCTCTAAGTGTGAGTTTCGTTTGTAGAAGGTAGCATTTTTGGGTCACTATGTGTCTAAGGATAGAGTCTCTGTAGATCCTCCTAAGATTCAAGCTGTGAGTGCATGGCCAACTTTGAAGAATGTGTCTGATATTCGAAGTTTCCTAGGTCTAGCTGGCTATTATAAAATATTTGTGAGAGATTTCTCGAAGATAGCGAGACCTATGACCAACTTGATGAAAAAGGAGTCAAAATTTGAGTGGAGTGAGAAGTGTGAGGAAGCTTTTCAAATTTTAAAAGAACGTTTGACCTCCGCGCCTGTTTTGACCCTGCTTGATGGGAATGAGGGATTTGAGCTGTATAGTGATGCTTCGAAGAATGGTTTGGGATGTGTGTTACAACAAAATGGGAAGGTGATTGTGTATGCGTCGCGTCAGTTGAAACCTTATGAGGCTAATTACCCCACCCATGATCTAGAGTTAGCTGATATTGTGTTCGATTTGAAGATTTGGAGACACTACCTGTATGGGGTAACCTGTAAGATCTTTACCGACCATAAGAGTTTGAAGTACATCTTTACCCAGGAAGACCTCAATATGAGGCAGAGGAGATGGCTAGAGTTGATAAAGGATTATGATTTAGACATCCAATATCATGAGGGGAAGGCAAATGTAGTCGCTGATGCGTTGAGTAGAAAGACGAGCCATAACATGAACGCATTGATAGTTCCTGAGGAGTTGTGTCGAGATATGCAAAGACTTAGCCTAGAAATCCTAAATCCTGGGGAGATCGAGGCAAGATTGAGTGCTTTGTCATTGGGATTGTCAATTTTCGACGAAATCAAAGAGGGTCAAGTTGGGGATGAGCACTTAGAGAAGATTAAGGAGAAGATGGGCCAAGGTAAGGAAGGTGATTTTAAGATCCATGATGATGGTAGTCTGAGGTTCAAGGGGAGGTGGTGTGTACCACAAAAATGTGATGAGCTTAAGAGATGTCTTATGGATGAGGGTCATAATACACCGTACTCTGTGCACCCTGGGGGTGACAAGCTGTATAAGGACCTTGAGCAGATCTATTGGTGGCCAAACATGAAGCTTGAGGTTGCCGAGTTCGTGTCCAAGTGTCTAACCTGTCAGAAAGTCAAAATAGATCATAAGCGACCCATGGGAAAAGTTCAATCCTTAGAGGTTCCGGGATGGAAGTGGGATTCCATAGAAGTGGATTTTGTAACTGCTTTGCCTAGAACAAGGAATGGCAATGATACTATTTGGGTTATTGTGGACCGTCTGACGAAGTCGGCCGTGTTCATACCAATCAAAGAGACATGGAAGAAGAAGCAACTTGCGAAGACGTATGTTAAGCATGTAGTGAGATTGCATGGGGTTCCAACTGATATTATTTCAGACCGTGATTCGAGATTCCTCTCAAAATTTTGGCAAAAGGTCCAGTTAAATCTTGGGACAACGTTAAAAATGAGTACTGCCTTTCACCCTGCGACTGATGGTCAGACTGAGAGGACTAACCAGACTATGGAAGATATGTTGAGAGTCTGTGCTATTGATTTTCAGGGTAGTTGGGAAGACTAATTAGATTTGATTGAGTTTTCATACAACAATTGTAACACCCCGTAATTTTCACCCTTTATTTTTGGTGTTTGTTTACATTAAAATGATATTTTTTCGTAAAAATAAATAATTTATTATTTAGATTATTTTGGAACGTGTTGTGAAAATGTATATATATATTTATATGTTGTGATATATGTATATATATTTATTTTAAGTTTTTAGTTATTTATTTTAAAGGTTATATTAGTTTCGTTATTTATTTAGGCGTTTAGGATGCAGTTTTGCCGCGTAGCATTTTTGTAACGTTGTTGGACCGACTTGGGTGATGAAATGTTGCATCACGTGTGGCGTATCATGCTGGCCGAAAATCAGCAATTATGGAGTGGAAAAAGAAGAGTTTTGGTGCTTATTAAGCTAACCTTTGAATATCTTGTAACCGCTCATTTAATCCCTCATTAATTTTCTCCTAAACCCTTCATTTTTCCTTGCCATAAAATTCTGATTTTTATTAAAAGAAGTTCAGCATCATTCTCATTTAATCCTCACCGTTTTCAAGAAAAGAAAGAGAGAAAAGGAAGAGGAAAAGAATAGAAAGGTTCGACCCGGTTTTTTCCTGTCACACCTTCACGAAAAAAACCGTAGCCGGAGATCTAACCGTTGGATCGTCTTCAAATTTGGACAGAACGTTTAAAACATCTTGTTCTTAACTTTGACCAGAGCGATTTAGAATCCGAGCTTTTGCTCACCAGGAATCATGGTTGGAACAGAGCAGTGCGAAATGAGATTTTTCAATGTTCAAGAAGAAACACCTAGTGACTTGATGCTACAAATTATCGTTCGTTGTGCTTCGGGGTTAAAAGAGGAATTGGATTGTATGCGTAACTCTTAACTATCTCTTTAGACTCAACTCTCCTCCCGACGTTAATTGTTGTCGTCCGAGAGGTCAGGGAGTTTTGCGTGTTCTACCCTGCATCGGGAGTTTGGCCATTCTTAGACACAGGCAGTGGGGAACGTAAGCCCATAGACTGACCTTGAGATTGCGATCTGACAAACCTTAGGAAGTGAATTGCGATTCACTAGCGTTCAGTTTCTGACTCAATAACTTGTTTTACCTATATTTTATTTTTATAAAAGTACTCTTGAGATGATTTATTTATTTTTATCCAACTCACTTGCTATTTATTATTCATTTGCGTTATTTGTGAGTTATATGGAAGTGGATGCATATTGTAGTTGACTTGACTTTATGCTTTCCAATCATGCTTTGATTTCTTTTGTTCTGGGAAAACTGCTAGTTACTCCCCACTGATTGTGGATATTTGTTGTATATTTTGCAGGTTATGTTGATGGGAATCTTCTTTGGTTTTGTGCTCGGGTTGAGTTGTGAGCATCAAAAAAACTAGATGTTTTAGGCCTAGACTTTTAATTAGTTTGAGAGTCGATTTTCTCTTTTAGATATTAATCTAATTAATTAATTTATTTATTTTATTTATACTATTTAATTATATTGGTTTTATCACCTAATTATTTAAACGCATTTCTTGTAGTAGTGTCATTCCCAGAAGACGATGTTTCCGCCATCGTCCTTTTAATACTATGATTATTTCTTTCTTTTCCGCTTTGAAATTCTGGGGTATTACAGTTGGTATCAGAGCAAAACGCTCCTTAACTCTGAAAAAGAGTTGCTAATGATTCTTTAGAATTATTAGTTAGCCATAGGATATAAAATTTGTTTAGAGTTAAGTTTAGTTGTTTCACTATAATAAGAGTGTGATGGGTAGAGTAAGTAAAGGGAAGCCTTATGGAAATGTGGTGTGCTCTCATGCTTATGGAGCATATGTTATATGTATAGCTATTTGTATTATTGGTGGAATTAGTCTACCAAGTTTGCTAATCTTATTTGCAGGACCTCTTACATGTAATTTATTTTCTCTTTTATCAGAGTGCGCAGCGAAAGCGAAGTAATTTATAGCCTTCTCGGTTTAGTTGTGTTTAATTTGTTTTGTGTTTTGCAATTTAGAAATAAGCTTAAATTTTATTTTAATATAGTCATGTGTGTTGCATTGCATTTATTTTATTTGATGGTTGCTTGATAGTATATGTTATTATGTACGACGGTATATATTTTCGGTTCTTTTTCAATTAAGTGTTGTATTTATGTGAGTACTACGTATCTGTTTTATTATTTACAAAACTTTCTACTTTGAGTTTATATTCCAAATTATATTTTAGATTTTGGAACTTAAAATATTTCATAACCATATTAGAGTTACTTTCTGACTTTCAAATTTTGTTATTTTTAATATTTTGACATACTCTTTTGAAAAATGTTTAATTTCAATTGTTTTATAATGGTTTGGAAAAAAAAGGGCGTTTTGAAATTGCCTTTCAAGATATTTTTCAAATTTCTCTTACCGTCTTTGACCATCTATATTTATAAATATTTTTCTTTTAATATTTTTATTTTTTATGTTAATCCTTGTTTAGCTTTTAATTATGGTAATAAGTTTTGTAGTCTTTGAAAATGAAAGTACTTTAATGAGTTGTCTTGGTGTTAGATTGAAATGTAGACGCAAACTATTTTGTTTTAAGGGTTAGCATTCAACAACTTTTACTTTACTTACTAATTTACTTTTCTTATTAGCATTATTTTTCAAACTCAAATGCGTGAAAGGATCTCGTTTACTATTTGTTGTTTCTTGTTTAAATATTTAGTGCTTTCTCATTTCATAGAAAAATTTTGGTTGTTTTCAATACTCCTTATTTAATTCTCTGATTTTGACTGATCTGTTTTATATTCTTTGAAAATGAAATTTATATACTCAGTCTAAATTTTAAACTTGTTTGAGTTGATATTAAGTCATAATGGGTGATTCCTTTGACTTGTATGTCAATTTAATAAGTCTAAATTTTAAACTTGTTTGAGTTGATATTGAGTCATAATGGGTGATTCCTTTGACTTGTATGTCAATTTGATAAGTTGACGCATTTTATCTGTTTTGATTTAATTTCCTTTTTGAGTTGACATTAAGTTTATATTGGGTGATTCCACTAAACTCTAATGTCGATTTGATAAGAAGGCTTTCAAATATTGTTTTGTTGATACTAGATTGCAATGGGTGGTTCCATGCACATTTGTGTCGACTTAGCAAATTTTATAATTGTTGTTAATAATTTATTACTTTATCGCCTATTTATTATTAATGTTTCGTCGTTGAGAAATTTGTTTAAAAGTTTTCAATTTCTTTTTCGAACTTTAATTTTCATATATATGTTTAGGAGGCGTACGCTCTTATAACATATGTCATGACTTGTGTTCGTAAGTGCTATTTTAATAAAGCAGCTAGCTACTCTTTATTAAAGTGTTCTTATCTCTTTAAGTGGAGTATAAGCACGTGTGGTTAACTCTATTTAAATTGATTTGGCTATCTATTTACGAACTTTTTCTTCTTCGTTTCTTTTCTCAAAATATTTATGTATGATCGGATTTATTCTTTTATAATTTTACGTAAATATTTATTCCTGCTTCTTTTACAAAATTACCTATAGTTTATTGTGCAAAGGTTTTTACCTTAAACTTTCTAATACTTGTCTTTGGTTCTTTCACATTTTATAAAATAATGGTTGTTACCGTACTTCTTTACTGTACAACTCTTTTGGTCTTCCAAAATAAAATATATATTATTTGAGTTATCAAATTTTATACCTGCAAAGTTGTTTAGTTAACAAAAATCCATCGATTTCTGTTTTCTTAATGTTCTTTATCTAGAGTATTCTCTTTTGTCTCTTGGTTGTTTTAAAGTTTCGAGGACGAAACTCTTTTAAGGGGGAGTGATTGTAACACCCCGTAATTTTCACCCTTTATTTTTGGTGTTTGTTTACATTAAAATGATATTTTTTCGTAAAAATAAATAATTTATTATTTAGATTATTTTGGAACGTGTTGTGAAAATGTGTATATATATTTATATGTTGTGATATATGTATATATATTTATTTTAAGTTTTTAGTTATTTATTTTAAAGGTTATATTAGTTTCGTTATTTATTTAGCCGTTTAGGATGTAGTTTTGCCGCGTAGCGTTTTTGTAACGTTGTTGGACTGACTTGGGTGATGAAATGTTGCATCACGTGTGGCCTATCATGCTGGCCGAAAATCAGCAATTATGAAGTGGAAAAAGAAGAGTTTTGGTGCTTATTAAGCTAACCTTTGAATATCTTGTAACCGCTCATTTAATCCCTGATTAATTTTCTCCTAAACCCTTCATTTTCCGTGCCATAAAATTCTGATTTTTATTAAAAGAAGTTCAGCATCATTCTCATTTAATCCTCACCGTTTTCAAGAAAAGAAAGAGAGAAAAGGAAGAGGAAAAGAATAGAAAGGTTCAACCCGGTTTTTTCCTGTCACACCTTCACGAAAAAAACCGTAGCCGGAGATCTAACCGTTGGATCGTCTTCAAATTTGGACAGGACGTGTACAACATCTTGTTCTTAACTTTGACGAGATCGATTTAGAATCCGAGCTTTTGCTCACCGGAATCATGGTTGGAACAGAGCAGTGCGAAATGAGATTTTTCAATGTTCAAGAAGAAACGCCTAGTGACTTGATGCTACAAATTATCGTTCGTTGTGCTTTGGGGTTAAAAGAGGAATTGGATTGTATGCGTAACTCTTAACTATCTCTTTAGACTCAGCTCTCCTCCCGACGTTCCAGGTAACTAATAGTTATCTTAGAACGATAGAGATTAGAGTATTTTTCGGTATTAGATTATTACGCTAGGAATTATTTAAAATACTTTTTGAATGAAATTAATGACGAAATTTGACATGAATATACTTGATGCATGCTGTGTGATTACTATAAAGAGAAAAATAATTTCGTATGATTTTTGGTATTTATTTGATTTAATTGGTGTTTTGTGCATTTTTGGCTAAATTGCATAATAATTATTAAACGGATGTTAAAATTGCTGAAATTATTTTTCTTAGATCATGTTACATGCGTAGTATGTATTCCATGCTTTAGAATAATTTTTTCCCACTGTGTGTTTGTTTATTTAATTGATATACCTGTTTTTTTTGCAATTTCGTTTCTGTCAGTATATAAATCATGAAAATTATTTCTGGAGGCCGAAAAATTCATTTCTTTGTATAATATGTATTTTCGTGAGTTTATGCATGTTGTGTAAATTTTTGGTAATTTTTGGGTGTTTATTTATATTTTTAGTTATTATATTGGCTTTATTGAGTAATCTGTATATTAACTTTTAAAATTACTTTTGGAGTCTGAAAATTATAAATAAAATTTGTACCATGTCAGTAGAGCCATTAGGGTCATATGATAATTTTTGTGTGATTTTACTGCTCGAACTTATTAGTTTAATAATTGTTATTGGGTTTTTGTTGTGAAATTGAGGATACTCTTTTAAATTATTTGAGAGCTTGTTAATCAGAAATAATTTGTGATCTTTTTTGTTCTTGGATGCTGGTGTTTAGTAGGTTGCTATAAGTATTATTGGTATCATTATGTTTATGTTTGATTTATGTAAAAATGATTAATTGTGTACTATTCATTTATTTAATAAGCCTTGGAGTTAATTGGTGATGCATTTTTTATTGATGTTGTTAGTGCTGTAAAAACTATTTCACTATCATTGTTGATGCTTAGTGATGTTTAAAGTATTGTGGTTGGAGATATTTGTTGTAAATTTGTAAGTTACTACTTTGAAGATTTTTGAAAAATTACTTTTGATGAATTATGGGTATAAGGCCGGGTGACATCCCTTTTGACGAATATTTTTGAGATGAATGATACTTTGATGATATTTATGATTTTATTTTGAGATAAGAACATCCGGTGGGATAGATGCCCCGGTGAAGAACATGCCAACCACCTGGTTTGCGAACTAGGGGTACACCTGGGTTAATTGTTGTAGTCCGAGAGGTCATGGAGTTCTGCGTGTTCTACCCTGCATCGAGAGTTTGGCCTCTTAGACACAGGCAGTGGGGAACGTAAGCCCATAGACTGACCTGGAGATTGCGATCTGACAAACCTTAGGAAGTGAATTGCGATTCACTAGCGTTCGGTTTCTGACTCAATAACTTGTTTTACCTATATTTTATTTTTATAAAAGTACTCTTGAGATGATTTATTTACTTTTATCCAACTCACTTGCTATTTATTATTCATTTGCGTTATTTGTGAGTTATATGGAAGTGGATGCATATTGTAGTTGACTTGACTTTATGCTTTCCTTTCTTATTAATCTATGTCTGAATCATGCTTTGATTTCTTTTGTTCTGGGAGAACTGCTAGTTACTCCCCACTGATTGTGGATGTTTTTTGTATATTTTGCAGGTTATGTTGATGGGAATCTTCTTTGGTTTTGGGCTCGGGTTGAGTTGTGAGCATCAAAAAAACTAGATGTTTTAGGCCTAGACTTTTTAATTAGTTTGAGAGTCAGTTTTCTCTTTTAGATATTAATCTAATTAATTTATTTATTTTATTTATACTATTTATTTATATTGGTTTTATCACTTAGTTATTTAAACGCATTTCTTGTAGTAGTGACATTCCCAGAAGACGATGTTTCCGCCATCGTCCTATTAATACTATGATTATTTCTTTCTTTTCCGCTTTGAAATTCTAGGGTGTTACAAAAATAGTTATCATGCGAGTATTAAGATGGCACCTTTTGAGGCATTATATGGAAGAAAGTGTAGGAGTACCCATTTGCTGGAACGATTTTAGTGAGAACATAGTATTGGGGACAGAGTTCATTGAGGAGACTATCAAAAATGTGAAGTTGATTCAGGCTAGAATCAAGCTGCTCAAGATAGGCAAAAGAGTTATGCCGATTTGAAGCGAAGGGAAGATGAGTTCGAAGTGGGTGATAAAGTGTTTTTGAAAGTATCACCAACTAAGGGTGTGAAGAGATTTGGGAAAAAGGGCAAATTGAGTGCCAAATATGTAGGTCCATATGAGATTCTACAAATAATTGGGAAATTAAGTAGCTTATAGGTTGGCCTTGCCAATGGAGTTCGAGAAGATGCATGATGTATTTCATATTTCCCAACTCAAGCGTTATATCCTTGATGAACGTCACGTCTTGGAGCCTGAGAGGATCCATATTGATAGTAGCCTCACGTATGAGGAAAGGCCTGTGAAAATTCTTGATAAGAAGGTGCGTAGTACATGCAATAAGGATGTCAGTATCGTGAAAGTGCTTTGGTCGAACCATGAGTACGAAGAAGCAACGTGGGAAGTTGAAGCTGAAATGAAGAACAAGTATCCCGATTTATTCCTTGAGGTGAGTTACGAGGGCGTAACTCGTTTTCTTTAAGGGGGGTAGAATGCGATAGAATTTCGCGCTTTTTACCTATTTTGATAAGTATTTTTATGCATTTTTATGCTTATTTTGGCGATTTGCACATGTTGGTGCAAAATAAATAGATTATCCGCTTAAGAAAAGTGTTCATTAGTAACACAAGTGATTTTAAGTTGGCAAAAGAGTGCACATGAGTGGCACAAGTATTTCTCCAATAGGAGTTGAGTCGAAAAACTTTTGAAAAGGTGTTAGTTGTCGTGTCAAGTTTCGGGACGAAACTTCTTTTAAGAGGGGTAGACTGTAATCCCACGTATTTTTATGAATTTTATAAACATATGTTAATATATAGTTATTTATATTTTAATATATATTAGCATTTTAATGATTTCATATTTCAAATGTTGGCCATTTTGAAAGTCAAAGGAATTATTTTAAGGATTTAAGGAAGTTAAAATATTTTGTTAACATGTTTTGAAAAAATGTTTGAAATACTAATTGGATTTTGGAAAAGAAATTAAAGGGGCTTGAGGAACCCAAATACTAATCCTAGTGATGTTAGGAGTTCAATCATCAATCCTATTCATCACCAAACTCTATTTAAAGCCCAATGACTTTTCCTAAGCCCACAAAGGGAAAGCTATAAATACCCATAAGCCCCATATATTTTACCCACATATTATTTTCTCTTTCCTCCTTCCTCCCACAAGAATTACGTGCCTCTCTCTTTCCTTGCATTTTCCTTCTTTTTGCTCGGTTTTTGCACCTTCGGTTTTCTATTTTCCGGCCAGCCACCGCCGAACACCAGCCAGCTGCCGGTGACCACCACCGCCGCTGCCCTTCCTTGGTCAGCGCTTCCTTTTCTTCCTCCTCAAGTTTTGATTAAAGATTATGTTTTTATGTTTTATTTTAGTACTAATCATGACTTTAAATTACTGTTTTAATAATTAATCTATGATTATATAAGTTATGTGTTGAAAGCATAAAATTTCAGATTTGATTATTATATTTAGATTAAGTTTTAATATATCAAAGCATGGATTTTTAGGGTTTAAGTGTAACACCCCCAAAAACCATACACGTCTAAACTACGTTGCATCGACTTTGGGAGTGTTACCGCCGCGGTGAAACGCAAGGCATAATAAAATCAAAACGTTAACAACTCCTTATTAAGAAAACTACATTGCAGTGGAAATAAAATGTTTACTTTAAACTACAACTCGGGAATCACCAAGGACCCCTTTTATTCAAACCATTAACTATGAATACTAATTATTCTATAAGTTCAACAAAAACACTTAAGAGTTTATAAACCAGAAAATATTCCCCGTATGCCAAACTCATGCAGCATCACCAGCATACTTAATCTGTTCCCCATTGAAATATCAATGGTTCATCACAGGTCAACAAACATCACAAATAACAAACAATCAGCTGTGCTGAGTACATACATAATTAGTTAAATAATACATCAAACATAAACAGGATAATAATAATCATTCCTAGACATGATACTACAAGAATACTACAAATCATTTTTATAGTTAATTGGCATCGAACAGGCACCGTCATCTTTCTAGAATCATACGGGCTACTTAATCCTTAATAGACAACTTGGTCTATTAGATGGAATGTAAATACGGTTTCGTTCCGTTCCACATCCATCACCTTAGTATGCATACCCCCAAGATTGTACGGAGCCTTCCGCCTACTTGAGTTATCAAAATTTATAAGGACACTACTGTCGTCACAGTAGGCCTGCGTAGGAGTGTAGAACAAGTCTCACACTCCCCCCATTGTTCATTACTTGTAAGGAATCCGACTACAAGTTTATTGCCAACAATCCTTTTTAGCGATACTCATTCATACAACATTTAGCATATGATTTCTATAACATCATATAAAATCCTTTAGTTCGGCAATCTCTCATAAATCTTGCTACAATTATTAATCATAGCATTTCAATCCAACATCTCTTTTCATACTTGTGATACAATAGAATTACGCATTCCAATAACAATTCATTCTATTTCACAAGTCATACAACAAGGAAATACATACAGATTTCCAATTGATTTCATGTTACCAAACAATCTCATCAACCATAATCAACAACAGTTCTCTATCATGATTCTAGGTTCCAATATAACAATCATAACCTAAGCATGATACTAATATATCAAACTGAACTAGTACACGTACGTACCTTGTAACGGAGAATCATTGCTGACTATTAAAACGTTCCGCTTATGAAATTGGGACCTAATCGAAAAATAGAAATACTTCAGTGCTAAGTCCTTGATATTATTAAAGTAAAAACCAGCTTATCCAACTATGTAAGATATGGTGTTATGAATATTAAAATTAACCAATCTTGTTGTTTTAAATTTCTTTTCATAAACTTTATTGAACTAACATACTTAGGACTCAATAATAAGGTGCTTATAAATCTGATTTCGTTTAACTTTTACACTACTTTGTTTATAATAACAGAACTTAAATAGGTACATATATAAGAACTTATAAAATCAGAATTTGAAGAAATAAAAACAAAGTAAGAACTAGTAGTATATAATAAATCTGATTTTTTTTAGTTCATAATACTGTACCTTTATTTAAAATCACAACTTAACCCAATATACATAAGTATAATAAAAACAGAATTGAGAATTAAAAATCATCATAAGAACTATTAGTATAATTACAAATCTGATTTATATTCTTTACTTTATGCCTTATTTACAATCATCAAACTTAATCAAAGTTAATAAAAGAATAACAAAATCAGATTATATGAATTAATTTAAGGTAGAAAAGAGAATTTTTTTTTATACCGAAAGGACTCGCCGGCGACGTGTTGAAGAAATCCGACTGCAACACCAGCCACACGCCACCACACTCGAAGATTCGAGCCCACGCCTCGACGCACCGCACGAGCGACCACAGCTCGCACCCCTCGACTCGACCCACGCGAACTTGCCCAGACCTCCGGTAGAAACCCGCACAACCACGCGAGTCTCGACCCACACTCGCGCGTACCTCCGCAAGCACTCGAACCCCCACGAACGAACCACCAGACGCGAGTGAACCGCAGCCTCGCGCTAGACCTCCGGCAGCGTCTACGAACAGCCCGCGACTTCTTTCGCTACCCGAACGCCGGCGAGGGGAGGTTCCCAGATGCAAGGGAAAAGAAAGAACGCAGGAGAGAAGAAGGAAGGAGGAGAGAGAAAAAGACCTTGAGGAGTAAAAGAAAAACGGTTGAGTAGTAGAAACTTAGGTTTTGATTTCTTTTTTTTTTCTTCTTCTCCTATTTATAGCACGGTAAACCCTGGTTCAATAGGATTTGTTTTCAACTCAAACTCCGATTTCTTATTTTATTTGGAAAATAAAACGAAACCAAACTATAATATAATTAGGTACAACAGTAGGTTATATAGTTAAATTATAATTGTAAGCTTACCCAAACTATATATTTTTCTAAATAATATTAAAAACACTTTCAACTTTATTCTTTATATTTTCTTATTTATAAAAGAATACTCCCAAAAATACGGAGTATTACATTAAGAGTTTGAATTATTATAGTAGCATGTTATAAACTATGAGATTGTTTTAAATTATGAATTTAAGCATGTTTTAGTGTGATTAAAGAGGGTTTTGATAGATTATATGCTGCTGGAATTTTTAAAAGGATGTTATTAAGGGAGTTTGTTGGATTTTAATGTCTAGTATAGTAATACTATGCTAGGAAGTATTAGTATTTGAAGTTTTAATGTTAAAAACAACTTTTAAATATTTTTAAAGAGGATTTAAAGTACTTCAAAGTTGCTGGAATTTAATTAGAGTATTGACTTTAAGTTATATTGGTTGTTTTAGGCGGAGAATTTTCAGTAGGCGACTTTTAAAGTGATTAACGGTGGCCTATCAGTTTGTTTATACAAGATACGTACATACCTATGTGTTATGTGAGTAGTATCATGATTTTAGGAAGGAAAAGTGGTAGTGTCATGTAATAGGAACTTTGTAAGTTCATATATGATTTCTATTATGATTGGATTTTACATGTTTTATGCCTGTGTGCAAACATGTTGATTATAAGATTTGATTATGAGTTGAATATCATGTTTGTATGGAATATTGATGCTTAATTGGATTGGGAACTTTATTTATTAATTCACATGGGGGAATTAATATATTTATGAATTGGATCATGTTTAAATCATGTGTTCCCTTATATTATTATTTTCACTACTCTATGAGGAATGTGGGCCTTATTTGGTAAGTTGATAATTTATGCCTTTGAAAGGTAAGTTGATTGTTGGCTAGGTTCAACAAATAAGTAGAATTGGAATAAAAAAGGATTGATCTTGGATTGTAAGTTTATGATCACTTGTTTTAATCCTAAGATAAAAGAAGTTCAGTTGTGAATGTCTGATTTGAGATTTTTGTATTACTTGTGTGTCATAATAAGTAATAAATTGTAAATCACGTAAAGTGTAACTTGGATAGTAATAAACTTTAGACTGGTGCACGTCTGAAGTTGGACAATCAGGAGTTGGGGTACATGGTGAGCGTGCCATGGCTTTTTCTGGGAATTGGATTGATCACCGTTCCTCTTTTTATTCAAAGGTTCCTCGATATCGCAGGTTATTATGATACGGAGTCGCGCCCGTATTTCGTCTTCCTAGGGAAGGCTGGTTTTTAGTTAGACAACTCGGTCCAATAACTATTCCATTTAAAGTAATAAAAAGATGATTAAAGTTTAGTTCAGTAGAAGTTATCTGCGGAATGTTATATTGTTATATTATTATTTACTCCTGTTTATTATTTCTTAGTAACATGTTAGGATTGTTTATGTATTGTTATGTAGTACTCAGCTTTGCTGATTACGTGCTTTGTTTGTATGTGTTTATCATGGCTTTGCCTTATTGATCCTGTGATGATCCATTTTGGTGAGCAGATTCTTTAGAGCATTGACATCTACAGCTGTGCAGATGTTGCATCATTGGGAATCTGGGATGTGGAGAGCTTGTATAACAAGTTGTTTTATCTATTGCTTTAGTAGGAACGTATTATGTTAAGTTTGGTTTTGAAAGTAGACAGTTATAGTGTGTTGGTTTTAAGTACTTTGATGTTTATTATATTTGAAGTATGAAGTTTAGTTATATTTATATTTTCCGCTGCAAAATTCTGAATAAGCCGATACGTTTTCACACGGGCGATAATACTTTGATAATTCTCTATGTTTTATTATAAAAAGGTATTTTAGAAAAGAGAGAATTGTCGGGGTGTTACATGAGACATATTCTCCAGTAGTTGATGAAACTACACTAATATTTATGGTAAGTTTATTAGTTTCGAAAGGATTGCAAATGAGGTTAATGGATGTAGTGACTGCATACTTATATGGGTCATTTGACACAGACATTTATTTGAAAGTACTTGATGGACTAAAGCTACCAAAAAATCACATGCCCAAAGAAATTTCAATTAAATTGAAAAAGTCACTCTATGGGTTAAAACAATCTGGAAGAATGTGGTATAATCGTCTTAGTGAATGTCTATTGAAAGAAGGATTCAAATATAATCAAATCAATCCATGTGTATTCATTAAACGATCTAGATTAGGATTCGCCATCATTGCTGTCTATGTCGATGATTTTAATATTATAGGAACTCCTAGAGACTCGAAGTAACTGCAAAGTACTTGATGAAATAATTTGAGATGAAAGATCTCAGAAGGACAAAATTTTGCCTTGGTTTGCAAATGTAACATTTGAGAAATGGGATTTTTGTCTATCAATCAAATTATATATAAAAAATTCTAAAACGTTTTTTCATGGACAAAGCCCACCCAATAAGTTCTCCAATGATAGTGTGTTCCCTGAAAGTGAAAGATGATCCATTCAAACCACGATCGAGAAGAAAACAAAATTTTTTTGGCCCTAAAGTACCATATTTAAGTGCGATTGGTGCCTTAACGTACTTAGCTAACAACACTCGACCTGACATAGCCTTTTCAGTAAACTTGTTAGCTAGATACAATAATGCACCAACAAAGACACATTAGAGCGGAGTTAGACACTTATTACGCTATCTCTGAGGAATACATGATCTTGGATTATTCTATCAGTCAAAACCGAATGTGTCGCTCATTGGATATGCAGATGTTGAATACCTATTTAGATCCACAAAAGGCCAAGTCCCAATCCGGTCATTTGTTCACTTACATGGTACAACAATATCTTGGAAATCCACAAAAACAAACTTTGACAGCCACATCATCAAATCATGCAGAATTAATTGCACTTTATGAAGCTGGAAGATAATGTGTATGACTCAGGTCAATGATTAGCAATATCCAAGAAGAATGTGGAATGGAAGTAGTGACAACAAATCCAACCTTTATCTACTAAGACAATACTGCATGCATCACCCAAGTAAGCGAAGGGTATATCAAAGGAGATAGAACTATTTATCACCAAAAGTTTTCTTCACATATGATCTCCACAAAGAAGGGAAGATAAACATTCAACAAATTTAGTCATGTGAAAATCTCGTTGAAATGTTTACCAAATCCCTTCCTTCGAAGAAATTCGAACAGTTGGTGCACAAAATCGGAATGCGCCACCTTCATGACTTTTGTTGAATTTAGGGGGGGTATTATATGCACTGCACTCTTTTTTCCTTCGATCAGGTTTTTATTCCACTGGGTTTTTCCTGACAAGGTTTTTATTTTTTTAGGGCCCCCACTGGGGACCCCATGGTAAGATGAAGGGCCCTACTATATTGAAACCTCTCGCAGGTTAATCCGGCATGGGTTTTCGGGCAGACACTTTAAGAGTAGGGGTGATAAGAGGAAATCCTCTCCCAAAGTGCCCCTAGTGGGGATCGAAACCCCAACCTTGAAGTTGAAAGATTCTTTCCTTACCACTAAGCCAAACTTAGCTTAGTGACAAGGTTTTTAACGAGTCAGTTAATTTTGGATGTATAAGAATACATATTATTTGTACTCTTTTTTCCCTAGCTTTAGATTTTTCCCATCGGGTTTTTTCTAGCAAGGTTCTTAATGAGACAACTTCTCTTATGAGTTAACGATGGACATTCAAGGAGGAGTGTTGAGATAAAAGTGAAGTCCACCAACATGGACTTTCACCCTGACATGTACTTAATGCATGTTTGGAAATTTTCTCCTGTCTGCGTCATTTGTTGAACTTATGCAAATGAAAACAGTAAAAATTTTGCCTATAAATACCATCATTATAAGAAGTAATTTTGCGCATTCAATTATAATACATCCTAATGATATATTTCTATGAGTATCTTTTCTATTATATATTTCTGACAACAATTCTTTTTATTTTCCTCACTCCATCTTTTTATATCGAGATTATCCCTCCCTCTTGCGCCGGGCAACGTGGCATCTTTCGACTCTCGGACGTTCCCGAATTCAATTACGTCTACGACACCACTTTTTGGCGCAAAAACGTCATACTCCCTTTCCCTCACTCTTTTCCACCCGCTCACGCACTCCCAACCATGGCTACTCACCTTGATCTCCGTTCACTTCACTATCCATTTTCTCTCTCCTCGAAATTCCACCGCCATCAATCAATCTCGGTCCCTCTTTCTCTCTCCCTTGTTCGTCCTCTCTTTCCTTCCGGCAAAATTAGGGTTTTCAGTTCCGATTTAGGGAAATTAAATGCTCGAACTTGCAACCTCTTTTGTTTTTGCAAGGCGAATTTGCAAGTCGACAAGGTTGAGATTGTGGAGGAGATTGATCGTCCGTCTTTCGATATCAATCTCGCCGTCATTTTAGCTGGTTTCGCTTTTGAAGCTTATACAACTCCTCCTGTAAATCTTCTTCCATGGAATTCGTAAATTAGTTCAAATTATGATTTGGAAAAAAAAATTCGACCTCAGTTTCAGTGACTATATAGTTTCAATGGTTTAGATGCATTTGAACTTTTAGTTTTGGCTATGAGTTAGAAGTATTGTAATCTGTTTGATGATATTTGATGTTGTGCAGGATAATGTTGGAAGACGCGAAACTGATGCTGCGGATTGTATGACAGTTTATCTTTCGGAGTATGTGATCATTTTCGTAAGTTTATCACCGTGTGATAATTTGATGAGGGATTAACTGCATGAATGATTGTTTATATAAGTTTAACTTGAACTAGTTGCAAGGGAAAAGTGGAAGTCACAATTTTTTATGTTGTTTTTTCTGGACTTGTGAGTTGCGTTTTTACTGTCAGTGTCAATCTAATCTTAATTAGTGTAACGAGGCACAATCTCACTCTTGTTTCATCCTATATTCTTGTTATCGTTTTTGCAAGGAAATTAAGGTTGTTATTTTTGTAATTATCATAATTTTGCTAATTCCTAATCTCACTATTGTGGCACAGTGGTTACATCGTCAAATTTTGTGATTTTGCTTACGATCCTGTCCTGTTTTTGGTGTTAGGTGTTAATATTTAATGTGATCTTATCAATTTTTTTAGAACACTCGAAGCATCATAATCATTGCTTTGGAAAGGGCTCCACAACTTGTTGGAAATATTTATTGGCTTACAGATTTTCTGACTTGGACATAAATTTTTGAAACGACAAGTGAGCATTCTCCATCAGGAGCTTGCGCCAAATTTTATGTCTTTTTATTGGTTTTGAGTAGATGTACCTGAAGATACAGCTTCACGTGTTATTTTATGTGTGTTGTTGTGAGAGTTCTACATTATTAGTTTGTCTTTAAGTTTGTAGCATTGTCCTTTAAAGGCTTGAGTATAATGTTTTTCTGTATATAAGTGTCCTGAGAGGGTGAGAGTTCCGTGATCAAACTTCTACATCATAGTTTCTCTTTGCATCCATACATATCTACCTTTGTAATTCTGAAGTACTATGCAAGTTGACGGCGCAAAATGGGCTTGTCGAATGAGGGTGTAAATTGGCTATTGATCATTCTTTTCTTTATATATATAAGTCTGTGTGGTACTTCTCTATTTGCTAAAAAAATGTATTTCTTTGAGTTACTAGTTTATGATATTTTGTGGTGCAGTATAAGTTCAATCATTACGCTATTTTAGTTTACCATCGCTTTAGGAGAAAACTCGTGGGAGAATTTGTGTATAGTAAATAAGAAGAAAATGAAAGAAAAATTCAAAATTTGAAATTGCCTAAAGGATCTTTTTTATATGCAGATCGTTTGTTCGAGAAATATATGATGGACAGCTGTTCATAAAGTTGAAGAAAGGAAATAGTTTCCCAGCCATGGATCCGTGGGTTTGTAATCTTTTGGTCATTTCTGCTTTAATTTGTTACCTTGTGTTATCTGGGACTTGTTCAGTTGTGCAACGAGTTCATTTATCTTCATTTACTTTATTTTTTCTTGCTTATAGCTTATAGGTCTCTTTAGTTCCTGAGTTTGAATAGCGCAAGATATCTCCTGTATCCATTCACTGGCCACCTCTCTTAACATGATTGTTTTGTTTCAGGGAACAAGCGATCCCTATGTTGTTATGGAATTTGATGGTCAAGTTGTGAAGAGTAAAACAAAATGGGGGTAGGTCATTTTCTTTTCAAGATAGTTTTTCGTTTAATTTTGCAATGCAACATAGTTTCTAGTGCTTCTTCCTTTCATAAATAGTGATTGTTCGTGTTTACTTTGTGCTTCTTTTTTTAAGATTCAAGATGCCGACTGGATTATTCATATGAAAGAACATATGAAACTAACTACTAAAGAGATTCATACATTTTATCCTTAATGAGTGCAAGTGTTATTTTTATTTTAAAATTTATAGTTCATGTCTGTTCCTTTCTGTTCTTCTCTTTTGATGGGCCATAGTACGATTCTCCTTTGTCTATTTACTTCTTGATGGCTGCAGGACAAAAGATCCAACTTGGAATGAGGAATTCACTTTGAATATCAAGCTTACATCCAGTGCATTTCTTCAGGTAAATGCACTCTCCCTGAAGAACTTTTCATTAGACTTCTGGTACAGATGTGGGGAAATATTTGGCAATCCTGCTAGAATTCGCTCTTATCCAGCTCAATAATTAATATTTGTGCACAAACATTGTGTTTCTTGCATCATATTTTCCTTTTAAAGTATGGAAGTAGAAGACTTTTATTGTTGCCCTGTGAATATTTGACATGATACATAGGTCTCTTTATCTTCACATCAAGAAAAATTAAGTATAAGGAAATAAGGTAAGACAAGTTTAGGTAAGTTCAAGTAAAGTTCATTAGAGAACTACCAATTGTGTTTGAAGAAATAAGCTAAGATGAGTTCAGTTCAGTTCAAATTAATTGATATAAGTGAGCTACCAAGTTAATTCCACAACTAAAACGAGTCATGATGAGTTTAAGGGGTTTTGAAGTTAATAGAATGAGGCCTTGAACTGTTCTCTAATACTCTCATTTTCTTGGAGTTAAGCTATTGTTTATATAGCAGCTTTGTTATCTAGGTCTGGCTATTGAAGATATATCCCTAAACATCCAATGCCCTATGCTGTTATCAAAAAAGTAAATTAGAAAATAAAAGAAAAGGAATGGATGAACCTTACCACATATGTTGCGGTACTCTATAGTTCTTTTATAGGCATGTTAGAAGAGAAAACAAAAAGTCCCTTAAGATAAAATCACGTTCTACTCTTAAGCCGTGAAATAAGAATGAAAGATGGCGCCAACAGTATTTTTAGGCCACTAACAAAAAGTCCCTTGAGATGAAATCACGTCCTATTGCATTTTCATCTACTTGTAAAATTATTTAAAGAGTGGAGTTCCGCAGACAGTGAATGATTCTCCTTTTCAGGTACATCTACTTTGCATGTGTGGGTCCACCCTCTAGCTCTCTTCTCACATTGCTTCAGAACAACTTGTCAACTCTCTAATTATGTGGATGAAAGATTTTCTGTAACTATCAGCATATATCTAGCCCATTTGCTGTGAAAGTGTCTAAGGGTTAAAATGCCACTAGTTTAGCTCAGTAACTGGCAAAGTGTCGAGGGGGTTCCATGCGAGTAATTTGATTCATTAGCTACTAAAATGTCTACGTGGTTGTATGGAATCCTGGGTTTGAAATCTATCTCTTTCTCGTACCTTTTGTGCACCAAAAAAGGATGGAAAAATATAACTTCACAACAGAGCTGCACAAGTTTGAGGGCAGCCTTATTGTAATGTAGCTCACTTTTTTGCATGTAACATCTATCTTGAATTCTAGGTGGCAGCTTGGGATGCAAATCTCGTCACACCTCACAAGCGCATGGGAAATGCAGGTGTTGATTTGGAAGCTCTATGTGATGGTGAGAATGTCACTCCAATTTCTTGTTCTCCTAGCTAGAAGTTTGCTGTTATGATGCTTTTATTTTAGGAAAAATTGTCAAGAATAACCTTTGTTATGATGCTAACCTTCGAGCCGTCCATTGATAATAAGTTAACCTTTGGATTATCCCAAAATAAGCTAACTTTGTTGTCATTTAAACTTTAATTAGGTTGGAGTGAGAAGTGACCTGCAACAATGGGTTGCAACAGGTTATTTTTAACCGTTGCTTATGTTTAATTTTTTTTTTTCCTTTTTTTTCTTTTTTCATGTTTAAGACCTATCTTTTCCATTTGGTCAACATTTCACCTTCCTTCCTTATTCTTCCTCCATGAGCTGCCATGGTAACTCGCCAGAGATCCCTCTCCGCCATGAGAGATGATACCAAAGTTATCTCAATTCATAAGAGAATTTAATTTGTTCGTGTGATTTCTCACCTCAAGCTTGTGTTCAATCATTCCAATTCCACTCCAAAGCTTTAGCCTCTAAGAACAATGGCGCTACTGCTAATTATGATCCTACCACCATGATATTCGCTTGATTTGGCGGTTCAAACAAAGAATTGACCAGATTTTATCTCATGGTTTTAGCTTCAACGACCTTCGAGATAACGTTAATGCCACAATTTTTCTCTCTCCTGATCATTCCCCTTATACTGAAATTTAGACCCTAATTGCCACAATTCTAACCTTAATAACAACACAATCAAGTAATTCAAACCCCACAACATGTAAACCACAATTACCTCCCCCCCCCATAAAACCCATAATTCTACAAAAGAAAGAGCCCAGAAGAAGAAGAGAGAGAAAATGACCCTAGCTAATTTTTTTTGCTTTCAGCGTCTTTACTAATAGCGTTTCTCAAAGTAGATTTGCCAGACTTGAACTTGAAATGTACATGAATTTGCCACTTACGCCTCATATTCCTCAGATTTTGATGTTTTGAGTCATTGGTAAGAAAGTGCTGCTTTCTTGTTCTTTCTAGGATGGCCAAGGACATTATGGTCATTCCTATTACATCAATTGCTTCTGCATCTTCTTTAAGTATGGGGGCCAGAATATTTCACAAGTAGAGGAGTTGTCTATTCTTGTGGAGATGTTGGGTGTTGTTTTACAACGAAAAATTGGTTATTTGGTTATGAATAGGATGAAGAAGAGGTACCAATTTCGGGCACTATATGAGTGTGCTGCTATGATGTGTTGGCGTTAAATGAGTGTGTTGAGAGCGAATATGAGGAGCGTTAGGGAGTTAATACAAAAGAGCAGAAGAAGAAGAAGAAGAAGAGAGAGAAAATGAGGAGCGTGAGGGAGAACATGAGATGGTGAACAGTTGGGAATGTTTTACACAAGAAGAGAGAGAAGATGTCAAAAAGTCAAATGGGGGAACTTTTTCCAGGTTTGTGAGGTTTACAATAATCCAATCTAATTAAAGTTTAAATGATAACAAAGTTAGCTTATTTTGGGATAATCCAAAGGTTAACTTAGTATTGGCGGACGGCCCAAAGGTTAGCTTATTCCTGACAATTTTTCCTTTATTTTAATCTCGCTTGTCTCTACTTAAACCAGAAGGTTGATCAGTATTCTATATATTATTTCTTTCAAAAAGAAATGATTAATATGCCCATAATGTGTTAGGTTTTGTTTGTTCGGCAGCTTTTGTTTGATCGTGAAGATATAATTTAAATTTTTTATTAAAAACTCTGGCCAATTCAAATTGTCAACATTATAAATGAACCTTTTTAGTAGAGATGCAATAACCCTTTCTCTCTCAAATACTATAAGTAGAGACATTTGAGAAGTTAGGATTAAGAACTCCTTGAGTCAGTGATGAGATGATAAAAGTATATTTTGATAGGAAATTTACATGAGTTGCTGGTGGAATTGGAAGGCATGGGAGGTGGTGGAAAGATACAACTAGAGGTAAGTTTTTAAAATTAGGAAACCGTAAAACCATGTTATTGTAGGAGAATTTTACGGGTTTTTCAATATATCATAGCTGATGAAATGAAATGATGTTCAACTTTTACCCTCAATGTATGAGCCATCACACGGTGGTCAATAATGTAGATTTTTTCGTTGCACTCACTTCTACTGCTTCTTTTTAATCTACACAATTTCCTTTTTGATCGTTCTTTTTAATCTACACAGTACAATGTTGTTTTTTCTATTTTTGGTAACATGTCCTATCTATCTTCTCCTCTTTTTCCACCAATGTGGTCCACTTTTTAATATAATAACCCACCTTAATAAATCTCTCTCTACCTTTTCAGTTTCTCCTCTCCATCTTTTTAGTTTCTCTCTCTTACTTTTGAACTTCCTCTTTGGTTCTCCCCCAAAGTGAAGTGAGTAATTTAAAAAGAAACGAAGGGAGTATAAGATTGTAGCCATTGTAAATGCTTCATCGGTTACATATCAAGAATTCAAGATTGTATGACTGTAAATGTAATACCATCTTTACTGGTGCTCTAAATTTCTTACTTATGTCTTTTGCTAATTTTACCATAATCTGCTATTACGTCCAAGGCTTTTAATTAGGCTTCTAGGTTGAGGTAAGGGGCTTAGATGCACATCCATAGTTAGTTGCGAACATGTTAATATCAACTTCTATGACTTTTACATATATATAATAACAGATACTACCTCTGTTTCTTAATACATGCACCATTTCTTTTGGGCACAACAACCAAGGGTGAGAAAAGAGTGTTGTAATTGTTTTTCTTACCCATCACGCATGTGACTATGTAGTTAAAGGAGGGGGTATATTATTTATTAGTACTATTATATTATGAAACTTTACTAAATAGGGAAATGGTACATGTATTATGAAACATCCTAAAGTGGAAAATGATGCATGTATTAAGAAATTGAGGTAGTATTAATGGTCAATATTGTATGTTGGTAACCATACAAGTCATAACATTACAACTGAAATATAACGGAGGGAGTATTAAGAAGGCATCTGCATCACATTCTCACTGTGCTGTAAGATTTTCTTCACCGAGATTGCCTTTCTCATTGATGCCAGGGACATAGAATTATGAATTTTGCTGCTCTACCAGTCAGTGAGCCGATTTATATCTATGTTTTGAATCACATATTCTCAAGTGTCGCTAGAGGCTTACATGCAAACCAAGTGTTTGATTTATTTAATCAAATGACTCTTTACTCCCTCCGTTCCTGTTTAATTTACTCCACTTTGGGGACAGAACCAAAGAGGAATTTCAAAAGTGAGAGAGAGCAACTGAAAGGTGGAGAGAGAAATGGGAAAAGTGAGGGAGAGAAACTAAAAAGATGGAGAGAGAAATATTAAGGTGGGTTATTTAATCAAAAAGTGGACCACATGGTGGAAAAAGAGGAGAAAGTAGATGAGACATGTTACCCAAAATAGAAAAAGCAATAGTGTCTAGATTGAAAAGAAACTGACTAAAAAGGAAAGTGTGTAGATTAAATAGGAATGAGGTACCTAACTGCGGTCCCCAACTTTTTATCTCTAAATTTGTTAAAATGTGTGCCTTTTCTCTCTGTTGCACATTTGCACTTAAAAAGAAAAAGAGTGTAATTTCCAACACGCAATATGGAGATCAGCGATTTCATCAAACAATTATATAGTGGTGGCCACCGTCACTCTGATAATGTTGGCATGTAGTTCTAATATTATAGAACGGTTCGATGGAGTGAAGAACTAAATGATGATTCAGAGATATGTTTGTGGTATCATGTGATAATTATGTATGATCATCTTTACATGAAATTGGTGCATGGTAATATTTTTTCGTTTATTTTTAAGGCAAATGTACTACTTTTGTCAAATTCGAAAATTTCTTAAGTCATGTGAACCTATCAACCTGAAAATAAAATTTGAAGAGTCACTCATAAGTCATATGTATATTGACTGGTCAGCGTGCTGATTCTCTGTCACTTAGCCTTGAGAGTAATACTTGACCTTTTGAGGTTTTTTGTCTTAAACTTGGATTGCTATGCTCAATAATGTTGGGATTTTTTTAGCGCTCTTCCTTTCCCCTTTTGAAATGCAGTTATGATATCTGAACAACTGAATCAAAATCTCACAGAAAGAAAGGTGGAGATTTAATAATCATATTTAGTTTTCCATTATATTCGGTCAAAAAGATTTATGAAGTGGTAATCTTTCTTGAGAAATGTTTTTCTTTTTCTTGCTTGTAAAAATTGTATCATTCGTAATATCTGTAAGAGTTATATATGGACACAGTTCAGGTAGGATCAGATATACTCTGTCGGATACCTAGGAAAATCTACTGTGCTTCATCTTACTTTCCTTAGTACTAAATGCACCAAAAATATCTGTAATTAAAGAAAATTGACAGAAAAACCCGATTCCGAGCATGTAGAACTAATGATTAGTTTGTCTTCTTTTGTTCCTTCGGTAGTAGGCTAAGTTTCAACTTTCACATCTGATGCTTTCCAGGTCAAATATAGGAGCTTTGGTGAAATTGATGAAGATAAAAAGTGGTGGCAAATACCATTTGTTTCTGAATTTCTTAGGAAAAAAGGGATTGATTCAGCTATTAAAATGCTTGCTGGATCTGAAAGTGTGCCAGTAAGCCAATTTGTGCAATATGCCTTCATTCAGTTACAATCATTGAATGAATCATACCTTCCGAAAAACTGGTTTCCGAGTGCAGTTAAGCCTGATACAACTGAGGAGCCAAATGAATCTTCTGTCGAGTCTGGTACACCATTGTCATCGAATAATATCTGTGAAGGATCCTTGGACAATCCTATATTCAGTGGTGCAGATAATGGGGAGGAATTTCCATTAAATGATACTAGTGACACTACACAATCAAACATGGATTATTGGACAAGCTTTGGTGAGGCTATTAACCAGAATGTGGTTCAAAAATTGGGGATCCCTGTCCCTGATAAAATGAAATGGGATGCTTTTGACTTGATTAAGAATATGGGCTTTGAGTCGAGGCAGGTGGCAGAAGCTAGCTATATTGAATCAGGGCTAGCAACTCCCGAAAATAAGGAACTTAGCAATGATAGTGATGCAGAATCTGGCCCCCTTGACATTGGCAGGATCCAGTCTTCACTTCCTGATATTAGGAAGGCAACTGAAGACATATTGAAGCAAACTGATTCTATTTTCAGTGCATTGATGATTTTGTCTGCTGCTAGCCCTCAATCAAATAAGGATATAGTGAATGCAGAAAAGGCTGAAAACAAGGAAGACGGTTTATTGAAAGAGGATGATAATGTCTTAACATCTTTGAGGAGTGATGGGGCTGCAGGTTTGGATGAAACGCGAGCTGAAGAGACGAGAGCCCTATTTTTAACTGCAGAAAGTGCCATGGAGGCTTGGGCTATGCTCGCCACCGCGTTGGGGCAACGAAGTTTAATTAAATCAGAGTTTGAGAAGATATGTTTCTTGGACAATTCAACTACAGATACACAGGTTAATTTATGGCTAAATATGAAGTTTGTAAGTTACTAATTCCTCCGTTTTATTGGTTGCAACATTTCCTCTATTGAGTCAGAGTTGAGTTAGAGCCTGTTTCAAGCAGTGCTTGATAAGAACTATACTCCTCGAGCTTGAACGAGCTTTCAAAATTGTTTTTTTGATCTTGGCTTGCAAAGTTTTTGGCTTGTTCGAGCCTTTTTTTGCGAACATGCTCAATGAACTTGAGGTTTGAAGAGCTAAAATCGAGCTTGCTTTAGTGATCGAGCCTGAGTTACCTTATGTGGGGATTTCTTGGAGGATCTGATCCATTCATTTAATAGTTCTTTTTTTCTTTCTTTTTAACCATTCATTGTGAATAAGTTATGTCTAATTTTTATTCGTAGATTAATATGACAAAAAATCGGTTGTATTTCTTGTAGTTTTAATTTCTTGTGAAAGATGTACAATGGTACTAAAGGAAATATTTTATATTGTCATGAAAGTGCTTACAAACGAACTTAAGTGAGTTTTTCAAGAACAATACCGAGTCAAACATGAAGTTGTTCGAGCCTGACTGGTTTAGTTTATGAGTTTCAGATTTTGTTCAATCTTGCTTATCGACTTAACAAACAAGTCTTGTCCCAGCTTGTTCACGAGTACTTCACGAACGTATCAACACATTTGCACCCCTAGTTGCAGCACATTATTCGTTAGCTATGTGGGTTTTGTCTCTCTCTCTCTCTCTCTCTCCTCTCATCACATGGGTACCTTTTCCATATCTCTCTCCTATCACATGGCCCACATGGGTCTCCTAAAATACCATGCATCCTCTTATGTTGCAACTAAAAAAAACAGAGGAAGTAGATTTCACCATATAGTAATGTAATATAGTTTCCCTTAATTAATAAAGTTAAGAGGCTGCAGGTAGCAATTTGGCGTGATTCCATGAGGAAAAGATTAGTGGTTGCATTCAGAGGTACTGAACAAGTAGGTGTCTACAAATAATTGCTTCATGATCAAGTGTATTTCTTGCCTTTATTGAGGAATGAGGTATCTGATTAGCTGATATTTCAGACCAGCTGGAAGGATTTGCGGACTGATCTAATGCTAGCTCCTGCTGGGTAAAGTTACCGATACACATCAAAGCTATTTTATTCTTCAAACATGATGTGAAATGAGGAGTTTCTGTTTATTTATGTGTAAGGTGTTATGGTCAGGTGTCTTTATTTTGTGGATTATTGATATATATTTTGTGGTTTTCATTTCGAATGCATTTGAAATGGTCTATCGTATGGTAACATTCTTATTAATTATGCTAGGAAGGGAACTATATTATGCCAGAAGAGCTGTATTTGATAATCAAGAAACAACTGTGTTATTGTTTTAACTTAAGCTAAGGGAAGCCTGTTTATAGTATTCAAAAGGTGTGAGCAACGTTAATGGATCCTTTTTTTTCCCTGAAGTTAAGTTTAGTTTTTTTATGATCTTTGACCATTCAGATCTCATTCTCTTTGTTGCTCTCTGCATTTATTTCTACTTATTGTGTTTTATGCATTAGCAGCATATTGATTTTTATGAGCATTTGACTGATAACGTCCTTGTTTGAACTTTGATATGTAAGAACGGATGAAAATATTGAAACTTATTTGAAAATCTTTGGCCACTTTGTCGCTTGAGTTAGGATGTAATGAAGCTTTATCTAAAGGTTGATGACCTTTCTTGCATTTTGGTATAGAGTGAGAGGTACTTTTATTGTTTATAGTTAATTTTGGGATGATCATGTGGATGCATCGGTTTATACTCGATGGTCTGGAAAAGCGGTAATGAGTTCTACAGGAAAATTCTGGTAAACTAGTGCAATGTAAATATGACAAAAGAATTGCAATGGGGTTAACATTGCCCAATTGTTGTATATTTATGTTGTAGTTTAGAGTTATTCATCCAGATGCGTAAATTGTTGCATGCAGTTATGATCTTAGAACCTCAAGGGTAAATGTTGGTTATGTAAGAGTGAAATCTTAGGTTATTCAAGGATCAGTTCTATCAAGTTATTTATGGTTGGATATGAGCATTTATGCTTTTGAAGTGGTTTATTTTATCCGAAATACAGTTAGATTGTTAGACATCAGGACTTTGATTAACATAAACTACCAGCTGTTGGAGGACGGTAATTATAACTATTGCTTCATCATATATTATACAGGTATTAGATGTGATCTGGATTTCATTGTTTATTTCCACTAATTTTTTTAGGTAGAATATTAAAATATAACCTAAATTGAGCATGATGGATCAGCAACCTGAATGACCAATATACCCTGAATGCCCCCCAGAAATCTAGTTGACTTCTACTTGACTTTGATGCAGATCATAGAAAAAAATCGCAGCCATGGACCATGGTTGTAAACTTGTGATAGTGATGTTGGTTGCAGTTTCGTGGAAAGCAGCATCTTGCCGGTGTTACAACACGATTTATGGTCATTGCAGAGTTAATTGAGAAATTGAGAATGATTCATTTTCTCATTGCAATTCAACAGTGTTGGAACATTTTTTTAGACTATAGCTAAAAATAATACCTTTTAGAACATAATCTTGTTATCTTTTATAGATATAAGACGTTTTAAACTTCTATAGTGACTAAAATATGAGCATAACCTTATTTTACAAGTGAATCTAATTGTATCAATAAGCTTAATAGTGATAGTAATAGTTTATAATGGTTAATATGGTAAAGTGGCTATAACAGATGTCATAGCATAATCTTAAAACACATGTCCCAGAACATCACTTCACAGACTGGCAAATTCAGTATAGGATACAATCTGGCCTTTAAGTCCTTGTTTTTAATTTGATTATGATGATTGAACCAGCTGTCCAATTTGTAAGACTGCAAGGTCAAATATGATGGCTCTGCAGAATCTCTGTTGGATGAAAATTATTGAGTTTCTTTATTTGCTGTTTGTCATTTTTATCAATGGAGGCTGGGAAGCTTTTGGGAAGGGAGTTGTGGACTTGTGGGTCAGGGAGGAGTGGGAGACAGAGGGTAGGTAGCAATGTAGCATACTTCACAAACGTCTCAGGTGAAAATATTAGTTAGTCCAAAAGGTCGCTAGAAGGTTCGCATGGGATGAGAGTCAAATAGACTCTATAAAGATTTTGTAGAATGTGGTCAATCAGAGGAAGAATCCACTAACTTAATACTAAGATGTTTCCATCTATCAAGGGAGCCAGAGTTTAAGATTGAGGTAGCTGCAAGTTTGTACTGGTCAATAGTGACTGCAAAGTTTGTCTAACTGCATAAGTGATTATTTGGTTGGTAATACAGATCAATGTGTAGGCTGAAATCATATCCCAGTGCTTAGATTTTGTTGGTAATACAGATCATTGTGTAGGTTGAAATCATATCTTAGTGCTTACTTTTCTTATCCTTTAAAATGTTGCTGATACACCACGTTGCTGTTCTGACAGGTTAAATCCTGAACGAATTGGTGGAAACTTTAAGGACGAAGTTCAAGTATGACTCTGTCTTTCTTTCTTGTGATTGTTAGAATGATTGGTGATTAATCTTCTATCTGTTCTATTATGTTGAATGGGTAATTCAGGTTCATAGCGGTTTTCTGAGTGCGTATGATTCAGTAAGGACGAGAATTATGTCTCTAATCAAGAAAGCTGTTGGTTTCATGTAAGTTGGTCATTTATTACTCGACTTGATCTCTAGTCACTAAGAGTTATAATTGAAAGTGATTTATTCATTTTATAGTCCACATACACCACACTATGTAAGACAAAACTGTGGCAATACTCATGTCGTTAGCTAGTTTATTATATTTATATGCTGCAGGGATGATGCTGAACAACCATTGGCTAAATGGCATGTTTATTGCACTGGTCATAGTCTTGGTGGTGCCTTGGCAACTCTGCTTGCTCTCGAGCTTTCTTCAACTCAATTAGCAAAGTGAGTTGGCTCTTGTTATGCTAAGTGTTTTGCGGGCTTACTTGTCCTTGCACATAATTTTTCTAGCTACTACTCATTTGTGCTAGGAGTGGGGCTATATCCGTAACTATGTACAACTTTGGATCTCCAAGAGTTGGGAATAAAAGATTCGCAGAAGTTTACAATGAGGTATGCATCTTTGTTTCTTGCATCTGCTTACTCCAAGCTTCATATATCACTTGCGATATGTATATACATCGCTGCCACCATGACTAATGACTATCATACTTCCATAATTGGCTGTTCCGATTTCATTGTCGTTTGTCTTATTTAGGAGCTTTTTTCTACGCCTAGTTTTCGGTATTAGTGACTGTTTTAATTATCTGTGCAAATTCAACTAAAACGTTGTGTGCCGGGAAGGGAACAAGTACCTTCATTGTCTTGAGTTATTTGGTTTCTATCATAGTCATTAATGCTTGAGACTTGTAGCTGAATGATTGGATAAAATTCAGCATCTTGTTTTTGGTCTTGAGATTCAATGCTATAATCAAGATGTTTCTATCCTTGAGCTTCCTTTGCTAAGCTTCCTTAATACCGGCTTGCATCTACATACCTTCCATGCTTATACCTTCTTCCTTTTTCTGTTTATATTACAATCACTATCTCTGTCCATTTCAATAGGGTGAGATATCCTTTGGCTTTTGAATGATCATGAAAGAAATTAAAATTGCTCATCAAACTGCCTGCTCATCTAGCACGAAATACCAATAGGTCATTCCGTATTCGACAATGATATATTGAACAGAGACTCTCTATTATTAAGGGTTAAGGCCGAATACATCTGACCCCCTAATTTGCCAAGGGTGCGAGATTGTTACGACTTACAAGTCATTGGAAGTAATGTTGACGTCAATGTATCATTGGCAATGACGATTTCACGACCTTGGGATCAGCTGACATCTATTGTTTAACCTGTCATCATTTATCTTTTTCTGTTACTATCAGTGAGAGAGTGATGCTTCCAGATATTTGCCTCTGTGTATGTAAGGATTTTTTTTGGGAGGATTGTTACCTCCCGAACGTTATGTATCAGTTTTGCATCTACTCGTCTCTTCTATTCTTCCTTTTAAGAGATTGTACACTCATGATCTGGATGAACAAATACATAAAATTCTATGAAATGACTTACATTCAGCTAATTTCCTCAACTTTTGGAGTGGTGAGACAAATCCAAGCGTAGCTTTGGGTAGTTGATTTATCACATGCGTGCAGTTTGCATACATTCAACTCAAAATCGTGAAGGTTGGCATGTAGTATACGTCGTCATATCTATGCTAGGTTGGGATGACAATCCAGTCCGGATCCTGATCCGCTCCAATCCGAAGGAAAAATCCGAGCCAACTCCGAAAAAAAAAAAATTCCGAATCCGACTCCGTTTAGAAAGTCCGACTCCGAGCGGAGGAGGGTCGGAATTGGATCTCATAAAAAAATCCGACATCAGAATCTGACCTTGACTTTAAGGCAATTAGTCCTTTTTATTTATTTATATTGATATATTATGTATGTATTTTCTGACTCCGCCACTCCGGCTTTGTGGCAATTGTATTATATAAGATTTTTCCATTGAAGAAATGATTGTTAAAAAAATAGTAATGATTTGATTATTTGTATTATATAAGATTTCCATATGATTGTTACAAAAATAGTAATGATTAGATTATTTGTATTATAGAAATTTTTATTTATTAAAAAAAATGGGGTAAAAAAAAGTCAAGTCGGGTCGGAGTCGGATGTTAGGACTTTAAGTCGGATCGGATATTCGGAGTCGGGTGTCGGAGTTGGAGTTGAATTTAAAATCCGACTCTCTTGTAGGGCCGGAGTAGGATTATGCACAGTTCAAGTCCGACCCGTTGCCATCCCTAATTACTAGGTGACAGTTCTTTCTTTCCACAAATTCAATTTGTTGTGGAGTGTAAGGAAATGTCAATTTTCCACGTGTGCAATATGCTGCAATTAATCCCTAATCCCTAAATTCTCATTCTTCTCCATTATTAATGCATATGCAGTTTTTCTGTAACCTCTCCGTTTTCACTTTCTCCTTAAAAGTCATGAACCTGAGCAGCTGAAGTTTCTTTCATCATATCCACCCCTAATTACTAGGTGACAGTTCTTTCTTTCCACAAATCCAATTTGTTGTGGAGTGTAAGGAAATGTCAATTTTCCACGTGTGCAATATGCTGCAATTAATCCCTAATCCCTAAATTCTCATTCTTCTCCATTATTAATGCATATGCAGTTTTTCTGTAACCTCTCCGTTTTCCACTTTCTCCTTAAAAGTCATGAACCTGAGCAGCTGAAGTTTCTTTTATCATATCCACCCAAAGATACATTCAATAGTCATCAATAGAGGTGATTGTGCACTTCTAACCACTTATTGATGATTGTTTGATTGTGAATGAATTAATATGAAGCATGGATACTTTATTTCAGTAGCCATATCAATACAGGGTTTTGGGGGGGGGGGTTGACAAGTGTCCTGTATGGGACTATCGGTAATTTCGGTACTCGATACTTTGCTTTGTTTTTTTAATTCGCTTTGCATCAGTTTTATCCATTTATTTCGTCTTACTTGGATATTGAATGTTTCATATGATATATTATATAATACTTACTTTACCATACCCATGTCTTCTTTTTAATGTCAATTTTGACATATCCACCCGAACTCATTTGACCTAAACTAACTCCAAGGGAACTTTAGCCTTATAGTTGGACTCTCAAAAAGGTAATTTACGTGCTTTTCCATATTAACATCGAGCACATACAATGCCATCTCGTACATTAAGATTGGAAAGGCCTTCAAGTGACGCCTCTTTCATTATAATTCTGAGCATGTAATAACTAACATGTCCTAGCCTTGCATGCCAGAATTTGGCGTCTCAATTTTCCTTGTCTTATCAACATACGCCTCTTGGGCCAACATAACAACATACACAGATTCTGGTTGTTGGCCTTCCATGATTGGTGCACTTAGTGGCAAAGCTTGATATACTTTGACACCATCCTGTACCCTAAAACAACATAATTTTCGGAAAATGTTATTTGTTGAACAGAAGAAAAGATTTTTCTTAACACTTTGAGCATGAAATCCATTGTCTAGCTCTAATTTTTGAGAGCTAAAGCGACGTGCAATAGTAGTCTTGCTGATGTGAGTAATTGGCAATATGGAGTTGGCTGTGATCACACGATTTCTCCCGGGTTGTTTATTCGTATTTTGTAGCTGCGCTACATTCCAGTCATATGATTTGAGCATCCAGACTCCAGAGTTGCCTATCCATTTTTTTCATAACCAATATCTTCATGACAAGAAACAGTTTGATGCCCATTCGTCATACATTGTTGCAGGCTTCGTCAACAATACTTTTAAACCACTTGGTTAAAATTCATATTTCCTCCGTTCCGAAATAAGTGAAACACTTATTTTATGTGAGAGCTTTTTGAGAAAAGTGTTTCACTTATTTCAAAATGGAGGAAATATATGATACACAAGGCATGGAAATCTCATGCTTCTTCACTCTTAATTCTTTGAAGAAGTTGCAATATTTCCTGGTGCTACCATATTCCAGCAATTACGTGCGTGATGACCTTTTGTAACTGCGCTTATAGCATTGTAGGCCTTGCTTTTGGTTTCTATTCCCATTGTACATGCATTTTCCTAGATCATAACGTGCTCTCCTTGTTTATGACTTTTCCACATTTGCTTTTTCTTCCATTGACTGTGTTGTCCTTTTCGCTCATTATTGAAGTTCGGACCACATTCTTGTCCCTTTCAAAATCTTTTATTGATCTTCTTCTAAAACAATATTCCTGTTCATCTAGTGCTTCTTGGTTTGCCAAGATATTCTCCAACGGCTTTATTGTCGGTTATTTGGTCCATACACGAGTAGCCGTGATGTGAAAATGAAACTCTGGACGGAGTTTACGTGTAATAAGTGTTTGGGTACTAGTATCAATTGTAGGATTATCCTTATCTAACTTTGTGATTCCTGACAGAGAGGTTTTACTTAGAAAACTTTTGAAAAATTATAGTTATGCTACCTTGTTGATATACATTACTTCATTTTTGAGACACTGCAAATCTGTGTATTAGTTCTCTCAAACAAAGTTTTCAGTTATCCCTGGATGCCTCTTACAATCTCCTATAAATCAGGCCTTGCTGATAAAACTTCATGCGAAACTCCAATTGGTGTAATAATTTTCATTAAGCTTTACGATGTGCTCATTGAATTTGAAATATAGCCATTGTAACTTGCCTAAAATAATAAGAAAATGTTGGAGTTGCTTTCTAACGTCCTGCTTTTACACTAAATGTAAAAGTAACAATAACGTTGTAACATGAGCTAAGATAACAAAAGATAAATAGCACTAATCTCACTTTTCCTCTTTGTTTGCTACATTATATACAGTGGCAATTTTTTTTACATATATATACTATTTTAAGGAAACTAAAAGCCACAAAACTTTTACTTAATTATGTGTCCATGGAATGTTTTGCTATAAGCTGCTAACAAAACAGATATATGGCAATTATTTATGTGGTGGAAGTTAGTGATGCCTATTCTTTAACGTCATACCACACATGTTTGACAAAGAAGCATGGCTTCCCCTATAGCCACTCTACAACTGTTCTACATGCATTATAGCCCACCCTAGAAGATTGACATCCTTAACTCGTCTTCCAAGATCGAATGTGCAATAGAGTCCAACCTTTTGGCACCCATCTCCTATAGCATTAATAAGTTAGTTGGAATATTAAGAAAGATAAGGCAATTAAAAGTCATGGTTGTAATTGAAGCTTAGAGGAAAGCTCTACTTGAGTTGGAGTTGTATTTGAATTTCTCTTAGCTTGTATATTTGTCTCCCCAGTCCCCACCCATTAAATTCATCCTTTTCGGTTCGTTTGGTATAAGAAATACTTGTAACAATTTATCCATTTAAACTAGTACACGAGCAAAGTATTTAGTATGTAAATATAATGTGATAGGAAAGTAGTTTGGTAGAGATGGCTTGTGGGAAGGTTGTAATCAGGTTAAGAAGGGATTCCGTTAGGTGTCACTTAGCTGGCTGCCTTCCTTCCAAAGCTTAATTATGTAAATGGATAACGTATGATTTTTTGGGATGTATCTTGGCAACCGTTCCTATATTGGATGCTTCTGTATGGTTCTTCTGAAGTTTTCACAAAGATAGGGAGAGGTGCGGAGATTATAATATTATGGAATGGCACTGAAAGGAACTTTTTGATCAAAGCAAAGAAGTTCAGAAACTTCAGACTGAAAATTTCTCCGGAAACACCACTTTCATTGAGTAAATATTTTGTTGTACGTTGTAAAGGCCTTGTATGATAGATTGATAGGTGTAATTAACTAATTACAGTGTGCTAGCTTTACTTTCTAGCTGTACAAAAATTCCTACTATTCTTTGCTTAAATTACAGGGTCACTCGAAGGCATAACCTCTCTCTTTCTAAAGTCTGTTTCTTATATCTTTATTTCTGCACCAGAATCAAGTGATATAAGTTTTCTCCTTCCTTTAAGAGATACTTTATCGAACTTTTACCTCTGAAAACTTAAGGCTATTAAATCTGACTGATGTTTTCATTTATATTGTGACAAAATCATTCTAGAGAGTGAAAGATAGCTGGAGGGTGGTGAACCACAGAGACATCATACCCACAGTCCCTCGCTTGATGGGCTACTGTCATGTAGCTCAGCCTATTTATCTGGCTGCTGGAGATCAGGATAATGCTCTGGTAAGTTCATTCACTGTTTTATATCCAGTGCAGTTTTTTCTTGATACTAGAAGTAAGTTTTCTTCTCTAGGACGTGCTCTTATAGATAGGTAACGCCATTTTCCCATGGTCACCTATGACTGCTACCATTTGAACATGTTTATGATTGCTCATGTGTTTGTAAGCAATCTTTACAGGAAAATGTCAAGCTCTCTGGAGATGGCTATCAAGGGGATGTGATTGGGGAATCAACACCTGATGTCTTAGTCAGTGAATTTGTATGTTTCTTTTCTTATCTCGTCTTTAAGTACACTTCTATTACCTTTTTTATAGGATCCTATCTTCTGTGCTTATAAATTAGAATGTAATTGCATCAATCTTGGGAGTTTGAGTAGACCATTCGGAAACAACTCTTTCAGAACTAGGTGTAGGTAGCACAGTCAAAGCATGCAGTGGGCTGAACTTCATACTTGATTGCAAAAGAGGGGATATCGGCCACATTACAATTACTTCTGGGGAGGTACGTTTGATGTCCAAAAACTGCTCAGCAACAGTGGGACAAGTGGGGAGTTGGAGTGAACCAGAAAAGGTTGGGTAGAGCCGGATCTTAGCGTTGGCTATGATCCCACCACTTGAAACTGATTCAACAACAGCCAATCTTCTTCTAAGAGATAGAAGAGCAAGAACATCGCTTATTCTGTATCAGTGTCACATAATTCGCTCCTACCCCCCGCGAACTATGTTTCAGTTCGCTCGTTCCCAAACGCAGTTCGTTCACGCGCCAAAGCGCTGGGGTACGCGACCCAATTCGGCCAAATTGGCGTACCGAAATCGAGGGTGGTACATGACTCACAATCGCTGGAGATATGAGTGTCTCGCCGGAGAACAAGTGTGTCGCCGGAGAACAAGGATGCAGAGGAGAGAGAGGGGTAGAAGAAGACAGTATAAATGAAAGGTAGAAGAAGAGGTGTAAAAGAAACGCAAAAGAAAAGAGGAGAGGAGAGAGAGGAAGGAGAGAGAAAATATATTTAATGAATATAGAGGAAAAAGAGGAAAGTAACTGAAGAGGAGAGATGAAAAAAAGCAAACGTCTGGCACTTTATTGATTTCCTTTTTTTTTATTAGGACCCACCAGACACCAACTAACAAGCTATGTTGCACCGATATGGGGACGGGTACAGGGACGGAAAACGGCAAAATCAAAATTGCTAAAAACGGGTACGACATGGATTCGGCAAAAAAAAAAAAAAAAAAACTAAATTAAACATCCATACATAAATAGTTCAAAGTTCAAAATACCAAAAAACAACAACTAAATTTAATGTCTTAAAGTAGATAAAACTTAGACAAAGCACATCAATCTTCAAGGAGCAACTCATTTTCTAAATCGGGCTCATCTAGTGAGAGTTCCGCAAACTCTAGAAACCCAACATCCTCCAAGGAATCAAATGCATCTCCAGCAATATCCCACATCTTTGTATAAAGCTCCCAATATTCTTCGGAATTCCTTGATAAAAGGCGAAGATTGTTGTGGATGAAAACCAAATCTTGCGCACGACTTGGATTTAGCTTGTTCCTCCTAAGTGAGTGAATGAAGGAATATATACTCCAATTTCTCTCACTACAAGATGATGAAGTAGGTTGCCCAAGCACTTTAAATGCCAAAGATTGGAGAAGAGGGGTTTGAGCTCCAAAGTTTGCTCACCAACTCTTAGGATCAATAGAATGCATCCTTCAAATACAAGTTAAATCCTCAAAAGGTCCACTCTTCATAGAGAATAATGCATATTCATCCATTACTTTACCAACATCATCACTAAGTGCAAATAATCTACGAAAGCACTTCATTCTCTCTCGAGATACTTCACCATCTCTATGAGGAGCAACTCTAGATAAAGCTCCAAGTAGCCATTCATCACTATAGAACCTTCAATATTTAAAAGAAAAAAGAGTTATAGATTTGTGTATAAATATAGTAAGATAAAAAAAATGTCAAACAACATATACCTCGGGTTCAAGGAGTGGGCTAAACAATGGAGAGGAGTGTTGCTTTTTGCCCAACGAGCTACCAAGATTTCATAAACCACATGATAAAAGGGACTAAACTCCGAATGAGGACGACATTCTTTCTTGTAAATCTCAAGCTTCACTTGTTCAATCATAGAATCCCACATCTCATACACTAAGTGAAGGCATGGTTTATCGGTGTCACAATGCCTAATCATGTCATAGATAGGCCTTGTGAAATCAACAATGTAAGATAGTTTATCCCACCAATCATCATTCACAATCTTCTCCTTCACAAAGTTTGCCTTCCCCATGTCTTCTTCTCTATAAGAAGTCCACTCATCACTTATAACCATGGTTTGAAGACCTCGTTTGATGAGCTTAAATCTCTTAAGCATCACAACAATGGAGACAAAGCGAGTATCGGCCACGGAAAGTAACTTAAGAGGAGAAAACCTTTGGAACATGGCCAATCTCATGTTGTGGTTCATGATGAAATTTTTAATTTAAATGGCACCCCCATGGATTTCAGTGATCCAACTACATTCTTCATACGTTTCATGATTGCTAATCACATTCCTTGCCGCACAAATATTCTTCAAAGCAAGATTAAGGGTATGAACAACACATGGTGTCCAATGAATGTGAGGAAACTCACTCTCAATGAGCTCCCCACCCCCTTGCAATTTCTTTGCATTATCGCTTATGATTTGCACAACATTTTGATGACCTACTTCTTGAATGACTTCTTTCATGAGATTAGCAATGAAATACTTATCTTTCACTTCACCAAAACAATTCACAGCTTTAAGAAAGATTGGACCATTACCAGAAGTAGCCATAAAATTAATGAGAGGTTTTCTTGTTGGATCACTCCATCCATCAGTCACAATTGTTACCCCTTTTTCTCTCCACGTTAATTTTAGTGGTGTCATTAGCCTTTCTACATTAGCTTTTTCTTGCACAAGTAATGTAGTTCTAAGCTTGTTGTAACCAGGAGGTTTGTAACCTGCTATATTATGGGTAGCAGCAAAAGTAAAGGCCCTCATATAGTGTGGATTCCTAGCAAGATTAAATGGCAACCGCCCTGTGTAAAACATCCTTGCAATTTCTTGATCCAATTGATCCCTAGTTTCAATCCCAAAACATCTAGTTATAGGTGATTTTTCAGACTTCCTTTTCTTGAATGTAGCATCATCATCCAAATGAGAAAGAGATTCACTAGGCAAAGGAACTTCTCTAGGGCCCGAATCAAGTTTCTTATTCTCAAATTCATCATCAAGTTTTTGCATTTCAAGTTTATCAACACGAGACACTTTCTTACAACATGCAATTCCTTGACCCTTAAGTTGAAGCAAATGGGCTCTAACTCTTGAATAACTAGATTTTCGAATTTCATTACAAAAATTACATCGATATTTCCATGTTCCACCAACCGCCCTAACTTTTTCAATTCTTGTTACAAACCTCCACAATGGAGGACCCTCACTTTGTGTTGATTCCGCACCAATTGACCCACTACCCGAGCTACTACCAATATTAGTACTTTGTTGTTGAGATTGGGATGCCATATTTGTCCTAATAAAATGAAAAATAAACACATTCAACCCCAACAATCCAACACAACAATTCAACACCACAACAATCCAACACAACAATTCAACACCACAACAATTCAACTTTCAACACTCAACTTAACTAAATAAAAAATTAAGTAACTTACTGTCTTCCTCAATCCTCAATAAGAAAACCACAGAAAACAGAAAAAAACATAAAGAAAAAAAAAACAGGCGAAAAGACGAAAACAGCCACTCAATCAAATGCATGTGAAAACAGGAAAAAATGAGGAGAGGGAGTGAAAAAATAAAGATAAAAAATCAGAGAACAAAATGAAACAAAACCCTAGAATTCGAAAACATGAAAATAAACACTGACCTTATAGAATCGAGAAGAAATGACTGCGGTGAAGAAGAAAACCGGCGAGAAGAAACCGGTGAAGAGTGTTCTAACTTCCAGACTTCGAAGAAAACCGGCGAGAAGAAACCGTTGTGTTCGAATCGAGAAGGAGAAGAAGAGGCGGCGACGAACTTCGAAACGGCCGGCGAGAAGAGGCGGCGACGAACTTCGAAACGGCCGGCGAGAAGAGGCAGCGGCGAACCCCAGGTGAGTAGAGAGTGAGTTCGCCCTTTTCGCAGGTGAGTAAAGAGTGAATTTGGGGATTTCGAAAATGAAACCCTAGCTTGTGAAATGTGATTTTGGGCCTATCACATTTCATTAAGCCAGAAAGAAGTTGGGTACGTGGGTTTGTTCTGAAATACGTACCCAACCCGTACCCACCTTCGAGTTTCCCGTACCCAATAATCTCCCGCGTACCCAGACCAACGGATTCGTTCTGGGTACGAATCCCAGATGAATCCGTACCGTTCCCGGTACGTACCCGTACCCGGTACGGGAAACGGCCCCTGGGAGGCGTACCCAGGTATCATAGCTAACAAGTACTTCATTAAATTATTGAATGGCAGGCAGCCCCACCCCCATTTCAATTCCTCTACCTTTATTTTTTTTAAAACACCTCTTGCCTTTTATTTTGTTACAAGTTAGTGAGTTACAACACGTATTTTTAATATTTTATAGAAAGGACCTTTTTTATGGAGAATGAAAAAAAATACATTGTAAATAAAGGGTAAGCGTACCAAAAACTTTTCCAAAGCGAACCATGACCCCAAAAATCGTACCGAAAAAATACCCCATGCGATCCGAAATTCGCCCAACTAGCGAATTGCGATCCCGTACCCGTTCCGCGATCCGAAGCGATCCACGAACTATGTGACTCTGTGCTGTATCAACCTTAACACCCTTGCTAGTCCTTTACAATTTCTCTGGTGTATGTTGAAGTGTGCTAAGAGCTCAATTGCACTCTTTCCGTTTGACAATTCATCAAGTGTTTGCTTAGATGCTGGACTGATTATTGGAGCCCGGTGGTTGTTTCTAACTCAAAACTTCAAAAGCATGCATAGGCTGCTCCAGAGGTGGTCCTCCAGTCTTGTGGGTTTTGTTTTTGTTTATTGCTTTGTTCTTATTGGATTATCTGGAAGATGGGGACCTTTTTGCAATTAGAGCACTAAATAACCAGAATGTTGCTCAGAATCAGCTGTTCGGGTCTGTGATCTGGCTATCATGCTGTGTCCACCAATGTATTGCATTTCTTCTGTGTGTGTGCTCTGTACCTTTTACCCCTGGATTCTCCATGTGTGTACTTTTGAGCAAATTTGCAAATTCATTGTTGAAATTTGCAAATTCATTGTTGACTGTGTAGACTGTAAACACTGTTTAGTATTTCAATGTCCATTGCAGATAGTTCAAGTCTTAAAGAAATAAGTCGTGTAAACCAGCACAAACAGAATGCGAAGAATCATGTATGCTAGCAATATGGAATTGGAATAGAATAGAGATTCATTGTGATGGCCATGATAGTATATGCTAGGCACTCAGATTAGGCACAAGGTAAGATAGAGAACTAAGGATATGAATGTATTAATCCACAAGAAATCAATACAAGCTAATCTCACATTCGAGAGGTGAGGCTCTTTAATACTACTTTACTGAATAATTTTCTCAATATCTCCTCATTACAACTTATTCTTATATTTATATTACTGAGCTACTGCCCTAGATCCTCTCATTACAAGCCACCTGTCATTCTCTGCTCTGCTACTTCTAGGAATAACTGAATATTCTTTCTCCAATCATTTCCTAGTAATTTCCTCCTGACAGTCTACCAGGTGAGTGAGTGAGCACAGCTGTCCACCTTCTAGATGAGTGAGCACATTACCCTTTTTGCTCTTTCTAGCATATGTGATCAATTTCTCTCCTGGGTAGTATCTTGCAGTATACTTCAGAAATGAGCAAATATATTCTTAGTATACTATTAGTATAGTGTTTTATGAGACACAACTTAGAAGGTAGAAATAATTCTTAGTTAATCACTTGATGTGAATACAGTATATCCTTATATTGGAGGAAATATAACTTCTTGCTTATGGTAACTGAAGTTTAATCTCCTTTTAACCCAATTTATATCTGCTTGTTATACTAATGAGATTCATTTTTTACCATTTCCGATGCATAATTATACAGATGAAAGGTGAGAAAGAACTAGTAGACAGAATACTGCAGACAGAGATAAATATTTTCCGTGCCATTAGAGATGGAAGCGCATTGATGCAACATATGGAGGACTTCTACTATATCACACTGTTAGAGGTAGTTTCTCTACTGAGTACTATTGTTAAGTGTGGTAGGTAGGTCTATTTACTGTAATTTCTGTACACTAGTTTTGTGAGGTAAGTGGAAAGCTAGGTTAAATTGAGTATATTATATTGATTTCCACGTGTCAATTCAAAAAATCACTATACTTTCTGAAATATTTTTAAAAAATTGTTTCTTCACTTGAATTTTCTTTGAACATCACAGTTCTTCATTTGCTAATGGGATTGAACAATAGTTGAGAGGAAGCATGCATCTATACAAATATATATGTACACTTTTGTTTGATTCCATTGACCTTTTTTTAGATTTTAATTAGGCAGTATTCACAATTTCACCTCACCTAACTTTTCACTAAACTGAAATCATTTTTACTGAAACATTTCACTAAACTGAAATCAGTTTTACTGATTAAATTGATTTTCATTGGTTAAAACTTATCTGTAATTATCAACTCGAATTTACTGATTAGAACTTTTCTTTGATGATTCTCTAGTGTTTTTGTCTTATGCAATTTACTGATTTGTACTGATTAAGAGTAATTTTGGCTGATTAAAATTGATTTGACTAATCAAAACTTATTCACAGAATTTTTTTTAAAGTTGAAGTAAATTAGGCCTTAAATTATAGGACAAATAGACATGAATAATCCCAACTTCCATTTATCTTCCCAGAATAATCCCAACTTCTAGGGGGACCTTTTCAAAATAGTCCAAACTATCAATTTTCTTGGCTACACTAATCCATTTTATGTTGATAATATATAGAAAATTCATGAATGCGGATTATTTTGAGAAGACATACTTTGAAGTTTGGATTATTCTAGAATAATTCAATGTTGGAATTAATTTGAGAAGATAGGTGAAAGTTGGGATTATTCATGTCAATTTGTCCTAATTTATATGACATAAATGTATGCTTTTTTTTTTTTGTTTTTTTTTTGTTTTTTGGTTTTCCTGAAAGGTATGAATTTATTTAAGTAGATATTGGAAAGTTAGGATTAAGCAACATTTATGCAATTAATAAATTTTGTTTTAAAAAATTAACATTTCTTAAAATGTCCCTATGACTAAATGAAAATATAATTGCTCATGCTAATATGGATTATTAGTCAGAGTAAGAAGTAAATGTACCTCCAAATTTAACATTCTTTTCCAAATACCAAATACACCTTTTATATAATCCCCGTGAAGTAGAATAATCACATTGCTTGATCTCAACTCATATTGCTCACAGCAAACAAAGCTCATAATATAGGTATCTTTGAAGGGGAAATGAGGAAAAAGAAAGAAGTAAAAAAATGTTTGTTTCCTTTTCCCTTCATAGTTCATGCAACTCCCTTTCTGCTTGATCAGTTCCCTATGGAACTCAAACATATATGTGTCTTCGGTTATAGATCCCTCACTTATTATGGATTATAGCCATGCTCCATATGTATTGGATTTATAGATCCCTCTCTTATAATATCCTTATTATGTACACACTCAGATTTTACTCATGCAAGTTGCCCAGTAGGTGTTGTCAGTAGATAAGAAATATAGAGAAAGGTGTGATGTAGGATGGAATGCGCATACGGGCGAAGTAATGGCCGCTTGGTTTGGGTTGTCGGTTGCTCAGGCTTTAGTATGGTGGAGCTCGAGTGCAATGCAATCAATGTGTGAAGGCTATCTATGAACTAGAATTTGGAAGATCCCAATGGATTTAAAGCTGGAGGATGTTTTTTGCCTTTGCATGAAATTTGAAACATTATCTTGTAATCATGTGAAAGAGTAAGGAATTGCTCATCTAGTGGCTGGATTAGGTCCCTCTAGCGGGGTGGAGCAGTTGCTTGTAGACACTTTTCCCCAAGGTATCTTAACCTTGGCAGCACGTTTCAATTTTTTGCTGAAACGTCAACTTGGATGATTTGAGGTAATTGGTGTTAGGAAGATTCCGAATGCTAATATATTAAGGTAATATGGACCTGATAATTTTAAAGCCTTTTGCCATGCATATGTGTATTATGAACACAAAGAGGAAGGGGTAGGGAGGAAAAGGAAAGCAAAACCCTTGATTCTCCTAAGTTGTTTGTTTTACAAAAAAAGACATGGAAACCCCATACAACTACGTCCACCACCCCTTTCCTTCAATCTACAACCACCACCACCACCGCCCCTCTCTTTCCCCGCTGCCATTGCCCCTCCCTTACTCCGCTGCAACCCCCTCCCCCCTCTCTCTACCTCTTTGTCTTCATCTCTTTCTTATATCTAGCTATTTTGTGCATTTACTTGTTTATTGGGGTTGTTTTTAGGGTAGGTGCTGTGGTTTTCAAGTTGTTGGGGTTGATTTTGGAGTGGATAGGACCATTTTTGAAGTAGTTGGGGTGCTTTTTGGGAGGCTAGGTCTTTTTTTGCGGTGGGTGATTTTCGAGGGTAGATGGGTGCCTTTTGGAGTGGTTTCGTGATGGGTAGGGTAGGTTTTCGGTGGTGGGACTATGGTCTGTTGTGGGTGGGTGGTGGTTTCAAGGATGGTTATTTGCTGTGGTGGTTGGGTGGTTTTGGAGGTAATTGAGTGGTTTCGAGGGGGTTGGGTGGGTTTTCGGTGATGGGTAAGTTGTTTAAGAGGGGTTTGGTGTGGGTGGGCGCTGGTGGTTGGAGTGGTGTTGGCTGGTGGTTGGAGCGGTGCTAGCAATTAGGACTCTGGCTGAAGTGGTGTTGTGGTGTAATGGGATGGTCAAGGATGGTCAAAGTGGTAGTTAAGGTTGGCTGCGGTAGAGGTGTTTGGGGTTAGGATGCTTCTGTGGGGGAGGGTGGGGAGTCATGGTAGAGGAATGTGGGGTAATCCTAGGGGCGAAGGGAATGATTTATTTGGTCTAACAAACAATATAAAAGGAAATCAAGGTGGTTGGTTGCCTTTTCCCTTTCTTGTAACCTCCAAAACAAACGTCTCCTAAGAAGTAAGAATATACGTTATATTGTAGCTCCTAAAGTTCAGATTACGTGCAATAAATGATTTAATAATGAAATTGCTAGATTTTCATATGGCCCAACCATTTAATTGGTGGCTGATATTCTCAGGTTTGCAATAAAGCCTGTTCATGTATGGACAACTTTAGACATTGTTATTAATTGGAATTGGAAAATATGAAAACAAAAATAAATTTCTTTTAGAACATCCAAAATGTTGATGTTAAAAAGCCGCTAACCCCTCTCCCCCTCCCCTCACCCCCTCCCCCCCCCCCCAAAAAAACTGACCTCCCGGGGCACTTGTCTCATTCTAGTGGCAAACCATCCACCGATTGATTAGGAATCTTAGGATTAACAAGCCCTGTGAGCTCTGTGTTTTATAGTTACTTGCAATCCTGCCAATCTTCTTCTTAAATCATCAAAACATGTGATGCTCTATTTGCGGATATTCATCGAGAAATAGCCTTCCCTACTAGTTTTAACTAATCAGAGCTGATATGCTTACAACAAACCGTCCATATTGGATGTCTGGGTCCTTGTTGTTCAGCTTGTCATCTTTGCCATATAGTGATGATAGTGATTGTGAAACTTTAGAATGGTTTATAATCCAATATTTGTTTTTTCTCTATTTTTGGCAGAATGTGAAATCAAATTATCGGACTTCTACTTCGTCAGTGAACAGGAAAGCAGATGATTAATCTGCCAGCTGAAACAAGACAGCTGCTTTATGGTGCCTGCTTGTAAATGTAATTATTGATGTATAATTTTTGATGTTCTTCATAATGGTAATTTATGAAATATAAATTGCAACCAGAAAATCTCATGTACAACAATTTTGGTGTATTGGTGTGACATAAAGCTTGCCGAAATGTTTAATTACGTAGCTGTCTGTGCACGTCTCTGCTCTCTCACTATATACTATCGAAAATTATTGAACCATTTCACCTTGGCGTTGCAGCTGGAGTGGCGTATTACTTATTCTCATTTTCTCATCCAGTGCAGGCCACTATTCAATGCCGCTTTTGCTGCTTATCCAAAACAGTTTTCTCTCACATTATTCTCTTGCTCGCACAAATTACTGTCTCGTCAGTTGTCACATCGTTTTTTACATTATTTTGCGCACTAGAGTTTGAAGAAGTTTCTTTTTCTCCCATTGAGGGGTATGTATGCTTATCATATTTTTAACTCTGACTCTTCAATCTACCTCACGCATTCACATTGGTCTTTCACATTTCGATATTGGTGCAGAAACTTCAAACTTCACTTTGGACCAAATACTTGGAAAATTTACGTATTATAGTAGAGTCCCGCACTTGGATATACATTAGTGCATGATGATGGTACTCGAATTACAATAACCTAGCTTATTATTTTCGAGATACATTTTTCAATTGAAGGTATCTTAGCAAGAAACTACAAAGATCTACAGGTAAAATAACTGAAAGTAAATTTTTACTATAAATGTAAATTTTTAGCTTTAATTTGATACAAAGACAATCGATTCCAAAAATTATATTATAATGTTCTAGTTTACAAATGCAAGCTTTGTGAGAGGCCCTTTGCAAAGCAGATTGAGGGCTTAGGGAGGCTTTTAACATGTGGAGAAGAAGTTGCTCTATTACTATTGGTCATTATTCTCAAGCTTTGTCTCAGAATGTCAATTTCCCTCTTCCTCTTATATTCTTCATCCTCCATAGAAGCTATTTGTGCTTTCAGCAGTTGTATTGTTTCATCCTTTCCCTTCATTTCCCTTTGCACATCTTCCATAAAATCTTCTTCCTCTATTCTCCAGTAAAGTGTTCCTGGTACACAATTTGTAGCATTGTTCTTGTTCTCAATCTTAGTACTAATCCAAAAACGCATTTTCTTTGCTTCTAAGATTTTTATTTAGGAAATATTAATAATCCAAACTTTTACCAGTTTTCTTAAAGTTAATCCTTACCGGGGGGTTTCGTATGCTCATATAATCCAAAGTGATGTTGATGTTTCACAATAGTACCAAAAGTTCGGAAAATGCAAGAATTTCATCACTTGGAATTATTATGAAACTTCAACTCCGAACAAGGAGTTATATTCAAGTTAATCTGAAGTAGGGAAAAATCTAAGAAGACTATTCTTGATTGATCTTGGTTTTCACGAGCTGACGAACCTACTACGTTATAGTTGATTTGAGATGTTAATTTTATTCTATTATAATTATAAAATATAATCCATCAAAACCATATATAGATAAACTAAAATTTTTAGTTAGATTAGCTGCTCAACTTTTTTATCTAATGAGGCATGTTTACTACTCAGGTGCGTTATCTTCCAACTTAAAAAAATAGAAGTTATAGATCCAGTTAAGTGTAATTAAGACTAACAAGGTTTAATAAGTTCATTTTAATTATAAGTTTAGGTGAAGAGAACATACTCTAAGTTTTCTTTCTTTGTAGCTTGTTTATTAGAATCTACTATCCAATTTGGATTATTGCTTACACAAATCAAAATTAATGGCAAATAATAAATTTAAGAAGAAGTGTACCTTCATGAGTCCTCTTAATTAAATCATCTAATTCATGCTTAATAGCAAGATACAACATCTTCCATTTCTCAACAGCTTCATCTCTTCTTGCTCTTTCTACCCTCAAATGCTCCACTAAAAACAAGCTAGTTGCAGCAGTACTACTACTGATATCAACTGAATCACACCCTTCAAAATTTTCATTCTTTCTTACCATACCAACTTCCTCTTCCATGTTTTTAATCCTTTCTTCTCTGTCCTCCAAACTCCTACGCAACTGCTTCACCTCTTCTCGTAGCTTCTTATTTTCTCTCTTCCATTCGGCCTCCCTGTACGCGAAAACCAGCAGTTCGCGCTCGTACACTTCACTCTCTTCCTCCCTCTGCTTAAGTATTGCATTGATCTCACGTTGTAGTAACTTCATTTTTTGTATGAGCAACCTTGGGTCATTATTCCATGCATGTTTTGATCTGTTTTTGCTTACACACATCCCCATCCTGTTGCTTCTTTTCTGTTGTTTATTGTGTTTCAAACTTTTGGCATATGCGTCTGACGATGGCTGAGCGCTCTGAATGTGCTGCAGAGGTTGCTGATGCACATATTTGTGAAGGAGAGGGGAGGAAGGAAGTGTATGTATGTGTCAGTGTGTGTGATATGTGGTTGAGTTATAATAGATGGTTTTGGATTAAGTAAGACAAAGTAGTTAAATGACATAAATTCTTAGCAGTAGAGGGGGGACTGTCACGAGAAATTACAAAATCTATATACAATATACTGTGTAAGAATCAAGGTTGGTCTGTGGGTGCCATCTAGCTTAGTTAGTAAAGTCTTGTGGAGGTGATACCCAAAATTTGGTATCGAATTCCGTCTATATCATTGCGCTTAATCGCTTATTCACACAAAAAAAACAAGGTTGGCCTACTTGTGACAAGGGTTCGATTCTTGCTCACTACAAAGTGGGATCCCCCAACTTCCCCCACTTGTGCAAGGGATATTACTCTTACCATAAAAAAAAACGATATATTGTGTACAATGGGTAATATTGTAAAAATAAAGTTTTCAAAACACCCCTATAGTTCTGAAAGATACCCAAAACACTCGCCAGTTACTACAGAATTACAAAAATGGTCGTCAATATATACACTATTTGTAGGATATGAATTAGGCAAAGCCTGCCTGTCACAGAAGGAATGCACTCATGCAGTGTCAATAATTCTACTTCCACGTTTTTTCTACAATGGAGTTAAGAGTTTTAGAGTTGGATCTCAATAGACTGTTTTTGGAGTTTGTGTTTAATTTATGGGCGTTGTATAAAGAAGGCCCGTGAAAGAGGAGTGTCCCATGTTTGAAGAATTAATCCGATGAGATTTGATAGAAGGATCGTTGTCACATGTACTACCAGATGTACAATTATGAATATGATGCAGTGGTAGATCATGAATTAGATGCCAATTGTTTGTTTTGTGATGTGAGCTTTTTTATTTCTTTTTTGTTCTTTGTAGAGAGAAAAAGTTCATTTTGTGAAAAAGTCCATTTTGTTGAAAGAGAGAGGGGAGAAGGGCTTGAGAGTCAAATTGTGGACTCTAAGAGGGGTATCTTGGTCTTTCTTCTATGGAATTGGTACCATATAATCTTGAGCATATTTTGCCATCAACATAAATATTATTGAACCTAATCTAGTACCTCTAAACATTTCTACTTGATTAGTACTTTCTCTGTAATTTTTTTTGTCATATTTGAAATCTTGACACTATTCACAATTTATTTTTTTTTGTCATATTTGAAATCTTGACACTATTCACAATTAGAGAGTATGTTCTATATTCTTCTCAATACATAAAAAAGTTGCCATATGGGTTTTGTTTGATTCGTCTCAATGAATACTTTATTAGTATTCAATTGTTATAATTTATATTAATATGTAACTAAAGATATTTAAGGTCAAAGAAATACAATGATAAACGAGCACAATTAAAGTAGGAAGAATAAACATAATACAGAGGAAATACCAATTGAACACATTCTACTATCAATATAAATTGCTAAAGATATAGTAGCATCAAAGCAAATTTTGGTACTGAATGTATTATTGGTACACTTTTTAGCTATGTACCATAAAAACTTTTAGATTTTGCTCTTTAGGACATGGAAATATTTATGAAGCCAGGAAACCTAGGATTGCAATCATTTTTGGGCTTCATTAGCACGAAACCAACTTGGTTTTCAAATGTGGAAACCTCATGATTTAGAAGTATCCAGTGCTTCATAGCTTTCTAGTACTTAATAAATAACTTCTAGTACCACTTAAACCTTTCAAGTAACAACACAAACTTTTAGATACAATGGCAACTGTCAAGAACTTTCTAGTACCAAATAACCAAATTTTTTTCTTTTTGTGCAAGCCAAATAACTTTTTTTTTTGAAGGGACCAAATAACCAATTATTGGTAACCAATCAAATATTCTTACTTTCTTAGTAGTTAGTACAAAATAAACCATATTTAGTACCAATACAAGATGCAATTTAGGGTTTCCAAGGGGTAGAGCATATGTTGGTGTAGTTTGCTATGAAACAAGTAAATTTTGTTGGTCCCACATGAAACACTACAAGAATTAGTTCACCTCTAGCCTCTTCATTTCTTCTTTCATCTTCTTCGTCCTGGATATTTTCAGTACCAAAGTTCAATTTGATCTACTCCATCGTTTCAATTGGATCTATTTTATGATTTCTTGTTTTACACCAACTCAATTTAAAATTTATAAGAACCTTTGAATTGATTTTAAGCAATTGCCCAAAAATATTAGCCGTTAAGTTTATAACCAAATTGATCAGTTACTTATTGTTAAAATAAGCATTTTTGGTTAGAGTATATGATGAGGAAATAATTAGTGGATGCTTTGTGGTTTATCATTAGTGTCAAGTGGCATTGCTTTGTTTACTTTTCAATAAAGCACAATATGAAAGTTAAGGAAAATGCCTAACTAATTTGTTATGTAGTGTAGAGAAATCTTTTGTGAAGATTGGAAATGGGGAATGTGATAGGGGTGATAATAAGCCTGACGTGTTCGTGGACAGTTTGAGCTTGGTTCGGTTAAAGTTCGGTTAAAACTTGACTCATTGTGGCTCGGCTCGAGACCTTAACGAGCCGAACTCATCAGTTATGATAAGCTCGGCTAGAAAAGCTCGTGAACATGCTCGATTACTTTTTTTATATATGGAAATAATGTATTATATATGCATACTAATATATTTATTATATATATTATACAATAATAAGTTAATAGTTTTATTGTCAAAGAATAAACTCAAAAAATAAAAACATTAAAAAAAGAGGAGTAAACTAAATATAGTAATAGGTTAAGCTTGCTCGTGAACAGTTCGATAACAGCTCTGTCAACGCTTGGACAAAGCTAGGCTCTGTCAAAGCTCGGTTCGTCAAGTTTCGAGCCCGTCGAGTTCCGATAAACTTAAACAAACACGAGCCGAGCTAACAAAAGATCGGGATCGGCTCGACCGATAAGCATCCCTAGGCATGTGTGTGGTGGCTGGGGAAGGGGGAGGCAAGATTGTTTGCCGAGAGCCAACGTGGTTGTGAGGGCAAGTGTGGCTTGGAAGGTGCGGTAGATGAGGAAGACATGGCTGAGGAGGGGCAAGACTCTAAGAGAATAAGAAATGCCAGCCCCGGCCCAAACAATAGTGAGGCCCTGTGCTGATGTCAAAAAAGAGGCCCTTATAAAATCTATCTTACGGTTTCTAAGTTGTTTCAAACATACTCAAAGGCACAATTAAATAACTAAAAACAGATAAATCACTAAAAACATATTCAAAAAAATCTCAAACTCAACAAAATTAAAAAGAACCCACATTCTTCAAACACACACAACCCAAATACAAATCACTAAGAATCTTCAACGAGATTATCCAAATTGAGGAAAAAAAAAAACCCAGATTCAAAAACCCACATAAGAATTCACTAAAAAAATCCACCTGCAAGAGGCAAAGATCTACCGTTTCTCAACTCATTTATTGCTCTGGCAAACCCGAGCATTTGGAGAATAAATTCAATCAATAATTAACTCAAACATTCAAATTCCAAACATCTAAAACTACAAAAACGCAATAAAAATTAAATTCACCTGAATTTCCCTCCTAATATCATTGTAATCAAAGAATCTCTTTCCAGGAAGATGTAAGAACTCTCCCCACTCCTCATCACTGTTCTTAGTCTGCAACAACTGAAGCACAAGCGGACGACGCGTACAAATATCGCACCCTCGCGACAAGAAATCGTGTCCAACAACCGCTTCAAGAACGCTCGATTTGCCGTTACTTTGGCTTCCGACAACGACGACTTGCGGCAAGTCGAAACCAGGACTCCAGGAGTGAGCAATATTGATGGATTGCAAAAAATAAGATTCAAGTCCATAGATTTTGGTGATAAAGTAGTTCAGAGGTCTAGGGGTTTGTAAAAAGAGAAAGAAAGGGGTAAGGAGAGAGATTAAAGTTCAGAGATTTTGGGGGGGGGGGAAAGTGAGGAGAGAGATTAAAGTTCAGAGATTTTGGGGGGGATGGGGAAAGTGAGGAGAGAGATGAAAGTTCAGAAATTTTGGGGGAAAGAGAAGGAGAGAGAGAAGTGCAGGGAAGCGTGTGATTAAGGAGAGAGAGACAGAACATAGTACAGTAAGAGAGAGAAGCAAATTTTTTTTTTTCATAATTTGGTGTAATACTCCGTAGTTTTAGGAATTATTTTGCTAAATAAGAAAATATAAAGTACAAGTGAAAGTATTTTATATTATAGTTTAGGTAAGACTACAATTATAATTTAATTAAACAACCTACTTTGGTACCTAATTATATTTTAATTCGGTTTGGTTAAATAATAAATCAGAATTCGATTTGGAAACAAATCCTAATAAACTAAGGTTTTTCATACTATAAATAAGAAAAGGAAGAGGAAAAAAAAAATTTATTAGAAAACCTATTCTCTAGTCAGCCGTCTTTTTTTTCTTCTTCACTCTCAAGATCCTTCTCTCTCTCCTCTTTTCTCCTCCCTCACGCTGCTCCTCCTCCTCCTAAACTCTTCCTCCCTCAGCGGTCTTTCCTGTTGATTTCGGCGGCTCTATTGCTTCGTCGAGCACAGCAACCGTCGGCTGAAACTCGCGACACGGGGAGGCAGGTTCGTGTGGGTCGCGCGAGGCTCCGACTGGGTTCGTCTAGGGCGTGTGGTGCGTCGAGGCGAGAGACGTGTGGTGCGTGCGTGGGCTCAAACCTTCGAGCGTGGTGGCGTGTGGCTGGTGTTGCAGCCGGATTCCTTCAATACGTCGCCGGTGATCGTCGCCGGCGAAGTCTTCTCGGTAAAGAAAAAAAAAATTTCTCTTTTCTACTCTAAATTAATTCATATAATCTGATTTCTTGTTATTCTTTGATTAAATTTGGTTAAGTTGATGATTTTTAAATAAAGTAAAGAAAAAAAAAAATCAGATTGTGATTATACTCATAGTTCTTATAATGATTTTTAGTTCTCAATTCTATTTTTATTATACTTATGGATATTGGGTAAAGTTGTGATTTTAAATAAAGGTACATATTATGAACTAAAGGAAATCAGATTTATATTACACTACTAGTTCCTACTTTGATTTTAGTTTCTTCAATTCCGAGTTTATAGTTCTTGTATATATGTACCTATTTAAGTTTGTTACTATACACAAAGTGGTATAAAAGTTAAGAAAAAAATCAGATTATTAGTTATAGTTAGAATATTATAATGGCTTTGTTATTCAAATCTGATTTTAGTAGTATTGGATATAAGGATTTAAATGGAGATTGGTAAAGGTACTATGGTATTAAACTAACTAAAATCAGCTTTGCCCACTATTATTGGTTCTTAAAAGACGTTAAGTTCAATAGAATTATGGAAGAAAAGAAAGTTAATGAACAACAAGATTATTTATTTTTATACTCTGAAATACTAAGTCTTATATAATTAGTCACGTGTTATATGTTAATAATATCAAGGACTTAGCACTGAAGTATTTTTATTATTCGATTAGGTCCCAATTTCATAAGCGGAACGTTTTAATAGTCAGCAAAGATTCTTCATTACAAGGTACGTACGCGTACTAGTTCAGTTCGATATATTAGTATCATGTTAGGTTGTGATTGTCATATTGGAACCTAGAATCATGATAGGGAACTGTGGTTGATTATGATTGATGAGATTGTTTGGTAACATGAAATCAATTGGAAATCTGTATGAATTTCCTTGTTGTATGACTTGTGAGTTGAAATGAGTTATTATTGGTATGCGTAATTCTATCGCATTACAAGCATGAAATGAGAATTGGATTGAAAGCATATGATTTATTGTTGTAACAAGGATGTTGCAAGAGATTGCTTTAATTAGAGAATTTGAGCAATGTACCTAAGAATTTAACGAATGTTCGATGTTGTATGAATGAATATTATTAAGAAGGATATTGGCGATAACTTGTAGTTGGACTCCCTACAAGTAATGAACAATGGGGGGAGTGTTTGACTTGTTCTACACTCCTACGCAGGCCTACTGTGACGACAGTAGTGTCCTTATAAATTTTGATAACTCAAGTAGGCGGAAGGTTCCGTACGATCTTGGGGGTATGCATACTAAGGTGATGGATGTGGAACGGAACGAAACCGTGTTTACATTCCATCTAATAGACCAAGTTGTCTATTAAGGATTCAAGAGTCCGTATGATTCTAGTAAGATGACGGTGCCCGTTCGCTGCCAACTAAATAAAAAGTAAAGAATGTAATGCTATGGTAGTATCATGTCTAGGAATGATCCTTATTATCTTGTTTATGCTTTGTATGCACTTATTGCTTTACTATGTACTCAGCATAGCTGATTGTGTGTTATTGTGTTGTTTGTTGACCTGTGATGAACCATTGATGCTTCAATGGGGAGCAGACTAGGTGTGCTGGTGTTGCTGCATGAGTTGGCATACGGGGAATATTTCTGGTTTATAAGCTTTTAAATGTTTTATTGAACTTATAGAACAATTAGTATGAATAGTTAATGGTTTGAATAAGAAGGGGTCTATGGTGATTCCCGAGTTGTAATTTGAAGTTAATATTTTATTTCCGCTGCAATGTAGTTTTATAAAGGAGTTGTTGACATTTTGATTTTATCTTGCCTTGCGTTTCACCGCGGCGGTAACACTCCCGAAGTCGGTGCAACGTAGTCGTGGACGTGTATGGATTTTGGGGGTGTTACAAAACTGGTCATCAGAGCCAAAAGTTCCTATTTTCGAAAGATGTTTTAAAAGATTTTAAAATGGGTAGTATGGGATAAGAGCATGTAGATTACTTTTGCGTGCATTAAATCATAGGAATGATTTTATTTGTACTGCCTTTCTTGCCTTTATTTGTCTGATTATATGAAATGTGGTGTGGTTGCTTGATTGAATTGGTGAAAGGTTCTTTTGAATCTTTAAAATGTAAATAGAGTAGAAGGATATACGAGGATAGTGGTTGAAGGCACTAAAATTCGATAGTAAAATATTTTAATTGCCTAGAATTTTAAGGTATTGAACTAAAACCTTATTTCGAATATTTTAGAAAAGAATCATATAAATTGTCATAAATATTTTGAACTTGAAATTCTAAAATTGAAAGTAATCGTTTTACCTCTTATATATGTTTATACATAATGTATACTTAGAAACCTTAAATTCACAAAACTTAGACTATTTTCCTTCTTTAAATTCGCAGATGGTTTACGACATAGGTCCTAAGGAATACCTGATGAAACACCGAATAGCGGAAGATTGGGACATCTGGGCCCAAAAGATGAGAGCTGCTATGGAGTATAGGACCTTACAGGGAGATACTAGACTAAAGACTGAGATGGAGAAAATATATTTTATGCTGCAGTACGTCCCTAAGGAGGAACCTTACCTTTTCGTACACCGTAGATATGGGGATATATGGACAGAAAATGGGAATTTTAATAGGGTCAAACACACTTACTGGAACCAATACCTTCCTACTGTAGGACACTTCATTACTGATCTAAAATACTGTGAAAATGAATGGAGAATTCGTGAGAAAAGAAGTTGGGAGCCCTCTACCTCATCACCTTTAGTTCGAGGAACTTATCATGTGGGGGAAAGCTCGGGAATTAATGTGAATTCTGAGAATCCTAGAGTTAAATCTGAGCCGCAAGCGTCCTTTAGAGCTGCAAAAAGAGCTAGGTACCAAACTTTTGAGGATGAGTTCATACCCGAGAACCACATAGCGCCAAACCTCGTAATCGTTATCTACATTTCCGATGATGAGGGGAATAATAGGACATTCATCGCAAGGGTTGGGGAAGATAATGCTGAACCCATACTTGACTTGGGAAATGAGGAAGAGGGAGATCCGAATGAAAATGAAGAAGAGGGAGATCCTAATGAAAATGAAGAAGAGGGAGATCCTAATGAGAATGAACCTGCTGAGGAGGACCCGATTGAGGAAAATGACCAAGAAGCAGAAGAAGAACCACTGGAGGAAGATGAGCCTATAGAGGATGACGAGTCTTCTGAGGACGAAGCTGACATGGAGGAAGGAATAGAAAATCCTAATTCAGATGACGAAGCTCACCAATATAGTCCTTAGTTTCTTTTGATTATATAATTAGGATTAGAGTATTATTTTATTCGTTTATTTCAGTTTTAATAAGGCTTGCATGCCAAGTAGCAAATTAGTATTCGTTTATTCTTTTATTTATTCATATTATGTTTTCCTTGGAAACAATAAGTTTTACCTTTTTCAATAATAATACAACAGCTTTTATTCTTTTATTTGATGTAACGTCTTATTTGAGATGTTTATATTGCAAGTCAATAGAGACTTAATGATTGTTCGCAATAAAGATGTGTTATATAAATGTGCCAATGTGTAGTAGTTAAATAAATAAACAACTATGTGCATATCGCTGAAGCAACCGTTGTGTCATTTTTCGCCGCTGAGAATGGTCCGTCAAAGCAAGACGCCCGATACCTCTCTCGAATGTCGAGCAATCGATTCGTGATCTAGTTCGGATCACAGCTAACCTAGCCCAGGGTCATAACCGGGATGGGGACTTGTCTCGAAAAGGTTGCCCGTAGGAACCCGCCAATACCGAATAGGAAAGGGGGCCGAGGAACTGGAAAACCTGGGTTGGGGAGTTTGATAAACTGTTCTTTACCCTCTCCTCGTCCCGATGATAAGATCGTGCCCTTAGCAAGCTATTACCTTCGGGGGATGCTCACTTTTGGTGGACCCAAGCTAAGGACAACCTCCTTAAACAACCCGACTTTGGGTGGGAAACCTTCAAGAAAGCCCCGAGGGATAAGTATTACCCTCCATACCTCAAGAAGCGTAAAGCCCAGGAGTTTATGATGCTAGAACAAGGGAACCCGTCTGTTGAGGGAGTATTATCGCAAATTCATTGAGTTGATGAGATTTGCTCCCGAAATTGCCCCTACCGAGGAAGCTAAGGCCTCACGTTTTGAGTTAGGACTCACCCTTGACCTACGGGGGAGACGGGGGAGATACTTTCACCTCATTGGACCATGTCTTTGACAAAGCTGCCCACCTATATGCCATAAGGAAACGAGAGGAAGGGGGTAAACAAGGGGAGAAACGAAAGGAGAATCCAAACCCCGAGGTTCAAAGGTTTGAAAAGAAGCACCAGGGGAACCAAAGCTACCAAACCTTCCAACGAAACTTTGGTAAGGGACCCAACAACAACAACAACACTCAACATAATAACAATAACCGCAACAATAACACCAACAACCGCAGACCTGAGCGTGTGTACAGGTGTAAGAAGTGCCCAAACAACCATCCTGGGAGAGATTGCGAGGGTAACAAAGTGGAGTGTCGTGAATGTGGGAAACTGGGGCATAGGGCGTATGAGTGCTACTCGAAGAATAAGGTTAACTCCAATGGTCAGAAGAAAGGGAACTATGGAGACAAGCCTAGAAATGGGAATGGAAATGGTGGAAATGCCTATAATGGGTCAGGGAACTCTAATTATTCCAAACCACCAACTAATGCAAATAACCAGGCACCATCTGGGAATCAAGTGACCAACAACAATGATAATAAGGGCAAAGGGAAGCTGTATATGATGACGGCTAGTGAAGGAGAAGTTCGTAGAGATGTGGTCACTGGTATTTTCTCTATTAACTCAATTCCTGTTAAAGTATTGTTCGATTCTGGCGCATCTTTGTCTTTTATTGGCCATACAACCGTTAGAACTCTAGCACCGGTTGAGTCCGAGTCAATTTCTATGCCTATAATTATTCCGTCTGGGGATACCGTTAATTGCTCTAAGAAATTCCCGAATGTCTCGCCGAAAATAGGGGAGGGCTTGTTTCCTTCCGATCTAATAGAGTTTAATTTATCGAACCTAGACATCATTTTGGGGATGGATTGGCTTGGGAAGTACAAGGCTAAGATAGACTGTGATGCACAGAAAGTGGAACTGAGAGATCCTTCGGGAAAAAGGGTGTCATACAGGAGAATACCTCGAGAACCTGGGATCAAGGTAATCAATGCCTTGCAACTTAAGGGTTATATAGACAAAGGATGGCCTCTATTTATGTGTTCTGTGAGAAGGGTTGAGGATGATCTATTAAAACCTGAGGATGTGTCTATAGTTAGCGAATTTCGGGATGTTTTTCCCGAAGAAATACCCGGTATGCCGCCAAGGAGAGATGTAGAGTTCACTTGTTGACTTAGTACCTGGAACTGGACCTATCTCAAAGGCCCCATACCGAATGGCTCCAGCAGAAATGAACGAGTTGAAAAACCAGTTAGAGGAACTACTAGAGAAGGGGTACATTAGACCTAGTATGTCACCATGGGGAGCCCCTGTCTTATTCGTGAAGAAGAAGGATGGTAGTTTGAGGTTGTGTATAGACTACCGTGAGTTGAACAATGTCACTGTGAAAAACAAATATCCATTACCTAGGATAGATGACTTGTTTGACCAACTTCAGGGTGCAGGGATGTTCTCCAAAATAGATTTAAGGTCTGGTTACCATCAGTTGAGGATTGCTGATCACGATATACCTAAAACTGCCTTCAGGACTAGGTATGGACACTATGAGTTTACCGTCATGCCTTTTGGGTTAACCAATGCACCTGCTGTTTTTATGGACCTCATGAATAGGATTTTTCGACCCTACCTCGATAAATTCGTAGTCGTGTTCATAGACGATATATTGATCTATTCAAGAAGCAAGGAGGAACATGAGGGACATTTGAGGCTTATTTTACAGACACTTAGGGAGAACCAACTATATGCCAAGTTTTCAAAGTGTGAGTTCCGGTTGGAAAAGGTGTCATTTTTGGGTCATTTCGTCTCTAAGGAGGGTGTGTCGGTAGATCCCGCAAAAATAAAAGTCGTGAGTGAATGGCCTACCCCAAAGAATGTCACGATATAAGGAGTTTCTTGGGTTTAGCCTGTTATTATCGGAGATTTGTGAAAGACTTTTCGAAGATCGCAAAACCCATGACTAACTTGATGAAGAAAGATTGCAAGTTTAATCGGACCGACGATAGTGAGAAAGCCTTTCAAACACTCAAAGAGAGATTAACCTCGGCACTGTTCTAGCCTTGCCTCGACGGGGATGAGGGATATGATGTCTATAGTGATGCGTCAAAGAATGGGTTGGGTTGTGTTCTTATGCGAGAATGGGAAAGTTATAGCTTATGCGTCCCGTCAACCGAAACCATATGAGGTTAATTACCCAACACATGACCTAGAGTTGGCCGCAATTGTCTTTGCCTTAAAAATCTGGAGACATTACCTTTACGGGGTGACTTGCCGAATTTTCACCGATCACAAAAGCCTCAAATACATCTTCACCCAGAAAGACCTTAATATGCGACAACGCAGATGGTTAGAGCTCATTAAGGACTATGACTTAGATATTCAATACCATGAGGGTAAAGCAAACGTTGTTGCTGATGCATTGAGTCGTAAATCTAGCCATAGCCTCAACACCTTGGTAGTTGGTGACAAACTGTGTGAAGAATTCTCTAAACTCCAACTTGAGGTGGTTCATGAAGGGGAAGTGGAAAAATTATTGAGCGCCCTAACCATTCAGCCCAACTTTCTAGATGAAATAAGAGAGGGTCAGCCTGGGGATGTGAAACTTGAGCGGGTCAAAGCAAAACTTAAGGAGGGCAAAGCAGAAGGGTTTGAAATCCATGAGGATGGGAGTATACGCTACAAGGGTCGATGGTGTGTACCGCAAAAATGTGAGGAGTCAAGCAAAAGATAATGAGTGAAGGTCATAATACGAGTTATTCCGTCCACCCAGGGGGGGATAAGTTATATAAGGACCTCAAAAAGATGTTTTGGTGGCCTGGGATGAAGAGGGCAGTAGCCGAGTTTGTTTCCAAATGTCTGACGTGTCAGAAGGTAAAGAGTGAACACAAGAGACCTCAAGGCAAAATTCAACCTCTTGACATTCCAACATGGAAGTGGGATTCGATATCCATGGACTTCGTCGTAGCCTTACCTAGGAGTCGGGGAGGTAATAACACAATATGGGTGATAGTGGACCGATTGACCAAAACTGCAAGGTTCATACCCATGAAAGACACGTGGAGTATGGAATCCCTAGCCAAAGCATATGTTAAACATGTCATTCGACTGCACGGGGTACCCACGAGTATAGTGTCTGATCGGGATTCGCGATTCCTTTCGAATTTCCCGGAAAAAGGTCCAGGAGGCATTTGGTAGTGAGCTATTAATGAGTACAACCCTTTCATCCAACTACAGACGGCCAAACAGAAAGAACCATCCAGACCTTGGAAGACATGTTAAGAGCTTGTGCCTTAGAATACCAGGGATCATGGGAAGACCATTTAGACCTCATAGAGTTCTCATATAACAACAGTTATCATGCTAGTATCAAAATGGCTCCATTTGAAGCGTTGTATGGGAGAAAATGTCGCAGTCCTTTGTGTTGGAACGATATTAGTGAGACAAGTGGTGTTAGGTCCTGAAATGATTCAAGAGACTGTTGATCAAGTGCGAGTCATTCAAGACAAGATTAGGGCTGCACAGGACAGGCAGAAGTCCTATGCGGATCAGAAGCGAAGGGAAGAGAACTATGAAGTTGGTGAAAAAGTGCTGCTTAAGGTGTCTCCAATGAAAGGAGTGATGCGATTTGGGAAGAAAGGAAAACTAAGCCCTAAGTTCATAGGACCATATGAGATTTTGGCGAGGGTAGGCAAAGTGGCTTATCGCTTAGATTTGCCAAACGAGTTAGAGAGGGTTCACAACGTGTTTCACGTATCCCAGCTTCGGAAATACGTACCTGATGAGTCGCATGTACTAGAACCTGAAAATGTCGAGTTAGACGAAACCTTGTCCTATGAGGAAAAACCCATCAAGATCCTAGATCACAAGGTGCGTAGTACGAGAAATAAGGACGTCAAAATCGTGAAGGTGTTGTGGAGAAATCAGAATACTGAAGAAGCCACATGGGAAGCAGAGGATGCGATGCGTCTGAAGTACCCTGAGCTCTTTCAAGAGGTAGGCGAGTTACGAGGACGTAACTTTTCTTTTAAGGGGGGAAGAATGCGATAGAATTTCGCACTTCCCCTAAAAGTTTGCTTAAGTTATTATTTATGTGTATTATTGTTTATGTGACTTGCGAAAACTGGAAAACGCTTGTGAAATTTGGGACTTAGAAGTGCGTAAGTTCGTCGTTTAGAGTGGCTACCTCAAAGTTTCGGGACGAAACTTCCTTTAAGGGGGGAAGCCTGTAATACTCCGTATTTTTAGGAATTATTTTGCTAAATAAGAAAATATAAAGTACAAGTGAAAGTATTTTATATTATAGTTTTGGTAAGACTACAATTATAATTTAATTAAACAACCTACTTTGGTACCTAATTATATTTTAATTCGGTTTGGTTAAATAATAAATCAGAATTCGATTTGGAAACAAATCCTAATAAACTAAGGTTTTTCATACTATAAATAAGAAAAGGAAGAGGAAAAAAAAAATTATTAGAAAACCTATTCTCTAGTCAGCCGTCTTTTTTTTCTTCTTCACTCTCAAGATCCTTCTCTCTCTCCTCATTTCTCCTCCCTCACGCTGCTCCTCCTCCTCCTAAACTCTTCCTCCCTCAGCGGTCTTTCCTGTTGATTTCGGCGGCTCTATTGCTTCGTCGAGCACAGCAACCGTCGGCTGAAACTCGCGACACGGGGAGGCAGGTTCGTGTGGGTCGCGCGAGGCTCCGACTGGGTTCGTCGAGGGCGTGCGGTGCGTCGAGGCGAGAGACGTGTGGTGCGTGCGTGGGCTCAAACCTTCGAGCGTGGTGGCGTGTGGCTGGTGTTGCAGCCGGATTCCTTCAATACGTCGCCGGTGATCGTCGCTGGCGAAGTCTTCTCGGTAAAGAAAAAAAAAAAATTTTCTCTTTTCTACTCTAAATTAATTCATATAATCTGATTTCTTGTTATTCTTTGATTAAATTTGGTTAAGTTGATGATTTTTAACTAAAGTAAAGAAAAAAAAAAATCAGATTGTGATTATACTCATAGTTCTTATGATGATTTTTAGTTCTCAATTCTATTTTTATTATACTTATGGATATTGGGTAAAGTTGTGATTTTAAATAAAGGTACATATTATGAACTAAAGGAAATCAGATTTATATTACACTACTAGTTCCTACTTTGATTTTAGTTTCTTCAATTCCGAGTTTATAGTTCTTGTATATATGTACCTATTTAAGTTTGTTACTATACACAAAGTGGTATAAAAGTTAAGAAAAAAATCAGATTATTAGTTATAGTTAGAATATTATAATGGCTTTGTTATTCAAATCTGATTTTAGTAGTATTGGATATAAGGATTTAAATGGAGATTGGTAAAGGTACTATGGTATTAAACTAACTAAAATCAGGTTTGCCCACTATTATTGGTTCTTAAAAGACGTTAAGTTCAATAGAATTATGGAAGAAAAGAAAGTTAATGAACAACAAGATTATTTATTTTTATACTCTGAAATACTAAGTCTTATATAATTAGTCACGTGTTATATGTTAATAATATCAAGGACTTAGCACTGAAGTATTTTTATTATTCGATTAGGTCCCAATTTCATAAGCGGAACGTTTTAATAGTCAGCAAAGATTCTTCATTACAAGGTACGTACGCGTACTAGTTCAGTTCGATATATTAGTATCATGTTAGGTTGTGATTGTCATATTGGAACCTAGAATCATGATAGGGAACTGTGGTTGATTATGATTGATGAGATTGTTTGGTAACATGAAATCAATTGGAAATCTGTATGTATTTCCTTGTTGTATGACTTGTGAGTTGAAATGAGTTATTATTGGTATGCGTAATTCTATCGCATTACAAGCATGAAATGAGAATTGGATTGAAAGCATATGATTTATTGTTGTAACAAGGATGTTGCAAGAGATTGCTTTAATTAGAGAATTTGAGCAATGTACCTAAGAATTTAACGATTATATGTTCGATGTTGTATGAATGAATATTATTAAGAAGGATATTGGCGATAACTTGTAGTTGGACTCCCTACAAGTAATGAACAATGGGGGGAGTGTTTGACTTGTTCTACACTCCTACGCAGGCCTACTGTGACGACAGTAGTGTCCTTATAAATTTTGATAACTCAAGTAGGCGGAAGGTTCCGTACGATCTTGGGGGTATGCATACTAAGGTGATGGATGTGGAACGGAACGAAACCGTGTTTACATTCCATCTAATAGACCAAGTTGTCTATTAAGGATTCAGTAGCCCGTATGATTCTAGTAAGATGACGGTGCCCGTTCGCTGCCAACTAAATAAAAAGTAAAGAATGTAATGCTATGGTAGTATCATGTCTAGGAATGATCCTTATTATCTTGTTTATGCTTTGTATGCACTTATTGCTTTACTATGTACTCAGCATAGCTGATTGTGTGTTATTGTGTTGTTTGTTGACCTGTGATGAACCATTGATGCTTCAATGGGGAGCAGACTAGGTGTGCTGGTGTTGCTGCATGAGTTGGCATACGGGGAATATTTCTGGTTTATAAGCTTTTAAATGTTTTATTGAACTTATAGAACAATTAGTATGAATAGTTAATGGTTTGAATAAAAAGGGGTCTATGGTGATTCCCGAGTTGTAATTTGAAGTTAATATTTTATTTCCGCTGCAATGTAGTTTTATAAAGGAGTTGTTGACATTTTGATTTTATCTTGCCTTGCGTTTCACCGCGGCGGTAACACTCCCGAAGTCGGTGCAACGTAGTCGTGGACGTGTATGGATTTTGGGGGTGTTACATTTGGGGCCCTCATTTGGCCATTTGCAAGTGAGGCCCTGTGCTAAGTTCCATTTTGGACCGGCACAGGGCCGGGCCTGAGAAATGCTCTGCGTATATTATGCGATACAGATTGGTATCGAACATGCACCAAAATGCTTTCACTCAAAGATCTTACAAATGTACCATTTGGAAAAGGTTCAGGTACTTCCTCCTTTCCATTATTATTCCATCATCATTTCTTGACACATTTGTTAATAAGGCCACGTGAAGAGGATAGTGTATGCACGTTAATATACCTGGTGCATGGAAACCCAAAGAAAGTTATGAATACCCAAAAAGTTATCTACTAGGATTCAAGCCCAATATAGTGGTCTATTATGATATTCAGATGTATGAAGTAGATGACCGAAGTTCAAAAGGTGGTCTATCAGCTGGTCTATAGTTTCATTAATTGGTCCTGGGAGTGGTTCGTGATATCAATGGCAGATAAGCTGCACGATATTGACTTGCTTATATTTAGTTTATTATTTAGTTTCCTCTTTTATTTGCTTATTTAGTTTCCTAGTTCTTTAGAATTCCTAGTTCTGTCAAAAAAAAAAAAAAAGAATTCCTATTTACAAGTGTACGTGGTGAGGGATTTGCTCCTTTACATTAAATTCTTGTGTGCTTGCCATTGTTTGTTTTTCTTACTTACAAATATAACCTCTTTTTCCGTAACATTATGAATATCCAAAAAAAAAATGTGAGAATGGCTTGTGTGTTTGATCCTAAAGTATAATTTAATTAATCTTATACCATACAAATATATTAAAAATGTTCTTAAGAAAGCCTATATGCCGCGTGGCACTCTCCTCAAATTTATAATGCAAATGGTTTTATGTCCATGTGAACACCAAGTAAAGATATAAGGTTTTTTCTATGATATACCCTGTGTTTTTTAAAATTATAAGTTGTACCCCTAATGTTTTTCTTCTACACAATACCCTTTAGTTTTTTAAGTTTTTCACATAGTACCCCTCTGTTAATATACTTTTTAATGTTTACTGATTTTACTTAAGGTTTTACCGCTAAACCCTGTTTCCGAAATCTCTTTAAAGCATTCTATCTTCTCTCTCTCAAATTCTCATTGTTGTAGATCTTCTCCTTCTTTAGTTACAATATCAAGCTCTAACTCTTATCACTCAAATGGTGAGCATATAATTTGGAATTCGTCTGTCTTAAGTGCAATTGTGTCTCCCCCCAAAAGTTTCATGTCAATGTCATTCCTCCATCTAGGAAATCGTACAACATACGGTTGATGAAGGAAAGCCATTTACTTGTATGGATGTTGATGAATCATCTAAAGGCGGCAGAGGAATTTCGTCACGAAGGGAAAAATGGTGATGCTCTTGTTTCTAGGGCTGATTTACCCGTGTTTCAACCCTCCAAGAAACTCAAGAAACTCGGACCCTAAAGGTTTTCTATGTAAATCATGAAGCAGGGCAACATTTGTAAAAAGAAGAGGCATAACCCAGAGTAGTGTTGGTTCAGGAAACCCGAAGGGAATGATAATATAAGTTAAAAGGATAATGCTGGGGATCACATAGATGGGTATCACATGGATGGTGCTGCAAACAACAATAGTTAGGTACTTCTTTGGAAACTTCCTCTGCCTTAATGATTAATAAACGAAGGTTGGTGAGAATTTCAAATCATCATTTGCGTCCATCATCATTAATGCATAAGAGGGGTACTATGTGGAAAACTAAAAAAATTAAAGGGTTCTATATAGAAGAAAAAAAAAATTATGGATACAACTTAGAATTTTTAAAAACATACATGTATATCGTAGAGAAACTCATAAATATTGTACAACTGCAAGGTTTGGGACACGTGACCTTTGAAATGAAAAGTAAGAGTTTAGCAATCAATATACTGTAGCTTTATTGTCTACTCTTTCAAATAAAATATGATAAAGTCTTATAATAATTATATTTAACTAAAAAAAGACTTAAACAAGTATTTAGGTCTCTAACATTCTTATTGCGGTACTATCAAGAGACTATTGATGACATATTCTCTTACCCCCAATTTCTTTTCAACTATTACTCCCTCCAATCTTTATTATTTTTCCACTTTTTGCGCATAGAGTTTTAGGAGAAATAGGTAAGTGAGTCATAGAAAGAAAGAGAAAGTATTAATTTATTGGCATATTGTATTGAAGTTAATGTTGTGGGCCAAGAAAAGTAGAGTAAGAAGGTAAAGATAATAATAAACAATTCATGGGAACATTTCAAAAAAAGAAAAAAAAAAAAAAGTGGGTAAGCTAATAAGGGACAACTCAAAAAGGAAAGTGGCTGAACTAATAAAAACCAGAGGAAGTATTTTCAAACTCAAACCTTTAATGTTTTTTTACTTATCACGTCATTACATCAATTTTTTAATTTCTCATTGAACACAAAAATACGAAAAGTAATTGTAACACCCCCAAAATCCATACAAGTCTAAACTACGTTGCATCGACTTTGGGAGTGTTACCGCTGCGGTGAAACGCACGACTTATTGAAATAAAACATTAACTTCTTACTCTTTATAAAGAAAACTAAATTGCAGCAGAAATAAAATGTTAACTTAACTACTACTCGAGAATCATCATTGACCCCTTTTATTCAAACCATTAACTAAGTAGATTATAATAATTCTATAAGTTCAACCAAAACATTTAAAAGTACGTTTATAATCTAAAGAATATCGCCCGTATGCTCTAACTCATGCAGCAACATTAGCATACCTAATCTGCTCCCCATTGAAGTATCAATAGTTCATCACAGGTCAACAAATAAACACAAATAACAAACAATCAGCTATGATGAGTACGTACATAACCAGTTAAATAATATACTAAGCATAATCAGAATAGTAATAACAATTCCTAAACGGATACTATGAAACATTAAATTCCGTTCTTACAGTTTTTCGGCATCGAACGGGCACCGTCATCTTTCTAGAATCATACGGGCTACTTAATCCTTAATAGACAACTCGGTCTATTAGATGGAATGTAAATACGATTTCGTTTCGTTTCACATCCATTACCTTAGTATGCATACCCCCAATATCGTACGGAACCTTCCGCCTACTTGAGTTATCAAAATTTATAAGGACACTACTATCGTCACAGTAGGCCTACGTACGAGTGTAGAACAAGTCCCACACTCCCCCATTGTTCATTACTTGTAGGGAGTCCGACTACAAGTTTATTGCCAACTATCCTTTTTAGTGATACTCATTCATACAACATTCAACATATGATTTTTATAACATCATATAAAATCCTTTAGTTTAAGCAACCTCTTAAAAAAATCCTTGCTACACTCATTAGTCATAGCATTCCAATCCAAAACTTATTTCATGCTTGTGATACGATAGAATTACGCATTCCAATATCAATTCAATTCAATTCACAAGCCATGCAACAGGGAAATACAAACAGATTTCCAATTGATTTCATATTACCAAACAATCTCATCAATCATAACCAAACAATAGTTCCCTATCATGATTCTAGGTTTCAATAAACAATTCATAACCTAAACCTGAAACTAATGTATCGAACTGAACTAGTACGCGTACGTACCTTGTAACGGAGAATCTTCGCTGACTACTTAAAACGTTCCGCTTATGAAATTGGGACTGGACCAACTCGTCGGCGACACGAGAAACCCCGGCAGCACCACCACCGCACTCGCAAGCCTCGCCTCGCTCGCACAACACTCGAGCCACACACGCTCGCACGACCTCGACTCGTCGCAACACACCACGCACAGCACCACACTCGCTCACCGACACCGTCGAGCCACACACACAGCATTCACACGACCTCGAGCCACACACCGCTCACAAGCCTCGCACACCCTCGACACTAGCACTCGAACACGCTTCGCACACACACACCGCAGCACCCTCGACTCGCCTCGACATCCCCACACACACGCCGCAGCACTCGACGGCACTCGCGTCGCACAGCGCACACCCGACCTTCGCACATTACACACTCGACGAAGACAAGGGAGGAGAAAAGAAGAGTGGCACAGGAGGAAAAGAAAGAAAGGATGCAGGAGGAGAAGAGAAGGAGGAGAGAGAAAATCTTTGAGGTGAAAGAAACGGCTGATTAAAGAAAAGTTAGGGTTTTGTAATTTATTTCTTTTTTCTCTTTTTATTTATAGCATGGTAAACCTAGGTTTAATAGGATTTGTTTCCAACTCAAAATCCGATTTCTTATTTTATTTGGAAAAATAAAATGAAACCAAATTATAATATAATTAGGCACAAAAGTAGGTTGTATAGTTAAATTATAACTGTAGGCTTACCCAAACTATATTTTTTTCCTGTAAATAATATTAAAAATACTTTCAACTTTATTCTTTATATTACTTATTTATAAAAGAATAACTCCCAAAAATACGGAGTACTACAGTAACAAATTAATTATGAAATTTATGAATAAGAATGTCTCTAAAAAAGATTCTAAGTAGGAAGAATTAAAAGGAGCATATGGATGTTTGTTTATTGTATTTGACCTGAGAAATCACCCGAGCCAATATACAGGTTATATATATAAATGAGGCTTTTTTCGAGAGCATTATTCAGAGCGCCATGTAGGATTGTCATGTCATATTATATTTGTAAGATAATAATTTTAGAATAATAAAAATGGATGATTAGAGTTTTAGATAAATAAAAAAGTGGAGTTTGGTTCTCAATAAATGACGATATAATATTATACTTCATGCTTTATGAAATAAGTGAAATACTTCTCTCAAAAAGTTCTCACATAAAAGAGAGAAGTGTTTCACTTATTTCAGAACGGAGGAAGCATAAACTGACGATAATTTTAGCTATACGATTCAAAACGATATGATTTTTTATACCATTATATTTGGCTCGAAATATACTTTAATATAAGATCCATTTTCATATGCTACATTCGTTTTTTAATAGTTGTATCATATTCTTTTTTGAAATGTTTTGATTTAATTGTATCATTTCCTTTTTGGGAAAGGTTTTCTCCTCATATGTACTTTGTTTAATAATTCCAACATAAAAGAAAAATAATAATAATTCCAACATACATTGATACAACTACTCTAAATATATGTCTCATGTCCTTTGAAGTTCACCACATAGGAATATCGTGTCCCGATATACAACATTAGAGCATCCACCACCATGAACAAAAAAAAGTTCATAGGATCAAAAACAAGAAAAAATTCACCACCATCGAGAACAAGTTGAAAAATATTTTTGGTCACCAAATAATTGATCACATGGTGAACAAGTAATTGTGTCATGAGAAAAGTGGGCCCCACCAAGTGGTGGGAAATTATGTAAAAAATGTATTTGCCATATTAAAATGGTTATATTTCAAAAAATACAAATTTGCAAAAATAAAAAAAATGTATCAATGGTCATTTTTTTTAAATCTATAAAATGATATCCATTTTGCCATATTTAAAAACAGTTTAAAAGAAATTAATTGAAGAAAAAAGTAGGAAAGAGAAAACTGATGAACTTTTTTTTATGTCATGAGTGGGATGATTTTCTAAATTTGATCATGAGTCATGACATTTTTTTTGGATGATGAGAGAGAAAGTTGTAGAGAGAGGGGAATGAACAATTTTTTTCTGTTCCTGGTAGTGGATGCTCTTATGGTATAAGAATCATCAGTGCTTTTCCTTTTATTCTCGATTCCTTATAACTGAAATTAGCAAACCAATGTATAGAACATACAACAGCTTATATTTCATCAAAGGTTTCTTAAAATACTAGAACACAAACTGAAGAAATTTCAGAGAAACTCAAATTATATTTATCTTATTATTATGTAGGGAAACTACCACTAGTAACCTTGTACTATGGAACGTTTGCAATGGTAAACTATTTTTTTTAGTTTCAAAAAATAACCCTATACTTAGTAATATTATACAACGGTGACATTAATGATGGTTAAACCGTTAATTCAACCGTTAAACCTATTTACTACCTAACCCAAGTTAACCCCAAACCACCACTTAGGCCCTGTTCTTTTGGACTTATTTTCAGCAAAAATAAGTAAAAATAAGTTTAGTTCAGCAAAAATAAGTTCAGTCTTGTCTAATGTTGTAATTATTATTTTTGTTTTACATATTACTATTAATATTGTTATTATTATTAATATTATAATTATAATAACGATGAATTTGTATTTTTTATTTTTTTATTTTTTTATTTTATTTTTTTATTATAATTATTATTATTTATTATTATTATTATTTATTATTTATTATTATTATTTATTATTTATTATTTACGGTTTTTTCACCCAGTACCCAGAGTTTTCGAAAAATTCATGTGGTACCCTCCATGTTTTCAAAATTCACCAGGTACCCCTAAGTTCCATAATAATTCACGTGGTACCCTCAAATACACTTAATGACTAACGGCGTTAACCGCCGTTAGTCATTAACCCTAATTTTCTGTTTTAAATCCTAATTAACCCATAATCCTAATCCTAACCCTAACCATAAACCTAAATCCTAAACCTAACCCTAACCACCCCTCCTCCACCCCCCCACCACCCATCCCCCACCCTCCCACCACCCCTGCTGCCTCCCCCACCCCCTCCCCTTCCCCACCCCCGCACCCACTTCCCCCACCCCGTCGACACCCCCTCCTTCACTCCCCGAGCCCCCCCCCTCTCCCCCACCCCCACGGCCCCCGTCGCAAGCCCCGAACCCCACCCCTCCCCACCCCGTCGTGAGCCCGGAACTCTATCCTTCCCTCCACCCGTCGAAATCGACGCCTCGATGGGAGTTGTTGTGAAAATTGAAGGGCGTCGCAAGCCCAAAACTCTACCCTTCCTCCTCCACCCCGTCGAAATCGACGCCTCGATGGGAGTTGTTGCGAAAGTCGAAAGGGTGGGGGGTGCGGGGGGGGGGAGGGGTGGGGGAGGGTGCAAGGCTGCGAGGGGTGGGGGAGGGGAGAGGGGGTGTCGACGAGTGGGGGGGAGGGGGCTGCGGGGGGTAGGGGAAGGGGGGGCGGGGGTGGGGGAGGCAGCGGGGGTGATGGGAGGGTGGGGGAGGGGTGGTTAGGGTTAGGTTTAGGGTTTAGGTTTAGGGTTAGGGTTAGGGGTTAGGATTAGGGTTTGGATTAGGGGTTAATTAGGGTTTAAAACAGAAGATTAGGGTTAATGACTAACGGCGGTTAACGCCGTTAGTCATTAAGGGTATTTGAGGGTACCACGTGAATTATTATGGAACTTAGGGGTAGCTGGTGAATTTTGAAAACATGGAGGGTACCACGTGAATTTTTCGAAAACTCGGGGATACTGGGTGAAAAAACCGTTTAAACTTAGAGCTCGTTTGTTATTCTTTTTTTGTTTATACTTTTCAGATTTTTTAAAAATTAAAAACAAAATTTTGTTTATACTTTTTTTGTTTATACTTTTCAGATTCTTTAAAAGTTTTAAGTTTTCTGTTGTCAGTTTTCAAAATTGACATGCTTATATAAGTATGACTAATTTTAAATTTATTATACCCCTTCTATCATATACTTTAGGCTCTGTTCTTTTGGACTGAATTAATGAAAATTCAGTTCAGTTCAGATAAATTCAGTTCAGTTCACTTCAGGTTTATTCAGTTCAGTTAGTATTCTCTTAGAGTTTTCATTCACTTGAGTTCAGTTCAGTTTAGACAAATTAAGTTCAGTTCAGTTTAGACAAATTAAGTTCAGCTGAGTTCAATTTAGTCCAAAAGAACAGAGCCTTAGAATTCATAAAACCCAAAATTTGAAAACTGACAGTAATACCGAACAGACCCTTAAATTTCAATATATTTAATTTTTTTTTTAACTTAAACAAATGAACGTACAAGGTTACTTCTTAGATTTGAATGGTTAGATTAAAACCAATATAATGGCTACAATTTTAATATAGCTATTATAAAACATTCCTGAAAATAAACGTAAAAAATGATATTTTGTATGAAACATTAACTATCGTCAGAAATTCATGTGAAATTTCTTATCTTGTCCCTAGTCCCTACCCCTCTCACTTCCATGTTGCAATAGTCTTGGACAATAAAATGAAGTTGCGAGATGAAAAAAAGACAAACAAATTAAAGTCTTATTATTATATTTTATAATATGCGATAAAATGTATGCTCTCATATGTCATATCTACTAACACTTTTTTTTTTTGTTATTTTTCTTTCCTGGATCGGGATTTTCTAGACCTATACCCTAAAGATAAACAGAAGCCATTAGTTCTAGTCTTCTATATATGAATGGAAATGATTGATCATCACCTGAAATTACTACGCAATTACAAACTTTTCCCGTGACTGTTTTATGTTCTTTACTGTAAATGATGGATGTGATTAATATATATTGAAATATCCATTCAAGCATAGTTAAGAAACCAAACCTTCTATTGTATAAATACTCTTTGAACTCTTATATGATCCGAGCTGGTGCACTAATATAACCAAAACCTCATTCTCAATTTGTAGTCCTCCATTGTTAAATACATTAACTCTTGCATACATACTAATGGTAAGACATCATATGTTATCCTAAAAATAGTAAGATATTACCCCTTATAATAGATTAGTCATCAAGATCATACAATAAATTATCGTACGTTTGTGTCATATAAGATTTTGAGAATATTTTCATTTGTATATTTCTTTAATGATAATAATATATTATTTTTACTTCTAAAAAGAAAAACTTATATGAGATTACTCAATGTTGGAGGAATGATACGGGGAATTGCTGCTTAGGAAGAGGATACAATGAGAGAGTAAAAAAGTTAAGAAATAGAGTGAGACCAAAGAGTGAAAGGGAAAGTTGGATTTTTAGGCAATGAATAAATTGTATAAAAAAATCAACTTTTCTCAATCTTCAATTAGAAAAAAGCTTAAACAAAGTTCATGAGTTCTTTATACTAAGAGCCGTAAAACTCTTAGTTGCATTTTCTATTATGTATTCCCTATATTTTTTATATTTATACCAATAATTTAATTATCGTACTATTCACATACTTCACTCTGATCTGACCATCGATAATAATTTATACATAAAACAAACAAAAATATAACCATGTGGAATCTTGCTAAATTTATCTCAACATATATATTTTCAAATAACTATCAACTTTTTACAATTTTAATAATTAATAAATAAAAATAGTAAGATTCAAAGTTGCATTAACACGTGCGAGAACCAAATTCTTTCAATCAATAAAGAAGGGAGTAATAGTTAGCTTTAGCTTAAACAAAAAAAAAAAAAAAAAAAAAAAAAAAAAAGAAGAAAAGACCAGAATGTTGCTCTTCTTGAATTTCCATCACTCAACAATTCAATTATATCTGAGTTTCTTTTTCCTTTTTCCTATACTCCTATCTAGTTAAGTCATGGAAGGAAGAAGGAAATTCCCTGTTCAGTCATGGGGATATTGATGATGCTTTAGAGTATTATGGTTTTGCTGGTGTGATGCTTAGCCTAATTGTCTTGGAGGAGGAAAATATTACAAGCTTTTGTGAATTGTCTTTCCGCATCTTGTTGAATTTAGCTGCATGTTTACTGAAGAAAGATAAATTTGATCAAGTTGGTCTTCTTTGCTCTGTGGTTTTAAGCTTTGACCCGTGTAATGTGAAAGCCTTGTTTAGAAGAGCTAAAACAACGGTGGGGATAGGAAGGTGTGACTTAGCGTATTGGGATTTGCTCCAAGCCTCTGAGATTGACCCATCAAATAAAGAAATTGCAAAGAAATTAAATGAAGTTAAGCGTTCATTTTCTAAGCACAAGGATCATCCAGTTGGTTTAGGGGTGGAACCATTTCCACCAAGAAAAAAGATGAAGGAACAACATCAGGAAGAAGGAGAATGTTCTGCTAAGGTGACAGAAGGGGTAAAAAGAGAGGTCCTAAACTTGCTGCAAGATGGCGAAGTTAAGGATCAAGTCGTATGTGAAGACAAATATATCAAAATGGAGTGTGCAAATGAGAGTGTGAGTGATTCCAAAATTGAAAAACCAAATCAGGCGGAGCCTAAATATCTGTTTCTTAACCGAAGAAGGCCGGGCTCCTCATTACAATTGTCCAAAAACATTACTCAATTGTTGAGGAAGGGGAAATCAATGCAATTGTATAATCCAAAATCAAGGTCATACATGGTAGTTCGAGTTGCTCAAGTAGCAAAAGAAGGCACTAATGGGAAGACCACAATGCAAGGTGGTCCGTTGCAGCAACAGTTTTCTGGTTCTATGAATGAGCATAGTTGCTCTAGCAGAGGAGATGAGGTCATTAATCCCACCTTAGCTTACCATGAACGTGGAGGTCTAATGATGGACAGTACGGAGACCAAGTCCAAGGATGATATTGAAAAGGAGATAGTAGCTAGCAGGCCCCAAGTGACGAGCACGGATGTTGCATCCAGGCTTCCAATTAACGGATGTATTTTATTACCCTCCAAGGAAACTAAAGGCTAGGCAAAGTGGAGAAAAGCCCAACCACCACGATTAGGGAATTCCAGGAGAACCCTAAAGACTTGTTGTAAGCAAAATTCCTGTTTCCTTCCTAAGTTTGATTTTATTGGCAGGTTACGTGCTGGAATGAAGAGGAAAGTTGGTTTCAGTGAGGATCCGTCCCAAAGATCAAGGAAAAAACCTGCTACAAGTTCTGGTGTTGCTATGTTAGTAGTGTGTCAGGTCCTAGTCTCAAGTCTGATGTTAGTGGTCAGTCAGATGTTAGTAATGTGTCAAGTCCTCGTCGGAAGTCAGTTAGTAGTAAGTTCAAGGATGGTCTTGTAAGTCTATGTATATCGAGTCCACAAATAAATGAAGTCCACAACCTAGCCATAGAAGCTAGGCAAATGGGCTCCCTTGTAATTTGATGTTTATTAATTAATGCATGATCTTGTTGTAAAAAAAAAAATTAGTTATTAGTCCCGGGCTATGCCACCGGTAAGGAAAATTTTCATTTATTAATATTATACTTGAAATGATAACACTAAATATCACTTGGTTTAGTGGTTAAGACTTTAGTATATAAATTAAATGTCACGGGATCAAACCCTATACTATGCAATTTATAAAAAAATTATTGTATGTGGATTGCATGGAGTAAAATGCCCTTAAGGAGATCGCCACGTGGCACCTTTCCTTGTTTAAGAACGCCTTTTAATATATTAGTATAGATAGATATGTTCCGTTAGTTGTTGATTGATGGGCCCATCTGCTACCTAATATCGAACTTTTATCATATTACTTGATCAAAGAATATTCCCTAATAATTATGTTTAGTTTAATTTTATTAAAAATTATAGGGAAATTGTTGATTTTATTTTTACAAGATTTAGATATATTAAAAGTGGATCTTGTTTAATTTTACAGTATTTTTCAACTTGTTTCTAATGATACAAATATTATTATTTTTAGAATTTATATATTAAAAAAATTATAAGCAATTTACTATTCGATGTATCTACATCTCTCTAAAACTCTATTTATGTTCTACTAAAATTATAAAATCATGACATCTATACAAATACATTAAAAGCCATGCCTAAAGAAGTCTATGTGCCACGTGACACTCTCGTCAAACTTCTAATGCAAATGCTTTATGTCCATGTATACCCCTCAATAAATAAAAATTGTGTAATTGCAAGGTTTCGAACACGTGACCTTTGAAATGAAAAGTAAGAGCTTAACCATCAACACTCTAACTTTATTGTCTAATGTTTGAAATAAAATATGATAAAGTCTTATAATAAATATACTTAACTAAAAAGACTTAAACAAGTATATACATCTCTAATACTCTTATTACGTAACTAACAAGAGACTATTGATGTCATATTCTCTTACCACAATTCTTTTTAAGCTATTATTTTCAAACTTAAACCTTTCAGGTTTTTTTACTTATCACGTTATGACGTAAACTTTTCAATTTCTTAAAGGACAAAAAATACAAAAAGTGGCAAAATAAATTATGGAATTTAAGAATAATAACATATTTGTTAATTGTAACTGACCCGAGGCATCGTTCGGGCCAAAATACTAGTGACATCTTAAATGGTGCGACAAATGGAGTCAGATTGATTAGGACGCCAAATGCAGCAACCTTTAAGCACTGACTTTTGGATTACATTAGTTATATAATGCAATTAAATAATTAGATAGATTCGATAATAATAATGATGTAGAATTGAAAGCTTCCAAAACCTTCACTCAGTTATGGTTTGCTAATTGTTAAGGATTCTATACCAGTTTAAAGGTTTCACTCACCTTTAAGTCGATTTAGGAGGATTTAGATGATTTGATTTAGCTTTACTTACTAAACAACTCACCTGATCTTAAAAAGTTTACTTTCTTGAACTCAATAAAGAACCAAAAAATTGGTCCAAATTCACAAATAACTCACGTTCAAAATTATAAACTAAAAACTATTTGTATCCAATGTAATTGTGTCATATATATAGGCAATTACAATCCTAAACCAACTAGAAAAAGAAATCCTAAACCTACTCTAATCACACGCCTACTCTGTTTCTTTTTTTTTTGAAAGAATCACAAGCCTAATCTAGATAGGAAATCAGCAACTAATCTACTAATTAACTAGGATTATAATTTAAATAAGACTCTTAAACAAATAAGACTCTTAAACAAATAAGACTCTTAAAGCTCTTAAACTTATCTCAAGTATGATAGTAAAAGAACTAGTTAGCAAAAGATTTCTAAGACGACTAGAAACTAACATGTTTAAACTTCTAATCATACTAGACTTCTAATCATACTAGACTTCTATTACTCTAAGAGTTCCATTATAACTTAAACTCTTTACAAAAGGCTCAATGCCACTAAAATTCTAAGATATATGGAATTCTAACATATAACTAGGACTATGGTAACAAATCCTACTTTATCTAGGACTGGATAGCTTCCAATTCCATATCAAATAATTACATTAGAGTATGTTGATATACTTCAATCACAATCATTCAAATTTAAAATACTGTATAATGCCGGAGTGAAGAAGTTGAACTCCAAATTTCAAATGATAGAATAAAATGTGAGTTTTGAGACAAAATGGAAAGGACATCTACTAGAATGGTATTAGTATAAGTTGGACTTGTAGAGACCATCATAACCAGATAATAATGCTTAAGCTACTGTATTGAGATTGAAACTCCACTACACAACAATATTGTACAATTCATCAAGGCTAAATTTCTTAGTTCTTGTTTGTTTTCGGGGATTTGCTCCTCTGTCGCACCACCAAAGAAAAAGTAGATCAACGCTAGAATTTGCTTTCTCATTGCCAAAAAAGAAAAAATATATAATAAAGTGTTCTACTACTCCAAAGCTAATACTAGAATATACCAATCAACTCACCCACCTTGCTTGAATAATTGAAATATAATTGCTTAGGATTCCTTTCATGAAAGTGACGTCTTTTTTTATTGGAAATTGCCAAGAAAAATATGATTTCTCTGAATTTAATGCTCTTGAGCTAAATCATTGCAACGAAAAGTAAGACAATATTCGGCTCATAAGCGCACAGCAAGATGTAATATGAAGCTCCTAATGGAAAAGGAAAGATAGTGGAATCAATTAATTTATTTGATTTGAAAAGTATTAATCATGTAGAATTTTTAGAGGAGGGAGAGGTAGTAGCTCAGTGGAGTACCACCCCTAATTTTAGGGCATTGCCTAGAGTTTGAATCCTCATCCCAATAATATGTTGGGGCATTTACTTCTAGACTGTTTAGCCTTGTACCCAGCCTCTGAGCTGGTGTGTCTTGCAAGTTAGTAGCGTAACAGGGGTTGGTCTTCGGACCAATTATCTTTGTTAATAAAAAAATGTAGAATTTTTGGAGGAGAAAGAAGAGAAACTTGGAGATTTTAAAAAGACTACATTTTTATATATTTTCACACATAAATGAATAAACAAAACAACCTTTAAATACAAAGCACTACTAATAACATCTTAACTATGAGCCACTAAAGAGAGAAATTAGGAACATGTCCACTACGTAGCCCACTACTTGCTATCCCACTAAATAGACCATTATGTAGATCACTACTTGTTAGCCCACTAACTAATTATTAGCAACTAGTCCTAACTATTAGGAAAACTATTTGACTAATTTTGGAGCATAATCCAACAAATCAACCAATGGCACACATGTGATATATTATGGGACAGGATTTTGAGTGTATAAAATTAAGGCGAAGTTTAGTTATAAACAAAATAAATTTCTTTTTTTGGTGCTAACCGGGCCATTAAATATAATATTATAGGCTATATTTGGTTCCACGTCCAGAGTAGACCTAACTAATGGAAAGGGTAGTCTAATAGATACAACTGGGTGAATCAAGTTTTAATGAATTTTCAAGAATATGGCCGGTCTTTATTAGAAAGGGTAACATCATTATGATACATAGATATTTCATGGGTGTGCCTGCTTTATCTGTGCATAATAACCACATCCAGCTTTCAATATTGTAAAGAATTGATTCTTGCAATTACAGAGTTAAGATCACTGAAAGGACCTGAACATTGATCCAAGTTATCATTAAGAACCTATACTTTTAAAAGTTATCTGTTAGGATCTGTAAATTAACGGAAAAGTTAAAAGTAACGGAGAGGTATCAGTTCCTAAAGTTGAACTAAAAAGTCAACCAATTTTATATGGGTCATTAAACGACCACATGAAAGAAAAAAAGCGGTTATATGAAAAATCCTCAATTTCGCCCTTTGCAACAGTGCAAGAATTGAAGGCACTCGCCAATATAATTCTTCATGCAGATATTATAGGTAATGGTGACAATCTATATCCACCTATGTTGACCTACAAGTAACTTAATCGTTTCCCCTTGTTTATCTGTATATGAAGGCTAAGGCTTTTGTTGAGAATGAATTTTGCCTTTTATCCTTTTTGCATGATTTACAGTAATAACTTTTTTGTGTTTTAATATGATTACATGCTGCCATGTTTGCATCCCTGAAAATTCTTTGTTTTGATTTTTAAAATATTATAAATTTATAATATGTTCCATTCTTCCAGTGAGAGTATAGCATATGGGTGAAACAGATTTTCTTGAGTTAAGAAATGGGTCATTCTAAATTAAAATAGAATTTAAAAAGATTCTAAAATGTTCCACTCTTCCATTTAGCATATTATTATGGATATTTAGCCAGTAGTAGTGCAAATGGTGATTTTATTTGAGCCTCTAAATAAAGTAATAGACAGAGCGAAAACTTTTTCAGTCAACTCTAATTTTAAAAAAAGTTGGTCACAGGTTCCACCACGACATTAGTTACAATTACAACAGTCACTGAACGCACGGGTCATAAGCCAGTTTTTAATATATTTTTAATACACGATATGATTATAAAAACTTTAAATCGCAAGGTAATATTCAGGAGCGGATCTAGGGGGTGGCCTACCCGGGCCACGGCCCACCCTATGATCCAAACAAAATATAAATATACTGTTATGAAGGAGGAAAACATATTTCCCCATAGCGCAATTGGTCTGACAGCTACCATAAGTTATATGAGGTGCCGCGTTCGACTTCTAGTAGAATGTTAAATGAGGTTTCGCGTTGCAATTCTAGCAAATTGTAATTCTAGTGTTTTGCTTCTCCACAAATGCATGCATTTAGGTTTTTGTTTTTTCTGCCATTTCCTTCTCCTATTTGGTCTTTTGATTTTTTTTGTCATTTATGTTAACCTCCTTTCTTATACCACCTTTTTTTGCCTATATACTTGCTTTATAGTCTTTGTATATTATTAAATCGTTATGGTTTAATTGTAAAATTCCAACCATAAAAATTAGAATAAATACCAATTATTATATGTCCTTAAGTACTCTTTTTTTTTGTTTTTCATCTGTCTAATAATGCTATTTACACCTTCATTTACCTCACTATCTCTCATCTACATTTGGGACGAAGAGTGTTATATTTAAATTAAAATGAAGCAAGTATATATATATCTAAATAACATTTTTGAAGAAAATTAACACATTAAGTTTGGCCCACTCCATATAAGAATCCTGGATCCGCCACTGGTAATATTCAAACCATGATTTTACAAGAAATATCCTAAAACCTTAAATTTATAAAATAAAAACTTCTCGTGCATTTTGATGTGTTTTTTGTTTCATTTACATATTTATAAATTTATATATCACGATTACAAGATTTTTAAAATTAAAAATGTTTTAACAAATATCATGAAATATAATTTTACATTTTATATTCTTTCAATTTTAAATGCATGGATTCTAATAATTATGGATTCAATAAATTTGGAATAAAAACAACTATTTAAAACAAAACAATTCCCGTGTATTATGCACGGGTCCAAAACATATCTACATAAAATCTCCCGTACATTTTTGCACGGGTTAAAAACTAGTTATTATTATAAAAGAAATGAGAACTTTTTCAAAATATATTTCAAAATAAATCCTATATGATAATGTTCTCTACTTTTCTTCCTTTCAAAAAAAAAAAAATGTTCTCTACTTTTCTCATATAATAGTGTAAAAAGACGGTCAAATTTCAACTAAAATAATCACACCAATAATAGTAGTCAAACCAAATCAAAGCATAAATAATGACTCAAACTTAATCAAATCAAACCATACTCTGAAGTCACGTGAGAAAATGAGGTTGGAACTAATAGTGAAGTCACATATGGGTGTTAGAAGAGTTTGATTTAGGTTGGTCCAAACTTGAAAGTTAAACTTCTTTTGTTGTTGTCCCACATTGGTGGTGAATAAAGTTGTGCCCCAGTTTATATAGATAAGTGTTCTATAATGTGTTAAACATGTTATGGAGGAGATAGTGGACAATCTCCCGCACGCCGCCACCATCAGTTTATTGTCGCACGGGCGCCGGGCAGTATGGTATACACAACACAATTCTTTCTCCCTCTACTCACCAGAATACTATTCCATAAAAATCGTTATGTTCCCAATTGCTGGATTCCATACCACACCCTCCCCTTTGGCTCATATCCTTCTCATGTCCACCCGACGTGCATCTACCTCCAATTGGTAATGTGTAGGTGGTGAATTTGTATTACCTTAGTAGCTAATACTTCCTCTGTATCATAATACTCATTACATTTTTCTTCTTCATCCGTTTCAAAATATTTTTTACACTTCTATTTTGGAATATGACCCACTATTATTTTACTCTTTCTACTTTTTAGCCATTAACCATTGGCCCACACTCTCTCCACCAAATAAAATACTTCCTGCTTTTATAAATAAGTGCAACATTTCTCATTTTAAACAATGTCATAATAAGTGGAACCAAGCTCAAATGAAAAGTTTTTTATTTTTATTTACAAAATTATCATTACTTAATTCACCCAACAACTTAATTAATTTATCATCTAACCACCTAAACAACATTAATTACCCACACCACCCACCTACCCCCTCTCATCTCAGCCACCCCCTCTGTCTCCTTAACTCAACCCAACCACCGAGACCTCTGAATGCCCATCAAACCCAACGACATCAACGACCACCTTAGCTCCACCGACAGCGAAACCCCAGCTTTTGAAACCTTGTCGGCGCGTCAAGGTTCTAGGTCTACCTTTCATGGTCTCCCTTTCTTCTTCCTCTTCTCAATATGGGCAAGCTCTAGAGTTGTTGGAGATAGACTGAGTGAAAAGAGCTAGTTTTTTTTCTAGGTTGAGTGAAAAACACATGGGTAAAATTTATTCTCGTCTTTCCACAGAATCCGGTGATTGGTCAAGTGGTATGGCAGAGGTGGGATCGGTGGTCCGGTGATGATGGTAATAATGATGATGCTAATAGTGGTGATTTGGTGAAGGTGGGAATCTATCAAAATGGAGCTTGCTTTTTTGATAATGTTTCAAGTTTTGTTCCTTTCTTGTCTGGTGATGGGTTTGGAAATGGTGGCAGCAGCAGTGGTCTTGGTGGTGTTTGGGAAAGAATGAGGGCAGTGGCGATAGTGTTGGTGGTGGTCAGGATTGTGGGTGGGTGGTGCGTTGGTGGGTAATTGGTGGATGAATCACACCGATTAATTATTTAATCTAATTGTTCCATTTTAGTTACATTGTCTTTTACCTTCTAAGTGTGGTCCCCAACTTTCTCTCTCTAAAAACATTGGCCGACATGTGTGTCATTGACTCACTTCTCTATGCTACACTTATTTAAAAGCGAAGGTTAGTAATACTTTTCCTACTACCTACTAACTCAAATAACAATTGATATTCGCCTACACGGGATGAGCACGTATTGGACTATTTCATTGTAAAGGTTTTATTGAAAATGTTTTTCAATTGAAAGAAGTCACCAACAAGTCTTTAAAGGAAGACTCATAAAACTAATTGGATATTGGAAAATCGTAGGGAGAACTTATGGACTTATATAATGTAGATTTCCATGTCATGACTCCATTAATAGTCAATGAACCATAGATTGAGTTCGGGGGTGAGGGTACGAACACGGTCATGAACCACGTTCGCCCATTGCTGGCCTCTACTTAACACGATTCATAACAAAGTTTATACCAAAGAACAACCAAATAATGTTTTCAAACACCCTAAAAATATTAGTCTAAATCGGTTTATTAAACACATAAAAAGACTATTGCTTTAGTGACACATTATTAAGCAATCAAAATTACTAGGTTACTAATAAGTTGTCCAAATTATCTGATTTATGTTATAACAATTTCTTAGGTCTTGTTTAGCAATAATAACATATTGGTGATGAAAACATAAGCAGGATAATCATCAAAATATATAAGAAATATAAAAAGGGATATTATCTCAGATAACCCTGACATATAACCCTTTTTCCCAAATAACCCCCACATTGTCACCCTTATCGTAGATAAACCTAAATTTGTAATTTGTCATTAAACATGACGGAATTACACGTGATTTGACTTTCGATGGGTTTGGCGCCATTTAAGAAGGTGGTTGATGGCTATTCAAAATGATGTTCATTAGTTTTAAGGGATATTTATCAGATAACCCTGACATATAGGTATTTTTCCCAAATAACCGTGACATATATTTTTTTTCCCAGATGACCCTAAACTTGTATTTTGTCATTAAACCTAACGGAATTGTTAACTGCGTTAAGTTTTTTTTTTAAAATTAAGCCCATATTTCTCTTGTTCTTTTCATCTTCTTCCCTCTCTTGTTCTTCATCTCCACACTACCATCACCAAAAACTGTAGAAAATTTGAACCCTAAACAGCCAATTCGAACACAAAATCTAGGCATATTCGAGCAGATTTGAAGCACCAAAATTAAAGAGTCAGTATGGCAGCACCTCAAGCAATTAAAAAACAAAAAAAAAAAGAAAACAAAATTGATGGCAGCACTCAAAAAAAAGAAAACCAAATTTAATCAAGTCAAAATTTGTGAATGAATTAGCCGAATTTGTGCCAAGTTATATATTGCATAGGAATTGGGAACAGTTGTGATCATCAATGCATCATGAAGTACCTAAAAGTCTAAAACTAAGAAAACCAAATTGATGGCAGCACCTTACGCAATTAACAACAATTAAAAAAACAAAAAAAGTAATAATGTTTGAGATGGCAGCAGAAGCAGTACCAGGCCATTGATGGCTGCCAAACAAAAACAAAAATCAAACCCAAAAACCTCACGCAGCCCCTCACGCAAGTGAAGAAAGAAAACCCAAAAACCCAAAAACACAAGCACCTCACGCAAGGGAAGAAAGAAAACCCAAAAACCTCACGCAGCACCTCACGCAAGGAAAGAAAGAAAACCCAAAAAATCAAAAACTCAAAAACCCAAAACCGGCGGGATGTTGGTGTTGTCGTTGTCATCGTGGGATGTTGGTGGCGGCAACACCTCACGCAGAGGAGAGAGAAAATAGGCTCGCTAGGGTCGCTAGGGTCGAGTAGCGGCAGCAACGACGCATGACAGTTAATGGAGGAGAGAGAGGAGGAGAAAGAATGTGAGGATAGAGAGAATGGAGGTCAAAGATGATGTTGTTGGTGTTGCTGTTGTGGTTAATCGTGGTTGCAACCACAAAATTGAAATTGAATTGATTGATCTAGAAGAGATGAAGAACAAGAGAGAGCAAGAGATGAATTTAGCAAAAAGTCAAACCAAATTAGGGTTTAGTTAACGGCGTGACAAATTCCGTCCAGTTTAATGACAAAAATCAAGTTCAGGGTTATCGGAGACAGGCCTGCCAAAGTTAGGGTTATATTGGAAAAAGGCCTATAAGTCAGGGTTATCTGAGATAATATCCCTAGTTTTAATGCACAAACCAAGGATTTTATTGTTGCCAACAGACCACTAATAGGGCGCCAAACCAGTTTCTTCACATTTAATGCCATCAACCACCTTCTTAAATGACGCCAAATCAAACCAAGTTAATGCCGTTTGTAATTCCATCATGTTTAATGACAAATTATAAATTTAGGGTTATCTACGATAGGGGTGACAATGTAGGGATTATTTGGGAAAAAGAGTTATATGTCAGGGTTATATGAGATAATACCCCATATCAAAAAAAGGAGTAGAGATTAGAATATGCAAAAGAACAATTTTTATTAAAGATCTACATCATGAAATAAAACGTTAGTAACTTCAATATAAAAATAAGAGATATTTATTCAAGGACCCTCAGGAATTTACCAGTGTGGCTTGGGTATGAGGGAATAACAACCTTCGGGAAGAGTGTTGAACCCTAGTTTTGATGATGACAAAGGAACAAAGATACAAACTAAGTAATGAACTAATAAGTTGTTAAGTGAATAGATTTTGCAATGTATCAATAAAAAGAGCAAAGGGAATACTAAGTCAGAAGAAAAAATCAAGTTGGATTTTCGAAGACTAAGTGAAGATGCTCAAGGAACTGATACTGGAGAAGCATTGGAGCAAAAGAATCTAAGCGAGGCTTTTGTTTTTGGTTCCAATGTAAAGGAACGAGTAAGTAATGGTATGGAACAATGGCAACATAAAGAGAATGCATGTCTGTTCCTTTGAAAGGAACAAACGAACTGTCAATGTCATGTTAAGTTAAAGGACCTAACGTATTAAAAGGAACTAGACATACGTTAAATAGTGCAACGGTTATATTATGTCGTTTGAGTGATTAACGCCTAGAAAATAGGAAATCATTTTTAATTTGGTAAAAATCTAATTTTTAGGAAAATATTTCTAAGGAAAAGATTTCATTTTTATTTGAAAATAAAAATCCTTTTTCGGTTTTAAAGAAAATATTTTAAAGATATTATTTTGTTAAAATGATATAATTTTGGTTTTATTAATTAAAATACTTTTTGATTAAAAATCAGATTTATATTTGTTGGACAAAGTTGTTGCTAAAATTAATGAAGCAATATTAATCTTATAACACATGTTCAACTGAGATCGTGGAGTTCATGAGGAATTATTGGAACGTGTTCCTTTGGTTGAGGAACATTATGGGAAAATAGTTTAACTACTAACACATGTTTTAATCCCACGTTTTACTTAATCACTGCTATAAATACTTATGTCTAATTAAGTTCTAATTTGTGTCTGACCAAGTATTTAGTGAGTTTAGCTAATTAAAGTGTTAGTACCTTCAATCTCTCATAAGCCATTTGTTCTTTGCATTCTTACTCTATTCCACTAAGTTTATTGATCATTGTAATTTTAGTTTTGGGGTAAGGGGATTTTGAGTGAAGTCATGTAAGAGAGAAAGCTTTGAGTGAAGCGAGTTAAAGTGAGAAAACTTCATGTGAAGTTGAGAGGAACAACTGTTAAGGGAACATCTGTTCAGGAACTTGAGTTTAGGAACTCAAGGTGTGGCCCGTGAGTAGAAATAGGTTGTACCAGAGTTGTTTGGCCTAATTAGTAAAAGTGTTGAGTTTAAAATCCCTAGTGGTCGAGGTTGTTTCTTCTTTGGGCCCATGAAGTTTTTCCTCGTAAAAATCTCTTTTATTCCTTTAGCTTGTTTCTTTGTTTAAGTTTTATAATTCCGTAAAAAGTACGTTTATTTCACACATACAATTCACCCTCCCTCTTGTAGTGTTCCTAGTAAAATAAGAACGAGAAATCGTGAAACCTTTCAAAGAACACTTGTGAATAAGATCGACCAAAGTATGTGTTTGTGTTTGTAAATATGTATTTGTGTGTTTGTAAATATGAAAGTATAAGAGCAGGAAATTTTGAGAGTTCGCAAGTATTCGAGTATAAAAAGTACATGAAAGTGGTTTTTTCTCCCTTCTTTGATCCGGAAAATCAATGGCTTATTTATAGGAAAATATTAAAAAAACGATAAGCAAGTGAATTGCACGTCTCGCAAAGAGTGCACTTGGCGCACGACTCCGCGTGACGCGCAGGACCACGTATCAGGCGCAGATTGGTGCGTCTGACGCGTTCCAGCCAATGTGTCAGGCGCACCGCCTGCGTCAGACACACTTACAATCTTTTTCTCTTAACGCATTTTGTATGATTTTCTTTTATCCCTTTAAATATGGAAATCAACTTTTACGAGATAAAATCTTATTTCAATTTTAGAATATCTTTGAAAATATTGATTTATTTCTGAAAATATTTATTAAAATAATAAATAAAAACAATTAATTATCATGAATAATTAATTGAGCTTTTTCAAAGAATTGGGCTCAAAATTTTTTTATGGGCTCAAAATACAACTAATTATCAGGAATATTTAATTGGGCTTTAAAATAGGACTTTGGATAATTATTGCAAATAAATAAACTTTACACTTTAAAACGATTTTGGGCCTGGCTATTCGGACTGCTCTCCCCTTGGGTTGGACTAATTAAGAACGCGGTATGTTTCATCATTGGGTCCTTAAATGGGGAGACACAATTATGTGTCTACAGAAGCCCCCACTTTGACTGAGGTTCAGAGGAATCACTACATAGATAGGAAGCCCCCACTTTGGGTAAGCTTGTCTTGAATAACGCATTATGAGCCTAGATTAGAAGGCACTTGAATTGTATTGAGCTTTCAGAGTTCTTTATTGGGGATTCTTCTTTGGGGAGTTGACATAGGCAAAGTCATATATCGCCAGAGATCATGGAATTATCGGAGAGTCCTTCAGGGACAAGGTGAGTTTGGATTGAAAAATAAAAAGTTTAAATTTGTGACTCAAATAGATGTAGGTGGAAAAGTCTTTGACGTGGCTAGGTTCAGACTCGAGTCTATGTGGAGATCTAGAAAAAGAGTATGCTTCTGAATTCTAGAAAGTCAAATCATTAGACATTACTAATTCATTTTATTGAAGTAGTCGAACCTCGAGATTTAATCTGATCTTTTTTTTTGTATTCTAACTTTTGCCTAGGCTGCCCTTCGGGTTTTCAACCTAGCGGGCTTGGACATACCTTGGAGAAGGAGTTAGGAATGGATATGAAAGGTTGAAAGGTTATAGCTTTTGATGAATTGAAGGATTTGAATGAGGGGTAGAACTTGTGTGCAAGTCCCTTAGCTTGACTTTTTCTTTTGCCTTTGGCTTTTTCCTTTTTGCGTTTTTTCTTTTTGCCCTGTGCGTTTTCTTTTGCTTTTGCTTGCTTTTTTTCGCAATTTGAATTTTTCACTTTTTTATTGTTTTGCCTCCCATTGATTTTTTTATGTACTGAGGCTTGCACACAAGTTTTTATGGTTTAGGGTATTGGAAGGCTTGAAGGTTATTTGAGTAGCTTTGATTTGAAGGGATTATTTGGCTAATTGAGATGATGGCTTAAGGGATTTTATTTATTTATTTATTTCGGGTTGCATAGAGATGGTTTATGGATGACGATTTATGAAGGGAAGAGGAAAATAAACTCCTAATCTAAAGTATGTCCATTTTTTCATTTTTTTATTGTACTTTTTTTAATCAAGGTCTTTTAGGTGATTTAAGTTTCATCATTGCATTAAAAGCATACATAAAATGATGGAAGGCCAATGAAAATGAAAAGAAAATACAATTATTTTATTTATTAGGAATAAATAAGACATAAGGCTGATTAGAATCAAAGTCCTAAATGACATAGACTCGATAGGAAAGAAATAAAGAAGCTAGGGGATGGACTCTCCAACTCGACTAAACTAGCATTAAATGACTATGCCCCGGTATTATTTAAGCACTGCCCAAGGGGTTGTTGTTCTTGTTGTTGACTTTTGTTGCGGGCAGAACTAGCAGTCTACCATCTTCAACCATGTCCTGTAGAGCTTGCTTCAAATTTCAGCACTACGATGTCATATGCTCGTTTCCTTGGTGGTACATGCAGTAGGCATTAGCATACCACTTCCTAGACCTATTCTCAGGAGCAGAGTCTGGTGTAGGGCCAAGAGGCTGAAGTGCTCCCTTTGCATGAAGCCTAGTGAAGGCTTCTTCTAGAGACATGCCTAAAGGAGTAAAGGTTCTTTGAGGCTTTTGATAACATCTTTTTTCAGTAGTTAAGGCATTGACATCATTGCTCTTGGAGCCAAAAGGATTGTTGTTACTCTTCTTGAAATAGTTGTTATTATTACCACTCATAAGAGTTGTTATTATTACCACTCATATTCTTAGAGGCTTGCACCTCTTCCTCAATCAATAGACCAACCTTGTAAAGTTTCGTGAAAGACTCTAAAGGTTGGAATTTTAGGAGGTCATCTAATGCTACCTTCTTAGGAAGCTTTTCCCTCAATTCAAGATCAATGATGTCATGGTTATGGGCCTGACCCTCGAGTGTAGGAATTGACTGGATCAATTGCTCGAGTTTTTCGAATCTCAAATCTGTCTTTGACTTGATAGGAGGTGGGGGTGGTGGAGTGTCTTCCTCTTCACTTTCATCAATTGTCAGCTTTTCTCTCAGCATCTTGATCTCTTTGTCTTGTTCCTCAAGACGAGAGTTCATAAGTTGGAGGTGAGCCATGAATGTGTTGAGTTGTTCAGAAGTGTCTCCCATCTCGGATGATGATTCAGAAGTTTCGGAAGATTCATCTAAAAAAGTGAGAATTCGTTTGACAAGTCTGGGAATAGGTTGACCTTGAATCCTCTCTGTTGGACGTTCCCAACTTATAATTTCACGACCTGTCCTGAACAGAAATCGAATGGAACTTGTAAATTTTAAGAAATGTTTTTTTGAAATGAGAGATGAAAATGGGAATGAGAAATGGGAAATGAAAATGGGAAATGGGAAATGGGAAATGGGAAATGAGAGATAGAAATAGGAAAATGTATGGGCTTTGGAGTAGTATGGGCCTAATTGTATACAAATGCAAACATGGACTGGACTATACTAGACTATGCAAGCAGAGTGGACTCGATGAATGGGCTTTTATGGCGATAAGGAATGCTAGCTTCACTAGACTTAATAGGTTACTCTTATGGGCTTTATGGGTGATTGGCTTCGCCAGACTTAATGATTTTGGGTTTTATGGATCTAGGGTGGACTAGCTTCGATAGACTCAAAGGTTTTGGGCGATTATAGACTTAGGGTAGACTAGCTTCGCTAGACTGGAGGATTGAGATTGCTATATATGTAAGGTAGGAGTAGCTTCGCTAAATTTGGAGGATGCATTTATTATCTTAGGGGTGACTAGCTTCGCTAGGTCTAAAGGATGATATTATGGTCTTAAAGGGTGAGTAGTTTCGCTAAACTCGAACGAGTGCTTTTACGATTTTAAGGATGACTAGCTTTGCTAGGTCCAAAGGGTGCCATTATGGTCTTAAAAGGTGAGTAGCTTCGCTAAACTCAAAGGGTGCCTTTATGATATCAAGGATAACTGGCTTCGCTAGGTCTAAAGGGTGCCATTATGGTCTTAAAGGGTGAGTAGCTTCGCTAAACTCAAAGGGTGCCTTTATGGTCTTACGGATAACTAGCTTCGCTAGGTCTAAGGGTGCCATTATGGTCTTAAAGGGTGAGTAGCTTGCTAAATTCAAAGGGTGCCTATGTGGTCTTTAAGAAGTGCTAGCTTCGCCAAATTTAGAGGTCTAGAGTTTTAGAATTTGGACTTCGTCCTATATGGGTTTGGGATTGGACTTGACTAGACTTAGGATATGAGTTGTGCCTTATATGGACCTAACTTTGGACTTAGTCCTATATTGGTTAGAACTTAGACTTGGAGATGCGCATGGGCTTGACATTGGAAATGTACTAGGATTGGACTCATATTCGAATGGATTGGGATTAGACTTCGACTGGGCTTGACATAGACTAGGGTTCACATAAAGATATAAATGGGCCCAGATTTTGACATGTGCTAAACTTATATGGGGCCTAAGTTGGACACTAATGCTAGTTGGCGTAATATGACTGCATGGGCTCAAATTAAGATGGGCCTAGGATGAATGCAAAATGGACTCTAATGCACATGGGCATAAAATGAATGCAAGGACTCAAACTCAGATGGGCCTAGGATGAATGCAAATGAATTGGGTTTGGGTTGATTGGAATGGATTATAGGTATTTTGATATGGGATTAGAATTTTCGAAATTCATTTTAAGAGGGATCCCTTGTTTTTATCTTTTATTGGGAAAAGATGATGGATTAATTTTGAAAATATTTTTTTTTTGAATAGGTAGTATGATGATGATTCGCAAATATTTTCGAAAAAGGTAGAAGAGGGTGTAGGATTGATTCTAAAAAAGATATGTTTATTGAAAAGGTGGAATATTATAGGATGGACGTGATAGAGGAGGGACAAAATGGGAGGAGGTAGACATGGATGACGACTCTAACTCTACCATGAACTTTTCTTGATGCACTTTTTAGGATAGACTCCACCTTAGATGATATGCATGAAAAGATTGATTTTTTGCTTCAATTAGGTAAGTTTCATTTTTAGACAAAAACGACTCCTAGAATGATCATGATTCTACGCGAATGCAGACTGAAAGAACACAAGATCGATCACCACGACGACTAAATCGACAAAAACATGAGATGCAAAGGATGGGCGCCACGCAACATCATTGCCCGCAGTCTGTGCGTATGGCGTGAGAGCGGTGTGCCACATTAGTGGAAAAACGTTATATGTCACTTAGTAACAAAACCGGATATGTGAATCCGCGAAATTTTAGGAGGGAAAGCTAGGCTGCATGACGGATTCGATCCATCAGTTAATCAGATCAGTTAACAGAAAACTGATCCGGTTCACATGACCGGATCAGTTAATCAGCTTGTTTTTCTCCAAACAAAACTCGCGTTTTGTTCCTTATCTCCAAAATTACAAGGCCCAAAACGCGGGCATTTAAGGGTTGGTAAACAAATCCGGTTAATTAATAACACGGATCAGTTGAGTGGGCCAAAATTACAAGGCCCAAAACGCGGGTATTTAAGCGTGACCTGTTCCAACCCTTCCCTCACTCATCTCACCCTCCTCTCTTCCCTTCTAGGCATCTGTCACTTTGCCTCTCTCAACAACCAATCTTCTCTCTCTCCTCAACAGCTTTTCCTCAAATCTCAGCATCCATCTCCACACCCCATCATCCTCTCTCACTCCGCCATTACTACCGCCACCAACAACCACTACTTCTCAACCGCTTATCCTTTCTCCTCAACCGCTGCTCCTCTTTTCGCACACCAATCACCTTTCGAACGCCATCTCAATTCTCCTCCTTTCGAATGTCATCTCGCTTGTATCGTCTCGCCCAACACCAACAATCTCGCGGGTCTTATCTCGCCCAACACCAACAATCTGTCGGTCTACTTTCGAAGGAATTAGGGTTTTGACAAATCAGTGAAGGCCTGTCTATATTTTTAGTTTAAATTTTCTTTTCGATTTTTATTTTAGCGATTAGGTTTCATTTTTTTACATGTTTTAATTTTTTGTCAAATTTTTCATAATAAATGTTCATTTCGGGTTTTTTTAGCGATTAATTGTCATTTTTTTGTAATTTTTTATTAGATTTTTCAAACTTATAAATTTTGGTTGGTTACATATTGTTGTAATATGTAAATGGGGTTTGTAATAATAGTTTTCTGAATAAATAATTATGCCTATCAGTTGTGTATACATTGACGTTGTTTGTGTGAAATTAACGTTGTTTAGTATTTTTTTTTTACGCAAATTTGAAGGCTTTAGTCTTCACTTGTGAGGAATTATTTTTTTTAAATGTAATTGACGGTAATTGATCCGGTTGTGGTGCAAAACCGGATATGTTAACTTCAATAACTGGTCTGGTGTTGCAGAACAACCGGATCAGTATAAGCTTAACTGATCCGGTTTTGAACCGGATCAGTTAATCTTTAAGAACTGCTCCGGGCCTACCCAATTCGGACCAAAATCGGATCTATAAGCCCAATTTTGACCGGATCTGATGGGCATTTTTCCACTAGTGCCAGGCGCAACTTAATGTGTTTGGCACACTACTCCCCGACATGCTTTTTGGTGATTTAGGCGAGGTTTTTGGGTAACTCCACATAATTTCGGGACACGATGACAAACATGACATAATGGCAAATTTACTAACAGACCTTTTAGGACTTCAAGCATGAGACGTATAGGATGCACGCTATGCAACCCAATGCGAGTGGCGCGAAGTCTATGCGTCCGGCCAAGGAACTGTGCGCCTGGCGCACCTAGGTGCGTTTGGCGCACTGACCCCGGGCATGCATTTTGCATGTGATTGTGAAAATTTGGACCAATTTGACGATCTTTTTTAGACGCAATACATATCAATGTTTTGACAAATTAAGAACATGCAAAAATCGCAATGACAAGCAAATGTCATATAACATGGAAGCAAAAGTTCTCAACCTAAAGTCCAGTTCTACGTTTCAATTATGGTCATGTTTAGGTTAAGGCTGAAAAGGGTCCATGACTAAGAGATTAATCCCACGCTTCGTACCTTTACTTAAAAAGGTGGCCACGTGTAAGACGCACTCCAGTTCTCAAGTCAGGAACAATAGGACAATGCCATGGTGGGGTAGGTTTGCTTATGACTAAGATCCAACACTATCACTAAGGAAGCTTTTAGAAGGACAAAGCGCAAACCCCCCCAGGGGTGGCCTCACGCATAGAACATGCGCTAATGAGGCAAGGAAGATTGTCCTTATGGTGGCTTAAACAACAGCCATGCAAATGCAAAACAATATGTTATTCTAAGGCATAAAAAGAGAATGAATCGTATTTTTCAAGTTTCATCCACTCATTTAAATTTATTTTTTTAAATTCCTCTCCAGTCAAGTCGCCAAATTATAGGTGTGTTTTTATTTGCCTACGAGGGATGAGCGCATATTTGTACCTCATTGTTAAGGTTTTATTGAAAACGTTTTTGAATTGAAAGAAGTCGCCAACAAGTCTTTAAAGGAAGACTCATATAGGGGTGTAAGTGGACTGAGAAAAGTCCAGAGTCCAATTCAGTCCAGTCAAAACTTGTCGGACTGGATTGGACTGAAAAATATTTGGACTGGACTCGGACTCAAATTTTCGAGTCCAAATATTTTCGGACTGGATTTGGATTTACCCCTTTGTAGTCCAATAAGTCCCATCCAGTCCAAAAAATATTTTAGCATATAATATATATATTTAAAAAAATTAATATATATATTTATTTAAAAAAAAATTTTTGTTGGAATTTTGGACTTTTTAACATTCTCGCTCTAAATTCTTTTATCTGACGCCGGAATTTTCATTTACCTTTCAGAAGTCCAAAGTGAGAACTAAAAGATGAAAAGGCAAAAGTTACTTTAACCCTTTTGGCGCCTTTTGTATTTTGCATTTTATATATAAGACATTAAAAATGAATATAAAGTTTCGGACTGGACTGGACTGGATTCGGACTCAAGAAAAAAGTTTCGGACTAGACTGGACTCAAAAAAAGTTTCGATCGGGTTTGGACTCGATTTCTCGAGTCCAAAAAACTTTGGACTGGATTTGGATTTGGCAAAGTCCAATCCACTTACACCCCTAGACTCATGAATCTAATTGGATATTGGAAAATCGTAGGGACAAATTAGGGATTTATCCAATGTAGATTTCCCCATCATGACTCCATTAATGCTCAATGAACAATAGATTAAGTTCGGGGGTGAGGGTACGAACACGGTCATGAACCACGTTCAACCATTGCTGGCCTCTACTTAACACGATTCATAGCAAAGTTTATACCAAAGAACAACCAAATAATATTTTCAAATGCCCTAAATATATTAATCTAAATCATTTTATTAAATAGATAAAAAGACTGCCTTTATAATGACACGTTATTAAGCAATCAAAATTAGTGGGTTCCAAATAGGTTGTCCAAATTATCTGATTAATGTTAGAACAATTTCTTAGGTCTTGATTAACAATAATAACCTGTTGGTGATGAAAACATAAGCAGGACAATCATCAAAATATATAAGAAATATAAAAAACGGAGTAGAGATTAGAAAGTACAAAAGAACGATTTTTATTAAAGATCTACATCATGAAATAAAACGTTAGTAACTTCAATATAAAAATAAGAGAAATTTACTCAAGGACCCTCAGGAATATACCGGTGTGGCTTGGGTCTGAGGGAATAACAACCTTCGGGAAGACCAATCATGAAGGCTTTCAACGAACACTTGTGAAGATCGATCAAAGTATGTGTTTATGTGTTTGTAAATATGTATTTGTGTGTTTGTAAATATGAAAGTATGAGAGTAGGAAAGTTTTTTTAGAGTTCGCAAGTATTCGAGTATAAAGAGTACGTGAAAGTGTTTTTTTCTCCCTTTATTGATTCGGAAATCAATGGCTTTTTATAGCAAAATATAAAATAAAAAAAAGATAAGAAAGTGAACTGCGCGTCGCGCAAAAATTGCGCTGGGCGCACGACTCTGCGTGACGCGCAGGTCCACTTGTCAGGCACAGATTGGTGCGCCTGACACGTTCCAGCCAATGCGCCAAGCGCACCGTCTGCGTCAGACACGCTTATAGCCTTTTTCTCTTAATGCGTTTTGTAGGATTTTCTTTTATCCCTTTAAATCCGAAATCAATTTTTACGAGATAAAATCTGATTTCAATTTTAAAATATCTTTGAAAATATTTTTTTATTTCTAAAAATATTTATTAAAATAATAAATAAAAATAATTAATTATCATGAATAATTATTGGGATTTTTCAAAAGACTGGGCTCAAAATATGTTTATGGGCTCAAAATACAAGTAATTATCAGGAATAATTAATTGGGTTTTAAAATAGGACTTTGGATCATTTTTGCAAATAAATAAGCAGTATGTTTCATCATTGTGTCCTTAAATGAGGGGACACGATTATGTGTCTACAATAACCAAACAACAACTTATAATTTGTGTCTACAATAGCCAAACAATTTATAATTTAAAACATCTACCCTGATAAGTGTCAAGAATATTTTGGGACGGAGGGAGTAGTTGTGTATTTGGATTTGTACTTTCACTATGAAGTGCAATTAGTTTTTTTTTTTAATAATTCTAATAAGGTACCTAATTGCAAAAAATGTGGATAAGCCAGGACGTGCCAATCCCTCGGGCCTCATGTCGTGTTGGGCTGGGTTTGAAACAAGCCAAGGACACATCCTGTTGTGGCAAGCTCATGCTGAAATTCAAATAAAGGGGCCCGACGCATGTGCTAAGTTGGGTAGTGTCGTGGACTCGTGGCCATGGAACTCTGTAAGAATTTTTTTCCTTTTTGCTTGAAACTGAGCTAGACAAGAGACGGGTTGGCCAATCGTGCTCAGGTTGGGTGATCCAAAATTTAAGAAGGATATCCATGAACAGCCCTTGGCCCACCATTAGGCCTTAATTGTTGGAATAGTCTAATAGCGGCCTCTTGCTGGGCAAAGCCAAAGTCATGTCGAATCAAGCCGAGTGGAAGACATCGTGCTGGCCCCGTGCACAACTTTACCCGTCTACCTGACTTGTTGATATTCTTAATATCCAATAGTTTTGAGTTGCGAAAATTGATATTTTTAGAGAAGTTTTTATTCTTAAAACTTTAATTGTTTAGCAGATGATTTACAAGTTATGTATGACGACTGATGAGTAGTTCTAGGCAAAAATGCTAGATGGGTGGTGAGTGGGTGTAGATTGGTTGTGAATGTAGATTTAGATTTGTACTATATGGAAATGGTGTTACATTTTTATCGTCATAAACAGTGGATAAGTGGTGTACATATAAATTTTAGGTGGATATAGATATGAGAAATGGGTATCTGCATTCCCATTGTAATCCCTAAATAGAAAACAGTACTCAGACATAGGATCAGAAGTCATCCGATTCATAACAGTGATGATTAAGAATTTTGAGGATTCGTTGTCAAACATCGGCCACTGACTAGTTACCACCAATGTCAATAATGGAACTTTCAGTCAAACGCAAAGTATAACGTTCGAAGAACCAACCGGGATAGCTCTCCAAAGTCTTACCAACTACTGAAAATGAAATTGTAATTGAAATTTGAAGTAGTGTTACAAGGCTGGTCAGTTCCTTTTCCCTCTACACAGCTGTATAGGTGATTTCCTACCAATATTAAAATTAGCACAAAAATGTACAAAAAAAGAGTATGATTATGGGTAAAATTATAGCACCATATAATTAAGCCCCGTTCTTTTGGACTGAAAGAATCTAAATTGCAGAGATAACCTGAACTGAAAATAAGTTCAAAAGAACATGGCTTTAGGGCACGTTCTCCCCATCTTATTTTCAGTTCAGTTCAATTCAGTTCAGTTCAATTCAGTTCAGTTCCAATCAGTTCAATTCAGTTTAATTCAATTCCTAATTTATTTATTATCAATACTATTAGTTATAATTTACGGTTTTTTCACCATATACCCTTGACAAATTTTTTTTGCACCATATACCCTTTCAACTTTCCAAATTCACCATATACCCTCCACTTTTCAAAAAATACATCCACTTACCCTTTTGACCGACGGTGTTAGACTTCCGTTAGTCATTAGGCCTTAATCCTCGCCTAACCTTAATTAACTAACCTAAATCAAACCCTAATCATCCTAACCCTAACCCTAATCTAATACACTAACTTGGGCCCTAACCCTAACCACTCCTTACCTCCACTGCCCCATCACCCCCTCACCACCACCACCTCCTCACCAGTCACCACCACCACCCCTCCCCTTCCCCCGGTGACCCCCTCCCTCGCTATCGGCCACCCGCTGAACCCCCTCTTCTGTTGTCGGCCACCCGCTGAACCCCTCTCTCCTGTTGTCGGCCACCCGCTGAATCCCTTCCCCTCCCCACCTGCTGTCGGCTGCTTGGGGCTGGGGTGGGGTTGGGCCGGGAGGGGGGTTGGTGGGCTGGGGGGGCTGGTGGGCTGGGTGAGAGAGAGAGTTAGGATTAGGGTTAGGGTAGGGGAAGGGTGTTTAGGGTTAGGGTTAAAGTATTAGATTAGGGGTTAGGGTTAGATTTAGGTTAGTTAATTAGGGTTAGAGGGGGGTTTAGGGCTTAATGACTAACGGAGTTTAACGCCTTTAGTCATTAAGGGTAAGTGAATGTATTTTTTGAAAAGTGAGGGGTATATGGTGAATTCCAAAAGTCGAAAGGGTATATGGTGTAAAAAAAATTTGTCAGGGGTATATGGTAAAAAAATCGTATAATTTAATTCAATTCAGTTCAATTGCAGTCAATTTAAATCAGTTTAGTTGCAATCAGTTCAGCTCAGTTGTTTTATACCGAAGAGAGCAATCCCTTAATAGTGGTATATTGGTTATTTCCCTTTAAGGTGGACACATTACTTTCATATCTCTTGTTTAAGTTGCTAAAATTTACCCAAATAATTTTTTTCATAAATAAACGCTAAGACTTGATTTTGGGATCGACAATTAAATTCCACTTTCTTCCTCCTTTATTGTGATAAATAGACGGTGACAATTTTTCAGATGTTTACAGGCAAGTTCCATCCACAAATATTCAAGTGAAGCTTTTCGATTTTTTTTTCTGGTTCATATAAAACTTCTATCAGGTAGGAGTTTCATCCATCTGCTACTTCATAGCAGTTTATAAGGTAAAATAGCCAACTTAGTTAACAATATATAGATGCAATTGTTTTTTTTTTTTATATATATTAAAAATAAAAAACAAAAAGAGTAACTGAGATGCATCAATAGTTGGCAAAATGCCAGAACATATTATAGGCAGATCTAGCAATATGTGACAAATGTACAGGAAAGCCGATCAACCAGATCCATTATCCAGCACCATCTCATTTACGCAAACTCCAATAATTTCAGATAGAAGTATATAACCTGAATCCATCAACTTGTTTCATTTCAATGAAATGAACCAAGTACACCCATCAATTTGTTTCATTTCACTGAACCAAGTGCACCCATAGTTACAGTTTCCAAGTTCTTCGGATTCAGGAGAATAAAACTGGAAAATGTGGAGTAATTTATCTTAACACATAACAAAAGCTAGCATCTACAGTGTTTCTTCCAATAGAAATGATCTAACTTATCACTCTTCTGCCTCAGAAATTGAATCTAATAAAGCTCTAAAAGATCATATGATCAACAGAAGTCCAAGCCAAAATTGTCGACGTCAAAGAGATGCTCATGACAACACTTTTGTTTGACAGCATACGGCAACAGTGCGGCAAAGGATGGAGATTACATCAAAAGGAGAGGTTATTTGACTTTTTTTCAAGGAAAAAGTTGAGATCACCCTGAGATAATCAAAATTCAAAATCTTTTGAAGCATTAGGTAGAACAAGAGTTACGTAAAAGAGTGTTACAGTACACTTATTTTGGCACTCATAATACCCAGTAATTTTATTTCTTATAGCTCAGACTGCCGTATCAACTTATTAGGCTATCCAGCCCTCATAAACATGCAGGGTCAATAGAGAAATGATGAACCCAACCACCGGATAAAAGAAACTGCACGACAGTAAAAATCTAACTATTCTACATCATTTAATCAAGAGTGTACAAACAAAGGTAAAGTTTCCCGTATCAAAAATCTACACTATAGAGCCATGGAGGCAACACATTTAATTACCAAAAATTGCATAAAATTGCATCGGTGCAGACGTGCACTGTATGCGTCACCCCCCCAATCCAACACATTTCAAACACTTTTTCCCACTATATCCAAGGAAATAAATACCATTCAGAGTAGTTGAATTCTTTCAAATGATCCAAAGGTTTAACCGTTTAATAAATCTAAAGCATCACCAATCACCAATACAGCAACAAAGCCAATTCCAAAACAGGCAATTACTTGTCCATGTCAAGAGACATTCTCACCAACTTCTCGTACAAGATGCGGTCATCCCGTCCCGTGTTGCTTTCCAACAGAGCACTTTGCACAAGTTCCTAAAAGAAGATGACTATATCAACCAACAAAATCCCCAACAACATATCATAGATTAGTATCACAAATGAGAGCATGAAAGTGTCAGCATGTTCTAACCTTCACATCCCGATGTGAGAGAAATTTTCCAAGGTTGTGAACAATCATCCTCAGATCTTCCACCTGAAATGTTGACATAATTCCTAGTCAATAAATTAACCAATACAGGGGTGAAGTAAGACTAATCGGCAGTTTACAAAGCTTTACCCGAACGTAGCCAACTCGATTGCGATCAAAGAACCTAAAAGCCTGACAAAATGACAATCATCACCATCCATCAGCAGAAATGATAACTCAAACGAGGACTAATATCTAAGACCAGCAATGTACCTGCAGTAGTTCCTTATCCACTGGTGCTATATCAGCTGACAATTTCTTAGAAACCTCAGCTCTCACTTCCTTCGGTTTGCTTGCCTCTGAATCACCACCAGCCTTCTTCTCACCACTGTTGGTACTATCTTCTGCAATTTGCTTTCTTGTGTCTTTCTCCTCACTCTGTTTCTTACTCTGCTCCGCATCAATCTTTCCCAGTTCAACAATCTAGATTAGAAACAAATAGTACACAACTATACATAAGTCGAAGCTGAATATAGGTGGGTTCTTTGCGTGACTGAATGAGAAAGCCTAAGACAAATAACTAAATACACGTAATATAGTTATCAAAGGTTAAACATATGCTGAAAAATCCCCCAACCTGGACCTCCATATCACTATAAAGTTGGGAGTAACACACCAAACTTCTACGCAACAAAGTTGTCATATTGCAATGTAAGCCCTGTAAAGTGCTTAAACACAGAAGATATCTTGGATGAAAGCTGGGGCTCAAAAAAATTATAATTAAAAGAGGGGGGGGAGGAACCTAGTGATGCAGGAATGGTTTTTCTTACGCAGCAAAAACTTAGCCTACACAAGTAGAATACACTGAGCTACCTTTACATACATCCGTTACTAATTAGGAGGCAACAAAGTTGTCAAATTGTGATGCAAGCGCTGCAGAGAGTAAAGTGCATAAACACAGCAAATATTTTGGATGAAAGCTAGGACAAGAAAATCCAGATTTGGGGCCAGTCGACTAGTGGTGCGCGGTTGGAGATTCTTCCTGACTCAAAACCCGGCTTCCACAAGCAGCATAGACGCTTAAGCCTACCCTCACAAACCACAGTTGCTCTTTAGAAGGCATCCGCCCAGCCTTTTTACAAGTTAACTTTTGTATGGGTATGATCCAGCCGACAACTATGACACCCTAAGGTGAAAAGCACTTTGGGCTCTGGATTTTCAAAAACGATATCTTGTTTTCAAAATTCACAAGGCAATCCCTTTTCTAAAGAAAAGACAAAAACTGATCAGGAACATTCTTTTTGAACCAAATAGAGACTAATAGGACTATTATAAATATTCACCTCCTTGGACGAGTCTTCCTGAGGGCTGGCATCCTGCATATCTTCTTCTTCTTCATCTTCCTCTGGGTCTTCCTCCGGGTCCTCCTCTTCAACCATATCTTCATCATCTTCTACACTAAGCTTTTCAACCTCGTCAGTTTTCTCTGATTTAGTACCCATTTCAGCTGCACCATCCAATTTGGCCATCAACTTATCATCACCAGAACGAGTTTCATCTTTTGCCGGGGTTTTACTAGAGTTTTCTTCAGTAGGAGAATCTTTGGTTTTCGGACGCTTTGTTGATGTCTTCTCCTTTCTCTTGCTGTCAGCATTTTGTTCCCTTTGTCTTTTTCGACTATTTCTTTTGGTGACAAACTTAATGCGCAATTTCTGTAAAAAAATAGCCATGTAAGCACAAGTGCATCACATACTCTCCAGAAACACAAAAAGTCAGTACAAACCCTATTACCTGTAGAAATGTTAAAACACGACAACCCATCTGAAACTGAAGCATTTCATACAAAGACTCCGCAAATACTGACAGCTGTGACAATGAAAACACCACCATTGTGAACTAGTAGATTTGGCTGATAAACATACACAAGTCACAGTAGCACACTGAAGAAAAGCCATTCAGCTATTAAAAGTTTAAAGCACAGACTATATTAACAAAGGGAGAAAAAAGAAAAAAGAAAAAAGTAGAGGACCTCAAATGTTTCTTCTTCAACATCCTTGTCAGAATAATCCAGCAAAGAGTCCAGAGAAAGTGACAATGATCGTAACTGCAGCAAATTTTCCATAATTATGTAATGGCATATTAGAGGAACTATAAAATACGGCCTACAGGATAGAACTATAGAAATGAGAGCTCAGATACATACTTTAGCAGCCCTGTCACTTTTGGTTTGTAAAATCAATCCAGGATGCCGAGGAGGTTCTTCAGACTTTTTTCTCTCCACATCTTTGCTTGATTTGCTTCTTGGTTCATCTTTTTGATCCTTTTCCTTCCTCTCCTTCCCATCCTTCACCTTTGCCTTTCCCTTAATATTTTCCTTGCTGTCGGCATGATTATCCTTCTCAGTAACAATTTTAGTCTCAGAAACTCTCTTCTCATCAAGTCTCTCTTCTTCCTTTCCTTTAACCTTGCCAGCAGTCTTCTCAGTTTTACTTGATAACACATCATTGTGCTTCTCAGAGCTCTCTACTTCGGCTTTTATTGTCGAAGATTTTTTTACCAAGTTCCCACCCTCAGTTGCCTTGTCTTCGGGTACTTGGGCATCACCTACAATATCACTTAACTTCCCAGCATTATTCATTTTTCCATCCTCATTATGAACCAGAGTCTTGCTGTCGCTAGTCTCACTGTTGGCTAGCCCAGCTGTGACCTTCTTTTTGGGCACCCTCTTGATAATTTTCCTTTTCACTACTCTTTTTACAGGTCCATCCCGCACCACAGTAACTCCAGTTGCATCTGATTTCACCTCCACTTTATCTTCAGCAGAATCTGTCTGCTTACCACTTTCCAAACCAGATTCTTTGTCCACTTCTTTCACAGTAGCATCAGCTTCTGACAGCTTTTTTGCTACTTTCTTCCTGGTGAAAGTTTTGACACCCATGACATCTGCAGGCGATGCGTCCAGCTGACAAGCAGTTTCTGAGTTCACATCAATAGCTTCAGCAGCTTTATCATCTAACTTGCTATTGTCATTGCTTCCATCTTCACCACCAATTACCTTATCAGTAACCTTCTTGACAATTTTCCTCACAATTTTTTTCTTTCCAGGCTTCAAAGTCTTTTGAGTACTAGCATTAGCTCCTGCTGCTTTTTTCTCTACATTGTTGGTGTCATCAGTGAGTTCATCCATTTCTTTCTTCTCAGCATTTTTGGTATTTTTTTCTCCATCTTTAATAGTCGCGCTAGCCTTCTGCACCTCTCCATCTTTCTCTTTATGAGCATCGGCAGCGTGTTCAGTGCTGACAATCTCCTTCTTTTTCTCAGACTTTTTAGAATCCCTTGGAGAAGTGCTTTCTGCTATAAAATTAAATGTAGAGTAAGTTCATCTGTTCATATGATAAGTAAAGCAATTTACACAAAAGGTTGCAAGCTCCAGTACCTTTAGAAGGATTTTTTTTCTCTCTGAGTTTCTGCATCAAATAATACGTAGAACACCAATAAACAAAAAAGCATCAACTATTCAATATAAAGCGATTAATCAACAGCAACCATAAGCTTGACGATCAAGTATTTATACAATTTTTCTTTCTGAGTCCCAGAAGAGAAATAAGAAGCAACAAAGAAGATTTTCCAGAATGCAGCAGTGGTTAAGTTATTGCTATCATTTCAAAGAGGTAAAGCAACGCCCCACACACACCACACACACACACACACACACACACATACACGCTACACACACACACGCACGCACGCACGCACCCACCTACACGCACCCACCCACACACACACACACACCGACGCACACACACGCACGCACCGACGCACACACACGCCACACACACAGACACAGAGACACGCAGACAAACAGAGAGACAGAAGACGACGTCGACGCATGCAGAGACGCGCGCACCACACGCATCCACCGATGCGCACACCCACCCACCCACCCACGCACGCACAGAGACGCGCACACCACACACGCATCCACTGACGCGCACACCGCGCACACCACACACGCGCGCACACCCACCCACCCACCCACCCACGCACGCACGCACGCACACCACACCACACACACAAAGAGACGCGCACACCACCCACCCACCCACCGACGCACGCAAGCACGCACGCGCGCTCGCGCGCACACATTCCATCCCATATTAATCAACAAACTTTGACCGGCACATAGTTTTCGGAGTTTTATTTGACTTCTTATTTTATTGATGGTAGTTGGTAGTTGGGTATTTTTTATTGGTAGTTAGATGATTGTGGGGCCTAACTTTTTGAAGGATGAATTTGGGAGTGTTTCTTTATCATTGTTTGGACCCCACATGAAGAGAGAAATAAGAAAAAATTGGTGGAATCTTTCTGGCTTACCATATTAGGAAGTGTATCAATTAAAGTGGGATGGACGTATATGGGAAATGTTTAGATTAATATGAATGAAGGGTACATATATATATATATATATATATATATAAAGCGATATAGTAATTATCAAGTAGAAGTAAAAAGTAAATTTGTGTAAGATTTAAAGAAAACATATAAATTTCATACATGTTTCCGAGTCCGTTGAAATTTGGATACTGCTTTGCAGGGTTCCCACAAGAATGAGAGATGAAGTAGCATTTTGGAGATTTCAAAAACAAATGGGGATGAACTTAAGTAAAAATACAAAGAAGTGATGCAAATAAAAATTTGTTTAAAGACACACCTCTTTCCCTACAGAGAGTTTCTTCTCACGCTCTGCAACAGCTTTCTTGTGTGCCAACCACTGCCCTCGCCATGCATTTAAGGAGGGAAGACAGTCTGAAAGATCTGGAACGAAAAATACAGTAACCTCTCTATGACTAAAGAAGCCATCCTTGCCAACTCTATCATAGTGTATCTGCAGACCAGAGCACCATCGAAGAAATTAGACAACAAGATTCAGTTCAAAGTGTGAATGAAGTAACTAATCCCCCATTTTAAGGTACCATCCCCATATACTCTAGCTTAGCTAAGAGCTGACTGATATCTGCAAGCACCTAGCCTCCTAACATAGGCTTAATTTATAGAGGATCATCAAAAGAATATGATATTCCATCCTGCCCGGACATATTGCTAGTGACTTATGTTGTGGTCCAGAAACTTTGTGCTACATCATCCAAGGTTATTGGACCCAAAAACCAGCAGCAATATCGGCTGATATAAGCAAAAAGTATCAATAGATGATAGAATGCAAATTTACTGATAAGAACATGGGAACAAACCAAGGCAAACCCACTTAAAGCACACTCTCTTACTAACGGAAACTTCTCTCATACTTCATCTTATTTTTTGGAACATTTTACTTTTCTATCTTGCTTTTGATACGTCTCTTACTTTTTTGTTGTCCAAATAAGGTAATGTTCTCTCTATAAACCAGGAACAAAAAATAGTGGAGGGAGTAAAAAGGAGTGTGGCCTAATGGCCCTAAGTGCAATAAACTTAAGCAATAGCAATTGAAAAACAAAGATCCTAATCCAGTCACTCGTTGAAATGCATAATGATGAGATAATAAATAGAATTGGAGGGAGTAAAAAGGAGTAAGACCTAAATGCAATAGACTTAGGCAATAGCACTGGAGAACAGAGATCCTAATCCAGTAACTCGTCAACATACACAACAATGATCTAAAAACAATTATTTTCACACACACAGGCACACACTGACACGCACGCAGACGCACACACACAGACTCGCACACGCGCACACACACACTCACGCGGAACACACGCAATTACACACTCAATTACACACACACACACACAAACACACACAGAGAACCACACACACGCGCGCAAACCCACACACACGAAGAGGCGCACGTTCAGGTGAGCAAGCACGCACACAGACGCGTCAAGAGTTTTAGGATGTTGAGTGTAAGTGGGTTCTCATCATATATGTGAGAAGTAGTTGGTTTACTATAGAGGATTCTTGGGGTGACTTAGCCTCTCTTGTTTTAATGCAAAACGAAGTAGAAGAGAGCCCCAAATTCGTATATGAGACAAAACCAACAAAATCTTTGACGAGATACCACTTTATTGAAGCATTTTAGCAGTTTCACTTTCACCTAACTACATAGTCAAAATCATGTGTAGTACACAGGCTTAATTAACTTCTTTTTCTAAATCAAAGACAATTAGGAAGATTATCCTACCTAAAAAGTTCCCAACAAATTATGCTTTGGAAGCCTGATAGAACAAGGGGATAGAGAAAAAAGACTCGATAAAAGACAATGCAAAATGATAACTGATCTTAATGAGACAATCAATTCCATCAACAGAAACCCCATTTAGAAACTGAATCCAACATGCCAAAAAGCTTACCTCAAGAAAACGATTCCAGTTCTGGCAGTTCTGCAGATCAAGATGACTCATATCTTTGGCATACCTACAAGATAATAATTTATCACAGAATTTTTTTATCTTTCCTATTAAAAATACCATTACTGATAATCAAGTAATCAAAATGGACATGTAAACACACAAACCTGAGTACAGTCCGAACTAATGATGAATCATCAAGTGATGGATCTCCACCATCAACAGCATCCCAAGGGCCTCCAATTGCCATTAAGGTGCGATCTTTTTTTAATACAGCAAACCTCAATAAATTGCAAATGTGTGGAATCCGATCATCTGAAGTTTTCTCGGAGCAGAGGTCTTCAGTAGCACTCCTGCTGAGCCCACTCATCAAAATCATCTGTAACAGAGTAAAACAGATGAAACGTTTACAAACTTGATCCTGGTTGTTAATATTGCCATCACAGAGCAGGAATATTACACATCAAATTAATATTGATGGCTCTTCTAAAGTTAACATGCCAAATCAGTCATTAATCGCAACTTAATACTCCCTCCGTCCCAGAAAGATCTGAACACTTGTTGGGACACGTAGTTTAATGTGATAAGTTGTAGTGTGGTTATCAAATGTTATTTTATTTAAAAAGTAGATGTGATAGGAGTTGGTGGGGTATTTTTTATTAGAGGAGAGAGAAAGTTGGGTAACTTTTTATTGATAAAAGGTAGAGTGTGGGCCAAAGATGTGTAAAAGAAATAATATATTAATGGTGGGACCATGCCAAAAAAAGAAGTGTTCAAACTAATTTGGGACAAACATAAAAGGAAAGTGTTCAGACTATTCTGGGACGGAGGTAGTATTTTGCGATGCAAAACAAATATTAGTTTTGAAAATTATATTTGCCAAGACATAGAATGGAAATGGCATTCAGTTGAATACTGTCTCCTGTATTCTACAGCTGAAACTGTAACAATCCAATTATATAACCACCACAGTCTAATAAACAATACTGTAAGAAGCATTTGTTACATGGAAGCACGTCTATCCAAGTTTCAGAACCCCCTTTCACCCCAAAAAGGAAATGCAGCAAAGTCAATCCTTTAGCAGAATAATTTCACCTCAGCACACAGCACTGCTGTGACAGCAGTACACCACAAGAAAGAGCGGGAGACTAAATGCTTCCAAAGCCAAAACTGAAAATTTAAACAAATATTATTTTCCTCCAATAAAACTACTGAACCTCATAATATGCTTCAGATTTAGCCATGTAGCACGGGAATGGAAAGAGGAGCCAGAACAAGGAAGTATCAGTACTCAAAAAATAAGAAAATGTAGAAACCTAGAGATCCTAGAACAGAGGTTATATCAACAATGAAGTGCGTCATTTGCATTCTTTGATCAATACACAGCAGTGTCACCAGCAAAGCGAAGCTATGATACTTGGTAAGATTTGGAAATGTATGTTGTTTAATTGGACCACATGCAAAAGAGCCGCATCCAGTTACGGCTAAATCAAACCTATTTAAAGAGGGATAGAGGACACTAGGTAACATGGTATAAGTGTACTGCATGACCCAAATCACAAAGATGTAGTCCCTAAATTTCCGAAGATAAGCTTTCTGATGAATAAGAAAACAAATGCAGCACAAAATATACAGGTCCTGAAAATAAAGTTCCACACATATGAAAACCGTTTTAAAGATAGAAGTTTAAATTGAGATCTAATCACTGCTATAAATGAAATTAGATTAGGCTGCATTGTTTTAGAATAAAAAGCCACATAAAATGAAGCTCCTCAGAATGGGAGAACCATGACATCTATGACATAGAGCAACATTAATTTGATACAGACTGCCACATACAGGTTCCCCTGATTTTCAGTTTGAAGGACCCTTATAATAAATTGTGTTTCATGATTTACTACAAGCTCTGCAGCTCAGCTAGTCAGCAAAGGCATACAAGTCGATCCGAACCGACCTAAAAGGGGATAAAACTGCAAATGGGAAAGACTTGAGAGTAAGTGATCCCATCGCGACCCATTCTCATCTTGGGAGGTCGCCAATTGTCAGCCGAGAAAAAGAAGATTCAGACCTGTTCTCAAATTATGATATTTGAAGAAATTTCATTGGGGCTTTTACTACTTATGATGAGTCAAGCCAGAAGGTGTCTTTATTGAGTTCGGCCAGTGAGCTGCATGAGAAAAGTTCACTGCTGTATTTTTCTTTTTGTACTTCATACCAGCATAATTTTTTTCTCTTTTCTCAGGCAAAGCAATAAAGGGTTAAAACACAAAAGCAAAGCTTTACATTGCCTAAGTTTGTCCTTACATGGTTATCCTAGGGAGAGATCTATACTTTCTATATTCAGCTTAATTGCTTGACTTATCCAAATTAAATTCCACCAGTCCCTTTTACGTAAAGAAAGCTTCATAAATGTTACGACAGGTGGCATGAATGCATTTAAGAATGTTTCAGAGAAGAAAAATATATAAAGTGCATACATTATTTTATACCAAATTCACCTACTAAAAGTTTACCAAAGAAATTAGCAATTTTGTTTGCATTATAGCATAGATCCAAAGCATATATTATACATTCTGCTGTAATTAGATTATAATCTAATGATGTAACGGTTTTACACAGTCCCCTCATCCTTTTAAACCAATATAATTGATTTTATTATTTCAAAGATCAGACATCCAGACGTGCACCCATGTCGTCATATCCCCAAGTCCAAGTAACCCTGACTACAATAACACGTGCTGCTTTCTCTCCCCACTTGCTGGTTCTAAAGAGCATTGAATGCTAAAACATTTAATAAGGAAACTTTCTAATTATTATGTTGCAGATCACTCCTATTCACATTCCTCGTACAAAGAGAAGAAAAGAGTCATAAGAATAGCAGAGAGGCAAACATAGTTTGCTGAAACATTCATGAAAAAGCTTATAAAAAAAAGATAAGAGTGACAAGTGCCTAAAACATCAGTATTATGTAATGCCTTGTGCACTCAGGAAACGCATTTCCTTCATGAGACGTAGAGACCATCAGTTGAAGCTCAAAAATCGAGCAGTTGGCATTACCGAATGACTAAGGTTGTGTTGTCTTAACCTGAGTTTTGCTGAGCTTATCAGAACTAAACTTAACTGAACTTATTGGAAATCAAAGGAACTTCTCTCCGCTTATTTGAACTTATTGAAGCTTGATTTATAACTTATTAGAACGTATTGGGTCTTTTCTCAATTTATTAGAACTTACTTATTTTTCCTGGAAATAGTTACAGTGGATACAACGCACCCTGAGACTAGAACAAGAAGTTTTCAAATTCCAGGTACCCCATCACGCCTACACACATCTTTTTTTATAGTGTTTATGTAACCTCTACACATGCTATAAAACTTCGCCTGCAACAAATACCTTTCGGATCAATTTCATACAATTTTCAACTTACAAAATCCAGGGCATAACATACATATGTTTCCTTTATACTTAATTTTAAGAGCTAGGAGGGAAAGAAAGTGAGGACAATAGTGCACCTTTGCATTCCACACAGTGCTCCGACGCTCTGCATTAACAAAAATTGTATCGGAATGCTTGGCAGACGGCTCCTTCTGATCCGTACCACTCTCATCCTCGACAAAATCATGCTCAAAGCTGTTTGCAGAATAAATTGGAGAAGAGCACAAAACAAATATTGATTCATACATTAACCTTACAAGAAACACAGGAAAACAATGGCAATAATATTTTTTCCCAGATTCATCACTCAAATAGTGCTCATTACCCTTTAGCTGATAAAAATGACATCAAGACGACATAGTAATTCATGGTACTCCCAGTCTACCAGTGATAAATAGAATTGCTGACATTCAATATACTCGACTGCATACATGTATGGCACAATTAGCCACTAGAAACATTGGGACTTTCCAATTAGCTACTTGTTCTAAGATATGGATTTCAACTCGAAGCGCATTTGCGTTAAAGAGAGAGACAGGTGCGGGAAATGAAGTAGGAGAAAAAGATAAAGAGATATACCTGACAGGAGTGCACATCGGAAGTTTCTGATTCTCTCTAGGCCAATTAACCACCACCTTCAAACAGAAAGTCAGGATCAGGATTTAACCAAACTCAGAAGTTCAATAAAACAGAGGCTGTAAAGTTCAGCAAGTTGAAATAATTTACAAGGATTCAAAATTTCACAAACCTTTGAGAAATCTGATGATATATAAAGCCTTGGGTAGCGCTTATCTAGTGACAAATAATCCCTCTCAACATCTACCAAACAAGAAGTGTAAACCTGATGAAAGAGAATTTCAGTCAAAAGAAGATTATAAAAGAGCTGCCAGCAGAAGCAAACCAAATGTGTGTAAAATAGGTAGATGTTAAAGAGCATCATTGGCATGCACTATCAAAACCAAAACAAAAAATACAAAAGAAAAACAAAAACAAAGGAAAAAGACTGGCAGACCGCTTTTACCCTCATAGATGCACTAGACTACTGTACAATGGACAACGGTAACAAATAGAACTGGATATCCACAATCCCAAGCTCGCCAGAAAATTCATGCTAGTGATATCATTCATGTTCTTCTAACCATGTGGGTTCTTCAGTACCATGTAAGGGTACGTAAAACGTGCAAATAAAGAAAGAAGAGGAGCAGGCCAGATAAGTGAAAGAAAATGCATGGATTTGAAAGGAGTGAGCATCAGAAAAACGAGGGGCGTCTGCTAGACTCGAAAGGCAAATTAGAAAATGTAAGAACGCAATCAAGTACCAAGAAGAACAAACTAAGTCAAGGCGAGTACCAAGAAAATCCATCAGAAACTAAAGATACGACTCGCCCTAGAAGGAAGAGAAGGAAATATGAGACTAGAATTCAACCAGCATCCAGATTCAGATCCCCGTAAAGAGGAATCAGATGATACAAATTCTAATACATATAGGCTAGACTCTTTTGGTATCTCTTTACCTTGCAGGCATATTCTCTCCTTTTTTCTTTTACAGGTGAATGAACCCTTCAGCGTAATAGAACAACAAGTTAGTCAAGAAGCTGCAGATATGCGAGCAGCGATATATAGAGAACTACAGCATGATAAATTCAAACATCATGATCCACCTATGAAGAGCTTCACGGCGAGGAGAGTCCCGTCTTGAGGATTTTCCATCCTTCGCCAACGAGGAACCGCGGCGATCCTTAGATGCTCTCGGTGGAGTACGTTCACGCCTACTTTCAAGTGCTCGTTTGCGCTCACGGTCACGTTCACGCTCCTTATCTCGGAGCTCCAAAAGGCGCTTCCTTTCACGCTCCCTTTCTCGTTCTCGTTCACGTTCTCGTTCTCTTTCCCTTTCTCTATCTCGCAGTCGCTCCCTTCGACGCTCCTCTTCTCTTATATCAAGCTCACGAGCATATCTATCATCTTTCTGATCATCGACTCTTGTAAGTCCACTACGTGATGAAAGGTTACCAGGAAAGTCAGACTCCAAAGTAGTTCCATGAAGTCCTTTCCCCATGCCATAGTCCCTACCCGGAGGCAGGCTCACTCCATAACCAGGATTTGAAGATGTTTGAGCATAAACAAGATCATCCACATTCCTCTGAGGAGCTGCTCCCAAGATTGAAGGAGTAGGTTGTCCGCCATATGAAGAGTTTCCAACTACTGGTATACGAGGATCAGCCTCAAGTCTTCCTCCATAAGACACAAGCTCTTGGGTTGGATGACGATATGTACCACTTCTTACAGCAAGATAATCAGCTTGTCTGCCAGAAACGTGTTGCTATTCAGTGGAAAAAGGAAGAAATATAGTGCATCTGGCAATGCTGTGTGCAGGCAGCGCAAATTCAAAAATATGGCAGTGCTATGACAGCATGAGAAGAATTCAATGATGCTGCTACTCATCAAAAGATTCTTAGAGCAATAGATTATAAGATGATATAGACAAAACTTCCAGGCAGCCTATAAAACTAACATGCATCATAAGTACCTGGAACCCTCATGAGGAGCAGATTGCAGTGACTGAGTTTTCAGCATCTGGTCTTGTCGAAGAATTGACGCCTGTTCCAGACGATCATACATCTCGGTCTGTCCAACAGACAAAATTTGAAAAATTAGTTACCCAAACATAGAGCAGATAAGTTGTACAATAGTCGTGCAATCTAGCAAGTTTTATGATATCTAGAGAGGGTATAACATGAACCTTAGCCCTGGTAAAGCAGAAAAGTGATCTCCAATAGAGATACTTGAAAACAAACTTCAACAAATGGCCACAGTGATAGAGAAAATAATTGCAGCGATAGGTAGCTATAGCATTAGTCATAACAAATATGAAACTAATACGATAAGAAAAAGATAAACCATACTTTTAGATGGACAACATATACTCTTTAAAATATCATCTAATAATATTTCTATAAAAAAAAAATCATTATCAGCAAACTACTACACAGGCTAGATGTTGCCAAAAACGGAAAAACCACCTTTTGACAAAATATGTCATTAACAAACAAACTACAAGTGATAAGATACAGAACACTTTGACCCGGAAATTTACTTGAATTTACAGATACATGCTTGGCTCGTGATAAGAAGGCATGTGTAGAAATAAGCATTTTAGAGCTGCTCAATATTTAAATTAAAACTTCGAATTAATTTATTAGTATTCTATGATCATTTGAACCCCCCCCCCCAAGTGCTAATATATACTACTATTAACTATTATTAAAATTCAACAATAGTTCACAAGATGACAAAGAAAAGTAGTTTGTTGGCCCACATGGTTACACACACACCTCACTCCCTTTTGCTCAGCATTTGAGCATATTCCCCTTTCTTTCTCTCTTTGAGATCATAACCCCTTTATCTCTTTCCGCTTTGGCTGCTTATCCTCCTCCTAATCATATATGCTACACCGGCCCTCTATCCGGGTACCCGTATGAGCTACGCACTGTCTCCATCTGCATCTCTATGTATGCTATCAACATATGCTCCACCCACCATCGCACTGCAATCAAATGTTTGGGTGCTCTAATTTAACATACCAGGACTTAAAAGTTGCAGTTAAGGTGATCGAATTTATCCAACAAAAAGTGCAATTGAATATTGCTTGAAGTTGATCATTGAACCTGAAGGTGGGTCTTTTCCAAATCTTATCTCCTGTTTTTAAAAAGTTGGCAGATGAAGGCTTTGGTGGTGGGTGGTTCTTGGAGAGGACGTGGTTGTACTGCTGGTTAGGGCAGTGGTAGTGGTGACTGTGGCTGAAGTGGGTGCCTAAAATAGAGGCAGTTAGCATACTGGTATATGTAAGACTTATAATAGCATATTGGGAGGATTTGAATTCGTATATGAAGGAAGAGGTCGGGGTAGCATGGTGAAGGTTGACACCAAGACAGCGGTTCTGATGGAAGGATGCTGAAGTGGTTCCACCATATGGTGGTCTGTGGCAGTGATACCGGGCCTTCTTGTGGAGGGTAGTTTTGACAGAAGGTGATGGTGAATCTGGTGGTGGATGTGGTAGAAGAGGCTTTTAGTTTGGGGTACTTGTAATAGTATTGTATTCTTGATATTGCTCCTACTATTTATTCAAACTACTTGTTTTACCTCCTGCTCTATAAACTTTGTTAAATTGACATAAATTATCAATCTATCACACCTCCTTCGAAAGAAAACGTGAGGACATGAAGTAGGCCAATCTCAAAGAGAAGAAAAAGTAATAAACATATACAATTACTAGCAAAGATATCAAAGCTTTTGTGCAAGCAGAGGGAAGACCTTGATTTTTACAGCAAAAGAAAGCAAAAAAAAATCATGTGCATGCCCTAAGGACAGTACATATGTTCAGCCAGGTATGCCAAGACTATTAGTTGTTATGTCAGAGGACAAGAACTTTAAAATGATCTCTTTGAACCTCAACAAAATTGCTTCATTGATTATCTAAGTATGCTGAAATTACAAGTCAGTAACAGAGATCAAATGGACAAAAAACAAGGGTTAAACTTTAAAGAAAGTAAATGAATGTGCCATATCACAAATAGCAACCCCCTCCCCCTCCACTCCCTCCCCTTCACCCCCACGCAAAAGGTAGGGAAAGACCATCGAACAAGCATACATAGTTCAAAGAAATAATAGGCCAAAAAGAAAGGAAAAACCTTATGAGTATAACCAACAGAATCAGCGTATCTCCCAATAGCCTCAACTGGTAGATCCCTTCCTACATAAGCCCCCTGCCTTTCAACAAGTTGCCTTCTCTCAAGCGATGCATACTCAGCCATCTTATCAGTGATTGATAGCTCAGACTGGTGCCCATACCCATGGCTAGAATTAGCCACGTAATCTTTAGAGGTGTACTTCGGGGAATCTGCTATCCCTGAACCATAACTGGTACGCCCCTCCATAGCAGATGGCCCAGAACTCTTACCACTTATAGCAGTACCCTTCAAAAAGAAAAGACAATAACAACTTGAAGTACAAAAGACAGCCAGCTCTACTGAAATGTGTCAAGTAATTTCAAAAGTTAACCAAGCAACTATAAGGTCAATTTTGGTCGATAACGTTTTGGAGATGAAGCTTAATAGCAAGCACAATTATGCCAAACATAATTGAGGGACAAACAAGTTATAGTCACTTACTTAAAACTGAATATCCTATTCTTCGGAAACTGATTGAAGAAAGATGTCCTCAACTAGGACGGAAATGAGATAGTTAGCAAAGATAACACCCTCCCGATTCCTCCTCTCTCATCTCCGACCAACACCAACACTAAAATCTTCCACTCTCATCAGAAACCCCCACCACTCTCCCAAGCACCCATCTCTCTCATTCTGTCCCTCACTAAGAGAAGAATGAAGGCAAAGAGATAATAAGCAAATATATCATGATCTCACTAACATTTTCAAAAGAAAGGGAACACTGAATGAAATGGGAAGAGGAAACATGGAAGTCTAACAGTTTAAACAGAGATGACACAAAATCTGGTAGAGGAAGGACCAGCTATACACAAGCTCTACAAGGAGAGGTACAAGAAAAAACAGATGGTGGGGGTCTAATGGAAGAAGGAAGTCCATAACAAGGACAGAAAAGGAAAGTGGAAGAATGTCAATGAACGAGAAATGGGAGAGACGAGATGGCTTAGCAAAGGGAGCATGTGGGTGCTGGTGCTTGGAAAGAGTAGGAAGAGCTTCTTACAATCTTCATGGAGTAGTCAACTTGAAGCCCAACTTCATGGTCTAATTCAACATCCAAAGTTTAACAAACCCTTAACTCCAGGTCCTAGAGGTTTTAAGTTGGTATATTTGCCAACAACACAAAGGTAAGGGGTAAGGCGACTCAAAACCTAGTCCTGGTTCAATTGATTACATGCTCCCCTCAACAATTGTTATAATATCTTAAATGACCGTATTCCACTGACCTGTTGACCACCGCTCACTGAAGTTTGACCATACAAAGAACCGTATTGTCCTCCATACTGTGCTGCTGCAGGATGAGCTCTAAATCCACTGATTTCTTGTTCATGAGAGCCACCCATAAGTGATGCATGTCGAGACCCCACTGTCAACTGAGAGCTGCTAGCTGGTCCGACAGCAGAATTCCCAGGATATGTAGATGTAGGCTGCAAAAAGGAGAGGCGAACAGAATTTTAGGGACCAAAGATCCAACAAATGGACACATGCATTCAACAAAGAATAAGCAGATTACATTTTGCCCATATGACGATTGCGGAGTGTAGGACTGCTGCCCATATGGATTACTTCCTCTGGAATTATACATGGCTGCAAAAACAAAGGCACATAAATCAGGTGAATAATTATAGCTACTTCAAAGATAAGCAGTTCTGAGTCCAGCTAGTATTGTCAGCATCTAATTGTGGCATGCACAAGTCACAAGATTAGGCAGTGCAGTGGAAATTGAAGCGTTCTCTACCTACGTGCAGGGGGCAATAATTAGATAATCAGTTATTCGCATAGCTATACAGAACAAGGTGCTCTTTCAATATGCTTCAGTAACAAGGTTTCAACCATAAATGAAAATCTAAAACTACAAATGCTCAAAAAGATTGCAAATCATCTTTAGATGTATCCAATCCAAGATGGTTTGTACACCATAGCAATTAAACCCAAATATCCCATATTTTAATAAGAAATCCATACCAAAGCTCCTATAGTTAACTTCCCTACTTATTTTCCAATCTTCAAACAACTAACACTGTACACATAAAATAGAATCCGCTCTTTCTTTCTGCGATCTTCAGATGTATATTTCTAAAGATAATAGAGCACATTACTACTTTCGTCTAAACAACACCGGACCAGAATGGCAATACTACATATTCGAAGCCAAGTCTTAACAAGAAATGCCCCGACAACATTAGTCTAAAACCACACTAGACAAAAATAGCATTACTCCATATCCAATACGAAGTCTTAAGAAAAAACTCTTAAGGATAATAAGAGTACATTATTGCATTAGTCTAAAACCATACCGGACAAGAATGGCATTACTACATATTTGAAGCCAAGTCCTAACAAGAAAAGCCCAGATTACATTAGTCTAAAACCACACAAATCAACAAGAGCATTACTGCATATTCGAACCGAAATCTTAACAAGAAACTAATTAGATGTCAAAAACCATTTCGAATACAATATCAAAATTACACAGCACGATAAAGCCCTCGGATTACGGAAACATACAAAGAAACCCTCCCTGCAGTAACAATATTCTTCAATAGCAAGCAAATTTCAAACCTAAAAATCCTGCCTTTCATTTCCATAGAAAATGCAGCAGAATAAAAGCAAAGATAAGACTTGAAATAAAAGCAAATTTCAAACTTAAAAATCCTGCCTTTAATTAAAAGCGTGAAACATTTCAAGATACCAGTAAATGTTCAGTGGGTTCAACTAAAACCCTAAAATGTGTATATTTTTAGGTACCAATTAAAAATAAATAAATTTCGAATTCTTGCTCAAATATGTGGAATTTAAGAATTCAAATTTAAAACTTCAATTGAAATAACTACTAAAGAAACCTGTAAAATATTGGAAGATCCAAGTTTTCAAACACGTCGAAAAGCTTTAATCTGCCAGCAATCCTCTTCTTATTTGTTCCTCAAAATGGGGGAAATTATTTGATGATGAAATCAAAATTTGTGTGTGATAATTCGCTAACTTTGTAAATGAAAGGTGGAATGAATGAACGAATGTAGAGAGAGAAAGAGCGCAAATTGGAGGAGGAGGGTTGTAAAATGTAACTTAGGGTTTGAGACAATAAGACTCATCTTCGACTCTTTTAACATTTCTTTATTATTACTAGTATTTTTTGCACGCGATGCGTGCACGAACATCGCGGTGATATTGAACATGTTTTTTTTGTTTTCAAAAAATATGGAAGTTACTTTAACTAAAAGAAATTTGGAAGTTTTTTTTGGGGGGGAATCTGGTAGTTACATTAGAGCTTTTTTTTAAAAAGTTTTATGACTTTTTTGCCCTCATAGTTATCCTGGAATAATAAAAATATAAAGGGTATTTTAGGGAACTCAGGTGGACACCAAAGTCCTCAAGAGTTCCCATATATAATAGAGATTATCCTTCCCTCTTTTTCACTTTTTTTTTTTTTAATTAGCAAAGCGTAATAGAAGTATTAATTAATCATAAAGTTCCTTACAACCACCTTACCTAATACAGTCATAACTAAAACAACAAGCTTATCTCCAAATACACACGCTAGCCTAACTAACCAAAAACCAACTTCACTTAACTGTTTAGCCATATACTCGATGTAAATCCCAGAAAACAAATTATTCATCTAAAACAGTCACTCCCACCAAATCTTTCTTCAAGTCTTCCTTAATGAACTCCGAAGGCAAAACATGAGTTTGATTTGTATCCTTCATCTGCATTCTGTACTTAGGCCCTGTTCTTTTGGACTTATTTTCAGCAAAAATAAGTAAAAATAAGTTCAGTTCAGCAAAAATAAATTCAGTTCAGCAAAAATAAGTAAAAATAAGTTCAGTTCAAGAAAAATAAGTAAAAATGAGTTCAGTCCAGCAAAAATAAGTTCAGTTCGGCAAAAATAAGTTCAGTCTTGTCTAATGTTGTAATTATTATTTTAGTTTTCAATATTACTATTAATATTGTTATTATTAATAATATTATAATTATAATAACGATGAATTTTTTCAATTTTTAAAATTTTTTTTAATTTTTTTTATTTATTATTTATTATTTATTTTAGTTCAGTAAAAATAAGTTCAGTTCAGCAAAAAATAAGTTCAGTTCAGCCAAAATAAGTTCAGTTCAGCCAAAATAAGTTGAGTTCAGGAAAATTAAGTAAAATAAGTTCAGTTCAGCAAAAATAAGTAAAAATAAGTTCAGTTCAGCAAAAATAAAATAAGTTTAGTTCAGTTCAGCCAAAATAAGTTCAAAAGAACATGGCCTTAGCCAACTTATGAGCTAATGAATTTGCTGCCCTTTGATGTTATGGTTTTATATAGTGTTTTTCCCCCTGTATTTGAGCTAAAATGTGTATCAATGGTGCTCTTAGGAGCCATTTTATGCTAACTCTCTCCATCTAGTTGTGGTTTTCTGTTCTGTGTCTGATTGCAGGTTTTAGAGAGTTATCTCCCTATTTTCCGCTATTATCCGACCATTACAATCGAATGGAGAAGTTCGAAGGCATTTATGATGAGTTCCGTGGTCCCGAGAATACTTTCCGAGGCCTTGGACAAAAGAAGAAGTGAAGCCTTGGCGTCTGAAGCCAAGGAAGGAAGCATCGGGCTCATCAAGCCCGATCGGGCGTTAGTTGCCATTGGATCAAGTTGTTGCGGGCCCGATCGGGCTCTGTCGCCCGTTCGTTGTTACGCTGTGGAGCCCGATCGGGAGGATCGGCCCGATCCCATCGAGCGTTCTTTGTGTGCTGGATGCTCATGTTGACGTGCGGCCCGATCCCATCGGGCGTGTCGGCCCGATGCCATCGGGCGTGTCGGCCCGATGCCATCGGGCGAGTATAAGTTCAGATACCTGCTGCTGGTTTAGCCCGATCGGGCTTCCTCTCCGCGCGCCCATTTAATGATTTTCGGGCACTTAGTATAAAGAGGGGAGTTAGAACATTTATTAGGGATCTTTGGTTTTAGCTCTTATTTTTCTCATAGTTTCTTTCAAGAACCCTAGTTTTTCTACCACTTTTCATTGTGATTCAAGATTAAACCTTTGGATTATTCGCAAGTTTAATATAGTTCATTAATTTGGTAATTTTCTTCTTTATTCTCTTTATATTTATTTGCTTTCTCTATTATTGATTAGATTAGTTTCTTAGTTATTTGCAATAGTTCAAAGTATGGATTTTTATATGGAATTTATTATTGGATTCTCAAACATGAGTGAGTCGTTTTATTTCTAGGATTGTGGGGATCTATGTATGCAATGAGGGATTGTTAGATTAATATAATCACCCTTTATTTCAATTGTTTCCTGTGATTGAATCGTTCATGCTAGATTTATGAATTAGGCCTGATTTGTATTTCTATTGTCGCAATATTGAATCCACTTCGAGAGGAGAGATTTCGTATAGGCTTTCAATCATTAGGCATAGTGATCCTTGACCATGCGAGAGCGGCTAGGTGATCTTTGAGGGAGGTAATGTTCGAGAGAAATTACATGTGCCCTAGATAAATTGACTTATTGGGTAGTTATTATTCGTCTCTGATTTCCCGAATTGTATGCATAGTGATCCATAGTCCTAGTTCTTTATTAATTGATTCATACCTTCATATTTAGTTCTATCATTTTCCTATTAGTTTAGTCACACACCCATTTTCAACTGATTTAGTTAGTATAATATTAGAATTCAGATACGATAATATAACTTTCTCCCTGTGGATTCGATCCTGACTTCCTTGACTACTTGTTAGTGGACTTTAGGTTATTTTTGATAAGGTGATACGACTTTAGCCTGTCAAATTTTGGCGCCGTTGCCGGGGAGACGGTTTATTTTTATTTTGTCTGAATTATAGTATTACACTAACCTCTACTCTGAAGAACACCTGTTCTTTGGAGCATCTCACGTTTGTTTTAGTGTTTTTGATGTATGAGTAGGAAATTGAAATCCCCAGATCTCATTCCATTTGACCCGGAGATTGAAAAGACTGCCCGTAGACTCAAAAAGACAACTAAGCAAACCAAGTTGTCTGCAGGGACACCTTCTCCACCATCTTCACCACAACAAGACTTCCCTGCCTCACCTATTACTGCTAGAATGGGTGACGAAGCTAAACCGACCTTCAGAGATTATGCACAACCATCTCCTGATAATGTGCCCACTGGGGTACGGTTACCTACTATTGCTGCTGCAAACTTTGAAATCAAGTCTCACGTTCTGAATATGGTTCAGAATAATCAGTTTGCTGGGTTACCATCTGAAGACCCAAATCAGCATCTGCAGCGGTTCTTACAATGTTGTGCTACTCAGAAGCAAGCTGGTGTTACTGCTGATGAGATGAGACTCATCTTATTTGGTTTTTCTCTGCGCGACAAAGCTCTATTTTGGTATAATAAGCTGCCTTCCACCATCACCACCTGGGCCGAGCTCTCAAAGATTTTTCTCATCAAGTGGTACCCTTACCAAAAGACTGCAGATATGCGTCATGAGATAGTGACTTTCACCCAGGATCCTGGAGGGTCACTATATGAAGCTTGGGAAAGATTCAAAGATCTGCAGCGTCTTTGCCCCCATCATGGTTTTGACAAGTGGTATCTGTGCCACATTTTCTAGACTAGAGTTGATGCAGATACGAGACGGGTAATTGATGGAGCTGCTGGTGGGTTTTTCATGGATAAAGCCGTAGACGAAGGGCATGAACTTCTGGAGAAACTCGCTTCTCACCAAGCGTCTACTATTCGTTCCTCTATGACAAAGGGAGGTAAACATGATGTTGAAGCCATTTCTTTACTGACCGGACAACTAGCTGCTCTTCACCAGAAAATTGATTCTTTGAAGCTAGGTAACAATTCCTCCCCTCATATGAGTGTCAATGCTATGGCTAGTGTTTCTGGGTACAATGCTTTCATCTGTGACGCTTGTGGGATAGCTGGACATAACTCTCAAGAGTGCCCCTCTCTCTCACATTCTAGTGAGCCCGTGCACGCATTACAGTCACCACACAAGCCCCAGTTTGATCCTTACTCCAATACATATAATCCTGGGATGCGAGATCATCCAAATCTCTCGTATAGGAGTAATAACGTGATGAATCCGCAACAACAACATTACCCTCAACAACAACAATATCAACCACAAGCTCCTCCTGGTTATCAGAGAACTCAGTTTCAACAACATCATTCTACACCACCTCCAGACCCAGCTATTGCTGAACTCAAAAGTTTAATGTTGCAGATGCAGAAAGGTATTATTTCCTTTCAAGCAGATACCAGGTCTCAATTTGAGAGCCTGCATGCTCAGAATAAGCTACAAGGGACACACAATAAGATGTTGGAGTCACAAATTGCTCAGCTGGCTAGTTCATCTGCTAGTAGGCCATCTGGGTCACTACCTTCGCAACTAATGCAACCCAGGGACACCGCTAATGCTATCACCCTTCGCAGTGGAGTGCAGTACGATGCTCCGGCAATGCTAGAGGTGGAATCACCAAAACCACAAGAAGTGCCTGAGGATGCTGAACCTCAAGTAGAGCAAGGAGCTGCAGACAAGACTAAGGAGGTGACTAAGGAGAAAACTGTGCCTCCGGTGATCAAGCTACCATTCCCCAAGCGGATGCTCAAGAAGAAACTCGACCACCAGTATGGTAACTTTTTAGAGGTGGTAAAGAATCTGCAGGTAACAATTCCTTTTACTGAATTATTAAATCAAGTGCCTGCTTATTCTAAATTTTTGAAAGAACTGTTGATGAGGAAGCGGACTCTCAATGAGGTGGAGACTGTGGCTTTTACTGCTGAATGCAGCGCTCTTTTACAAAACCAGTCTTCACCTAAATTGAAAGATCCAGGGAGTTTTTCCATCCCCTGTCACATTGGCACCATATTTATTGACAAAGCCTTATGTGATTTAGGTGCCAGTGTAAGTGTCATGCCTCTTTTTATCTGTAAGCAACTAAACATGGGCGAATTAAAATGTACTACCATTACTCTGCAAATGGCTGACCGTTCTGTGAAATATCCCTTAGGTATATTAGAGGATGTTCCTGTTAGAGTAGGTAAATTCTTTATCCCTGTGGACTTTGTTATATTAGACATGGCCGAAGACACTCAAACACCCATTATCCTTGGGAGACCTTTCCTCCATACTGCTGGGGCGGTGATAGATGTTAAGAGTGGGAAACTGACACTGACTGTGGGGGATGATAAGGTCATGTTTAGCCTAAACAATGCACCTAAAAGCCCAATGTTAGATGAGTCATGTTATAGTGTTGATGTTATAAATGCACCGATCCATGGTTGCATGCCTCATTCCCCCTCCCATGCTACTTCAAATGATGTGCTTGCTTTAGAGTCTTTTGCAGGTGATGAGCATTTTCTAACGGTCTTACAGACTCCCAAAAAGACCATTGGCTATAGCACTGATGACTTGACAGGAATAAGTCCTGACCATAATGAGCACCGCATTCATCGACATGAGGGCCACCACACCAGCATTACAGTCCGACGCGGGTTGCAAGAGGTGGTACAACATGTGGCTACTAAACTGCTCGATCCAGGCTGATGGGCGGCTGATGTCCATATCCCTTTCCTTTCCCTTGTTGCAATGAGGCCATTGCCAAGTTCAGCTTGGGGGAGGATTTCTGTAAGTATTAGTAGTATTTTTCTTTTTATTTTTAGTGTTTTTCTTTTTGTTTTACTGCTTTTTAGGTTAGTTAAGTTAGTTTAATTGCTTTGAAAAAATGAAAAATCACAAAAAAATGAAATATTACTGGAAAAACAAACACAAAAATACGAGTTGAATTCGAATAGATTGATTGCTTCCTTGTGCCCCGAACTTTACTTTGAAAAATGATTTAACTCATTATACTGGATAGTTGGGCATCTGTGATTGGGATGTTGTGATGTGATCTATGATTGCCTTGATCTTGAGTAGATTTTGTTGATAAAGCGCCTATTTTAACTGCATGCTTGAATTGGTTAGATTGTGAGGATTCATTCTTGCCCTCGGATTTATCTCTATATCCGATATATTCTTGTGTGTTAGTTCCTTATAGCATTCTTATCTTGGTTTTGGCATTGTACTCATTGAGTTCTGGTAACTTTAGGCATGTGCTGTGATAGAGGCGTTCATTTGAATAATTTTAAGCCTCAGAGTTGTTTAATGAATTTTTCCCCCTAGCCCCGCTGAGCCTAATGACTTCTTTTTGGATCTATATTAAACCACATTACACACCTTGAGCCTTTGCAATGACTATTGTCCCAAGCCTAGCTTGGGGGAGCATTTGTTAAGTTTATATCATATTGTGTGGTTGATTCCGTAGGGCGGCTGGAAAATAATGATATGTTTGTACAAAGAAAAGAAAGAAAAAGAAAAATAAAGTGAAAGAAAGAAAGAAAAAATTTTGATAGTGAAAAATCTGAAAAATTTCTATGATCTTTACTCGTTAACTTTCAAAAGTGTTGGAAATTATGTTGAAAGATGCAATTATTGGTTGGTTCGTGATATTTCAAGAGTTGGTTATTATCTTGGTTATGTTGTTGTTGCCATGGGAGTTGTTTCGACCACACTTAGTCCTACTAGTTCCTGGCTTGCTCCCCTTTCTTGGCTTTTCCACCACATTTCCTAAATAATTTCCGTACCTTTACCCGAGCCCCATTGTAACCCTGAAAAAGACCTTTTGAGCACGTGTTTGATTGTTTATTGGAATAATACTGAGTCAATATGCCAAAGTCGAAGATTAAGTCTGTTATTTGAGTCGACCTGATTAGGATGAGCGATATTATACCTTTCTAAACACATGAGAGTGTGAGTGGGAAGGGCTATTATGGTTGGGTTGGTGAGCGATCGGGCACATATTTTGCCTGCCACAAAATTGAGAGGAGTGACACCTCGATGAGCACCTTTTCAAGATTTGCATGATATATAGGGCAACTGCGTTTGATGGTTTACTTAAGTGATTGGTAGTCAGGTGATCTGAGCAACTGAACTTGAATTTTGCTTGCTTGAATGATTTTGAGTTAGAAATAATTGAGTTTAAAGTTTCCTATCTGAGGGGTGAAGCAATCCTATTCTTATTCATGTTGTGCTTTGCTTGAGGACAAGCAAATGTTTAGCTTGGGGGAGTTTGATGTTATGGTTTTATATAGTGTTTTTCCCCCTGTATTTGAGCTAAATTGTGTATCAATGGTGCTCTTAGGAGCCATTTTATGCTAACTCTCTCCATCTAGTTGTGGTTTTCTGTTCTGTGTCTGATTGCAGGTTTTAGGGAGTTATCTCCCTATTTTCCGCTATTATCCGACCATTACAATCGAATGGAGAAGTTCGAAGGCATTTATGATGAGTTCCGGGGTCCCGAGAATACTTTCCGAGGCCTTGGACAAAAGAAGAAGTGAAGCCTTGGCGTCTGAAGCCAAGGAAGGAAGCATCGGGCTCATCAAGCCCGATCGGGCGTTAGTTACCATTGGATCAAGTTGTTGCGGGCCCGATCGGGCTCTGTCGCCCGTTCGTTGTTACGCTGTGGAGCCCGATCGGGCGGATCTACCCGATCCCATCGGGCGTTCTTTGTGTGCTGGATGCTCATGTTGATGTGCGGCCCGATGCCATCGGGCGAGTCTAAGTTCAGATACCTGCTGCTGGTTTCATCGGGCTGACTTGGCCCGATCGGGCTTCCTCTCTGCGCGCCCATTTAATGATTTTCCGGCACTTAGTATAAAGAGGGGAGTTAGAACATTTAGTAGGGATCTTTGGTTATAGCTCTTATTTTTCTCATAGTTTCTTTCAAGAACCCTAGTTTTTCTACTACTTTTCATTGTGATTCAAGATTGAACCTTTGGATTATTCGCACGTTTAATATAGTTCATTAATTTGGTAATTTTCTTCTTTATTCTCTTTATATTTATTTGCTTTCTCTATTATTGATTAGATTAGTTTCTTAGTTATTTGCAATAGTTCAAAGTATGGATTTTTATATGGAATTTATTATTGGATTCTCAAACATGAGTGAGTCGTTTTATTTCTAGGATTGTGGGGATCTATGTATGCAATGAGGGATTAATAGATTAATATAATCACCCTTTATTTCAATTGTTTCCTGTGATTGAATCGTTCATGTTAGATTTATGAATTAGGCCTGATTTGTATTTCTATTATCGCAATATTGAATCCACTTCGAGAGGAGAGATTTCGTATAGGCTTTCAATCATTAGGCATAGTGATCCTTGACCATGCGAGAGCGGCTAGGTGATCTTTGAGGGAGGTAATGTTCGAGAGAAATTACATGTGCCCTAGATAAATTGACTTATTGGGTAGTTATTATTCGTCTCTGATTTCCCGAATTGTATGCATAGTGATCCATAGTCCTAGTTCTTTATTAATTGGTTCATACCTTCATATTTAGTTCTATCATTTGCCTATTAGTTTAGTCACACACCCATTTTCAACTGATTTAGTTAGTATAATATTAGAATTCAGATACGATAATATAACTTTCTCCCTGTGGATTCGATCCTGACTTCCTTGACTACTTGTTAGTGGACTTTAGGTTATTTTTGATAAGGTGATACGACTTTAGCCTGTCACCCTTTTAACATGATTGAGGTGAGCTTCATCATAGTAAGAAAGCATTATGGCAACTTCTTGAAGCAGTATACCAAGGTTATGCAGCTTGTAACTTTCCACTTCTTTAATCATTTGCATAATGATCTGAGCATCCATTTCTAATTGAATCTTCTTTAATCCAAATTCTTTGGCAAGCTCCAATCCTTTCTTCACTGCCAACAGTTCAGCATGAGTTGGGTCTCTTGCATGAAACTTGAAAGAGTAACCAAGATACCATCTTCCATCATCTCGACGAATTACACATCCTCCACTAGCATTGTCACCGCTCTTCCAGCATCCATCTGTATTAATTTTATGATACCTTGTCAACGGTAAAGTCCGTTGCTCCTCTTTGCTTTTTCCAACTTGTTCTTTACCTTTGCCCTGAAACACACTAATGTTTGAAAGCAAATCGGAAGTTAATCTGTTAAAAACAATGGTTATATGTCGCATCTTCTTTTCAAGCATGGACTCGTTTCTCATTTTCCAAATGTGCCAGATAGAAGTACCAAAGACAACTGCCCAGGCAATTCCAGAGTTAAGATTAAGAGTAATCCAATGAGACCATTGCAATGAGGTGAAATCTTTAAAGTTGGAGAGATTATAGTTTTTATTAGAGCAACCCACTTGTGAAACCATAAAGAAATATCAGCCCCATTTCCCACCCTAAAAGTTAGACCCTTTTCCAAAATTTCTCTTCCTTTGAGGATATCACTCCAAAGAGAAGAATCTCCTTGCTTATGGGAGTAATTCATGAAGGTGTTATTCTTGAGATTTCTAGCATTTATTATTTTAACCCAAAGCTGATTATAATTCTGAATAATACTCCAACCTAACTTAGCCATAAAAGACAAGTTCCAACTTTCGAAACCCTAGGCCTCCCATGTTGATAGGTTCACACACTTTTTCCCAACTCATCCTAGGAAGATAGTGGGATTTGTCAACTGCATTCCACAATAACTTTTTGGAACTTTTTTCCAATTCTTTCAAGATTAAAGCAGGGATGATAGAAGACCGAAAATAATATAAAGGATAAGTATTCAAGACCGATTTAATTAATGTGCTTCTCCCAGCAACATTAATAAGTTTAGCTTGCCATCCTCGAATTTTATTCTTTGTTTTATCTAACATTAAAGCATAATCCCCTTTTTTTAATTTATTCGGACTAATCTTGACTCCCAAGTATTTCCCAAAGTCAGTTGAACCCCCTATATGAACCTCTTTACTTATTAAATTCCTATAGGAGGGAGACATTTTAGGAGGAAAAACAAGTTTTGATTTTTTAGTGTTAAGGAACAAACCTGAATCCCTCCCAAAGGAATTAAGAGCATCCAAAATTTCTAGAACATTTTCAATTTTAGCTCTTCCAAATAGAAACACATCATCAACATAAAATAAATGGTAAATTTTAATATCTGAAGCAACTTTAACAGGTATCCAAGACCTAGAATGAACCCTATCATCAATCAATCTAGACAGTCTCTCCATGCAAAGCACAAAAATGTAAGAAGAAATAGGGTATCCATGTCTTATGCCACGAGAAGAAAGAAATGATTCAGTTATCTCACCATTCCATAAAATCGAAATTTTTGGAGTACAAATACAACTCATTATCAACTGAGTTAAATTTGTAGGGAAATTAAAGAAGTCCAGGGTTTCTTTAATAAAACTCCATTCAAGGCTATCATAAGCCTTAGAAAGGTCGATTTTCATGGCCACAATCTTGGTATTTTTTCCAGCTTTTTTAAAAAGATGAGCCATTTCTTTTATAACCAGAATTTAACAAGAATATTTCTTCCTAGAACAAAGCTAGATTGCACTAGATTGATAATCTCATCAAGAAAAGGCTTGATACGATTAGCAATAATCTTGGTGAGAATTTTATAGATTGTATTGCATAATCATATAGGCCTGATCTCTTTAATAAAACTTGGGTGATCCACCTTGGGAATCAAGGTAATATAAGACTCATTAATAGTCTCAGGGATGGAAGACTAGACAAAACAATCACGAAACAAGTTAGCAACTGATTCTCCTACTGTTTCCCAAACTTGTTGGAAAAAAATAGGTTGAATTCCATTAGGACCAGGAGTTTTAGTTGGATGCATAGATTTTAAGGCAAGCCATATTTCATCTAGGTCCCACATTTTGCTAAGGGTATAACTATCCTCCTGACTCAACCTACCCACATTATTAATAAACAAGTTCCTCTTTGAACATACATGAGTAGACATGAAAAAACTAGAGAAGTGATTAACCACTAGATCATGAAGCAAAATCTTATCTGAAATCCACTCCCCATCATCGTTTTTGAGCATTGAAATTTTAGACCTACTTTTTTTAACCTTGAAGATGATATGGAAGTATTTAGTATTCCAATCCGCATACTTTCGCCAATTTATTCCCGCTTTTTGAGCTAAAACAACTCTTTCGAATTTAATGATTGTGTTAAAATCTGAAAGAAGATCTTTTTCTAAATTGATTAAGAAATTTGAATGTTTCTTGCAAAGATACTATTCGATCTCTTTAACACGAGCTAAAATATTTTTTTTACTTTTAATCAGCTTATTAAAATCATTATGAGCCCACTTTTTAACACCTAAAATGAAAGAATCTCGACTTTTAAGGAAATTAACGGGACCTTTGCCCCAACTATTGGAAAAAAATTGCGGAAACGTATCATGATAAATCCACGATTCTTTGCACCGAAAAGGACGTTTACCAGCAGAATTAGTAGCAAATCATTTAACCAAAATTGGACAGTGATCCGAAAAAGTTCTAGGAAGGTGGAGTACATGAGTATGAGGAAGAGTAGAGATCCAGTCAGTGTTGGCAAGTGCCCTAAATCCATTAATTGGGCAGAGTCCATCCAATCCTGAAGATCTTTGCCTTGAGAAGCAGTAACTGCCCTTCCTCCCATCTTCTCGGACTGACTCACCACTTCATTTAAGTCTCCAATTGCCATCCAGGGAGTATGAGCCGGAGGAAAATCATTTTTAAATTCCTGCCATAGCTTTTTCTCATCTTTTCTAGAACAAGGAGCATGAACCTCCGTTATCATTACTTCAGGCGACTGAGGAGAGAACTTGAAAAGAGAATGAAAATACCTATCTAACAGACCTACAAAATCAAGAATCCACATTCCTCCTTTACGACCCACAGGAGGGACCACCTTGCAGTCATGAAACCCAAGCTATTTAGTGACTTGCATGGCCCTATCTTCCCCCGCTTTGGTTTCGAGCAAAATGATAATATCAGGACGATAAAATTGATACAAACTGATGATATGAGGAACAAAATCATTACTTCCTGCTCCCCTTATATTCCATAACATGAATGTCATATCTCTAAACTTAGGAAAATAATTGAGATCAAGTTTACTCCTTTGCATGATCTGAGGGATCACTTGCGGGTGATCCGTCTCCCATTCTTTCCATTCCTCCATCCTCCCTAACTCCCAAATGTCCGATAGAAGAAGAGGAGTTACCATCGCAATTATTTCTGGAGTTAATGCTTTTCCCCCCACATATCTGGCCTCGACTTGCCCTCCCACTTGCATGTCTTGAAGGCGAAATATTGTTAGAAAATTTGAAACTTCGCTACATCGTTGCTTTCGCTTTGAGATCGAATGAGAAATTCCGGGGGATTTTTTTTTGGGAGAATCAGAATGCTAGGTAGAGTTTCGTCCGGCACCAATTCTGCTTCGGATAGAAACTGCTGATGCTTTGTCAAATTGTAACAGTCCTCTCCAAATAGCAGCTTAATTACGACCAACTGTAATTAATTAAAGAGCTAAGCTGCTAATTCGAGATGTTGTTAGTGCATATTTCTAACCCACCCTGCCCTTGGGAGGTTAGGAAATCTGGAAGTATCTAAGCATATTATGAATGCAACCTAAATTATTTAATTATTACATCATAGTCTAAGTATTTAGATAACCAAGTTCAAAATATAGTTACACAACATAGTCGATATAATACATAAAACACAACGCATCGGCTGTTCACATAACACGAACATTCCAGACTAAGCTAATCTTTAACCTTCAGTTTAGTCCTGCAAAATAGCTGAATCTGCCCCCACCAGGACAGGTTCAAGAGAACAAAACAGTCAGCTTACGCCGGTACACAAGTCCCACCAGTTGCAAAATAGTAAGGTGGCTGAAAATATACTTCATTTCGAAGTAATAACATAACTGTTGTTTCAAACACTTTTATTCGCTTAATTGCAAAGTTACTTTCTCCTTTTGAATAATGTAGAAATAATAACAACATCATGAACATATCAAGTCACTTTCCATGAGCAACATTTATACTCTTTTCAACAATTACTTAAACATTTTTATACATAATCAAAATATTTCTAACTCTGGGAAGGAACACGAATGGAGGGCAAAGCCGATTCTCCAAACTTTTAAGGGACGTCTCCCCACCTTTCTTATTTTCTGCTTGCAAGACTTTCTAGGTCATGACCCTTCATAATGGAGCAATACCCGCTCTGGAGCAATACCCCACTAATAGAATAATTGCTTATTGCTGCGGTGGTATTGCTGCGGTTTTACCCATACGCAGCAATATATCAAGTAAAAAGAAAAGGCAAAATATAAAATAACCATATTGCTGCGGTTTCTACTAAAAACCGCAGCAATATGGTTTCAACGGGAAATTTTTGAAAAAAAGTTGACTTTTTGACCATACATATTGCTGCGGTTTTTAGTAGAAACCGCAGTAATATATTAAAATAATATTTAAAAAATAATATTTTAATATATTGCTGCGGTTTTTAGAAAAAACCGCAGCAATATCCCCATTTATTTCATATAAGAGGCGCTAGGGTTTGGGGGACACTCGCATTTCAGCCGTTTTTCTCCTTTCTCTCTCCTCCTTCAAATCTCCCTCTTCATCCTCATTTCGTCGTTCTTCTTCACCCTTCTCAGCCCGCCTTTCTATTCTCGTCGTCCGTTCAATTCGCCGCATCGAAGGAGAGAGAGAGAGGAGTTCGAGAGTTTCATTTGATATGGTTTAGGGCTGGAAGTTTTTGGACTTTCGGGGCTTTCTTGGTGTGTTTGCCGGCGAAATTATTGTGCTTCTAGCGAAGCTTTTGACATTCCGGTAAGCTCATCACATTTCTTTTTCGTTTTTTGTTCTTGCTTCGATTTTCCGGTGAGTCTTGACTGTTTTTTTTCTTTGAATTTCCAGCGAGTTGTTCTCGAAATCCGTGCGGACTTGTGAAACCGGCCATCTCACCGGCCATGGGACGCGTGAAACCGTGCGCTGCTGGTGAACCGCCCAGATTTCGAAGATCTCAACATGTTGAATTGGTCATTGAAGGAGATTGAAAGAAAGGCCTTCGTGGCAGATCTCGAAGAATTTCGCTCGCCTTTGCCAAGTTCCGGTGAATTTCGCTAGCCTTCGCCGCCCTTAACCGCCGCAGTTGATGATTTTTTTTTTGTTTTTATTTCTTTTTTATTTAGGTTTTTTTTTGTTGCGAGTTTTTTCTGAGTATGATGCGTTTGATGGCGTGTGTTAATCGTTGCAATTGCCGGCGTGTATGGATGAGTTTGTGATGTCGAATTTTACTTTCTTTTGGATTTTAATTTTTTGTGATGTTCGGCCAATTTCGAGCCTGGACTGCGCATGATGAGTATGACGAGTTTGGTCTCGTCGTCGCCAATCTCCAACATTGTTTGGATGGTTATATCTTATTTTTATATTTTTTCATCAATATGATGTTAGGGTTTTGTTCTTCGTTTATTTTTGTTTTATAATCTCTTATTCTTTTTGTATATGTTGATTTTGTGTATCTGATATGTGTTTTAGTGTTTGTATAAGAATTCTTTGTCACTACTTCTAATTTGTAGTGTTTTATTTTTTTGTACATCTTTATTCTTTCAAATTTGATGACTAAGTGAAATTTTTTTTTTTTTTCACCTATACCACTACCTATTGCTGCGGTTTTCGTAAACAACCGCAGCAATAGGCTTCATTTTTTATTAAAAAATTACATATTGCTGCGGTTTGTGTCAGGAACCGCAGCAATATGTTGTACTTTTTTAATAAAAAATAATCCTATTGCTGCGGTTTTGGGTAGGAACCGCAGCAATAGCTTGGCCTATTGCTGCGGTAAAAAACCGCAGCAATAGGTTAATTACCTATTGCTGTGCCCTTAATTGCTGCGAGGCCAAAACCGCCGCAATAGGCTGCTTAATGACCGTAGTAATAAACATTTATTCTACTAGTGCCAGCTCCAAATACTTAAAGAGCAAACCTGCTCTGTGAGCGTTGTTCATCACTGCTTACGCAGCTACTTCCCTTCTAAAACTAGACTTTTAATAATTGCAAAACTTATACTCAAATATACAAAAAAACTTTAGTCTCAAATACTTGATGGAACCAACTTTCATAACTATCTTAATTTATCAAAACAAGTTTCGTAAAACAAGCTTGCTATGTCAAGTTCCACTATTTTTGGAAAGGTTACTAAACAATCAGGTTTCGAAAGGATGTTGTGATCAGTTGAGGTAGTTAAAGGTGGTATTATCAAGACATGGCAGTATATAAAAGGTTATAGAAGGGCTCTTAAGATATGGAAATATTATCTCACACAAGCACCACATATGTCAATTCCCATGGTTTTCGGTTTGGTGTTAAAGAACAATGGTTTTTATGCAAAGATCACTTGGAACTCTTGTGCCAAGCCAAAGTTTTGGTTTACCACTTAATTTATGAATAGGGCAATAGGTGTCCATCATTCAAAAGTATTTTAAGAACCAAAAGAACAAGGGTTTACTAGCTCGGAAAGCAATTAAGCGAAAAGTCGAGTTTTAAGTGTTGGTTTCTTCTCAAACGAAGGTTATACTTGTCATAAGTGGGAAAATACGAAACAAGAATTCATCAAAACTCAAGATATGGAATTTCCAGAAGTATACAATGAAAGGACAACAACATTTAAGGCATTTAATCAAAGGTACACTTATAGTAGAAGCACGGTTTGATCGGTTTTAGAGTAACTTGACATGCAACGATTTGTATTTCGGAAATCATTACCAAAACTCACATGCAACACATTGAAATCAACTACTTATAATTCATTAACAAATCAGTAATTTCTCAACCAAATATACATTTAAAGCTCTCACAAATTTCATAAAACGAGTGTTATTCAAACAACTAGAAAGCAAGGATTCGAAGGGTGGTTCTTGTGTACCTTAACTCGATGCTTAGGAGTCAAATCTTACTTAACCACTTCTAAAACTTCTCCAGCAATTCCTTAGGACATTAGAGAAAACATTCATCACTTAAAAGTTAGCAATTAATCCAAAGAAATCAAGGTTCAACGTAATACACCTCAATAATGCTGAAATTCAGCCATAACTCACCTTCCTTGGTTTTTCTTGATGCTACTGTAATGGAACCTCAAAATTAACGCTTGCCCAGTGTGGAGGACAACTTGATAGACCTAGGGAAGTGTTTGCATGCAAGAATCAGAGCTAGGAGCCAAGAGGAGCAAGCTGCCAAAAGCAGCCCTGCTGCTCGCCAGGAATGGCGTGAGAAAGGAGGAGAGGAGAGATGTGTGTTTCTTGTGTTTCTTGTGAAATGATTCTGGTGAAAATGAATGAGGACCTTCCTCTCATATATATGGAGAATGGGTAAGGGCAAAATCGTAATTTTTGATTTAGTATTAGGGGTAGAATCGTCATTTCCCATGCTTATTTATTAACCAGAATTTCCAAGGCTTTTAACTTGGATTCTCTTCTTAATTCCCTCCTAATCCTTAATTGTTCTTAACTAAATTTCTCAAAAGTATATTATATACCTTAATGGAAGTATCTTGACCTAATCAATCCTTAATCTCACTTCCTCGAGTAACAAAATGATATCAATAACTAATACAAATCCCATAACTCTGAGACGATACTCAACATTCTTAACATAATTCATGAATTACTCAATTATCACATAGCTCATGTTATTAGTTAGCTAATAACACATAATATCTACATTGGCAACAAAATTCACATAACAGTCATTTCAATTTTAAGATTTCAAAATGTAACGGCTACAGCTTAATTTATCATCGTTAGCCCAATAATCGTGGATTATCGATTCTAATCTCAGCTTAATAAGTCAGGCTATTATAGTACTCTACCACCCTTAAACTTATAACATACCTTGGAATAATTGGGGGTATCGTTCTCGCATATCCACTTCTTTTTCCCAAGTTGCTTCTTCTGTTCCATGATTGGTCCAGAGTACTTTAACCAAAGGTATTGTCTGGTTCCGTAACACTTGTTCCCGTCTGTCCAAGATCCTTATAGGTCTCTCCTCATAACATAATGACTCATCTATTTGCAATGGCTCATATGATAACACATGCGAAGGATTATGTATATATTTCCGTAGTTGAGAGACATGGAAGACGTTGTGAACTTTGGACAATTCTACTGGCAATGCTTGTTCATATGCAACTTCACCAATTCTTCGCAAAACTTCAAATGGTCCTATAAACTTAGGACTCAATTTCCCTCGCAGCCCAAATCTTTTCACTCCCTTGGTAGGTGAAACACGAAGAAACACCTTATCTCCCTCTTCAAATTCCAGCATAATCCTTCGTAAGTCAACATACTTCTTTTGGCGATCTTGCGCGACTCTCATTTTCTCCTGAATTACCCGAACTTGCTCCATTGTATCTTGTATTAACTCAGGTCCGACTGGTATACCAGGGCTCACATCATCCCAACAAATAGGTGTTCTACATTTACGCCCGTACAAAGCCTCGTATGGAGCCATACCGATGCTAGATTGATGACTGTTATTATAGGAAAATTCCACTAACGCTAATTTATCCTCCCAAGAGCCTTTAAATTCCAACACGCAAGCTCGTAGCATGTATTCTAGTATCTGGAGTATTCGCTCGGTTTGTCCATCCGTTGCTGGATGGAATGCTGTACTAAATTGCTGAGTCGACCCCAAAGCTTCCTGAAATTTTTCCCAAAAATGTGACAGAAATCGAGTATCTGGATCAGAGATAATAGTGGTTGGAACCCCGTGCAATCGAACAATTTCCCTGATATATGCATCAGCTAACTGCTTCTTGCTCCAAGTTATTCCCATGGAAATAAATCGGGCCGTCTTTGTCAGTCTGTCAACCACAACCAATATAGAGTCATTTCCCCTTCTTGATTTGGGTAATACTGTTACAATCCATACATAAAGATTGAATCCCATTTCCACTATGGTACTGGCAATGGCTGCAACAATCCGGACATCTTTTTCCGCTCAAATATTACCTTTTGACAAATCAAGCATCTTGCCACAAATTGCGAGATGTCTCGCTTTAACCCTTTCCACCAGAAATATTTCTTTACATCTTGAATCATCTTATCTCTACCTAGATGAACTGAATAAGCACTGCTATGCGCCTCTTTCAGAATCTTATTCCTTAATTCCATGTCATTAGGAATACACCATCTTCCATTTATCCGTACGCTCCCATCAGCATATAATTGGAAGTCTTTGGTCTCATTCCTTTCTATCTTCGACTTCAACTCCTTGATAAAGTCATCCTTTTCCAATTTTCCCCGAATTTCCTCAAGAAGAGACGGTTGAATCACAATGGCATTTAATTCTCCCTGTAATCTGTCTTTTGCAATCACTCGTAAATCCAATTGCACAAGTTCTTTATATAGCACTTCTGGCACCGATATCAGTGAATTTATCTCCCGAAGAGGTCTTCTACTCAGAGCATCCGCTACTTTATTTGCTTTCCCTAGATGATATTGAATATCTATATCATAATCCTTAAGTAACTCCAACCATCTCGGTTGCCTCATGTTCACTTCCTTCTGGGTGAAGATGTATTTAAGGCTTTTGTGATCAGTGTAAACCTTGCAAGCGACTCCTTACAAATAATGTCTCCACAATTTTAATGCAAAGATGACTGCTGCTAACTCTAGATCATGCATAGGGTAGTTTTTCTCATGCGGTTTCAGTTGCCTTGAAGCGTAGGCTATAACTCGCTGGTTCTGCATTAGGACACACCCTAAGCCTTCCTGGGAGGCATCGCTATAGACCTCAAACCCTTCTGTTCCCGAAGGTAGAGCTAAGACTGGAGCGCTAGTTAATCTCTTCTTTAATTCCTGAAAGGCCTTCTCGCATTTCTCCGACCACTGAAATTTTGTACTCTTCTTGATTAAATTCGTAATTGGTAGAGCTATCCGCGAGAAATTCTCCACGAACCTCCGATAATAACCAGCAAGCCCAAGGAAACTCATAACTTCCCTAACATTGGTGGGTGCAGGCCATTCTTTTACCGCTTTGATCTTCTCAGGATCCACTGCTATACCCTCCTTGGTTACAACATGCCCTAGGAACATTACTTTGTCCAACTAGAATTCATACTTACTCAACTTTGCGTAGAGTTTCTCTCTTCGTAATATTCCTAGCACCTCTCTTAAGTGTTCTTCATGCTCTTTGCGATCTTTGGAGTACACCAATATGTCGTCTATAAAGATTACCACGAACCGATCGAGCAAAGGCTTAAAGTATCTCTGCATTAAATCCATAAATGCTGCTGGTGCATTGGTGAGCCCAAACGGCATCACCACAAACTCATAATGACCATATCTTGTTTTGAACGCCGTCTTCAGAATATCTTCTTCAACTATGCGCATCTGGTGATACCCAGATCTTAAATCTATCTTTGAAAATACCCCGGCCCCCTTTAACTGATCGAACAAATCATCAATTCGGGGTAACGAATATCTATTTCTGATTGTGATTTTATTGATTTCCCGATAATCTATACACAATCTCATCGTACCATCCTTTTTCTTCACAAACAACACCAGTGCACCCCATGGAGATACACTAGGTCGGATATAACCTTTTTGCAACAACTCTTCTAACTGCTTTTTCAACTCTTCCATTTCTGCCGGAGCCATTCTATAAGGAGCTCTGGATATCGGCGTAGCCCCTGACACCAAATCTATATGAAAATCGACAACCCGATGCGGTGGCAATCCCTTCTGGAAATACATCCGGAAATTCCTTCACCACCAAAATCCCTTCAATCTTGCTTCCTTCCTTTTGACAGCCTGCCATCTGATTCAGATAACCAACACCCTCAGGTACTACTTCAGTATCAATCTCAATTATTGCATTATCCTCCTTTTCCAGGCTCGCTATCTCTTCATGATATAAAATATTATCTCCACCTGGGGACCTCAACCTAACAGTTCTAGCGTAACATTCTATCACCGCCCTATTCCGACTCAACCAATTCATTCCCAAAATCACATCATAATAATCCAGGTCAAAGGGTATCAAATCTACCCGCAGTTCTGACCCTGCTATCTTAATTTCACAATCTCTAAATATCGATTTACAACAAGTCGACTCCCCATTAGGCATACATATAGTCATATTTAAGGGTTGAACACAGGGTTTATATAGCAGGTTGCCAACAAACGTATTCGAAATAAATGAATGCGAGGCTCCCGAATCAAATAACACATTGGCCACTGAGTTACATACAGGAATTTTCCCTGAAATCACGTTACCTGGTATCTCATGCAGCTCCGGTACCTCCTTCGCTTCTGTCTTAACAGCGAACAGCTTCCCTGGCGCTTTCCCCTGACCGACAGGCTGAACTCCCTTCCCGATCCTACCTTGACTCGAGCTTCCTTCTCCAGCGGTCAACATCAACATATTCCCCGGCTTATTATTTCCTCCCGGCCTTCCCATTTCTTTCCATGAGGGACACTCACTAATTCGATGTCCAACATTCTTGCACTTAAAACACACCATCTGCCCTGAACAATTCTTGTCATAATGATTCCTTCCGCAACGATTGCACTTCCACTCTGTTTTTCCACCCTTACTGTTCCCAACTTGCCCTTTGAACTGAAACGGGGCTGCCATCTCTGTTCTTGGTTTCTTGAATCCTCCCTCCTTAAATTTTCCGCCATTCCTTTTCTTCCTAAACTCCTCATCCTTCATTTCTATTCGCTCCTGTTCTAGAGCGCGATCATATAGTTTTCAAAAGTTGTATACGTCCCAATTCGCTTCTGGTACTTCAAATTCAGGCCTTCAAAGAGCCGCATCATCTTCACTCTTTCATTGCCCACAAAATCAGGCGCAAATCGGGACAGTTCCAGAAACTTTGCTGCGTACTCCAACACTGACATCTTAGCCTGCTTCAGGAATAAGAACTCGTTCTCCTTCATTCTCCGCAATGCCGGAGGAAAGAACTTATCCTTCATCTTCTCCACAAACTCCGCCCAAGTAAACTCTGGCTGCTGAGTTACTCCCTTAGTGGTATTCCACCATATATCAGCTGGTCCTTCCAGATAGAAGGTAGCTATTTTAACCTTCATGGTCTCAAGGCAACTGACCGCGTCAAGTAACTTACTCATGTATGTAATCCAGTCCTCAAATTTGACGGGATCAGCTTCACCGTCATAAGTGCGTGGCTTATGAGCTGCTAAGCGCTTATAAAATTTTCCCTCATCATCATTCTTGTTTTGATTTTGTTTTTCAAGTATTTCTAACAGTCGAGCATTCATTTCCTTCATTTCCTGTAACTGCTTATCTTTGCTATTCTCAACATCCATCGATTGATATGTGCCTCCTACGCTGGCCATTTACCTACATATTCAATTGCAATGTTCAGTTGGAATTCCACACATACTTCTCTTCATAATTGCACTTAATACATTGATTTCAACTTCCCATGCTTATTTCATACATATCTTCATTTCACAAGCATACCATTGTACTCATATTTCATGCATATATTCCATAACTTCTTTTATTATTTATCTTACATGCTTCATACAACATGTTAGTCTTATAGCAACTTGTCTCATTATTTATTTTACATACTTCACTCAAACATGCTGGTTCTTATTATACAAAGACTTAACATTACATAAAGAAAAACATATGATAGCCAGTTTCCTTCTGCTTATCCCCACTCCTTGGCTTCACTCCCCCGGCCTAATCCAACCTGCACAGGTCATTGTAGTAGCCACTATCATCACTACTGATTGGCGGAGTCTCAGGAACGTAATCAGGACCACAAGTCTTACATCCTTCCTCGGATCCGTAAGTAGTACTTGATTGGGTCGTGTAAGTAGTACTTGAACTTGGTACTGTTGGGGTTCTCGAACTAGAACGACTCTTAGTTCCACTGGATGACTCGTACCTACCTCCATACATCCTGGCCGCCCGTTCCTCTTCCCTATGGGCTATTCGCTCATACATTTCCCTCCAATGAGGGTCATTTGGGTAAATCTTCCCCTGGTTTTGGCGTGCAAGAGTGATATCCTTTTCATGCCTAACCTCTTCTACTGTGCCTTCCCATCTTATGAGACTTTTAACTATATTTTCCATGGTCACACCATACCCTTGAATTGCCCCCGTAGCCACATACAGTTTTAACAAACTCCAATAGACTCTACGAAAGCTATCCCATGGCTCGCAGGACGGTAATGTCTTTATAATAACATATGCTTGGATTCCCGTCCGCCAATAGTGATTATTACTAGCAGGACCCATGACCTCATTCCATTCTTGAATATGCCCTAATACTTCATTGGCATGATCGATCGCATCATCCCACCATTTCCCTACTGTGCATAGGTGTCGGGTTCCTTCAGATAGGGTACATTTTCATTCACGCTCTCACTTGATCTACTTGAAGTCATCTACACAGAGTTTCTAATGTTTATATAGTTATTGCAAACATACTCTATACACATAAACACACATTCACATCATCGCATATTCACAACATCTGTAGATGTTGTCATTCATTCATTTTTTTTTTCAAAAATATTCCTATAATTATATATATATTTATCGTTACTCATGATTTTTAAAATCCAAAATACTTAATTTTAGAGTTTTGGAAACGTTAGCTCTAATACCAAGTGTAACAGCCCTCCCTAAATAGCAGCTTAATTACGACCAACTATAATTAATTAAAGAGATAAGCTGCTAATTAGAGATGCTGTTAGTGTAGATTTCTAACCCACCCTGCCCTTGGGAGGTTAGGAAATCTGGAAGTATCTAAGCATATTATGAATGCAACCTAAATTATTTAATTATTACATCATAGTCTAAGTATTTAGATAACCGAGTTCAAAATATAGTTACACAACATAGTCGATATAATACAGAAAACACAACGCAGCGGCTGTTCACATCACACGAACATTCCAGACTAAGCTAATCTTTGACCTTCAGTTTAGTCCTGCAAAATAGTTGAATCTTCCCCCACCAGGACAGGTTCAAGAGAACAAAACAGTCAGCTTACGCTGGTACACAAGTCCCACCAGTTGCAAAATAGTAAGGTGGCTGAAAATAGACTTCATTTCGAAGTAATAACATAACTGTTGGTTCAAACACTTTTATTCGCTTAATTGCAAAGTTACTTTCTCCTTTTGAATAATGTAGAAATAATAACAACATCATGAACATATCAAGTGACTTTCCATGAGCAACATTTATACTCTTTTCAACAATTACTTAAACATTTTTATACATAATCAAACTATTTCTAACTCTGGGAAGGAACACGAATGGAGGGCAAAGCCAATTCTCCAAACTTTTGAGGGACGTCTCCCCACCTTTCTTATTTTCTACTTGCAAGACTTTCTAGGTCATGACCCTTCATAATGGAGCAATACCCGCTCCAAATACTTAAAGAGCAAACCCGCTATGTGAGCGTTGTTCATCACTGCTTATGCAGCTACTTTCCTTCTAAAACTAGACTTTTAATAATTGCAAAACTTATACTCAAATATACAAAAAAACTTTAGTCTCAAATACTTGATGGAACCAACTTTCATAACTATCTTAATTTATCAAAACAAGTTTCGTAAAACAAGCTTGCTATGTCAAGTTCCACTATTTTTGGAAAGGTGACTAAACAATCAGGTTTCGAAAGGATGTTGTGATCAGTTGAGGTAGTTAAAGGTGGTATTATCAAGACATGGCAGTATATAAAAGGTTATAGAAGGGCTCTTAAGATATGGAAATATTATCTCACACAAGCACCACATATGTCAATTCCCATGGTTTTCGGTTTGGTGTTAAAGAACAATGGTTTTTATGCAAAGATCACTTGGAACTCTTGTGCCAAGCCAAAGTTTTGGTTTACCACTTAATTTATGAATAGGGCAATAGGTGTCCATCATTCAAAAGTATTTTAAGAACCAAAAGAACAAGGGTTTACTAGCTCGGAAAGCAATTAAGCGAAAAGTCGAGTTTTAAGTGTTGGTTTCTTCTCAAACGAAGGTTATACTTGTCATAAGTGGGAAAATACGAAACAAGAATTCATCAAAACTCAAGATATGGAATTTCCAGAAGTATACAATGAAAGGACAACAACATTTAAGGCATTTAATCAAAGGTACACTTATAGTAGAAGCACGGTTTGATCGGTTTTAGAGGAACTTGACATGCAACGATTTGTATTTCGGAAATCATTACCAAAACTCACATGCAACACATTGAAATCAACTACTTGGTTCAACCTAATACACCTCAATAATGCTGAAATTCAGCCACAACTCACCTTCCTTGGTTTTTCTTGATGCTACTGTAATGGAACCTCAAAAGTAACGCTTTCCCAGTGTGGAGAACAACTTGATAGACCTAGGGAAGTGTTTACATGCAAGAATCAAAGCTAGGAGCCAAGAGGAGCAAGCTGCCAAAAGCAGCCCTGCTGCTCGCCAGAAATGGCGTGAGAAAGGAGGAGAGGAGAGATCTGTGTTTGTTGTGTTTCTTGTAAAATGATTCTGGTGAAAATGAATGAGGACCTTCCTCTCATATATATGGTGAATGGGTAAGGGAAAAATCGTAATTTTCGATTTAGTATTAGGGGTAGAATCGTCATTTCCCATGCTTATGTATTAACCAGAATTTCCAAGGGTTTTAACTTGGATTCTCTTCTCAATTTCCTCCTAATCCTTAATTATTCTTAACTAAATTTCTCAAAAGTATATTATGTACCTTAATGGAAGTATCTCGACCTAATCAATCCTTAATCTCACTTCCTCGAGTAACAAAACGATATCAATAACAAATACAAATCCCATAACTCTGAGGATACTCAACGTTCTTAACATAATTCATGAATTACTCAATTATCACATAGCTCATGTTATTTGTTAGCTAATAACACATAATATCTACATTGGCAACAAAATTCACATAACAGTCATTTCAATTTTAAGATTTCAAAACGTAACGACTACAACTTAATTTATCATCGTTAGCCCAATAATCGTGGATTATCGATTCTAATCTTAGCTTAATAAGTCAGGTTATTACACAAATAATCTATCGATGTAGCCAAAAGAGCAATCTTCTCCCTTGGGAACTGGTCTCATAGCATAAAGCTTCCACATTTGATGAGTCGGGAACGTTGGAAACAAGGATAGAGTTTTGGGGGGTATTATATTTGATATATAGTGATGATCCGCAAACCTGTGAACGTTGGGTGGAGCAAAGCCCATTGTTCTTAGATTGTTTTTCAGGCCCTGGGATCAAGGGTTCAAGTTCCATTGCGATGGAAGCGGAGGTTTCTGTAGGAATGCCTTGTAGATTATTGTGGATTTGGGATGTGGTTGGGATGTTTGTGGTGGGGAGCTGAGAGGTGGAGGTTGATGAGGTTGATTTTGGATGATTGGAAGGGATACTTGAAGAGATGAATTCGACAGAGAGCTGGGGGTGGAGTTTGATTCCAACTTGAATGTTCTTTTGATTTGTTATGGATAGTCTAGACTCTAGAGGGTAAATTACATGTTGGTTCCGAAATAACACTATCATAGGAAAAATTGACAATATTGGTGTTAACTATGATCGATTCACTTAAAAGTTCTCAGTTTTTTAAGAGTGAATAATTTTTAGAAGTCTCTTTTCAAGGTGGTCCTTTAACTTAATTAAACTGTTAAAAAAGTTAATCGAGACACATGACAGTGATGACACTATACAATAACTTTTTTTAATTAATTGAAGTAAATGGTAGAGTGTAATGTAATGAACCGATGTAGCAGTTTAATTAAGTTAATATCTTATAAACCGATTTAATTAAGTTAAAATACTGCTTTGGTAAGACACCCCTAAAGTTAGAACCACTCTAACATGAACAAAACTTAGGAACTTTTAAAGTGAAGGAGTTATAATTGGGATTTATAGTGTCAGATTTTCTCTATAATAAATCAATTCAGTTTTAGCAATAAAATGAAAGTAATATACAGTAAAGAAACTCTAGAATATAAATATAATTTTCATTTTCAAAGATAATAAAATTCAAGAAGTTCTAAGTGAGATTTGTCACAGAATTTTGTGGCATATCACGTTAGGTAAGTGCTACCTATTCAGCTGATAAAACGCATTATTTAACTAGTTTTCGCTCGTGAAAATGACATTATCATAGGTTTACCAAGTTGTTTATCTATTTGAGAGGAGGTTTGCCAAGTTGATCTTAGATAAATGAGTGAATTAGGTCCCTTTGGGGGATGTTGGGAGTATCATTGGTACAAAGGCGGACTTTTAAAGGGGCACGACTGAGCCTGACTGCAAAAGGTTTTGGAAAAGGAAAATTGATACAACTTTATATAATATTTAGCCCAATAAAAAAAGGGCCCAAATACAAATTCATAACAACTTAGTACAACACACACAACTACCCTAAAAGTTCAGCCAAAATAACAACCAAAAAACCATGTTAGGCGCAGTTCCCAAAAATTTACCTTTTTTTTTTTGAAAGAGAAATTTCATTAATTGAAAGCCAAACGGCATCTACAATAAGTAATAAAGAAAACCAGGATATAATCAAACAAGATCAGATCAACTTCGTCTTCGATGAAACTACAATGAACCAGATCGAATATTGTGGCGCAAGTCCCTTGTATTTGTTGTCCCAAGCAACTATTAATGGAACCGTCTATCATTTTGACATAGTTTGGAGAAGAACCTTCTTGATCTATCCATATTAACCGCATCCGAGCTTCCAATACCTTCATGTTGATAGTTTTGGACTTCAACCAATGAGAACAATTTCTCATACCTACAAATAAAAAAACTAGACTCACAACTCCCATAAGGGAGAAGGAGACCTCCACAACAGAGAAGACTAGTCTTCCCATATTAGGGCACAAGAAACTCTCATAAAGAGAGACTAACTTATTCAACAAAACAAAAGGACAAACTAGAAAGTGAAAATAAGAGAGGAAAAGGGGCTTACCATGGATGAGATCATCCATGGCAGCCCCTTACTGATGAAGGGAAAAGGGAAAAAAGGAGGCGGCTAGAGAGAAAAACTAGGTTTAGGGTTTTCAATTCCCAAAAATTTACCTGCTTTATAAGTTTATCAAACTTGCAATGTCGCTACCGCACAAATGGTTTTGTTTATCTTTCAATTGCTTTTTTTTGGTGAAGAAAGACGGTTACAACCCCTAACAGACTATTTTTCAATTGCTCAATTTGCAACTTGCCACCATTTTGATAATTATTGTATATTGAATCAACTTAATCATGTGCTCTTATACCAAAATAATTATTAAAACAATACTATATGAGTATATGACCAATTGATTTACTTTGCAAATAAGTAACATTGATATTGCAAAATATCAATTTGATTAATCATACGAAAAATTGACAATTGTAGGCGATTAGTATATTACTCAAGCGAAAGCATTTATCTTTGTGCCATTATTTATTACTTATCAGACATATATTTTCTTAAATCATTTTATAGATTAGTTTTTAACATACTTTATTTTATTTGTTGAGTTGGGATGCACTCATTGATTAATGTTGAATGAATTATTATTATTAACAAACCTAAATGAAAATAATGCATACATATTTTATGTTACTTTCAAAATTTTACTTTATTCTTTTCATTAAAATTTATAGGTCAATTTCAGTTAAATATTTTGACCACCAATAGCAAATGTTCCAAGATCCACCACTGGTTGGTATGCCATATGCCGATGCACATATGCTACTGATAGTCAGTTGGTTGTGCATAGAATAACGACTCCACCAGGAAGATTAAATTTAGTTTTAAATATCTTATGTCATTTTAATAATAGCTTCTCAAAATTTAAATCATTAGTGAGTTTAGTTGGTACTAGAGACGATGTTAGAAAAAGTAAACAAAAAGATTGATAAGAAGTGAAAAGGACATAATCACTTCCGAAACCAAAATGCAAAGTTTATTTTCTTGACATACTATGTAAGTTTATGAACAACCTAGAAAACTATTTCCCTTTAAGAACCTAGCTCATTAATTAACAAAAGGATACTTTTCATAAACACTAAGCTTGCTTCCCTAAGAATGCCTAGTAAAATTATTTAAATCTCTAAATGCAAGGCCTATTTAGTCTCTTGAAATACATGACTTCTTTTTACGCAACTCAATCAGCTCACCTTATTTTCGACCCCACCAAAAATGAGAGAGGAGGGACTGAAGCTCGTCATGAAAGGCGGAAAGAGGTCTAAAAACACTCATCACATAGACGGAGTGATTAGGCCAACGTCTTTATCAGAATCTCTTTGTTCACTTTTGAAAGACATAAAGCATTCCACCCTTGAAAATTTTTCCAACATCTTTTTCTGTGATTTCTTAATTAATTACCTTCTTAGAGAGACCCTCCGTTGGCAGATCAAGATATATGTCATGAATATCAACAACACCAGCTCGCAAGACATTTGCCACACACTCCCTTCTCAGCACCTCACCTCTACTGAAGGAAACAATGGTCTTATCATTATTAACCTTCTAACTTGATGTTGTTTCATACACTTGAAGAACATTATTAATGGTACCAACTTCCCCTTCCCGAGCACAAGAAAAATATTCACGTAATAATCACCAAAGAGTAAGTGTTAGACAACAGGATATCATGAAGCCATATGAAAACTACAAAGAGAGCCTTCTTCCAAAGCCAGATGAACATGACGTAACAGGGCCTTAGCGACCAAAATAAAAGTTAAGGAGAAATTGGGTCTCCTTTCTTAGGTCTTCGGGTTGGAAAAACTCATAATAACTGTTAATTAGCACAACAAAAGACATCCATTTTATAACACACAAAATTCACTTTCGATCAAAACTACATATGTACCAAATTGACCTCCAGAAAGTGACACAATCTTGGTCATTGGCCTTCACCATGTCCAGCTTAAGAGCCATAAACCCCTACGCAACCAATACTAGTTTTGCTTATGATGAAACACATTACAAACTACAATAATATTACCTTAAATCAGCCTGTGTAGTAAATGTACTCTGGTTGATGAAAATAATTTTGTCAAAGAATTGCTTCTATTTATTTGCTAAGACTTTTGATATTAATTTATAAACCGTATTGCACAAGCTTATAGGCCTGAAAATCGGCAATCTTATGAGCACCCTTCTATTTGGCCAAATATCTTGGAATCAGCTCACCTCTAAATATACACAACACCAACTACACACTCGGAGCAATAATATGCAATATGTCCGATAAAAGAAGGGACTCATGGCATTGAGCCCCGTCGCCATGATTGCATGCATTTGAATTAGAGCTATCCGCATTTCGCCTTATAATCCTCATGTAGGACCCCATTCATAGTCTCCAACACTCTACCCTTAACCGGCCTAGACAAAGCCTCCTCTAAACGACCCACCCATGGCTCGCTACCTTTCTCATCTCTGGGTAAGTTTCTTATATTTTATAAGAAAAAAATTGGAGAAAACAATTTTTTGACAGTTAGCTTTTAGGTCCTTGATCACTTCTTTCTAGCATTTTTAAGCTAAAGACATAAGCTTATAAAAGTTGAAGTCCTTATTTGTTTGTTTATATGGTACTTAAACGAAATATAGTTCATGGGGATCTGGGACCAGACAAGTGTCTTGTTGTACGTAACATCTTTATCAACTTCCCTTTCGAAAGCTCAATTTTTTTACTTGTTGACGTACATGTTTTGCGAACCAGATGTTTCTATAGAAAACACTGGGTTTTCCTTTTTATTAATATTATTGATCCTCCCTTTGTATAGTTTGGGGCCTTGAGGTAAAAAGCATGATCTTGAGGCTTGTTCCATGGGCTCGAGAAATCATTTCGACCCAAGTACTTCTAATCACTTATGATTTTATGACATTAAACCAAAATAGTGCAGTCTTCAAAATATATGTACCACACACATCCGATTCTGAAGCGGGCAAAATAAGATCTTCAATATAAAACTCAAAGTACCATGGAGAAACCAGTCTAATACTCTCATAGAACTACAATCATAGTTTAACTAAATTTGGTTATTCTAATGCATAAAAATTGACATGAATCGATATTTAGTAGAGGCCAGCAATGGGCGAATATGGTTCATTATGACTGTATTCTTACCCTTACCCCCGAACTCAATCTTTGGTTCATTGACCATCTATGGAGTCAGGACGGGGAAATCTACATTGGATAAGTCCCTAATTTGTCCCTACGATTTCCCAATATCCAATTAGGTTTATGAGTCTTCCTTTAAAGACTTGTTGGCGACTTCAAAATATTTTTCAATAGAACCTTAACAATGGGGTAGTCAAATATGCGCTCACACCGCGTAGGCGAAATAAAAACACGCCTACAATTTGGCGACTCCACTGGGGAGGATTTTTTTTAAAAAGTATTTTTTAAAATGAGTGGGTGAAACTCGAAAAATACGATTCATACTGTTTTTATGCTTTAGAATAACATTACACTATTATAGTTTTGCATATGCATGGCTATTGTTTAAGCCACCATAAGGACAATCTACCTTGCCTCATTAGCGCGTGTTTTATGCGTGAGGCCACCCTCGGGGGGTTTGCACTTTGTCCTTCCAAAAAGCTTCCTGGGCGATAGTGTTGGATCTTAATTATTCGTAAGCAAACCTACCCATCCATGGCATTGTTCTCTTGTTCCTGACTTGAGAACTAGAGTGCGTCTTACACGTGGCCACCTTTTTAAGCAAATGTACTAAGCGTGGGATCAATCTCTTAGTCATGAACCCTTTGCAGACTTAACCTAAACCTGACCATAGTTTCAAACATAGAACTGGACTTTAGGTTGGAACTTTTGCATCCATGTTACGTGACATTTGCTTGTGATTGCGATTTGTTATTAACTTGTCAAATTTTCGTTGTTATGCATTGCGTCTGAAATCGCGTCTAAAAACAAAAAAAAGAAAAGAACGTCAATTGGCCAAAACCTCGCCTAAATCCTCGAAAAACATGTTGGGGAATAGTTCGCCAAGCGCATTAAGTTGCGCCTGGCTCACCACTCCTGTGCCAGACGCACGGCTGTGGGCGCGCGCAGCAATGCTGCGTGGCACGCAGTCTGTGCATCGCATTCTTTTCGTCGATTTAGTCTTCGTGGTGGTCGGTCCTATGTTCGGTTCGTCTACATTTGCATAAAAGCATTGTCATTCTAGGGGTCTCACCTAATTCAAACATAAAATCAGTCTTTTCATGCAAGGTCGAGTCTATCCTAAAAAGGTGCATCTAGAAAATGGTCATGGTAGAGTTAGAATTGTCATGCATGTCTACCTTCTCCATACTATCCAACTAATCTTCGCTATCAATCTTGCCTTATCATATTCAGCCAATTTTTTTTAAAAAAACTTACATCTTTCAAAATCAATCCTACATGCACACATGTCTATTATTCTATCTTTTTCGAAAACATTTACTAACCACCTACCACATATTGAAAAAAATATTTTTCAAAATTAATCCATCATCTTTTCCTAATAAAAGATAAAAACAAGGGGTTCCTTTTAAAAAAATGAATTTCGAATATTCTAAGTCTAGCCCAAACACCTTTATTCAGTACAATCCAATCAACCCAACCCAATCCATTTGCATACATTTTTTAGGCCCATATGCATTAGATTCATTTGCATTCATCCTAGGCCCATCTAAGTTTGAGTCCTTGCATTCATTTTAGGCCCATTTGCATTAAAATCCATTTTGCATTTATCCTAGGCCCATCTAAATTTGAGTCATTGGATTCATATAGGGCCACTAGCATTAGAGTCCATCTTAGGCCCATATAAGTCTAGTTCATGTCAAAATCTAGGCCCACTTGCATCTTTATGTGAACCCTAGTCTATGTCAAGCTCAGTCCAAGTCTAATCCCAGTCCATTCCAATATAAGTCCAATCCTAATCCATTTCCAATATCAAGCCCATGTGCATCTTCAGTCTAACTTCAAACCAATATAGGACTAAGTCCAAAATTAGGTCCATATAAGACCCAACTCATTTCCTAAGTCTAATCCAGTCCGTTTCCAAACCCATATAGGACGAAGTCCAAACCAATAAGTCTAGTGAAGCTAGCATTCCCTTAAGATCATAATGGCACCCTTGAGACTTAGCGAAGCTAGTTATCCCTAAGACCATAAAGGCACCCTCTGAGTTTAGCGAAGCTACTCACCTTTAAGACCATAATGGCACCCTTTGACCTAGCGAAGCTAGTTATCCTTAAGACCATAATGGCACCCTTTGACCTAGCGAAACTAGTCATCCTTAAGACAGTAAAGGCACCCTCCGAGTTTAGAGAAGCTACTCACCTCTTAAGACCATAATGACATCCTTTAGACCTAGTAAAGCTAGTCACCCTTAAGACCTAGCAAAGCTAGTCACCCTTAAGACCATAAAGGCATCCCCTAAGTTTAGAGAAGCTACTCCTACCTTACATCTATAAGCATCCCAATTAAGTCCATAATGGCCCAAAACCTTTGAGTCAAGCAAAGCTAGTCCATCTTAAATCCATAACAACCCAAAATCATCGAGTCTGGCGAAGCCAATCACCCCTAAGTCTAGCGAAGCTAGCATTCCCTAAGTCCACATACGCAATCCTTTTGAGTCTAGTCTGCCTGTAAGTTCAAAGTTTAGTCCAGTCTGCTTGCATAGTCCAGTCCATATCTGCATATGCATATAGTTAGGCCCATGTCAGCATCATGATCAAGCCCATACTAGTTCAAAAATCCATAACTATTTCTAATCATCCATTTCAAAATCATTTCCCATTTCCATTTCCCATTTCAAAATTTCATTTTCCATTTCTCATTCCCCACTTCTCCATATTTCCATTTCTCATTTCAAAATTCATTTCTTAAAATTACGAGATCCATTCGATTTCTGTTAAGGACAGGTCGTAAGATTATAACTTGGGAACGTCCGACGGAGAGGATACAAGGTCAACCTACTCCTAGACTCGTTAAACGAGTTCTCATCTTTCCAGACGAGTCTTCCGAAACTTCTGAATCATCATCCGAGATGGGAGACACTTATGAATAACTCAATGCAATCATGGCTCAGCTCCAACTGATGAACTCTCGTCTTGAGGGACAAGACAAAGAGATCAAGGCGCTGAGAGAAAAACTGATAACTTAGGAAGAAGAGCATGATGACACTCCGCCACCACTACCTCCTATTAAGTCCGAGACTAATTTGAGGTTTGAAAAACTCGAGCAATTGATCCAGTCAATTCCTGCACTAGAGAGTCAGGCTCATGGCCATGACATCATTGATCCTGAACTGAGGGAAAAGCTTCCTAAAAAGGTTGCATTGGGTGACCTCCCAAAATTCAAGGGGGTCGAAGACCCAGTTGATCATTAGAGAGCTTTCTCCATTTATATAGCTCTCAAAGGCATGAGCAAGGATCTGTTTGCTTATGTCTTTCCCTTGATCTTGGATGCACATCCATTCAAGTGGTTCAGATCCCTAAATAAGATCAAGCTGAATGACTGGGACTACATCAAAGAAGAGTTTCACAAACAGTACGTATACAACACTTAGCTTCCTATTGGTCTTCGTGAGTTGGAATTAACTAAACAGAATTCCAACAAAGATTTTATCACCTTCCTTAACCGATGGAGGGGAAAGACCACACAAATGACTAACATGCCATCTTAAGAGGACCAAGTCCGAATGGTGATCCGTAATCTACAGTCTAAATACGGAAAACATATTAAATTCCACCCTATAGAGTCTTTCACGAAGCTCTACAAAGTTGGTCTACTGATTGAGGAAGAGTGCAAGCCAATAAGAACAAGGGTTATAATAATAACAACTCTTTTAAGAAGAGTAGTAACAACCCTTCCAGCTCTAAAAGCAACGACGGCAATGCCCTAACTACTGAAGAGAGGGGTTATCAAAAGCCTCAAAGAATATTCATTATTTTAGGCATGTCTCTAGAAGAAGCCTTCACTAGGCTCCATGAAAAAGGAGCACTTCAGCCTCTTGGCCCTACTCCAGATCTTGCTCCTGAGAATAAATCCAGGAAACGACATGCTAATGCCTACTGCAAGTACCACCAAGGAAACGGGCACGCGACATCACTGTGCTGGACTTTGAAGCATGCGCTATAGGACATGGTTGAAGATGGTAGACTACGAGTTATGCCTACAGCAAAAGTCAGTAACAACAGCAACCCGTTGGGAAGTTCTTAAATAATGTCAGGGCATGGTCATTTAACGCTAGTTTTCTAGGTTGAGTCGGAGAGTCCCTCCCCTAGCTTATTCATTTTCTTTCCTGTAGAGTCTATGTTATTTAGGGCTTTAATATTTCATTTTCACTGGCCTTCCAACATTACTTATGCTTCTAATTCAATGATGAAACTTAAATCACCTAATGATCTTGACTAATAAAAAAAATAAAAAAATAAAAAAGGACATACTTTGGATTATGAGTTATTTCCCTCTCTCCTTCGTCCTTCTATAAGCCATCATCCATAAACCATCTCACACAACCAAAATAAAAAAAAACCTCTTAAACCATTATCCTCCATGATCATTAGCCAAATAATCTCTTCAAAACCAAATCTCCATAAAATAACCTTCAAGCCTTCCAATACCCAAAACCATAAAAAACTTGTACGGAAGCCGCACTGCAAAAAATAAATAAAAATCAATGCCAGGCAAAATAATAAAAAAAAAGTGAAAAAATTCAAAATGCAAAAAAGAAAAATTCAAAGGCAAAGAAATAAAAATTCAAGCTAGGGGGCTTGCACACAATTTCTACCCCTTTATTCAGATCCCTCAATCCATCGAAAACTTAACCCATATAAACCAAATTCATGATCCTACCTTAGCCCAATGAAACCTTCATCAAAAACCTCAAGCCTTAAATCTTTCATTAACCCTAAATCCTTTTTCAAGGTATGTCCAAGCTCGCTAGGTTGAAAACCAGAAAGGGCGGCGTAGGCAAAGTTAGGGCACAAAAAAAAAAAAGAAAGCAGATCCAGAACTCCGAATGGTATGATTCCGCAAGTATACATAGGAATCCTCATTTCGAGGTCCGACCACTTCAATAAATAAAGTTAATCAAGGTCTAATGATTTGACTTTCTAGAATTTAGGAGCATACTCTTTCGATATCCCGACATAGGCTCGAGTCTGAACCTAGCTTCGTCATAGCCTTTTTCCACCGATATTTATTTAAGTCACAAATTTTAAACTTTTTACTTTTCAATCCAAACTCTCCTTGTCCCTAAAGGACTCTCTTACAATTCCATGATTTTTGGCGATATTTGACTTTGCCTGTGTCAACTCCTCAAAGAAGAATCCCCAATGAAGAACTTCGTACGATTCAAGACAGATCAAGTACAATTTCAAATACAAGGCTCATAGTGCCTAATTTAAGACAAGCTTACCCAAAGTGGGGGCTTCCTATATATGTGGTGGATCTTCCAAATCAAATCAAACTCCTGAAAAGTTGTAATCTGCGGACCTCGTTTACGGACCTCGATTATTTACCAAAACAGTTTTCGAAAATCAATCAATCTATTTCTAATCATTCTATCTCTCTACATATCCAGATCTCCTAGCTTTGCAAAATCCTAACCTTGCATTGCATTACACGCATCTTAGTCTTGCATAACCCTGAGCTTACATGACGTATCATCTTCCTTAGCTATGCATAAACTTAATCCTTGCATAGCGTCTCATGCGTCCTTAGAGAGTCTAAGTTTTCATTATTTGCATCATTATGTGCTTTATGTGAGTTGTTTGCACCTAGCTAACATCTTTCTCTGTAGGTAATCAAATTGCTTGTAGCTATTGTCCTGCCTACTAACTTTGTTTTGCAGAGACCGGCGTATATAGATCAGTTATAAACTACAGAGCGTTTAGAATCATTCTCCGTCCCGACACCGTATACTTTGACTTGCTGTTTCTTGAACCTCAGTCAAAGTGGGGGCTTCTGTAGACACATAATCGTGTCTCCCCACTTAAGGACCCAATGATGAAACATACCGCGGTCTTAATTGGTCCGACCCAAAGGGCAGAGCAGTCCGAAGAGCCAAAACTATTTTAAAAGTGTTGAAATCGTATTTTAAAGCCCACTTAATTATTCATGATAATTAATAATATTTTGAACCCAACTCTTTGAAAAAGCCCAATTAATTGTTTAATAATAATTAATTGTTTTATTTAAATAAAATAAATATTTTCAAATATATTTGTATAATTAGAATCGGATTTTATCCTGTAAAATCAGATTTCCAGAGTTAAAAGAAAAAAGAAAATCGCTAAAACGCGTTTTATAAAAAAAGCTGTCAAAACGTGTCAAAAGCAAGGCAGTGCGCTTAGCGCACCAGCGTGCCAATCTCACAAGCCTGACACGTGGATCTGTGTGTCACACAGAGTCCTGCGCCTAGCGCACACTTTGTGCGACACGCAGATTGTCTTTTCTATCTTTTTAAAAAACGTGTACCACGTGTACGTTGTTTATTAGTCATGCCGCGTCAAGCGCGCCAATGTGCGCCTGACACGTGTGATTGTACGTCACACAACCACTTGCGCCTAGCGCAGCTAGTGCATGAAGCACAATTTCTTTTTCCCTATAAATAGGCTTCGATTTTTCGTACTAAAAAACGATTTTCTCATATATTTTTCTTACTAATTTCACACTTCAAACTCTACGAATATATTTACGAATCCTCTCACTAGTACAAAATCGATGATTTGCGTCAGCTTATCTACGTCGCACCCTCGAAGAAATGATGCAAATTGACAATTTGCGTCGGATAGCATTAAAAGTACGACGCAAATACCCTGAGGACAGCAATAGGAGCCGCACATATGCGTCGGATCCTAAGGCCAAACGACGCAAAATCTACGATGTGCGTCGGACCCAAAGCCCATCCGACGCATATACTTGAAGCTATATGCGGCGCATCCACAAAACATGCGACGCACATGTTTGACAGCCAACTCGCATCAGCTATATGTGTCGGATGGGCCTCGAGTCCGATGCAGATGGTTGTTTGGCCCAACTAACGCACAACACTATCCACGTTCGCTCATGTGCGCCGCATGTACAGCGCATCCGACGCAGATTGCTCAACCCTTATTCAATGCATAAGTGATATCTGTGTCGCACGTATCTTAGACGCGACGCAAATCCTCTCATTATTTGCGTCGCACTTACCTTGGACGCGACGCAAATGGTCCTGCACTAAAACACGGGATACACGGCATAATTCGAGCCCTAAAACATAAACTCACTCTCAAAAACATTGGCTCTCTCTCTCTCGTGTGATTGCTCACCCTTTCCGGCGCTCCCTCACCCGCGTCGGCGCTCGCTCACCCTTTTCGACGCTCCTTCACCCACGCTGGTGACCGGCAAATCCTCTCTCTCTTGTTCACACGCTCTCTCTTTTCTATCGTGCGCCGCCCACTTCGCCCACTCCTGGTCGCCGAGCACTCCCGGCTGCTGCCCACTTCGCCGGCGAATCTTCGCGGCTGGAGAGCCGCCGCTGCACACCGGTGCACTCTCACACACACTCTTTCTCTCTCACACACTCTCTCTTAGTCTGACTCGTCGCCGCCGCTTAGTCCGACTCACCGCCGCCACTGCAAACCTACTCGCTGTCGCTGCTGCCGACAATGTATGTCATTGTTTTTTTTTTGTATTAAATGACATTAATCATGTATTTCAAGTTCCCTTAATTTTTTTAGGAGTTGCTTTGATTGATTTTAGTTCTAATTTTTGTTAAGGGGTTGAAATTAGAATTCAACTCATGATAAATATGGTGGAATGAATTTTGAGATTGAATTTAGGATGTTTGTAGTTTGTAGTGCTTATGAATTTTTTACCATTGATCTTAACAATTCTACTTTAATCTTAATGTTGTTTCTTAATCTCTAATTTATTAATGCCTTAATATTAGATAGTTGATGTTTATGAGTTATGACTTTTGATCACTAATTTGTGGGTTGGTTAATGCCCTAATGCAGTTGCCACATTCCATCTTCTACTTGTCGGCTTGCCGGTGCTCCTAGCTCACCTCGTTGTGCTTGTCTTCGCTGCTCTTTGAGAGCAGAGGTATATATTATACCTTTTGCTTTATGTTTATTTATTTTATTTGTCCGTATAATGTTTAATTATGACCAAACCTATATGGGAGGTTCGGCAAATCTAAGGAATGGTTTGGTTATGTGATTGGGAAAGTATATGTTGAATTATGACCAAACCTATACTATATGGACTACCTTAATGGGGTGGGGAGGGAAATCTAAGGAATGGATTGGTTTGTGCTGTTTAATTGCAATGTGTATCATTGGCCTAGATACCTGTTCGAGGCTTACTCATTAGGAGTAAGTCTTAAATAGTGCCTGATTTGGGACTGTCTTTGAGTTTCTTATCTCACTTAGGAGGTGAATGAATGTTTGGTTTTCGATTCTAAGAAAGATCTAGCTCATTTCCCTAAGCGTTCTCTGGGTACATATGTTGATAGTTTACCTACTATCTTCATCGTGTACTTGGAGAACTGTAGGGAAGTGCTGCCAGATTTTTCTTAGAATTGAAAAGCAAACATTCATTCACTAGTGAGATAAGAAACTACAGGATAGGTTAGGTTGGAGTGATAAGGACCCAAATGTTCATGACTGCATTTGATAAGACACTTTGAATGATGCGATCGATATATTGTGTCCTTGTTTGGTGTCTCTAGTGTATGAATATGGATCGAACCTGGATGTATGGTAATCGGATTTCGGCGACATTTCTACAAGGGGTTGATGAATTTATCAGGGTTGCGTTAGAACATCAATTGCAGAATGGGTCAAAGTTAGTCTTGTGTCCTTGTTGTGATTGCAATAACTCTAGGGGGCATCGTGATGTGGATCAAATTAAGGATCATTTGATCCGTCGTGGGTTTAAGAGCAACTATACTAGGTGGACATGGCATGGAGAGTTTTATGATCAGGGTATGAGCTCCACTAGCTTGTGTGATGATTTGAATGTTGATCACATTGATGAAGAGGTTGAGGTTGATATCGAAAAAGGAGAGGATAATAATGATAATGATAGGGTAGATGAGAATGATAGGGTGGATGATGAAAATGATAGGGTAGATGAGATGTTGCACAATTTGGAGGATGAAGGAACTGATCGTCCGAATATGTATGATAATATTTTAAGTGCAGCGGACAAACCTATGTATCCGGGGTGTAAGAATTTCACTAAACTTTCTGGCATCCTTACATTGTTCAATATTAAATCGAAGCATAGTTGGGCAGATAAAAGTCTGAGTGAGTTGTTCACTTTTTTACAAGAATTGCTACCTGATGGGAATAAAATTCCCAACTCTACCTATGAGGCAAAGAAATTATTGTGTCCATTAGGTATGGAATATGAGAAGATATATGCATGTCAAAATGATTGTGTGTTGTATCGAAATGAGTACAAGGATTTGGGTGAGTGTCCAAGGTGTGGAGAGTCTCGGTACAAGACAAAGGAGGATGATGAAGGGGTGAAAAAGAAAGAAACTCCGGCGAAGGTTCTTTGGTATCTTCCAATCATTCCGAGATTTAGGCGTTTATTTTCGGATGAAATAAATGCTAAATTATTAAGGTGGCATGCGGATGAGAGGAAGAAAGATGGGATGCTTAGACATCCGGCCGATTCTCCGCAATGGAGAAATATCGACCGAAAGTTTTCCAGTTTTGGTAAAGAACCTCGAAATCTTAGGCTTGGCCTTTGTACAGATAGGATGAACCCATTTGGCACCCTAGGTACCCAGCATAGCACTTGGCTGGTTCTACTGACCATTTATAATCTGCCCCCCTGGTTATGTATGAAGCGTAAGTTTATTCAGCTATCGCTTCTTATCTCGGGTCCTAAGCAACCCGGAAACGACATAGATGTGTATCTTGACCCACTCATTCAAGATCTGAATTCACATTACGTGCCATGATATTTTGCACGATTAATGATTTCCCGGTGATAGGCTGTCATACACCTATCAAAAATAATTCCTGCAAAACCTTCTAACAATGTAATAGGGTAAGTAGGGTCGAATCCACATAGAGATGGTTGTTTTAATCTAGCTTCTATTGTATGGAGAAACTAAACAAGATCAGGAATAATGAATTAAAGTTCTAAACTAATCAAACTACGAAAATCAAGCTAAAAAGGATCTAGGGCAATGGTTCACCATGTTCATAACTATAATCTATCAAAATATCATCAATGGTTCAATTAATCAGATATCTAGAGTACATGTTAATCCTACGGTCGGGCCTTAACGCTCTCAAATCAACATATGCTAGTACGGTCGCTCAACATAATCAGATTTGTTAATTGTAGGTAAGCCTCTAAAGAGTACTATCTCTCGATCTATGACTCGATACTAGCAATATTTAATTAGACAATTGATCAGATTACAAGATTAATAATATAAACACTAATCAATTAGAAATATCAAGACTAATCAAACCATGAATAAATATAAATCAATAATCATATCATATAAACATGGATTCCCAAACCCTACAAAATAAGACTACTCAATCATGAAATAAGTAATAAAATATAAATCTACAAACGAAAGCATAATTAAAGAAATCGGTAAAAGAGAGAGAATGAAATAACAAAACTAATGAAATAATGAAGAACATGAAAAACTAGGGTTTAAACTAAAGAGAGAAAAAGATGAAGAAACTAAACTAAAACCTAAGACTAAAATAACGTGAAAAGGAGAGGTCTTGGGAGAGAGAGAGAGAGAGAATATCTGTTTATAGTTTTTACAAAACCGGCTAAAAAAGGCAAAAATAAACATTCCCGAAAAACCGCCCGGTCGGGCGACGTTGTCTTGAACTTACGAACAAAGGAACAATCTCACCCGGTCGGGCGCGTAAACAGTTTTGGTGCTTCTTTCGCCCGGTTGACCGGTGGAACAAGTCTTGTGCTCTGATGAAGATTTCTTCCCACCCGGTCAAAACTGCGATTTTGCGTCAACTTGCAAAGGCTGTATCTCTTAAACCAGAAGTCCATTTGGGGCATGTGACCTATCATTGGAAAGCCCTTCAAGTCTAGTTTCCAACCCAACTGAAATTTATTTATTCTAAGACGTACATCAAAAGTTATGATCAGAATAGTAGACATGACTCCTTTTTCACATTTCTTCAAATGATTTTCCGCTTCGTTTTCGCTCAAACTCTTACTATGACATATCCATACGATCCTTATGCATCGTAGCTTCTTTCCAAGTGCTCCTAATCCTCAAGCTTAGCTAAATATACTCCAAATATGTTCTCATTACCTGAAATTCATCAAAAACAAGAAAACATACCGAATAGGAGTAGAATAACATAACTTAAGAATATGATGCAATAATGAACCTAAATATGAATCTAAATGCTCTAAAATGCAACCTAAATGCACCTTAAAAATATATATTATTATGACATATCACCCGGCTTATGGGAATTTGTCCGGGTATACAGTTAAAGGAGAAAAGGCATGCCCTATTTGTGATGAGGATATGATTGATGAGCGGTTACATCATTGTGGGAAGAATGTATACCTGCATTATCGTATATGGCTTCCTTTAGATCATCCATTTCGTAAGAAGAAAAAGTTGTTCAACGGAAAAATGGAGATGAGAGAAGCCCCTGCACCCTTACGTGGAAAACAGGTTTCTAGGCGGGTAAAGGATATTGAAACAGTGTTTGGCAAGCCCTTTAAAAGTGTCTCAAAGAACTTAAACAAGAAAAGGTCTAAGTTATGAGACCTCCCATATTGGGAATGTTTAGAAGTCAGACATTGTCTTGATCTAATGCACATTGAGAAAAATGTTTGTGATGCCATTGTCGGCACAATGTTGAATATGCCCGGGAAGACAAAGGATGGAGCTAAAGCTAGGAAAGACATGGCTGAAATGGGCAGACCAGAACTAGCACCTCAGGAGCGGGGACAACGCTATTATCTTCCACCAACTTGCTACACTTTGTCTAAGAAGGAGAAAACGAGTTTTTGTGAGTCTCTGCATAGGTTAAAGGTCCTTGCTGGATACTCGTCAAATTCTCGAAACCTTGTCTCACTGAAGGACTTGAAACTCGTTGGTTTGAAATCTCATGATTGTCATATCTTGATGCAGCATTTATTACCTGTTGCAATACGAGGAATTTTGCCTTCCCAAGTAAGATACACGATAACAAAGCTGTGTTTCTTCTTCAGAACTATCTCTAGCAAGGTGATTGATCCTAACACTCTAAATAACTTGCAAGCTGATGTAATAGAGACGATGTGTCGATTTGAAATGTACTTCCCACCATCGTTCTTTGACATCATGCCTCATTTGATAATTCATCTTATCCGAGAAATTAAACTTTGTGGGCCCATTTGTATGAGGTATATATGGCCTTTCGAAAGACATATGGGTACTTTGAAGGGCAAAGTGATGAATTCAGCCAGACCAGAAGCAAGTATTGTCCAAAGAACAGTTGCAGAGGAAGTATCTGAATATGTAAGTCAGTATTTAGCACGTGCACAAGCAATTGGATTGCCAAAATCTAGACATGAAGGAAGAATTGATGGTTGTGGTACTATTGGTAAAAAAATATTGTGTCTTAATGGAGAGTTGAAAACAAAAGCAGAATATTTAGTGTTAGAAAATCTGAAACAAGTTCATCCTTACTTAGATGAGCACATGATTGTTCTTAGTGTTCAGTATCCATTGAAGAATAAACGTGAGTTGGTGATTGAGCATAATCATTCGTTCGTTGATTGGTTTAAAGAACGAGTTATGAACCAACTATCTGACCCAAAAAATGATGTATCGGATACGTTGAGATGGTTGGCATATGGGTTAAAGATGCAAGTTCTTTCCTATGAAGGGTATGACATCAATGGTTATTCATTTTACACTAAGCGGCAAGATGACAAATCCACGATGCAAAACAGTGGTGTTACATTGGGGGCTTTGTCATCAGAGTATACAAGTAGAAGGGATAGAACAATTGTTGAGACAATGAAGTCTTATTACGGGTTCATTGAAGAGATATTAGAACTTGACTATGTTGACTTCAAGATTTCGCTTTTTCGATGCAAGTGGGTTGATATTCGTCGTGGTTTAAAGAAAGATGAACATGGCTTTTTTTACATTAGTCAATTTCAGCCGGTTAGGGCATCATGAAGATAGTTTCATGTTGGCATCACAAGCAAAATAAGTTTTCTACATGGTTGACCCTGTCGATTCGAAATGGTCTATTGTCATTGAAGGAAAAAGGAGAATACTTGGAATTGATGATGTACACGATGAAGAAGAATACGATGCACAATTTAATGAAGTTATTACTTCGTCGGTAGTCATTTCAAGTACATTAGGGGAAGATTTGGACCCAAATTACATTCCTCAAGACCATAATGAGGGATTTTACGTTGTCAAAGAAAAAACTGATTAATAGGTAATTTATGTAATATTATTGCAACTACTATTGTTTATAATCTTCAATTTTATACTTTATGCATTGTTAAAATAATTTTGTAGTACTTCATTTATGAATCTAACATGTCTTTGGTTGGTATTTGTATTTGGTTTCAGGTGTAGTGATGGAAGATGAGATAATGCATGATGCATTAGATGATGGGCAGCCACGTTCTGAGGCCGAGATTACTGATGGAGGTAGTAGGAAGAAAAGAGTGAGTAAGGCTAGAGGTATTACAAAAGGGATTCGTTCCATACCCGGCGTTCAAAGAGTACTTCAGTGAGATGAGTTATGCGTCCGATTGGGGAGCATGTTGGTGCGTACAAGACACATTGCGGTGAAATCAGTAGAAGCAAAGTGTCTATCTTGTACGATAGTTGGGATGATGTTCCACTAGGCCTTAAAAATAGTTTATGGGAAGATGCTAAAGTAAGTAACCCATGTATTTTAAAAGTCATTTTTTTAATTTAATTGAGATCTTGTTTATTAGTTACTAATCGTGTATTATTTTGTATATTGAAGAGAGAGTTTGGAATACAAGAGGATGAGAGGAAAAAACGAGATGTGTTGACTACTTGTGATAAGCGGTGGAGCAATTTCAAGTTAAAATTGGTGAGTCGATGGATCACAAAAACGAGGAAGGGGCCTAACAATGATAAGCAATTGTATGTGCTCTATCCTTTCATCACGGAAGAGATTTGGAATTAATTTGTGTGACAAAGTGTAGCTCTGATGAGTTTAAGGTATATAATATGTACGTTACAATCACATAATATGTTATAATCAATTTTTTATGTTGTTAATATTGACTATTTACTTGTTTTTATATTAGGCTAAAAGTGAAAAAACAAGAAAGTCTCAGGCTGCCAACATTCATCCTCATTTTCTGGGTCAAAAGTCATATGCGGAGATGATTCCTATTCGGAAAAAAAAGGGTATATCCCTTCATCATCTACAACATCATCTATTGACTCATCCACATCTTCAGTTTTTCCTCCTTGCCGGATCGAACTTTGCCATGGCTTCTCGCGAGATCGAAAAAAGATAAGGAAGGAAATATTTTCTTCCCTAATGAAGAAACACAAAAGATAAAAGAGTCCATTGTAAGCATTTTTCAAATTTTATGAATTTTCTTGTCTAATTACTCGTATTCTACTAATCATATGAATTTTTTTAATTGGACGCATGATGATTGGAAAAGGAAAGAAAAGGACGGAGAGTTTGTACCAGGTCGGATGGATGATGCTCTATCACATGCTTTACAGAGGAAAGACCCTCCTAGGCGTGTGTTAACAGCTGGGCGTAGCATTGAGATTACATCTGTTTGGGGAGATCCTGATCGGAGTAGTACTGCTCGAAAGGGTAGGAGCATGGATGATGAGGAGATGAGGAGTTCGAGGCTAGAGTGAGCCAAAGAGTTAGAGAACAGACGATGCAAGAGATGAACTCGAAGATAGATGCAATAGTTCAAGAAAGGTTGATGGATTTTACGGCGCAATTAGGTCTTCAAGTACCAAATCAAACAAGGGAAGATGCGCCGGTCCGAAGTCCTCACACTCCAGTTAATCCTAGTAGCTGTCACTCGGGGGGCAATGATCCATTTGTGAACTTTCAGGTATAAGTTTATTTTATATCTTCTAAGATTATGATATTATGCTTCTAAAACACTTAATTAATGACATGGTGTTCTCATTGGATGTTAAGAGTCAAGTTCCATGTCGTTTGGCATTAGCGGATGTCTCGGGGCCGATCATTGTAGCTGAGGGTTCATCCACAACTGGGGTCATCATCACATCCTACGGCCATGAAAGTGAGTGTTGATAATTTTTTTCCGGACTACGCAGATGCTTCAGTTCCACTACCTACTCCATACATCGTGAAACCCAGTCAAGCTGAGGGTTCATTCATAGAATGGCCGAAATAGTTGGTATTTATAGTCTCAGATAAAAAGGTAACTTATGTTTAATATCTTTATTTATATACTACATAAGCTTGATTGATATATGAAATAATCTATATACATATATAGTATGAATTAAAAAGAAGTCGGATTGAATTAGGAACATTTGCCTGAGGAAGGTGCGATGAAGAAGAAGAAAAAAAAATTGTTGGTAGTGATCTTTGCACCGATGAGTCTGCACATAGGTACATTGATCCTTTCATTAGCATACCACTAGAGGATATGGATGATATTGTCAAGGATATGCACCGATTATTTTGCAACTGGCCCTCAGATGAGCCTTTTAGTATGCAAGTTATGAAGCGTACTGTCTTCAACTATGATAGTGATCAAATGATCATTCTCTCACGACAAGATATTTTTCAATTTCTCACGGGAGCATGGCTTAATGTATCCATTTTGCAAATATTTATGATGTGAGAATTCTCAAACTCTAAACTAATTAACATTGATATTTATTTTTATTGTTTCTTCTAAGTATAAGTATTTGGAGTGTAGGCCTTTGGAAGAGGAGTCTGAATCCGAGGGTACCATTGGTTTCATGTGTCCAAGTATGATTTCGGCGACCATGATACGCAATGAACCAGATGTCGTGATCAACTACATGGCAAGTTCAATGAAAGCGAATTAAAATATGCGTTTCATCCTATGTCCGTATATTCAAAAGTATGTTAGTTAAACTAATCTTTTCTTTGTTTTATCTATATGAACTTGTGGTTATATGAGCATCACATTTTGTTTCATGCCTTAGGGAACATTGGATTCTTCTTGTCATTTGTCTATCTAAAAAAGCGGTATATATATTTGATTCGCTACAGAGAGAAAGAAAATTAGCTATCAAGATGCCGCTGAATACGTAAGTTCATAGTTGTTATACATGTTAATTAATTTACATGCATTTTATGATATTTTAAATAATTTACAAATGTTTATAGTAATTAATTGTTACAAAATTTCTATACTTAGTGCATATACAAGTTTCACGCGCCTTGAAGGATCCAATAAAGGAACTAAATTGTCTTGATAACGATCCCGGTAAAACTCTTATGGTTTTGTATTTGATACACATTTTATAATTCTATTTAGGATTTTATTTCCGATTCTAATATATATCATAAATTTGGTGTAGTGTGCTCAACAATCGGGAGGAGCGGAATGCGGCTATTTCGTGATGAAAAACATGCTTGAAATCGTCCGCATGCACTATGATTCAGATAATGTACAGGAGGTATATGTATGTCGTAAATTCGTTATTTATACTTATAGAATTTTCAAGTATATTAACTAATTTAATATATTTCTAGAATTTTCCACCAAGTCCTCGGCCACACTCCGCAACTGAAATCGACGAACTCAGAGAACTTTTTGCAAAATACTTTGTAGAGGTCGTCAAAGCTGCAAACTAACTAGTTAGTAAATGTATTTATAGGTTGAACAATATTTTGTTGATTGAATTTTGTTGGTTGCCTGATTGCAATTGATTGCAATATTGGTTGCTTTGAGATGTACTGGAACAGGTTTTGGTTATATATGCAAAATTCTCCCAACGATTTCTTGGGTTGTCCAAATTACAAAGGAGACTGCCGAATTTTCTGCTCATAATTATTAATATAATGTTCGTTTAGTTTTGAAGTTTAAGGTTTTGTATATGAAAAAAAAAAACAAAAAAGAAAAAAAACCCCAAAAATCACCATTTGCGTCGCACCTTGCTCTATATGCGACGCAAATGACTTACTATCTGCGTCGCACATTGAGCATCATGCGACGCAGATGGTAGTTGGGTTGCTGGCGCTGTGGCTGCAGGGCTCTACCATATGCGTCGCATGATGCTCAATGTGCGACGCAGATAGTAAGTCATTTGCGTCGCATATAGAGCAAGGTGCGACACAAATGGTGGAGCCCTGCATCCACAGCAGCTAGCAGCCCAAGAGTTATTTGCGCCGCGTGGTGGTCTGGGTGCGACGCAAATAGTGGGAAATTTGCGTCGCATGCTTGTCCAACGTAGATCATGTATCCTGATTTGCGTCGAGAGCTGTGCCGTCGGACCCATGTCAGACGCAAATGGGCGCCTCGCATCTGACGCAAATCGTCAATTCTGTACTAGTGTCTCTACAAAACTCATACCTTTCGAATCCACAAAAACACTTACAAACAAATAATTTCAGACATACAAGTTCATATTAATTTTCATGCTTCACGATTGCTCTTCCCGAAGGTTGTCAATCTCTCAGACCTAAGCCACGGTATAATCCCCAGGGTCTTTGAATAAATCTATTATTTTTATATTGAAGTTACTAACTATTTCTTTTCATGATGTAGATCTTTAATTGAAAAATCGTTCCTTTGTATATTCTAATCCATTCCATTTCTTATTTTTTTCATACATATGCATGTTATATGATTGTCCTGTTATGCTTTCATCACCTCACATGTTATTTTTGCTAATCAACACCTAAAGAACTGTTCTAATATTAATCAGATAATTTCGACAACCTGCTAGGTTCCCTGCAATTTGATTGCCTAATAACATGTCACTAAAAATAGTCTTTTATGTGTTTCTAGAACAAACCTAGACTAAATTATTTTTAGGATGCATGAAAATATTATTTGGATATTCTATTGCATAAAAATTGATATGAATCGATATTTAGTAGAGGCTAGCAATGGGCAAATATGGTTCATTATGACTGTATTCATACCATCACCCCCGAACTTAATCTTTGGTTCATTGACCATCTATGGAGTCAGGACGGGGAAATCTACATTGGATTAGTCCCTAATTTGTCCCTACGATTTCTCAATATCCAATTAGGTTTATGAAACTTCCTTTAAAGACTTGTTGGCGACTTCAAAACATTTTTCAATAAAACCTTAACAATGGGGTAGTCAAATACGCACTCACACCGCGTAGGAGAAATAAAAACACGCCTACAATTAGTAATATGTCCTTGTATCCATAATTGAAATATAACATAAGTTGATATAGAGTAAGTGAGAAACAAAAGACAATAACAAACATCACATAGACCTATGAATTTCCAACCTTTATGGGAGGTAACGGGCGTGTTCGGCAACGGTAGCTGTGGTATTAGTTTTTAACTGTGATAGTGATGTTAGATGTGCTGGTAGTTGTTAGTGGTTGGTGCGTAGCTATCAAGTACCAGTATAAGATATTGATGTTCGATAATAGAAACTGTCAAAGTAGCTCTTTACAAATAACTAGTTAAAAAACTCAAACGAAGCATTAATATATAATTTATACACCACTAAAAGCTACAAATTGTAGCTTTTGACAAAAACTACTAAAACACTACTTATACAACTAAAAGCTACTTATACCACTACCTAACCAAACACTACTATTTTTCATAATTAATGTTTTGACTGAGTCAAAACACTAAAAGCTACTCCAAAAGTTTGTGACGAACACGCCCAACAAGAGTTAAGCTTTTTGTACGAAAATTATGCTTGGGAAGAGACCAACCCATATTAAGCACCATCAATATCAGACATTTAGTCACAACAAATACTAGTTACCTAGCAAGCACTAAGAATAATTTAGAAAGATTCCACCTTAAGGACATAAGATAAGACCAAGTAGCCTGAACAAGATAATTAACAAAAACATCATTTGGAGACCAACTAAGCTTTAACAATAAGGTATCACAAACAAAGTCCACAATGCTTATTATAAAGGAAGCAAAATTTAGTAACCTAAACAAGAAATGCATAATTTGGAAGTAGAAACTATTATACATACACCAATCTTTATGAGCAAAATACCCACATGAAGCTATTTCAAACAACAAAGGCCATTGTAATGATTCTAGGCCACTACCATAATTCAAAATAAATGAGATATCCACTAGCCTAACTGCAACATAAGTAAGCATCAGATAATTAATTGCAATACATGTAAATAGGAAAGACCCATAATTAGTCTGCATTAAGAAAACCCAAAAGAACAACCTGGTAATTAGAGCAAAGCAAAGCCATATGTAGAACAGGAAGAAGAGTTGCACTAAGCAGACAAAATCATTGGTAAGCTGCCTCAAAAGTAGCTGTTAAGATGTACTTTATTTACATTGTTTATTGTAGTCATTTGAATAAGCTGAATTTCTTGCAAGTGCGTTGTAATTGTGAAAACATAAATGTAAAGAAATGGGTTGATATAACCCATTGAAATTGAGTCCTTGACGCTTGCTATGGAACCAAGTGCTTGACACTTACTATGACTATGTTTATGGATCAGGTTTTTTAGCCCCTTATGAACCTGACGTTTATAGTTTACTATGATATATGGCTGCATTTGTTGCTGCTCTACAAAAGGATCTTATGTCTCCTAAAAGAGCTCGGGTTTCTCAAACCCCAATAAACCGGATGCTTGATCATTCGCTATGGTAGCTTGGTGATTTGATCATCACTTTTTAAAAGAATGTTTTTATATGAGAATAATTAATTAGTTGTTGGAATAATTAATAGGCTCTCGACCTAGGTCAGCACAACATAGTTAAAAACTTTTGAGTCAACCTATTAGGGGTTCTAGGTTCTATATAATCCAACAGAACCTCAGTGGCCTCAAAATTTAGTTGTGGGCGAGTTATAGTCATACACACAACAAGCTAATACAAAATGAGGAAAAAAAATCACGAAACTAGGAAAACGTCTATGGTCTCAACCATATAACCCCAGTTTAATTAACCACGTCAATCGTCTTAATAGACAACGCGAAAAAATTCTTCTTTTTGGTAAAAGAAATTGGGGAACAGCTAGCTAGCCACAAATAATGGCTTCCACAAGGTGACTAGAATACTAGATTTTTTCGTAACAAAATGAAAAGAAAAATAGCCAATTCCGCAATTTATCGTCTTAAAACAATTTCGACTCTTGGGTCGACTCTCCTTCCGAAATCAACGTCTACTCCTAAATGCCTTTAAGAACCGATTCCAAACTTCTGTGCAAAAAAATAGAGATAGAGATCTTAGCTTTATCCAACCTATTATCTCACTTGATAATGCTACTTCTCTCTTAATGCCTTTCTCGAAGGAAGAAATAAAAGCAGCCTTCTTTGATATGAACCCACACAAAACCCCGGTTCAGATGTTATGGAGCTAAGTTCTTCCAAGCCTACCATACTTACATTGAAACTGATATTTGTCTTGCTCTTCAAGTTTTCTTTGGCCATGGCAAACTCCCCCTTTCCGCAAATCATATTATCATTACACAAATCCCGAAAATGGAGATCCAAAAATTGGATATCCCGAAAACACCAAATAACTTCAGACCTATCAATCTAATCAACTTAGTTTATAAAGCTATCTCAAAATTGCTAGTCAAAGACTATGCCCAATTCTTCAAAAAAACATTAGACCTTTACAAAATGCTTTTACTCCGGATTGTTCAATCCATGACAATATCCTCATTGTGCAAGAAATCCTCAACACCTTCCAGAAGTCCAATAGCAAGACTGGTTGGTGTGCACTTAAACTAACTATGGAGAAAGCCTACGACCTCATTGAATTGGATTTCCTATAGAAATGTTTGTATACCTTGGGTTTTGCCTCCTCAAAGGATAAATTGGATTAAAAAATGTGTCACCAATATTTCCTACTCTGAAGGTCAATGGCACCACAACCTCTTAGTTCAAGCCTTCGAAAGGCGTAAGACAAGGTGACCCCCTTTCAAGCTACCTCTTCATCATATGTATGGATGTGTTAATCCAAAAGCTATCTATCGAAAGTGTCAAACCTAAATCTGGCCTAGGTTGTAAATTATCACAAGGTTTCCTTATCCCATGGCTAATGTTTGTTGGCTGCCACCACCTTAGCATGCACTAACCTAAAAAAGATATTGGATGTGTCAACTATCTGGTCAACTAATCAATTTTCACAAATCAACCATTATTTTATCGAAAAAAATTCCAAATTCCAAGAAAGGTTCAATTACAAGCCACTTTAATATGACACCTAATGCTTGTCTAGGACGCTATTTAGGAGCTTTCTTCAGCTCATATTACCTTAAGAAAAAAGATTACACGAATATCCTTCACAAAACCCAACAAGCATTCAATAATGGGAAGCATGATTCCTACCAAAAGCAGGGCGTCACACGTTAATCCAAACCTATTTAGAGGCCCTCTCGGCTTATACCTGTTTGTGTACCCTTCTCCCAGCCGATATATGTAAATTAATTGATACCCTTCATAGATCATTCTTTTGGAGACAAAAGAAAGATAAAAACAACCTTCTTCTTATTGCTTGGAACAAAATTTGTCAACCCAAAACTCCGGGAAGCCTTGGCTTCTGCAAAACCTTACCTAATAAACAAGGCTTAATATTAGCCAAATTAGGTTGGAACTTGCTCTCTCAATCCTTTGGATTCTGGGATAAGCTCATCAATGAAATATATGTCTTGCAAAAAACTTTCTTTGACTACACTCCCAAAAATCAAGACTCCCCCATTTGGAGAAAAATTCTTGTGCAAAGAGAAATCCTCCAAAAAGGGATCTGATGGAAGATAGGAAATGTCGCAACTATTTTATTCTGGTTGGATAATTGGGTCACCAATGAAAATTTAATAGACCTACTAAAAATGAACCACACTAGGCTCAACCTCGACCTTACAGTCTCTAGTATTATTCTTTCATAACACTCCTGAGATATTCCCAGGCTTATGAACATTGTCCCTTCTCATATTATGTCTTAAATCAAAGGAATTCCACTCCCCTCTAACGAGATGGAAGATTTGTCCATTTGGGGACCCTACCCTAATGGTCAATTCTCGGTAAAGTCTGTCACTTGGCTCAGTCACAATTTAGCTCCGGCACCGCCGTGGCCCTTTCGTTTGATATGGAAACTTGATATCCCGCCAAAACTCCAAATATTCCTCTAGCTAATATGTCACAACAGCTTGGGAGTAAGGGACACCTTCTACAAAGGCAAATCATCCTTACCAATTATCTTTGTCCTCTTTGTAATAATCAGCCTGAAACTTTAGACCATCTATTTCTCGCTTGCCCTACTACTAGATTGTTATGAGATCTTCCGGATATATACCAATAACTTGTTACAAGCCAATGTCTCAGCGCTACCTTTATTTAGGGGTGAAAGTCCAGTTTTTAATTCGGTTTTGGGACAAAACCAAACCAAACCGATATAAATCCGGTTTTTAAAATTCAAGTCCAAATCCAAACCAAAATTCAACTCAAACCAAACCAAACCAAAATTCCAAACAAAAAACGAAACCGAACTGAAAAAACCGAAAATAATTGTAAATAACAAAAATTCTTGATAATTCAGATGAGCAACATATAATCTATTAGCACTTAGCAGACAACCATAATCAACATCACTAAACCAAAAAGAAAACTTGAATTATGTTCAATACACTCAATCAATTTCATAAAAACATACCATATAGCATCAGCAACAGTTCTGGAAATCTTCATCTTAGCACCTTCAAAAAAATCCTCCAAATCTGCCATAATCAATCTTTAAGGGTTTCTTCAATCTTCTGCGTGGGTAAGGGGAAACCGGACATCAGCTAGCGAGTGAGGACTGAGGAGAGAGAAATGGAGGTGAAAGGGAAACGGGGGATAGTGAGATGGGTGGGAGGGAGGAATCTCTCTTAGGGTTTGATAGGGACTTAGGGCCTTAGGGAAGGTAGAAAATAAAAGGATTTAGTTTTACATGTACTGGACCGGGTTTGCTAAGGCCCATATGGCGATATAGCTTATTAAAGTTCGGTTTTGTTTAATTTTTTTCGGTTTTTCAAAACAAAAACCGAAACAAATCGAAAACTGAAAAAGTTACTTTTTTCTAGTCCAAGCCGAACCGATTTGTAAGAAAAACCAAACCAAATCATTAATTCGGCTTTCGTTTTTTAACGAAATAACTTGCACCCCTACCTTTGTTAGAGCTTATGGAGAAAATTAAAAATAAAAAAGACTACACCAAAATGTAATTTCTTTCTTTGGAGTCTTTGGAAAAAAAAAATCCATTATTTTCAACCAGGAAAGTTGGAACATCCACAGAATCCTCCATAGAGCTCGGTTCGGCCATCATGAATGGCGCACCCGCACTGCAATTGATACTTATCAAAATCCCGGCTCTGCCCCACGGGGGCACAACCCCCTTCCTTTTCCCCCTCGCCATCCAATCCTAGTTGCTTGGGAGCCGCCTCCCATGAACTCCTTCAAAGTCAACTTCGATGGTTCCGTCAGAGATTCTTCTACAGCAGCTGGAATTATGATCTGCAACCACTCGGGCGACCTCATCCACGCCCGCACTTTCAACCTTGGTTCTACTTCAGCATTCATCGCCGAAGCTTTTGCTCTTCACCAGAGCATACTCCTTGCCATTCAGCATAACATCAGAAATATCATCATTGAAGGAGATAACCTTCTGGTCATCAATGAAGTCAAAGGTCTTTAAGCTCCTCCATGGGAAATAGCCAATATTACGAAGGATATCAAACTTCTACTTAACCAGTTCGATAGTTAACATCTCACCCACTTTTTCCAAGAAGCAAATCGAGCGAGCAATTAGATTGTCTGTCCTTGTTGATCATCTAGTTACATCATTTTTTATGGTTAGTACTTGTAATAATTCCTCACTTTCTACTACCCTTGTAACTGATGCACTAAGAGTTCCCCTCGAGCAGAAGATCTCCTAATGTTATTTTTCTTACCTTGTAAAAAAAAATATGTGAAAGAAGTCGCATCTTAGCATACAATAATATGGTCACCCACATATATTTCTTTTTTCCTAAAACAATTTTCATTATTATCCATTTTCACTTTAGGTACAATTTTAAATAATACAAATTTGCAGAGAAAATCACATGTTTATAAACCATTACAATTTTCCATTGATACTAGTATGTGACTTTTTTTAAAAGTCAAAATTATATAAAAGTTCGATATCATTGCCATCATCTAAAAGGGTAGACGACCAAAGCACGTAGAAAAGTGAAGATCAGATTATCGATCAAATAGCTGAATCTCACCTTGCAAGCAGCACTTCCAGGTGCTGACTTACAAGGCTACAGCCACTTATAACATTGCGCTGTAGCATGTGGTGTCCACAAAACCCACAAGCAGGATTTAGTCCTACAACTGTATATCTGCAATAAACCTTTTTCTACTCTCGTACAGATGAAAGAATACATTCTAAAACTAACTAGGTGTTGCTAAAAAATAGAACTTTTTCAGGGTCTGCTTTAGATGGTTGCTCGCAATGGTCTGAAATGCCCTTGCTGCACAGCATCTGTTCTTAATTTCCTTCATGGATGAAATCAGAGCTTCCTAATCGTATGTACATGCACATTACTGTACTGAAGGAGCAGTAAGCACTGAGGCATCTCCTAGTGTCTTCTTAGCACGCCAATATATAGCGCCAATTGTTTCTGATGTTCCCATCTGCATAAGCAAAGTGTAAAAGTGAAACTAATCAGATGAACTAAACAGAATCAGCTTACTTATTCATCAAAGTACCAGACCGCCATAGGCAACACACTAATTCCAATGTTTAAAACCAACTAGACAACTAGTGTTCAACCGGAGCTTAGAGAAGTAGTATATAAGAAAATGTCTTTTTGTTTAACATTGACTTTAGATATTAATATTCAAAATATTCATAACTAATTCAAAATAAGTAGTTCAACAAAAAAGTAAAATTTATTTCCTTCCACAAAGTAGGTATCGGTGACAAAAGGACATGGTTACTAGTTTCTTCTACTTTGCTAGACAGTAATGTAAGAGCCAACAGACCTCGCTTTTGTTATTTACTTTCAGCATCTATCTTGTAGACTTTTTTGCAAATTTCGCCGATGTCACAAAAAAAAGTTATTTAAAGATTTTCACTTAAAAGAAAATGGACATCTAATAGAAGATTTAATTTTCCTTAAAAAGAGAATATTTCACGAATAATTTACGCAGGAGATTTTTAAAGAGAGATTGACATGTGTCATGCTTGGTTAATGTTTTAGTAATAAGGAAATTATATTAACCCGATTCAGTAATTACTATTATCATTTGTGGATATTCAGAAGCGAACATGCTAACCCACCTACAATAGGTGGGCAGCTATTCAAACTCAAATTTGAATCATGATCTTAGAAGCGAACATGCTAGGCTGCGAAACCAACCTTTGTCTCCACGGAATGATATTCTTGCCAAAGGCTGATGTCCTCGCTATAAGTTGCGAGTGCACATTCAAATAACTTACGAGCATTTGTCAGACAAGCTTTGTCCCCAGATGAAATCTCCAGCTTAATGCAGTGCTTGTATATGGATAATCCTGGGTGAGGTATAGTGAGAAGACTGCAGAATCACAGGAATAATATTAGCAACTAATTCTATGACAAATAGATTAAAGGCGTGTTTGATCAAATGGAAGGGGAATGAGAGCGAGGGAATTATGCTTCTTTAATTGGATATGGAATTGGCAAAAGGAAGGGAAGGGAACAGGAGGTATCCATTTTCCTTCATTTTGTCATAAAACAAACACCTGGATATTGGAAAGTTCTAAAAGTAAAAGGAAAAATTAAAACTAATAATCCCAGTGGCCTGCTCAAATTGATCCCAATTCCCACCAACACTTAATTTCAAAATAGTCCCACCTTTACTCCTTATCTTCTTAAAATGGGTCTTTATCTGTTAATAAATTATGGTAACAGGTTTATCAAGTTAACTTCACAGATGTCAATTTCTAATTGGTTTAGGCTTTTTTTTTAAAAAAAATTAAAAAAAATTATCCTTTTCAATTTTCCTTTCTCTCTCCTCCCATACCTCATGAATTCCCGCCTAAGTTCCTAACCAAAACCACCCCCACTGCCGTAACCGCCAACTCCGCTGCCCAAAACCTCGCCACCACCACCCGCAATCTCAATCACAATTACTGTCACCATCACCAACATTAGCACACGCCAGCACATCATCACCACCACCGCAAGCAACCTATAACCACCATAAAAATCACCCAAAAATCACGAAAATCAACCATAATTAGTGTTGATTAAAGTGATCGAACAACTTTACGAGCTCGTTTCGAGACTTTTCTGAAAATATTTTCAACAAACCTAATAAACAAATCTAAACTTCGATCTTCTTCCTCATCTTCTTCTTCGTCGTCATATTCATCATCATCATAGCCATCGAAATTGAATTGGCTCCATTTACGACTATCATTGATCAATTCATCGTTTTCCTGATTGAAAATTTTAGAGAATTTGATGAATTATAGGTTTTCAAATAAAGACTGAAAATCGTCTAATTGTGATTTGAGAGAGCGAGAGAGAACCTGAAGAGAACTTCGGCGAGAAGCTTGAAGAGCGGGAAAAATTCGGAGGAGGTGAAGTTGAAGTAAGGGATGAGAGGAGATGCGAGAAGATGCTGTTGAAGATGATCATGTGAGAGGAGATTAAAGTAATCGAAGGTTGGTGGTTCGGACTTAGTGGGTTGGGCCGTGATGGGTTAGCAATGAGAGGATAGATAAAAAAGGTTTGGCATTGACGGATTGAGGATAGGGAGGAGAGACAAAGAGGTTTGAAGATTGAGGTTGTTAGGATATGGAGGAGAGAGAGTAAGGGGTTGCTTAGGGAGGAGAGCAGCACTGAAGAAAAAAATCTGAATTTGACTTGTTCAACAAGTTGTAGGTAAAACGACCTATTTTAAGAAGATAAGCAGTAAAGGTGAGACTATTTTTAAATTAAGTGTTGGTAGGATCATTTTGAGCAGACCACCAAAAGGTGGGATTATTAGTTTCAATTTTTCCAAAGTAAAATCCTAGTTTCAACAAACCAAACTTCCTCTTTCCCTCCCTACCCCCATTCATCCACATATGCTAATAAAACATACTGTAAAGCAATGAGATGGTGCACGCAAAAATGTTAAGACTAATTAGGGTATTTTCTTCTCAACTTATTAAAATAAGTTTGAGGAAACACCAATTAAGCTCAGCAAAATAAGTTAAAGTCAAACAAAAGTTAAGCTGTTTCAACTAAAGAAAGTTATGTGCATCATTAAGTTCAGAAAATATACCCGTCCAAAAAAAAGGTTGAAGAAATATAAGGTTCAGGAAAGCAAATATAAGTTTTCAGCAAAAAGTTGCTGATAACAGAGTGTAAGAAAAAGGGTCAGGAACTCATACCGCTTGTAAAAGTCTCTTGCTTGTTGAATTCCATTGTTTAGCCAAATAAAGTCAACAATGGTAGCAAGGAGAGAGAATCCATGATCTCGGCCACCATCTTTAGCCACTGAAATAAGAGCAAGGTCTACCAACTTGCCAAAGTATCTCTTGTCATTTGCAAAAAGCTCAAGAGCCTGCAACATAGTTTTATGTTAAGGTTAAATTTACTGAATGATGAACTCAAATAGGCAATCTAATGTTTTGAAATTTGAAACCTCAACCAAACAAAAAATTTGGATATTCCTAATTGATACAACAGGCTAAAGAGGTATACGTAGAGAGGAACAGGGAGAAGGCGAGAGAACGAGGACAATTGAGAGAGGAGAAAATAATAATTGAAGAGTCACGGATCACAAAGAGAAAGAAGAGCTGATGGCCAAGCATGAGGACAAGCATTCCTAATTGGCTAATACTCTCACTCGGATCGCCAAATGTAACAGGCTAAGAATAAAGGTAACGTATATCATTCACTTATTTGCTCAACAGTCTGATAAGTACTGCTACTCTGCATTTGTGTTTCTCACAAACATTGCAGGTCAATGGAAACTTCAGGGCACAATGGATGATGTTGGAAATAGTTACAGATGCAAAAATTGAAGGCAATTCTACAAGCTTGTATGAATTGAAGCATCAACTAATACCTCAAGTACAATGTTAACAGAATCGACAGATTGACAGCTACTCGATTATTTACATGACATATAAATATAAATTATGACATACCATGACCCAGACGCCCTCGGCATCAGACACAGCTACTTTGTTCACCATTCTTTTCAAGAGATCAAAGATTGAGGAAAGGTGAGCGTTACAAGAACTTCCAGATACTGTAGTGTGCTTCATCTGTTCAGTGACCCTCAGAACCCATAACTGTCTCGAATCTGAATATTTTCCCTCACAAAAATTCTCTGCCAACTTCATTGCTTCATCAAAATTACCCATATTCTTGTGAAACAGTACATACTGACAAGCAAGATCTTCAGTAAGACACATCATGGCATCAGCTTTTTCAAAGACTTTCATCAGGTGTGATATATAGTGTCCACTGAGCTTTGAAGCACTGCTATCTCCTAGATATTCATTTTCTCCTTTTGGACTGATGATATTTGTCAAAAACTTTATATACATGTCAAACATTACAACCGATGGCATAGATTGTATAGCTTCCTCATATACCTAGAAAAAGTGGAATCAATACCAGGATTAAATGATTACCATTGATGATAGTAAGGCTGCAAAAGCACATATGCAACGATATGCAATCAAAGATGAGTGCAAAAAAAGGCGTCCACCATGCAACTTCAAACAGAAAATTTCTCAAAATGGAGGACTTCAAAGTCACATAGATTATTATGAAAATTTCTCAGTAATAAGAAGCATTCACTTGATAAGGCAGCTTTACACAATCTGACTGGAAGAGCGTGTTAGAACAAAAGTTTCTTAGCTCTCTTAGATAAAAGAACAAATCTAATCCAGAAGAGGCACCATCGAAAGAAGACAAGGCATCTTAAATACAGATCAGTACAAGTTGCAGATTCCCTCAGTTGTCACAATATTATAAGTAAAGAAAAAAACCTTGGTGGACCCTAGCAAGCCACTCAACTCATCGGAAAGCCGCTGCAAATTAACCCTTATCACAAAGACTATTAAGTGTTAAAGACAAACTGATTTCGAAGCATTCAGAGATTTTGATTAATGAAGCACCATAATTCCATATTGACTATTTAGGCTAGAAGATGAGATCCCTATTTGGTGCCCCCTTTTTCTGCCCATGCCATTGCATGTACAGGTTTTATGTGGATAAATCATGAAGAGTAAAGTCAAAAGATATGCTGAACCATCACTTTTCAGAAAAATAAGCAACACTAACCAGCAGTCAACCACCAACTTCATTGGGTTTTTTTTATAAGCGACACGGGTCCTCATAAAAAAAATTCTATTTTATTCCCTGAAAAATGCCTATTGACAATCTATGGAAAGTTACATACTCAGGGCTGGGGAAGGCTTGACACTTGACAATTTAAGGAATTAATGATAAAATATCAACTTATAAACCTATCTATCTATTCATCATTTAATCATTAATTCACTAATATCTATTTTACCTTATAAACCTATCTATTGTATTAATAATTATCACTTTATTAAACTTATGATATTATGGTTGTGTGAGTATGATTATGATAGTTGTGATTTAAGTTTATTTTTTGAAAAAAAATTTAATTAATCTTTCTTAAAAAAAAGAAAGAATAAAATTACACCCTGAGGATATTTCTCATCTACAATAACCGAACGAAATAATTGATGATCATACTCAGAATCGAAGCTGATGTTTAGACAAGAAAAAAAAACCCTGCAAATGTCAATTAAAGAATAAACTAGAAAAGAGGAAGGAAAAATGCTAAAGAAGAGGGAGATAGCATATATTATTTCCAAAATATCTTCTCAATGGAATCAGAAGTCGCCATGGTAGTAGCCTCTTACCTGATTCCTAAAACTATCGACTTATTGACATCAATAAATTGTTGAAACGGATTGAAAGTATCCAATCCTCATATGTTGTATTTCTCAAAAACTTTTAATTGTTTCCCTTTGTTTTCGACTTCTAAATGGGAGATAGAGTAGAGTATTTGCAAGATTTTTTTGATAAGGAAACTAGCTTTTGCCAGTCTCATTTCTCGATCTAGCAATAAGAAGCAACTGTCCTATTAAAAGTAGCTCTTATTATAAGGTTAAAAAAACAAAACGACTATCTCTTCCAAACAATATTTTAGAACTAAATCTTATGAAACGATTAAGGCCAATGCATGGACACCTTGATAATGTGGCACATTCGATAATTTAACAAATGCATTTGCATTTGCATTTACCCCAATGAGTGTGTTCATATATATATATATATATATATATATATATATATATATATATATTTGTGGTGAAATCAAGAGCCAATTCCAATATTTTTCATGCCAAGCGAGATGCATGTTCCTTTAGTAAGATAGTAAGCAATATTGTATGTAATTTGTAAGCTAGAGGAGGTTTCTTCAAATATTGACATACTAGGCTATTCTTTGGATCTCATGTTTAGAAAGGATTGATGGTTTATATGTAAGTCGTGTATTTCATGGAATAGAGGGTAGGTAGTCTTCCTTATTTCCCTTGGGTGCTATTTCAACACGAGCATGCATTATTTCTATCAATTTTCTTAGGACTTTAGGTCTGATCTAATTACTTTTGACTCTCCATCCTCATTCTCCAGCCCCTTTTGGGCATTCTGGAGATCCAAAGTCCAAGATATATCCACATCCAAAGATAAATGCTAAATGTTCATCAAATGTCCTTAGGTTGCCTATCTCCTAACGAGCTGACTGCTCACAGAAAACAATTCACACTACAATTAATTGAGGGTGCATTTATAAACATAAAATGTTAAATTAAATGCGATTGTACTAATTGAATTTTCCTTAAAATAAGGATAGTCTGTAATGGAGCACAACACGCGTAATTATTAACTTCAATAGACTCATTTCCTTCTGTAAAAGCAAAACACAGAACTTAAAGAAGCTATCATAATTCATAACACTAGTTGCACTTAAGGACTGCACAGACAATAAGCATAATCTGATACTTCTTCCATTTTTTTTAGTAGTGCCCTTTCCTTCTCATTGAGGAAGTTTTGAATTAGTTGCACCACAAATCCTGTAGCTTGTGATTTCTTTTTCTCCCTCCTCATTACATGGGCCTTTAATATTTACTCCTTATATCTCTCTCATCATGATATGGGTCTCCTGAAGCCCTGTGCCTACCCCCTCTCCCCCCCGGGCATCATGTGCTGCAACTAATAGGAGAAGTACTTGACACCAGACTAAAGCAAAATTATACCATTCATTTGCTTGCAAGTCAACAAAGTTCCCTCTCTTAAAGGAGCAAAGATACTGGTTGTAGATGTCAACAGAGTAAAAATGGTACCTTAATGACTTCATCCACCTGGGAGCGCCCATTTTCTGAACTTATATCTTGAGTGCTTTGTGGATCTTTTAATTTGCCTAGTGCAAGCCAATTCCAAAATTCAGGTTCTTTTGAGAAATCTCTCCTCATGTGAGCCACTATCTCAGCTTGCATTTCTTTTGAATGTGCCAAGTCTGTAGCTTCCAAAATCTCAAGGAACCTCTTCCTCAGACTAAAACTAGATGGGATAGCATCAATAGCACCTTCATATATTTTTTGAAAAAGTCTAAAACCCTGTTCGCGAAAGACATCCAATTTCTTACTTGGATCTTCTTTCTGAACATCCAAAGAATCATCAGTACCTTTTTCCTCTTCAAGGGACATGAACAAATCATTATTCTCAACTTGCCACTGCTTCTCCTCAGCGTCTTCATCATCACGAACCAGTGTCCCATTATCTTCCCCTAAGATAACTTTTCGTGCTTTTAACTTATTCAGGCATGTAAGTTCCATGCGTAGAAACTCAACCCAGAGATCTTCTGAGCTTTGGCATGATCTCAAACCCATTTGCATGATGACATGGGCAGCCCTCACATTCAAGTTATGGTCGAACTCCCAAGCAGCAGCATAGATCCAGACTGCAGGTACTTTAGGATGGAATCTAATCACCTGACCCAAAACCTGTAGCATCCAAAGGAACAAAGTGTAAGACATATAATTCTTTAAGATTATAATGTCCTTCAACAAAAAAAAAATTTGAAGATCTTTTCAAATAGTTACTTTCATGTATAATTTTGAACAACTTCAGAAAGGCAGGAGTAAGAGCCCCAGCTAGACTAAGCATATATTTCCTGTTTGTTGATGTTAAGGAAAAAAAAAACAACCCAATGCACTAATTGACCAACAATATCTTTATTTATGTAATGTTAAAAATTAGGAAAAGTAGATATTTTGAAAGTACATATTTAGACGAATCTATCAAGATCCCACATGACTATTTTTTCTTATATATTGGTGAGGATTTAGCGTCAAAGTTAAGGCTCTACAATCAAAACATTCCATTTGTTAAGAAGAAAATGAAACCAAAGGAGTGATTCCATGTGAAAACAATGAACTTATATAATTTCAGCAGTAAACTCAGAGACAAATTTCCAGCAGTGACTCAGTAATCAGCACTAAACTACTACACAATAATTTGAAAAAGGGTAAGGACTTGAAGATGATGAAAGACACCCAAATTTTTTTGCATCAAATCAATCAGATATATGACGAAAGAGGGATCATAAAGATGGATCAGATCCTGCACAGAGCAGCAGTCTCAGGATGATGATTCCAAAAGCGAGAAGACATTATAAGGAACATATAAAAATATCAGTTGAAGCAGCAACCAGCCAACCCGCATTGTTCCATAAATTAAAATAGTAAACATAGATACAGAAGCTTAACAAATGAACAAGCACTGCTTTAAGCTTTACATATGCTGAGCAACAGGAATGCAGCGCACTCATGAATGACGGAGATCACTGACAAATTTTCAAAAAGTATGCTCACTGATAGTGGAAAATGAACACACCAGACTACGACCCAAGAAAAAAAAAAAAAACTAACTCTAATCTGATCCAACCGACCCATTTGACAAATCTACTTGCAACAGGTAAAATCACAATCGACCAAACACAAAATATACACGTCAGTACTATTCTAACTAAATTTAACGTGGCAATCCCTTTCGCTCCCACTGAAATCAACTTTCTCAAGATCACGACCCAAAGTATTTTCCATTGTTAAGTTTAACTAGCATGATCAAATATTCTTTCTCCCACATTCTTCCCGATAGAGCTCTCCCCAGTTCATATAGGATATTTTGTTCATATCAACAATATAAGTGGTACAATATAAGTGGTACATTAGATTTAAGAAAAAAAAGTCATATATAGAAAAAATAAAAATATCGTCTTAATGAGAAACTGAAAATTTATGACTATTATGTGATACACAAACACTCACATACCTAACACTCTTTCCAAACACCCCCCTCCCTATTTTCCCCCAAGTTTCTTCCCAAAATCCCTTGTTATAGTATGACAGTCAGGAATAGACAAACTGTTGTCTTAATAGTTAATAGAGCTGATAAATAATGGTAATCTTTTGGTTATTCATATACCACCATTTTTATTCAATATACTACCTTCACGATTTCTCAAGACAATTCATGTTAGCCAACCCCAAATCATTTTACTACCTTCACGATTTCATATACTATAGAACAATTGACATATCCGATATGAACCTGTCATTCCTCCTTCCATATGCAATATTAAAAATAAAAAAAAAAACCATAATATACTACCTTCACGATTTTACTACAATTCATGTTAGCCGACCCCAAATCATTTTACTACCTTCACAATTTCATACACTATCGAAAAATTGACATATCCAATATGAACCCATCATTCCTCCTTCCATATGCGATATTAAAAATTAAAATCCCATAAATCCTACATACCTTCTTCATCCTGCCATTGTTCTTCTCCTTACAAAACTCCAAATACTGAAACCACAACTCAAGGTCCCCCTTAAAGCGGCTAGTAGCAATGCGATAAATCTCAATAATTCGTCGAACGCCGGCGTAATCCGAAAGCGATTTCTTCATCTTTTTATTGCCTTTATCCTTGAGCTCACGAGCAACAGTTTTCTTTCTGAGAACACGAAGCCTATCAAGCTGCTTTTCATAGTCAATGTAGTCTATAAAATCTTGCTTCAATGGGCTTGGCCTTTGAAGCCTGTACTCAAATTTGCGCCTCTTTTTCACGATTTCGGCGATTTCTCGGCGATCGAATAGGCTTCTTTTCTCTAAATCGTCGAGCTCGGGGACCATGCGTTCTAATCTGTGCTGTACTACGTCCGCCATTTTTTTAGGGTTTAGGGTTTTTCTGGGACTGGGAGGAGGGGTGAATGAAGGTTTATGTGCTTCACTTGCGAGAAAGTGAATGTTTCTCCAAAATTTCCTCCGTTTTAATAAAAAAAAATACTAAAATGGATCCGTTGCACACTAAGCACCAAGTTGGTTAGAAATGTCAATGGGTAGGATTTAGACTAAATCCTACCCGATTCAGATCTAGATCCATTTTTCAAATATGGATCTAGATTCGACTCGGATCCGTTGGGTAATAAAATTGAGAATCCTGATCCATATCCAATGGATCCTACGAAATTGGGTCTAAAACGGATCATAATCTATTTTCTTCAAACGACCCTAATTTTCACAACAATTAAAGATTTTGAAGAACAAAACAACGCCGACGACGGCGACGGCTCGTGGCTCGTAGCTTCAACTGATTCGAGTGCTTGAGGGAGTTCTCTGCTTCGTGGCTTCTACTGATTTGACTGCTCGTGCAGTTGTGGCTCGATGGTTGGCTCGTGGAGTCGTGGCTGGAAGAAGTGAAGAGAGTGAAATGAGGGAGTAACGACTTGAGGCCTTGCGCGAATTCAATTTCAGGTATTTTAGGGTTTTAAGGTTTAAATTTTTAATTATGTATTTTAAAATAACTTTTATAAAACGGGTAAAAGGATCCGAGGTTGGGTAATAATTTAGGACCCGGTCCAAATCCATTTTTAAAAACTGGGATACAAATCCTATCCGTATTCGTCGGGTCCAAAATTTGAGGATCCGGGTCCTGTAAAAAAATGGATATGGATCCACGGATTCGAATAGGGTCCATTACCCACTGACATCCCTAGGTGTAATTGATATTAACTTCATATAAAGTTTGATATAGATATAGTGAGCATATATACAATATAGTGGATTATATTAACGGAAAACATATAATGAAATTATATACAATATAGTGAAGGATTTAATTTTAATGTTTTAACATGCAGGAAGATGCAGGTTGTGTAGTTTATATCGTGACACGTGCTTTAACATATATAAAGATGTAGTTTCTGCATGATATAATGAGTTTTTGAATGATATGGTGGATTATTCTGTATGTAGTTTCTGCATAATATAGTATGTTCGTGAATGATATAGTGAGTTTCTTCATGATATAGTGGGTTTCTGAATGATATAGGCCCTGTTCTTTTGAACTTATTTTGGCTGAACTGAACTGAACATATTTTATTTTGGCTGAACTGAACTTATTTTTACTGAACTGAACTTATTTTTACTTATTTCTGCTGAACTGAACTTATTTTTACTTATTTTTGCTGAACTAAACTTATTTTGGCTGAACTGAACTTATTTTTGCTGAACTGAACTTATTTTGGCTGAACTGAACTTATTTTTGCTGAACTGAACTAATTTTTGCTGAACTAAACTGTATTAACATAATATTATCAATACTTATTATTATTATTTTATTATTTTATAATAATAAATAATAAATAATAATAAAAATAATAAATAATAATAATAATAGATACTAAATAATAAATAATAATAAATAATAAATAATATAACAAAAAATAAATAAAAAATAATAATAAATAATATTAATAAAAATAAAAAATAAATAATAAATAATAATAATAATAATAATAAATAATAATAAATAATAGTAATAAATAGTAAATAATAATAATAAAAAATAAAAAATAATAATAATAAAAAATAATAAAAAATAATAAATAATATTAATAATAATAAATAATAAATAATAATAAATAATAAATCATAAAAAATAATATTAATAATAATAAATATTAAACAATAATAATAAATAATAAAAAATAAAAAATAAAAACTAATAATAATAAATAATAATAATAAATAATAAATAATAAATAATAATAAATATAAATAATAAATAATAAATAATAATAAATAAATAATAAATAAATAAATAAAAAATAAATAAATAATAATAAATAATAAATAATAAATAATAATAATAAATAATAATAATAAACAATAAATAATAAATAATAAATAATAAATAATAATAAATAATAATAATAATAATAATAATAATAAATAATAAATAACAAATAATAATAATAATAATAATAATAATAAATAAATAATAAATAACAAATAATAATAATAATAATAATAATAATAAATAATAATAATAATAATAAATGATAAATAATAAATAATAATAATAATAAAATAATAATAATAATAATAATAATAATAATAATAATAATAATAAATGATAATAAATAAATAATAAAATAAAATAATAATAATAATAATAAATAATAATAAATAATAAATAATTAATAATAATAATAAATAATTACAATAACAATAATAATAATAATAATAAATAATAATAAATAATAAATAATAAATAATAATAATAATAAATTATTAGAATAATAATAATAATAATAATAAATAATAAATAATAAATAATAAATAATAAATAATAAATAATAAATAATAAATAATAAATAATAATAATAAATAATAATAAATAATAATAATAATAATTAATAAATAATAAATACTAAATAATAAATAATAAATAAAAAAATAAAAAATATAAATTCATCGTTATTTTAATTATAATATTAATAATAATAATAATAACAATAGTAATAGTAATATTGAAAACAAAAATAATAATTACAACATTAGACAAGACTAAACTTATTTTTGCTGAACTGAACTTATTTTGGCTGAACTGAACTTATTTTTGCTAAACTGAACTTATTTTGGCTGAACTGAACTTAATTTTGCTGAACTGAACTTATTTTTACTTATTTTTGCTGAACTGAACTTATTTTTACTTATTTTTGCTGAACTGAACTTATTTTTGCTGAACTGAACTTATTTTCACTTATTTTTGCTGAAAATAAGTCCAAAAGAACAGGGCCATAGTGGATTGTTTAGAAATGATGTAGTTTTTGCATGATATAGTAATATGTTTCTAAATGATATAGTGGGTTTTTGTAGGATATAGTGGGTCTTTGCATGATATAATATGTTATTTCTGAATAATATAGTGAATTGTTTAGAAATGATACGTGCTTTTGGCCTGGTGCACAATAATGTTAGCGTGAATCGGGTCCACGCAAGTCAAATTGTTGTTTTTTACTGTGAATGGAGAAAAAAAAAGGTAGTAAAGTTTTGGTTATTAGTTTTTTTTTAACTGAAAAGACATTCATTGATTTGAAATCATACGAAATCTGTAATAGAGATAAAAAAAACTAACAAATACATCAAATTAAAATAAACATAATTCGAATATGGCAAAAACTCTATTTTTTTTAAGTAGATCTAACACTAAAGAAAACCATCGTCTTTCTCATCGTTGTCTAATGCAGCCTTCTGTGAAATCGGATTTAAATCAATTGATTGTAATGAAAAATCGACATTTGTTGTAGCCCCACATAACTTCCAATTAATAAAGACTTTGGATCTTGGATCTATACCCAAACACACAAAAGCACCTAACAAACAAAACCACCATGATAAACATGGGGAGACTAGATCTCAACAAAGGGGGACAAAATAACTCCATATAGGGGACAAAAACCATCACAAAGGATGGAAAAAAACTCTAACAAAGAGAGACTAATTTATTGAATATACTAAGAAAACAAACTAAAAACTGAAACTAAGAAAGAAAAAGGGGCTTATGATGGACAAGAGTATCCATGGTAGCCCCTAGGATGACTTACCTTGAAGAGGGAAATAAAGAAAGAGAGAGGGGAGGGAATGACTAGGTTTTTTTTTTAGGTTTTGAAAAGCACACCACCTTTATTGCCTTGTTTTGGTTATTAGCTTTTATACTCATATGTTGGAAATTAACGGGCCAATGAAGGAATTCATTAACGATAGCCCATGTATGGATTCCAACTCATAAAGAAATTTCTCCATGCTATTTGCCGTCCGAATCCACCATATATGACACATATTTATACGATATTTCTATCCTTCTTTCTCCCTCCTCTACTTCTTCCTCCATAACTACCACCACCTAGTGTAGACACATAATCGTGTCTCCCCAATTGAGGACCCAATGATGAATAATACCGCAGTCTTAAACGGTCCGACCCAGGGTGAGAGCGATCCGTGGAACCATGGCCAAAATTGTTTTTAAAAGCATAAAGCCTATTTATTTATATTAAAGTTTCAAAGTCCAATTTTAGAAGCCCAATTAATTATTCCTGATAATTTATTGTATTTTGAACCCACAAATTAATTATTTTGAGCCAAATCCTTTGAAAAGCCCAATTAATTTTTTCATGATAATTAATTGTATTTATTTATTATTTTAATAAATATTTTTAAAAATAAATAAATATTTTCAAGGATATTATAAAATAAAGGATTTTTAGTTGAAATCAGATTTTATCTTTTTCAATAGCTGGTTTTCAGATTTAAGAGATATTATTTGATAAAGATAAAAAGAATCTTTAGAAATTTGCGCTAAATAAAAAAGCTGTCCAGATCACAGCTGCGTCCGGTGCATCGCTTTGCGTGTGACGTAGTGCTTTGCGTGTGGTGCACTCACGTGGCACGCGTGGCCAATGCGTGTGACGCACGGCTTTGCGTGTCGCTCAATCTTTTGGGCGACGCGCATTGTTCTTTCTTATCTTTTTTCTTAAAAAAAAGTTTTCCTATAAATAGGCTAATGATTTTCGTATTTTAGAGATACTTTTGACACCCGAATACTTGCGATCTCTCAAGGCGAAAAACATTCTCATACTCTCATACTTTCACACTTTCATACTCAAACACATAAACACATACTTTTACTTTGATTGATCTTCACAAGTGAATGTTTCAGCTAAATTCCCTTCCTTAGCTTTTTTTGGTTCATGTGAAAGGAGAAAAAAAAGTACTTTCTCCATAACAAAATAATGCAGTATTTTGACCATTAATAACTTTAATTGTGTATTAGTAAAAGCTATAAGAAGTTAATATTATTAAAGTACACATTAAGACTAATCCAACAACATATCATATAGTAACGGTTGATTTTATCTAAAAATAAAAAATGCATGGTCAAATGTAGTAGGTGAATAGTGCACTTTTCAAAGTGTAACATCTATTTTGTTACGGAGGACGTAGTAAAATTTAAGTTATTAGAGCATCTCCAATGCAATTTCTTTTTGGGCCTCCGGAACCTCTCGCAGGTTAACCCGGCCCGGGATTTGTTGGAACATTTATAGTAAATGTGTTCGTAAGTTATATATGTGATGTTTATTATACTTGGTGTTGTGGAGTATAAGTATAATGTGAATTAAGAGGATTTAAAGTGTCTTTTGGTGTGAAGTGATACCTTGTTTCGGACATTTCCTCTAACTATATCCTATGCTATAAATAGGGAGATGTCATATGTATTGTGATAAGATGAGAAATCATTCCCATGGTACTTGCTTAGAGAATGAAATTCTCTTGTGTTTTCTCTAAACAAAATCAAACTACAAACTCTTGTTGGGATTGTTTCTTGTTAACAACCAAGATTCAATGTTTCTTCTTCGTATCTCATAAGTATTACCGTGATACTCTGTTGTTCCTAGTGGGTCGGTATAAAATTATAGGAAAGTGTATAAGTACGTGCTTGGAAGATCTTTTATCCGGTTACTCACTATTATATCCGTACACATTTCTAACAATCTATAAGTTATTTATTACTTGGGTAATTGGATCTTCATTGGGTGAGATGTTTCTAATTTTTTGTAATTAGAAGTAGAAGAAGAATGTTACAAGACAAGGGATCGGGAATGATGGATTTCTCAAATCTTCACTACATGGTTGAAACCCAATTTTGGGTTGTGTTGTGAGTTTCTACTATCTTCATTTATTTTTGTATGAATTATAGTAGGATAACTTGTTATAGTATTAGATAATACTACTGTCTTTAAATTAATTAAGAATGTCTTTATGATTAATTAATTACATGATGGTTTTAGTTCGTGGAACTCTTTATTACCAAATTGCAAATGATGGTGAATTTTGGCTGTAGTATAGAGCAACGTTTTGAAAGGATTTGCTTCCACCATGAACATTAATTTTTAAATTTGTAACATGGGTTATAATGATCATTTAATTAAGGGATGTGTGTCAACTTTGAGTGACAGTTGGAGGAATGGCAGGAAAATTTTCTTTCATGTTTGGTTGTTCTAACTTTGCAAGAGGCGGTTATGTGTTTCATTTAAACATAAAACCAATTTGGCAATCTAAGTTCATATTATGATATGGTTGAAAAGGTGCTATTTCATGATAGGTGTTGTGTTCTCTTTTGTAAAGGCATGTTAATGTGCTGTTATGACATTTTATTTATTTATTTTTTAAATAAAAACTGTTGTCATTTTTGGGTGTGTAAATATTTCTCTTGACGTGATTGCTTTGTTGAACATTTATGACAATGTGTCATGTTTTATTTTTATGGTTGTTAATGGGGATTTGTCGTATAATGTTTATTTGACAACATTATGAAGATAAATATTTGTTGTTCATGTTAATTGTTTAACTCTACTAAAATCTTAAAATTATTTTTGTTAATACTAAAATGGGGAAGAATATTAATTTATTTGGTTAATTTTAGTATTAACATGTTATTTTTGTCATGATTTTGGTTTGAGTGTAAATATTATGATCATTAAGTTTATTTATTGATCATATTATAGTTAGTGTGTTATATCACTAAGTATGTTTTTGATTTTATACTCATGGACAAGTTGTAATGTTTATTTTCTTGAAGAAAATTTGTTTATAATTTTTTGAGTTTATAATTGTTGACATGAACATGAACTTGTGAAAATTATAAACATGTTATTTGGTAGTAGGCCATCCTAGTATAGGTTATGTGTTTAATTTCATTTTCACCATGTGTTGTCTAAATGTTATAAATGTGATTCTCTGTTCTTTAGAATATTTATATTTTAGACATGTGGTTAAAATGATTATTAAATGTACTTCTCAATTTTATACCAGTTGGGTGATGTTTATAATTTACAAGTTGGAAAAACCAAAGTATTGATTTATTTCAATGATTTTGTGGTAATCACTAGTATAAGTGTTTATATGTTTTGTTAATACTAAAATGGGGAAGATATTAATTTATTTGTTGTATTTTAGTATTAACATTCTTATACTAGAAATTGATTTTGATTTATGGAATGTTATTATTTCATAGTTTTTTCACTTTTAAAGTGACTCGTGTTATACTTGAATAAAGTATAATGAAAGACATGGTAATTAATTATTTCAATTTATGAGATCATTAAGTTAATGATTTTGAGGAAATCGGTAGTGTAAATTGGTTATGTATTAAATTTAGGGACAATGAAATTTTGTCCAAATTTGATGTTGTATACATATGATTTTTACCGATTTTGTTTTAATTGAAATTGTAACACCCCGTAATTTTCACTCTTTATTTTTGGCGTTGTTTACTTTAAAAATGATATTTGTCGTTAAAATAAAATAATTTATTATTAAAAACTATTTTTGAAAGTGTATAATTATTTAATTATTGTATTATGTTGTTGTGATTATTAATTTAAAGTGTATATATATATTTAGGAATTTTATTTGTTATTATTATTAATGTGCGTATTTGTTTTATAATATAGTTAGTAATTTTTATTTTATAAATTTAAGTAGCGTGTGATTTTATCTTAAGAGTTAAATATATTTTATGGACCGACCTATGTAACAAATTCGCAAGCCCATTTGTTCTATCATGATGTATGAAAATTAGGAGGATGTTGGCTTGAATGAGCATCTTCCATTCACCTTTGTAACCACCAAAATATGAAGAGCTAACCCCCCTCCCCATTTATCACCCATCAATTGCCAACATTAACCCCCTTCATAATCACCCCTTTAAGCCATTGCTTAATGAGGTTATTATTCAGGTTTTTGCTGCATCCTAATCCCCATTTTCGCCCAACCCTTAGAGAGGAAGAGAAAGAGTTCTTCTCTCTTCTCGGATTTTCGTCCATTTTTGCACACCTAACTTGCTTGCATCATATCTCCTTCGTCTCTTATCGGAATTGGACGTGTGAGTAGTCAAATTCATCTACTCGGAAAGATCTTGCTCCTGGTATAATTTGTTTTTGAAGAAAGTGAAGGACGCATCTGCAGTTTCCATTTCAAACAGATGACTCATCCGGTTTTCTTGGAGTTTTCGGGAGCAATGTTATTCTCTTCTTTCTTTGCCATTCTAATATTATTTTCCACCTAAAATCAAGGTAACTAGCATCTCTTCTAGCACGTTAGGATTAGAGTAGTGATTTTGGTATTGTTAGGATTTATGTTAGTAGGCTAGAAATCATGTTATTAGGCTTAGGAATATGTTAAAGTGCTATTAGAATTGTTCTTGTTATTTTTTATTCATGTTAGTATCATGTTAGGATTGTGTAAAGGTTATTATTTATGCCTAATGATACGCTTGTGATGTTTTATGTATTATTATCGTGAAAGTATTAGGAATTTGTGAAAAATTAGTAGCATGATGTTAGGGTTATGTTTAAGCGTGTTTGTTGAATGTTGTTTAAGGTTGGGTGTGGTTTTGGATGAATTCTTGTGGTTTTAGTAATCTGAAAATTTATTTATTTTAAGCTATGATTCATGTATTCGTGATTAATCATGTTAGAATAGTTATTTTATGTTATTTTATCATGTTTGGGGGCTATGTAATTTATGTTTTATGTTAATCCTCATGTTAAAACTAGTTAATTTCTATGGTATAATCATATATTGGCTTGGGTATATTTCATTTTGATGTATGAGTATATGTGCTGAAAGTTTGGGTGAAATAGCATACCTACTGCTGTGCATGAGAAAAAGAAACAGAAAGCCTTTCGCGGCCCGCGAGATATTTCACTACCCGCGACCAGTTTGGACAGTGTATGTTCAAAGTGTCATATCTCACTCGTTTTACCTCGGAATTGAGCTTATGACCACTTGTTGGAAAGCTATTGATATAAGCTTTAACATGCATTTGGAATTTCTTAAAAATACTGTGTAGTCTGAAAGTTATGTCTATTTGAAGTTGCTGCATATAAAACCATTTCAAAAGGCTACTTTGTTGTGTTGAAGCATGTTAAGACTTGTTTTGAGGTGAAATCTTGTTATATGGAGCTTTTTGAAGAATGGTTGCATGTTTTATTTATTTATTTTTATTATTGAGTTGAATGATATATTTACTTTTGTTTTTTTTTTTTTGAGGGGAAATGATATATTTACTTATAGTTATATTGTGAGTGTCTTATTTATATTATGATGGTATTGTTGTTTGTAATTAAATTGAGAGTATAATAATGTTGTACTTTATTAATCAATATCTAAGTTGTCGACGTTACAGTACTCGAGGGAGAATAATACTTTCTTTAGTACCGTTTCGCCAAGAGTTATGTACCGGGGGTATTATAACTAACGTTGTAATTAACCTTGTACCCAAACTCAGACAATGAGAGTGTAGTAGTTTGGAGTATTTGATTTTATTGTGTATTTGGCGTATAATTATGTTTTAAAGAGTGTTTATTCTTTTTGGTTGGGCAAAATGATTTTTATTAGTATTATTATCACTATTACTTTGAGAAGAATAAATATTGTTGAATTGAGACTCTTGGATTGTGATCCTAGTTTCTGGTGATTTAGGTGTAAGGCCTGAAAGGCATCCTTATTATTTATATTTGATGAATAAATTATAGTATTTGTTTGTAGAAATATTTTGTTGAGATTAAGATATCCGGTGGGATAGATGTATCACCGGTAAAGAACATGCCAACCACCTAGGTTGCAATTTAGGGGTATTACCTGGGTTAATTGTTGTCATCTGAGAGGTTGGGAAGTATTGAGCTGGGTACTATCCTGCATCGGGAGTTTGACCATTCTTAGACACAAGCAGTAGGAAACGTAAGCACATAGGCTGTCTGAAGATTTCGATCTGACAAACCTTAGGAAGTGGGTTGCGATCCACAGGCGTTCTGCTCTTTCTCAAAACCTATTACATTATTTTGTTTAATTCTTTTGGAGGCTTATGCTATGGATCTTGTATGAATATCTTAAGTTCATTATTGTTGATTTACTTATTGTTATTAGAAGCATGTTGCTGTGTTATTTATTTTAACTTTACTTAAAATTGCTATTTGAATACTATATTGGGCTGGGAGAGCTGTTAGTTACTCCCTACTGATTGTGGATATTTGTTGTCTATTTTTGCAGGTTTTGTTGATGGGGATTTTCTTTGATTTTGGGCTCGGGTTGAGATGCGAGAAATAATCTATTAGGTGTTCTAGTTCTAGACTTCTTTTTTAGTTTGAGATAGTTATCTCATTTCGTTTTCAATCTAAGTAATTAATTAATTTATAGTATTTATTTAAGTTTGTTTTTATCACTTAGTTATTTAAACACTATTCTTGTAGTAGTGACATTCCCAGAAGACGATGTTTCCGCCATCGTCCTATTATATATATTAATTCTTTTTCTTTACTGCTTTTGAATTTATGGGGTGTTACAGAAATTATTAAATGTCTTGGAAGATAATGGTTTATTGTCTTTGATCTAATCTATTTAATAGACGGAGTTATGTGAAAAGTAAATATGTTCTTCGGTTTGAGAAGAATAATTTGGCGTGAGTTAAGTCTTGGTTTAGGGATTTTTTTTTACAAGAAGATGATATTTTTTCTTGGAGGAGGTACTTCATGGAGCAGTTTTTCATGGAGGAGGTTAATTCCATGTGATCCAAGAAGTGTGCTTACGTAGTTGTTTTCATATACATAGTCTTGGTTTAAATAGATAAGATGTTTATTTTGTTAATACTAAAATGGGGAATAATATTAATTTATTTGATTGTTTTAGTATTAACATGTAATTTCTTCATAATTGATGTTTGAAGTTTTTCATGGCTTGGACCATACATCATATCAATTATTATGATATACTTCAATGAGTATCAATGACATATGATTATTGAATGTTATTATATTTATAATGGCAAGTCACAACACATTGGATTGCGACATTGTGATGTTTGTGATTTTATAAATATGGAGTCGTGTTAGTTAACTTTTATATGGTTTTATGTTAACTTGATGAATTTCGCCAAAGTTGTTGTCAAGTTATGTTATATAAAAGTAGGGATGGGTTTTAAGCCTTAATTAAGTAAATTGCAAATAAAGAAAACTCAATTCACGTTTTGTACAACGCAAGATCTTGAATTCGATGAGGATCCCACTTTATTTGTAATTTGGAGCAACTATAATATTTGTAATTACATCCCAGGTTAGTGCTTGTTTTTCGCAATGTTGGAGGTTGATTAATTTCTTAATAAAACTTTGGTTAGTTGCTCTGTTGCGAGAGTATGTTATAGAAGGTTTACCTATATGAGTAAGAAGTTTGGCCGCTTCACCTAGTTTGAGGCTTAACTAGGAACACTCATGAATGTGGATATGGACTCAAGGCCTTTAATGGAGTCGAAGGTTACAATGTTGTTTGTGTAAGCTTGTGTGTATAGCATCTTCAGATTTTCATATGGTTGAGTGATTCAATGCTTAGTCAATCATTTCAATCGAAAGTTTGTAAAATATGTTACATTAATTGAAAATTCAATCTTTAAGACATGCATTTTCATTTATGCACAAGTTTAGTTGATTTTGTATAGTTTGCAAGTGTATGAATTATATAGCATTTATACTATAAATGGAGGAGGATTGTTGGAACATTTATAGTTAAATGTGCTCGTAAGTTATATATATGATGTTTATTATACTTGGTGTTGTGGAGTATAAGTATAATATGAATTAAGAGAATTAAAAGTGTCTTTTGGTGTGAAGTGACACCTTGTTTCGGACATTTCCTCTAACTATCTCCTATGCTATAAATAGGGAGATGTCATATGTATTGTGATAAGATGAGAAATCATTCCCATGGTACTTGCTTAGAGAATGAAATTCTTTTGTGTTTTCTCTAAACAAAATCAAACTACAAACTGTTGTTGGGATTGTTTCTTATTAACAACCAAGATTTAATGTTTCTTCTTCGTATCTCATAAGTATTACCGTGATACTCTATTGTTCCTAGTGGGTCGGTAAATAACTTATAGGAAAGTGTATAAGTACGTGCTTGGAAGATCTTTTATCCGGTTACTCACTATTATATCCATACACATTTCTAACAGGATTGCGGGTAGACACTTTGATATTGGGGGGATGGTAAGGGGAATCCCTTTCTCAAAGTGCCCCTAATGGGAATCGAACCCCTAACCTTGAGGTTGGAAGGTTCTTTCCTTACCACTAAGCCAAGCTTAGCTTGGTTAAAGAACAAATAACTACTACTCCCATCCCTCTAGCCCTCTAATGCATCTCCAATGCAATTTGGTAGAAGGTGCACACATGTGTACGTAGAGAAAGGTGCGCACGGGTCAAAATGCAGTTCAACAAAGCATAAAAATTTTAACTGATTCGGTTTGGGCCTTGACCGAATCAGTTGACTTTAGCTGATCCGGTTTGGGCCTAACAGATCAGTTATCTTATGCCAAATCCGCTTTTTTCCACTAGTGGTTGTAAACTGAATAACTTAATTTCGTCAACAGCTCTGAGCCCAACTTATCCGGTCCATGTCCGGATCAAATAAGCCCAATTTGACCGGATTAGTTGGGCTTTTTTCCTCTAGTGAACTAAACCTTATTATTTTTCAAACTAAACTCTCCTTGTCCCTAAAGGACTCTTTGATACTTCCATGGTCTGTGGCAATATTTGATTTTGCCTACATTAACTCCACAGTGAAAAAACTTTAAAAGCTTCTCTGAATACTCAATTTAAGCCAAATACCTTCCAATCTAGGTTCAAAGTGCCTAAAATTCCAGATAAACTTTCCTAAAGTGGGAGCTTCCTATATATGTGGTGGTTCCTCTAAATCAAACTCTCAAAGAGTTGTAATCTACGGATCTCACTTGGGGACCCCGAATTTTATCAAAATAGTTTTCCAAAATCAATCTATCTAACTCTATTAATCCAGTTCAATATATCTCTTTCTATCAATCCAAACCTCCTAGCTTTGTAAAACCTTGACCTTGTATAACTTCTTTATCTCGATCCTTCTATTAGCTTTGCATAACCCTGATCTTACATTGTGTCTTATGCATCCTTAGAGAGTCTAAGTTTGCATTTTTGCATCATTATTTACATCATTGTCTGAGTTGTTTGCACCTATCTGCTAACATCTTCTCCCGCAAGTAATCATATTGCTTGTAGTTAACGTTTTGCATACTAACTTTGTTTTGCAGAAATTGGTGATATATAGATCAATTATGGACTACAAAGCATTTAGAATTATTCTCCTCCTAACACAGACTACTTTAACTTTCTGTTTCATGAATCTCAGTCAAAGTGGGGGATTCTGTAGACACAAAATTGTGTCTTCCCATTAGCACCCAATGATGAAACAGACTGTCGTCCTAATTGGTCTGGTCCAAAGGAAGAGCAATTTGAAAAGCTAAGCCCTAAATAGTTTTCAGAAACTAAATTCTATTTATTAATTCCAAGCCCATTTTCGAAATCCCAATTAATTATTCCTGATAACTAATTGCAAATATTAATTATTCTTGAAAATTATTATCTAAAGGATTTAGGAAAATCAGATTTTTATTCCTAAAGATAGCTGATTTCGAACTTGAAAAGACAAAATTTTATCAAAGATAAAAAAGAACCTATAAACGAACGAAAACCGCTTAGATTTGCTTAGCGTCAAATGCTTTAGGATGTGTTGACTTAACACGAGGACAATTTACCAAAAGCTAGAAACGCAAAACTAGCCTGCCTTGACGCAAGGCTGTTGCGCCAAGCGCATGGTGATGTGCCGAGCGCGTGTGCCATGTGTGGAACGCATCAGCCTTGCACCTAGCGCAATCTGTGTTTCTTATCCCTGCGTGATTTTCGGACTCATTTTTCTTGTTAATAGCCTTATTTCAACGAACATTTTTTATTCACTTTTTAACACTTTGTTCTACGACTTCCAACTACGAAAAACACTCCAAATACATTTCAAACACATTCAAATACATATTCAAACTCCATTGATCTACATTCAAACTCCATTAAAGTTTCAAGGTTGTCCTCCTGCAAATCGTTACACGAGACCCAAGGGACAAATGTGTTATTCCTAAGGGTCAATTCCAACTTTATTCCTTATTTTACGAACAATCTTCTTTTCATAATGTAGATCTGAAAGACATTCATGCTTTCTTGTATATTCTCCTCTAAGTCTCCCTTTTATATTTCTTTTATATTTCATTATATTTTTCATATGCATGATGTATGCTTTAATGCTTTCATCACCGCACATGTTTACTTTTGCTAATCACAGACCTAAATAAATCTTTCAATGCCGAATTCAGATAATTTGGACAATTGGATTAAGTTTCCTGTAATTTGATTGCATAATAACATATCACCAAAAATAGTCTTTTACGTGTTTAATGAACCAACATAGATTAATTTTCATATTGCAAAAACATATTGCTTGGTTGTTTAATTGCATAAACCTAAACATCAATCGTATTAAGTAAATGCTATCAATGGGCGAATTTGATTCCTGATCATATTCGTACCCTCAACCCCAAAAATAGGTTTAATGGATTGACTAAAGTGCTAGGTCTAAATGAAGCAAGCCGTTTAAGTGTTTGCACTTTTGCGTGTGCTATATGAATGTATTTACGTTAAGGTGTAATGCCATGTTTTTGTAATTTGTGTAATATTATTTTGTCGTGCCTTGATTATATGTGATATTATTTATTTAGAATGTGTTTTGTGAGAAATTGTATGATTTGGTTAAGAAAATGAATTTCAAACGAGATATCTGCAAATGAGATGACTGGAATCCAATGCCAGCAAGTTTGCCCCTTTTGTTTTCCTTGCTCCTCGATTTCGCGAGTCGAGTTGAAGTAGATATACTAAAGATGATGGCGAAATAGAGGCTGGGCACCTAATATCTTGTCAGTTTGAGATTTTTGATTGTTTAAACGAATTTGGCGTATGAGTGAGAAATTTCTCTTGATTATATTTGGTTAAATGAAATTTGCTTGTTAACTATTTAACTTCTTGTTTCTTTAAATAATTGTTTGCAAAGTTCGAGGACAAAACTTTTGATAAGGTGGTAGTATGTAATCTCTATTTTTAAAAAGCGTTTATTAAATGCTAATTATATTTATTAATTCAATTATTTATCTGATATTCTTATTTTATTTGAGTTGGAATGTTATTTTTGATTTGTCATGTTTGTAATATATATGTTATATTAATTTTATGAAGTTATTGTTATTATTATTAATGTATATCTAGGGTTCAATGTGCAATTTGTTGAGTGGTATATAGTCTAAATAGGAAAACTAATTGCTCCTTTTGATTCTCAAAGTCAGTTCTTATTGGTTCTTTATCAGCTATTTTGGGAACTCCTTAATCGGTCAAATTTAGAAACCCAAAATAAAGAACCTCAAACCCATTATCCTCTTCCTCTCTCATGTCTTCAAAACACCCAAACCCCCAATCCCGTGAAACCTATTTCCCTCCCCGTGATTTTTTCTCTCTCCTCCTCGTTGCTGCCGACGTTTCTCTTTTGTTTTCCGGTGTTGTGTCGCCACCGGTGGCCGGTTGCTGTAGCTGCTACTGCTTCCCTTGCTTTAGCTTGTTTCTCCCTCATCTGCTTCGTCGTTGGTGCTGTGTTGTGGCGGTGCTACCGCCGGTCTGTTCTCCCCCTCCCCTTTTCTTGTTCGTTGTTCTTGTTATTGCCTTGCGCCCATTGGTTGCCCGCGCCCCCTTTCTCCCCCTCTTCTTCCCGTTGATGCTGTTGTGTTGCTGGTGTTGGATGTTGTTATGTTCGTCGGGGCCGCTGGAGTTGTTAGCGCCGCCGTGGATATCAACTGCTCTTGTTAATGGTTGTGTGCCGCTTCATCTAATCCCCTTTATTCAATGAGGTACAAATCCAAGTCATCTTCATCTTCTTTTGCTGATTTGAGGAACTCAAATTCAGTATTATGTGGATATTGTTATGCATGGTCAATTTTTCATATACAGGTCTACACAAAGTTGATGCTCGACAGATCGTCCAGGCCGTATAACTATTGCAGGTGGTCCAGACTGGGGTCATAACTGGTGGGCTACATTTGCAGAAGACTAAGTCAATAGGGGAGATATGCTCAACATGGTAAATAAATAAAGTCTGATAGAGTCAAATGTTGTTGGAGATCATGCTAAGATTCTCGCCTACATTGGTGGAACGACTAGGACGTGCTAAGAGGACTATAAAAGGCAATCTAACCTAGAGAAGAAGGGAGGCTCTCATGCACACAGAAAAACAAACAAGAGAACACCCTCAAGCATCCATTGCTATTCTATTTAGCAAACATTGTTTACATTTCTTTAAAGTTAACATTCGTATAATAATTGTTAGATCTAGATTTGTATTGATTGTCGTCCTTCATTGACGACAGTTGCATTAGTGAATTAGTGGACTCACAACCACCAGTAATTTTTTACCCATCTTTATTGGTGTTTTTCCGCATCAACATTTACTTGTGTCCTTTCCCTTGATTTCCCCCCTTTAATCGATCTCGTCAAAACCATATAGCCTAGTTGTCGACGTCCCTTCAATCCGTTTTGTCCTTACGCAAATTTTCACCTAAATAATTTGGCGCCCACCGTGTGAACGACAGCTAGATCATCCACTCTCTTTCAATACCAACGAGATGACTCACCAATGAATGCCGACGAGATGCAGCAGCTCTATGACCAAATGAAGACAGTAATGGCTGATATGAAGAAGGACAATGAACGACTGTCGTTGGACTTCACATCGTCACGAGAAAGAATCTAGAAACTACAAGAGGAGTTGGCATCAACAAAAGCATCCAAGCAGCGACACCGACTCAGCACCGAAGACATCCCAATCATGCATTCCTTGTCCGGATCAGAAAGCGCAGAATCAGAAGATGACGAAGAAGATATGCTAGCGACTCTGAAGAAGAAGAAGATGGAGGGACACTAGCTAGAAAACGCTCCGTTGAACGAAGGCGACCTCATGGTAAAGCGGATGAGTATGATCGAGAAATAAAACCGCCGCATGATGAGGCTTTTGTCACAACTACCAGAAGCACCAACACCAAGAATAGTCGAGCACTGAGACGGATATGTAGCCTCACCGTTCGGGGAGAAGATTGTAAAAGCGTCACTGCTAAAGAAGCTCAACCTTCCCATCCTGACTACCACTTACGATGGATCTACTGACCCGACTGAGCACGTCGCCCAATATAAGCAGAGAATGTGGCAGACATCCATACCGTGGCATCTAGTTGAAGCATGAATGTGCAAGTCTTTTGGAGCTCCTTGACTGGGCCAACCCTAAAATGGCTCGGATCTCTTAAGTCAGGAAGCATTAGCAATTTCTCAACCTTGGTCAACAAATTTGTAACAGCCCGCACTTCCGAGCTGCTAGCTAAACAGACTTAAGATACACAAAACACAATCAACACTTAACAAACCTCGAATTTACATTTATTCGCAGCGGAAACAAAACCTATAAAAATGATCCTGGATCTGCGGGTCAGGGGCCCACAGCAGAACAACTTGAAAACCAAATATCAGCTTACAGAATATTTCCAAATAAAGCATCTAACTATAACCTCACCCCACCATTTTAAAACATAAAAATATTCTTCTTGCTTAATAACATACTCCAAGTCCTCAACATCAACCCTACAAAAATCACTAACAATGAACTCTGCCCCCACCAGGACAAGTTCCAAGAACAAAATCAGAAAAACTGAGTACACACACTGTCCAACTAGAAATTCATTTTAGTGGCTTAAAATATAGTTGCGCAGTTTGTTACTCATCAAGTGGAACAACCCCCAAAATTCATTTTTGGCGGCTTAAGATTCATATATAATTCATGCTAGAATTCAGTATACTTCACAAGTAAGGTGCTTGCTTAAAATTTCAGGATTACTATCCTTGCACAATCGCATTAATGTAAGAATTTATATCGTGAAGATCACCACTTAGATCATTCAAAACCATTTAGGTCTATTAATTACTTGGGTAAAGTGAACACGAATATAGAGGGGCTCCTTACACAAGGAACCGACTGTCTCTAAACTAATGGAGGTCGTCACCCCACCGTTTAAATAATTATGCTTGCAAGCCTTAACCAGGACATGTCCCATTTTAATATCTGCTGGACTTCACCCACCCAGATAGGGTTCGGAAGGAGATCACCCATCCTCCAAGGGTTGTTGTTCATACCGTACCTTATTTGATATCGGCCTTTACCCACTTGTGTTCATAATTTACTTACATAAATAGTTTAAATGCACAGTTTATCGATACCACTTGTATTAGTAGTTTATTTGCATAAATAGTTTAAGTGTACATTTTATCAATACCACACATGTTCCAAAGAAAAATATTCATCCATGGAGAGGAAAAAGAATCACAACAACTATAGTTTTGTTAATGATTGCAAGACTTAAAAATCTTCTTCTGAAATCTTTTGTTTTACGTTAACAATTTTACATATTAGTTAGGTATAAAGGTATAAGGAAATAATCAATTCTTTACTGCTTGTGAAAGTCATATAGGCACTTGGTGGGATCATTTAAACTTTATTAAAAGGGTGAGTTAACTTGAACATGTGAAGCATTTGTCAAAATAATTACAGCAAAAACATTGAACTTAAAATGAACATAACTTCCTGCTCGGTACTCCGAATTAGGAATTTCCGAAGCTTAACTTCAAGAACTTTTAGGTCATGACTACTCAAAGGAGCAATACCCACTCCATAACACATATTGAGCAACTCGCTCCACAAATGTTGTTTACTTTCCCCATAAAACAATAACTATATCATAATCCTTATTTTCTCTATAACACAAACTTATATTTTTCAAAACTTATACTCTTGTTCTCAATTCGTATCGCATATTCAATTTCAAAGTGTATCAATGACTAAAACATCCGGTCGTAAATTAATATAAAACAAAACAGAGTTGAAATGTAATTAACATATCCAAAATACCTGCAAATAATATTATTATAACACAAACTCGAATTTCAAAATAATCTTACTTACCTCAAATATTTTTTTTAAAGGAAGTAATATACATAAAACGTATTCGAAATCAAATGTCTTTCCGCAGTCGAACCCATAACATAATCAAAATGTAAAATATGTTTCTCAAAGACTTATAAGATTATTAACTATTATCGAGACCCAATTCTAAGCTCGTACAATTAACCTGTAATATTTTACTTGTAGACTATAAGGTATCCTCTAACACGTTTTGGGAATTCCCTTCATCATAATAGTTTCTCTTTGTACTTGGACTTCCGTCTTTAACTTATAGCATCTAAACTATAGCATTCCAAAATTCTCATGATATGAATTTTCCCCTTAAAGGTTTTCTTATCCCCCAATACATGAACTCTCATTGCAAAAATATGACCTTATTACATTATCATAAATCACCTACATTTGCTATGGCAAGTCAAAATATCTCACTCCTTATTTCCATGTTATAATTAAATATTCTATGATGAAATTTTCCATCTGAACTTTAGTATTTCCCAATACTTAAACTCGTTGTCCTGCTCCTTCTTAAATTTATATTTCACAACCATACGTCCCATGTGTTTGTACTGAAAACTCATATTAGTCTTAACACCATACGCTTAGTATTGTCATTATATAACTTTAATTACCAAGCTCTCTATTATATATATATATATATATATATATATATATATATATATATATATATATATATATATATATATATATATATATAATCTTACTCATCTAATAGAAGAAATTATGCTCCAAACTCTTTTACTTGACCCCTTTGCAGATATGATCTATTATTACATAAGTATTGTAAATTATATCTCTCTAATCGATACTCCTCTAAATCACCACCAAGATATGGATCCTTTATTTCACTAATAGGACATTCTTATCTCAACTCCTACTCCTCAATATTTAATATCTCCTATCTCTAATACTTATTTTGGCTACACATCCTCTGAACTCACAAACCTCTCGTAACAACTCCATTAACCCATAAATCAATATTCACATCCAAGTCACTATTCTCTAACTATCTAATCTAAATCCATCACATAACATCTTCATTTCTTAGTTAGAACCCCCAGCAATTACTTTGTCCTTCAATTATGACATCATAGACCTTCATTCTTATATAACTGAGCTCCATAGTATTTCCGGAGATATCTTTGGGTGATACCATTCAACCTTGTTTATACGCCATAAGTAAATATGAGGATAGTTGCCTACTTCTAATAATACCCTCAAAGTGACAATTGTATTTCTTAAACAGAACTTCACAAGTACCCATCTCACACCAAACTCATTCTAACTTAGATTCCAAACTCCATAAAATATTATTCATCAATGATATTTTGTAAAGATATAACTTGTTTCACTAGACTTACGTGTTTCCGAACTTAAATCCGAAAATAATATTCATTAAATTGACCCAAATTTGAGAGACTTTCTCTATGAGAACTTCTTCATACAAAAATAAAGTAGGAGTAAAGATCCTCCCCGTCATTAATAGAACTAGAAAAACCTGATTTATAATTTCACGAGTCCATATTTGCTCATAACTCAAATTCATAATTTTCAAAGTTCATAATCATATATATACTCAAAATCTCAAACCATAATAAAGAGTCTTTCATACTCTCAAAATTCCATATAAAACTTATATCGCAAATATTTTGACAATTGTCTTATACCTGAAATTATAACTCAACATCTTTGATCATATACTAAAGATACTTGCTTTAATTCTCATAGCTACACTTTTATATAAAAGATCAACTTACTAGGCATAAGAAAATCTAATATAAATTCGATGTGGAAAACAAGTAGGTTTAATAATAACACACATTTATATTCTTGAAGGATTCAACTACCTCCAATCAGTTCTTCATAAAGATTTCACTCAATAAAACTCATCACATATTTAGCTTTCGCTCATAGCTTAAAACCAGTCATGTAGTCAACAACTCTTGTAAACACACAAATAATATTTTGAATAATTCAGTATTTATATAAAAGCTTATTAAGCTCAACACATGAAATCACATGAAACACGGATATAGTTCGAAGGTGGAAGGACATGTGTGTACCTCTTTTATTCTCCAAATAATGCTCGATTTCATAATAATCTTCAAGAGTCCAACATCTCCAATTTCATGATCAATCTCCAATAATCACCTCACAATAATAATAATAACAATTAAAAACCATTCGTACTAAATTTCAATCAAACAGATTAACCTTGCTCGACCTTTTTATCCCATTAGTTGAATACTAAGATAATCTCTAATAACCATCATCCTCTAATATCAACAATAGTTCCTTTCAACTACCATTCTTTAAATACTCCAATTCTTTCAACAATACTAACACTCCTCCACAAAGGAGGCTACATCCAAGCAAAACCCTTTTTAGGAAACTAAAATAAAACTGATTTTGAAAAATCAAAATATAAAATAAGCTTTTCCAAAATTATAGCAATCAGAATTCATTGACACATTTGCGATTATATCAAGGTTTTTGAACTCAACCATTAACAAAAGTTATTGAATTAAACCCAATGGAATCTGAATATGGGTTCTTCAAATTAAAGGAAAAAGAGATGAAGAGGGGTTTAAATTATACCTTCAATAATATGAATAGTTCAATTTGAGAAACTACAATATGAGAGAATAAATAGAGCAAGAATACGAGGCAGCAACGCATCCAAAAGTACAGCAGCAATGCTAAACTTGCAAAGGGCGTAACTCATAGCTCCGAACTCCGAATTGGGCGATTTTTGTGCCCAAATTCATTAACTCGAAGTGATCTACTACTTTGATGCAGCAACAAAGAGTAAGATTGGATTGCATGTTGTAGATAATTGAGGCAACATATGTCGGAAAAAAAAAACAGTGGAGAGAGAAATGAAGGTAGCAACACCAAACTTGCAAAGGCCATAACTCATAGCTCTGAACTCCGAATCGAGTCATTTTTGGGTCTAAGTTCAATAACTTTTCGAGATCTACAATTTTCATGCAATAAGTTTGGGCAAATTCCGACTCCAGAATGCAGAAATTAAACATGCACAGTACGGGGTATAAAATCAGAGGAGAGAGAAAATTATTGTTTAGGGTTTTGTTTTCAATTCGGGGTTTCTCCAATTCTCAATTACTTAGGTAATTAAACTAAAATGTTGAAGAGAAATTTTGATCTATGTGAGATATGATATGGCTTTATGAAGACACGAGGATGAAGAGTATTTCTCTAGCTTCTTGAAGTTAGGACACGAGGAGGAAAGTGAAGGAAAATTGAGAGCTTAAACTCTTATACTATTTGACACCTCAACAATTATACAATTGGTTTCCTTTTTTTTTCTAAAATCAAAATACTAATCCTACAACAAAATATACAAATATCATTTGTAAGATATAGAGTTTTCCTTTTGCTGTAAAACATTAAATCTTATTAACAAACTCCATCAAACTATGCTCAAATATTGTAATTAAGTTATAATACATTATTAGCGTCTAATTAAACCTGTTTGGAAATATGGGCTATTACAAAATTCTATGATAAGTTTGAAGGAAGTAGCAGTCTCGAAAAGCGAACCAATGACCTATAATTGATATTAAAGATTTAGATACAACGGTTATCATAATCGCTTTAATAAAGAAATGATTGATATTACAGATTTAGATACTAAAGTCGCTATTGAATGTTTCAAGAAAGGACTCGTGCTACTGTCGAAGCTGTACAACGGTTTGACAAAAAGTAGAAGTCCAGAGCCCTGGCGCAAATGCGACTAAAGGGAGACGATGCTATCCTCAACACTATTTCTACCCGTCACATATCCAAAGGAACGAGTGATCGCAAAGTCTTCGTCTCAAAGAGGCACAATTGGAGGAGTCATCCCTACAATCGTCCAAATAAGGTACATAAAATTAATGATGTGTAGGAAAGTGCAATTACCGACGCGAAAGTAAATCCCAATGCGTACCCTGATGTCGAATCTTATGGGTTTTCCGTCAATGTCGGAGGTGACGTGAACACACTGACTAAAATTGCAGCTCCTGTATGCTGGCCACGCAAGAGAGATCGTCCAGATGCCCAGAAAGACCAGACGAAGTGGTGGTAGTTCCATCGTGACCAAGGACACAAGACTGAAGATTGCATTGCGCTCAGGAGAGAAGTCGGGTATATGCTGAACAAGAGGCATTTGCAAGACCTCCTCAGCGACAAAAGGAAGTCGTCCCGCCAGCGTTGCCATCGCATGTAAAGGTAATTAATGTCATTTCTAGTGGATCCGATATTTGTGGACTAACGTATTCAGCAGCCAAAAGGCTTGCTAGAGAGGGGTCTCCCTCGTAGAGTGTTCCCAAAGATTGCAGGTCTACGGACGAATGAAAACTAGAAGTGATGTCTATCACTTTCAACGATAATGATGTGTGCGAGGACGAACATCACGATGGGCTGGTCATTTCACTGACCATCAACAACTGTCTCCTTAAGCGATTGCCCGTAGATGGTGGCAACTTCGCTAACATCCTATTTAAGAGTGCCCTAGAAGTTATGGGTCTGGACGAGAAGGACGTGACGAATAAATCAATGGTGCTAGTCGGCTTCAGTGGTGAGACGCATCAGACTATGGGAGAGATCGTCTTGCCCACCTATGTGAAAGGCATCAACTTGTAGACTAAATTCAATGTCCTGGATTGTCCTTCAGCCTTGATGAAACACAATTGTATACAATTTTTAGGCATATTTTAGTCGCATATTAGTTGCATATTAGTCCATATAGTTGCATTTTAGGCATTAACTGCATAAATTATCCATTTTTGTGCTCTGTTACGCTTCGTTTGTGTTTCTTAACTTTTCAGGTAGTTTTATAGCTATTTGGAAGCTTTCGGAGCAAGATGACACGAAGTGGATGATTGTACAAGGAGAGTTGGTGATCATGGATGTTCTATACGAAGATTTATATCATATGAAGCTTATTTGACATTCATAAGGGTAATGGCATAGCTTATTGGGGTTAATAGAGCTAGAATTGAAGAAATAACATTGTTTGCGAAAGATCAGTTTGACCACCTTGAACTATTTTGGCCATATCTCGAGCTGTACTTATCGGATTAATGCGATTCAAAATGCATTGGAAACTAGACTCGAAGAGCTTCGCAACGGTGGGTCACACGCCCCAAGATGATGCCTAGAACATGAGATACAAGCTTCAGAAGTTGACCCAGTGGTCCAGGATCAAAACCAGCGCACGCTGGTTTTTCTCTTTCGCAGCAGCCGCCACTGCTTCGTCCGCTGGGCCACCAGCGTCCGCTGGTCGGACATCAGCTGGGCCGTGCGCCACATGTCCTTTCCACTACTCTCCTAGTTTTGTACTACTTCTTATTTTATTTTTCTTTAAGTTAGAAAATATTTTTAACTAGAGTACATTTTTTTGAGTGGAGAGAAGTTTTGGGGGGGGATATGAAAGAGGGAGGCAGTTATTACATTTTTCCATTCTCTTCTTCTTCTTCAACCTTGAACCCAAAATTTCTCCATTAATCCAAGTTTTGAGGTATTTTCTTCCATGGTTCTTTATCAATTTTAATTATTGTTTTGCTTTCCAATATAGTTTATTATTGTTAATTCTTTGTTTCTTTTAGTTTTCAATCATGAATTCTAGGGTTTTTATTGTTATTGTTCTTGTTAATTCAATTATGAATAGTGAGTAGACTTTCTTCTAGGGCTTGGTGAAACTATGCAAAGGTCATGATTCTTGTTAGTTTTTAGGATTTAAATCGGTTTGTTTTGGCAATTCAATTGATGGGTTTTGGATTGATTGCATGTTTGGCCAATTTGCAAGTATTATTCGCTCAATTCTATAAGCGAGAGCTGCGAGTTTGAGTGATGGATTTCTATCTTTGAACAATTAAGCCATAATCGCGATAGCTTGTTTTATTGTTTAATTGTGGAATTTGATTGCGAGAGCAACATCTTCCTTTGCCTAAATTCATTCCTATCCCAATTATTGTTCTTGAATCATGATCGATGCATAGTGAATCCTATTAGCCCTAGGGTTTTAATTATCGAATTTTCTTCACTTCTTTCGTTTGCGTTCCAATTAGTTAACCAAAAACTCCAACTTTTGATTGTTAGTACTAGTGAACTTGGTTCAAATTGTGATTTTAACTGTCCTTCCTCAGTGGTTCGACCCTACTTGCCTGACTATACTAGTTAGGTGATTTAGGAATTATTTTTGGTAGTGAAACGACCTATCAAAATTTGGCGCCGTTGCCGGGGAGGGCAATAATTTTACTTTTTGAATTTAGCGTTTGCTTTTGCTAACCCACTCGGAGAACAACTGTTCTTCGAGCGTACTTACGTCTATTTTAGTGTTTTTGTGCATGACCAGGAGTACCAACAGGCAACCTTTGCTTTTTGATCCTGAGATTGAAGCAACTGCTCGTAGAACACACGCAAGTGCAAAGAAAAGGAGAGCGGAGGCCCGTAAACTAGCTCGAAAGGCCTCTCAATCTTCCCGAAATGGAGGCGGGAGCTCCCGAGAGAACTCTTAGGCAGTCTACGCAACCCAAGGCTAGCAATGTGACCGCGGGGATTAGGATGCCGACCACTACTGCTGGAAACTTTGACATCAAATCCCATGTTATGAATATGATCACGGGACATCAATTTTATGGTCTAGACAATGAAGAACCCGTTGATCATCTTCAGAAATTCCTTCAAGCATGCTCTCTCCAAAAGATTACTGGGATGACTGACGAAGAGCTCTACTTGTACCTCTTTCGTTTCTCTTTGGCGGGCAAAGCTCAACGTTGGTATAACTCTCTTCCCAACACCATCACCACTTGGGAGCAATTATCTGATGCTTTTCTAGTGAAGTATTTTCCCGGTTATAAGACTCATGACTACAGAGTTAAGCTCTATAGTTTCTCACAAGATGCGGGGGAGACTTTTCATGATGCTTGGGAGAGGTTCAAGGACTATCAATATATGTGCCCTCATCACGGTATAGAGAAGGAGTTTCTGATGCAATCTTTTTATAATGGTCTTGATAATGAGACCAAGAGGATGGTAGATGGTGCGGCTGGCGGCTCTTTCATGAATAAACAAATCTCTGAAGCTATTTCACTCTTGGATACTCTTGCTGAAAATCAATGGAATAGCTCATCTAGACGCGCAGCTCAAGCACCAAGGAAAGGGAAGCATGAAGTTGAAACTTATTCCCTTCTATCATCACAAATTTCAGCTTTGAATGAGAAAATTGATGGGATGCGCATGGGTGCCAATACATCTATGCCCGTCAATGCTATGGCTACTTCTAGCCAAGGTGGAGTTGCATGTGATTATTGTGGTGTGCATGGTCATTCTCTTATGGAGTGTTCCGTCAATCCCAATGGAGTTATGGGAGTGCAAGAGCAAGTCAATGCTTTTCAAGCTCGTCCTCCTTTCAACAATAATAGCTACTATCCTGGTATTCGGAATCACCCTAACTTGTCGTATCGCAGCAACAATGTGTTGAATCCTCAACAACAACACTTTCCACCACAAGCACCACAACAACAATATGGGCAACATCAGCAATATCAGCCCCAATCGGGGACCACCTGGGTTCCAAAGGCCTCCTCTGGGCCATCAGCAGCAACAACAGTTTCAGAATCAACAACCCCAATCCGAATTGGGGGAATTGAAAACCATGATGACTCAAATGGCCAAACAGATTGAGCAGCTCAGTACTCACAACAAAATGCTTGAAACTCAAGTTGCTCAATTAGCTGCATCTAGTTCTACTAGACAAGCGGGTGCATTGCCAGAGCCAACCTACTCAACCACATGGCAAGGAGACCGCAAATGCAATCACTACAAGGAGTGGTTTGGGTTATGATGGGCCACCCATGCCTCATGATGGAGAGTCAAATCCAAAAGATGTGGGCATTCCTGAAGTGGTTGTTGATGAAGCACCTTCTGAGGCGGTGCAAGAGAAGGAGAAAGAAAAAGAAGAGTCTTTGCAAGTGCCTCCTATCACACTTCCTTTTCCCAACCGTCAAGTGAAGAGCAAGCTAGACAAGCGGTTCGGTAAGTTCTTGGAGGTGGTTAAGAATTTGCGAGGTAATGAGTTCCTTTCACCGAATTAATTACTCAAGTGCCTCGCTTATGCTAAATTCATGAAAGACATATTGACCAGGAAAAAGAGCTTTTAGTGAGGTGGAAACAGTTGCTTTTACTGAAGAATGTAGTGCTTTGCTACAAAATAAATCCCCTCCTAAATTGAAAGATCCTGGTAGTTTCTCCATCCCTTGTCACATTGGAACATTGTTCATTGATAAAGCTTTATGTGATTTAGGGGCTAGTGTAAGTGTGATGCCTTTTTCTCGTCTGTTCTAAACCGAATATGGGTGATTTAAAAGTTACTAATATTACTCTACAAATGGCTGACCGTTCTGTTAAATACCCTTTGGGTGTTTTAGAGGATGTTTCTGTTAGGGTAGGTAAGTTTTATATCCCTGTTGATTTTATTGTTCTTGATATGGAGGAAGATAAGCAAATTCCTATTATTTTAGGGAGACCTTTCCTTCATACTGCAGGAGCTGTAATTGATGTGAAAAATGGTAGACTTACACTTTCTGTGGGGGATGATAATGTGACTTTCAATTTGAGTACTGCTTTGAAAAGTCCCATGCTTGAGGAAAAATGCTATGCTATTGATGTAGTTGATGTGATTTGTCATGATAACTTGCCCCAAACTCTTATGAAAGATCCTTTGGAGGCCGTTCTTTGTCTTGAATCTTCTACAGGTGATGCTAGCATTTGGAAGGATGAAATTGACGCTATTGAGCGAGCTCTTTGCAATGAAGAGCTTAGCCATAGCGAAAGCAAGAGAGTGCATAGGTTAGTTCGGCCTACATGCAATGTTGAGGTAAAGAAACCCGAACTAAAACCTCTCCCTTCCCATCTTAAGTATGTTTTTCTTGATGAGCAAGAGCTCCACCCTGTGATTGTTAGCACTACACTCAATGATGCCCAACTTTCCCAACTTATGGATGTTTTGAAAGCTCATAAAAAGGCCATTGGGTATAGTGTTGATGATTTGAAGGGTATTAGTCCCGACTTTTGCATGCATAGGATTCATTTGGAAGAAGATCATAAGCCTTGCATTCAACCACAAAGGCGCTTAAATCCTAACATGCAAGAAGTCGTGAAAAGTGAGGTATTGAAATTACTTGACGCAGGCATTATCTTTCCTATTGCCGCATCTAAGTGGGTAAGTCCTGTGCAAGTAGTTCCTAAGAAAGGTGGGATGATCGTTGTAAAAAATGACAAAAATGAATTAATTCCCACTAGAACATCCTTTGGGTGGCGCATGTGCATTGATTACGGGGAGATTGAATTTAGCCACTAAAAAGGATCATTTTCCCCTCCCCTTCATTGATCAAATGCTTGAAAGGTTAGCTTGTCATAAATATTTTTGTTATTTGGATGGTTATTCTGGTTTTTTCCAAATTCCCATTCATCCTGATGATCAAGAAAAGACAACATTCACATGTCCTTATGGCACTTTTGCGTATCGTAGAATGCCATTTGGTTTATGTAATGCACCGGCTACCTTTCGCGTTGCATGATGAGCATTTTTTCTAATTTCATAGAGTCTATCATGGAAGTCTTTATGGATGACTTTAGTGTGTATGGTAGTTCTTTTGAGTCTTGCTTGGCTAATCTCACTAAAGTTTTGAAAAGATGTGAAGACTGTAATTTGGTTTTGAATTGGGAAAAGTGTCACTTTATGGTGACTGAGGGTGTGGTTCTTGGCCATATTGTTTCTGATAAGGGCATACAGGTAGATCGAGCCAAGGTACAGGTGATTGAGCAATTGCCCCCACCAGTTAATGTGAAGGGGGTAAGGAGTTTTCTTGGGCATGCGGGGTTTTACCGCCGCTTTATTCAAGATTTTTCTAAAATTGCTAAACCACTAACCCAACTCCTTCTTAAGGATGCACCTTTTGATTTTACTGACAAGTGTGTTGAGTCTTTTAACAGGATAAAGCAAGCTCTCATAACCGCACCCATCATTCGTCCTCCCGATTGGGCACTCCCATTCGAGATTATCTGTGATGCAAGTGATTATGCGGTTGGAGCTGTGCTCGGTCAGAGAAAGGACAAGGTCTTGCATGCCATTTACTATGCTAGCAAGACTTTGGATGAGGCTCAGGTTAACTATGCCACCACAGAGAAGGAACTTTTAGCTGTTATTTATGCCTTGGAAAAATTTAGATCATATCTTCTTGGTTCCAAGGTTATTGTATATACTGACCATGCAGCTTTAAAGTACCTTCTTGGTAAGAAGGAAGCCAAACCAAGGCTTATTAGGTGGATTCTCTTACTCCAAGAGTTTGATATTGAAATTCGTGATAAGAAAGGAGCAGAGAATGTAGTTGCAGACCACTTGTCTAGAATCAGGTATGATGATGGTAAGATCTCCTCTCCTATTGATGATTCTTTTCCTGATGATCATTTGTTTGCAGTCACATCACAGAGTCCGTGGTTTGCGGATTATGCTAACTTTGTGGTAGGCGGCATTTTGCCTCCTGATTTATCCTACCAACAAAAGAAGAGGTTTCTACATGATGTTAAGTTTTATTTTTGGGATGACCCTTTTCTTTTTCGTGAGTGTGCAGACGGTCTTTTTCGCAGGTGCATCCCCGAGTGGGAGGTAAATGGGATTCTTGAGCGTTGTCACAATTCACCTTATGGAGGACATCATGGCCCATCTCGGACTGTGTATAAGCTCAATGAGTCGGGCTTCTTGTGGCCTACGATGTTCAAAGATGCGCAGTCCTATGTCATGTCTTGCGACTCTTGTCAAAGGACTGGTAATATTTCGAGGCGACATGAGATGCCCCAAACAGGTATACTAGAGGTTGAAATCTTCGATGTATGGGGTGTTGATTACATGGGACCTTTCCCATCCTCTGATGGGAATTGCTATATATTGGTCGCCGTCGATTATGTTTCTAAGTGGGTGGAAGCCATTGCATCGCCCACCAATGATTCTAAGGTGGTCATCAAGCTTCTTAGCAAGATCATATTTCCGAGATTTGGAGTCCCGAGAGCTCTCATTAGTGATGGTGGTTCGCATTTTCACGAAAGGAACTTGAACTCTTTATTGAAGAAGTATGGGGTATATCATCGCACCGGACTAGCTTATCACCCTCAAACAAGTGGGCAAGTCGAGGTTTCAAACCGCGAAATCAAGTCCATTTTGGAGAAGGTAGTAACGAAGTCCAGGAAAGATTGGAGTAGGAAGCTCGATGACACGCTTTGGGCATATAGAACGGCATTCAAAACGCCCATTGGCACTTCACCATATAGACTTGTGTACGGAAAGGCGTGTCATCTTCCTGTCGAGTTAGAGAACAAGGCGTATTGGGCAATCCGTGAGATTAACATGGATCACAAGCTTGCGGGGGAGAAAAGGCTTCTTCAACTTAACGAGCTAGATGAATTTCGGTTGTCCGCTTATGATAGTGCCCGGATTTATAAAGAGAAAACAAAGAGATGGCACGACAAGAAGATCCTACCTAGGACGTTTGAGGTAGGGGACAAGGTCCTACTATTTAATACTAGGCTTAGACTTTTTCCTGGAAAGCTCAAGTCTAGGTGGTCGGGTCCTTTCGAGGTAACCAAGGTGAACAAGTTCGGCTCGGTTGAGTTGAGAAATGATAAGGGCGAGACATTTATGGCGAATGGTCAACGTCTAAAGCTATACCATGAAGGTGCCATTACTGGGGCGGTGGAACGAGTTTATCTCGAACCACTTCCCTCTCCATCTTGACATCATGAGGTAGCGTCGAGCCACAGACGTAAAACAAAGGCGCTTCTTGGGAGGCAACCCAAGTTTTCTTACTTCTTTTCATTTTTTTTTTATTTCATTTTCATTTCTTTTATTTTATTTATATATAAAAACAAAAAAAAAACCACAAATATTTTCAAATTGATTTCACTTGAAATCAATATTTTTAGAATTAGTGTTAATTTATTTGGTGAGTTAGTTGGTAATTAGTTTTACTTTCAATTCTTTTATTGACTTTTTTTTTTATTTTTACTTTTTTTTTAATTTTTTTTTTTAGAAGTTACTAATAACTTGTCAAGATTGAGTGGTGTTGCAGGTGATTAACTGGGGTGGTCAAGGTTTGTCATACTCGAACGCTGGAAATCCGCAACCCTCGCTGACTCAATCAGAGTTCTGAGCTCGCCGGCCAACCCCGCGCTCGCTGGTCATATTGCCCCTTTTTCGTGGAGTTTCTGTTCGTGCCGCTGTAATCCCAGCGTCCGCTGGTTGGGTCGAGGCTCGTTGCCACCTCCCGCTGGGTTTACCAGCGTCCGCTGGTGCTGTTAGCCCGATTTTCGACGACTCGCTGCCTGACCCGCTGGAATTCCAGCGCTCGCTGGTTGGGCCGGCCCAAGATTGCTGCTGCTATTTTAAAAAAAAAAAAAAAAAAAAAATTGGAGTTCGATTGAAACTTGAAAGCAACAGCGCATAACATCGAACAGCAGCAGCGGCGACCTCACGAACCCCGAGCCAACTCCACCGCCGCCTCCCTCCCTCGCCGGCGCACCGCCAGCAAACCCCCGCCACCGACGACCGCACATCACCGCCGGTCTCCCGTCTGAACTCGCCCAGAAAATCTGACGAAAGAAGGGCAAAATCAGAGCCTACTTTCGACAGTAGTAAGTTGGGGTTTTTGACTCCATTCTTCAATTGAATTGGATTCTTGGCTTAATTGGAGATTACTTGGACTTCTTTGACATTCTTGGACTTTTATTGATTCCATATCCTATGCTTGGAGATTAGTAAGTTCAATCTTCATACTTTCATATTTTTGGGAGAGGATTGCAAAGATTATTGCTCTTGATTTGGTGGGATACTTGCTACTTGTTCTTTGTTGCAATTGTTGATTAACTGTCACCTTGTGCAATTTTTTTTTTTTATTGGTTGTGGTGATTATTGTGATAATTGGTGGCTGATTTGATAGTGAGCATTGAACTTGAAGGTTTTGATTGATTATATTGATATTGTGGGGTGAAATTGGAGATTTGTTATTTGTGAGTTGGTGTCTTTTGGTTGATTGTGTGGTGTTAGTGTCTTTAGCATCATGAAACCCACTAAAAGAAACCTTTCAAAGTCTAAAGCCAAAGCCAATTCACTACCCGCCACTAAGCCTCAACCAAAGAAGCGAGCCACTCCATCGAGCTCTCGTTCCCGTGCACCCAAGCCGACCTCTCCACCCTCCTCTTCACTTGCTCAATCCCAAAGAGCCATTCGAACCACTCTTAGTGACCGACTACTTAAGCCTACCCTTCGTTATTCACCACGTGATGCTAAGGACTTGGGGGTCGATGATTGCATACAACGGGTTGCTCGGAAACATGGGTTTTCTAAGGTTCTTAATTTGAATGAGGCGGTTTACCCCACTTTGGTATTGGAGTTTCTATCCTCTCTAGAAGTCTTGGAGACGGGTGAGATTAATTTCTATATTGGTAGGGAGGCAAGAGTGATGAGTCCCAAAGAAGTAAACGAGCTTTTTGCTTTTCCTCTTGGTGGTACCATTAGTCCCGAGTCATTTAAATCCTCTTGTGAAACTACCACCGGAAAACAATTTGCCCCCAGAACATTTTGGAAGGAGGTGACGGGACGAGATGATTGGGTAGTTGGTTATACCAAGGCTCTTGCTCTTGTGAATCCGGCTATTAGAATCTTACATCGAATGCTACTCCAAGTTTTCTATCCAAAGGATGAAAGTGGGCAAGTGGCTACTAATGACTTTCGCATGCTTTGGTGGTTTGTGCATGGTGATCCTACTCTCATGGGTCAACTAGACTTCGGAAAATTCTTAATTGCCGCATTGCTTTGGCAACGAGATCATGACAAGGAGTCCATCACTATGGGTAGCTTTGTTACGCTTTCGCAAGGCATTTTGGGGTTGATTTGTCTTCTTATGCTAAATTACCATCTTGTGCTTTGTTGGATGTTCGACAGATGAAAACTTATAAGTGGTTAGTGGGTGCTATTCGTGGATTTACATGGTTTGTCAAGGGCGAGGGGAAGGGTGCTACACCAATCTCTTATGCTAAACTCCCTGACCCCGCCACTCATTTGAGCGTTCCGGGTGCTCTATTGTTCATTCCCCGGTGTCGCCTCTTCTACACCTTCCGATGCGCCCTCTATCGACAATGTTGAAACCCCCCGCTCAGCATGCCTATGTGCCATGAGATCAGAGTGATCTTTTGGGCCCTACTCACCCATACACTCGGATGTCTCGGTCCGAAGTCTTTGATTCACATGCTTCTCCTTTGGCACCGCTCACGACTCGAGAATTTCGGCTCTTCATGGACAGTTTTGCGAGTTTTTCTCAAGACGTGATTGATCAGTTTGATCGACTCGAGCGGAGAGTGGCTCATCTTGGTTCCGAGGTGGTTTCTCTACGTCATCAGTTAGAAGCTTCTGGCACCACCGCTTCTAGTGATGATGTCCTCCCCGGACGTCCATACTGAGTGAGCTTCTTCTTTTCTCTTCCCTATGTTTTATGCGTTTTCACAGTGAGGACACTGTCTTTCATTTAGCTTGGGGGAGGGATACTTATTTTTATTTGCTTTCTTAGTGTAGTTCTTTATTGCTTTCTTAGGATTGTTGCATGGTTTGTACCACTGATTAGGAGTGGGAGTTTACTTGCAACCAAAAAAATTGTATTGCTTTCTTAGTTATTAGTGTGTTTCATTCTCTCTTGATGCTGCTATTGGATTCTTTGACTGAGTATGCTTCCCTGTGCCCTATGGTTAAAATTTTTGAAAACTGTGATTACTAAGACTTGTCATTGTAAACTCTTGGTTTCTTTTCCGATTCCTTGGTATTACTGAACTTGAGTTTCTGAGCCTTATCGTTTATTGTTTGGAACAAGGAAGAGTTTAACTTGTAAGGATTTGAGCTTTGATTTCTATCTTACTATTTCCTTCTTGTGTGATTAGTTCCTGGTGTGTCACTGATCTCAATCTTGGCTTGGTACTAGTCTTGTTAACTGTGTAATTGCATGATGAGCATGATAGAAGGCCCTCATTTGTTAGGAGCCGTGCTACATTGATTTTAGAGGACAAAATTTTCCACTTGATCCCATATTTTGAGCCTTACCTTCTCTTTCATGTTTAACCACATTACAAACCTTTTCGGCCTCTTTTGATTAACCCAAGTCTAGTTTGGGGGAGCATATTGGTTAGTTGGTGAGTGGTGTGGTTGTTGACGTTTTGGCTCATTGTTGGTGTTGGATGGTTTGTTTCCTCATTATTGGAGATTGCTTTATCAGTTTGTTGTATCATCATCATCTTTTCAAATAAAAATATTCATGCAAGGCGAAAAAAAAAAAAAGCAAAATCAAAAAAAATCAAAAAGAAAAAAAAAAAGAAATAAAAGAAAAAAAGAAAAGAAAAATCAAAAAAATTAGTTTCAATTCTTTTATTTAGTTGTACCATTTCGCCTTTGCAAATTGTAAATCTCTCATAATTTGATGATGATATAATGGTGCTTTTCAATTGTTTGGTTGATTTGGTAGTATCAAGTTCGAAGTCGATTGGAGTTGTTTTAGCCTCATCTTTAGGCTATGTTACTTATCGGATTTTGCTCCCCTAAAATGGACTTCTAGCTCACATATTCCCAAATTTTATCCTACCCTAGACCTAAGCCCCATTACAAGCTCAATAAAGACCTTCTTGATAATCATGCATTTATATGTGTTTCCTTGATGTGGTATCTTGCCAAGATTTGTGAGTATGTGATGCATTTCGAGTCGACTTTTGTAGGTTGACTGCTATTATTTTCCCATTCAAACACATGAGTGTTAGTGAGATGGGAGGGTGCCTTATTAGTATCTTAGGCTACAAAAATTGATTCATATGCACATCTTTTGCATATTTATGGGCGGAGAGCGATCGAGTTTATCTTATACTCGCCACAAAGAGAGGAGTGTCACCGGTGAGAACTCTTTCCTTGATTCCTAGTTCTTTTTCTATAATAAGGCTTGGTTTCGCTTGAATGGTTTTTACTCTTGGATAGGCATTGAGTCATTTGGATGCTTTGATTGAGAGGATGTGATCACAAGTGCTTAGCGATGTTGCTTTTATAGGGTGAAGCATACTTATGTTTTGAGAATCTTGTCTTTGTTGCTTGAGGACAAGCAACAGTTTAGCTTGGGGGAGTTTGATGAAACACAATTGTATAGAGTTTTTAGGCATATTTTAGTCGCATATTAGTTGCATATTAGTCCATATAGTTGCATTTTAGGCATTAACTGCATAAATTATCCATTTTTGTGCTCTGTTACGCTTCGTTTGTGTTTCTTAACTTTTTAGGTAGTTTTATAGCTATTTGGAAGCTTTCGGAGCAAGATGACACGAAGTGGATGATTGTACAAGGAGAGTTGGTGATCATGGATGTTCTATACGAAGATTTATATCATATGAAGCTTATTTGACATTCATAAGGGTAATGGCATAGCTTATTGGGGTTAATAGAGCTAGAATTGAAGAAATAACATTGTTTGCGAAAGATCAGTTTGACCACCTTGAACTATTTTGGCCATATCTCGAGCTGTACTTATCGGATTAATGCGATTCAAAATGCATTGGAAACTAGACTCGAAGAGCTTCGCAACGGTGGGTCACACGCCCCAAGATGATGCCTAGAACATGAGATACAAGCTTCAGAAGTTGACCCAGTGGTCCAGGATCAAAACCAGCGCACGCTGGTTTTTCTCTTTCGCAGCAGCCGCCACTGCTTCGTCCGCTGGGCCACCAGCGTCCGCTGGTCGGACATCAGCTGGGCCGTGCGCCACATGTCCTTTCCACTACTCTCCTAGTTTTGTACTACTTCTTATTTTATTTTTCTTTAAGTTAGAAAATATTTTTAACTAGAGTACATTTTTTTGATTGGAGAGAAGTTTTGGGGGGGATATGAAAGAGGGAGGCAGTTATTACATTTTTCCATTCTCTTCTTCTTCTTCAACCTTGAACCCAAAATTTCTCCATTAATCCAAGTTTTGAGGTATTTTCTTCCATGGTTCTTTATCAATTTTAATTATTGTTTTGCTTTCCAATATAGTTTATTATTGTTAATTCTTTGTTTCTTTTAGTTTTCAATCATGAATTCTAGGGTTTTTATTGTTATTGTTCTTGTTAATTCAATTATGAATAGTGAGTAGACTTTCTTCTAGGGCTTGGTGAAACTATGCAAAGGTCATGATTCTTGTTAGTTTTTAGGATTTAAATCGGTTTGTTTTGGCAATTCAATTGATGGGTTTTGGATTGATTGCATGTTTGGCCAATTTGCAAGTATTATTCGCTCAATTCTATAAGCGAGAGCTGCGAGTTTGAGTGATGGATTTCTATCTTTGAACAATTAAGCCATAATCGCGATAGCTTGTTTTATTGTTTAATTGTGGAATTTGATTGCGAGAGCAACATCTTCCTTTGCCTAAATTCATTCCTATCCCAATTATTGTTCTTGAATCATGATCGATGCATAGTGAATCCTATTAGCCCTAGGGTTTTAATTATCGAATTTTCTTCACTTCTTTCGTTTGCGTTCCAATTAGTTAACCAAAAACTCCAACTTTTGATTGTTAGTACTAGTGAACTTGGTTCAAATTGTGATTTTAACTGTCCTTCCTCAGTGGTTCGACCCTACTTGCCTGACTATACTAGTTAGGTGATTTAGGAATTATTTTTGGTAGTGAAACGACCTATCAAGCCTACAACGTGATCTTAGGCACTCCATGGATTCATAAGATGAAGGCTGTCCCGTCCACTTACCACCATATGATTAAATTCCCGACTAAGTGGGGAGTTCAAGAGATCAAAGGAGAGCAGAATGCAGCGCAAGAATGTTACAGTTTGTCACTCAAGTGGTCCAAAGCCGCCATCTAGCAATTACAGGGAGGATCGGTATCCGACGAGCCTGAAGAACAACAAATAGATGAAGTGGTGCTCGATCCAGCCTTCCCCGATAAAGACGTCAGTCTTGGAGCTTCCTTACCGATAGATTTGAAAACTCAGGTAATCGATTTTTTAAAATCTAACCGAGATTGTTTTGCTTGGTCCCATGAAGATATGACATGGAACAGTCCTGACGTCATCACACATAAGCTGAATGTCAATCCCCATCACAAACCATTCAAGCAGAAGCGACGAAAGTTCGCTCCTAAACGTAACCAAATCATCAACGACGAAGTACAAAAGCGCATCGAGACCAGGAAGATTCGAGAGGTGAAGTATCCTAACTGGTTAGCAAACGTCGTCGTCGTTAGCAAAAAGAACGGTAAGTGGAGAGTTTGTATCGACTTCACGGACTTGAACAAGGCATGTCCAAAGGACCCTTTCCCTCTCCCACACATCGACGCTATGGTCGACGCAACGGCGGGACATGAGTTATTGACATTTATGGACGCCTACTTTGGATACAACCAGATGCTCATGCATCCAGACGATCAAGAAAAGACAGCGTTCATCACCGACAAAGGTATTTATTGTTATAAGGTTATGCCTTTTGGTTTGAAAAATGCAGGTGCAACGTACCAGAGACTAGTTAACCATATGTTCAAAGAATAAGTAGGGGACACGATGAAAGTCTACATAGATGATATGCTAGTCAAGTCGAAGAAAGCCGCTGATCAAGTCCAACACTAGATACAAGCGTTCGAGGTACTCCGACAATATGGTATGAAACTTAACCCTACAAAATGTACTTTTGGTAAATTCCTCGGGTACGTCGTGACGCAAAGAGGAATAAAGGCGAGTCCAGACCAAATAAGAGTGCTTGTCAACATCCAATCACCTAAGCAACAAGGAAGTACAAAAATTGATGGGACGAGTAGCGGCGCTTAACAGTTTCATCTCCAAATTGTCCGACAAATGCCACTTATTCTACCACGTGTTAAGGAAGAACAAAGGCTTCGACTGGACCAAGGAGCATGAACAAGCACGACAAGCACTATAAGAATATTTGGCCACACCATCGTTACTGTCCTAACCCAATGAAGGGGAGATACTACAGTTATACCTCGCCGTCAGCAATTCGTCAGTAAGGGTCGTCTTAACGAGCGAAGCAGACCATCAACAATTAACAATAGATTACGTCAGTAAGTCTTCGCTAGATGTAGAGACCAGGTATTCCTCTCTTGAAAAACTCGTATTAGCACTAGTCACAACAGCTATAAAAAGCTAAGACATTATTTTGAGACGCATCCTATTGTTGTCATGACTAACTACCCCATAAAAAGTGTGTTGTTTAAACCAAAATTGACAGGTCCAATGGGAAATAGCCTTAAGTGGATTCGACATCTAATACTTGCCTAGAACAACGATCAAATCACAAGATCGATTTTGTGGCGGACTTCAGCCCAGAACTAGGCAAATTAGCAGACGAGGAGCTTGCATGGATCAATAGTGTCAGCAACGATGCATGGATCTTGTTCGTCAATGGTTCTTCCAACTTTCGAGGAGCAGGATTAGGCATTATGCTGAAGCCACCACAAGGGGACAAGATAGTACATGCCATATGTTGCGATTTCGAAGCGACCAACAATGAGCCGAATATGAAGCCCTAATAGCTGGAATGATATTAGATAGTGACTTGGGAAAATTTCACCCAAAGTGTATAGTGATTCACTCCTAATCGTCAGCCAAGTAAAAGGAGAATTCGCAGCGAAGGACTCGAAAATGACGTACCTGGAAATCGCCAAAGGTAAGAGTAAATTGTACCAAGAGACCAAAATGCCCAAGCAGACGCACTAGCCAATTTGGGTTTGTCTTTAAGAGATCCAACATTCAGTTCCATCCCACTCATCCACTTGAGGGAACCAACTGTGGACAAATCAGCGTCAACAATGGACATTTGTTCCGTTGAAACGGTAGAAGGAGATGACGATGAGGTAAGCGTCGAATAGATAAAACCTATATTAGATTATTTGATTAACGATGTCTTACCAGACGACATCAAGAAAGTTAAGATTCAAAGCGTCGCGATTCATAGTCCTCCAAGGAGTACTGTTCAAAAGATCCGCAGCAGGACCTTACTTGTGTTGTTTAGAACGCGACCAATGGCCACAAGCCCTACAAGACCTTCACAACGTCACTTGTGGAAACCATTCCGATGGACGAAGCCTCTCTAATCGTGCGTTAAGAATGGGATATTATTGGCCGACGATGAAGTAAGACCCCACCAGGTATGTGAAGTACGACAGTTGTCAACGTCACGCAGGTGTGACACATAAACCTTCGTAATTATTACATCCTACCTTAACTCCTTGGCCTTTTGATGAAGTGGGGAATGAACATAGTTGGAAAACTACCTCCAGCCCCCTAGGACAAAAGGTCTTACGTTGGCTCTAACATATTATTTTTCTAAGTGGATAGAAGCAGATTCATTCCACCATGTACGAGACAAGGAGGTAATATCTTCTATATGTACTAATACTATATGCAGGTTTGGAGTCCCGTCAGAAATTATAAGCGACAATGGTTTGCAATTTATAAGCGACAAAACCAAACATTTCTGCGACGAATGGAACATCACCTTGCTAATTTCGACGCCACGATATCCACAAGCCAATGGACAAGCAGAGTCCAGCAATAAGACCATCATAAAGTCATTGAAGAAGCGTCTCAAAGCAAGCAAAGGGAAATGGGCAGAAGAACTACCATCCAACCTATAGGCTAATCGAATGACGCCAAGGACAACAACGGGACATACTCTATTTTCACTAGTGTATGGATGTGAAGCAGTCCTACCGTCTGAAGTTAGCATCCCTACTGCAAGATATGGCCTAATGACAAAGTTGCAGAATCGAGACGAGCTTATAAACAATCTAGACACCCTAGATGAACTCAGAGATGCAGCGCTAGTAAGGATGGCAGCCCAACAACAGATCGTCGCTAGAAGTTTTAACAAAAACGTCCAGGCCAAAACATTCAGAGAAGCAGACTGGTTCTTAAGAAAGGTATTCAAAACACTCAAGAGCTAAATGCAGGTAAATTAGGAGAGTCTTGGGAAGGTCCCTACCTGATCGACAGAGTCGTTGGAAACGTAGCCTATCAACTACGACAACGAGACAGATTAATGATACCACGAAGATGGAATGCCATCCACCTGAAGAAGTATCACTTTCGATTGGTTTAGTTCATTTTTGTGTTTATTTTTCCTTTTCACATTTTTCGTGTCCAAATAAATGATGCCAATATGCATCTTCGCGTCGTTGGTAAATCCAACGAGTTAGATCTAACGATTTCATTTCAGGCATAAGTCCAAAGACACACTGAGATCGTTGTGGTTATTGATTTTTAGCTTTCAATAAATAAAGTCACGAAGTATTAGACGTAAGTGCTTTAAAGTCGCAGGCTAATAAAAACATTCGACGAATAATTAAGTCAGGAGCGTTGTTGGTAGGACATCTATATGAACTCCCTCAAGTAAGTTCATTGTGGCACTTGTTAGTTATTTTATTACTACTTGAGACGCATGTCATCTATAGGCCTATGACGCTTTGGTGCTAGAACTAACAATAGACGCTAGAAAAGTGGCTGAAACTTTAGTGGCAATGCACATACGACAAATACCAAAAGAGTAATGAAATTCCTAAGTATGTCCTCCTCCTCAATAGTAGGGGTGAAAGTTCGGTGTACGGTTTGGATTTAGGCCTAATCCAATCCGATCCGAACAAAATCTGGATTTGAATTTTCCAATCCGAATTCAATCCAATTAGAGTTTGAGTCCAAACCACCCTAATCCAAATTTTCACACGATAGATTGGATCCGATCCGAAATATCCAAATTTTTGAAACTTCATTTTTCCGACGAGTAAATTAGGCACAAGCATCAAAATAAAGTTTTCGATAGTAGAACGAATTTGTACAAACCCATAATTAGGCGCGAACATCAAAATAAAGTTTTCGATAGACACGAGCATCAAAATAAAGTTTTCGATAGTGATTAGGAAGTTAGCCAATTAGAGTTTTAGAGGAAGGGAAAGGCTGCCCGACCATTTGATTTTTTTTGGAAAGAATCTATTAAACCCAATTCTAATTGTACAATTCAAGGCTTATCTACTATTCGATTATTTTGGATTTTTGGATCTAATCACCCTCAATCCGATCCGATCCGATCCGAAAATTCAAATTTTCAAAAAAAACTCAATCCGAATATAGTTTGAGTATAATTTTGGTTTGGATTGGATATTTCGGTTTTTATCCGAATAACTTTCACCCCTACTCAAGAGACCCAAAAAGATTTCAAATGAAATAGTTGCAACGACATAAGTTCAAACGAAACCAAAACATCCAAAGCAAACGACAATGTTTAGAATATAACTAAGCAAAAGCATAAGTAGATACGGATATAAAAACATCAGATATAGGCAGGCTCGTCCTCGGTTGCTGCAGCAGGAGTCGTGGTCACCTCGGTCGCTTTGCCGTGACTTGAAGCCAAGACCTTCGTTTCCGTGACAGAATTAGCAGCTTCGTCGATCATCTCAACCTCGACGACCTTCACTATTTCCTCTAGGGCATCGGAGGGAAATAACTACTCAGCCGTCGCTTTTGATACCGTCATCACCTTGAAGGTCAGTTATGGGACCCATGTGTTTCAGGAAGAAGTCAATGTCGACCGAGGGATTCCATTGGTCAATCTGTTTCATTAGGAACTGGTGCATTAGCTTAGCCTTCGACCAAATCACATTCGCGCTCCAGTCTTTCGACCCTGTCCGTCAGTAGCTTTATGTCATCTTCCCGCTGGACGATCAAAGCTTTAGCGGTGTGCATCTCCGCATACACGTCAGTAAGTTCTTTTTTCTTCTTCTCCTCCTCGTCCTCTAGTGCTTTTACCTTCTTCATTAAATCTCATATCTCTTTGTCCTTCTCCCCCAGCATTGCGTCGTACATCTCTAGCCTTTTCGTCAAGGCCTGATGGTCCTTGACCATCTCGTCTATTCTCCTCTTGACCATGAGAAAATGTTGCGACGCCTGTTAGCGCATAAGTACAAGGTTAAAACGAAAGACCAACCAAGTGTCAGAGTAATTGAAGGCTTGCAACTAATACCTGGACTAGTAGCTCTATCCCTTCCATCATTATGTTTGCAAGAGATTGATTTTTAAGGCGACGCTCAGCCGCTGGAAAGAGAAGGCTCTCAGCCTTAGGCCACCTCGTCTTGCTATGGTCCAAGAAGTCCTTAGGCACGACGATTATGTGCGTCAAACTTGCTGGTTCTTTGAGCGTCGGAGTAGTTTTTGGCACCTTTCTTAAAGGCGCGTTGGATTGTTCGTCCTCGAGGTTGGTAGCGACCTTGGGGTCACCCTTTTGGATCGACGTAGCAGGTGATGACATTGCTACACTGACGCTTTGTTTCTTTGTTCGACCTCTTCCTTTTTCATAAGACGGTAGACATAGTTGCAAAGTCTATAAACCCCCTTTGACTTGACTGACTAGACCCCATTGTTTTGAGAGGTACGATGATGTGAGAAATTAACACCGCGATATTATAAAGATGAAAGAGCAGAACGTATACCTGATGCCATCGACGAACAGTTTCCTTGGTCAGCGACAACAATTTTCTTGAACCAATGTTCTTGTACGTCTGTAAGGAGAAAGAAGTCGATCTTTCTTTGAGAACTCTCGCTACACTATAAGAGTTGAGTTTCAATACCTGCAAAAACAAGGTTGTGAGCACCAAGTTAATGATGCAAAGACCGGCGAAATGAAAAGGTAAAATAAGACAGACTTTCCTGAATTTCATCCTCCTGTGAGAAAACTTCCTAGTTCACCCAGTGACATCTTCTTCACAAAGACATTGCGACTTTTCCAGCCTCTATCATTCACATTGTTCCTTTCGACCAACATAATCATACTTGGTTTGACATGCAAAGAAATCCTATGATTCTTGACCTTAATATTGTAGCTATACATCAAATATTGAAGGGAGATCGGGTCTACCCATGTCGCAGTCGCTTTTTCTGTCACGCTCAGTACCCTCCAGACTTCGAGCATCAATTGTCCTGGGCTAACATCGAAGATTTGCAGCAAATCTCTCACCAGAGAAGAGAAAGGAAATCTAAAACCAATCTTAAAAGGGTAGTCGTACAACACCACCCAATCTTTGGGGCAATTTTCAGGGCGTTCGTTGTTACCTACTGTTCTAATTACGATATCGGTTGGTAAATTAGCGATTTCTAGGAATTTCCCCAATCCCTCTTCAGTGACAGAGGATTTTATGTATGAGGGTTTGTCATCATCAATTAAAATTGGTTCTGATTCTATGGCTTTTCCCGTTGATTTTTTCCTATCGTTCACCGAAACGGTTGCTACCCTAGTACTACGACGAGGAGGAGGCATGATTCGAAAATAGCAAAGCTGAATTTACGAAGAAATTTGCCGGAAATTTACCTGGGTCACCGGTGTTTTTTCAGCGAACTTGATTGAATTCTTGAGTGCTCCGAGAATTCTAGAATTTGGAAGAAGGAAAGATTTTTTGCGTGCAAGAGTGAAAGAATAGAAGACAAGGAAAGGCACGACTTTTATAGTAGCTCACTTATCAATGTCATAATTGGCCTATGCTTCTAACGGATAAAAAAATTGAGTCTTAAATGATATCTTTTAGTAGTTTTCAAATTTTATCTTTTGCCTCTTGGTTTATCTGAATTTATGTACTAATGTTTATCTTTTGATTTAACGACATCCCCACTTGATAATTGTCTCATGAGTTCAAAGTTGATGTTCTTAGAGTTTAATTGTCTCATGAGAATGCTGACATCCCCACTTGATAATTGGGGGCAAATTGTTATATTCAATTTTTTATATACTGGTCTAGACAAAGTTAATGTTCGACAGATCCTCCAGACCGTATGACTAACAGGTGGTCCAGACTGAGGTCATAACTGGTGGGATATATTTGCGGAAGACTAAGTCAACAGGGGAGATATGCTCAACGTGGGAAATAAATAAAGTCGGATAGAGTCAAATATTATTGGAGACATGCCAAGATTCTCGCCTACATTGGTGGAACGACTAGGACGTTCTAAGAGGATTATAAAAGGCAATCTAACCTAGAGAAAAAGGGGAGGCTCTCATACACACAAAAAAGCAAACAAGAGAACACCCTCAAGCATCCATTGTTATTCTATTTAGCAGACATTGTCTACATTTCTTTAAAGTTAACATTGGTATAATAATTGTTAGATCTAGATTTGTATTGACTGCCGTCCTTCATTAACGACAGTTGCATTAGTTGATTGGTGGACTCATAACCACCCGCAGTTTTTTACCCATCTTCATTGGGGTTTTTCCGCGTCAACATTTCCTTGTGTCCTTTCCCTTGATCTCCCCCTTTAACCGATCTCGTCAAAAACATTTAATATAGTTGTTGACATCCCTTCAATCCGTTTTGTCCTTGCGTGAATTTTCACCTAAACATATATAGTTGTCTAGTAATTTTATGATATTTCAGTCATGATTTTGGTGTAAGTTTCATGAAGAATTATGATCGGTGCATCATTGAAATTATGACTTCGTTATGTGAAACCTTGTTGTTTCTTTTAGATATTATATAAAACTCATTACTTGATACTTATCTGAGTTGATTGAATTAGTTTGTGAGAATTAGTTCCGAAATGATTGTGTTGTGACTTTAATTTAGTTTAACATATAATCTGAATTCTTGTTCTCTGTTGCAGTTTGGTTTTCTAGAAGTAAGGAATTTTAGTTTGGAGAAACTTGACACTACTTTGCTAGTTTTGAAAGAATTAGTATATGGGTGTGTATTTTACTCATCTATTCAGAGTATGTAGTTATGATGTGAAATTTATTAGACAACCTAATACGTCTGATTCATATTTGATGAATAATATTAAGTTAGCTAAGTTAGTTCATGTATTGGTATGTTGGATGTTGCAACTCTTACTTTGAGGATAAAGTAAATAAATAGCTTGGGGGTACTTCTGTTTGATTAGTAAAGTGGGTTTAGAAGCAAATGACGTTATAAGTTGCAAATTGTATCTCTTACTAAAGAATTTTACAATAGCAAAAGCGTATTTTGGTAATGTAAGTTACTCGTTCTGGTTAGTCTGGTAAAAGAAATACTTGTCAATTGGACTAATGAACAATTGTATTAAAAGTTAGTTTATATAGCAGACTCGTTCTCTTTATAGAGCTGGAATGTTATGAGTTAGTAAAAGGTAACCTAAGTTATTGGGTTCTAATGTTGATAGAAATTTGTTAATACTTGAATAGTATTCAGATTATCAAGTACATTAGTAGTTACAAGTCATTGTTGAGTTATAAGCTATAAAAGTATCGCAATTAAGAAGTTACAAAGGTATAGTTAATTACTTAAGGGTTATTTGTCTCAACTCTAAGAATCAATTGGTTTGTGAGTTTAATAAACTAAAGTAAGGAATTAGTTAATTGTTGATAATATCAAGATTATTAGAAGTAGTTAATAGCTCATAAAGTCCATTAGCGAGGTTTATTTGAGAATATATCTGAGTGAATGTGATGAAGGGATACCCTATAAAACAGATTAATATATTAAAGTCAAAACACTATTTAGAGTTTACTAAATGGGAATTAAGATGTTTGTTTCTTTCAGTATTACTAACTAAATAAAGCTAGTAGTTTAATAAACTACTTTTATGTTGGTAAAATGTTCTAAAGTATAGTATTATCCCCCTATTTGTCAATGATTAAGTAGTAGCAATTGAGTTAATCAAAGTTAACTCGTGAGAAATTCAGTTTGTTTGGCTCTCAAATGAAGGATCTGAGCTTGTTAGTGCTAGAAGTAGTTTTAAAAAGGACTAATTAATAATTGTTGGTAATATGGAGATTCTTGAATATAGTTTAACTGAGTCAATAATTAAAGTTGTGGTTATAGAAGGAATTTCAGTATAACATTTGCAATTGGATTAATATAATAAGGTTATGTTGATTGATTAAAATTCAAAAAATCAAAGTAAGTTAGTATATTATGAGATTACTTCAGTGAGTATAAGCTCGTGGAATACTTCAACATAGCCTCGGTTATATGGTTGTCTAATCGAATTGGAATGGAGTAGACTCGCCTTATATGATTATAAGTGTTTATGCAGATTTTTGCCTTAGCGACAATTATCAAATTGGGACGACAATAATCAGATTAAGATGATGAAATGAATGCAAATGTAATGGGGAATAAAAGGGGAACGACACAAAGAGATGGTGACGCAGAAAAACCCCAATGAAGATGGGTAAAAAACGCGGGTGGATATGAGTCCACCAATCCACTATATGCAACTGACGTTCAGGGTGAACGATAGTCAATACACCCTAGGATGATTATTCTAAGTACAATAACTTGGTTGCAATGTAAAGAAAATGATAACTCTAAGTGTAAAGTGTTTGACGAATGTAAATTGCGTAGAATAGTAGTAGATTTTGCTTGTGTGAGTGATGTAGATTTTGTAACCCTTTTCCTTGTAGCTCCGAAGCCTTTAAATAGCACTACTTGGCTGCAATGTGCGCCCAAGAATCTCGGAGGCAGCTCCGCACAATCTCAACTAATCTCCCGTACTTGTGCAATCCATTTTGACCTCAATCTTGAACGGTAACTTAGCAACAATATAGCAGCCATGCTTCCTTAACTATTAGACAGTTGTTAGGTCCTTGACCCAGTCATATCGTCAGTGTCACCGCCTGGTCATGTCAACGTCTTTATTTTGCTGCGTTAATGTCAATCTGAAAATTTAGCCATAACAGATTGCCCCCAATTGTTGAAATGGGGAGAACATCAAGAGTCATGAAACAATTGCAATTTTACTCAACAGATACCCTGCACAATTAGAACACTTGTCACAATTGATTGCTACCTCGTTAGGACATTTGTCAATAGATAAAGAAAAATTAAAAAATTGGATGACTTCGCCAAAGATAACTCAAGAATCATTGGGGAAAGATAAAATTTTTATGCAAAAGATAACTCATAAATCCGCATTTAATATATATTCGTTGTATGCTAATGATCACTTCTGATGCTATAAGAGCCGTGCCCACTGATTTGAAACCACACACAACATTCTCTCTCTTCAAAATTTAGAAATCTCCGAGGAACTTCGGCTAAACCGCTCTTCTCTACTAGGTAACCTCTGCTGCTCTTAGCCCCGAATTTAGTTAATTTCACCACTGTTGCTTGAATTAATGGCTCTAAGTAGGTGTAGCATTAGAAACTCTGTTAAGAAGGAGGAAAAAACCAAGGCAAAAGAAAAAATCGTAGAAGAGAAAGATGAAATTGACTAGGAACAATCAACTATGACGCAAGACGATTTAATGAAATTCTTAGATTTAGGAAATTTACCCATTGACACAGTTTGAGAAACGCTGAATCTCACAAACGACCAAAAGATTTGCCCAGATGGTTGGGTGGTACTCTATGAATACCCTTTTAAGATAGGCATCAGACTACCCTTCCCCCCATAGTCAGAGAACTATTGCAAGCTTACCAAGTTAGTTTAGGGTAAATTATGCCCTAAGTCTGGAGGGTTTTCAGCATTGTCGATAGAGTGACATCGTCTTGGGATGAACTTTTTACCCTTCATGACCTGCTATTTTGTTACGAAATTAGGGTTAAGGCAAAAAACAGGCTAGCTCTACATGTCAGTTCAAAAAAGAACGCGTTGGTTGAAGGGGTGCAGTCGAACGACAGAGGTTGAAGAACCGTTATATTTTTGTCAAAAGATCGTCTCTGGGAGATGGAGGGAAATTTTTAATCGGAGGCTGGAACCTAGAAGGTTTGTAAAATTTCTTATAAGTTGTTCTTATGTCATGATGTTAATGTTATTCTTACATAGCTTCTTCTGTAGATTTGGATCCAAAGCTGTTGGAGCATCGCGAAGAATCTGAACAAAGGTGAGAGAAATTTTTTAAGTTAAGGGAAGAAGGAAGACTCTTTAGGTTTCACAGTCGCTGACCAAGGTAGCTGCTCTTCGATGGCATCAGGTAAACCTTCTCCTTCGTCGTTTTTCACATAGTTGTCGCTACGATTTGATTCCGACGCAGTGAATCCTTTGTGACAGAATCTTCCCAATCACGACCCAGGGGGTCCATGGACAGCCGATCCATAGATGAGGCTCTCCGTAAGAGGAAAAGGGAACAAGAACGTTCGGTCGCGTCGTTGCCCATTGTGTCTGACAAGAAAGGGTCTCTGGACGTAGTCCACATTGAGGATGACGATACTGACGTCGTCCACAAAGCTCGCAAAATCGAGTTTACTGCCCCTCCTAACAAGGGGGTCCTTCGTACACTGTGAGTCTGTGACGGTCCCTAATGACTTCATGTGGTGAGACAAATCAATCTAGCCGGAAGCGGAAAGATTTCTCTTTATGATCGCCTGCAGGAGCGCACTTTGCCTGGGCTGATGTCAGATGGTCTGGAATTCGTCTTCAAGGTATAGCAATCGCAACCTTAAACATTTTTAGTCATAGTAACTTTAAATACTAACCCTTAACCGTCATTTTGCAGGCATCGCAGCATTTCCTCATGGCGAAGAAAGAAATGTCGTCGTTGTTCAAGGGCCATCAAATGATGAAGTCCAGGGCAGACAAAAGCGAGTTGACTTTGAAGGATAAGGAAATAGAGCTAAAGAAAGCCCAGCTAGAGATGGTCAAGATGGGGGAGACGTTAAGGAAGAACGATGAGGAGGTGGAAGAACTGAAGAAAAGAGCGACTGATATCGAGGAGGCATCGCATCTGGAGATTGTTGCTCTCCAAGCACAGGTCGCAGCTCAAAAGAACGAGCTGGACTTGATGGAGGCTGAGGTGACCACACGAGTGAGGGCGAAGCTGATGTACCAATTCATGATGAAACGGACAACGTCCTGGGAACCTCAGAAGGAGATTGACCTATACCTTGAATGCTTGGGCAATATGAAGGACCTGATGGATCCTGAGGACCTCCTCAAAGCAACTGCAGAGTCTTTTTCTAACGTTGGTCGACTGGAGGGTGAGGTTTCCACCTCCTGTGCTGCATTCATAACATCTGACGTTCTTCCAGACGCTGACTCAGAAAAGGAAGTCGTGCTCGAGATTCCGGCGTTTGTGAAACCAACTGAAGAAGAGTCCAACGATGTTCCTGGCGTTTAGCCTTTTAAACTTCATACTTTGAACTAATCTTTGCAATCTGAGCATTTAAGTCTTTGTGGTTTTATGAAACAGTTTGTCTTTTCGGGTCACTCATGGGAGTAATTAACATTGATGTACTTTTTGGGCCACTCATGGGAGTGTCTTTCATCTTTCTCATGGTCATTCATGTGAATGACATAACATTATGGTATTGCTTATGTTATAATATTTCAGTCGTTTTTCTGGCGTCTAAGTACAATTGTTAGGTGCTTTGAAAACCTTTTTCTATCGTATAACTTAGATATCATCAGGGTGAAAAGTATGTACTCATAAAACACAGTTAATTACTTGGTCTGAGCTTTGTTGAATGCGTGTGACGCTTATGGTGTTCCTTGTAAAGGACGTTGAGATCTTGCGCCATTTAGGACAGTATATGATGTCTAAGCAGCTTAGTGTTAATGACGTAATATCCAATATTTTTCCAATCTAATTGACTTATTGTGCAAAAACAGTTGCGGTCGCTACGTCTGGACGTTGCGAACTTATTGGAAAGCATGAGGAATCCTGTAAAAGAAACACACAGTAATGTTGTGTCTTTGACATGTCAACGACGTTGCGATGACACGTGCATCACTTATTGAATACATAAAAAAGCAAAAGAACAAAATGTCACTTAGTACTTAGCTAGAAAAAATATCTTTTGAGATGAACAACGTTCCAAATGCGTGGAACCATAGTTTCGTCGCGTCGAACCGATTGGTAAGCGCCATTGCCAACGACCTTGCTGATTTGATAAGGACCTTCCCACTTTGCACCTAGCTTACCTGCATAAGGCTCTTAGGTATTTTGGAAGACTTTCCTTAACACTCAGTCTCCTTCAATGAATGACTTAGCTTGCACGTTTTTGTTAAAACTTCTTGCGATAATCTGCTGCTGCGCTGCCATGCGTATCAAAGATGCGTCTCGCAATTCCTCTATGGTATCTAGATCGCTGATCAGTTCGTCACGATTTTGCTATTCCGTCGTCAAGCCGTACCTGGCAGTTGGAATACTTACCTCAGCTGGTAGAACCGCCTCGCAGCCATAGACCAGTGAGAAGGGTGTCTGTCTAGTCGCAGTGCGTGGCGTCGTACGATTCGCCCATAAGATGGATGGAAACGCTTCTGCCCATTTACCTTTTTTAGTAGTGTTTAATGTGTCTATGACGGTCTTGTTGCTCGATTCAGCTTGTTGGCCTGAGGATATCTGGGAGTCGATGTTAGCAACGTAATGTTCCATTCGTCACATAAATGCTTAATTTATCGTTGATAAATTGCGACCCTTTGACGCATATGATTTCTGATGGAACACTAAACCTGCAAATAATGTTAGTATGTATAAAAGAAATTACCTCCTTATCATGTACCTGTTGGAAGGAGTCTGCCTCTATCCACTTAGAAAAGTAATCTGTTAGTGCTAACATAAAGACCTTCTGTCCTGGGGCTGGAGGTAGTTTACCAACTATGTCCATTCCCCAATTCATAAAAGGCCAAGGAGTTAAAGTTGGATGCAAAACTTCACAAGGTTTGTGCGTCATACCTGCATATCACTGACAACTGTCACATTTGGTGACGTACCTGATTGCGTCTTGCTTCATTGTTGGCCAATGATAGCCCATTCTCAATGCTCTGTTGGATAGGCTGCGACCACCAGAATGGTTTCCACACGTCCCTTCATGTAGATCTTGCAAAACTTGTTCCCATTGGTGCTTCTCTAAACAACGCAATCCAGCAATGGACTTCTTGAATAGCACTCCTGATAACGTATCTAGATGCTTTGAAACGTACTCGGCACGCCTCTGCTCTGTCTTCTGGGAGTACATCATTGGTTAAATAGTCGTAAATAGGTTTCGTCCAACTAACACTTACCTCGACGTTTGCAGGGATGTCGTCGTTGGTTTGGTCAACGTTGTCTTTTACTGGATCAACGTCGTCGCTTGCTTGGTCATCATCATCGTTGTCAATCGTGACGACGACGTCTGTAATGTATTTTCACTTTTTTTTTAGCTGGAGTCATAAGACGGATGATAGGGACATAGGTGATTGTCACATCTCTCAAGGATGATCCTAGATTTTCCAGCGCGTCTGCTTGTTTCCCTTGGTACCTGCATTATCTGAAAAGGGTTAAACATCTTACTCTTACCTTATGCGACGTATAAATACAGTGCCATCTTGGAATCCTTAGCAGCAAATTCTCGCTTGAGTTGGCTAACTATCAGCAGCGAGTCGCTGTAAACTTTTAATGCTTTTGCCCCCAAGTCGCTTGCAAGGGTCATTCCTGCGATTAACGCTTTTTATTCAGCTTCGTTGTTAGTCGCTTTGAAGTCGCAACATATGGCTTGTACTATCTTGTCCCCTTGTGATGACTTCAGGACAACGTTAAGACCTGCCCCACGAAAATCAGAAGAGCCGTCAACAAATGAAATCCAAGTGTCGTCACTGACATTGTTGATCCTAGCGACTTCGTCGTCTGCGATCTTCTCTAGTTCAGGACTGAAGTCCGCCACAAAACCGGACAGGGCTTGCGACTTCATTGTTGTCCTAGGCAGGTACTTGATGTCGTATCCATTGAGCGCGATGGCCCACTTTCCCATGCAACCTGTCAACTCAGGTTTACGCCAAACAATTTTAATGGGATAATTAGTCATGACAACGACAGTATGAGTTTCAAAGTAATTTCTTAGTTTTTTAACAGCAGTGACTAAAGCTAACACGAGTTTCTCCAAGGAAGAATACCTGGTCTTTGCGTCTAATAGAGACTTACTGACGTAGTGGATGGGGAGTTGTTGGTTTTTAACTCCTCTCGTCAAAACAGCGCTGACGAACGTATTGCTTACGGCCAGATAAAGTTGAAGTGTTTCTCCGTCGCTCGGTTTGGATAGCAGAGGTGGGGAGGCCAAGTACTGCTTAAGCGCTTGCAGAGCGTCTTCATGCTCCTGCGACCAGTCGAAGCCTTTGTTCTTGCATAGCACGTCATAGAACAAGTGGCATTTTTCGGACGATCTGGATATGAAGCGATTTAACGCAGCGACACGTCTAGTTAACTTTTGCACTTCTTTGACGTTTCTGGGAGATTGAATATTAATCAACGCCTTGATCTGGTCAGGACTTGCCTTGATTTCCCGTTGCATCACGACGTAAACTAAAAATTTACTTGCAGCAACTCCGAATGTACACTTCGTGGGATTAAGTTTCATACTGTACTTCCGGACGACATTGAACTTTTCTGACAAGTGTTGTATATGGTCGCTTGCTCTTTTTGATTTGACCAACAAGTCGTCGATGTAGACCTCCATCGTGTCACCAAGTTGGTCCTTGAACATTGGGTTAACCAAAAGCTGATATGTGGCACCTGCATTCTTTAGTCCAAAGGGCATAACCTTATAACAATAAATACCTTTGTCGGTCAGGAACGCTGTCTTCGCTTGATCGTCGGGATGCATGAGGATCTGATTGTAGCCGAAGTATGTGTCCACAAACGTCAAGAGTTTGTGCCCTACTGTCGCATCGACCATTGCGTCTATGTGGGGAAGTGGGAATGGATCCCTGGGAAATGCTTTGTTAAGATCCGTGAAGTCTATGCAAACTCTCCACTTGCTGTTTTTCTTGCTGACAACAACAACGTTAGCTAACCAATCAGGATATTTGACTTCGTGTACTTTACCTATGTCGATTAATTTTTGAACCTCGTCGTTTATGATTTGATTGCTTTCGAGATCGAACTTGCATCGTTTTTGTTTGATTGATTTGTGATCTGGATCGACGTTCAGCTTGTGGGTGACGACGTCTGGACTTATACCTGTCATGTCTTCATCGACCAAGCAAAGCAATCTTGGTTAGCTTTTAAGAATTCAACTACCTGGTTTCGCAGTTCAAACGACGGTGTCGCTCCAATACGAACGACACGATTAGGAAAGGCGAGCAAAAGGCCGCTTCATCTACTTGTTGCTCATCGGACGCGGATTCGCCTGTTAATTGCTAGATTGACGATTTGGCAGGCTTGAGCGACGAACTATAGCATTCTCTAGCTGCCTTTTGCTCGCCTTTAATCTCCTGGACACCCCACTTCGTTGGAAACTTGAGTGTTTGATGATGGGTTGATTGAACTGCTTTCATCTTATGGATCCATGGCGTGCCAAGGATGATGTTGTACGCGGATGGGCAGTCTACAACGTTGAATCTGGTCTACATGTTGACACCTTTGGCGAAGGTTGGCAATGTTATCTCTCCGACGGTTTGTGCTTCTCCGCTGAAACTGACCAGGACCGTTGATTTCCTCGTTATGTCGCTGTCACTAAGACCCATACCTTCGAGAGCGTTTTTGAACAGGATGTTGGCTGAATTTCCACCGTCGACCAGCACGCGTCGCAGCAGGCAGTTGCTTACGGTCAGAGATATGACCAATCCGTTGTGGTGCTCCTCGTCGCATACGTCATCGTCATCAAAGGTAATGGACATCGCTTCTAATTTTCTTTCGTCGTCTGACCTGCAAGACTTAGGAACTTTGGACGAGGGGGAGCCATCTCTTTCTAGCCGCTTGGCTGCTGAATACGTTAGTCCACAAACGTCAGACCCACCAGAAATAACATTAATTACCTTGACATGAGTAGGGGACGCAGGAGGATTTGACTTGGAGGGATTTTTGTCGAAAGACGCTTTTCCTTTGTCGCTGAGAAGGTCTTGCAAATTTCCTTTGTTCAGCATGAACGCGACCTCTCTCCTGAGTGCGATGCATTATTCGGTCTTATGGCCATTGTCATGATGGAATTGACACCACTTGGTCTGATCTTTTTGAGCGTCTGGACGGTCGCTCTTCCTCGGCCAACGGACGAGCGCTCCAATCTTTGTCAGTGCGTTGACAACGCCTCCAACGTCGATGGAGAAACCGTGCGATTCGACATCAGGATAAGCGTTGGGATCAGCTTTGACTTCAGTACCTGCACATTCCGACGCGTCATTAACATTATGTACCTGATTATGCCTGCTATATGGATGAGGCCTCCAGTTATGCTTCTTGGGTGTGAAACGTCTTGCGATCACTTGAGCCTTCTGATACATGAGGCGTCGATATTGTGTTGAGGATTGTGTCGTATTCTTCCAATAGCATTTGCGCCAAAGCTCTTGACTGCACCTCTTCGAACGTCGCACAAGGATACTTGGTGAGACGGTTGTACAATTTGGATATGAGGATGAGTCCTTTCCTGAAACATTCAATAGCAGTTTTAGTGTCTAGATCTTTAATCCCAATCATTTCTTTATTAAAACGATTATAATAACCCTGTATCGGTTCTCCTAGCTTCTAAACTATGCCATAAAGGTCACTACTCACTAGTCTGCTTCCCAAGGCTACGATTGCCTTCAAATTTGCTGTAGAACTTGTTCACTAGGGTTGAAAAGTTGCCAATGCTTCCTGAATCATCACGTCTTAACGTGACACGATCTCTTCAAAAAGACTTACCCTCAATGTGAGGTCTTTGTCAATTCCTTACAATGCAATTACTCCCCTCCCCACAACACCCACCCCGAATGCAATAAGCTTTGGAAGTTAGTTTAAAGAAAAGGAAGTTCTAAAAGTTTAATGCGGTGTAGGGTGAAGTTGAAAGGTATCGCAAAGACTTGAACGGAGTAGAAAAGTCATAGTCTATGCACTATGACTTGTACCTTCCCACAACACCCACTCCGCATGCAAAAATATTTGGAAGTTAGTTTATAGAAAAGGAAATTCTACAAGTTTAATGCGGTGTAGGGTTAAGTTGAAAGGTATCGCAAAGACTAAAATGAAGTAGAAAAGTCATAGTCTATACACTATGAAGCTTATCTTGTAATATGACGTTAGTTTTGGAGAAAGACTAGTTAACTCATTGTTGGAATATTTTAAGAGCATTTTGGTAATTTTAAATGTTGGAGGTAGCAATGTAAAATTAAGTTGATACCAACTTGGAGTTAAGTTGGTACCAAAAAAATTCACTTTGATATCAAATTAGAAATTTGGTACTAAGCAAGAGTCATTTTGGTAATGGCTAAACTAATACTTTCTCCGTATTCTATTACTTGATACGTTTGAACTTTTACACTATTCACACACTCACTTTGACCGTATTTTTTTGTAGTTTACATAAGAAAAAATATAGTCATGTGATATCTTGTTAGATTTACCTCAAAATATGGTTTCTAAGCGTGTTCGGAGGAATGTTTCAAGTAATATGAAACAGAGGAAGTACTATGTAACGCTATAATGAACCCAAAAGCTTATGGCCCATTCGGCATCACTGTAATAAGTTTTCAGTTTTTTTCTCACATAGAAAACTGGAATTAGATCATCACTATAATATTAGTTTATTATGCCACTTATATTTCACTTTATACTCTATTTTAATTTGTATTTTCTGCACTTCATTTATAAGAATTTTAGTTCATTTTTATGTTCATATGTCTCACTCTTTAGTTAAGAAAAATTCATTTCAAAGAATGTAAAACTTAGGGTTTATATAAACATGTATTACTCACTTTTAAGCATTCATCTTTCACTTATATACACTCAAAGCGAGCAGCAGGTGATAGCCTAGTGGTATTGGCATCACCTCCGATCCCAAGATCCTGGGATCGAGTCTCATCCCTTGCAAGGAAGGATCCCCAATTTCCCCCCACTTGCAAGGGATGTAATCTAACCTAAAAAAAAAAAAATACACTCAAAGCTTACTTAAAAAGAAATTAAAATTTTATTTGGAAAAACTGAAAAATTTTGATTTTTTTTGTCTAGTGTACCCAAGACCTGTTACGTTATAATTGACTCAAATGGAAAAACGCGTCCTAATATATATATGTATATATATATATATATACATATATACATATATACATATATGTATATATATATGTGTATATATATGTATATATTTGTGTGTATATATATATACACATATGAGAATGAGGGAGTGGAAGGGTGGTAAGCCCTTTCATCTTCCACCCACATGTTGTGGGTTCGATTCTCATCAGAGTGGTTTGGGGGGCATTGGGGTAGGTTGTATTTAGGTGCCCTGTGAGAGGGCGTTAATGTAATTTATCTTACCAAATTAAAAAAAATATGTGTATATATATATATATATATATATATATATATATATATATATATATATATATATATATATATATTTATTTATTTTTTTTGGGCCCCCATTCGGGAACCCGTGGTAAGATGAATTTCGTTTGGGCCGCCCTCGCACATCGCCACTCACCCAGAGGCCCAACAAGCCCCAAACCCCCCCCCCCCAAACAATATTGAAATTTTGCTTCCACCAAGATTTGAACCTTGGTCTCACATGTGGGAGATATGAAGCCATACTATTGGACCCAATATATATATATAACAACTTACGTTCCAAAGTAGAATTTTTCAACAAGCAACTTATCTTATGAACATTCCAACATACATACATATATATATATACATACATATATATATATATATATACATACATATATATATATATATACATACATATATATATATATATACATACATATATATATATATATATATATATGTTTAAGTTCGTATGAGAACCACCCTTATGGTGAGAACCTTGAGAACCACTCATTTTTCCTCATTTTATAAAGATTTTGATCATTTCACAATGTTTTTGGTCATTTTATATTTTACTTTTTCTATGTTTTTTGTCATTTAACATTTTTATGCTCATTTCGCAACGTTTTTGCTCATTTTATGTTTTGCTCATTTTACGTTTATTCTCATTTAACTTTTTTATGCTCATTTTACGTTTTTCTCCTTTTACATTTTAGTTCATTTTACGCTTTTGATAATTTAATGTTTTCTACTCATTTTATTTTTGTGCTCATTTTTTACTTTTTTTTTGCTCATTTTAGGAAGTTTTTGCTCAGTTTAAGTGGTTCTCACGGTTCTCACCATAAGAGGGTTCTCACTAGAACCCAACCCAACCCTATATATATATATATATATATATAGATTAGGGAACAGTCCAAGCCCAATATTAAAAATAGAACGGACCACCAATTTGAAGATAGTGACTTGTTTAATATATTTAGTGATCACTTTAATTCATTTAGTTCTCACATTTTTTAGTCTATTTGGTGACTATATTAATTCGTTCAATAAGACTACCAAATTATATTTTAAAACTGTATGTTTTAGTTCTAGATTCTAGGGGGAAAAGAAGGGATGACTATTCTAAAAATTTGTCCTTATTTTAAGATCAAGTAGGCCTCGAGCTGAAAGTGCAACGTTTAATCAAGCATTGTTAGTTGATGCCTTGAAACTGGGCTAAGGAAGAAGAATAACGCGAAGTTTCTTGCTCGCCCGGTCGACCGGGTGAGGGCGCCCGACTGGGCGTCTTGAATGGCCCGACCGGGCTAGCTATGTTTTCTTTCTTGGCGTTTTTCGGCTCTCGGACCCGACGGGGCGGTTTGGCCCTAGGTGTTTATGCCGTCATTAGAGTTATACTAGGATATTATTCTAGGGTTTATTAGGGTTTCCTTATGTTATAAAAGAACCCTTTTGGTGATTAAATGTTTGACATACACACACTTTTAGCCATTAAGAATTTTAGGACTCCTTGTATATTCTCTTTGTATTCTCCATTATAGTGAAGAAGCTCTCGAATCCCTCACCTGTGGACGTAGGTCTAATTTGACCGAACCATGTAAATAATCCTTGTGTTTCTTGTTTATTTTCTTTATCGTTTTTCTCATCCTTTTTATTTTGTTGACTTGTTACGCATTAATCAAACGCTACACCACCAGTTTCCTAACAAGCATTATATAAATTAAGTAGCTTTATACTAGCTAATACTCGGATCCACATAGGTGGTTATTGTTTATGCCGATTTTTGCTTAAACGACAAGATTTATTGTGGGATACTGACAACCAGATTGATGCGATGTACGCAAAGCAAATATGAGAGAAACAAGAAGGAAACGAAAAGACACCAAGGAGTGTTGATGCGGAAAAACCCCAATGAAGATGGGTAAAAAACCGCGGGTGGATGTGAGTCCACCAATCCACTATATGCAATCGCCAATCGGAATGATCAACGATCAATACAACCTAATGAATTTTATTCTAAGTACAATATAATCACTTTAGCAAGAGAGGAAATAACAATGTAATGTATCAAGTACTTTGTGAGTATGAATGTATTGTGAGTTCTTAAGCTTGTGCGCTTCTGGTTCTCTCTCCCTTGCTACCATCGTTCTAATCTCTTGATATTGCATTTCTCAGCTCAACGTGCATCCTCAAATCTAGGGAGTAGTTAGCTAGGATCTCGCCCTTTCCTCAAAGATCTCGGCGCATTATTTAAACAGCCATAGACTTATTCAACTGACTGAAGTCCTGCTGGGTTCAAGCTCCCCTACTTTTAGGAAATTAGTTAATCTTTGACCTGGTCCATGCGTCACGATCCTCCCGCTAACGTCAGCGTCGCAGGTTTCATAATGTCAACGTCAAACTGCAAAAAATCAGCCATATTAGTTTACCCCCAATTGTTGAAATGAGGGAATACCAAGAGTCATGAGACAATTGTGTCAGTTTGCAAAAGACATCCTGTACGGTTAAAACAACTGTTACAACTGTTAATCATCTGTTACAACATTTGTAAAAAAGATAAGAAAATAAAATTTTAACCAATGGATGACTTTGCTAGAGATAACCCAAAGGTCACCGGTAAAAGATAAGTTTTTTTTTCCGCCAAAGTTCATCTACACTCCGCAAAAATATATCCGTTATACAAATGAGGACCCCAGCTGTAACTATGAAAGCAGTGCCTGATGAATTGAAAACCACATGCAACATTCTCTCTCTAAAAATTCACTCGAGCATCCAAATTTCTCTAGAAGCATCCGAAAATTTCTGGAGTAACTTCGGCTTCATCAGGTAACATCTGCCATCCCTGATCTTCAATTTCTAGCTAATTTCTTAATCAATACTTGAAACTATGGCTCCCAGCAGACGTAGCATTAGAAACTTTGTTAAAAATCAAGAAAAAACCAAGGCAAAAGAAAGAGTCGTAGAAGAGAAAAGTGAACTTGACGATGAACAATCTAACATGTCGCAAGATGATCTAATTAAATTCTTAGACTTAGGAAACTTACCCATTGACACGGTGCTAAGAAACGTCGAACCTCACGAGCGACGAGAGATGTGTCCTCAAGGTTGGGTGGTACTGTATGAATACCCCTTCAAAATAGGCCTTAAGTTACCTTTTCCTCCCATAGCCAGGGAGATAATGGAAATTTACCAAATTGGCCCTGGGCAAATTATTCCCCAAGTCTGGAGAGTTCTGAGTGTTGTTGATATGGTGACAACATCTTAGGAAGAGCCTTTTACTCTCCACGACCTACTGCTCTGCTACGAAATTAGGGTCAAGGTCAAAAACAGGTTAGCCTTGCATACCAAGGTGAGACATGACGCTTTGGTTGGAGGAATCCAGTCGAACGACAGATGTTGGAAGAACCGTTACGTTTTTGTCAAGAAATCGTCTTTGGGAGAAGTAGGGAAACACTTAATCGGAGGTTGGAACATAGGAGGTTCGTAGAAATCTTTTACAAATTGTTCTTACGTCATGACGTTAACGTTATTCTTACGTCGTTTCTTCTGCAGATCTAGATCCAAAGCTGCTGACGCATCGCGAGGAGTCTGAGCGGCTGTTCGAGAAGTTCCTAAGGGTGAAAGAAGAAGAGGGATACTTCAGAAGGGCAACAGTCGCTAGTCAAGACAGCTGTTCTTCCATGGCTTCAGGTAAACGTTTCGCTTTGTTGTTTGGAATACTACTTCTATCATGACTCTAATAAATTTTCTGCGACAGAATCTTCTCAATCGTGATCGAGAGGGTCTTTGGACAGCCAGGCCCTTGCTGAAACGCTCCGCAAGAGAAAGAGAGAGCTGAGTCACTCTGCTGCATCATCGCCCACTGCATCAGAGAAGAGATGCCCCGCAGACGTCGTCCACGTGGAAGATGATGATTTAGACGTCGGTCCGAAATCGCGCAAGACCGACTTCGTTGTCCCTCCTAACAGAGGAGGTCCATCATACACCGTGACCGTGCCTAACGACTTCATGTCGTTAAACAGGTCGGTCTGGCCGAAAGCGGAAATACTGCTCTTTCCTTGCGCCGAAAATCGCTTACGGGAGCTTACCCTGCCTAGGCTCATGTCAGATGGCCTAGTGCTCGTTTTCCAGGTATGTTAACGTGTGATTTAATATTGTCAATATGAAACGGATTTTAGTCGCTCATCTCTTCGTCGTTGATCTACAGGCGTCGCATCATTTCCTTATGGCGAAGAAAGAAATGTCGTCTCTGTTTAAAGGGATCAGGCGATGAAGTCTAGAGTTGACAAAAGCGAACTAGCTTTAAAAGACAAAGACGCAGAGCTGAAGAAGGTTTAGTCGGAGATGATTAAGATGGGGGAAATGCTGAAGAAGAATGGAGAAGATTTGGAAGGACTGAAGAAACAAGCGGAGAATTTAGAGACGTCGTCACTTCTGGAAATTGGAGCCCTACAAGCGCAAGTCGCTGCTCAGAAAAACGAACTTGATCTGCTGGAGGTCGAGGTGGCCACAAGGGTGAGGGAGAAGCTGATGTACCAGTTCATGATGAAACGAACTAGTTCATGGGAACCTCAGAAGGACATTGACTTGTACCTCGAATGCTTAGGGGGTATGAAGGACCTGATGGATCCCGAAGACTTTCTGAAAGCGATGGCTGAGTCGTCGTTGGCTGTTGATCACCCAGATGGTGGGATTGGCTCTTCATGTGCTGCGTTCATAGCGTCGGACGTGCCTCTAGACGCTGACTCAGAGAAGGGAATTATGACGGAGGTTCCGCCGTCGTCAAAGCCTACTGATGAAAAGCTCGATGACGCGTCCGTCGTTTAATCTAACGACCTGTGTGTTACTTAAACTCTTTTAAATATTTTTAGATGTTGTGCTATTTTACAAAAACACTTCGCTGTTTTGGGTCACTCATGGGGGTGATCACTTATGTACTTTTGGACCACTCATAGGAGTGGTCATAACATTTGTTTTCTTTCGTTTAATCGTATGCACTTTGTTTGCTTATGATGTGCTGTCGTTCTTGTGGCGTCTGAGTTCAATGTTCAGGCGCTTTGAAAGCCTCTTTTTTAACACGTAGGTTAGACTTTGTTAAAGGAAAAATAAAAGAGTTAATACGCATCAAACAAGTTTACTTACTTGTTATGAATATGACAAATGTTTGCAATGCTGTTGAGCGGCCGTTATAATCTTACGACGTGTGCGATGGTACAGGACGCTTATTGTATCCTTATTGATGTTATAATCTTATTCTTTATCCAAACGATAGTTGTTGGTTGCTTCATAGAAACGTCACAATCTTATTGAAGGAAAATCCTGAAAAACACAACACTCAGTAATGCTTCATCGTTGACGTTTCAACGACTTTATATGACATATTCATCACTTATTGAATTAGAAAACAAAATACGCAAAAACAAAAGACGCAAAATGAAGTGTCACTTAGCGTTTATCTAGAAGAAATATCCTTTGAGATGGATAGCATTCCAGCTACGTGGGACCATAGTGCCGTCGCGTCGGACTAGTCGGTAAGCGCCATTGCCAACGACCTTGCTGATTTGATAGGGACCTTCCCATTTTGGACCTAGCTTACTTACATTAGGCTCTTGTGTGTTTTGGAACACCTTCCTTAACACCCAATCTCCTTCGACAAACGACTTGGCTTGTACGGTCTTGTTGAAGCTCCTTGCGACGATCTGTTGTTGAGATGCCATGCGCACCAACGCTGCATCGCTCAGTTCTTCTATGGTATCCAGGTCGTTGATCAATTCGTCATGGTTCTGCTGCTTAGTCGTTAAGCCGTACCTGGCAGTTCGAATACTTACCTCAGCTGGTAAGACTGCTTCGCAGCCGTAAACCAATGAAAAAGGGGTTTGCCCGGTCGCAATGCGTGGCGCCGTACGATTTGCCCACAATATAGCTGGCAACGCTTCTGCCCATTTACCTTTCTTAGTGGTAAGACGCTTCTTCAATGTGTCTATGACGGTCTTTTTGCTGGATTCAACTTGTCCATTGGCTTGAGGATATCTGGGCGTTGACGTTAGTAACGTGATATTCCACTCGTCGCAGAAGTGCTCTGTTTTGTCACTGATAAATTGCGACCAATTGTCGCACCTGATTTCTAACGGAACACCAAACCTGTAAATAATGTTAGTATGTATAAACGAAATTACCTCTTTGACGTGTACCTGTTGGAAGGAATCTGCTTCTATCCATTTTGAAAAATAATCCGTTAGTGCTAACATAAAGACCTTCTGTCCTGGGGCTGGAGGTAGTGTACCAACAATGTCCATTCCCCATTTCATAAAAGGCCATGGGGTTAAAGTTGGATGTAGAATTTCACAGGGTTTGTGCGTCATACCTGCGTGTCGCTGACAACTATCACATCTGGTGACGTACCTGATTGCATCTTGCTTCATCGTTGGCCAATAGTAGCCCATCCTTAACGCTCTATTGGATAGGTTGCGCCCTCTGAAATGGTTTACGCACGTCCCTTCATGCAGATCTTGCAAGACTTGCCCCCATTGGTTCTTTTCTAGGCATCGCAGATACGACCCAGCGACGGACTTTTTGAACAGTACTCCTTGGATGATGATGTATCAGGATGCCTTGAAGTGAATTCGCCGTGCTTCGGCTTTGTCTTCTAGGAGTATGTCGTTAGTTAAATAGTCGTAAAGAGGTTTCGTCCAACTAACCTGTACCTCGCCATGTACGGGGTTTTCATCGTTGGTTACGTCGGCGTTGTCGCTTCTTGGTTCGTTGTCGTCTTCTGACGGGACGTCATCATCGCCTGCTTCACTGTCTCTTCTGGCTGTCGTGACGACATTGGCGACGTCTTTGTATTTGCTTAGCGTAGGTGTTGTGATATGGATGATAGGGACGGAGGTGAATGATATGTCTCTCAGGGACGATCCCAGGTTGGCCAACGCATCCGCTTGTGTATTCTGATCTCTTGGTATCTGCATGATGTCTAAAGGGTTAAGCATTTTACTTTTACCTTGTGTGACTTCTAAGTAGAGCGCCATTTTGGAATCCTTAGCGGCAAATTCGCCTTTGATTTGACTGACTACTAGCAAAGAATCGTTGTAGATCTTTAACGCTTGTGCCCCCAAATCGCTTGCTAGAGTCATTCCCGCGATTAACGCCTCGTATTCAGCTTCATTATTGGTCGCTTTGAATTCGCAACATATAGCTTGCACTATCTTGTCCCCTTGTGGCGACTTTAGGACGACGCCAAGGCCTACACCACGAAAATTGGAAGATCTGTCAACAAATAAAATCCATGCATCATGATTGACATGGTCGATCCGAGCAACTTCATCGGCGGCGATCTTTTCCAATTGTGGACTAAAGTCAGCCACAAAGTCAGCCAGAGCTTGCGACTTGATCACAGTTCGTGGTAAGTATTTGATGTCGTAACCGCTAATTGCGATTGTCGATTTTCCCATGCGACCTGTCAATTCAGGTCTATGCAAAACACTTTTGATAGGATAGTTAGTCATGACAACGACAGTATGAGTTTCGAAGTAATGTCGGAGTTTTTTCACGGCAGTGACTAAGGCAAGTACAAGTTTTTCGAGAGAGGAATACCTGGTTTCTGCATCTAGTAGAGACTTACTGACGTAGTAGATGGGGAGTTGCTGGCTTTCCGCCTCTCGCGTCAAAACGGCGCTGACTGAGATGTTGCTAACAGCTAGGTACAACTGGAGTGTTTCCCCCTCGCTGGGCTTGGACAGTAGTGGGGGGGTAGCTAGGTAATGTTTCAGTGCCTGCAGGGCGTCCTCGTGCCTCGGGGACCAGTCGAATCCTTTGTTTTTGCGTAGCACGTCGTAGAATAGATGGCACTTTTCGGATGACCTGGATATGAAACGGTTAAGAGCAGCGACGCGTCCTGTTAGTTTTTGTACCTCTTTGACGTTTCTGGGAGATTGGATGTTGATCAATGCCTTGATCTGATCTGGACTGGCTTCGATGCCTCGTTGTGTCACGACATAACCTAAAAATTTACCTGCGGCGACTCCAAACGTACATTTAGTGGGGTTTAGTTTCATACCATATTTTCGTAGGACGTCGAATGCTTCGGAGAGGTGTTGGATATGATCGCTCGCTTGCTTAGATTTTACCAGCATATCGTCGATGTAGACTTCCATGGTGTCACCTAGTTGTTCTTTGAATATGTGGTTCACTAGGCGTTGATACGTCGCAACTGCATTTTTTAGTCCGAAAGGCATAACCTTGTAACAATAAATACCTTTGTCGGTGACGAACGCTGTCTTTTCCTGATCGTCAGGGTGCATGAGGATTTGGTTATAACCAGAGTACGCGTCCATGAACGTCAAGAGCTCGTGCCCCGCCGTCGCGTCAACCATCGCGTCAATATGGGGGAGCTGGAATGGATCTTTGGGACTGGCCTTATTAAGGTCTGTAAAGTCAATGCACACTCTCCACTTGCCATTCTTCTTGCTGATGACAACGACATTAGCCAACCAGTCAGGATATTTAACTTCACGTACCTTACCTGTGTTGATCAGTTTTTGTACTTCGTCGTTTATAATTTGGTTGCGTTCAGGAGCGAACTTCCGTCGTTTGTGCTTGACCAGTTTATGCTCTGGATCGACGTTCAACTTATGGGTAATGACGTCTAGGCTGATACCTATCATGTCTTCATGTGACCAAGCAAAACAATCCTGGTTAGCTTTTAGGAAATCGATTACCTGAGTACGGGGTTCTGGCGACAAGGTCGTTCCAATGCAAACGACACGATCGGGGCAGGACGGATCTAGCGCCACTTCATCAACGTTATCCTCATCAGGCGCGTCGGGCGCTGATCCGCTTGTTAATTTCTAGATGGCCTTCTCAGCAGGCTTTAGCGACGAGCTGTAACATTCCCGAGCAGCTTTTTGCTCGCCTTTGATCTCCTGAACGCCCTATTTGGTGGGGAACTTGAGCGTCTGATGGTACGTTGAAGGTACTGCTTTCATCTTGTGGATCCAAGGCCTTCCCAGAATGACATTGTAGGCGGAGGGACAATCTACGACGTTGAACCTGGTCGATAAGTTGACTCCTTTGGCGAGGGTTGGCAGGGTGTTTTCACAGACAGTCTGCTGTGCTTCTCCGCTGAAACCGACTAAGACAGTAGATTTTTTAGTTATATCCTTATCACAGAGACCCATACCTTCGAGAGCATTTTTGAAGATGATGTTAACTGAACTGGCGCCGTCAATCAGCACTCGTCGCAATAGGCAATTGCTGACAGTCAGAGATATGACTAATCCGTCATGGTGATCCTCGTCGCACACGTCGTTGTCGTCGAAGGTAATTGACATCGCCTCCAACTCGCGTTCTTCTTTTGACCTGTAAGGTTTAGGAACAATGGACGAGGGGGATCCCTCTCTAGCTAGCCTTTTGGCTGCTGAATACGTTAGTCCACAAACATCCGCACCACCAGAGATTATGTTGATTACCTTGACGTGAGTAGGGGATGCGGGCGGATTTGATTTGGAAGGGTTTTTGTCGAAGGACGCCTTCCCCTTGTCGCTAAGGAGATCTTGGAGGTGCCCTTTGTTCAGCATGAACGCGACTTCTCTTCGGAGCGCAATACAATCTTCCGACTTGTGACCGTGGTCGTGATGAACTGGCACCACTTGGTTTGATTCTTTTGAGCGTCTAGACGGTCGCTCTTTCTTGGCTAACGGATGGGGGCTCCGATCTTCGTCAACGCGTTGACGACACCTCCGACGTCGACGGAGAATCCATAGGATCCTATGTCGGGATATGACGGCTGTTCTGTTTTGATCTCAATACCTGCATTGTCAATTATATCGTTAGCATTGTGTACTTGGTTAGGACGACTATGGGGTTTGCCCAGTCGCAATGCGTGGCGTCGTACGATTTGCCCACAATATTGTTGGCAACGCTTCTGCCCATTTACCTTTCTTAGCGGTAAGACGCTTCTTCAATTTGTCTATGACGGTCTTATTGCTGGATTCAGCTTATCCATTGGCTTGAGGATATCTGGGCGTTGACGTTAGTAACGTGATGTTCCACTCGTCACAGAAGTGCTTTATTTTGTCATTGATAAATTGCGACCCATTGTCGCACCTGATTTCTGAAGGAACACCAAACCTGCAAATAATGTTAGTATGTATAAACGAAATTACCTCTTTGACGTGTACCTGTTGGAAGGAATCTGCTTCTATCCATTTTGAAAAATAATCCGTTAGTGCTGACATAAAGACCTTCTGTCCTGGGGCTGGAGGTAGTTTACCAACAATGTCCATTCCCCATTTCATAAAAGGCCATGGGGTTAAAGTTGGATGTAGAATTTCACAGGGTTTGTGCGTCATACCTGCGTGTCGCTGACAACTATCCATCTGGTGACGTACCTGATTGCATCTTGCTTCATCGTTGGCAAATAGTAGCCCATCCTTAACGCTCTATTGGACATGTTGCGCCCTCCAGAATGGTTCCGCACGTCCCTTCATGCAGATCTTGCAAGACTTGTCCCCATTGGTTCTTTTCTAGGCATCGCAGATACGACCCAGCGACGGACTTTTTGAACAGTACTCCTTGGATGATGATGTATCTGGATGCCTTGAAGCGAATTCGCCGTGCTTCGGCTTTGTCTTTTGGGAGTATGTCGTTAGTTAAATAGTCGTAAAGAGGTTTCGTCCAACTAACCTATACCTCGCCGTGTGCGGGGTTTTCATCGTTGGTTGCGTCGGCGTTGTCGCTTCTTGGATCATTGTCGTCTTCTGATGGGACGTCATCATCGCCTACTTCACTGCCTCTTCTGACTGTCATGACGACATTGGCGACGTCTTTGTATTTGCTTATTGCAGGTGTTGTGATATGGATGATAGGGACGGAGGTGAATGATACGTCTCTCAGGGACGATCCCAGGTTGGCCAACGCATCCGCTTGTGTATTCTGATCTCTTGGTATCTGCATGATGTCGAAAGGGTTAAACATTTTACTTTTACCTTGTGCGACTTCTAAGTAGAGGGCCATTTTGGAATCCTTAGCTGCAAATTCGCCTTTGATTTGACTGACTACTAGCAAAGAATCGCTGTAGATCTTTAACGCTTGTGCCCCCAAATCGCTTGCTAGAGTCATTCTTGCTATTAAAGCCTCTTATTCAGCTTCATTATTGGTCGCTTTGAATTCGCAACATGTAGCTTGCACTATCTTGTCCCCTTGTGGCGACTTTAGGACGACGCCAAGGCCTGCACTACGAAAATTGGAAGATCCGTCAATAAATAAAATCCATGCATCGTGATTGACATGGTCGATCTGAGCAACTTCATCGGCGGCGATCTATTTCAATTGTGGACTAAAGTCAGCCACAAAGTCAGCCAGAGCTTGCGACTTGATCGCGGTTCGTGGTAAGTATTTGATGTCGTAACCGCTAATTGCGATTGCCCATTTTCCCATGCGACCTGTCAATTCAGGTCTACGCAAAACACTTTTGATAGGATAGTTAGTCATGACAACGACAGTATGAGTTTCGAAGTAATGTCGGAGTTTTTTCACGGCAGTGACTAAGGCAAGTACAAGTTTTTCGAGAGAGGAATACCTGGTTTCTGCGTCTAGTAGAGACTTACTGACGTAGTAGATGGGGAGTTGCTGGCTTTCCGCCTCTCGCGTCAAAACGACGCTAATTGAGATGTTGCTAACAGCTAGGTACAACTGGAGTGTTTCCCCCTCGCTGGGCTTGGACAGTAGTGAGGGGGGGTAGCTAGGTAATGCTACAGCGCTTGCAGGGCGTCCTCGTGCCTCGGGGACCAGTCGAATCCTTTGTTTTTGCGTAGCACGTTGTAGAATAGATGGCACTTTTCGGATGACCTGGATATGAAACAGTTAAGAGCAGCGATGCGTCCTGTTAGTTTTTGTACCTCTTTGACCTTTTTTGGAGATTGGATGTTGATCAATGCCTTGATCTGATCTGGACTGGCTTCGATGCCTCGTTGTGTCACGACATAACCTAAAAATTTACCTGCGGCGACTCCAAACGTACATTTAGTGGGGTTTAGTTTCATACCATATTTTCGTAGGACGTCGGATGCTTCGGAGAGGTGTTGGATATGATCGCTCGCTTGCTTAGATTTTACCAGCATATCGTCGATGTAGACTTCTATGGTGTCACCTAGTTGTTCTTTGAATATGTGGTTGACTAGGCGTTGATACGTCGCACCTGCATGTTTTAGTCCGTAAGGCATAACCTTGTAACAATAAATACCTTTGTCGGTGACGAATGCTGTCTTTTCCTGATCGTCAGGGTGCATGAGGATTTGGTTATAACCAGAGTACGCGTCCATGAACGTCAAGGGCTCGTGCCCCGTCGTCGCGTCAACCATAGCGTCATTATGGGGGAGGAGGAATGGATCTTTGGGATAGGCCTTATTAAGGTCTGTAAAGTCAATGCACACTCTCCACTTGCCATTCTTCTTGTTGACGACAACGAAATTAGCCAACCAGTCAGGATATCTAACTTCACGTACCTTACCTGTGTTGATCAGTTTTTGTACTTCGTCGTTTATAGTTTGGTTGCGTTCATGAACGAACTTGCGTCGCTTTTGCTTGACCGGATTATGCTCTGGATCGACGTTCAACTTATGGGTAATTACGTCTGGGCTGATACTTGTCATGTCTTCATGTGACCAAGCAAAACAATCCTGGTTAGCTTTTAGGAAACCGATTACCTGAGTACGGAGTTCTGGCGACAAGGTCACTCCAATGCAAACGACACGATCGGGGCAGGACGGATCTAGCGCCACTTCATCAACGTTATCCTCATCAGGCGCGTCAGGCGCTGATCCGCTTGTTAATTGCTAGATGGCCTTCTCAGCAGGCTTTAGCGACGAGCTGTAACATTCCCGAGCAGCTTTTTGCTCGCCTTTGATCTCCTGAACGCCCTATCTGATGGGGAACTTGAGCGTCTGATGGTACGTTGAAGGTACTCCTTTGATCTTGTGGATCCAAGGCGTTCCCAGAATGACATTGTAGGCGGAGGGACAATCTACGACGTTGAACCTGGTCGGTAAGTTGACTCCTTTGGCGAGGGTTGGCAGGGTGATTTCACTGACAGTCTGCTGTGCTTCTCCGCTGAAACCGACTAAGACAGTAGATTTTTTAGTTATATCCTTATCACAGAGACCCATACCTTCGAGAGCATTTTTGAAGATGATGTTAGCTGAACTGCCGCCGTCAATCAGCACTCGTCGCAATAGGCAATTGCTGACAGTCGGAGATATGCCTAATCCGTCATGGTGATCCTCGTCGCACACGTCGTCGTCGTCGAAGGTAATTGACATTGCCTCCAACTCGCGTTCTTCTTTTGACCTGTAAGGTTTAGGAACAATGGACGAGGGGGATCCCTCTCTAGCTAGCCTTTTGGCTGCTGAATACCAGAGATTATGTTGATTACCTTGACGAGAGTAGGGGAGGCGGGCGGATTTGATTTGGAAGGGTTTTTGTCGAAGGACGCCTTCCCCTTGTCGCTGAGGAGATCTTGGAGGTGCCCTTTGTTCAGCATGAATGCGACTTCTCTTCGGAGCGCAATACAATCTTCTGTCTTGTGACCGTGGTCTTGATTGAACTGGCACCATTTGGTTTGATCCTTTTGAGCGTCTGGACGGTAGCTCTTTCTCGACCAACGGACGGGGGCTCCGATCTTCGTCAACGCGTTGACGACACCTCCGACGTCGACGGAGAATCCATAGGATCCTATGTCTGGATATGACGGCTGTTCTGTTTTGATCTCAATACCTGCATTGTCAATTATATCATTAGCATTGTGTACCTGGTTAGGACGACTATGGGGATGGTTCCGCCAGTTGGTCTTTTTAGGGACAAAGGCTTTGCGATCGTTGGTGCTTTCCGACGCATGGCATGTAGAGATAGTGTTGAGGATGGCATCATCTTCCTCTAGTCGCATTTGGGCCAGCGCCCTTGACTTCACCTCTTCGAACATGGAGCAAGGGTATTTCGTCAGACGATTGTACAGCTTGGACCGGAGGATGAGACCCTTCCTGAAACATTCAATAGCAGTCTTAGTGTCAAGATCTTTAATGCTAATCATTTCTTTGTTAAAGCGATTATAGTAATCGCGGACAGATTCGTTTGGCCCCTAGACAAAGCCATATAGGTCACTCGTCTGTTTATCTAGGCTACGACTGCCTTCAAATTTATCATAAAATTTATTGATTAGAGTAGAGAAATTGGCTATGCTGCTAGGCTTAAGAGATCCAAGCCATTTTAAGGCTGGTCCAGTCAAGGTTGCTCCGAAGGACTTGCACATGCATGCTTCGACAAGATGCCACCGAATGGACGCTTGCCACATCCTTTACTTTTACTGAGCGACGTGCTCGGTAGGGTCAATCGATCCGTCATAAGTGGCAGTCAGAGTAGGCAGATTGAGCTTCTTTGACAGCGATGCTTTAGAGATTTTCTCGACGAACGGAGACGCTGCATATCCGTCTCGATGCTCGATGATGCTGGGCGTGGGCGCTCCAGGGAGTTGAGACATGAGCTTCATCAGACGTCGATTATGCTTTTCGATCAGGATCATTCGCTTCGCCATGGGATCTTTGTCCCCATTCATGGGAGTCTTCTCAAGTGGATCTCCGTCTTGGTCGTTGAAAGGGGATCTGTCAAGGAAACCTTCATCGTCTTCTGACTCGGTGCTCTCGGAATCAGTGAGGTTGCATGATAGGAATGTCATCTCTACTGAAGGGACGTCGGGTCTTGGATGCTTTCGTCGAGGCTAACTCCTCTTGCAATTTTTGAATTTTTTCTTGCGACGACGAGAAGTTAGAGGATAATTGCTCATTGGCCTTTTTCATTTCGGCCATTTCTGCCTTCATTTGATCGTAGAGCTTCTGCATTTCGTCGGCGTTCATTGGTGCGACCATTTTGAGATAGCTAGAAAGAAAGTGATTGATCTGGCTGTGGCCCCATGGTGGGCGCCAAATTCTTTATGCCGATTTTTGCTTAAACGACAAGATTTATTGTGGGATACCGACAACCAGTTTGATGCAATGTACGCTAAGCAAATATGAGAGAAATAAGAAGGAAACGGAAAGACACCAAGGAGTGTTGACGCGGAAAAACCCCAATGAAGATGGGTAAAAAACCGCGGGTGGATGTGAGTCCACCAATCCACTATATGCAATCGCTAATCGGAATGTTCAACTATCAATACAACCTAATGAATTTTATTCTAAGTACAATATAATCACTGTAGCAAGAGAGGAAATAGCAATGTAATGTATCAAGTACTTTGTGAGTATGAATGTATTGTGAGTTCTTAAGCTTGTGCGCTTCTGGTTCTCTCTTCCCTGCTACCATCGTTCTAATCTCTTTATATTGCATTTCTCAGCTCAATGTGCATCCTCAAAACTAGGGAGTAGTTCGCTAGGATCTCGTCCCTTTCCTCTTAGATCTCGGCGCATTATTTAAACAGCCATAAACTTATTCAACTGACTGAAGTCCTACTGGGTTCAACCTCCCCTACTTTTAGGGAATCAGTTAATCTTTGACCTGGTCCATGCGTCACGATCCTCCCGCTAATGTCAGCGTCGCAGTTTCATAATGTCAACGTCAAACTGCAAAAAATTAGCCATAACAGTTATAAATTTACAACTCATACTATTATGTGGGATCTATTAGGCACTAGTACACACCCCAAAGAAAAATGAATTGATTAGTACAAATTTTTAGTATTCGTGTTATTGTTATCACCGTTTTACAGATTTCATAGTATCAATTTGAAGACTTCTATTTACCAATATCCTTGATAGATTCCGAAATCAAATAGACGCTTATAATTCCTACTAAAATAAGAGTTATTGGTTGATTCGTTGAAATTTCTACCGAAGAATAACCAACCAAACTGTGTTCTTAAGCTTACATCACTTAAGTGCCTAGTAATGTTCCAGGCACGAGTTTCTTTCATTGAAAAGTCGTTCTTGCCAATGAATTTGGCATCTTCTGATATCAAGACTCTGCCTATTGCCAAATCTTAATGAGGAAAAGTGTCCACGCCTTACTTTGGTCAAACTATATTATACCATGTACTTATACGACTGGATTATCAAGATAACTCATACCTTCAAAATGTGCAATTCAGTTCTCTTACTTTGTTGCCTTTTGCTATCTTACTCCTACGTTTGTCCTGCATATGGCAATAGCTTCCAAAGCCATTACCAAGTGCAGTGTATTGGGAATGAGAGGGAAGCTCTGTTGAATTTCAAAGAGGGCATTGAAGTTGACAACTGTGGTCTACTGTCTTCTTGGGTAGACCACAAAGAAAACCAAAATTGTTGTCACTGGCATGGTGTTCGTTGCAACAACAACACTGGTTATGTCATCATGCTCGACCTTCATGGAAATGAAACAGCTATTTACTTGGATGAGAGATGTCTACAAGGTAACATTAGTTGTTCCCTTGCTAGATTGAAACATCTGAGTTACTTGGACCTCAGCTTCAATAATTTCCAACAACCCATCCCCGATTTTATTGGTTCCTTGGTGAAGCTGGAACACCTTAATCTTTCCAATGCTGGATTTTCAGGAGAAATTCCTCACCAGCTTCGAAATCTTTCCCGCTTAACATCTCTTGATCTTGATTCGCCTTTTAGTTTTCATATCTCCGTTTTGGGTCTGTACGTCGAAAACCTGTCGTGGCTTTCAAACTTAACTTTGCTGAGATTCATCAACTTACGTAATGTTAATCTCAGTAAAGCCACAGACTGGCTCCAAATTGTGAACAACCTCTTGTTCTTAAGGGCCCTCCATTTGGAATTGTGTGACCATCCCCCGATAGTCCAGTAGCCACTTTCATTCAAAAACTTGTCAACCACTTTTTCTGTTCTTAATCTTGCTCAAAATGGTTTAAATGATTCTTCAATATTCCAGTGGTTGTTCAATTCGAGTGGAATAACCACTCACCTTACACATCTTGATCTCTCTTATAATCATCTAACTGGTCCTCTTCCAAGTGCATTTGGAAATTTGCATGCTCTTTCACATCTTTTTTTTTTTTTTTTTTTTTTTTTTTTTTGGCAGCAAGTACACAAACATGAAGAACACTACCAAACCTAGACCAGAACCAAACCTAAGAAACCTAGTCTAACTATCAAGAGCTTGAAGTTGAGTACATGGGACTCTACAATAATCGAAATATTCAAACTTATTACATAATTCCTTGATATCTAATACAATACTACTAATGTCACACGATTCCTGACCATTGACCAAACTACGAAGAAGCTTCTGAGATGAGGTTAAAATCCTAATATTCCTGCATCCACGAGCCGATGCTTCCTGTAACCCTTTGAGAACCGCATATCCTTCCGCCTGCTCCGCCGAAGTAGCAAATACTGTTGTATCCCCTTGGAATTCATCATTAGCTCCTCGCCCATACCAGGCAATACCCGCTAAACCTTGATCCTTCCTCTTCTTTTCCCATATGGCTCCCACCTGAATGGTATAGAGTGCGGCCTTCATCTGGCCATATTTATATGACACATCTGCCATCCCCCCCTTAAAACTCCAATGATCTAGTGACTTCTCCTTTAAGAACTTCCGCTCCTGTACTTTTTTAACCTCTCTATCAATCATAGTCAGAATCACACCCGGCTCCACTTTATGACGACCAAACACCACATTATTCCTATGAACCCATATGGCCCACAGTATGGCTGCAAGCACACATCTTCTATATCCATCCTTACCATCGACTTTCCAGAAATACAGAAACCAATTCTTAACCCAAGTAGCAACCGGAATCATAGAATCATGTTCCACCCTAATTCCTAATTCCGATGCAAACCAAACATGTTTACTTATCTCACAATCACGAAACAAATGTTCATCCGATTCCACCTGCACTTGACACAAGGAACACATATAACCAACCCTAACCCCTCTCTTATTCAGATTATTGGCCGTAGCTAACGCTTGATGAATCAGCCTCCAGAGAAATATTTTCCACTTAGGCAGGATCTCCCACTTCCAGAACTTTCGCCAAAACCTGTACTCCAGAACCTGAACCTTGTCTCCAATATTTTTCATCATCAGAAAGTCATACACATCCTTCGTTTTAATTGCATGACTACTAGAGTCTGAGGCCCAAACATAACAATCTTCAACACTTGCTCGAGGAATATGTACTGCCAAGATCCTTCTAGCAGAATCCTTATCAAAACATCTCCACACAAGACTTGCATTCCACTCTTTCCTACCAGGCACCATCAGGTCACTGACCAACCTAACTCCCTGATGAGGGATCCTGACTCCTTGCTTCAATTTCAATCCTTCTCCACACACCCACTTATTGTCCATAATATGAGTCCTTAATCCATTACCAATCCTCCTGATAAAACCATCCTTACAACTCTTAACTGCCCTCACCATTCCCCGGAAACCCCAGGATGCAACCGACACCCGCCTATCATCCATTGCACAGACTACAGGCGATACAGCATACTTAGCTTTATAAACTTGAGAAATAAGCAGTTCTGGATTAGTATGAATCCGATATGCCTGCTTAACCAATAATGCTCTATTCATCATGTACACATTTCTAACTCCCAAACCTCCCAATCCCTTTGGCATTTCAATAATCTCTCTTTTCTTCCAATGAATTGACCCTGTTCCCTTAGATGAACTCCACATAAATGCCGCAAATAAAGCGTTCATTTTATCAACAATATGTTTCGGGAGCAAAAATATGGACAGCACATGTTGACTTAAGGTAGCCAAGACACTATTAATCAACATGAGCCTACCAACCTTAGATAATACCAAATGCTTCCACCCCCCAATCTTCTTCCTGACCTTATCCAACAACCCAAGAAATTTGGTTGAGCTTCTACCATTAATCTCAACGTTACAGCCCAAATACCGCCCTAATTCATATGCTACCGGAGCGCCCAGCACTTCTATCATTTGGCTCCTAACACTTAGCGGAGTATTCGGACTAAACTTAATTAGCGATTTCCGATAATTAATGACCTCACCTGAAATGACACTGAACTTATGCAAAACCTCTCGAACCGCCTGACAAGCAGAGAGAGAACTCTTGAAAAACAATAATGAGTCATCAGCAAAGAACAAGTGCGAGATAGCAGGAGCAGACCGAGCTACTTTAACTCCTTGCAACAACCCTGACTTTTCTGCTTGTTTAAGCAATCTTGACAGAACCTCCATAACAAGTATAAATAGATATGGAGACATCGGATCTCCTTGTCTTAGACCACATGAAGGCATAAATCTATCCGACGGTTCCCCGTTTATTAAAATGGCATACGATACTGTTGTTACGCATTGCATGATCCAGTTCCTAAACTTTTCCGGAAAATTCATCTTCATAAGCAACCATGCCAGAAACCTCCAATTAATCTTATCATAAGCCTTATACATATCAATCTTCATAACAGCATAGTACTGCTTCCCCTTTTTTGTCTATTAACTTTCATCATCACCTCATGGCCAATCAGACAATTATCCGCTAGCAACCTACCAGCTACAAACGCATTTTGTTCCGGACCAATCAACTCCTTAACAACTGGCTTAAGCCTATTAGTAATAATCTTTGAAATAATCTTATAGACCACATTGCAAAGACTGATTGGTCTAAACTGAGTAGCTTCTTCTGGCCTCTCAACCTTTTGTATTAGACAAATATGCGTGAAATTCCATTCCCTCAACATATATCCTTTATCAAAAAAATATCTAACTGCCTCAAAGACGTCATTACCAACTCTCCACCAGAACTTCTGATAAAAAATTGCAGGGATACCATCTGGACCAGGTGATTTCAATTCTGCCATCTGGAAAACCACATTATCAACCTCTTCCCGACTCACATCTTTTTGCAGGTTATCAAGGTGATAATCTTTCAACCTCGGAATTAGATCTTCCTGAAGATCAGGAGACTGCCAATCTCCACTATCCTTCTTATGACACTCATAAATACCTTTAAAATGATCAACCAGAATTCTTTTAATCTCATTCTTATCTGCCGCCCACATTCCTTCATTATTTTTAAGCATCAATATTTCATTTTTCCTTCTACGGGATTTTGCCTTTCTGAAGAACCATCTAGTATTCATATCTTCATATAACAACTGCCATCCCTTTGCACGTTGTCTCCAATATTCCATTCGAACCCTAACCCTTTGCAATTGATCCCTACGAACCCAGTCCTCTTTCTCCCCAATATCATTGACATTTTGCATTCCTGCCTTTATCACCTGCTGAGATTGCTCACAACTTTCCATAATGTCATCCCAAACCATGTTATGCTGTTTTTGAAATTGTTTACACCAGTTAAACAATTTAAATCTAGTCTCAGCACATTTCCTAGCCACTCTAAACATAGGGGATCCAGCAATGTTGTCACTCCATCCTTCATCAACTAATTCCCTAACTTCTTTGAACTCTAAACACCATGACTCCAGCCTAATAGGACGCCGTCTAATGGCTCTCTCAGAATCTGTATATAAAATTATCGGACTATGATCTGAGACTAAAATTGGTAGATTAATTACCATGGCCTCAGGATATGTCTCCATCCAACCATCAGATCCATATACCCTATCTAACCTCTCATAAATTCTATCCTCACCCTTTCTGTTATTACACCAAGTGTATTGCACCCCATAGAATGGTATTTCTACAAGTTTCAACTCTATTCGTATTTTTGTGAACAACTCTTGACCCCGACACCAACTTATCCCTCCAAGCTTCTGACTCAAAAATTCAGTTTGGTTAAAATCCCCAATCACGACATAGTCATACATCTGCGACCTAACAACATCATACAACTCGTCCCATACTATACTCCTATATTGATAATAAGGCGATCCATACAAGCAAACCAGCATCCATTCATATAAAGCATGACTTTTTACATCAGTTATTTTACAAGACAAAATATTAGGCGAACTACTACAAACTACTAATTTAACATCATTACACCAAAATAAGGCTAGTCCCCCTGCATTCTCTACTGCATCATACGCTATAAAATTAGCATATCCTAACCATCCAACTACTTTTTCTATTACATCTGCAGACACCTTAGTTTCCATTAAGAACAAAACATGAGGAGCATATTTGTGGACCATCCATTGCAAAAATGGAATTGTAGGGCCGTCCACCATCTTTAGTCCCCTACAATTCCAACTCGAAATTCTCATTTTTTCATCTGAGACTGATAAGGCTCAGTCTCCAAGCCCAGATTTTTATGATCACCAATCTTCTTTCGCTTCATTAGTCTATCAGCATATTCATCTTTCTTTTCATCCATCCAAACAAGAAAATCTTTTATATCCTCATCAAGCATACGATCATCTTCAGACCTCTTCCGCTTCTTCTCACTGGGTAGACCTTGAACGACAACTATTGGAGGAATAAGAGGTCTCCCAATCTTCTTCTTATTCAGATAATTCTCCCAGTACTCCTCATCTAAAATTTTATTGCACACCACACTCTTACCTTTAACCAACACATTCTTACTCGACTTCTTACCAGATGATATAACAGCAGGTATCTTCTCCTCAATACTCGGATTTTTTACAGCCTCATCAATACCAGTATGGTCTTCAGTTATGTCCGTGGCTTCCTGCTGCTTATCTGCCTCAACATCTACTAACTTCTCCGCTTTCCTACTCACATCTTCCATTGCCTCGTTTTTCATACTAAAACCCCAAAATGGAATAATTTTCAAATTCTCAAACTCTTGATCTAGAACACCTGTAGCTTGAGAGTAATAAGTAGACGATGAACCAGACTGGAGAGAGAAATTAGAGCCCGGATAATTAAGAACATCAGTGGGCGAAAACCGAAAATCATCTATAAAATCCTCGCTCGCAAGCTCGTTCCAATTTTCAGTCCACTGACTCAACTCTTGCGAAGGTTCTGACCCAAAAGTTGAAGCCCAAAATGAATCAAAATCATTAAAATCTAGCTGCTCTTGGGCCTCGGTTTCCTGACTAATATTAGTATTAGTCTGCGAAGGCATTAAACTCTCTTTCTGAGCCACACATGACAAGCCAGCTTGATCACCTAAATTGAACTGGACCTGACTATTTATGTCAATATTTGAATTCATATTCGAGGGAGTAGAAGGGCAGCTATATGACATTTCGTTTTCAGACGTTGAGGGAAAATAAGAAGCAGATACAGATGGACTGAGAGGCTTAGATTTCCTTTCACTTTTCGGACCGATATTAAATAAACAAGGGTGAAATATTTCCATAATATCACCAGAACTCCTCTGAAGAGCCGCAAGATTATTTCGTGGTTCATTCCCCCTCTCACACATAAGATTATCCTTATCAATGCATTTAATGCTCCTAGGTAATATAACCCAATGACTATTTCGTTTCCTACTAGAGTGATACTTACCCTTATGAAACCCACTTCTTTTCTTTTTCACACACTTAGCAAAAACTCCTACTTGTTTTATTACTCTGTCCCCACTACACTCACGTTTATCACAAGCCTTAAACTTGTCACCTTTGACTGGAATTCGCTTCCTACCCTTACAGCCCATGCCTGATTGATACCTTATCAAACCCAACTGTGCTTTATCATAATATTCCCAATCCATCTGACCTTTCCCCTTTTTATAACTGCATTCCCCTATCTCAAAATATGAACGACTCATATCACCCCGACAATGGCGCTTTGCATCATGACCCGTATTACCTCTCCTCTTTCGCACATATGATGAGGCTTCATCCTGATTTGAACTATCTCCCTCCTCCATATTATCGTCCTCCCTATTATTCCGATCATCATTATTTCCATCATCACCAGCATCATCATCATCTCCTTTATCACTATCTTCCGAACTTGACTCCGTCAACCAATAACTCGGAAACTGCCTATGAACATCTAGTCTAACAGAAGTGGTTAAAAATTCTAAAGAACAAGGCAACCCCTTAATCTTATTTGTATATAGATGAGCATCATCATTGCCTAACATTAGTTCAGAATCTTGTTTACAAGCATGTAGCAAAGATTTCTTCACTCGCTCTTTTACCTTATCCCAATCTGTTCTACAAGCAGAACTCTTATGACCTATTTTACCACCTCTTACAAAACACAAACACTCCCTCATAACGAAAATCCACCAGACTGATCTACCTTGCTGAAATTCTACAAACACTCCAGGGATTAGAGGAGATTTAACACGGACCCAAACATATGCCCTATAATATAATTTTGGACCCGGTTCTAACGAGGCTCTATCAAAGCGCAAAACATGGCCAACACGAGAAAGGAGATCCTTAGCAAAACGAAGATTACCCAAGATTAATGGGATACCTTCAACCTTAACCCACAGGGCAGTTTCAGAGAAATTGACAGACTTTAATGAATCAGACTTCTCCCACGTTCTTAGTAGTAATAAGGCTCCATGATAATTCAAAACCCCATACATCCTCATTAAGTACTCAACATCCTCCTCACAATTACAATAAAATAAAAAAAGTTTTCCTTCCTTCTGAACTCGAATACTCATCTTAGTAACCCAAGTATTAACCCAACCCTGAATATCACTCTCAGAAAACTCTCGATTATCCACAAACCTACCTATTATCATATTTCTCAAATCATAGCCACTCGTCGAAGAAACTTCAATGGAAGGTCTGATAATAGGTCCTTGCTTACGATGGAAAACTACAAATTGTGACGTTGATTGAGTGTCACTAATCGCCATCCAGACTAAAGAAAACAACACCAGTACATACACCAAGAAGGAAACCCAAAACACCAAACAAGATACACACTATGACAATATGAATAAACCAAGACTACGTAACCAGAATAACTCGTGATGAATACTTAACAAATAAAGGCAAGAACAAACAAACTCACAAACTAAGGAACAAACAGCTTACTCATGATGTACTTACGATCGTGAAAGACTTCCATGCAATATACTTGTGAGAACCCTTAAGCACGCAACTTGAAAACTTGAGACTTTTTTTAGAGAGAGAGAATAGTAAGAGCAAGAGAGAGAACCTCTCGTTTTTTTTACACAGTTAAACCCTTTATCTTAATTCCCATCTTTAATGGCGCTCTTTCACATCTTGACCTGTCCAATAACAACTTCCACAGTAACATTCCTACTTCTCTCGGGAACATGAGCTCCCTATCTTATGTCTCTCTCACTAAAAATCAATTCGAAGGTCCAATTCCTAACACAATTTCAAACATAGAATATCTCGCATATCTCGTTTTCTCAAATAATAATTTCCAGTGGTTACCGAATACACTTGGTAATTTGTGTAGCTTACAAGTACTTTACTTGGCTAGCAATAACTTCACTGATGAACTTCCTAATATAATACAATCACTGGTTGGATGTACAGTCAAGTCCTTGTTGAATTTAGATCTAAGTGACAACCAAATTTGGGGTTCAATTCCAGACACAATCGGCACCTTTTCTTCACTGAGCGAATTATATCTTTTCCATAATCGATTGAATGGAACGATCAGTTGAAGTTTGGGACAATTGTCGATGTTGGAGAATTTGGATCTTTCTTCAAATCATTTAAAAAGTACTCTCTCTGAAAGCCACTTCTCTAATCTTTCAAGACTAGGTCAGTTGAACTTATCCAATAATACAGCTCTAGCTCTCGATATCGATGTTCATTGGATCCCTCCATTCCAACTCGAGGATATCAGATTAAGATCATGCAAATTGGGTCCCTTATTTCCAAAATGGCTTGTGACCCAAACAAACTTTTCCCATCTTGATATTTCTAGAGCTGGAATAGTTGAATTTCCGATAGCATTCCCGAGTCTTTCTGGAAATCATTGTCGTCAAAGCTAGGTTATGTTAATATATCACACAATGAGATACATGGCACGATTCCGGATTTGCAAATACCAATAAACACAGCCTCAAAATTTTCCGAAATTGAGATGGATATGAGCTTTGACAATATTGAAGGTGCAATACCATCATTTCCAATAAACCTCACTTCATTACTCTTGAATTACAACAAGTTCTCTAACCCCCTCCCTTTTTTGTGTCCAAAAGCCAAAGTAGTATTATCCAATCTCGACCTTTCAAACAACGTGTTGTCCGGGGAACTTCCGGCGGATTGTTGGATGAATTTTGATCACTTATCAAATCTTCATCTAGAAAGTAACAACTTAACTGGTGTTATACCCACTTCCATTAGTTACTTGAAACAACTCGAGTCATTGCACTTGCGCAACAATGCCTTTTCGGGAGAAATACCGGCATCATTAGCAAACTTGACGTCCTTGGTCATTCTCGATGTCGGTCATAATTTTTTGAGTGGACACATACCATCATCAATTGGGACTAATTTGATAAGTCTTGGTTTTCTTAGTCTACGAAGCAATTATTTTTCTGGAGGGATACCTTTAAGCCTGTGTCAATTGTCCTTTATCCAGATCTTGGACCTTTCAATGAATGAGATTGACGGTATCATTCCAAAATGCATATACAATCTTACAGCCATGCAAAATGGGACTGATTTAATACCACAATTGCAATATGGTGTCCAACCCAGCGTTTCTTTACATTATACCGAGGCCGCGACAATTATGTGGAAAAGAAAAGTGTAACAACCCAAACCCCTACTAACCCGAATTCACAGAGTTTAATCACAACGGAAGCGTATCAAGATAAGATTTAGGCTACTACCATGACATTCTCAACATATAAGAAAGAGAATATCGAATCAATACAAAACAATGCTCAATTATATCACATAATAGCTACAAACTTGTTCTTATAATAACTTCCACCAAAAGTAACCAATGTTCCTTAGTCTATTATTCCTTATTTATACCACATATACATATATATATATATATACATATATATATATATATACATATATATACATATATATATATCATCTCTTAATTTACATTACTAAAAGTCTATTACAAAAGTAAACTTTTTCATCCAATGTCCTCGTTTCAACCTGCAACAAAGTTTGACTCTGCCACCCACTAAGTGACAGGCCACAGAAATGACAACACTATCAGCAAAGCTGAGTACACATTGTATAATAGAAAATACATGTTTAGGTGTGTTTTGAAAACTAATTGATAACACATCATCATAATAGCAAGTAAACATAACCAGCTGAAATACTTAGAGTTTTCATAAGATCATTCTTTTGATATGAACGCGAGTGTAGCAAACTATTGAGGATCGTCACCCCACCTTTTACTGTTCAGCTTGCAAGACTTAACTCGGACATGTCCTACTTCCGCCAGGATTTCCCCCTCCTAGTTGGGTAACAGTTAGGAAATACCTGCCCTAACCCAGGTGTATGCTCACGCCTCGCTTCCTTGATTAAAATCCAAGATATTTAGTGTTTCATTACCATATAATTTCGTATACATTAAAAATTCCATTTAGAAGCATAAACATGGCAATTTAGTGTTTAAGCCCAGCTTAGGATAAGTAAAACGTCTCAAGTGAACCACAGCATGCCAAATCCATGTCATATACTCAAAGCACACATACTATTATGCATATCATAAGAGATTTCATGTTATAATCATGCTTCAAAATAGAAAGAAACAATCATTTAACCATAGGTAGGAAAATCTCTAGGTTACAATCCAAACTAAGTGTGTACCTTCACTTAGGTTGCTTAGTGCACTTAAAACTTCTTATCTCAAGTGGTTTACTCTTTCTACACCTTCCCCTGAATATGTAAAGTGATAGGGATTAGTTTACACAAGTTTTAGAACATAAATAACTAAGTTAAGTACAAGAGAGGTGCAAAGATGTACTTACAGCAATCTGTTTTATGTTCCTATGAAGTTTTCTACAATTTCCCAAAGCTTGAAAACTCTACTAAAAGCTTGAAACACTAAGGAATTATGTCTAGAAGAGTTGTATGTAAAGAGAATTAGGTGTTGAAGAAGAAATTTTAAGAGAAAGAATCGAAAAACCAAAACAGTCTTTTATAGACTGATTCTGGCGGTACCCCCAGGGGAGGGAAACCTCTTCTGGGTGAGGTCGGTTTCTTTAAGTTTCTGGGTGATTCTTGTTGGAGATGTTAGCTTGAGGTGTTGGCTTTCATGCATGCAAAGATCTTTAAGAGATCGACACTCAAGCAGCTGCTAAGAGGCATTCTTTGAGGATAGGTCTGAACTGATATTTCAGCTGGGCCAGATCTTACTATGTAAGGAATTCACCCTATTTAGCCACGTAAATTTTGATGGTGAATGACCATTTTATCCTTTAGACATCCCAAACTTTGGTTATATCCAATTTGAATAGATTTTGAGCATGTATTCTATCTCAAAAGGCCTTTCAACTGGGAGTTCATTGCTATGTGATAAAGCGGTCTCAATGCGATTTTCGTAATCTTAAGGAATAGGCTCTCAAGGGATTTCTAACTTATCTATTGGTTCTCAAATCTTACTTAACCACTAACAATGATAACTCTTAGCTACTTTGGCAATTCTTATAACAATGACTCATGTAACACATATAAATGAACTATTTAAACACATTTCAAGAGAAATACACTTTGTTATACTTGCACTTTGTTTATTTGCTAATGTGATCCCACACTTTAACACAAAGTTGGGGTTTTAGGTTTAGGATTTTCTTAGGGCTATTACATTCTACCCCTCTTAAAAGAAGTTTCGTCCTCGAAACTTAAAATATTACCTTTTTAAAATAACTGTGGATATTGATCTCGCATATCTGCTTCTTTTTCCCAAGTGGTTTCTTCTATTCCATGGTTAGACCACAATACTTTCACGAGCGGGATCGTTTTGTGCCTTAATACTTTTTCCCGGTGATCTAATATCTGTAAAGGTTTTTCTTCATAAGTCAACGCCCCATCTAATTTCAGTGGTTCATAGGATAACACATGGGATGGGTCATGAACATATTTCCTTAGTTGAGACACATGGAAAACATTATGCACTTTGGCTAGTTCTACTGGTAAAGCTAGTTCATATGCTACTTCTCCAATTCTATTTAATATCTCTTACGCCCCAATATACTTAGGACTCAATTTGCCTGTAACTCCAAATCTCCTTACTCCCCATGTAGGTGAAATTTTAAGAAATACTTTATCTCCAACCTCAAACTCCAACTTCCTTCTTCTTAGATCAACGTACTTCTTCTGATGATCTTGTGCTGCTCTCATCTTATCCTGAATCATCCTAATTTGTTCCATTGTTTCTTGGATTAGCTCAGGTCCAGTTGGCACTTAACGATTCAAGTCATCCCAACAAATTGGCATACGACACTTCCGGCCATATAATGCTTCATAAGGAGCCATTCTAATGCTAGAATGATGACTGTTATTATATGAGAATTCAATAAGCGCTAAATGATCCTCCCATGATCCTTGAAACTCCATTACACAAGCTCGTAACATGTCTTCTAGTGTTTGAATCGTTCTTTCCGTCTGTCCATCAGTTGCTGGATGAAAAGCTGTGCTCATATGTATTCGTGTCCCAAATGCTTCCTGTAACTTTCCCCAGAAATTGGATAGAAACCTAGTATCCCTATCAGAGATGATAGTTCGTGGAGTACCATGTAATCGTATGATCTCTCGAACATATGCATCTGCCATCTGTTTCATCGTCCACGTAGTCTTCATGGCAATGAATCTACCTGTTTTTGTCAGTCGGTCTACAATTACCCATATAGAGTCCTTCAATTTTCTTGAGCGAGACAACCCTATAATAAAATCCATAGATACAGAGTCCCACTTCCAATCAGGTATTGGTAATGGTTGTAGCATCCCAGGCATCTTCCCTCGATCGAATTTTATCTTTTGACACGTCAAACATCTTACGACAAACTTTGAAGCATCTCTTTTAAGTCCTTTCCACCAAAAAGTCTTCTTGAGATCCTTTACCAGTTTATCTCTCCCTGGGTGGATGGAGTAAGAGCTATTGTGAGCTTCCCCTAAGATTTTATCCTTTAACTCACGGTTATCTGGAACCCACCATCGGTTATGGATCATAATACCCCCATTCTCATGAAGGCAAAAATAAGTAGATTCCCCTTTTTCTATCTTACATCTTATTTTACTCAAAAATGGGTCATGTTGTTGTTTTTGTATAATTTCATCGAATAAAGTTGATTGAATATTCATCGTATTAAGGATACCTTGGGTCTCTCCTTTTTGTACAATGGCTAAATCCAATCTTCTCATATCTTCATAAATTTCTTGTGGCACAGAAATAAATTCATTATTCTTCGAGGCATTCTACTTAAGGCGTCCGCCACTCGATTGGCCTTCCCTGGATGATATTGGATATCTATCTCATAATCCTTGATCAATTCCAACCACCTTCGTTGTCGCATATTCAGATCTCTCTGTGTGAAGATGTACTTCAAACTTTTATGATCGGTGAAGAATTTACATGGAACGCTGATAACTGGCTTTTAAGGCCGTTTTTATGGCCTCTTTCCACCCTAATTAAGCCCTTGTTTATTCCATTTTTATGCTTATTTAGCTTAGCTTTGTTCAATGTTAGTGATTCTATTAGCTTTATGCACTTTGAGTCTTTTTTGGGAGTTGTAGGTTGTTTTCTCTTCATGCGAAGATTGAATGTTGTGAACACCCTATGCTATGACTTGTTCTTATCTTCTTTTAGGTTCCGCAGCGGCCTAATCGAGATTGTCGAAGCTTGGAATGGCAAAAGGGAACCTTTGGATGGAGAAAAAGAGCTTCAAACAGCAAAGGTGGGTAGAAGCAGAGCCAGAGCTGGCCTCCAGCCTCATGGAGCGGGAGCTCCGAGTTCCCCTGCATACAACCAATTCTGCCGAGGATTTGAAGCTGGCGCTCTAGCCTCATGGAGCGGGAGCTTCGACCTGCTGCTGAATTATCTTCCACCATGCTCAGAGCTAGCGCTACACATATGGAGCGGGAGCTTCGACTGCTCAGAGCTCGCGCTCCACACATGGAGCGGGAGCTTCGACCTGCTGCTGAAATCTCTCCATTAAGTCCAGAGCTCGCGCTCCACGCATGGAGCGGGAGCTCTGAATGGTTCAGCTCCCGATTTTTTTCGCTGTTTGCCTTTACTTCAAGTTGTATTTGTGAGAGGTATAAATACTCTCTCTTAAGATATTTTAGGGTTAGCTTTTAATTCCAGAAAAGAGGATTCAAAGCAAGAGCACACTATTCTAGGTTAATTAGAGAGAGAAAAACACATCCTTAGGAGAGAGAAAGTTGCAACTCAACCTTTGTTCTTCATTTTTATCAATCAAAGCATCAATCTTTTGGTAATTTCTAGTCCCTAATCCTTATTTCCTAGCTTATTTTTGGTTATTTGTTTAGTTTTATGCTTGTTTAAATTAGTTTATACTTGCCTTGACTAGTCTTAGTAGTCTATTGTTCAAAGATTCAATCTTTCTCGTTTTCACTAATTATGCTTAGTAGTTTTAGTATGTTTGCAACTTTTATTGTTGCTTTTACTAGTCTTACTATGTTCTCCTCCTTCCTAGGCTAGATTTCTAGCTAGGGAAGGGGGATAATGGGACTTTGTGATGATTTTGAATGATGTTTGGTTGGCTTTGGTGATCATTCTTTTGATATGAGCCACACTTACCCCTCCCATGAGGAGGGAGGTATGAGCCACTCTTACCCTTCTAGTTTTAACATCGAACATGCTTTTCATAACTTAAGTTTGCAAGTGGGCCAATTGGAGGCCAACAACCAGGGGATGGCGCTCCAAAATTCTTTGCTTTTCAACCATTTTGTGGAGCAAGGGCAAATCGCCCCGCCAGTTAACCATCCCTATTGGCCTCCAGTGCTAGGGCCACTGCCAAGTTGGGGAGAGGAGCACATTTATGCCACTCCTCGTGAGCCACTCTACCCCTATTGGCAGGGTCCATCCTCCCAAATTAGGGAGCGGCGCACTTTTCCCCCATATGACTATACCCAGCCCGAGGGGTGTGACTATTTCGGCGACCCCGCCTATAGATACATCCCACCGGAACATAGCCATGACCCATCCTTTACGGGGTACTCGGGTTTCCCTCCTAACTTTTACGGCGGTTGGGAACCCCATGGTCCCCCCTTGCGTGAGGATGGGACCCCGTGGATCTTAGATCGCCCCATGAATCGCCCCTCCTCCCCTCTTTTTCTCTATTCCTTGGTCTCACCGAGGTCGGTTTTCCATTCAAGTTGGGGGGTGTACTTTGCATTGTTTTTGATGTAGGGGCGCAATTTTAGGGGTCATGGCTTGGGGGAATTGCAATCTTAAGGAATTGTTGAGCTATGTGTTAAGCTAGATTTGTTTTTCTTTGCCCTTTGTATATACTTTTGATGGAACTAATCTTTTTTTTGAGTTGATGACCTTTCATAGCAAGCATCTGGGGATGAAGTCAAGGTGAGAAGAGCATTGCTTCGGATATTGCATTTGTCCTTTATTACTTCAATGATGGGTGAGATCGTTCCAACTCCCTTTTAGTTACTTGTTTGCTTAGTTTTAGGATAGTTTAGGAAAGATGATGATCGTTCGAGGTTGCTTGGCTTTAATTTTACATTGGTGGTTATGAACACCACCTGGGTTTAAGTGCAAAATTTGATTGATAGTGTTGGTTATGTGCCATTACCTACTTACTTTCATCTCTTGAAAAAAAAAAAAAAAAAAAAAAAACGCATGAATCAAGGCAAATTTTTCTTTTAATTATTTCTTTTGCTCTTGAGTTGAGAACAATATCATTGAAGCTCCACTCTTTTGAATGCTTTTATTCCTAGATGTTAGAAGTACGCATGGGGCAGGAGCTCTGAATGGTTCAGCTCCCGATTTTTTTCGCTGTTTGCCTTTACTTTAAGTTGTATTTGTGAGAGGTATAAATACTCTCTCTTAAGACATTTTAGGGTAAGCTTTTAATTCCAGAAAAGAGGATTCAAAGCAAGAGCACACTATTCTAAGTTAATTAGAGAGAGAAAAACACATCCTTAGGAGAGAGTAAGTTGCAACTCAACCTTTGTTCTTCATTTTTATCAATCAAAGCATCAATCTTTTGGTAATTTCTAGTCCCTAATCCTTATTTCCTAGCTTATTTTTGGTTATTTGTTTAGTTTTATGCTTGTTTAATTTAGTTTATACTTGCCTTGACTAGTCTTAATAGTCTATTGTTCAAAGATTCAATCTTTCTCGTTTTCACTAATCATGCTTAGTAGTTTTAGTATGTTTGCTCCTTTTATTGTTGCTTTTACTAGTCTTACTATGTTCTCCTCCTTCCTAGGCTAGATTTCTAGCTAGGGAAGGGGGATAATGGGACTTGTGATGATTTTGAATGATGTTTGGTTGGCTTTGGTGATCGTTCTTTTGATGCTCGAATCAAGGTATTTTATTATTAAAGCATGAAACTTGATCACCTTTATGTTTAAATCTTGTGCTAATGTTGGGTTATGTGAGAGCAAGCTTGGTATTAGTGATGACTTGATGATGGTAGACCACGACCTCAAAGGCGGGGTTGGGTAGGCGGTGTTGAGGGGTGTGCGAGAGTGACCTCTTGATGTTGGACCAAGACCCTCAATAGATTTGACCCATTGCCCACCAAATGTTGTCGAAATCGTTGTTGTGAGTTCCAAGATTCCCCCTCTCCCTAGTGTTTGTCTTATTGATTAATCACTCTTATTTTATCTTCCTTAGGTAGTCTAGTTGATAACTCAAACCCCTTTTCTTTTACTCCCGTCAATTGATTGCATCTCGAACTAAGTGTAAAACCCCTTGCTTCTCCGTGGATACGACCCCTTACTTCGCTATACTACCTTATTAGGCTAGTTAGTTAGAGTAGGGAGATTTTATTCTTGACCCGGAATCATAGGAAGTAACGACACCTAGGGGACCGATCAAGTTTTGGCGCCGTTGCCGGGGAGGCAACGTGTTGTTTAAACTTAGTTTATTGCCCATCAATTGCTTTTTATTTTCATTTTTGTTATTGTGTTGTCATTACTAACCATGTGCTTAGCTTTGTTGAATGATAAGGAGATCTCAAGGTATTCCTACCACTAATCTTGACTCGGAAATTGACCGTTCTTTGAGGCAAGTTTGGAGGTTATTTGAACATCAAACCGAGGAGGAGGAAATATTTTTTGACTCCTCAAGTGAGGCAAGTGAAGCCATGGCCGAAGATGACAACCCTCTATTTCAAGACTCTGGTAATCCGGAGGACTATGAGCTCACCAGTGGCATTTTGCTCCCCACAACCACTACAAACTTCACTATTCGTCCACAATATACACGAATGGTGCTTAGGGAGCAATTTTCTGGAGCCGCACATGAGAATCCCATTGAGCATCTTGATAGATTCCTTGAGTTGTGTGCCATGGTCCAAACGAACCAAGTCACTCAAGAATACATCCGCATGCATCTCTACCGGCAATCCTTAGCGGGAAAAGCTTATAGGTGGCTCAAGAATCTCAAACCAAACTCCTTGACTACTTGGTGGGCGGTGGCTAAAGCCTTCCTAAAGAAGTTTATATCGGAGGAGAAGTCCGCGGAAATGAGAAGGAAGATCTCCAACTTCCAACAAGAATCGGATGAGTCTCTAGGTGAAGCTTGGGAACGATTCAATGAGTACGTTAGAGCTTGCCCCCATCATGAGTATAGCGAGCCTCTACTTATTAGATTCTTCTATGATGCTCTTGATCCCATTAGTAGAGCCAATCTTGATGCGGGAGCCGGAGGCCAATTAAGGAAAGTTCCCCAAGCTCAACTTAAAGATACAATTGAGGATGTGGTTCGCAACTATTCATGGGGTGGTAAGAGAAGAAGTCAAGGAAAATCTAATGGGAAATTCGAGCTTGACCAAGAGTCACTCAAAGCCTTCACGGAACAACTTCTTGACAAGAAGCTAGGGAAAGAACAAGCTTTTTCTTCCTCATCTCGGCAAGTAAACTCATTCTCATGTGAAATTTGTGGGGGTACCAACCACGACACCTCTTATTGTGGTGGTAAGGACCCCGAGCATGTAGCGGCTATGGGTTATCTCAATAATCAAAGAGATCAAAGGGATAATTGGAGAGGCCCTAACTCCAATCTTAATCCGAGGTTCAATGATTATGGTGGACCAACCAATTTCCAAAATCAAGCGAACCAAGGAGCTCTCTATTTACATCCAAATGCTAGAAACAACTTCAACAAGCCCCTCCCACAAAATCAATTCTCAAACCAACCCCCAACCACCTTCCCAAACACTTCAAACCCCCAAGGTGGCCCATCTCCGGACACCCTTCTTATCCTAGACAGCATCAAAAACATTTCTCAACAATTTGAACAAAAGTTGAGCAATCTTGAGCGAAAAGTAGATCAAAAATTCCAAGAAACCAATTCTCACCAAAAGATCCTTGACAATCAAGTTGCCCAACTAGCCGAGAGGGTTTATCAACTCTCAAATGAGAAGCTTCCCGGTCAACCTACTCCGAATCCCGCAAACCACCACCATGTGAAGGCCATCTCCCTAAGGTCCGGAAGATCCTATAAAGGACCTAAAGAGGTGCAACAAGAGGAGGATAAGGAGAAAGAAGGACAAGTTGTGGAGAAAGGAGAATATGAAATCCAAAAAGAGGGTGTTGAGAAGGAGAAAGAAGTTGAGGTAGAAAAGCAAGCATCAACGAATGTCCAACCATCAAGATTCGATCCTCCCCCACCATTTCCGGAAACGATAGTTGAGAGAAAGTTGAATGACAAGTACAACAAGTTCATGAACATGTTGAAGGGTCTTCAAATCAACATTCCCTTCCTTGAGGCTATGTCACAAATGCCATCCTATGCAAAGTTCCTCAAAGAACTTCTCTCCAACAAGAAAAAGCTCAATGAACAGTGCATCACTCTTCCACATCAAGTGAGTGCGCTTCTGCAACGCTAAATGCCACCCAAGCAATGAGATCCGGGTAGTTTCACTCTCCCGGTGAAATTGGGAGATCTTTAGACCAAAGGAGCATTGGCCAATTTGGGAGCAAGTGTGAGCTTAATGCCCTTGTCCATTGTAAAGTTGCTCAAGTTTGAGATGGTGCCTTCAAGGAAAACAATTCAATTGCCCGACCGCTCGATTAAGCTACCTTGTGGAGAACTTGAAGATATACCAATTCGAGTTGGTAATATCTTTGTGCCTTGTGATTTTGTTGTAATGGATATGGAGGAGGACCCTCATACTCCTCTTATCCTTGGGAGAGAGGCTCTTAAAACAATGGGAGCCGTGATTAATTGCAAGAACAACACAATCACTTGTGAGGTGGCCGATGAAAGAGTTGTGTTTGAGTTTTCGAAAACGTTGAAGCAACCTATGGTGGAGAAGGTGTGGAGAGTAGACTTGGTGGAGTCGGAGATTGAAACCCAACTTGATGAAGCTCATACGGATGCCCAAGAAAACAAAGATGAGCTCCCATTGATCCAAACCATGGCCAAGGGGGAGAGTTCTAACCCTCCTAACAAGTTGTTGGGAAAAGATCGTGACTTCAAGGTTGGCGACAAAGTTCTCTTATTCAATTCACGCCTCCGTCTCTTCCCCGGAAAGTTGAAGTCTAGGTGGTCCGGCCCATTCTCTATTATAAAGGTCACTCCATATGGCTCGTTTGAATTGGAAGGTGAAGATGGAGCTCGGTTCATGGTAAATGGCCAAAGAATCAAGAAGTATTTCGGTAAGGAACAAATTGGAAAGCTTGGTTGTTTGATGCTCGAGTCGGTCCCAACCGACTCGTCCCCCGAAGCCATTTGAGGAAAATGAAGAGGTCTAGCTTAAGACCATAAATCAAGCGCCTTTGTATATATTGTTTATATTTTATTATTGTCGAACTTTGATTTAGATTTTGTTTTGGTGGATTGTAAAATCCGGAGGATTTTTTTTTCCCAAGGGAGGGGTGGATATTAGTTTGATTGAGAAATACGAGGCACGGCTTCTCGGCTCATCTAACCAATAGATGAGTTGAGTTGAGTTTTAAGCTAAGTCTTACATCTCACTTTGGGCTAATTTAAACCCCATAGGGTATGGTTCGTTGTGTATGTGTGCAGGAAAAGAGAAATAGGAAATCGGCTAAGTATGGGGATCAGAGCTCCCGCTCCAATCTTGTGGAGCGCCCGCTCTAAATTCTGCCTCTTATTATGAAGAATGCCGAGATTTTGAAGCCCCCCGCTCCATTCTTGTGGAGCGCCCGCTCTAAATTCTTCCTCTTATTATGAAGAATGCCGATATTTTGAATCCCCCGCTCCAACAACATGCAGCGCCCGCCCTATCGGAAAGAAAAAAAAGTTATTAAGTGTTGCATTCAGAGTTCCCGCTCCAAACATTGGAGCGCCCGCTCAGATGCTGCAAGCAAATGCCGAAAGTTTGGAGCCCCCGCTCCAAACAACTGGAGCGCCCGCTCTGGTCAAAGCGCCCGCTCTGAATAATGGAGCGGGAGCTTCGAGCGATTTTTTTGAAAAAAAAATTCTCTGCGCCTGTCAGAGCGCTCGCTTTGGGGTTGGAGCGGGACCTTCGAGCGCCTGTTCTAAAAAAAAATAAGCACGCACAAACCCTCATCTTTCTCCCATTCTTTCACTCAAACCCTCAAACCCTCACTCTCTCTCCTCAAACCACCCTCATTCCTCCCAAACCCTCCACAAATCACCCTCATTCCTCTCAAAAATACCCAAAACATTCCCCATTCTCACTTCTATTCCAAATTTCCCACTCTAAATTCAACTCCTAGCATCAATTCGGGGTTTTTGCTCGGGCCACTTCGGATTTCACTCGGGTTTACTCTCCTTTGCACAGCAAGAAGAAGGATTTGGTTCTAATTGTGGTAAAATCTCTCCTAATCAAGTTCATTTTGCTTATTTTTGAGTATTTGTGCTTGATTTTGTTACCTTTGGAATTTTTGTGTTTAGATGAAATTAGGTGTTTTGGCTTGAGTTTGTCCTTGAAATTGATTAATTGGTGATTGTGGTGGTGTTAGTGTTGATTATTTGTGCAAATTTTTGGAGACACTATGGAGTTTTTGTGGTTGTTGAGGAAAATCCTTGGATTCTACAACCTTTGGGTTTTGTTGTTGGTTTTTGTTGGTTGACTTTGTTGTTGTTAGTGATTATTGTTGTTGACTATTGTGTTTTATACCGGTGTAATAGGTTTGAAAAGACCTCGCACTAGCTCCTCACCTTCCTACTGTGTGAACCTTACCAAACCCGAACATAAAGCAAGGTTTCGTGAGCTTGAGAAGAGGGAGGTGAAACAAACCCTTTTCCACGATCCTATAACTTGTTTCCACCTTGGGATTGAGGATAAAGTGTGCGATCTTGCCCGTACACTCGGTTTTGCCCCGTTTCTTAAGAATCAAATCCCAAATGATTGGATTACCACAGATAAGACCTACAACCACCCCGCACAGCCTCCCCTCACCTACCGCACTCTAACTCTAGAATTCTTAGCTAGCTTTGAATTCAAGAGGACATCTACGGAGGCGGGGAATGCCTTTGAGATTAAATTCAGGTTGTTCAACCACCAACACACCATGAGCCTCACATAGTTTAATGAGTATTTTGGTTGGGATCCTAGAGCCGAGGTGTGTGATTGTTCTAGGGATGGTATTGAAGGCTATGACATGTAAGCTTGGTGGAAGAGGATAACTGATGGGTCTAGGGACTTCCTCTCTAACTCATCCAAGGCCTCAAAAATCCATCATGCCGCATTGAGGTATTTCCATCGGATGTTGGTGTATTGTTTCTTCTCCCGACAAGATCTTGGAAAAATGAGCGACCAAGAACTTCATTTGCTGTGGAGAGCAAGTGAAGGAAGAAGGTTCCTAGATCAAAATAACCCGGCAGACAAAGTTAACTTGGGTTTCTTGCTTGCTACGAGGATGCTCACCATCAAGCAAGACACAAGAATGAAAGGGCCCATCCAATTGGGAGGGATGGTGACATGGCTTGCTTATAAGCTCGGGTACAAAGAGCAACTTGTAAAGATGGAGCCAGAGAGCTATGGGTCGGTTCAAAACCTTGATCACCTCAAGAACATGAAATTCACCAAAGAGACATCTAGACCTACCTTTTGGTTGATCAAGGGTGCAATATGGTGCAAGATCCCAGATAGATTCACGACCGAACCCCCAGCAAACACCCCAAATCCGTGGAGAGTCCCACTTGAGGAGATTGATGCTTCGGAGCTTGATCCGAATGAGATTGAAATAAGAAACCAAGCAAGGCAACAACATCAGCAGCAACATCAACAACAACAACAACGACAACCAAGACCACGAGGAGTGGAGCACGAACGTCACCCCTCCCATGAGGAGGGAGGTATGAGCCACTCTTAACCTTCTAGTTTTAACATCGAACATGCTTTTCATAACTTAAGTTTGCAAGTGGGCCAATTGGAGGCCAACAACCAGGGGATGGCGCTCCAAAATTCTTTGCTTTTCAACCATTTTGTGGAGCAAGGGCAAATCGCCCCGCCAGTTAACCATCCCTATTGGCCTCCAGTGCTAGGGCCAGTGCCAAGTTGGGGAGAGGAGCACATTTATGCCGCTCCTCGTGAGCCAGTCTACCCCTATTGGCAGGGTCCATCCTCCCAAATTAGGGAGCGGCGCACTTTTCCACCATATGACTATACCCAACCCGGGGGGTGTGACTATTTCCGCGACCCCGCCTATAGATACATCCCACCGGAACATAGCCATGACCCATCCTTTACGGGGTACTCGGGTTTCCCTCCTAACTTTTACGGCGGTTGGGAACCCCATGGTCCCCCCTTGCGTGAGGATGGGACCCCGATCGATCTTGCTTATGATTGGCGCCGCCCCGATGAGGGCGGGCCAAGTGGATCTTAGATCGCCCCATGAATCGCCCCTCCTCCCCTCTTTTTCTCTATTCCTTGGTCTCACCGAGGTCGGTTTTCCATTCAAGTTGGGGGGGTGTACTTTGCATTGTTTTTGATTTAGGGGCGCAATTTTAGGGGTCATGGCTCGGGGGAATTGCAATCTTAAGAAATTGTTGAGCTATGTGTTAAGCTAGATTTGTTCTTCTTTGCCCTTTGTATATACTTTTGTTGGAACTAATCTTTCTTTTGAGTTGATGACCTTTCATAGCAAGCATCCGGGGATGAAGTCAAGGTGAGAAGAGCATTGCTTCGGATATTGCATTTGGCCTTTATTGCTTCAATGATGGGTGAGATCGTTCCAACTCCCTTTTAGTTACTTGTTTGCTTAGTTTTAGGATAGTTTAGGAAAGATGATGATCGTTCGAGGTTGCTTGGCTTTAATTTTACATTGGTGGTTATGAACACCACCTGGGTTTAAGTGCAAAATTTGATTGATAGTGTTGGTTATGTGCCATTACCTACTTACTTTCATCTCTTGAAAAAAAAATAAAAAAAACGTATGAATCAAGGCAATTTTTTCTTTTAATTATTTCTTTTGCTCTTGAGTTGAGAACAATATCATTGAAGCTCCACTCTTTTGAATGCTTTTATTCCTAAATGTTAGAAGTTCGCATGCTTTGAGATGTTTATGGTTGATTTTAGTATACGCTATGTTAAGGTAGCAGTTAGAACTTTTTGAGAGCACAAGACCTTAATTCATGGATTGTGGTATGATGGTGTTGCTCTCTCTAGTGATTTGAAACCTTAAAGGTAGCATTTGCTTGATAATCCCATGTGAGGACTTTCAAAAAAAGCTCCAACATCTATTTTGAGTCCATGGATCCTCGACATCGCATGCTTCTATCGAGAACTTGACTTTAATCTATCTTAGATCGCGACCGAGCCACTCTAGGGAAAGATAAAGGCGTTGATTTCGGTGACTATTTTCACTTTTATAGTTTTAGGCCTTTTATTCTTGTTTTTCTCTTTTTCTTGGTTTTATTTTTGTTTGCATATGCCCTTCCTCTCAACCCTTTGAGCCTTATCCTTTCTTTGATTAACTCAATACAAGCCAATTGCCTCCTTGTTTTATTTTTCACCCTTGTAGTGAATAGTGAAGTTAGAGCGATTGTCTTGAGTGATATTTGAAACAAATAAGGGGAAAGGAAAATGATGAGATTCTTGTGGTATAGTGGAATTTTTTGTATATTCTTGAATAAATGCAATTGCAACTTCATAGAAAAAGCCACCCAAAGTCAAAGAAGGTGGGAAAAATATAAAAAAAAAAAAAGAAGAGTTTGGAGAAAAAGAAAGAAAATCCAAAATAATTCTTTTATTGTTATGTTTTCGAATAAGTTTGGGGGAAACTTATCCCTAAATGGTTGAATATGATTTGTGATTCATGGTTATTTAGCTCTTTCGCTCCAACTAAGGCTTCACTATATTAGGATTGAGCACCACTATCCAAATTTATTCACACCCTTTACCCCTAGCCTACGTTTTCACCCTTAAAAAGTCCTTTTGACCTTAGAGGGTTGAGTCATTGTCGGTGGAGGAAGATTGGAATCAAGCCTATTGAGCGAGTGTGCTATGTCGAGATGTCGAGTAACCTTCTCCTATTCTATTTCTTATTACATTTATCGGCTCCATTCTTCGGAGTTTAGAGAAGCTACCTTGAATGGTGAATTTGAAACTAGTTCAGAGAACGCGGTATGTATGGTTGTAGATTTTGCGGAAATGTGCTCTATCTAGTTCTCTATGCTTAGTGTATGGTATGTTTTAATCAACCTATGGACATGTTTGAGCATGCTTACTTTTAATGTCGAGAAATTCTTGCATCCATTTGCGCTTGCTTCTCGTCAAAATCTCACTTAAGAGCACCATTTTATTTTCTTTGGTTTATTTATTTTTGATTTGCCTTGGATTCTAAGATCTAGAGTTATGGGTCAAACTCTTAGAAAACCCTTACGAGAGCACACTCGTCCTCCTTGGCGACTTTGAGGTTTAAATGGCTTATCATTTACGCTAAAATTGACCGTGATTCCTACGAAAGTGAGTTAGTGTACAGACTTTAATGCTTTCTCTTTATTCGAGGACGAACAAAGGACTTAGTCTGGGGGCGTTTGATAAGTGGCTTTTAAGGCCGCTTCTTTGGCCTATTTCCACCCTAATTAAGCCCTTGTTTATTCCATTTTTATGCTTATTTAGCTTAGGATTGTTCAATGTTAGTGATTCTATTAGCTTTATGCACTTTGAGTCTTTTTTGGGAGTTGTAGGTTGTTTTCTCTTCATGCGAAGATTGAATGTTGTGAACACCCTATGCTATGACTTGTTCTTATCTTCTTTTAGGTTCCGTAGCGGCCTAATCGAGATTGTCGAAGCTTGGAATGGCAAAAGGAAACCTTTGGATGGAGAAAGAGAGCTTCAAATAGCAAATGAGGGTAGAAGCAGAGCCAGAGCTGGCGCTCCAGCCTCATGGAGCGGGAGCTCCGAGTTCCCCTGCATACAACCAATTCTGCCGAGGATTTGAAGCTGGCGCTCCAGCCTCATGGAGCCGGAGCTTCGACCTGCTGCAGAATTATCTTCCACCATGCTCAGAGCTAGCGCTACACATATGAAGTGGGAGCTTCGACTGCTCAGAGCTCGCGCTCCACACACGGAGCGGGAGCTTCGACCTGTTGCTGAAATCTCTCCATTAAGTCCAGAGCTCGCGCTCCACGCATGGAGCGGGAGCTCTGAATGGTTCAGCTCCCGATTTTTTTCGCTGTTTGCCTTTACTTTAAGTTGTATTTGTGAGAGGTATAAATACTCTCTCTTAAGACATTTTAGGGTAAGCTTTTAATTCCAGAAAAGAGGATTCAAAGCAAGAGCACACTATTCTAAGTTAATTAGAGAGAGAAAAACACATCCTTAGGAGAGAGTAAGTTGCAACTCAACCTTTGTTCTTCATTTTTATCAATCAAAGCATCAATCTTTTGGTAATTTCTAGTCCCTAATCCTTATTTCCTAGCTTATTTTTGGTTATTTGTTTAGTTTTATGCTTGTTTAAATTAGTTTTTACTTGCCTTGACTAGTCTTAGTAGTCTATTGTTCAAAGATTCAATATTTCTCGTTTTCACTAATCATGCTTAGTAGTTTTAGTATGTTTGCTCCTTTTATTGTTGCTTTTACTAATCTTACTATGTTCTCCTCCTTCCTAGGCTAGATTTCTAGCTAGGGAAGGGGGATAATGGGACTTTGTGATGATTTTGAATGATGTTTGGTTGGCTTTGGTGATCATTCTTTTGATGCTCGAATCAAGGTATTTTATTGTTAAAGCATGAACTTGATCACCTTTATGTTTAAATCTTGTGCTAATGTTGGGTTATGTGAGAGCAAGCTTGGTATTAGGGATGACTTGATGATGGGTAGACCACGACCTGAAAGGCGGGGTTGGGTAGGCGGTGTTGAGGGGTGTGCGAGAGTGACCTCTTGATGTTGGACCAAGACCCTCAATAGATTTGACCCATTGCCCACCAAATGTTGTCGAAATCGTTGTTGTGAGTTCCACGATTCCCCCTCTCCCTAGTGTTTGTCTTATTGATTAATTACTCTTATTTTATCTTCCTTAGGTAGTCTAGTTGATAACTCAAACCCCTTTTCTTTTACTCCCGTCAATTGATTGCATCTCGAACTAAGTGTTTGCTTCTCCGTGGATACGACCCCTTACTACGCTATACTACCTTATTAGGCTAGTTAGTTAGACTTGGGAGATTTTATTCTTGACCCGGAACCATAGGAAGTAACGACACCTAGGGGACCGATCAAACGCCACACAGATAATGTCTCCACAACTTTAATGCAAACACAATTACAACCAATTCTAGGTCGTGTACCGGGTAGTTTCCCTCATGAGGTCTCAATTGTCTAGAGGCGTAAGCTATAACTTTCCCTTTCTGCATCAATACATGATGTATCTATTTTATATAGATTATTTAGCTCTACTCCTTTAGCTTTGATAGTTGATTTGAGCTCATTGGAGCTCGATTCTTGAGCTATTTGATATGTTTGGACTTGTTTCCGTGTGTTAGATGTTTTTGTGCAGATTAAGCGTTTAGCGCCCTCATTTGAGCTGCAGAACGGAAGTCCAACGGTCCACTTATAGCCCATAGAAGATCCGAGAGATTGCACAAGTGATTCGGACAAGATTACATCAAAAATGAGCGAAAAGGACTCTCGCCCGGTCGACCGGGCGGTTTCGCCCGACCGGGCGAGCTACAAAGGCTCTCCAGCAGCTGAGTTTTGTTCGCCCGGTCAACCGGGTGAGAGAGAGGGGAAATCTGTTTACGCGCCCGACCGGGCGGATCTGCCCGGTCGACCGGGCGAATTTTGCTTCTTAGTCGTAGTTCTAAAACACCGCCGCCCGACCAGGCGGTTTTCTCGGGACGGTTTTATTTGCTTTTTTTTAGCCGGTTTTGTAAGAAAGTATAAATAGGTTTTTGGTAATTCCAATTAGACTATCTTATTATCTACGTTTTTAGGGCTAAACACTTAGTTTCTCTCTCTAGTTTTGTATTAACTCTTGCTCTTGAAGATTATAAAGATCATCGATTTTGGTTTTCATTGTTCTTGAATCATTCGGTATTTCTCTTTACTTTGTTTAACTTAATGAATTCTTTTACTTTGATTATGTTTATTGATTTTACTATTATCATGAGTGAGTAGACTTTTTCTAGGGCTTAGAGAGGGAAGCCATGTTTATACCTTTTTGATTGTGGTTTAATGTTCTTCATTATTTGGATTGAATTAGAATAATTCCTATTGATTTGTTATACTTGTTTAATTCATGTAATTGCGCAATATCATGAGTTATGCTTAGCTAATAAGAATTAGAATCGAAAGATCGTATTCATTAGAGGCTTGTTACAATAGGTAGATTTGATTATGTTGAGCGACCGTACTGGCATATGTTAATCTAAGAGTTGTTAATACACAACCCAAACCTTCTTTTGACGCATCACTATATATCTCGTACTCCTCCTTGTCAGTCGGTAGGGTTAACACTGGAGCACTAGTTAACTTTCATTTCAACTCCTGAAAAGCTTTTTCACATTTTTCTGTCCAATGAAATTTCACATTTTTCCGCATCAACATTGTAATTGGCAGGAAAATCGTTGAAAAATTATCCGCAAATCTCCTATAATACCCTGCTAAACCCATAAAACTCTGTACTTCTGAAACATTTGTTGGTGCTAGCCGTTCGACAATCGCTTTTATCTTTTCAGGATCAACCATCACTTCCTCTTTTGAGATTACATGCCCCAAGAATGATATTTCAGATAACCAAAAATTACACTTACTTAGCTTAGCATATAATTTCTTTTCTTTCAATATGTCCAATACTATCCTTAGATGATTCCCATGGTCTCTTTCATTTCTCGAATACACTAGTATATCATCAATAAAAACCACTACGAACTGATCTAAATAAGCCTTAAAATATCTCTGCATCAAATCCATAAATGCGGCTGGAGCATTAGTCAGTCCAAAAGGCATTACCACAAACTCATAATGACCGTATCTTGTTCGGAACGCCGTTTTAGGAATATCTTCATCAACAATCCTCATTTGATGATACCCTAATCTCAAATCTATCTTCGAGAAAACTTCAGCACCTTTTAGCTGGTCAAACAAATCATCTATTCTAGGAAGAGGGTACCTATTCTTGACTGTAATTTTATTAATCTCTCTATAATCTATACACAATCTCATTGTTCCGCCTTTCTTTCGAACAAATAGCATAGGGGCTCCCCATGGCGACACACTTGGCCTTATATATCCTTTTTGCAACAGCTCCTCTAATTGTTTCTTTAATTCGACCATCTCCGCCGGGGCCATCCGATATGGACTTCTAGAAATAGGCGTTGCTCCAGGCACTAAATCAATGTGAAAATCTACTATACGTTAGGGGGTAATCCAGGTAGTTCTTCAGGAAATACATCTGGAAATTCTTTCACTATCGGAATCTCCTCTACCTTTAAGGAACTTGCAGTTGTGTCAATTACATTGCACAAGTAAGCATTACTCCCTCTTCTTACTTCCTTGGCAATCTTCATTACAGACACAACCTTCACTTTCGTCTTCTTTGTAACTCCTTGATACACAATTTTATCATCTTGTGGGGTTTTCAACTGAATTGTCTGTGTTTCGTACTTGATCACAGCTTCATATTTACTAAGCCAGTCCATTCCTAAAATTACATCGTAATATCCTAAGTCAAATTGTACTAGATCGGCTATTAACTCAACACCAGCCACATTTATACAACATTCTTTATATAAGTTCTCACACTTGACTCGTAAACCATCAGGAAGATCTATTGCTAAATCTATTTTTGACTGTTTTGGGATTGGATTCAATCTTTTAAGAAACAAGGAGGATATAAATGAATTCGATGCTCCAGAATCAAAAAGAACATATGCAGGCACATAATTCACAAGGAAAGTTCCGGAGATTACATTACCTCCATCCCTAGTAAGTTCAGTCTCCTCGTTTCCACAAACAGTCAGATTATCAATCTCGACAAACTCGGTTTGTACCTCCCCTTCAGTATCCATGGCATACATTTTCCCAGCTATCTTTCCTGAATTTGCAAACGATCCTCCTCGATTGTTGCGATTAAAAGTTGATCCTCCTTGGTGTCCTTTTTCTTTACCCACTCCAAATTTGCTAGGTCCAGCTTGTTGTTTTACATCTCCTAACGTTTTTGCATTCTTCTTAGCCAACTCTGGACAATCCCTAGCAAAATGTCCAGGTTTCTTACATTCATAACATATATTCCTTCCATCACAAGTCTTTCCCAAATGTTCCTTCCCGCATTGATAACATCTTCGATCTTTAGGTTGAGTACGTTGCTGGAAGTTTGGTACACATGCAACTGGCTGAGCAAATCGAGACTTTTTGTTTTTCTCCTCTTCATCATTCCCGACATTCCTCCTTTTACTCACCTCTCTTTCTTTCTCACTAATTCTTTCTTGTTCCAATGCTCTATCATATAATTCTTGAAAATTGATACAGTGTCCCACCCTCTTTTGATAAGTAAAATTCAGTACTTCGAAAAATCGTGTTACCCTAAACTTTTCAGACTTCACCAAATCAGGTGCAAATCGGGATAGCTCGATAAATTTTGTTGTGTATTCCACTATTGACATCTTACCCTGACGTAAGTTTAGGAATTCACACACCTTCTTAGTCTGAAGTGCGGGTGGATAAAACCTCTCACGTAATTTCTCGAGGAACTTATCCCAAGTAAAGTCAGATTGTTGGGAAATAGTTTTCACGGTCTTCCACCACATTTCTGTTGGTCCATCTAAGTAGAATGATGCTTACTTCACTCGTATATTTGCCGGACAATTCACCACATCCAATAGTTTCTCCATGTAGACAATCCAGTCCTCGAATTTCACTGCATCAAGTTCCCCATCATAAGTCCTAGGATTGTGTGATGCTAACCTTTTGTAAAACTTCCCTTCATCATCTGCATCCCTATTTGTATGATTATTCTCCAAAAGGTTCAACAGTCGGGTATTCATATTTTCTAACTGGTTAATTCTAGCCTCCATTTGGTGAATTGAGTCACCAGATCCTGATGATGCATGAAGCACGACCTCTAGTTCCTACCATCCTAATTAAAAAGAATGAAATACTATTACCTTCCTACTTAATACATTAAACACATAACATAAAAGTAAAGTAAAGAACAACACATATGCACACCAAAATTTGCTCTTATATAAAAGCATATAGTTTCAGCTTATACAACCATATCCGAGTAATCAATACTACTAGTTACTAATATATATAGACTATTTACATTAGTTAATACTACTATATTCTAACCTATATACACGGCTCATAGGCCCTAAAGTTAGTACACCTATATACATCCTAACATCATATATCTAAAAAGATGTCACCCCATACTATACCAACCATAATGTTACCCCAAAAAAAATCATCTTCACTTCAAGTTCTCTCCAATGCTCTAATCTAACTGAAAGGGATCTCGAACATAACCACTATCACTACTACTCCCCGACCCTATTTTTTCTGGCTTGTAATCTGAATCATAACTTGAGCTACTTTCATAAGAGATACTACTTTCATCCTTGATATCTTCATCTCCTTTGGTATCCTGGTCTTCTATTCCCTCATTTCCTATCTCGGCCTCTTCTATTTCCATCTTGGGATCCTCCTCCTCAATCTCTTCACTATCAGAACTAATATTGATATACTCAATTTCCTTATTACCTTTCTTAGGCTGATTAACTTCTTTAGTCCTACTTTTGGCTATCCTGCTGGAATCTGCTTCATCCTCAACCCTCCTCTTTTTGGGAGGCACTTCCTTGTTCTTGTTACCACCATCCACTTCAGCATTTTCCCAAACCATTTGAGCTTCTAATTCCTTGATTTTCCTAGTTTTATACTCTTCATATGTTATGATAGCCCCTTCTTTTCTTCCCTTACGATCCACTTCTTGAATCCTCCTATAGACTTCCTCGACTGTGACATTCCATTGTATAAGCTTCTTGTCTATTGTGGCATAGTCAATTTCTGACCCCCTCAATTCTCTATCAGGAATATAATAGTCTAATATCTTCCAATATTCTTGCATAAGGTCTCTCCATGGACAATTCAAAGGCAAGGTCTTTACTAATGTATAAGCTTGAACTTTAGGACGAGCATATGGGTTTTCTTCTCCTCGGCCCATTACTTGATTATACTCCACAATTGCCTTCATTACATGCCTTGCACAAACAGGTACATTTGTATAACACAAGCTGGCAGAGAATAGAGTATCTGGTTCACGAATCCCTGGAATATCTTCACCTAGGCTTTCAAGACTTTCTGTCCTCGTATCCTCGGAATCAGAAGTTTCAATCACTATTGGTTTCTCTTTACTTCCTGGATTCATCTACAAGATCAAAGCATATAGACATCGTTTAACAACTAGTCTAACTCAAACTTCATAAAATAGTAATCACCTTAAGATAACGTGGAATAGTCATACTTATACATTTTAATGTCTTAATTAAGCTCTGATACCACTTGTAACAGCCCAAACCCCTACTAACCCGAATTCACAGAGTTTAATCACAACGGAATCGTATCAAGATAAGGTTTAGGCTACTACCATGACATTCTCAACATATAAGAAAGAGAATATCGAATCAACACAAAACAATGCTCAATTATATCACATAATAGCTACAAACTTGTTCTTATAACAACTTCCACCAAAAGTAACCAAGGTTCCTTAGTCTATTATTCCTTATTTATACCACATATATATATATATATCATCTCTTAGTTTACATTACTAAAAGTCTATTACAAAAGTAAACTCTTTCATCCAATGTCCTCGTTTCAACCTGCAACAAAGTTTGACTCTGCCACCCACCAAGTGACAGGCCACATAAATGACAACACTATCAGCAAAGCTGAGTATACACTGTATAATAGAAAATACATGTTTAGGTGTGTTTTGAAAACTAATTGATAACACATAATCATAATAGCAAGTAAACATAACCAGCTGAAATACTTAGAGTTTTCATAAGATCATTCTTTTGATATGAACGCGAGTGTAGCAAACTATTGACGGTCGTCACCCCACCTTTTACTGTTCTGCTTGCAAGACTTAACCCGGACATGTCCTACTTCCACCAGGATTTCCCCCTCCTGGTTGGGTAACAGTTAGGGAATACCCGCCCTAACCCGGGTGTATGCTCACGCCTCTCTTCCTTGATTAAAATCCAAGATATTTAGTGTTTCATTACCATGCAATTTCATATACTTTACAAATTCCATTTAGAAGAATAAACATGGCAATTTAGTGTTTAAGCCCAGCTTAGGATAAGTAAAACATCTCAAGTGAACCACAGCATGCCAAATCCATGTCATATACTCAAAGCACACATACTATTATGCATATCATAAGAGATTTCATTTCATAATCATGCTTCAAAATAGAAAGAAACAATCATTTAACCATAGGTAGGAAAATCTCTAGGTTACAATCCAAACTAAGTGTGTACCTTCACTTAGGTTGCTTAGTGCACTTAAAACTTCTTATCTCAAGTGGTTTACTCTTTCTAAACCTTCCCCTGAATATGTAAAGTGATAGGGATTAGTTTACACAAGTTTTAGAACATAAATAACTAAGTTAAGTACAAGAAAGGTGTAAAGATGTACTTACAGCAATCTGTTTTATGTTCCTATGAAGTTTTCTACAATTTTCCAAAGCTTGAAAACTCTACTAAAAGCTTGAAACACTAAGGAATTATCTCTAGAAGAGTTGTATGTAAAGAGAAGTAGGTGTTGAAGAAGAAATTTTAAGAGAAAGAATCGAAAAACCAAAACAGTCTTTTATAGACTGATTCCGGCGGTACCCCCAGGGGAGGGAAACCTCTTCTGGGTGAGGTCGGTTTCTTTAAGTTTCTGGGTGATTCTTGTTGGAGATGTTAGCTTGAGGTGTTGGCTTTCATGCATGCAAAGATCTTTAAGAGATCGACACTCAAGCAGCTGCTAGGAGGCATTCTTTGAGGATAGGTCTGAACTGATATTTCAGCTGGGCCAGATCTTACTATGTAAGGAATTCACCCTATTTAGCCACGTAAATTTTGATGGTGAATGACCATTTTATCCTTAAGACATCCCAAAATTTGGTTATATCCAATTTGAATAGATTTTGAGCATGTATTCTATCTCAAAAGGCCTTTCAATTGGGAGTTCATTACTATGTGATAAAACGGTCTCTATGCAATTTTCGTAATCTTAAGGAATAGGCTCTCAAGGGATTTCTAACTTATCTATTGGTTCTCAAAGCTTTCTTAACCACTACCAATGATAACTCTTAGCTACTTTCGCAATTCTTATAACAATGACTCATGTAACACATATAAATTAACTATTTATACACAGTTCAAGAGAAATACACTTTGTTATACTTGCACTTTGTTTATTTGCTAATGTGATCCCACACTTTAACACAAAGTTGGGGTTTTAGGTTTACGATTTTCTTAGGGCTATTACAAAAAGAGTGGATTTTCAAGAACTCCTTGGGGCTAGTCAAATCAATAGAGATTTCATACAATAAGCTGAAGGGAGAAATTCCCATTGAAATTTCTAATTTGACAGGTCTTGTCTCTTTAGACTTATCAAGAAACAATTTGACAGGAAAGATCAAACCAGAAATTGGACAATTGACGGCCTTACAATTTCTAGATTTGTCGAACAACCATCTTGCTGGTGAAATTCCTTCCAACCATGCTAATCTGAATTTTCTGGGCATTTTGGATTTCTCATACAACCAATTTGTTTGGAAAAATTCCCAGCTATCCTCAGCTTCAACGCTTTGATGCTTCTACTTATACAGGGAATCCATAACTTTGCGGATTGCCACTCCCAGCTATATGTGCTGGGAATCGACTGCCCAACGATAATCCAATTTATGAAGATAGTGGAACGGGTAATTTTCCGGGTTTGTACATAAGTGTGGTACTCGGATTTATAATAGGATTTTGGGGAGTTTGCGATAGTTTAGTGCTAAAAGGATCTTGGAGACATGCCTTTTTCCGATGCTTTGATGACATGAGAGACAAACTCTATGACATAGTTTCTAAGACAAAAGACAGACTCTATAGGTGGGTGTGATTTGTGTAGCTGGTGCGTCTGCGTCTCTTCAGCATCTTTATTGCATAGTTATTTATTTTAAGACTGTTATGTACGTCTATGTGGCATCTATTAAGTACATCACACTGCTACATGAGTTCGATCATGTCATACTCATATATCTTTTGTGTTTGAAATTATTAGGCTTTAATATCTAGATATGCATGTTAAGGATCTTTGATCTCCTATAAGTTATATGCTACAAGAACTTATTTATGTTTCTTTTCTTTGGTTTCTATTAAAACCAATTTATGTAATGCAAAATTAGTCTCAACACCATAAACTATGGCTCGGGTGCACCCAACACCCCAAACATTGACTAGTAGCCAAAACACCAAAGACTATTGGTATGGTTGCGGTGCGTGTCATATGACACCGGAGGTACCTTTTCACGATACCCCTTAACCTTCCAGGAACAAGTTTTAGATTTCTTCGTGAAGGAGAAGAGTTTAGAGAGAGAAAGCTTGAGATTGGCTATTAGTCACCGGCAAGAAAAGGTACCTCTAACGTCATTATGACACGCATTGCACCGAAGCCGATAGTTTGTGGTGTTTTGGCTACTAGTCAATGTTTGTGGTGTTGGAGTCATAATTTGTGGTGTTGAGACCAATTTTGCATGTAATGCATTGAGTGTAAGTGATGAAGTCGACTTTTCCTATCTTATAGCAGGTCCAATGCATTTGGTTAAAAGAATACCACTTTAGTATGAATCTTGTTGCAGTCACAGGGAAGTTCAGGAACAGAGCTAGGGTTTGTTGTATTTTTCGTACAGAGAACTAGGGTCTTATTATGTATTAACAGGTATATAATTTGCTGGAAGAGGTAACACGTTCAAATGTTGAATGTGCAATATATATATATATATATATACATATATATATACATATATATATATACATATATATATATATACATATATATATATATACATATATATATCCGTGTAATTTATGAGTTCATTAATTTGTTGTAAGAAAGTGAGTAAAACATCAACTTTAAACTCTTAGGTTTTGTTTGCTTGGACGGAAATCAATCTGGAAACTGATTTTCCATGCTTCAATTGAACCAAGAAACATATGATGACATCTGAATTTGTACTTAACCAAGCATGTATACGAAGTTTTTAAAGCATCAATAGTTGAACTCTAAGTTTAAGCATAAGACACATATGAACAACACATAATGATACCTCCACTTTGGAATCATTTTGTAATGGACAATTCTTTGGTAATCTTGAAGGAGGATACTCCCTTTTACCCTCTTCTCTATGCAGTAATTACCTCAAATAGTACAAGTGTAGTGGCTGCTCTCCCACTACTCTTTCTCTTTCTACTGACACTAGTACAAAAATGACAATTTGCGTCGCACCTGGGACCCTCATTTGCGTCGGACCCTGGTCCGACGGCACAGGTCTCGTCGCAGATGGGAAGACAACCATCTGCGTCGGATAAGACACGACGCAGTTTATTCAAATATTTGCGTCGAACCCAACAAAAGTGCGACGCACATGCCCCGTCTACCATGCATCCCACAACAGTCCAGCAAGCACCATCTGCGTCGCATGCAGTGCAATATGCGACGCAGATGACAAGCCATCTGCGTCGCGTATTGCACTGCCTGCGACGCAGATGGTGCTTGCTGGACTGCTGCGTGGCTGGACACTTGCTGGACAAGCCATCTGCGTCGCATATTGCACTGCATGCGACGCAGATATTTGTTCTTTTGTTTTTTTTTCAGCTTTTTTTTTTTTGTTTTCTTTTTCAACTTTTTTTTTTAAAGCTAAACAAACATTATGTTAATACTTATGAGCAGAAAATTCTGCAGAGTCTACTTTGTAATTTGGACAACCTAAGAAATCGTTGGGAAAATTTTGCATATATATAACCAAAACCTGTTTCAGTACATCTCAATTAAGCAACCAATGTTGCAATCAATCAACCAACAAGGTTCAAGCAACAAAATATTATTCTAACCTACAAATACATACACTAACCATCAAGCTTAGTTTCCTTCGTTAACGACCCGTATAAAGTATTCCGCAAAAAGTTCTTTGAGGTCGTTGATCTCATATATGGAGTATGGCTCAAGACTTGACGGAAAAGCCTAGAAATATATTAAATTAGTTAATATACTTTAAAATTCTATAAGTATAAATAACGAATTTACAACATACATATACCTCATACAAATTCTTTAATTCATAGTAGAAGCGGATGATTAGAAACATGTATCTCATCACGAAATAGCCGCATTCCACTCCTCCCGATTGTTGAGAACACTACACCAAATTTAAGATATGTATTAGAATCGAAAAAAATCCTAAATAGAATAATAAAGAATCAAATACAAAACCATAAGAGTTTTACCTGCATATATGTCCAAGACAATTTAGTTCCTTTATTGGATCCTTCAAGGAGCGTGTATTTTGTATATGCACTAAGTATAGAGATTTTATAACAATTAATTACTATAAACATTTATAAATTATTTAAAATATCGTAAAATGCATGTAAACTTATTAACATGTATAGCGACTATGAACTTACGTATTCAATGGTATCTTGATAGCTAAGGATCTATCTTTCTTGATCGAATCAAATATATATACCGTTCTCTTAGATAGACAAATGACAAGAAGAATCCAATGATCCCTAAGGCATGAAGCAAAATGTGATGTTTATATATATAACCACAAGTTCATAAAGATAAAACAAGGTAAAGATTAGTTTAACTAACATACTTTTCAATATACGGACATAGGATGTAACGCATATATTGATTCGCTTTCAATGAACTTGCCATGTAGTTGATCACGTCATCTAATTGATTGCGTATCATGGTCGCTGAAATCATACTTGGACACATGAAACCAATATTATTATCTCCATGCTCCTCAGACTGCTCTGCCAAGTACCTAGTATCCAAACACTTATAATTAGGAGAAACAATAAAAATAAATATCAATGTTAATTAGTTTAGAGTTTGAGAAATCTCACATCATAAATACTTGCAAAATGGATACATTAATCCATGCTCCCGTGAGAATTTGAAAAACATATTGTCGCGAGAGAATGATCATATGATCTCTATCAAAGTCGAAGACGGTACCCTTTGGAACTTGCATATGAAAAGGCTCATATGAGGGTTTGTCGCAAAATATTCGGTGCATCTCCTTGATATTATCATCCATATCATCCAGTGTCAAGTCAATAAAAGGATCTACGTGCCTATGTGCAGACTCATCGGTGCAAGGATCACTACCAACTTTTTTTTTTCTTCTTCTTCTTCATCGCACCTTCTTTAGGTATATGTTCTTAATTCAATTCAACTTCTTTTTAATTCATATTATATATGTATATAGATTATTTCATATATAAATCAAGAATACTTAGTATACAAAATAAAGATTACTTAGTATATATAAATCAAAATTTCTTAGTATATATATTTACATTTCTTAGTAAATAAATCAAAATATTAAACATAAGTTACCTGATTATCTGAGACTAAAAATACTAACTCTTTCGGGCATTCTATGAATGAACCCTCGGCTTGACTGAGTTTCACGATGTATGGAGTAGGTAGTGGAACTAGAGCTTCTGCGTAGTCCGAATAAAAATCATCAACACTCACTTTCACGGCCGTAGGATGTGATGATGACTCCAATTGTGGTTGTACGGTACCCTCAACTACAATGATCAGTCCCGAGTTATCCACTATTGCCAAACGACATGGAACCGTACTCTTAACATCCATTGAGAACACAATGTCATTAATTAAGTGTTTTAGAAACATAATATCATAATCGTAGAAGATATAAAATAACTATATACCTACAAGTTAGCAAATGGATCATTGCCCCCCGAGTGACAGCTACTAGGATCAACTGGAGTGTGAGGAATTGTTTGATTTGGTGCTTGAAGACCTAATTGCGCTGCAAAAGCCTTTAACTTTTCTTGAACTATTGCATCTATCTTCGAGTTCATCTTCTCCATCGTCTGTTCTCTAACTCTTTGGCTCACTCTAGCCTCGAACTCCTTCATCTCCTCATCATCCATGCCCCTACCCTTTGGAGCAGTACTACTCCGATCAGGATCTTCCCAAACCGATGTAATCATAATGCTACGCCCAGCTGTTAACACACGCCCAGAACGGTCTTTCCTCTGTAGAGCACGTGATAGAGCATCATCCATCCGACCTAGAACAAACTCTCCTTCCTTTTCTTTCCTTTTCCAATCATCCTGCATGCGTCAAATTCAAAAAATTCATATGATTAGTAGAATTCGAGTAATTAGACAAGAAAATATCATAAAATTTGAAGAATGCTTACAATGGACTCTTTTATCTTTTGTGTTTCTTCATTAGGGAAGAAAAGATTTCCTTCCTTATCTTCTTTGGATCTCGCGAGAAGCCATGGCAAAGTTTGATCCGGCAAGGAGGAGATATATGATGATGTGGATGAGTCAACATATGATGCTGTAGAGGATTTAGGGATATACCCTTTGTCTTTCCAAACGGGAATCATCTCCGCATATGACTTTTGATCCAAAAAATGAGGATGAATGTTGGCAGCCTGAGACTTTCTTGCTCTTTCACTTTTAGCCTAATATGAAAAAAAGTAGTTAGTTAATATTTACAAAAAAAATCGATTATAACTTATTATGTGATTGTAACGTACTTATTATATACCTTAAACTCCTTAGAGCTACACTTTTTCACAAATTCGTCCCAAATCTCTTCCGTGATGAAAGGATAGAGCACGTACGGTTGCATATCATTGTTAGGCCCCGGCCTCGTTTTTGTGATCCATCGACTCACTAATCTTGACTTGAAATCTCTCCACCGCTTATCACAAGTAGTCAACACATCTCGTTTCTTTCTCTCATCCTCTTGTATTCCAAACTCTTTCTTCAATATATAAAATTAACCAATAATACACGATTAGTATAATAAACATGATTCAAATTAAATTAAAAGAATGGATTTTAAAAATACATAGGTTTACTTACTTTAGCATCTTCCCATAAACTAATTTTTAGGCCTTGTGGAACATCATCCCAACTATCGTACAAGATAGACACTTTGCTTCTACTGATTTCGCCGCAATAAGTCTTGTACGCACCAACATGATCCCCAATCGGACGCATCCAATCATCCCAATGAAGTACTCTTTGGACCCCGGGTTTGGAACGTATCCCTTTTGTAGGACCTCTAGGCTTGCTCACTCTTTTCTTCCTACTACCTCCATCAGTTATCTCGGCCTCAGAACGTGGGTGCCGATCATCATCGGATGCATCATGCATTATGTGATCTTCCATCACTACACCTGAACCCATAAAGCATAAAGTCATGTAAGATTCATCAATGAAATACTACAAAATTATTTTAACGAAGCATAAAATATATAATTGAAGATTATAAGCAATAGTAGTTGCAATAATATTACATTAGTTACCTATTAATCAGTTTTTTCTTTGGCAACGTAAAATCCCTCATTATGGTCTCAACGTATGTAATTCGGGTCCAAATCTTCCCCTAATGTACTTGGAATGACTACTGACGAAGCAATGACTTCATTGAATTGCTTATCGTATTCCTCTTCATCGTGTACATCATCAATTCCAAGTATTCTCCTTTTTCCTTCAATGACAACAGACCATTTTGAATCGGCAGGGTCAACCATGTAGGATACTTGTTTTGCTTGTGATGCCAATATCAAAGAATCTTCATGATGCCCTAACCGGTTGAAATTGACTAATGTAAAAAAGTCATGTTCATCCTTCTTTACACCACGACGAATATCAAACCACTTGCATTGGAAGAGCAGAATCTTGAAGTCAACATAGTCAAGTTCTAATATCTCTTCAATGAACCCGTAGTAAGACTTCATTGTCTCAACAGGTAATAAATGCTGCATCAAGATATGACAATCATGAGATTTCAAACCAACGAGTTTCAAGTCCTTCAGTGAGACAAGGTTTCCAAAATTTGACGAGTATCCAGCAGGGACCTTTACCTATGCAGAGACTCACAAAAACTCGTTTTCTCCTTCTTAGACAAAGTGTAGCAAGCTGGTGGCAGATAATAGCGTTGTCCCCTCTCCTGAGGTGCTAGTTCTGGTCTTCCCATTTCAGCCATGTCTTTCCTAGCTTTAACTCCATCCTTTGTCTTCCCGGGCATATTCAACAATGTTCCGACAATGGCATCACAAACATTTTTCTCAATGTGCATTAGATCAAGACAATGTCTGACTTCTAAGCATTCCCAATATGGAAGGCCCCAGAACTTAGATCTTTTATTGTATAAGTTCTTTGAGACACTTTTAAAGGGGTTGCCAAACACTGTTTCAATATCCTTTACCCGATTAGAAACCTCTTTTCCACGCAAGGGTACAGGGGCTTCTCTCATCTCCACTTTTTCGTTGAACAACTTTTTCTTCTTACGAAATGGATGATCTAAAGGAAGCCATGTACGGTAATGCAGGTATACATTCTTCCCACAATGATGTAACCACTCATTAATCATATCCTCATCACAAATAGGGCATGCCTTTGCTCCTTTAACCGTATAACCTGACAAATTCCCATAAGCCGGGAAATCATTAATCGTGCAAAATATCATGGCACGTAATGTGAAGTCAAATTTCGTATACGCATCGAACATCGAAACACCTTCATCCCACAACAATTTCAGATCTTGAAGAAGTGGGTCAAGATACACATCTACGTCGTTTCCGGGTTGCATAGGACCCGAAATAAGAAGCGATAGCAGAATAAATTTACGCTTCATGCATAACCAGGGGGGCAGATTATAAATGGTCAGTAGAACCGGCCAAGTGCTATGTTGGGTACCTAGTGTGCCAAAAGGGTTTATCTCATTTGTACAAAGTCCAAGCCTAAGATTTCGAGGTTCTTTACCAAAACCTGCGAACTTTCGATCGATATTTCTCCATTGTGGAGAATCGGCCGGATGTTTAAGCATCCCATCTTTCTTCCTCTTGTCCGCATGCCATCTTAATAATTTAGCATTATTTTCATCCGAAAATAAACGCCTAAATCTCGGAATGATTGAAAGACACCAAAGAACCTTCGCCGGAGTTTCTTTCTTTCTCACTCCCTCATCATCCTCTTTTATCTTGTACCGAGATTCTCCACACCTTGGACACTCACCCAAATCCTTGTACTCATTTCGATACAGCACACAATCATTTGGACATGCATGTATCTTCTCATATTCCATACCTAATGGACACAACAATTTCTTTGCCTCATAGGTAGAGTTAGGAATTTCATTCCCTTCAGGTAGCAATTCTTGTAAAAAAGTGAACAACTCACTGAGACTTTTATCTGTCCAACTATACTTCGATTTCATATTGAACAATGTGAGGATGCCAAAAAGTTTAGTGGAATTCTTACACCCTGGATACATAGGTTTGTCCGCTGCACTTAGAATACTATCATACATAAGCTGACGATCGGTTCCTTCGTCCTCCAAATTGTGCAACATCTCATTTACCCTATCATTCTCATCAACTACCCTATCATTCTCTCCTTTTTCAATATCAACCTCAACCTCATCATCAATGTGATCAACATGCAAATCATTACACAAGCTAGTGGAGCTCATACCCTAATCATAAAACTCTCCATGCCATGTCCACCTAGTATAGTTACTGTAAAACCCACGACGAATCAAATGATCCTTAATTTGATCCACATCACGATACCCTCTAGAGTTATTGCAATCACAACAAGGACACAAGACTAACCTTGACCCATTCTGCGATTGATGTTCTAACGCAACCCTGATAAATTCATCAACCCCTTGTAGAAATGTCGCCGAAATTCGATTACCATACATCCAGGTTCGATCCATATTCATACACTAGAGACACCAAACAAGAACACAATATATCGATCACATCATTCAAAGTGTCTTATGATGGGTTTTAAAATATACCGCAAGTGCACGGTGTCTGTTTAGCAGAAACTGGCAAATACGGGTCGATCCATAGGGAGAGGAGTTCTACAGATTTATGTTCAATTATCTAACTACTCCAAGAGAGGAAATTGATTGAGGAATTAATAACTAAACTAGAATAAACTATAACACAAAAAGATGGAAGTTTATCAATTAATTAAAAAGATGTTGCTTTCTTTTCGCCCTTCTGGGATTTTAGTTGCGCAACCCTGTCCGGCGGACTCGCCCGGTGGGGCGAGTTGAGAGGCCCGGTCGGGCAAAACCGCCCGGTCAACCGGGCGGCTATATTTTCCGCTGGTTTTTCGTCAAAATTTTTCCAAGTTGTGATATTAACCCCCTGCACACACTAAACTCGCCAAAATGTCAGTACACTCTCTCTCTCCTCTCTAAAAAAATAAGAAAAGTAATCTAAACTAGTAAAGAAAAAGAAAAGTAAAGACGGGTTGCCTCCCGCAAAGCGCTGGTTTAGAAAGGTCCCGCACGACCTTAGTACCTCTGATTTCAAGGTGAGGGAACATCTAAGTAGATGACCTCTACTTGACCTATGAAAGCACCCTCATGATACAGTTTCAAACGTTGACCATTCACCTTAAACCTCGTCCCCTCTGCATTGGCCACTTCAACGGCTCCATGAGGCTTTACATCAGTGACAACAAAAGGTCCAGACCACTTTGACTTAAGCTTTCCAGAAAAAAGCCTTAGTCTAGAGTTGTATAATAAAACCTTGTCACCAACATGAAACTCGCGCTTCTCAATCATCTTGTCATGAAACCTCTTTGTTTGCTCCTTGTAAAGCTTGTGGTTCTCATATGCTTCCAGACGAAGCTCATCTAACTCATTCAACTGAAGAAGTCTTGTTTCACCTGCAGCCTCTAAATCCAAGTTAATTTCTTTGACTGCCCAAGCTGAGAGATACTCCATTTCAACTGGTAAATGACAAGCTTTGCCATAGACCAATCGATATGGGGTGGTGCCGAGAGGTGTCTTAAAAGCAGTTCGCAGTGCCCACAAAGTGTCATCCAACTTTTGTGACCAATCTTTCTTTGACCTGTTGACTACCTTCTCTAAGATGCGCTTTATCTGACGATTGGAGACTTCAACTTGGCCACTAGTCTGAGGGTGATATGCCAAGCCAACCTTATGAGTAACTCCATATTTCTTCATTAAACCTTGGAAGGTTCTCTGATGAAAATGAGACCCCCCATCACTGATCAAGACTCTCGGGACTCCGAAACGAGGAAAAATAATCTTCTTGAAGAGCTTCATGACCACCTTAGAATCATTAGTAGGGGAAGCCACAGCTTCAACCCACTTAGTCACATAATCCACAGCTACCAAAATATACTTGTTCCCACAAGAAGAAGGGAAAGGTCCCCTGAAATCAATTCCCCACACATCAAAGGGCTCAATCTCCAAAATTTCCATCTGCGGCATCTCCTGTCTCTTTGAAATATTGCCCGTTCTTTGACACTCATTACAAGAGAGGCAAAACGTACGGGCATCTTTGAAGATAGTAGGCCAGTAGAACCCACTCTGGAGAACTCTATAAGCTGTGGCCTGTGAGCCAAGATGCCCACTACAAGACATACTATGACAGTGTTGTAGGATTCCAGCTATCTCCAATCGGCAACACATCGTCTGAACAAGCCATCTGAACACTTCTTGTATAGAAGTGGATCTTCCCAATAGTAATGCTTAGCATCATGATAAAACTTCTTGCGTTGTTGGTACGTCAAATCTGGAGGAGGAGAACCACCAACACAATAGTTAACAAAATCAGCATACCATGGAGATTGAATAGATACAGCAAAAAGATGATCATCAGGAAAAGAATCATCTATGGGACCATCAGCACTTGACTCAAATCTCAATCTGGAGAGATGATCTGCAACAACATTCTCAGCACCCTTCTTATCACGGATCTCCAAATCAAACTCTTGTAATAAGAGTATCCAGCGAATAAGTCGTGGCTTGGCTTCCTTCTTAGCCAGTAGATACTTCAGTGCAGCATGATCGGTGTGGACAATAACTTTCGAACCTATGAGGTAGGTTCAAAACTTATCAAGAGCTTATACAATGGCCAATAACTCCTTCTCTGTAGTAGCATAGTTGACCTGAGCTTCATCTAATGTGTTGCTGGCATAGTAGATAGCATGGAGGGTCTTGTTCTTCAGTTGGCCAAGTACAGCACCAACTGCATAATCACTAGCATCACACATGATCTCGAAGGGAAGACTCCAATCTGGAGGTTGTATGATAGGGGCAGTGATCAATGCTTCCTTAATCCTGTCAAAAGACTCCACACAAGCGTCAGCAAAATCAAAGGTGGCATCCTTGAGCAACAATTGAGTAAGGGGTTTCGCAATTTTGGAAAAATCTTTTATGAACCTGCGATAAAACCCCGCATGACCCAGAAAACTTCTCACTCCCTTAACATTCACAGGAGGAGGAAGTTTCTCAATCACCTCAATTTTTGCCCGATCAACTTGGATGCCACGTTTAGAAATAAGATGACCAAGTACCACTCCCTCATGGACCATGAAGTGACATTTTTCCCAGTTTAAAACCAAATTAACATCAGTACAACGTCTCAGTACTCTAGAAAGATTATGCAAACACACATCAAAGTCGACCCATAGACACCGAAATCATCCATAAATACCTCCATGATATTCTCAATGAAATCGGAAAAAATGGCCATCATACATCTTTGAAATGTGGCGGGGCGTTACACAAGCCAAAAGGCATTCGGCGGTAAGCAAAGGTGCCATAAGGACATGTGAACGTCGTCTTCTCCCGATCTTCGGGGTGAATGGGAATCTGAAAGAAACCTGAATATCCATCCAAATAACAGAAAAAGCTATGTTTTGCTAATCTTTCTAACATCTGGTCAATAAAAGGGAGGGGGAAGTGATCTTTCAAGGTGGCTATGTTTAATCTGCGATAGTCAATACACATTCGCCAACCTGTAACAGTACGAGTAGGAATTAGTTCATCTCTATCGTTCTTAATAACAGTAGTCCCCCCCTTTTTAGGAACAACTTGAACCGGGCTCACCCACTTAGAATCTGAGATGGGATAGATGATGCCCGCATCAAGCAGTTTCATTATTTCCTTCTTCACTACCTCTTGCATATTAGGATTCAAACGTCTTTGGGGTTGTATGCAAGGGCGGTGATTGTCTTCCAAATTTATTCTATGCATACAAAAATCAGGACTAATACCCTTTAGATCATCAATACTATACCCAATAGCCTTTTTGTGCACGCGAAGCACTGTAAGAAGTTGTGAAAGCTGGCTATTTGTGAGTTTAGTACTGACAATCACAGGGCATTCCTCATTATCATCAAGAAATGCATATTTGAGGTGAGAAGGTAAAGGTTTAAGTTCTAACTTCTTTACCTGTGGCTCAGAAGTAGAGCAAATAGTCTCCATTACCTCACATTCGACTGCCTCATCAACATTAAGGTCATCCAGTTCAAGAATTTTCTCCAATGGATCATCTGGCAGAAATTGGTGATAGTCACCTCCCGAAATCTCTTCCAGTACATCAATCCTGGAGCATGTGTGCTCAAGCATAGGAGACTTAATAGCGTTGGTTAGTTTGAAAGTAATAGTATCATCACCAACACTTAAAGTCAAAGAGCCAAATTTAACATCAATCACAGCACCGGCAGTACACAAGAAAGGCCTACCTAAAATAATGGGGATCTGACTATCCTCCTCCATATCCAGCACTACAAAGTCTACAGGAATATAGAATTTTCCAACCCTGACAGGAACATCCTCTAAAATACCCAAAGGATATTTCACAGAACGATCTGCCATCTGTAAAGTAATCTGGGTGCACTTCAAAACTCCCAAGTTCAGTTTATTACAGATAGATAAAGGCATAACAGATACACTAGCTCCTAGATCACATAAAGCCTTATCTATAAACAATGCACCTACATGACATGGGATGGAAAAACTACCAGGATCCTTTAATTTTGGAGGGATTTTGTTTTGCAAAACAGCACTACACTCTTCAGTTAGAGCGACTCTATCTAGACCACCAAAATCCTTTTTCTTAGTAATCATGTCTTTCAAAAATTTGGCAAAAATAGGCACTTAAGAGATTAAATCAGTAAAAGGAACTGTTACCTCAAGATTCTTGACCATTGACATGAACTTACCAAGCAGTTGATCAACCTTAGATTTTTGCATCCTGTGAGGGAAAGGTAGTGGTGGTGTAGGAGAGTCAGTAACCTTCTCCTTTTGCTTCTTTGCTTCATCTACTTTCCCTGGCTCAACTTCAGCTTTTGAGCTATCTTCACCTTCCTTTTCATCCACTACATCATTGTTGTCTGGAGGTGGCAAATCATCAGTAGGCATAAGTGGAGCATCATATTGTGTTCCGCTTCGAAGAGTGACAGCATTAGCAGTCTCTTTGGGAATTGGTTGCCCCGGCAAATGACCTGGTTGCCTCTGCACATTATTTTCGGCCACCTGAGCAAGTTGAGTCTCCAAATGCTTTGTAGTATTCTTCAACTCTTTGATGCTCTCCTCGTGATTTTTCTGCATAGAAACAATCATTTTCATTAGATCAGACATAGTAGGCTCTTGAGAGCTGGCACTCTGAGGAGTTTGCTGCTGATAGCCTTGGTGTGAAGGCCTATTGAAACCAGGAGGGGGATTCTGAGGAGCCCCTTGGTAATATTGTTGTCTGGCAGCATGATGTGGTGGGTTTTGATGAGGTGGTTGGTACGATGTTTGTGGCATAGGTTGAGGGTTCTGAACATTATTGTTTTTGTAGGAAAAATTTGGATGATCCCTCCAACCTGGGTTGAATGTGTTAGAGTAGGGGTTGTGTGGAGGTCTCTGCTGAAAAGCATTTGCATGCTCCATCTAATTCAGATGAGGTTGACTGTAGCAACAATCATGACCAAAGTGGCCTTGAACACCACACACCTCACAGAAAGAAGAGATAATAGGAGCCATAGAAGACATAGCATTAATACTCATAGGAGGAGTACTAGACTGCGAAGATTTCAGTGAGTCCATCTTCATGCTCAACTGGGCAACTTGTGCAGACAACAGGGAATATGCATCAGCATCCAACTTTTTCTTTGTAATAGTCCTGGAAGAACTATGATCATTTGCTGCTAAGTTGGCCAAAAAATTGTACCCTTCATCTACCTCCTTATCTAGGAAAACACCCCCTGCAGATGAATCGATTATACTCTTGATATGGGGTTGTAGACCATTGTAGAATGCTTGAGTGATGAACCACTTGTCTAGATTGTGGTGTGGGCATTCTCTCTGCAGATCCTTAAACCTATTCCATGCTTCCTTCAGTGTCTCATCAGGTTCTTGTTGGAAGGTAGCAAGCTTGTGTCTGATTTCTGCAGTCTTGGTAGGAGGGTAATATTCTTTCAGGAATGCTTTAGAAATAGCACTCCACTCGGTTTCATTAACATCGTTCAGCCATTTCTGTGCCTTGTCCCTTAGTGAGAATTCGAAGACCATGACCTTCAACTGATCAGGAGTGACCCCTTGGTGCTTAACGGTACGACAAAGTTGTTGAAACCGTTGTAAATGGTTTGCAGGGTCTTCAGATGGATGCCCTCCAAACTGGTTCTGTTGGATCATATTGATGAGGGCAGGCTTGATCTCAAAATTGGCTGCTTGAATGTCGCGCATAGTAGGCCCTGTGGAAATACCACCAGGAGAAGGTACCCCATAAGATTTCAATGACTTAGGAGGCATGATTAACTCTGAAGGACCTTCTGTGGATTTTCCCTGGTTAGCAGACTGCTTCTTCTTCTTTTGTTGCTTTTTGAGTTGCCGGATGGTTTTCTCAAGATCAAGATCAGTTGGAACTGGAGTACCTGTTCTCTTTGACCTGGGCATAAAAGAAACAAAGAAAAATGTGCAGTGAGATGGCCTCAATTGGAACTTGAAGTTCCAATGAGACAGCAGAAATAGTTCAAATAATTAATCAGAAAGCTATAGAAACTAGCCGTCTCCCCAGCAACGGCGCCAAAAACTTGATGGGTTTTAAAATATGCCGCAAGTGCACGGTGTCTGTTTAGCAGAAACTGGCAAATACGGGTCGATCCACAGGGAGAGGAGTTCTACAGATTTATGTTCAATTATCTAACTACTCCAAGAGAGGAAATTGATTGAGGAATTAATAACTAAACTAGATTAAACTATAACACAAAAAGATGGAAGTTTATCAATTAATTAAAAACCTAGGGCAATCGATCGGTCCACCATGCTTATACCAATTTAATCACTACAATATAGTTCGACAATACTTGGATTGAGGTTCGAATAAATAAAGTATTTCGTTAATCCTTGGTCAGGCATTAACAACTCTTAGATTAACATATGCCAGTACGGTCGCTCAATATAATCAAATCTACCTATTGTAACAAGCCTCTAATGAATACGATCTTTCGATTCTAATTCTTATTAGCTAAACATAACTCATGATATTGCGCAATTACATGAATTAAACAAGCATAACAAATCAATAGGAATTATTCTAATTCAATCCAAATAACGAAGAACTTTAAACCACAATCAAAAAGGTATAAACATGGCTTCCCTCTCTAAGCCCAAGAAAAAGTCTACTCACTCATGATAATAATAAAATCAATAAACATAATCAAGGCAAAAGAATTCATTAAGTTAAACAAAGTAAAGAGAAATACCGAATGATTCAAGAACAATGAAAACCAAAACCGATGATCTTTATGATCTTCAAGAGCAAGAGTTAATACAAACTAGAGAGAGAGAAACTAAGTGTTTTGCCCTAAAAACGTAGATAATAAGATAGTCTAATTGGAATTACCAAAAACCTATTTATACTTTTCTTACAAAACCGGCTAAAAAAGCAAATAAACCCGTCCCGAGAAAAACCGCCCAGTCGGGCGGCGGTGATTAAGAAAACTACGACAAGAAGAAATTTCGCCCGGTCGGGCGCGCAAACATATTTCTTCTCTTCTCGCCCGGTTGACCGGGCGAACAAAACTCCTAAGCAGTAAGACTTTTGTGGCTCGCCCGGTCGGGCAAAACAGCCCGGTCGACCGGGCGAGAGTGCTTTTCCGCTCTTTCTTTGGCTTAAATCTTGTCCGAATCACTTGTGCAATCTCTTGGATCTTCTATTAGCTAAATGTGGATCGTTGGACTTCCGTTCTGCAACTCAAATGAGGGTGATAAACGCTTAATCTGCACAAAAACATCTAACACACGGAAACAAGTCCAAACATATCAAATAGCTCAAGAATCGAGCTCCAAAGAGCTCAAATCAACTATCAAAGCTAAAGGAGTAGAGCTAAATAATCTATATAAAATAGATACATCATCTTATCAAATGCAGTCATGAACATTTGGGTCCTTATCACTCCAACCTAACCCATCCTTGAGTTTCTCATCTCACTAGTGAATGAATGTTTGGTTTTCAATTCTAAGAAAAATCCGGCAACACTTCCCTACAGTTCTCCAAGTACACGATGAAGATAGTAGGTAAACTATCAACATATGTACCCAGAGAACGCTTAGGGAAATGAGCTAGATCTTTCTTAGAATTGAAAACCAAACATTCATTCACATCCTAAGTGAGATAAGAAACTCAAAGACAGTCCCAAACCGGGGACTATTCAAGACTTACTCCTAATGAGTAAGCCTCGAACGGGTATTTAGGCAAATGATGCACACATTGCAATTAAACAGCACAAACCAATCCATTCCATAGATTTCCCTCCCCACCCCATTAAGGTATGTCCATATAGGTTTGGTCGTAATTCAACATATACTTTCCCAATCACATAATAACCAAACAATTCACATATATACTTTCCCAATCACATAATTCAACATTATAGGGACAAATAAAACAAATAAACATAAAGCAAAAGCAATAATATATACCTCTGCTCTCAAGGAGCAGTGAAGACCAGCACAACGAGGTGAGGTTGGAGCACCGGCAAGTCGATAAGTAGAGGACGAAATGTGGCAACTGCAATTGGGCATTAACCAACCCACAAATTAAATAGTGATTAAGTCATAACTCATAAACATTAACTATCTAATATTAAGACATTAACAAATTAGAGATTAAGAAACAACATTAAGATTAAAGTAGAATTGTTAAGATCAATGGTAAAAAACAAGAATGATTTGTGAATATAATTATATAGTAGAAAGGAAGTATTTTAGAGCACTACAAACTATATAAATTCATGAGCACTACAAACTACAAACTACAAACATCCTAAATATAATCTTAAAATTCAATCTTAAACTACAAACTACAAACTACAAACTACAAACATCCTAAATTCAATCTTAAAATTCAATCTTAAACTACAAACTACAATCACTCTACTAATACAATCACAAACTCTTTGATTAAGATCTAGAAGAAATAAGACAAGAATTCAAAAAAAAAAAAGACAGAAAATTGAAAAAAAAAGACTTACATTGCAGCGGAGACGGCGGCGTACAGCAGCGGCGGTGCTGCGAGACCGCGTGCAAAGGCGGCGCCACGGAGTGCAGCGGCGGCGCGACGTGCAGCAGCGGTGGGAGAAAAAGAGGAGTGCAGGAGAGAGAGAGAGAGAGTGAGTGATAGAAAGAGGAGTGCTTCGGAGTGCACCGGAGTGCCGGATAGCCCAAGAGTCGCCGGCGAAGTTGACGGCGATAGGTAATGCCGGTGAAGTCGATGGTGTCGGAGAGGCGTCGTTAGTTAGGGCAGAATTCGCATGAGAGAGAGAGAAGTGCAAGTGAGAGAGTTTGTGGGAATTGAATTGGCCAAACTGGGCAGGAGACGAAAAAATTAAATAAGACTCATCTGCGTCGGACGTGAGAAAGGATCTGACGCAGATGACTACTTAATAAATACTGGGCTAGGGGCAGGATACAAAAATTACTAAGAGTCATCTGCGTCGAACTGGAGGGCACATGGCTGTGAGAATCTGCGTCGGATGAGTCTATGGTCCGACGCAGATCAAGATTTCCATTTTGCGGACTTCCATTTGCGTCACATGGGATCTTAATACGACGCACATAACGTCACGATTTACGTCGTTTGCTGGTATACGTGCGACTCAAAAAAGGCATGTATACATTTTGCTAGGCTATTTGCGTCGGATGTCCTTTATGATCCGACGCACATACATCATTTGCGTCAGTTTCTCTCTCGTGCGATGCAAATAATCAGACGCAAATCGTGAATTCTGTAGTAGTGTGATGTCTGTAGTTTGTCTGTAGCTCAATTAATTCTGGTTTGTCTTATTATAGCATTCTGTTATCTAGGGATTCTCACCTTGTAGTGGGATAAATATATATGTAAGGTGTCTCCTTTAAGGAGGTTTTTTAAGAGAGAAATACAGAAGAGCTGCGCCTGATTTTCTCCAAACCTTTTCTCTGTTTGATTGCTATTGATCCAAGGCAGATTTATCTTCATGGTATCAGAGCCTGGAAATCAATCTGAGAATCACAAAACCCAAAAACACTAAGTGAACAAAAGTATGTGAACTACGTTCGCTGCTCTCTCATCCTCTCTCAACCAACAGCAAAGCATCAATCTTTTCCCAGTTCTTCAGAAACATAATGGCCGAAAAAACTAGAAAAGCAATCCATCTAGACATCCAAAGCCCACTATATTTGCACCCTTCAGATGGTCCTAATACAGTGAGCATAGAAAAACTTACTGGAGTGGCAAACTACAGAACATGGAGGCGTTCTATGGAAATTGTTGTTGCCTCCAAGAGAAAACTAGGGTTTGTCACTGGAGTTGTGAAGAGAGATGAGAGCAACAAAGAAAAACAAGATCAGTGGGATACCTGCAATAGCATGGTCATTGCTTGGCTTACATGCTCTGTATCTCACAGCATCAGGGACTCGGTACTGTACCTGAGTACAGCAAGAGAAATCTGGGTTCAACTGGAGAACATATTCTCCATAGTTAATGGCACAAGAAAATACAAACTGAACAAGGATGTATATGAATATAAGCAGATGGGAAGGTCTATGAGTGAATACTACACATCCATGAGAGCGATGTGGGAGGAGTTAGATTCTATGAATCATATACCCCCTATAACCACAATGACTACTGAAATTAATGAATTTGTGAGCACCTTGAACCAACAAAAGGAAGAGCAAAGGCTGTTTCAATTTTTGAATGGCCTAGAAGAAGACTACAATGATCAGAAAGCCAACTGCTCCTGAGAATCCGACTTCCTTCAATGGATGTTGCTTGTGCTTCTATGCAATATGAGGAAGCACAAAGAGAGGTTCTAGGAACTGTGAAGACTGAAATAGAAGCATCAGCCTTGTTCAGCAGGAAAGGAGATGAAACTACATGCACCAAGTGTGGAAAGAAGGGACATGTTAGAGAAACATGTTGGTTGATTGTGGGATATCCACCTGGACATCCAAAATCCAGAAGGATGATGAGAAATCAGGATCATGAAGGTGGATCATCCTCCCATTATGGTTCAAACATGAACTCAGGGAACAGATGGAACAAAGGAAAGAACCAAAGAGGACCTAAGTGGGTTGGAAATGCTCAAACTACTGCTGAACAGGTGAATCTCACAGCAGAACAGCTAGAACAACTCTTGAAGCTGATCCCAGGAGGAGGAAAGGAGGGTTCTGAGACTGAAGAGGAGATAGACACCAACTTTGCAGGTATGGTTTCATGCCACAATGCATCTAGTATGCTAAATGAGTGGATAATAGACTCTGGTGCTAGTCAACATATGACTACAAGCATTCACAATATGAGTAAATCTGATGTGACTCAGGGAGACCCTAAGATAAATCTTCCAAATGGAAAAACTGTGAACATAACTCACACAGGGATTGTGAAGTTGAACAACAATCTACAGCTTAAAAATGTACTATGTGTACTAGAGTTCAAACACAACCTACTATCAGTGAACAGATTGTCTCAAGATGATAAATGCAATGTGATTTTTTATCCAGAATATTGCATTATACAGGACTGTGCTACCCAAAGAACTAGAGCTGTTGGCAGAGCAAGGCATGGCCTGTATTACCTGGAGAACAAGAGTGTAGAGAACTGGAAGAAGAGCACTAGAAGTAAAGAAGAAGATGCAACCACAAAGAAGTGTGCAAGTGTGACCACACAACCTAGTTCTATAAGTTTGCATGCTAGCAAACCTGATGATGTTGTTAAATGGCACAATAGGCTAGGCCATGCACCTTTAGAGAAACTTAAACAAATTGGTTGTATAACTGGACCTGTCAATAATGCTGGAGTGTGTTTGACATGCCCCATGGCTAAATTTTGCAAGTTGCCTTTTTGCTGTTAGTATTTCTTATGCTGAATCATTGTTTGAATTGGTGCATCTTGATGTATGGGGGCCATATAGAGTGAGCACAAGGCATAACTACAGGTACTTTATGACCATTGTAGATGATCACACTAGAGCAACATGGGTGTATCTCATGAAATACAAATCTGAGTCATTCTCAATCATTCATATGTTTGTGAATTTGGTAGCTACTCACTTTGAGAAAACGGTGAAACACATCAGGTCTGATAATGCCATGGAATTTGATGATAGCAAGTGCAGGGATTTCTTTGCAAAACTGGGTGTCTCACACCAAACTTCTTGCACTAACAGACCTCAACAGAATGGTAGAGTGGAAAGAAAACACAGGAACATCCTTGAAATGGCAAGGGCCCTTAGATTTCAAGCTGGCCTTCCACCTAGCTATTGGGGTGATTGTGTTCTAACTGCAACTCACCTCATCAACAGACTACCTACACCCATACTCCATAACAGAACACCCTATGAAGTTCTCTTCAACAAAAAAACCTGACTACTCTCAGCTGAGAGCATTTGGGTGCCTTGCCCTAGCCTACAACCCCACTGTCACCACAGACAAGTTCAGTGCCAGAGGTGTTCCATGCTTGTTCTTGGGATATCCTACTAGTCAGAAAGGCTACAAGCTTTTAAACCTTCTCACACAACAAGTATGTGTATCTTGGGATGTAAAATTTCATGAAAACATTTTTCCATGTATAAGTCATACCTCTAATCAATCCTTTTTTCATCCTCAACCTATCACAATACCTAATCTCCAAGACAACACTCACACTCACATTGATGATGATCCCCTGGCAATAGCTGACCAAGGCTCTGCCACAGACACTAGATTTACTATTCATGAATCACCTCACACCACAAATGAACCCAATGACCTGAGTTACCAGCACCAATTTGAACCTGCAACTACACCTGCTGAACCTCAGGACATCAGGAGATCTAGTAGACACACTAAGCCCCCAGGCTGGTTGAGTGATTATATTCACTAAGTCCAGCATCATGATACTCCAAATGAACCTGCACCTGCTGCTAACCTAGCCACAACTTTCATCAGCCCTTCCTTTCATGCTTTCATGTCCCAATTACAACAACAAAAAGACCCTGTGCACTTCAAGAAAGCTGTCAAACGTTATTATTGGGTTCAATCCATGAATGATGAACTCAGTGCCTTAGAAAACAACAACACCTGGACAATTACAGATCTCCCACCTGGCAAACAAGCTATAGGCTGTAAATGGTTGTTCAAAACCAAACTGTTACTAGATGGATCTATTGAGAGACACAAATCCAGGTTGGTTGTCCTTGGCTGCAACCAAAAATATGGCATAGATTATGCAGAAACTTTTGCCCCTGTGGCAAAACTCACTATTGTCAGGCCTCTTCTTGCAGTTGTTGCCATGGCAGGATGGTCTTTGTGCCAAATGGATGTGAAAAATGCATTCTTGCATGGAGATCTTCATGAAGATGTATACATGAGACTTCCCATGGGCTACACTAGTTATGGATCCAGAATTCAAGCAGGGCAGGGGGAGTCCACACATGTCCAACCCACCATCAAATCTCCTAAGGTCTGCAAGCTACTCAAGTCACTATATGGCTTGAAACAAGCACCTAGACAATGGTTTGCCAAATTGTCTAGTGCCTTGACAAACTATGGGTTCACTCAATCCAAGTCTGACTACTCCCTTTTCACTAAAAAACAGGACAACTCATTCATTGCCATCCTTGTTTATGTAGATGATCTTATACTTGCCTCAAACTCAAACTCTCAACTGCAAAAAGTCAAAACCTTTCTAGCTTCCACTTTTCATATGAAAGACCTAGGTGATTTAAACTATTTCCTAGGCATTGAGGTATCCAGATCACCTCAAGGCATCTTCATCTCACAACATAAGTATACTCTTGACCTTATCCAAGATCAAGGTCTCACTCAAGCCAGAAAACTACAAATTCCTCTTGATCCTCACACAAAACTCACTCTAGATATAGGTGATCCTCTCCTGATCCTCTCATTTACCAAAGACTCATTGGCAAACTTCTCTACCTCACTTTGACTAGACCTGACATAGCCTACTCAGTACATTTTAAGCCAGTTTCTCCAAAAACCCACAACTGCTCACCTTCAAGCTGCTAAGAGGGTCATCAGGTACCTCCTCAACTCTCCTTCACAAGGCATCTTGTTTTCCTCTCAGTCAGCAGATGTCCTCACAGCTTACTGTGACAGTGACTGTGCTGGTTGCCTTATGTCTCGAAAATCCACTACTGGCTACTGTGTGCTCCTTCGGTCATCCCCCATTTTATGGAAAGCTAAAAAGCAACAGGTGGTGGCTAAATCCACAGCTGAAGCAGAGTACAGAGCCATGGCTCTCACAACATGTGAGATCACATGGCTTACTCAACTCCTTAAGGAGCTGGGAGTTAAAGGTGTCACTCCATCTCTTCTCAAGTGTGACAACAAGGCTGCTCTCTCTACTGCTGTCAATCATGTATTACATGAGCGTACTAAGCATGTGGAAGTAGATTGTCACTATATTCGAGATAACATCCAAGAAGGCAGCATACAGACCTCCTATGTTCCATCTACACACCAAATAGCAGACATATTCACTAAGCCCCTCTCAGCAACACAGCATCAACACCTTCTAGACAAGTTGGGTGTTCATGCTAAAGCCCTACACCCCACTTGAGGGGAAGTGAAGGAGGATACTCCCTTTTACCCTCTTCTCTATGCAGTAATTACCTCAAATAGTACAAGTACAGTGGCTGCTCTCCCACTACTCTTGCTCTTTCTACTGATGTATGTAGTTTGTCTATAGCTCAATTAATTATGGTTTGTCTTATTGTAGCATTTTGTTATCTAGGGATTCTCACCTTGTAGTGGGATATATATATATATATATATATATATATATATGTAAGGTGTCTCCTTTAAGGAGGTTTTTTAAGAGAGAAATACAGAAGAGTTGCGCCTGATTTTCTCCAAACCTTTTCTCTGTTTGATTGTTATTGATCCAAGGCAGATTTATCTTCAAGTCTTACTTCCTTGGTTTCTTTAAGTTATTGCTGGAAGGAATATGGAAAAAAAAATTATTATAAAAAATCATCAAGCTCTTTGGGTAAGAAATAATAGGAATAACCAAAATTCTTAGATGTAACTATTACACCATAAAAGATGGTGTAACCACCCATTCTGATTCACACGTGTGAATTCCCAACTCCAAACCTCCCTCCTTTTTTCTCTCTCCTTCTCCTCTTCCACATCTTCATCAAAACCACCCAATCAATGGCCCCTTTGATGGCACCCGTCACTCTCCTCTCCCCTGACGTCTTCGCCTCCGTTGAGACCGTTTTCGCATTGGATTAGGAATGGGGCGAACACGATGAAGAGAGAGAGGAATATTAAATTCAGTGATTTCTAGGGTTTTGTACTGCAAAGTGAAGTTGTTAATTGTGGAATTCTGAAAGAGAGAATTTTGGGGATTTACAAATGGCGATGCCATTAACGGAATCTTGTAAATGGTAAGTGAAATTTTGAGAAGTTCCAAGGAATAGTACCCATTGCTCACTGAGAAGGCATGCGTGACTTGACACTTATAACTAAGTTTGTTTGTAAAGTTGCAATTAGAGCTGTCAAAAAAGGACCTGATCTGAGAATCCGACCTCTTCCTATAATGACCTCTAACTAACTTGCACCTGAAATTTTGGTAAAACAGGTCACCTGTTACCTGACCTGTACCCGACCTGATAATAACTGATACCTGATCTTGACCCAATACTCTATGAACCTTAACCGACACCCGCTCAATAAAGACCGATAACTGAAGTGATCCGACATGATAACTATCCGAACGTGATTCGACACCTGACCCGATTAGGACCTAAAACCAATTATAACTAGACGCAACCTATTATTTTCCCAACCTGTTACTGCCCGTTACCTGATTTACCATACCTGTTGCGAACCGATACATGGTTTTACCCGACTTGTTGCTACATGTTACCCGATTTTACCCTACTTGTTGATTGCTGATAACTCGACTTGTCATTGACTTCACCACATAGTAACATACATCATAAACCAACACTACTACAAAAAAGGCATATAACTAGATGAACTATTCAAGCGTTGATTTTCAATGAAATCTTAAATAATGATACAAATTTGAAGCATCGCCACAGAAGCTTCATGACCCGTTCCGTACCCAAAGCGACCGGAATCCAAGTATGGCACAACCCAATTATAACACAACCCGATAACAACCGACCTGATTTTGACTCAAACCTGACCCAAACTGCTATTGTCCAAGTATCCGACCCACGCATGACCTGAACCCGAAAGCACCCACTACAAACCTGCAATTAACCCGATCCGAAACCACATGACCACGAAAGATGACCTTCCCCGAAATTAACCATGACAAACCTGACCGAACCTGAAAGAAGAAACAGAAACATACTGAGGCAGACCTGACCAAATTACGATCGTTCCTGACCTGCACCCGACCTATTTGATTTAATGACCTGACACGACCTGACCGAACATGACCTGAAACCTGAGATTACCCAACCTGAACCCGACTCGAGTAACTTAATTGACAGCTCTAGCTGCAGTAGGTAATTGGTGAACAAGTAAGATGGATTGATGGTGAAAACTACAGAGTTGGTCAGTTTCATGTTTTTCAGTTATGTTGTTAATTTTTCTCTCTCTCCTCCACCTCTTCTTCTTTTTCTACATAATAACTGCCTTACCTTTGAAATTTACATGTTTGACCCATACTTAATCACGATTATAAAGTCCAATAATGCTTTTTACAGTGAGCCATGTGGTAATTAGTTATGGTCAACTCTTCTTAGTTTCGTAGTATTGATACACAATAAAAAGTGAGATAAAATTTGAGATGAATTTATTTGAAGTTTGGTGAAAAATGACATAAAAGTGAGTATGAACCCAGTGCGCACTAATTAGTTTGCACCCGATAGAAGTCACGTGGGTTGTAATGATTACAACTTCCACTTTTGCCGTCTTGCCTTTTTGTCCCTTTTTATTCATTTTGTATGTTGTCTTTCTTTCTCATCAGATTTCCTTTCCTTTTCAGTGTCTCTCTCATAACTTCTCCATTTTCTCTCTCTTTAAGTTCTTACTCTGTTTTTCAGTTTTTTCTTGCATTTCTCTTTAATTTCTTCAGTTGAATTATGCAATGGGAAGGAAGAAGACTGTTGCTGGCAAGTTCTCAAAACGTAAAGGTTTTCGCTCGTCGCTTGGTATTCGATCAGATGTGGGCTCGAAATTGCGTGGTGATCCTGAAACTGCTCAAACTGATGGTAATTATGTCGTTGAGTTTCGTTTTTTACTTTAATTTCTTACAATTTTTGGAGTGTTCTTGTTTTTTTTTTAGTTTGAACTACTTTTCGTTCATTTTGTTGCGATTTTTTGATACTGAATTTTGGTATAGAAATCATTAACGGAAACTAACGATAATTATGTTGTACATTTTCGTATTTGCATGCTTTTTATTTAATATCTTATAGTTTTTGCTGTGTGTATGTCTTTTATTTTTATTTGATGTTATTTTTTTTTCATTTTATTGCGATTTTCTCATACTGAGTTTTTATTTGAAGTAGGTTCTTCTTTTTGTTGTGATTTTCTCATATTGAATTTATGTTGTTTTATGAGTGATTAGATGTTAATTTTTGTGATATAGTTGTTTTTTGTGTTTTATAGTTAGTTTTCTTTTGACCTAATTTGCGACTATGTTATTGTTATTTGTTTTTTTATGCTATAGTTAGTTTTCGTTTTGTTATGGTTGAATTTTATTGTATATAGTGGTTGTTTTACTCTTATACTGTCTTATAGTGATTTTTGGGTTAAATATGTTGATTTTATGATAAATAATTTACAATTGATATAGTTTATTTATTTGATATAGTTGATTTTGTGTCGATATAGTTGGTTAGTCATGATATAGTTGATTTTGTGTTGATATAGTTGGTTATGTCATGATATAGTATATTTTGTCATGATATAGTTGATTTTGTGTTGATATAGTGTGTTTTGACATAATATAGTATATTTTATAATTATATTGTAATTTTTGTCATGATATAGTGTGTTTTGACATGATATAGTTTGGTTTTGTAATTATATTGTAGTTTTTGTCATCATATAGTTCATTTTTTGTTTATATACTTTGTTTTTTCATGATACAATTGTTTATGTGATGATATATTCGTTTTTGTCATCATATAGTGTGTTTTTTTGTTGATATAGTGTCTTTGTTTGTGTTTAACAATTGGCTTTTGTTGCAGAGCAACCTACACAATATTCTGGATCAATTGATGCTGGGAAGAAGGATGCTAGTGGTCATCAAGATTAAGGAAATGATTCTGGTAATCCTCCTTGCTAGTAATCCTCCTAGTAATGAAGGAAATGATTCTAGTAATCCTGGTGGTACACTTATTGTTACTTTAAAGGCACCAAGTAATAAAAGGTTAATTGTTGTAGTTGAAAAAGACAACTTATAAGCTTTAAAGAAGGGCAATACTGTGTTAGAATATGAAGGACAGCGAGTAAACCTTTTTAAAACAACTTGTTGTGGTGAAAGATTGTCTGAATTGCATAAAAGTTTAACTTCTGATCAAAGGAATGCTGTGATTGAAATTGGTTTTGGATCTCTGCTTGATTTAAAGATTACTAGGACTAATAATTCTTTAGCCAATATGATGTTTATGATGTGTTTCATTTTCCTCTACATGATGAAAATGATTTTATTGATGTGTCTAGGGGGGCTAATGCGAACAATCCGCATTTTGAGTTGAAAGCTAGTTGGAGGGAGTATTTTGGAGTTGACCGGGATAAAGGGAAGATTCCTATGTCTGCTGTTCTTACTGAATTAGTTAGTCTAGTGGATGGTGGGGAGATGTTTAAGAAGTTGTATGTGTTATTTGCTTTCTCTTCATTTTTTGCTCCAGTTCCAAATAACACACTAGGTTTGAGGCTGGTTTTAGCTGTGCATGAGGTTCAGAAGATTGCTTCTTTGAATTGGTCTAAGTGTGTGTTGGAGAGGTTAAAGCATGCTACTTGTCTGTACAAGAATGCATTGTTCAGTAAAGGTTAACATGGTAATTTTACTGGCTGTATCATCTTTTTGGAGTTGATTTGCTTTCATTATAACTTACAGATTGGTGGTGGTTTCCCTCCAAGTAGCATGCCTCTATTGAGTTATAGGGACAATGAATTAATTCAGAGGAAAATTCATCTTGAAGTGGGATATGATAAGTAAGGAAGTGGGTTTCTGGATGATACTTATCCGATAAGCAGTAAGTTTAACTTCAAAGATGATGGGCTGTTGATTTCAGCCGGAAATAGCCGGTTCAAAAGAAAATTGAAGTTTAGGTTGTACAAAACATTGAAGTGAATGCTGATGTAGAAAGGGCTATGCCAAAGAGGAAGGTGAAGGGAAAACTTCATATTCTGTTTGAGCCTCCATCAGGAAGCCTCACACATGAAGAATTACGGCGACAACTTAAGATGTAAGTTGTTTCTTTTGCTCTGATTTAGTTGTCAAGTAAAACTCCTCTAATTTCATGTTTAGTCAATGATCGTACAATTGAACCTGTTATAAAAGCTTAGGATAATATTGTCACTTTTGATGTAGTATCGTTTTGAGTAATATAGTGTGTTCACTAGTGGAAAAAAAAAAACCTTATCTGTCACTTAGTAACATATTCACTTTTCACAAAACCGCATCCGAAAATCATTAAAAAAATGGGAGGGAAAGCTGGGCGGAAAATCTAATCTGGTCCTATAGTGAACCGGATCAGATTTTAAAAACTGCTCCAGTTTTCTAAAATTTGATCCGGTTCACAAGACCGGATAAGATTTTTCGTTATTTTTTCTAAAGGCAAAACCCGCGTTTTCCCTCCACCCAATTTCATTTCTCGCTCCCTTAGCTTAGACCCTTCAATTCTCCCTCCCACACCTCTTATCCACCATTCTAAACCCTAGCTCTCTCACTCATCCTCTTCCCTCCCCTGTCTCTCTCTCTCTCACTCTTTTCTCTCCTCTCACGAACGAAGCAACCTCCTCATGTTTCGTATTTTAATCTCATTGAAATTACAAATTTAAGTTAATATTTTTTGTTATTTTATTTTCGTTTGTAATTCGCGGATCTAGGTCAAATTTATTTCTTTGTAATTAGACTGAAAGGATTGATTTTCGCTTAATTTCTCTATTTTTTTAGTTTGATTTCTTTTTTATTTTCATTTATATCTTCGTTTTTTGTATTTTCGTTCAATTTATTTTTGGTTGATTTTCTTTAAAATTTGGGCTTTGTAATTTATTTCGATTTTAGGGTTTATGTTTCCTTTTTGTGTAATTTTGTCTGTTTATTGTAATTTATTTTCGTAATTTATGTAATTTGTGTTTACTTTTCATTTTTTTGTTCATATGTTTTGTTGATGGGTTGTTGTTTGTTTGATCTTCTATTATATTTTTTGGAATTTTATTTTGTTAAGATCTTGTCTTTTACTTTACATATTGGTTGTAATTTTAGATCATTGTTTGATGTACTTGAAATTAGTGAAATAAGAGCAAACAATTTAAGATGTAAGTTGTTTTTTTTGCTCTTATTTAGTTGTCAAGTAAAACTCCTCTAATTTCATGTTTAGTCAATGATTGTACAATTGAACCTGTTATAAAAGCTTAGGATAATATTGTCACTTTTGATGTAGTATCGTTTTGAGTAATATAGTGTGTTCACTAGTGGAAAAAAAAAAACCTTATCTGTCACTTAGTAACATATTCACTTTTCACAAAACCGTATCCGAAAATCATTAAAAAAATGGGAGGGAAAGCTGGGCGGAAAATCTAATTTGGTCCTTTAGTGAACCGGATCATATTTTAAAAACTGCTCCGGTTTTCTAAAATTTGATCCGGTTCACAAGACCGGATAAGATTTTTCGTTATTTTTTCTAAAGGAAAAACCCGCGTTTTCCCTCCACCCAATTTCATTTCTCGCTCCCTTAGCTTAGACCCTTCAATTCTCCCTCCCACGCCTCTTATCCACCATTCTAAACCCTAGCTCTCTCACTCATCCTCTTCCCTCCCCTGTCTCTCTCTCTCTCACTCTTTTCTCTCCTCTCACGAACGAAGCAACCTCCTCATGTTTCGTATTTTAATCTCATTGAAATTCCAGATTTAAGTTAATATTTTTTGTTATTTTATTTTCGTTTGTAATTCGCAGATCTAGGTCAAGTAAGTTATTTAAGATGTAAGTTGTTTTTTTTGCTCTGATTTAGTTGTCAAGTAAAACTCCTCTAATTTCATGTTTAGTCAATGATTGTACAATTGAACCTGTTATAAAAGCTTAGGATAATATTGTCACTTTTGATGTAGTATCGTTTTGAGTAATATAGTGTGTTCACTAGTGGAAAAAAAAACCTTATCTGTCACTTAGTAACATATTCACTTTTCACAAAACCGTATCCGAAAATCATTAAAAAAATGGGAGGGAAAGCTGGGCGGAAAATCTAATCTGGTCCTTTAGTGAACCGGATCATATTTTAAAAACTGCTCCGGTTTTCTAAAATTTGATCCGGTTCACAAGACCGGATAAGATTTTTCGTTATTTTTTCTAAAGGAAAAACCCGCGTTTTCCCTCCACCCAATTTCATTTCTCGCTCCCTTAGCTTAGACCCTTCAATTCTCCCTCCCACGCCTCTTATCCACCATTCTAAACCCTAGCTCTCTCACTCATCCTCTTCCCTCCCCTGTCTCTCTCTCTCTCACACTTTTCTCTCCTCTCACGAACGAAGCAACCTCCTCCTCTCTCCTCAGCGACGAAGCAACCTCCTCATGTTTCGTATTTTAATCGCATTGAAATTCCAGATTTAAGTTAATATTTTTTGTTATTTTATTTTCGTTTGTAATTCGCAGATCTAGGTCAAGTAAGTTATTTAAGATGTAAGTTGTTTTTTTTGCTCTGATTTAGTTGTCAAGTAAAACTCCTCTAATTTCATGTTTAGTCAATGATTGTACAATTGAACCTGTTATAAAAGCTTAGGATAATATTGTCACTTTTGATGTAGTATCGTTTTGAGTAATATAGTGTGTTCACTAGTGGAAAAAAAAAACCTTATCTGTCACTTAGTAACATATTCACTTTTCACAAAACCGCATCCGAAAATCATTAAAAAAATGGGAGGGAAAGCTGGGCGGAAAATCTAATCTGGTCCTTTAGTGAACCGGATCAGATTTTAAAAACTGCTCCGGTTTTCTAAAATTTGATCCGGTTCACAAGACCGGATAAGATTTTTTGTTATTTTTTCTAAAGGAAAAACCCGCGTTTTCCCTCCACCCAATTTCATTTCTCGCTCCCTTAGCTTAGACCCTTCAATTCTCCCTCCCACGCCTCTTATCCACCATTCTAAACCCTAGCTCTCTCACTCATCCTCTTTCCTCCCCTGTCTCTCTCTCTCTCACTCTTTTCTCTCCTCTCACGAACGAAGCAACCTCCTCCTCTCTCCTCAGCAACGAGGCAACCTCCTCATGTTTCGTATTTTAATCTCATTGAAATTCCAGATTTAAGTTAATATTTTTTGTTATTTTATTTTCGTTTGTAATTCGCATATCTAGGTCAAATTTATTTCTTTGTAATTAGACTGAAAGGATTGATTTTCGCTTAATTTCTCTATTTTTTTCGTTTGATTTCTTTTTTATTTTCATTTATATCTTCGTTTTTGTATTTTCGTTCAATTTATTTTTGGTTGATTTTCTTTAAAATTGGAGCTTTGTAATTTATTTCGATTTTAGGGTTTATGTTTCCTTTTTGTGTAATTTTGTCTGTTTATTGTTATTTATTTTCGTAATTTATGTAATTTGTGTTTACTTTTCATTTTTTTGTTCATATGTTTTGTTGATGGGTTGTTGTTTGTTTGATCTTCTATTATATTTTTTGGAATTTTATTTTGTTAAGATCTTGTCTTTTACTTTACTTATTGGTTGTAATTTTAGATCATTGTTTGATGTACTTGAAATTAGTGAAATAAGAGCAAACAATTTAAGATGTAAGTTGTTTTTTTTGCTCTTATTTAGTTGTCAAGTAAAACTCCTCTAATTTCATGTTTAGTCAAGGATTGTACAATTGAACCTGTTATAAAAGCTTAGGATAATATTGTCACTTTTGATGTAGTATCGTTTTGAGTAATATAGTGTGTTCACTAGTGGAAAAAAAAAACCTTATCTTTCACTTAGTAACATATTCACTTTTCACAAAACCGCATCTGAAAATCATTAAAAAAATGGGAGGGAAAGCTAGGCGGAAAATCTAATCTGGTCCTTTAGTGAACCGGATCAGATTTTAAAAACTGCTCCGGTTTTCTAAAATTTGATCCGGTTCACAAGACCGGATAAGATTTTTTGTTATTTTTTCTAAAGGAAAAACCCGCGTTTTCCCTCCACCCAATTTCATTTCTCGCTCCTTTAGCTTAGACCCTTCAATTCTCCCTCCCACGCCTCTTATCCACCATTCTAAACCCTAGCTCTCTCACTCATCCTCTTCCCTCCCCTGTCTCTCTCTCTCTCACTCTTTTCTCTCCTCTCACGAACGAAGCATCCTCCTCCTCTCTCCTCAGCGACGAAGCAACCTCCTCATGTTTCGTATTTTAATCTCATTGAAATTCCAGATTTAAGTTAATATTTTTTGTTATTTTATTTTCGTTTGTAATTCGCAGATCTAGGTCAAATTTATTTCTTCGTAATTAGACTGAAAGGATTGATTTTCGCTTAATTTCTCTATTTTTTTCGTTTGATTTCTTTTTTATTTTCATTTATATCTTCGTTTTTTGTATTTTCGTTCAATTTATTTTTGGTTGATTTTCTTTAAAATTTGGGCTTTGTAATTTATTTCGATTTTAGGGTTTATGTTTCCTTTTTGTGTAATTTTGTCTGTTTATTGTAATTTATTTTCGTAATTTATGTAATTTGTGTTTACTTTTCATTTTTTTGTTCTTATGTTTTGTTGATGGGTTGTTGTTTGTTTGATCTTCTATTATATTTTTTGGAATTTTATTTTGTTAAGATCTTGTCTTTTACTTTACTTATTGGTTGTAATTTTAGATCATTGTTTGATGTACTTGAAATTAGTGAAATAAGAGCAAAGAATTTAAGATGTAAGTTGTTTTTTTTGCTCTTATTTAGTTGTCAAGTAAAACTCCTCTAATTTCATGTTTAGTCAATGATTGTACAATTGAACCTATTATAAAAGCTTATGATAATATTGTCACTTTTGATGTAGTATCGTTTTGAGTAATATAGTGTGTTCACTAGTGGAAAAAAAAACCTTATCCGTCACTTAGTAACATATTCACTTTTCACAAAACCGCATCCGAAAATCATTAAAAAAATGGGAGAGAAAGCTGGGCGGAAAATCTATTCTGGTCCTTTAGTGAACCGGATCAGATTTTAAAAACTGCTCCGGTTTTCTAAAATTTGATCCGGTTCACAAGACCGAATAAGATTTTTCGTTATTTTTTCTAAAGGAAAAACCCGCGTTTTCCCTCCACCCAATTTCATTTCTCGCTCCCTTAGCTTAGACCCTTCAATTCTCCCTCCCACGCCTCTTATCCACCATTCTAAACCCTAGCTCTCTCACTCATCCTCTTCCCTCCCCTGTCTCTCTCTCTCTCTCTCACTCTTTTCTCTCCTCTCACGAACGAAGCAACCTCCTCCTCTCTCCTCAGCGACGAAGCAACCTCCTCATGTTTCGTATTTTAATCTCATTGAAATTCCAGATTTAAGTTAATATTTTTCGTTATTTTATTTTCGTTTGTAATTCGCAGATCTAGGTCAAATTTATTTCTTTGTAATTAGACTAAAAGGATTGATTTTCGCTTAATTTCTCTATTTTTTTCGTTTGATTTCTTTTTTATTTTCATTTATATCTTCGTTTTTTGTATTTTCGTTCAATTTATTTTTGGTTGATTTTCTTTAAAATTTGGGCTTTGTAATTTATTTCGATTTTAGGGTTTATGTTTCCTTTTTGTGTAATTTTGTCTGTTTATTGTAATTTATTTTCGTAATTTATGTAATTTGTGTTTACTTTTCATTTTTTTGTTCATATGTTTTGTTGATGGGTTGTTGTTTGTTTGATCTTCTATTATATTTTTTGGAATTTTATTTTGTTAAGATCTTGTCTTTTACTTTACATATTGGTTGTAATTTTAGATCATTGTTTGATGTACTTGAAATTAGTGAAATAAGAGCAAAGAATTTAAGATGTAAGTTGTTTTTTTTGCTCTTATTTAGTTGTCAAGTAAAACTCCTCTAATTTCATGTTTAGTCAATGATTGTACAATTGAACCTATTATAAAAGCTTATGATAATATTGTCACTTTTGATGTAGTATCGTTTTGAGTAATATAGTGTGTTCACTAGTGGAAAAAAAAACCTTATCCGTCACTTAGTAACATATTCACTTTTCACAAAACCGCATCCGAAAATCATTAAAAAAATGGGAGAGAAAGCTGGGCGGAAAATCTATTCTGGTCCTTTAGTGAACCGGATCAGATTTTAAAAACTGCTCCGGTTTTCTAAAATTTGATCCGGTTCACAAGACCGAATAAGATTTTTCGTTATTTTTTCTAAAGGAAAAACCCGCGTTTTCCCTCCACCCAATTTCATTTCTCGCTCCCTTAGCTTAGACCCTTCAATTCTCCCTCCCACGCCTCTTATCCACCATTCTAAACCCTAGCTCTCTCACTCATCCTCTTCCATCCCCTGTCTCTCTCTCTCTCACACTTTTCTCTCCTCTCACGAACGAAGCAACCTCCTCCTCTCTCCTCAGCGACGAAGCAACCTCCTCATGTTTCGTATTTTAATCTCATTGAAATTCCAGATTTAAGTTAATATTTTTTGTTATTTTATTTTCGTTTGTAATTCGCAGATCTAGGTCAAGTAAGTTATTTAAGATGTAAGTTGTTTTTTTTGCTCTGATTTAGTTGTCAAGTAAAACTCCTCTAATTTCATGTTTAGTCAATGATTGTACAATTGAACCTGTTATAAAAGCTTAGGATAATATTGTCACTTTTGATGTAGTATCGTTTTGAGTAATATAGTGTGTTCACTAGTGGAAAAAAAAACCTTATCTGTCACTTAGTAACATATTCACTTTTCACAAAACCGTATCCGAAAATCATTAAAAAAATGGGAGGGAAAGCTGGGCGGAAAATCTAATCTGGTCCTTTAGTGAACCGGATCATATTTTAAAAACGGCTCCGATTTTCTAAAATTTGATCCGGTTCACAAGACCGGATAAGATTTTTCGTTATTTTTTCTAAAGGAAAAACCCGCGTTTTCCCTCCACCCAATCTCATTTCTCGCTCCCTTAGCTTAGACCCTTCAATTCTCCCTCCCACGCCTCTTATCCACCATTCTAAACCCTAGCTCTCTCACTCATCCTCTTCCCTCCCCCGTCTCTCTCTCTCTCTCTCTCACACTTTTCTCTCCTCTCACGAACGAAGCAACCTCCTCCTCTCTCCTCAGCGACGAAGCAACCTCCTCATGTTTCGTATTTTAATCTCATTGAAATTCCAGATTTAAGTTAATATTTTTTGTTATTTTATTTTCGTTTGTAATTCGCAGATCTAGGTCAAGTAAGTTATTTAAGATGTAAGTTGTTTTTTTTGCTCTGATTTAGTTGTCAAGTAAAACTCCTCTAATTTCATGTTTAGTCAATGATTGTACAATTGAACCTGTTATAAAAGCTTAGGATAATATTGTCACTTTTGATGTAGTATCGTTTTGAGTAATATAGTGTGTTCACTAGTGGAAAAAAAAAACCTTATCTGTCACTTAGTAACATATTCACTTTTCACAAAACCGCATCCGAAAATCATTAAAAAAATGGGAGGGAAAGCTGGGCGGAAAATCTAATCTGGTCCTTTAGTGAACCGGATCAGATTTTAAAAACTGCTCCGGTTTTCTAAAATTTGATCCGGTTCACAAGACCGGATAAGATTTTTTGTTATTTTTTCTAAAGGAAAAACCCGCGTTTTCCCTCCACCCAATTTCATTTCTCGCTCCCTTAGCTTAGACCCTTCAATTCTCCCTCCCACGCCTCTTATCCACCATTCTAAACCCTAGCTCTCTCACTCATCCTCTTTCCTCCCCTGTCTCTCTCTCTCTCACTCTTTTCTCTCCTCTCACGAACGAAGCAACCTCCTCCTCTCTCCTCAGCGACGAAGCAACCTCCTCATGTTTCGTATTTTAATCTCATTGAAATTCCAGATTTAAGTTAATATTTTTTGTTATTTTATTTTCGTTTGTAATTCGCAGATCTAGGTCAAATTTATTTCTTCGTAATTAGACTGAAAGGATTGATTTTCGCTTAATTTCTCTATTTTTTTCGTTTGATTTCTTTTTTATTTTCATTTATATCTTCGTTTTTTGTATTTTCGTTCAATTTATTTTTGGTTGATTTTCTTTAAAATTTGGGCTTTGTAATTTATTTCGATTTTAGGGTTTATGTTTCCTTTTTGTGTAATTTTGTCTGTTTATTGTAATTTATTTTCGTAATTTATGTAATTTGTGTTTACTTTTCATTTTTTTGTTCTTATGTTTTGTTGATGGGTTGTTGTTTGTTTGATCTTCTATTATATTTTTTGGAATTTTATTTTGTTAAGATCTTGTCTTTTACTTTACTTATTGGTTGTAATTTTAGATCATTGTTTGATGTACTTGAAATTAGTGAAATAAGAGCAAACAATTTAAGATGTAAGTTGTTTTTTTTGCTCTTATTTAGTTGTCAAGTAAAACTCCTCTAATTTCATGTTTAGTCAATGATTGTACAATTGAACCTATTATAAAAGCTTATGATAATATTGTCACTTTTGATGTAGTATCGTTTTGAGTAATATAGTGTGTTCACTAGTGGAAAAAAAAAACCTTATCCGTCACTTAGTAACATATTCACTTTTCACAAAACCGCATCCGAAAATCATTAAAAAATGGGAGAGAAAGTGGCGGGAAAATCTATTCTGTCCTTTAGTGAACCGGATCGATTTTTAAAAGCTGCTCCGGTTTTCTAAAATTTGATCCGGTTCACAAGACCGAATAAGATTTTTCGTTATTTTTTCTAAAGGAAAAACCCGCGTTTTCCCTCCACCCAATTTCATTTCTCGCTCCCTTAGCTTAGACCCTTCAATTCTCCCTCCCACGCCTCTTATCCACCATTCTAAACCCTAGCTCTCTCTCTCATCCTCTTCCCTCCCCTGTCTCTCTCTCTCTCTTACTCTTTTCTCTCCTCTCACGAACGAAGCAACCTCCTCCTCTCTCCTCAGCGACGAAGCAACCTCCTCATGTTTCGTATTTTAATCTCATTGAAATTCCAGATTTAAGTTAATATTTTTCGTTATTTTATTTTCGATTGTAATTCGCAGATCTAGGTCAAATTTATTTCTTTGTAATTAGACTAAAAGGATTGATTTTCGCTTAATTTCTCTATTTTTTTCGTTTGATTTCTTTTTTATTTTCATTTATATCTTCGTTTTTTGTATTTTCGTTCAATTTATTTTTGGTTGATTTTCTTTAAAATTTGGGCTTTGTAATTTATTTCGATTTTAGGGTTTATGTTTCCTTTTTGTGTAATTTTGTCTGTTTATTATAATTTATTTTCGTAATTTATGTAATTTGTGTTTACTTTTCATTTTTTTGTTCATATGTTTTGTTGATGGGTTGTTGTTTGTTTGATCTTCTATTATATTTTTTGGAATTTTATTTTGTTAAGATCTTGTCTTTTACTTTACTTATTGGTTGTAATTTTAGATCATTGTTTGATGTACTTGATATTAGTGAAATAAGAGCAAACAATTTAAGATGTAAGTTGTTTTTTTTGCTCTTATTTAGTTGTCAAGTAAAACTCCTCTAATTTCATGTTTAGTCAATGATTGTACAATTGAACCTGTTATAAAAGCTTAGGATAATATTGTCACTTTTGATGTAGTATCGTTTTGAGTAATATAGTGTGTTCACTAGTGGAAATAAAAAACCTTATCTGTCACTTAGTAACATATTCACTTTTCACAAAACCGCATCCGAAAATCGTTAAAAAAATGGGAGGGAAAGCTGGGCGGAAAATCTAATCTGGTCCTTTAGTGAACCGGATCAGATTTTAAAAACTGCTCCGGTTTTCTAAAATTTGATCCGGTTCACAAGACCGGATAAGATTTTTCGTTATTTTTTCTAAAGGAAAAACCCGCGTTTTCCCTCCACCCAATTTCATTTCTCGCTCCCTTAGCTTAGACCCTTCAATTCTCCCTCCCACGCCTCTTATCCACCATTCTAAACCCTAGCTCTCTCACTCATCCTCTTCCCTCCCCTGTCTCTCTCTCTCACTCTTTTCTCTCCTCTCACGAACGAAGCAACCTCCTCCTCTCTCCTCAGCGACGAAGCAACCTCCTCATGTTTCGTATTTTAATCTCATTGAAATTCCAGATTTAAGTTAATATTTTTTGTTATTTTATTTTCGTTTGTAATTCGCAGATCTAGGTCAAATTTATTTCTTCGTAATTAGACTGAAAGGATTGATTTTCGCTTAATTTCTCTATTTTTTTCGTTTGATTTCTTTTTTATTTTCATTTATATCTTCGTTTTTTGTATTCTCGTTCAATTTATTTTTGGTTGATTTTCTTTAAAATTTGGGCTTTGTAATTTATTTCGATTTTAGGGTTTATGTTTCCTTTTTGTGTAATTTTGTCTGTTTATCATAATTTATTTTCGTAATTTATGTAATTTGTGTTTACTTTTCATTTTTTTGTTCATATGTTTTGTTGATGGGTTGTTGTTTGTTTCATCTTCTATTATATTTTTTGGAATTTTATTTTGTTAAGATCTTGTCTTTTACTTTACTTATTGGTTGTAATTTTAGATCATTGTTTGATGTACTTGAAATTAGTGAAATAAGAGCAAACAATTTAAGATGTAAGTTGTTTTTTTTGCTCTTATTTAGTTGTCAAGTAAAACTCCTCTAATTTCATGTTTAGTCAATGATTGTACAATTGAACCTGTTATAAAAGCTTAGGATAATATTGTCACTTTTGATGTAGTATCGTTTTGAGTAATATAGTGTGTTCACTAGTGGAAAAAAAAAAACCTTATCTGTCACTTAGTAACATATTCACTTTTCACAAAACCGCATCCGAAAATCATTAAAAAAAGGGGAGGGAATGCTGGGCGGAAAATCTAATCTGGTCCTTTAGTGAACCGGATCAGAATTTAAAAACTGCACCGGTTTTCTAAAATTTGATCCGATTCATAAGACCGGATAAGATTTTTTGTTATTTTTTCTAAAGGAAAAACCCGCGTTTTCCCTCCACCCAATTTGATTTCTCGCTCCCTTAGCTTAGACCCTTCAATTCTCCCTCCCACGCCTCTTATCCACCATTCTAAACCCTAGCTCTCTCACTCATCCTCTTCCCTCCCCTGTCTCTCTCTCTCTTACTCTTTTCTCTCCTCTCACGAACGAAGCAACCTCCTCCTCTCTCCTCAGCGACGAAGCAACCTCCTCATGTTTCGTATTTTAATCTCATTAAAATTCCTGATTTAAGTTAATATTTTTTGTTATTTTATTTTCGTTTGTAATTCGCAGATCTAGGTCAAATTTATTTCTTTGTAATTAGACTGAAAGGATTGATTTTCGCTTAATTTCTCTATTTTTTTCGTTTGATTTCTTTTTTATTTTCATTTATATCTTCGTTTTTTGTATTTTCGTTCAATTTATTTTTGGTTGATTTTCTTTAAAATTTGGGCTTTGTAATTTATTTCGATTTTAGGGTTTATGTTTCCTTTTTGTGTAATTTTGTCTGTTTATTGTAATTTATTTTCGTAATTTATGTAATCTGTGTTTACTTTTCATTTTTTTGTTCATATGTTTTGTTGATGGGTTGTTGTTTGTTTGATCTTCTATAATATTTTTTGGAATTTTATTTTGTTAAGATCTTGTCTTTTACTTTACTAATTGGTTGTAATTTTAGATCATTGTTTGATGTACTTGAAATTAGTGAAATAAGAGCAAACAATTTAAGATGTAAGTTGTTTTTTTTGCTCTTATTTAGTTGTCAAGTAAAACTCCTCTAATTTCATGTTTAGTCAATGATTGTACAATTGAACCTGTTATAAAAGCTTAGGATAATATTGTCACTTTTGATGTAGTATCGTTTTGAGTAATATAGTGTGTTCACTAGTGGAAAAAAAAAAACCTTATCTGTCACTTAGTAACATATTCACTTTTCACAAAACCGTATCCGAAAATCATTTAAAAAATGGGAGGGAAAGCTGGGCGGAAAATCTAATATGGTCCTTTAGTGAACAGGATCAGATTTTAAAAACTGCTCCGGTTTTCTAAAATTTGATCCGGTTCACAAGACCGGATAAGATTTTTCGTTATTTTTTCTAAAGGAAAAACCCGCGTTTTCCCTCCACCCAATTTCATTTCTCGCTCCCTTAGCTTAGACCCTTCAATTCTCCCTCCCACGCCTCTTATCCACCATTCTAAACCCTAGCTCTCTCACTTATCCTCTTCCCTCCCTTGTCTCTCTCTCTCTCACTCTTTTCTCTCCTCTCACGAACGAAGCAACCTCCTCCTCTCTCCTCAGCGACGAAGCAACCTCCTCATGTTTCGTATTTTAATCTCATTGAAATTCCAGATTTAAGTTAATATTTTTCGTTATTTTATTTTTGTTTGTAATTCGCAGATCTAGGTCAAATTTATTTCTTTGTAATTAGACTGAAAGGATCGATCGTTTGATATCTTTTTTATTTTCATTTATATCTTCGTTTTTTGTATTTTCGTTCAATTTGTTTTTGGTTGATTTTTTTTAAAATTTGGGCTTTGTAATTTATTTCGATTTTAGGGTTTATGTTTCCTTTTTGTGTAATTTTGTCTGTTTATTGTAATTTATTTTCGTAATTTATGTATTTTGTGTTTACTTTTCATTTTTTGTTCATATGTTTTGTTGATGGGTTGTTGTTTGTTTGATCTTCTATTATATTTTTTGGAATTTTATTTTGTTAAGATCTTGTCTTTTACTTTACTTATTGGTTGTAATTTTAGATCATTGTTTGATGTACTTGAAATTCGTGAAATAAGAGCAAACAATTTAAGATGTAAGTTGTTTTTTTTGCTCTTATTTAGTTGTCAAGTAAAACTCCTCTAATTTCATGTTTAGTCAATGATTGTACAATTGAACCTGTTATAAAAGCTTAGGATAATATTGTCACTTTTGATGTAGTATCGTTTTGAGTAATATAGTGTGTTCACTAGTCGAAAAAAAAAAAACCTTATCTGTCACTTATTAACATATTCACTTTTCACAAAACCGTATCCGAAAATCATTAAAAAAATGGGAGGGAAAGCTGGGCGGAAAATCTAATCTGGTCCTGTAGTGAACCGGATCAGATTTTAAAAACTGCTCCGGTTTTCTAAAATTTGATCCGGTTCACAAGACCGGATAAGATTTTTCGTTATTTTTTCTAAAGGAAAAACCCGCGTTTTCCCTCCACCCAATTTCATTTCTCGCTGCCTTAGCTTAGACCCTTCAATTCTCCCTCCCACGCCTCTTAACCACCATTCTAAACCCTAGCTCTCTCACTCATCCTCTTCCCTCCCCTGTCTCTCTCTCTCTCACTCTTTTCTCTCCTCTCACGAACGAAGCAACCTCCTCTTCTCTCCTCAGCGACGAAGCAACCTCCTCATGTTTCGTATTTTAATCTCATTGAAATTCAAGATTTAAGTTAATATTTTTTGTTATTTTATTTTCGTTTGTAATTCGCAGATCTAGGTCAAGTAAGTTGTTTAAGATGTAAGTTGTTTTTTTTGCTCTGATTTAGTCATCAAGTAAAACTCCTCTAATTTCATGTTTAGTCAATGATTGTACAATTGAACCTATTATAAAAGCTTAGGATAATATTGTCACTTTTGATGTAGTATCGTTTTGAGTAATATAGTGTGTTCACTAGTGGAAAAAAAAAACCTTATCCGTCACTTAGTAACATATTCACTTTTCACAAAACCGCATCCGAAAATCATTAAAAAATGGGAGAGAAAGCTGGGCGGAAAATCTATTATGGTCCTTTAGTGAACCGGATCAGATTTTAAAAACTGCTCCGGTTTTCTAAAATTTGATCCGGTTCACAAGACCGAATAAGATTTTTCGTTATTTTTTCTAAAGGAAAAACCCGCGTTTTCCCTCCACCCAATTTCATTTCTCGCTCCCTTAGCTTAGACCCTTCAATTCTCCCTCCCACGCCTCTTATCCACCATTCTAAACCCTAGCTCTCTCACTCATCCTTTTCCCTCCCCTGTCTCTCTCTCTCTCTCACTCTTTTCTCTCCTCTCACGAACGAAGCAACCTCCTCCTCTCTCCTCAGCGACGAAGCAACCTCCTCATGTTTCGTATTTTAATCTCATTGAAATTCAAGATTTAAGTTAATATTTTTTGTTATTTTATTTTCGTTTGTAATTCGCAGATCTAGGTCAAGTAAGTTGTTTAAGATGTAAGTTGTTTTTTTTGCTCTGATTTAGTCATCAAGTAAAACTCCTCTAATTTCATGTTTAGTCAATGATTGTACAATTGAACCTATTATAAAAGCTTAGGATAATATTGTCACTTTTGATGTAGTATCGTTTTGAGTAATATAGTGTGTTCACTAGTGGAAAAAAAAAACCTTATCCGTCACTTAGTAACATATTCACTTTTCACAAAACCGCATCCGAAAATCATTAAAAAATGGGAGAGAAAGCTGGGCGGAAAATCTATTATGGTCCTTTAGTGAACCGGATCAGATTTTAAAAACTGCTCCGGTTTTCTAAAATTTGATCCGGTTCACAAGACCGAATAAGATTTTTCGTTATTTTTTCTAAAGGAAAAACCCGCGTTTTCCCTCCACCCAATTTCATTTCTCGCTCCCTTAGCTTAGATCCTTCAATTCTCCCTCCCACGCCTCTTATCCACCATTCTAAACCCTAGCTCTCTCACTCATCCTCTTCCCTCCCCTGCCTCTCTCTCTCTCACTCTTTTCTCTTCTCTCACGAACGAAGCAACCTCCTCCTCTCTCCTCAGCGACGAAGCAACCTCCTCATGTTTCGTATTTTAATCTCATTGAAATTCCAGATTTAAGTTAATATTTTTTGTTATTTTATTTTCGTTTGTAATTCGCAGATCTAGGTCAAATTTATTTCTTTGTAATTAGACTGAAAGGATTGATTTTCGCTTAATTTCTCTATTTTTTTCGTTTGATTTCTTTTTTATTTTCATTTATATCTTCGTTTTTTGTATTTTCGTTCAATTTATTTTTGGTTGATTTTCTTTAAAATTTGGGCTTTGTAATTTATTTTGATTTTAGGGTTTATGTTTCCTTTTTGTGTAATTTTGTCTGTTTATTGTAATTTATTTTCGTAATTTATGTAATCTGTGTTTACTTTTCATTTTTTTGTTCATATGTTTTGTTGATGGGTTGTTGTTTGTTTGATCTTCTATTATATTTTTTGGAATTTTATTTTGTTAAGATCTTGTCTTTTACTTTACTTATTGGTTGTAATTTTAGATCATTGTTTGATGTACTTGAAATTAGTGAAATAAGAGCAAAAAATTTAAGATGTAAGTTGTTTTTTTTGCTCTTATTTAGTTGTCAAGTAAAACTCCTCTAATTTCATGTTTAGTCAATGATTGTACAATTGAACCTGTTATAAAAGCTTAGGATAATATTGTCATTTATGATGTAGTATCGTTTCGAGTAATATAGTGTGTTCACTGGTGGAAAAAAAAAACCTTATCTGTCACTTAGTAACATATTCACTTTTCACAAAACCGCATCCGAAAATCATTAAAAAAAATGGGAGGGAAAGCTGGGCGAAAAATCTAATCTGGTCCTTTAGTGAACCGGATCAGATTTTAAAAACTGCTCCGATTTTCTAAAATTTGATCCGGTTCACAAGACCGGATAAGATTTTTCGTTATTTTTTCTAAAGGAAAAACCCGCGTTTTCCCTCCACCCAATTTCATTTCTCGCTCCCTTAGCTTAGACCCTTCAATTCTCCCTCCCACGCCTCTTATCCACCATTCTAAACCCTAGCTCTCTCACTCATCCTCTTCCCTCCCCTGTCTCTCTCTCTCTCTCACTCTTTTCTCTCCTCTCACGAACGAAGCAACCTCCTCCTCTCTCCTCAGCGACAAAGCAACCTCCTCATGTTTCGTATTTTAATCTCATTGAAATTCCAGATTTAAGTTAATATTTTTTGTTATTTTATTTTCGTTTGTAATTCGCAGATCTAGGTCAAATTTATTTCTTTGTAATTAAACTGAAAGAATTGATTTTCACTTAATTTCTCTATTTTTTTCGTTTGATATCTTTTTTATTTTCATTTATATCTTCGTTTTTTGTATTTTCGTTCAATTTGTTTTTGGTTGATTTTCTTTAAAATTTGGGCTTTGTAATTTATTTCGATTTTAGGGTTTATGTTTCCTTTTTGTGTAATTTTGTCTGTTTATTGTAATTTATTTTCGTAATTTATGTAATTTGTGTTTACTTTTCATTATTTTGTTCATATGTTTTGTTGATGGGTTGTTGTTTGTTTGATCTTCTATTATATTTTTTGGGATTTTATTTTGTTAAGATCTTGTCTTTTACTTTACTTATTGGTTGTAATTTTAGATCATTGTTTGATGTACTTGAAATTAGTGAAATAAGAGCAAACAATTTAAGATGTAAGTTGTTTTTTTTGCTCTTATTTAGTTGTCAAGTAAAACTCCTCTAATTTCATGTTTAGTCAATGATTGTACAATTGAACCTGTTATAAAAGCTTAGGATAATATTGTCATTTTTGATGTAGTATCGTTTTGAGTAATATAGTGTGTTCACTGGTGGAAAAAAAAAACCTTATCTGTCACTTAGTAACATATTCACTTTTCACAAAACCGCATCCGAAAATCATTAAAAAAAATGGGAGGGAAAGCTGGGCGGAAAATCTAATCTGGTCCTTTAGTGAACCGGATCAGATTTTAAAAACTGCTCCGGTTTTCTAAAATTTGATCCGGTTCACAAGACCGGATAAGATTTTTCGTTATTTTTTCTAAAGGAAAAACCCGCGTTTTTCCTCCACCCAATTTCATTTCTCGCTCCCTTAGCTTAGACCCTTCAATTCTCCCTCCCACGCCTCTTATCCACCATTCTAAACCCTAGCTCTCTCACTCATCCTCTTCCCTCCCCTGTCTCTCTCTCTCTCACTCTTTTCTCTCCTCTCACGAACGAAGCAACCTCCTCCTCTCTCCTCAGCGACAAAGCAACCTCCTCATGTTTCGTATTTTAATCTCATTGAAATTCCAGATTTAAGTTAATATTTTTTGTTATTTTATTTTCGTTTGTAATTCGCAGATCTAGGTCAAATTTATTTCTTTGTAATTAAACTGAAAGAATTGATTTTCGCTTAATTTCTCTATTTTTTTCGTTTGATATCTTTTTTATTTTCATGTTTTTAATGTAATTTACATTAGTTATTTTCTACCTTAATCACCTATAAAGTCCACTAAGAAAGCTCCTTGTCAACCATTTATGTTTGATATTGGCTACCTAATGTCACAACAGTGGCAAATTATCCATAATTAATTTTGTTATTGCATCATTGTCCTTTTTCGTATGACTTTATTATGATGATTTCATTGGACTTAGTCTTCTTTTACCACGACTTTCCCATCTCAGTCGCCATTCATCAGGGGATGACAGATTTATCTGATTTTTGTTCACATCACACTCTAATTTCCATATTGATATATTTGTTTTTGTAGTTTGCTTAGACGGATCATTGCCTGCTTATCATTGGGATTGTGGATTTGGGTCAGGGGCCAACAACTGGCTTATTCAACTAGAGGTGTGTAGTAATTAGATGGATAAGTTGCATCTAGCTTAAATGTTCAAGGTCTATATAGCTCTATAACTAGTTGGTGTGGTTCTATGTGTATTCGAGTACATCGTGAGGAAGAGTAGCATGCATAAGCTATTAGTCTCTTGCTAGTAGATTATGAGATCAAAATAGTGACAGGTATAGGTAATTATTGGTGTTAGACTTATGGTATTGCTCTCCTGCATACTGTTCTTTAAGTATATAGTTGTCAGAAACAAGTGAATATTGCTTGCAATGGAAAAATTAATATGATGCTTTCCCCTCAATTTTATTTGGAAATTGGTCTAAACCTCCTGAATGCTGTTGATTTGTTTATTCTGCATCTTGCATTATAATTTAGGGTGTCCTTTGAACTGGGAAGCTCTCAGTCCTGACGTGTACTTCAGTCTTTTAAGCTAATCTCATAATGGTTTCCTCTCTTTCCATCTTATGCAGGGAGGAGGTTGGTGCAATAACATTAGAACATGTGTCTATAGGAAAACAACTCGACGTGGCTCGTCCAAATATATGGAAAAAATGTTGGCATTTACTGGAATATTAAGCAATAAGCCGGAGGAAAATCCCGGTTTGCATCATTTCAACAGTCATGCTAACCTCATCTTTGATATCTAGAATTTGTGATCTTTGGCATTAGTGAGTTACTTCACAATCTTACTAGACGTTATTGGATCAATGTACAGATTTTTTCAATTGGAATAGAGTAAAGCTTAGATTTTGTGATGGTGCCTCTTTTGCTGGAAAAGGCCAAGATGAGGTTAGTTAATTTCATTGCAAGCCAATTTAGAATCAACTTCAATGACAGTCCTTAATGGAAATAAAGATGTTGAGTTAACGGGATCACTTAGATGTGGGGGACCGGGGGATGGGGGAGTGAAGGTAGTGTACCTTCCCAAGTTCCCATTATTGTACATGGTTCGTCAAGCTTGTAAATCATGGTTTGTTGTAAATATGTGTAGGTTAACCAAATGTTTTTCGGAGGTCAACGCATATGGGCAGTTGCCATGGAAGAATTCATGGGAAAGGGAATGCGTCATGCTGACCAGACTCTTCTTTCTGGATGTTCTGCTTAGGGTCTTGCATCCTTATTGCACTGTGATGAGTTCCAAGACTTGTTCAAAGGACACACGAAAGTGAAGTGCCTGGCTGACGCAGGATTGTTCCTTGATGCGTAAGTAACTATTGTTGCTGCTCATATATCTTGATGATTATGAAGATACTGCCATAATTGACTTTTAGCACGATTGCAACTGTAAGAGAGTTTAAATTCCTAGGTGTGTTTTTGACATTTTTGCATTTCAGGATGGACGTCTCAGGTGGACATACTTTAAGGGATTTCTACCATGGTGTGGTGACTTACTTGGTAAGTTTAAACTAGTCAAATATTAATTGCAGGACCTGAACGTGAGCTGCTCTTCGAGATAGGCTGTTCTGGTTTATAGTAAATGATCACTATTTCTAGTTTACAGATGTTGATATTTGACCTTTTCCAATCTCATATTTGAGTTCTTCTGAGTTATTACTTCTGGGGTTATCTTTCTTTGCTAGTTTGATTACTCTACCTTAATGTCTTTTCCTTTCTCTTACTTGGTCTGTCTTCGTCCAACCCATAAGTATTTGACTAGTCTCTTACCCCCCCTGTTGCCACCCCCCTGCGGACCCCTCACCCCGATGCCCACCGGCGACCCTCCCTCCCCTTCTTTGTGCCCCACCCCCCTTACGCCCCCTGCGACCCCCCTCCCCTTGCTTGCCCCACCCCCGGGACCCCCCTCCCCTTGCTGCCTACCACCCTTGCACAGTCCCCCCCAGCACAAGCCATCCTCCCTCTTCACTACCATCCTTCTCTTAGTGAATTTGTTTAATTCGCATCCTAAATTGAATAAATTCTCTCACTCTTTAAGTTTATCTAAGAGAATTTCCGATTTGGGGCACGACGATGTTTGGAATTCGTCGTTTCGCAAGCAATTTAAACTCCTAAATTCGATTTCAATTCTTGAATATTTGATGATGAAGGTTACAATTCAATGGGGTCAAGATTGCCTCTGAAGCATCACATGTAAGTCTTGTTGTTATTTCTTGCTCAGAGATGTCTAAGGTTTGTGTTATGTTTTTTTTAATAGTGAAAATCCTTCTTGGAACTTCTTATGCAAAACCCTACAACCTCTATTGGTCTGTATGTTTATTCTGGGTCGATTTATGAGACACCGTACTCATTTGGTGCATTCAAAAGCACAATAAATCGGAGCCATCTGCGCATTGTGCGTGAAGTGGAAGCCATAGGAGGAAATGGGTTACACTTCTGATGCTTTGAAGACTTATGTTCCTAAAATGGTTGGACTTCTTTTAAATCTTATAACTAAGGTACCCTGCATTTTTGGATTGGGAGGTCAATGACACGGTAACTTCTTGATCTCATTTCTCCAGTCTCTACCTATCTTTGCTTTGTTGCTTGAGAGAAATCATGTTGAAAAGTTTCTACCTTCTTGCAGCTTAAGAAGCTGAAGTTTGAGGTAAATGAAGCTTCCAACAACCCTATGACATTGCTTGTGGAGGCAATCCATTCTACTGGCTACTCAGGTGCCCTAGCAAACTCTCTTATCGCTCATGAATCTGTTGTATAGCTCTGTTTTGGAGCAATTTGTTGCTGTAAGTATAGGATGCTGCTTGTATACTTTGTACTGGAGAGGAGGAGATTAAGGATGCTTGCCGTAAAATTAATAAAGAAGTGGGAAATTTATGTATCTAATTATTTATGCTTCAGTTGAGTATAATATGCTTCATAAAATGAGTATATATATATATATTATTGATTTCGTATTGATTAATAATGAAAAAATGAATTATATTTTTTTCGTTTTTTGGGGGGTTATCTGATGCGGTTTTGGGTGAAAATCGGATCAATTAACCTAGTTAACTGATCTGATTTTAACCCAAAATCGAACCAGTAAATATTTTGGATCTGCTGCGAGCCCACCCGATGAGGACTAAAACCGGATCAGTAAGCCCGATTTTGACCGCATCGGATGGGCTTTTTTCCACTAGTGGTTTGATGTGATATAATGTGTTTCTATGTGCTATAATGTTTCTTTATGATAGTGTGTTTCATTGTGCTATAGTCTATTTGTGATATAGTGTATTTCTTCTAATATAGTGTATCTCTTTGTGATATAGTGTGTTTATGTGTACTATAGTGTTTCTGTGTCTTATAGTTTAATTCTGCACGATATAGTGTGTTTGTATACGGTATATTGTGTTTCAATGTGCTCTATTGTTTCTTTTTGTAAGTGTGGTATAGTGTGTGATATACTGTGTTTTTCCTCTAATATAGTTAGTGTTTTTTTCGTATAGTTGGTGTTGTTTTGACATAGTGTATTTTTTACATGTTTCATGCTTTGTGGTTGATCTGGAAGAGGGATTTAGAAGCTGTTTCCCTTTGCCACGTTGATGCTTTTAAGAGTTTGAAAGGCACTTTTGTGGCTGCTAATCCTTCTTCTGTTGATCATCCTTCTGAAGATGATCTTGATCATATCTTGTCAAATTCAGTCTATCATAAGTTATTCGATGAGATGGTATCATTGGCCTATGTTGTTAAGGATTTACCTGCTGGTTGGGATGAAGTGACTAATGCTTCGACAAATGCCTTTCCTAGCATTATTGTGGTTCAATTGAGTCAGAAGAGCAATGATATTGTCAATAATGTTGTCTAGAGTACTTTTTCTGATGCGAGGGAGCCCATGTATGTGGACAATTCATGGACTATTTTCCAAGGTGTTTTGTCTAAGGGTCCAACAATGTCAACTTTAAAGCTGGATGATTATGCAGTTGATGATGCTTTCCCTCATCTTTCAAAGATGATAAACAAGTTTGACGATGTGTTTGAAGATTTACCAATATTTTTAAGGGAGGTTGTTGATTATTGTTCAGTTAATCAGCCTTTGTTGGCAGGTAAGATTTGAATAAAATTTCTTTAATGTATTGTTTTTATTGAAAATATACTTAGAATTTATGTTGTTTGTCGTAGTGAAGAGGTTTTTAAGCTGGATGAACTTCTTTCTCTATTCCGCGGAGTAAGATCCGGACTGTTTGTAGTGAGACTGAAATCTTTAAATCAGTGATTGATAATTGGGCAAGAATGCTGAATATCAATTAACATAGTCTAATGCTGAATATCAGTGAACATAGTCTGTATCCTGCTCCAAAAAAGTTTTACTTTACATCTTCTTCTCAGAGTGTAAGAACTTTTTGTAATACATTTATTTGTTGAATTCTTTATCTTTGCATGTATTATTTTTTTTATAACATGAGTTTTTATGTTGCAGACTGCATTGATGGATGTTTTGTAAGATTGAACTGATCCTAAACGCATTGATGAGTTGATTAAGTGTTGGAAGTTTCAACTTGAAGAAATAAATAAAATTCCAACATTGGATTGTGGTGTTGAAATGGTGAGACAAAATTTTATTTTTGAGATTGTGGTTTTGTATTTGATATAGTTGTGTCTCATATGATATAGTTGCTTTTGTTATAATATAGGGTGTTATGATATAATTGATTGTGAGGATATGGTTGGTTTTGTTATGATATAGTTGGTTTTGATCATGATATAGTTGGTTTTGTACTTATATAGTTGATATTGTAATGATATAATTATTTTTAGGAAAAATTGTCAAAAAAACATTTTAAAAGTTCAATTTTTCAAAAAAAAAAAAAACCTTTGAAGCATTCTTTGTCAAAAAAAACCACAAAAATTAAATTTTCTTGCAAGATGAAGCATATTCCCATTTTCCGGTATGGTTTTTCTCAATTTCGGCGTTGACCCTTCTATCTTCCTTTGACCCCCTATTTCCATTAACTACACTGCACAACCACCCCTATGCATTTCAACAACCATACCGTACAATGGGAATAGGTTTCATCTTGCAATAAAAATTAAGTTTGTGGTTTCGTTTTGCAAAGAATGTTTTAAAAGGTTTTATTTTCGCAAAATTGGACCTACAGAAAAAGACTATTTTTTGTATTGACAACAAGATTTGGGATGATGAGGAAGAGAACAGAAAAAAATGTAGAGACTCTCAGTTCAATCATTACTGATTGAGTTTCTACTTTATTCCAATCTTATGAAATTCCAAAATCTGAAGGTGATGATATGGGTTTACAGCCAATAACAGAAGTGAAAGGAAGCAGGAAACAAGGTGCATATGATTTAGACTGTGGTGTGTATGTAATTTTCTATACGCTAGTTTTTTACGGCTCGAAACAGTTTGAATGCCCATGTCTGAATGATGTGAATTTAATTTTTTTTAATTCAATTTAGTATATAATTATTTATTTAGTTTTTTAATGGTTTGTTTTATAGCTTCTTACTTATTTAATTTATTTTCAGGACAGGATTAGGAAAGCAACAAGAGTCTCGTTGTGTGGTTGCATAATTTTTTTCTGATATGAATTTGGGTAGAAGTGTTCTTGTGGAGAATGTGATATCATTCAGATCAAAGAGATCAGAGACAGTTGCTTTGATTGAAGAAAATGAAAGAAAGAGGGCTGAAGAGAGTAAGAGGCTTGAAGATGAATTCAAAGAGAAAATGTAAAAGAACAAGAGGACAAAGAGATTCAAGATGGGAAGAAAAAGAAGTCAAAGAAAAAGTTGACAATCAAAATAAAAAACTAGAATTGTACTTGGTGTTACCAACAACATTACTAATCTAATTTACAAACTGTAGTAGTAGTTGATATATATAGGTTTTGGTTGATATAGTAGGTTTGTGTTGATATAGTATGGTTTTCTGCTGATATAGTGTGGTTTATATTGAAAATATTTTATTTTGAACTCAATTGCATTACTAATTTGATAGTATGATTTATATAGTTGTTTTTCGATATAGTTGATTTTGTTATGATTTAGTTGGTCCATTTATAATATAGTTGATTTTGTTATTGATACTTGGTTTTGTTATGATATGATGTAGTTGTTTTTTATTTGTTTTTTAATTATACTTGTTTTGTCATGCTAGAGTTGTTTTTGTCAAGGTATAGTGTGTTCTTTGTTAATATAGTGTACACTAGGCTAAATCATACCACTAGTTGTTTTCTCATATAATTCTTTTTATATAGTGTATTTCATAACTATGTAGTGCACTATATTTGCATATAGTGTACAAGTCTTATTTCAAACTGAACTATTTAAAACATTGCATATAGTTCTTTTGGTAAAGAATTTTACAACAGATGTACTTTTGGAGTTATGCTTCCAAATTCCTTGCGTCTCTTTTTCCCTTTTATCGATGGCTTCTTGTATGAATCATAGTGTCCTTTTATTCGCTTGTTGTCTTTTCCTTTTGTAACTGCTCTATCTGGATCCAAAACTGTTGTTCTTGATGCTGATTCTTGTGCATTATATTATTGACTTTCATTTGCTTGTAATGATGCAGCTGCTTCTTGTAATGCTTTCCCTTAAGCTTTAGCTTTTTCAGCTGCTGCTTTGGCTTCTTCAATCTTTATTATTTCTTGAACTTTTTGAATTTTTTTTTTTTTTTTGAAACTTTCCTTTATCGCTGCTTTGGCTGGTTCTATTTTGTGGCTCAGTAATATCAGGTTGTAGTACCTTATGGCATGAATGTTTTTGTTAGTATAAGTAAACAAATATATATATATAGTGTGTTTCTCTGTTCTATAGTGTGTTTACATATCATATAGTGGTTTATTTATCATATAGTGTGTGTTCTGTGTGATATGGTGTGTTTACAGATCATATAATGTGTTTTCTTTATCATATAATGTGTTTCTCTGTGCTTTAATGTGTTTACAGATCATATATTGTGTTTTTGTGTGCTATAGTGTGTTTATATATCAATAGTGTGTTTTCTTTATCATATAGTGTGTGTTCTATGTGATATAGTGCATTAGTTTTTGTTATAGTATATAAACTAAAATTGCATAAACTTAAATAATTACTTCCTTATCATGTGCAGTCTCCATGGTGTGAATTTGTTTATTTATCCTTTTTATCTCTTTTCATGATCAAATTTCTCCCAACCTTCTTTTTTAGCAAATCTTGCCCACCTTGATGATATGTATTTCTTTGGTATTTGTTGGATATAATGCAAGTATAGAACTCTTATAGCATGAAAGCACAACCAACCTGATTCTTCAAAATTTCTGCATTTACAATCAATTGTCTTCTCCGGTTAGTTGAAGGACACTTTTTGAGAAGAACCATTAATCCATTGAGGAAAACTTTGTATGTGAGAATGTTCCCTTCTGTACCAAGTAATTCAATGGCACTTGCCATTGCATATTTGAATTCCTCCCCGAAATCTCGAAAAAGAGTATGGGTGTACTGTAAAGAAGCATGTTTTAATAGTGGACTCATGCAGAGATCTTATTTTGGTATTCCCTTTGTACAATTAAAATCATCCCTTTCTTCCTGTCTTTTTCACCTTTTTATTGTTGCTTGGAATATTGAAAAGAATTCAGTCTAGCTAGTGGTTCTGCTTGCCTTAAATCCGACAACATGATTTGTGCTTTCACTTCTCTGTGAAGATAGTATTCCAGCAGAGAAGAAATCTTTGCTAAATGATGTACACCATTTCTCTTTCAAACTATACAATCTTTTGAACCAAACATCATCTTCTAGGTTGTATTTTTGGGTCATTGTGCTCCAAGTTTGTTCAAATTCTGTTTTTGTAATGCAACCATTCAAACACTTGTGAAAAATGTTCTTGAAGTCCCTATATGCCTTAAGTATTTCAAATCTTTGATGTGCCTTTTGACTCAAGTGCCATAAACATAGCCTGGGTCTTGAGGTTGGGAAAGCCTGTCAATATTTTCATATAGTTAGGTTTTCTAATAATATCTGTTGCTACTACAATAGTATAGAATATAACTTGAGTTGAAGATCAGTACCTTTTTTTATTGCTGCTACAATTGCAGCATCTTGGTAGTCACTGAATATAGTTATTGGACACTTTCCTCTCATTGACTTTTTAAATGATTCAAAAACCCATTCAAATGATGGCATTGTCTCATCCGCAAGAAAGGCACATGTAGACATTGTGTTTTTCCAATGGTTATTAATTCCTACAAATGGAGCAGCTATGAGATTATACTTATTTGTCCTATATGTAGTATAAAAAACCATAACATCTCCAAAGATTGTGTAGTCCTCAAGCATCACAGAGTCTCTCCAAAACAGCAGCAAACCTTTCCATCATCATTCAATCTTACTCTAAAAAAGAAGTTATTATCAATTTGCATCTGCTCATAAAGGTTATCAACAACATTATGTGAATCCTTTCCTTCAATTGGTTTTATTTTGAGTCTATAGCAGCAGTTGGAGTGGTCCTTCATGGAATGCCCCAATATGTCTTCACCATCAGCTTCTGCACTCATGTATATGTATGAATCTATTGTTCTCAAGCCACACTCTTGCATAGCTTGAATGGCTTGTTGCTTTGGATCACTCAATTGACGCTAAGATCTATGAAAGTAATTTAGTGGTTCTCTGATAAGTGCATGATTGTGTTTGATAACATGCTACACTATCTCATATTGTCCTTCAAGGGTCATCTTTGCTTTAATTAAAGCAAGACATTCAGTTCTTGTGATCATAACTCTTCTTGTTCTCTACTTCTTTGAGTTGTTTCCTTGTTTTGAAGTGCTCTCTTGTATTATTATATCTTTATATCTTGTGACCATAACTCTTCTTGTCCTTCTTTGACTCTTCTTCTTTTTCCTTGTTTTTAGTATTCCGTTTCCCTTGAGCAGAGCGGACATAATACTTTTGATGGACCACTGATGTCCCCTCTTTTTCTTCTGTTTATGGATTTTCTAACACTGAACCCTACTATTGTAACAGCCCGTACTTCCGAGCTGCTAGCAAATCACACTTAGCATTCACAAATCTCAATTTTACATTTAATAAACCTCAAATTACATCCTCTTGCAGCGGAAACATTACCTTTCATACGATCCTGGACTTAAGGGTCATAAGCCCACAACAACAAACCCAAATTTAAATACAATTACATGAAATGATCAAACCGAATATCTGAAATAATACTATAATGCACTAGTAGAATTTCTCTATCAATTAAACTATATAATATCCATCATAGCTCAAACGATAATCATCTTTTAAAACACTTATGATCCTTTAACCGCACTCGAACCAACTTCAACATTTCCTGCAAAAATCACTAACATGAACTCTGCCCCCACCAGGATAGGTTCCAAGAACAAAATCAGCAAAACTAAGTACACACGGTCCAACCAAAAAATCTTTTAGTGGCTTAAAACATATTTACAGATTTAAGTTTATCTTACAAAATATTAGAAATCAAGCCATAGAAAAAATCATAATGAACGAACAATGTAACAATTACTTATAGACAATTTCCAATGTTACTCATTCTAATAATAATAAGAGTATCTCACAAAATGAATAATATATGCTTTCATTTAGAGAGACCTCATAAGGATTCCATAGGATCTAATACGATATCCCAAAATTAATTCTATCTGACATATTATAAGACATAGCACTATTTCCCACTTCTGTATTTCAAATCTAATACTCTTTAATCCAGATATGTACAACAGGACTGACTCCTTTCATTATTCCTAACGAGTCTCTTGGTAAATCATCCTCGTGTTCAGCGCATGAATTCCATAAACTTGGGAAAGTAAAACATTACTTCGAAAATCAAGCTTGAAATATCTTTTCACGAAACCATTTGCATATCAAATACATATTCTATTTTCTTTCAGAAATCATATATATACTGGGGAAGAGAACACGAATAAAGTTGCCTTCCAGGCGAGTTCTCTAAACTTTTACAAGGGACGTCTCCCTCTTCCATCATGTACTGCTTGCAAGACTTTTTAGGACATGCCCCCAGAATATATACAGAATACAAAATATACAGAATACATAATGTTGTTCATCACCGCTCCGGCGGCTTCTTCCCCTTACAATCGAAATCAAAATACGTAATTCACAATTCAATATTTTTCTGAAACTCAAATTCATAATCCTCGAGTCAGATATATCATTCAATCAGAATATATAATCGCATTTGGGTACTTCATATACGAACTCAAATTGTTTGATAAACACAATATCCTCGAGTTTCCAATAACTTAGATAATTCAATTCTTTATAAAATCCAATTGCTAAAACAATTCAAATAGGACTTTTAAAGAAAATATGACCCACTTTTATGGCCTTTACTAAAAGATTAAAATAGAATTTAAAGCTTCTAAAATCTTTACATCTTAGTCACGAAGGTTCTCTGATGAGAAATATCTTTTCATATAATCCGATTTCACAACCTATACAGCTTATAACCTGAGCAAATCATGATGTTTATACTTGTGTTAATCATATTCATTATAATACTTTTGTCATATCCCAAGTAGAACTTCTATTATTCTTTTTGAATTCCCGAATATTAAGATCTAATAATACTAATAAATTTACATCATCCATATCCATAGATTTCAAATTTGCATCACATATATATTTAAGTCTCATGATATAAAACGTCTCATAATCTATTCCTATAATTTAGATGCACAAAAATTTATAACTTCTAGAGTTTGCACTTATAATATAGTTGATGCTTCCTCCAACACGACTTGTTGGTTAATCTCATACCTTAATGGTTGAACCCTTCATACTTAAACTTGTGATCTTCTAGTAACTTAATTAGTTTAATATCTAGTTCAATATTATACAAATGTTATTTGTGTTCCCAACTTTGTTCCCCTTTTTCTGTCTCATTTATTTGTTTGAACTTTATAATCCCAACTATATAACTTACATCCAAATTAACCTTAGACCTATATTTTCATCGCTATTAAAACATATCACTAGTTCTCAAGCGCTCCACTACACAAGATTTATAGTCCCCAAACTTTCCATCCTTACTCTTCCAATTAGAGGATGATACCTCTTAACCTTTTTATTTGTCCCCATTCCGTACTCATAGTGGAAGATTCCGAAGTTGGATATAGTTTCTTACAACTTAGGTACTAAGACTTATTATACTATTTTTCTATTTCTTCAATCCATAATTCATCTTTTGAGCTATAATATTACTCATATAAACCTCGCATATCCAATTACTTCTCAATACTTCATTTATGTTATCCCAAATTTTACTACTACTTTACTTAACATGCTTTAAGGACCCATGGAGTTCTTGTAGGAAATTCTTTTAATCTACTAAACGACATTTAAACTCAGAAACTTACTTCCAAATTACAAGCTTAATTGTCCAACTTGACCTAACTACTAAATAACAACTTACGTTCCAAAGTAGAATTTTTCAACAAGCAACTTATCTTATGAACATTCAAACATATATATATATATATATATATATATTTTCTTAGTCTTACGAACCCAATTCCAAAGATTCTTCGAAAATACCTCTAAATGATATAATTTAACTTTTTTGATATAAACTTCTTTTCTTTATAAAAATAGAATCAGAAAGTTTACTTATAACTTTATCAATTTACACTTCATCTAATACCCCAAAAGATTTATGGCTATCTCCAGTAATTATCATATACCCAAACATATGATTAAATCTTCCACAAGCCATAATTTGTACTATACCTAGCATATCCAAACAATAGTTTCCTTTTGAAATCTCTATCCTCGAACTTTTCATGACCCTAATAGTCTCAAGCCCACAAAACTCATAAGAAGACATATCCCGAAATCATGTATTATAGTTAGACTTTCAACTCATATCATCCAAAAGTCAAGTCACATTCCTCAGAATTATAACCAATATATTTAAGTTCTTTGTACGGTGAACATATTCCGGAATTTCTATAACAAACTTGAATCACAAAACATTTGACTACACAATATATCCAGGTTCTTAATATTCTATAAATGAAACTCTTGGTGTATATATATACTCCATAGAACTATATATAGACGAATTTCAGCAAGAACCTAATTAGGTTCCATAAACTATAAATCTCATTAAATTAAGTTTATCCCTCGTTGTAAATTATATGAAATCCCTCATAATATCATACGTATAAACACATTGGGAATTACATCGACAATTCTTACTTACATACATATAATCAAATATCCATGAGTTCCATATAATATCTTAAGACGTGGGTCATTGATCAACTTATACCATGAGGTCTCAGAACCAGAATATACAAGAGTACGAAGAAGATTGACTTAATGATATCGTTCGACAGCTTAAACTTATTTCAAAATACTCAAATAAACTACATTCCATAGCCAAACTTATAATTATATCTCAAATCATAATTAGGAAATCAATGCTAAACTCAACATAATCAAACACTTGGCGTTAAATTATATTCTCTGAAAATCAGACAACTTAGTACTTAAGAATCACACTTTTTCAAACAAGTTGAACTTTATCATCATGAAACCATAACCACTTCAAGTCAGAACTCTTAATTATTTTTAGGAAAATCGTGAAATTCATGTATTTCACAAATTGCGCAAATACTATTTAGTGATAAGGTGGAGGGACAATGTGTACCTTTTCCAAATCTCCAAATATCGCTCCAACTATGAAATCTATCTCCAACAATGCTGACAATATTCGTCATCACACTTTGCTTAAGTTCCATAATCACCTCTTGTGAGTTCACCTCAATTGCAACAATGACACCAACAATAATCAACAAATACTCCTTATTAATTCTACATGAGCAAACTAATCAATACTTATCAATGTAATTCCTCTTATTAGTTTACGAACTGAAACCACACATCATACTTCAACCGAAGATTTTTCCAACTTTAACTACTAAACTGAACTCTAAAGATGTGTTGATAAAACTAGATTATTCTAGGTATAAACAAACTGATTTTGTAGTTTTGAAACAAAAGCTTCAACCTTTTCTTAATCATGGTGAATTTTAAGCAATATACTTTGAAATTGAAATCACAAACTGATATTTAGCAACCCAAAACAGAATTTAGATTTGAAAATGTTGCATAGCAAATGTCGTAGCAACAAAACCCATTTAAATAAGAATTTGAGTTCTTGAAACAAGAGAGTTGAAAACATAGCTTGTACCTTATTCATTCGAGATGGCTTCTGCCAAAAAGAAATATAGCACTGAAGAGACCACACAAATTGACACATGCATGCAGCAGCGGCAATGCCGAAGCCACGACTACCTGCACGGTAGCGAGGGTTCATGAACCATCGCCGCTAGAAACACCATCAGGTGGTGGCTCAAAGGGGGACGACGCTCATAAGCCGTGAAGAGGACATGCCAAAGGTCGTTAGCAGCAGGAACGTGAGAGAGAAAAAAGAGTAATACCAAAATGAAAACCAAGAGAAGAGTAAATTTGGGTTAATTTCTTGATTAGTGATTTCCCCCAAAAAATCCCCTTTCAAAGGGTTTAGTTTACTTATAAATAGAAAACTAGATGTCCCTTGCTTAATCTAGAGAGTTCCTCAAATTTTAAGTGCTCCTTTGTTAGTTTATGATGACACGTAAAGATCAGGTTTTCTTTTTCTTCTTCTTTTTTTATTTTTTTTCCTTTTCCCTTTTCCCTTTTCCCTTTTCTCTTTTTTTTTTTTAATTTGTTTTGCTTTGAAATACATAAGGGCTTTTTCGTAATATCATAACATATATCAAAAATCTTGCTTTGTCCAAAATATAGTTAAACTTAGAAGTATAAACTTAAATTTTAAATTTTTAACTAAGATAATAATTACAATTACGTTTTAATGAAAGGTGGTTAGAATTGGGCTATTACAACTATAGCAGCATGCTGACAATATAGCTCATGGATATCATCCAAAGTTGGTCTTACTTAACCAAGCAAAACTCCTTCAATTTTATGTTTATTCAGCTATGGACAGATGATCTTGTTGAAAAGAATTTAGTCTAAGGTACAACTCTTGCTTATAGGACTTGGGAACAAACCGTTTTCGCAATTTCAGTTTTAATGAGGTCCAAGTTTTAATCTTTTCCTTCCCATCCCTCACTCTTTGTACTTGGAAAGAATCATACCAATCGGAAGCATAATCAGTAAATTTAAGTATAGCATGATTAAAACGTTGAGTATCATCCATACCTTTGTGATCAAACATTCTCTCAACCCTCCTCTCCCAATTCAAGTAAGCTTGAGGGTCCTTCAAGCCATTGAATTCCGGAAGATCTCCAAGTTTCAGTTCAGATTCCTTATGGTTCTTCTCTCCTCTCCTTTCGGCCGTGAGTTTAGCTAGGATGGCGGAATTGTCATTAGCCTGCTTCTCATAGTCCTCCAGTCGTCCATCAAGAAGCTCGGCCACTTGCGCAGTCATCTTATCCATCATAGTTGTCATCCAAGCCTTAAGTGCCTCGGATTCTCCCATGTCGATTGAAACTGCCAGGAATTTTTGTCCAAAAGTTTCTACTCGCTGAGATTTCGTTACAAATCAGAACGGGCTGAAATTTTGACACAATGTAGCCCTGTATGTTAGCTTCCCACAGAGCCAAACAAATCACGATTTGGACAATGGACGCGCCCTCACGCACCGTCGCACTGAACCCTGCTTTGATACCACTTGATGTGATTTTTGTTGGCGGTTCGAACTCTTTTTGTGTTTTTATTAATTTATGGACGAACAACAATAAAATAAAAGGGATAGGCTCTTAAATCTAGGTTTAAGATGTTCTCTTGTGAGTCTCGGCTCCAAGATCACACAAATCTCGGTTTGTGTATGTTGAACACTCAGTTCTAATGCAAGCAAACAAGCTTCACACTTTCTTAAACTCAAAAACAACAACTGAATTTTATTAATGAAGAACCATCCTTTAAATAGGCGTGTAATACCTGCAAATAAAAACAACCCTAGTCCTACTAAGGCTAGGTAAACTAAGAGAAAGATAAGAAAGAAATCAAACACTCCTAATCCAATTGGAACAAGCTCCAACTTGGACAGCAAGCAAGCCACGCCTACCATACTTCTAGGCGTGTACTAGAACTCGAATGCTACTAAACTCCTACTCCAAGTAGGAATCCTAACCCAATTAGGACTTAGACTTCTAACTCAACTAGAATTCCAAACAAATTAAAACATTAAAAAGACTCCTAACAGAACTAGGAGTTCTAATCCTACTAGAATTAGGAAAACTAATCCTACTAGAACTAGGAAATACCCAAATCCTAACAAAACTAGGATTGTAGGAAACGAGCCATCTCTCACATGCATCATCGACGATGAACCAAATTACATACAATGGCTAAACTCGCAACCTGATAAATCTGTCTTGTACGTTTCACTCGGAAGTCATCTCTTACCTTCGAGGCAACAGATGGAAGAACTAGCTCTCAAATTGTGTGCTAGCGACGAGCCATTTTTGTTCATGGGTCGAGATGAGACATCATTTTTGAAGGGTGTATGTGGTGATAATCATAAAGGCTTCATAGTCTCATGGTGTGATCAAATGAAGGTGTTATATCATAAATCTATAGGTGGTTTTCTTTGTCATGCTGGGTTGAATTCTGTTTTAGAGAGTGCTTTTGCAGGTATTCCAATACTGACTTTCCCTTTGTTAACTGATCAACCTATGAATAGTAAGTTAGCAGTTGGGAATTGGAAAATTGGGTGGACGTTGAGGGACAAAATTGAAAAGGATGTTTTGATTAAAAGAGAGAAAGTTGAGGAGGTTGTGAAGAGTTTATGGATTTCGAAAGCGGCGAGGTTAAAGAGATGAACAAGAATTGCAAGGAGTTCAAACAGGAGCTTTGGACAGCAATTGCTAAAGATAGCATAGCAGAATGCAGTGTTGGGAAATTTATATTTATATCAGAGATTTCATCAATTAATGCTCTTAATTAAACCTTAAACTCATGTCAAGTAATTCATGTCAAAGGGTCCAGACGTCCAGTTACAGTTGATCATTCGCAACATATGGTGGTGTTGTTTTCTCTTGTACTAGCGGCTTATCTTCAGCTTCATCCTGATAGAACCAGAAGTATAATTTTATTATGTCCTGAATAAATGTGGTCTTTTTGGTATAGGGCATCTTCATGATCATCTTTTTTGAAACAAAGAACTCTCGTAAAAGAAGAACAAAAAACTGAACTATGAAAACTACAAAATATGGTTTCCAAACATTTGTTATATTTTGATCAAAGTGAATATGATAAATTTTTTTGAAAGGAATATGGGAGGAGTGGTTCGTATATTTTAAAGTCATTCGTTGCTTATAAGATGACAATGGAATTTGTGCTTACTATAGTCAAATTTATCAATGATATGGCGGACTATTGATGCAAAAATGCAAATATTTAAAGAATTTTTTATTAGAAAAGACCTATTAAAATAGTCATTTTGTTGGAAAAGACTTAATAAAAACCTTTTAGCTTAAAAAGACCTATTATAATACTTACCTTTGTTACATAAGACCACCTCAATATTTTCCAGCAAAAAGTCAATTTTCTGATATTGACTTTTCTACCCCTCTCTTTCTCATAAATAGGACTAACCTATTTTTTTCTATCCTAATCCCTTAATCTTACCAAACCCTTTTCTCTTACTTCCCATTTTTTTTAAAAAAAAAAAAATAGGTTGGTCCAATTTAATGGGAAAGGGAGGTGAAGAAAGTCCATGTTGAAAAATTAACTTTTTGGCGAAAAAAATTAAGGTGGTCTTAAATAATAAAGGGAAGTATTATAATAGGTCTTTTTCAACAAAAAAGTTTTTATTAGATCTTTATCAACAAAATAGCTATACTAATGACACCTCGTTGGTTTGATGTTGATGTCCACCTCTCTCTCTCTTCTTAACTTATTCTTACTTTTCTTCCATGGCTCTATCCCAATTCCCAACTCCATCTCAAAATTAAATCTTAAAAATAAGCTAATTAACCTCAGAACAGGGTATGGTCTAGCATCTGAAAACTTCCCCAATGGTGGTCCCATTCCCTCCAATTATCTTAAAATATCCACCATCAATAAAACTCAATTTAAGAACTTCCCCAATGGAGGTATTTACGATTGGATTATGATGAAAGAACGCAAGGTATGTGAGTTTCAAACTAGAGAACTAAAACTTCTCTACTGGAAGATGAAATGACAGAGAGGGAAAAAATAGAGGAAGTGAGAGACAAAGTTGATGTTAGAAGGCAGAGGATAGGATTTTTTTTCGTCTTTTACATAGATTTGTTAATAATGTTATATTTTCAATTGGGTTGAAAATGATAAATGCGTTTAATGACATCATTTCCAAGAAAAAGTCGCTGAAAAAATGGATAAAGGTCTTAATAGTAAATTTTGGTTTTTTTTTGGGTTGTAATTAACAAATATTTTAAGAGGCTGTAATTTTTAAATTCAAGTGTCTAAAAGGTTGTAATTCACAAATTTCTCTATTTAAAATCACATCCATTTGCCTTTCAAAAAAAGAAATCAGATCCATTTAGATAAAGACTTAAGAGTACAATGTACTAGGAGAAACTTCGACCTTGAATATCGCCTTGCCAAGGTTTATTAGAACTAGTTGTTGTACCTATATTTTGAGTAGTCAATATTTACTCCTACTGATTTCTTTTTAATTTGTACTCTGTGTTTTTGCCATTACTCAGACATAGTCGTTTGTGATTTATACATAAGATACGTTATAGTCATTCGAAATCTTGTTAGATTATTTATATTTTCAAAACATCATCTTTTTATAATTTTTAGTTGTTGATAACTAGAGATATTATGAAAGTTATGCATTTGTAAGTGTGAAATCAAACTGGGTATATTAAAAAGAAAAAAAATTACTAGGTGAAACATCGATAACAATATCATTATCAATCAGTGGCGGATCTAGGATTTCGAAATCGGGGGGATGGGGGGACAAAATAAGACAAAAGATATTCAATATTAAAAATTTTACAACGCAAAAAAACATTGTCTAATATTTACTGTCATACATCCCAAACTAAGAAAAAAGTACATAAATAATAAATAAATAATCACAAGTGCATTCGACGAGTCTTCATTTTTTTGGAAACGATCAATAATATCATCATCGGAAACTTGAAGAAACACCTTTTTCTTAAGAAAAGTGATCAAACAATCATTCAAAAATTGATCACCCATGCTATTTCGCAACTTACTTTTTATGTAAGTCATTCCCGAAAATGCTCTTTCCACACTTGTCGTAGCAACCGAAAGAATTAACATCAACTTGATAAGCAAAAACACAAGTGGATAAGTTTCATGTCTATTTGTTTCAACAAACTTCATTGAAAAGGAAGAAAGATCATTGAGATCTTGGAATTCACCACTATCATCTCGCATATCTTCCATGAATACATTAAGTTGACAATTAAGAGTATCCAAATCACTAGCTGCAAATTCGGAAGGATAAAGAGTAGCAAGTTTAAGTACCTTTTCCTTGTTGAAAGAAGAGAAGCCATCTTTGGGACATATTGACCTCATCAAAACAGTTGTCAAGTTCTTGAAGTTGTAGATCGACATGTTTATTGCAAAATGAGGTAACCTTATTCAAATGAATCTCTCATCCATCATCCCTCATTTTTTCAATACTCTTTTAGTTAAAGAAACAAGCCTCATGGCACTAACAATGTCTTGATCTTTTCTTTGTAAAGCATTATACAAGTCATTAGTGTACCCAAATATTGTAGACATTAGTTGTGCCATAAAAACAAAATCAAACGATTCTAGTAAGAGCACAACACCTTGAGCGTTTGCCTTACCTTCTGCATTTGAATCATTCTTTCCAATCATAACAAGTACATTAACAATTGTAGGAAACAAGTTTATAAAATTTTGTAGTGAGAACCCCAACGAGTTTCACGGGGTCTTTTCAAACCAAGTTCTTGATTTAACCCCGACCCGCTTCAAGTTCACCCATGTTTTTAAGGCTTGAGCAACATTTCGAGCTTGGATCTCTTGAATCATTTCCTTTCTTTTACAAGAATTTACAACCACATTCAACAAGGTTCCAAGTGTATTGAAAAGCCAACCACACTCATTATTCTTTTTAGCAACCGCAACAAGAGTTAGTTGAAGTTGATGAGCAAAACAATGAACATAGTATGCATTTGGAGTATCATTCATAATCAAAGTCTTGATGCCATTTATCTCACCCTTCATGTTACTAGCTCCATCATAACCTTGCCCTCAAATCTTAGAAGGACTTAATGAATGAACAACAAGCAAATATATAATTGCACTTCTAAGAGACAAAGCGGTGGTATCACCAACATGAACAAGTCCAAGAAATCGCTCTTTACCTTTTCCGTTTTCTTTTCAACATAACAGAAACAAAGAGCTAGTTGTTCCTTTTGGGATAAATCACTAGATTCATCGGCCAAGATAGCAAAGTAGTCATCACCAATTTCCTATATAATCCGCTTAGTTGTTTTTTGGCACAACAATTTATGATATCTTTTTGAATTCATGGGAGATGTCAATTGATTAATTTCCGGGAGCATTTTCAAAAATGACTTTTCAAACAACCTCATTATGTGACTTAACCATTTCAAAAGCTCACTGGAATTTCCCCTATTAAGAGATTCTTCATCTTCCCTATGTCCACGAAATGCCAACCTTTGCCGCAATAGATAAGACAAACAAGAAACTAAAGCTCTTAATCAAGTTTCATACTCACTTTTAATCACATCACTTACATCATCAAAAGTTTCAATGATTGTTTTTTCCCCATCTTTCAAATTCATATATTTCTCATAAGCAAGACTATAAGCACTTTTTACACTCCAACATGTTTCTTAAACCTTTCCAATTTAATTCATGACCTAAATCCTTCATATACAAACGCATCTCCTCCCACATTAACTTCAATATCATTCTTAAACAAGTAACAAACAAAACAAAATGCCGCATCTTTCTCAATACTATATTCAAGCCAATTCCATTTATCAAACCAAGAAGCAACGAATCGACGTGGGCGCGGCCCCCCAAGATCTCTTTGAGGCAAGTTATGAGTTTTTAATTGACAAGGTTTTTTAAGGATATATGCCCTCCTAATAGCATTACGTTGATTTGAAGGATAATCCATTATGTTTATTCTTTTTCCCGGGTCATGAGGAAGAAGTTCAACATCATCAACCAACTCTTTATTCTCTAATGGCACATTACCCGTATTTGAACCACCCAAATCGATATTATTTTCGTTAATTTGAGGAGAATCATAAGATGGAGACGCACTAGCATTAGATGATGGAGTACCACTATCTACCGGTGGCGTTGGGGAACATGAATTATCTTGAGATTTCATTTTCTTGAACATAAATTGTCGAAGATCGGGTTGTTTTCCCATTGCCTTTGATTTTTTTGATCTAGGTGTATCACTCATCGTTTCCTATATTCATTATTTAATACAAAATAACACATATGACCTAACTAATAAATTATATGAAAATCAATCAATAAATTACCATCATAAAGAAACTAAATCATCATATAAAATTATAAATTAATTAACACTACCTAATTTGTACAAATTCACACATTCACAAAACTTAACAACAAAGTGCATCAATCACAATTCACAAATTCGAAAATTCACACACTTACGCAAATATTACAATTAATATCAACCATATAAGATTTTAAATATACAATATAGGAATTTGGAAATTAATAATGTAAAAAAAATTAATTTATTTCAATATCTGATAGCTGGCCCGGTGACGCCGCGGTGGAGAATCAGAGAAGTGAGAACAGCGGTGCGACGCGGTGGTTGCCTGGTTGGAGTGGCAGTGGACAACAAGCTTGTGGGTGGTCGGTGTGGCTTCCGGTGTCGTGAAGCCTGATTCCTGAACGGCTGAACTTTTGAACTTTGAAGGCCAAGGATAGCGTGAGCGAGAATTGGGAAATGAAGTTTTAAAAAATAAAAGATTTTAAAAAATCTGATGATAATCGTAGAAGTGGACCAAAGCATTGATGGGCATAAGGGCATTGGGCCCCACTCTCATTAATAAAGGTAAAAAAAAGTCTGCAAGTGGCAGACAAGAAATTAGAACCCAAAGTCTTTTCTCAATTCTAGCGATGCACATTACTCTTGCGTATGGCACAAGAATTTATTTTTTTTTATTTTACGAAAATCTTTAAAAAAAAAAATTTAATTCGGGGGGTCACGTGACCCCTCATGCTCCGCCTCTGCTATCAATATCAATATCAATATATCTTATAAAAACGTGTGAGCAACCATTGTAGCGCCACGGGTCACACATCTTTTAAGTCTTGACATGGCGCTATGTCATACGCGACGTGGTAGGTATGTCCACCACATAACACTTCTTTCTCATGCAAAAGCTCTTACCTTACATTCAAAAATAAATTTCATTATTGTAGGATTTGAACCCACGACTTTGTATAAAAAATGTGGAGCTTCTAGCAATGAACTAACATATCAATGATACTTATTTGCTCCTAAGGAAACTTACTAAAGTATTCATCACAAATTTTACATAGCAAAGTAAAAGAAGGAGAATAGCTTAACAATAAGATTAGACTAAACTATGGTGTTTCCTGTGCATACATAATAGGAAAAATTGTTTTAAATAAGCCAACCTTTGCGTGGTGTTCCCATTTCAAGTCTATCTTTTGATTATTTCTAACCAATTCCACTTTGTAGCTTCATTAACTTTAATTAGGTTAGATTAAAATGTCACCTATAACTCTAGGTAAATGCCGATTATGGGGTGACGTGTCAAGTGACTATTGCCTTTATTTATTTTTCCTTTTTTTTTTCTTTTTTCCTTATTTCCCCTCTAAAACCTGATTACCCTCTTCTCTGTCGTCTTATTCTCTTTCTTCTCTATTCCTCTTTTCCTCACTTTTCCCCATTTTTGTTGCTCACCAAAAAAAATTGAAGCTTTTTTTTTTGTAAAACATGTTCCCACTTCAAGTTCTCGATCTTTCTCTCTCCTCTCCTCTACCCCGATTTTTCTCCTCTAAAAAACCATCTTCTTTATATCACGAGGTTGACAAAATTTACCATATTGTCAACTATTCTTCATCAACCCAAAACTTAAAAGAATCCTTTCTCTCTACTGTCCTTCAACCCATCTCTCCCTTGTTTTAAACATCTACTATGGGAAATAAAACTATAGTTTGGACATTAAACATCTTTGGTGGCATAATGTTACATCTTTGTTAACAACACAATTCTCAAACACATTTTGTTAATAACACATTTCTCCATTCAACATCTTTGGACAATTTATACTTCCCTCCCATTCCAACATCCAAGCATTCCTTATTTCTTCATTTAGTAATTTCGTGGAACACCTATAACTCACCTTATTTCTCTTCTCAACGTGTCCAGACCACAACATCGCTCAACTCCCATGTGTCATCGCCTGCTCCACCTCACCTCCTTCTTCCTCACCTCTCTCTCCTCCATCCCTACAGATATATCTCTTTCTCTCTCCTCTATCACAACAACCAAAACAACATCAACTGTAAAAAACCAAACAAATGCGAAAATAACCCGCCAAAAATGACCCCTTTTCAATCACCAAGCCATCAAATTCTTCTCTTCCAAACAAACCCACCTCGATAATTTTGGCCCCCTCTCATCCCGGCTCAAATCCCGGCCCGTTATCCGGTTCATCGGTCCAAACTCCGTTAAATTTCTGCAGGGTCTGCTAACCAATGATGTTCAGCAGTTCGACGTATTTGTTCATGAGAAAGTCTCGAATTTAGCGACGCCAAAAATTGCCGACGGTCTGAATGCTGCCTGTTTACGCTGCGATGCTTAACATGTAAGGCTGGTTTTTGTTACATTTTGGGTGGGTTTTGAAATTTGGGTGGTTTTTTGCGTGGATATTTAGTTTTGGGCGGGTCAATGGGTTTAGCAGAAGTCAAACTTGCAACTACCTTTTTTTTTTTGGACCAGTCAATCCGGTGAACAGTACATAATCTAGCCTTATTAAATTTAACTAATTAAGCTACAAAAGTGAACTTGTTCAAGATTAATGAAAAGGTAGACTTAATAAAGGAAGACCACGCAAAGGTTAGCTTATTTAAAAATAATTTTTCCTATATAATATGGATGAAATGACTTATTTCTTTTTTTGGTAATACAATTATAAAAAAAAGTTGAGGCACCACCACATGTTGCCCCTATTCCTCCCAAATTGTCTTGTAAGAGGTCTCAAAATCTTGATTCTTGAAACCATCAACCTATAACTTGACCTGTGATAAAATGTCAATTTGTCAACCCAAACAATTGTATGATAGAGTCTTATCAAATAACTCGGGGCATCACTAGGCATAACAACTAGTATATACTTCTCTTTCATTCAAAATTGTGGGCAAGCATTGTAGGCTACCACGTGCTACAAAAATTAATCAATCTAGAAATAATTAAATTTGTTGACATTCATAAGAACTTTGTTACCAACTCGAGTGGGAAATAGATTAGAAACAAAAAATAATAGTAGTTAAAAGGTATGTTGGCATATGATTTTTGCTACTTTGGACTTACACCTTGACAGATGCACTATTTATATAACATATGTTAACCATATGTAATATGTTAATTGTAGATAATATAAGAAATGCAATTAGGCAAAGCAATAAAGAGGAGCAAGATCGATTCATTTACAAGCCTAAAGGATGTTCCATATTTAAAGCAATTGATAATAGTATGTTAAACTCCTCTAGCTAAAATCAAATGTTCAGCGATAATAATAGGAGCACGAACGAGGAGTTCGTCGAGGTTCAGCGAGGATGATGAGAGACGAACAAAGAGTGAGGGATGAGAGAGAAAGAGCAGCGATAAAGGGAGGAAGGCAAGAAGGGAAGCGTGGTGGTGGCCGAATTTCGGCAAGGATGATGGAAGAGGATTGAGAATGATGAAAAGGGAGGATGTGAAGAACGAGGACGGGAGGAAATAGGGAGTGTTTAGGGTTAGAGATGGAACTTAATATTCTAAATTCAATGGTTGGATTTTGAGCTTTCTCAAATCAATGGTCTTAATTCATAATCCATGACATTATTTTTGACCAATGAGAATTGCGAGTGGCCAACCACATGGATTGCTGACTTATTCAATGGTTGGATTCTTATCTTTCTAAAATCAATGGCCTTAACTACTAAAAAACTAGTATTGTATTTTGATATTTTTTTTGATTTGTGTATTCTAAATTTCTAATTTTAAAATTATTAGTTTTGTAACTTTAGAAATTAGTAGTATTATTAGAAATTAATCGAAATTACAAACTTTCGAAATGAAATTAGTATTATTGATTTTTAAGAATTTTTTTTTCTAAATTTATAAATTAGAAATATGTTAACATGTTACATGCTGTGATTAGGGATTGATTTAATGTTAGCATGTAAGACGTAACACAGTAACAGTTAGCCGATTATTGCCGATGGCCAGATATTTGATACTTGTTTTTGTGTTAACTTTGTAATATCACTAATATGTTACCACTTTATCAATTATCTATTAATTAGTATTTTTGTACTTAGTAACAATTAACAACTAACAAGTTAGTGAATTACTAAGTTAATAGGTCTAAGTGAGTAACTAACTAAGTGTTAAGTTATTATATGGTTGTTGTTATTCTAGTATGAACACTAGACCAACTACAAGAGGGGGGTGAATTGTAGTTGAGGGGAAATTTTCGAATTTAAATGCGGAATTAAAAGAACTTAGAATGAAAGAAAGATCACATAACCTACAAGGAAAACTTCCTAGGCCCAATAGGAAGAAAAACCTTGACCCCAATGAATTTTGACTCAATACTTCTTTTATTATAATGGGCAAAAAGTCTCTCTTTACAACCTTTTACTGGACCTTTCTCTGTTCCACTAGGAACTTATTCCCAGTCACTCAGTTCCCCCTGAACTGATGACACTCACTTGACTTCACTCGAAGTCTTCTCTTTTCTTTCTTTCTTTCTCTCACTTGATTACAAGGATATTTTGGAATTTTTCACTCACCCAAATAATAAGAATCACTAAAGGAAAAAAACCTAAGGGTTGCGGTCAAAAGTGGCCTAAGGGCTGCGTTTTTTTACCGCAGTAATTAGAGTAGCAGCCCTTAACATCTAGGAAGGGTTGCGATTATGAACCGCAGGCCTTGGCGAAATAAGGGCTGCGTTCCTAGGGAAACCGCAGCCCTTGGCCAAATAAGTGTTGCGGTTAATAGGGAAAACCGCAGCCCTTGGTGAAGTGAGGGCTGCGGTTTTCCCTATTAATTGCAGCCCTTGTGTAATATTTTTTTTTAAATTCAGCGATATTATATATATATATATATATATATATATATATATATATATATATATATATATATATATGCGCTCGTTCCCTGTGTCGCTGGTTCCTTGCTGCTTTGCTTTGTACCATATTACCAACCTCATAATGCATATAGAGTTCCCAATTATGTAATAATTATAATTATATAATAATAATAATGTTAAATAGTACATATTAAGGCAAAATTATATTAATTCTAATACAAAAAGCTACATTAACGCAACCGAATAGCTTGCCAACATGTTTGCCAACTTGTTTCGAACTTCTCGCTAGTTATTGCAAAATCCTAACCAATGTATCGTAGACAATCTTCACAAATGTAGCTTGCCAACTTGTTTCGAACTTCATCCAATTCTTCAATTGTGAAGTCATCCAACCTTGGTGCGTCGTTATCCATGTAAACCTTGCAATAATATGAATATAATAAATTAATAAGATCAAGTCAAATACTTACAATATATAATAACAACTAACTCTTGCAATTAGCTAAACAACCAATTTTCGAGTTGATTTTGTAGATTTTTGTGAATTTGAGCTATTTTACTTCCCAAAACTAACTACATGTTACATATAGGAGCAAAACTAACACACACCACTTACTTTATGCATACTTGAAATGTTAATGTCAAATTTAGGTGCAAAAGATTAGAAGTTCAATTTTTAGTTTCGTTTCGGGGTCGATTTTTGTGAATTTCAGCTATTTAACTTCCCAAAACTAACTACATGTTACATATAGGAGCAAAACTAACACACACCACTTACTTTATGCATACTTGAAGTGTTAATGTCATATTTAGGCGCAAAAGATTAGAAGTTCAATTTTTAGGTTCGTTTCGGGGTCGATTTTTGTGAATTTGAGCTATTTCACTTCCCAAAACTAACTACATGTTACATATAGGAGCAAAATTAACACACACCACTTACTTTATGCATACTTGAAGTGTTAATGTGAAATTTAGGAGCAAAAGATTATAGTTCAAGTTTTGGGTTCGTTTCGTTGTCGATTATTGTGAATTTGAGCTATTTCACTTCCCAAAACTAACTACATCTTACATATAGGAGAAAAACTAACACACACCACTTACTTTATGCATACTTGAAGTGTTAATATGAAATTTAGGAGCAAAATATTAGAGTTCAAGTTTTGGGTTTGTTTCGGGGTCGATTTTGGTGAAAAATCCAATTTCTCACCCAATATGAACTTACTATTGCAACTACTACTGATCCAAACATATATCACTTAATCTATAAAATATTTGAACTATATATGTTAAATTTAGTTGGAATTGGTGAAAGTACCAAGTTTCGGGTTGATTTTTTCAATTTTTGTGAATTTGAGCTATTTTACTTCCCAAAACTAACTAAATGTTACATATAGGAGCACAACTAACACACACCACTTACTTTATGCATACTTGAAGTGTTAATGTCAAATTTAGGTGCAAAAGATTAGAAGTTCAATTTTTAGGTTCGTTTTGAGGTCGATTTTTGTGAATATCAGCTACTTCACTTCCTAAAACTAACTACATCTTACATATAGGAGCAAAACTAACACACACCACTTACTTTATGCATACTTGAAGTGTTAATGTGAAATTTAGGAGCAAAAGATTAGAGTTCAAGTTTTGGGTTCGTTTCGGGGTCGATTTTGGTGAAAAATCCAATTTCTCACCCAAAATGAACTTACTATTGCAACTACAACTGAACCAAACATATATCACTTAATCTATACATATTTGAACTATATATGTCAATTTTAGTTGGAATTGGTGAAAGTACTAAGTTTCGGGTTGATTTTTTCGATTTTTGTGAATTTGAGCTATTTTACATCCCAAAACTAACTAAATGTTACATATAGAGGCACAACTAACACACACCACTTACTTTATGCATACTTGAAGTGTTAATGTCATATTTAGGTGCAAAAGATTAGAAGTTCAATTTTTAGGTTTGTTTTGGGGTCGATTTTTGTGAATTTGAGCTATTTCACTTCCCAAAACTAACTACATCTTACATATAGGAGCAAAACTAACACACACCACTTATTTCATGCATACTTTAAGTGTTAATGTCAAATTTAGGAGCAAAATATTAGAGTTCAAGGTTTGGGTTAGTTTCGGGGTCGATTATAGTTAATTTATGCTACAATTGGTTTCCAAAATAAACTAATTCATACCTATCAATTTAATCTAAATTAAATTAACTAATTAGTTACATACCTTTTGAAGATAATCGATGTCAGTGCAACGGTTGACTATATCAAACATGTACCTCAGCACATAATAGCCACAATAACACCATTTTTTTGTTGCGGACACTAAAATTTAAACATCCAAAAACATTCATGTTAAATTTAGAGTATATGAAAATAAATGGTTCGACATAAGATTCACCAAAGTAGTTACCTCAACTGATATCCAATGAGGAGCTTTTCCTAATCGAAGTCCAAGTCCGTAATGCTGCTTCATCATGCTACATCAATACATTATAAGATGTTTATTATATATATATATATTGTTCTAGTTAAGTTACCTATTCAATAGTGACTTGACTAGTAAGGTCCGTGGTGGTTGTCGACGAAGAGAATCAAAGTGGTAGACGTGATTATTTGACAAACATATCACAATGAGCGTCCAATGGAGACTACATAAGGAAATAATATAAAGTTACTTATTCAACAATTCGGTGAATTTTGTTATCGATATATGGAACAAGAATGAACTTCTCTCTTAAACAAGGAAATAAAGTTATAGAAAATAAAGTAAAGCATCAAGTTTGGTGTAACAAGGTTACGTTTCAATATATGGAACAAGGATGAACTTCTCTTCTAACCGATGTGATTGTTTGAAACTAGTATCGAGATATTCTTTCACATCGGTTTTGTTTTTTAAACAATTGTCATCTTGCAACATACTTAGACATAACCAACCAATCTTTGTCTCACTCATTTTTTCATTCAATTCAGTACACAATAACCTTAGAAAGCATATAATAAAAAGTAAACATACTTATCATGGAAGTTGAAAACTATTATAAACTTGTAAAGTAAGATATGTATCACCTCATGAAAGCTTTTATCATTGTTCCACTCAACATTTCTCCACGAAAGAATTCTTTAACATCGTCTTTGGAAATCCATGTAGATGACTCATCAGCGTAGTTGAATTGTTCCTTCCCCAAAGGAACATATATTGGAGTATTCTCGGGCAAATCGCTAACGCACTCATGCAACCAATAACATGCCTTAGTAAGGCCTTGCACCACCAACGGCTCGAGAAGTGGATTGTTTGACATACTAACTTGGTCATCGAACACATTTGGTTCACTTTCAGCACGTCCAATTGCCTCCTTATCCATCTTGTTTGGTGAACCGACCTTTTTAGCCTTCTTGTCATGTGAACCAGCCTTCCTTGAAACCTAGTAAAAAGTAATAATAAGAATATTACTAATTATCATATATATGACATAGAAAAGTAATATAATCGGAGTTGATTATTACATAAATTCACGCATATATATATGTATGTTTATCGGTGTACCTCATCTGAAAATCGTACCCATGCACGCGGCCACATAACATAACTACCATGGGCGTCACTCAGTGTATGTAGACTAACCTCTGGTTTTGGCATAGAAAGACCTAAGTCTTCAAAACCAGGCTCAATGTAGTCGATGCTCACCACATAGTGATCATTGTTCACTATCTGATGATGCACTCGTACTCGATCACTAGGAGGTTGTGCATGGCCACTAGCTACCACAATCAGACTATCAGAATCATTTTCTTGAACTAATAGTCGGCATGGGGTCTCCTCCTTTGAATTAAAATAAGTCATTAATAGTTAAGCGATGAAACAACATTAAAGTTAGAATTGCATGCACTTAGCGACAATATATAGTTTTTTAATAAAGCACAGTGATTAAGCGTGATAAATTAAACCAAATAAAGTGATTACCTTCAACTCGGGTATTGGTGGATCAGGTGCAGGTATCATTTGATTATCCGATGTTTGTGGAACACCGATCGGCTGGCTAGATGGAACATCACTACCTTTCTTCAATGGGAAGGTCTGTAAACCCATTTGCTCCATCATGGCATTGAAGTTATGTGTCATCTCCTCTCTAAGCTCTTCCCGAATTGCAGATTTGATAGCCTCCACATCTACCGACGCCGAATTCACACTACTCGCACTTGATTTTGACGTTATGGTGTATTGTTCACCATATACCTTTCGCACGCCGAGGCGGACACCTTGCACGCCCCTCACACGACCACTATGGTCCTTTCCTAGAGTTTCGTGCAAAGCATCCACGTGTGCGGTAGGAGTGAAATCACCGGATGTCTCATTTTCCTTCAATCCGATCTAGAAATTAAACAACAACAGACAATTGCACGTTAAATTAAAAAAAAAAAACACAAAACTTACCTCCGAAGAAGTTGCCGGCAGCAGCGGGCAAAGAGCGGCGGCCGGCGAGGCGGCGGCTTGGCGCGGGGTTGTGGCTGTGCAGGGGGAAGTGGGGGCCTTTGTAGGGAGGCTGTGGAAGGAGGGGGAAAGTGCGTGTGGGGGGTGTGGGGTGTGGTTATGGGGTTACTTGAATGAATATAAACGACAAACACATCAAATGGCTGAAATACGCCTAAAATGATCTTTATTTTCCCGAAATCCAACCAACAACAAAGTAGCACCTATAAATCTACTTAATAGCAATATTTTAGGTTATATTATCATATTCCACAAGAAATTGGAGCCCAGTGACTCAAAATACTCGAAAATGACATGAAATGGCCGAAATAGGCCTAAAATGATATTTACATTCCCGAAATCTAACCAACAACAAAGTAGCACCTATAAATCTACTTAATAGCAATATTTTAGGTCATATTATCATATTCCACAAGAAATTGGAGCCCAGTGACTCAAAATATTCGAAAATGACATGAAATGGCCGAAATAGGCCTAAAATGATATTTACGTTCCCGAAATCCAACCAACAACAAAGTAGCAACTATAAATCTACTTAATTGCAATATTTTAGGTTATATTATCATATTCCACAAGAAATTGGAGACCAGTGACTCAAAATATTAGAAAATGACATGAAATGGCCGAAATAGGCCTAAAATGATATTTACGTTCCCGAAATCCAACCAACAACAAAGTAGCACCTATAAATCTAATTAATAGCAATATTTTAGGTTATATTATCATATTCCACAAGAAATTGGAGCCCAGTGACTCAAAATATTCGAAAATGACATGAAATGGCCGAAATAGGCCTAAAATGATATTTACGTTCTCGAAATCCAACCAACAACAAAGTAACATCTATAAATCTACTTAATAGCAATGTTTTATGTTATATTATCCTATTCCACAAGAAATTGGAGCCCAGTGACACAAAATACTCGAAAATGACATGAAATGGCCGAAATAGGCCTAAAATGATATTTACGTTCCCGAAATCCAACCAACAACAAAGTAGCACCTATAAATCTACTTAATAGCAATATTTTAGGTTATATTATCATATTCCACAAGAAATTGGAGCCCAGTGACTCAAAGTATTCGAAAATGACATGAAATGACTAAAATAGGCCTAAAATGATATTTACGTTCTCGAAATCCAACCAACAACAAAGTAGCACCTATAAATATTCTTAATAGCAATATTTTAGGTTATATTATCATATTCCACAAGAAATTGGAGCCCAGTGACTCAAAATATTCGAAAATGACATGAAATGGCCGAAATAGGCCTAAAATGATATTTACGTTCCCGAAATCCAACCAACAACAAAGTAGCACCTATAAATCTACTTATTAGTCGTATTTTATGCAATATTATCACATTCAATAAGAAATTGGAGTCACATGACACGATATACACGAAAATGACATGAAACGGCCGAAATAGGCTTAAAATGATGTTTACTTTCCTGAAGTCCAACCAACACCTATAAATATACTTAGTAGTTGTATTTTATGCAATATTATCACATTCAACAAGAAATTGGAGTCACATGACTCGAAATACACAAAAATGACATGAAACGGTCGAAATAGGCATAAAATGATGTTTACTTTCCCGAAATCCAACCAACAACAAAGTAGCACCTATAAATCTACTTAGTAGTCATATTTTATTCATTATTATCACATTCAACAAAAAATTGGATTAACATGACTAGAAATACACGAAAATGACATGAAACGGCCGAAATAGGCTTAAAATGACGTTTACTTTCCTGAAATCCAATCAACAACAAAGTAGCACCTATAAATCTACTTAGTAGTCGTATTTTATGCAATATTATTACATTCAACAAGAAATTGGAGTCACATGACTCGAAATACACGAAAATGACATGAAACGGTCGAAATAGGCTTAAAATGATGTTTACTTTCCTGAAATCTAACCAACAACAAAGTAGCACCTATAAATCTACTTAGTAGTTATATTTTTTGCTATATTATCATATTCAACAAGAAAATTGAGTCAGATGACTCAATATATATGAAAATGACATGAAATGGACGAAATAGAGATAAACCTTAGTATATGTCTCATGATTTGTTGACCTTCCGCCGTTTCTTAGGAGTTTCAACATGTATCCTTTCCGTGTGATCAACACGCATACAGTTCTCAGACATATTTACATCATCTTCCACGCTATTTTCAGGATAGGTAAAAGTTGGGATGTCCTCAAATGCATCATACTCTTCCTCATCCTCAACATCACCAATGCCCATGATACTCCTTTTGCCAGGTACAACAATTGACCACTTATTATCAGCAGGATCAGTTACATAGAATACTTGTTTAGCTTGTGATGCAAGTACAAATGGCTCTTCAGTTTCACGTAGACGACCCATGTCCACAAGAGTGAATCCGCAAGGATTATCTTTTTTTATGGAATGTCGATTATCATCAACCCAATTGCAACAAAAGAGGCAAATATGAAAAGCAGAGTAGTCAAGCTCTCATATTTCTTGAATTCGCCCATAATAGTTGGTGGCAGCATGAATGGGAGACTTATCTTTCGAGCTTGCATATTGTGTAGATGACGCCACAAGTGAAACACCACTATTCTGTCGCGATGTCGACTTAAGATCTCGACGTTCAGTCCAAAACGTATACCCGTTAATATCATAACCCTCATAAGAGTGTACAGATTCACGGGGACCAAATGCTAACAACTTGACTGTTTCAGAAACATTTTCATCTAAATCATTCACTACTCGATGATGAAACCAATCAATGAACGTCTTATTATGCATTTGCGTCAATGCCCTTATTCCTTTTCCAGGGTTGCTAACACGTAATTCCTCCAGATGCTCATTTAAATAAGGATGGACAGCTGCTACGTGATGCAACACAAATAAGTGAGCTTGTGTACGCTTGTCGACAGAAGGTGAGATCAATTTTGAGCCAATCGTACCCTTGCCCTCGAGTCTACCCTCGTGTCGAGATATCGGAACGCCAATAGGATCAACACCAGCAACATATTCTGCTACAAAATTACTGACCTCTTCAGCCACAATCCCTTGAACAATGCTACCTTCTGGTTGTGCAAGATTTCGAACTTTATCCTTCAAAGTACCCATATATCTCTCAAAAGGATAGCACCACCTCAAAAACACTGGACCACACAACTTAATTTCTCGAACTAGATGGACAATGAGATGCACCATAATGTCAAAGAATGCAGGGGGGAAAATCATCTCAATTTTACATAAAGTTTCAACTATTCTAGCCTGCAACTCATCGAGTGTCGACGGTTGTAGCACTTTGCTTAATATTGTATGAAAAAATGAACAAAGTTCTGTAATGGTGTGCCTCACATGCTTTGGAAGTATCCCACGAATTGCAATCGGTAAGAATACTTGCATCATGACATAACAATTGTGAGATTTCATACTCGATAACTTCAATTCACCATTTAAGGTAACAAATCGCTTCATATTCGATGAGTACCCAGTTGGAACCTTAATGCCATACAATGACTCGCAAAAATCCGTTTTTGAGCTCTCGATAGCGTGTAGCAAGCTAGTGGCAAATAATTCTTCTCCGAATCATCCACCTTTTTTCTTTTCCTAGTTTCCTCATCAACCCATTCCTCCACTACTTTCTTTTTCCTTCCGGCTCTTTTTTGAGCCCGCAACTCCAGTCGAAGCTAATTTTTTTCCAAGTGAAGACGTGACGCTTTAACATCCTTTGTCTTGCCCGGAATATTCATAAGTGTCGCAAAAATTGCATCACAAACATTCTTCTCTATGTGCATGACATCCAAACAATGTATGACCTTTAAATCTTTCCAATATGGGAGTTTCCAAAAAATAGACTCCTTTTTCCATACTCCTGTGGTTTACCATAGATCGTATCAATGCCCTTAACCTGATTATAAACTTCAGTACCAGTTAATGGTCTACGAGCAACTTCCTCTTCAACCGTCCCATCGAAGGCCTTTTTCTTAAACCGATAGGGATGGTCGCGTCTAAGGAGCCTTCGTGTGCGCATATGGACATGTTTGCAGCCCCTAATGTGTGTAGACTTCATGTCATCTATACAAATCGGGCACGGTTTTTTTTCCTTTGGTCTTATACCCAGATAAGTTCCCATAAGCTGGAAAGTCGTTCATTGTACAGAAAAGCATGGCACGCAGAGTGAACATCTCATTAGCATACGCATCAAATAACAACACTCCTTCGTTCCACATCTTCTATAAATCTTCAACAAGTGGTTGAAGGTATACATCTATGTCATTTCCAGGTTGTTTCGGCCCCGACATGAGAAGCGTCAACATGATGTACATGCACAACCAAGGAGGCAAGTTATAAGTCACTAAAACTATTGGCCATGTACTATGCTGAGAACTAAGATTGCCAAAGGGATTCATGCCATCGTACATAATCCAAGCCTCAAATTCCTATCCTCGTTACCAAACGGCTTATGCACCTTATTGATACTTTTCCACTCAGGGGAATCAGCCGGATGCTTCAACAAACCGTATTTCTTCCTACGATCTGCATGCCACTGCAAATTCTTCACATCTTTTTTTATTGAGAACATGCACTTAAATCTAGGTATTATGGGAAGATACCACAACACCTGAGCTAGTGGTCCTTCACTACCCCCAGCTCCTTCACGCCTGTACCTTGACAATCCACAACGTGGACACTCATCTAAATGCTCATACTCATTACGATAAAGCACACAATCGTTTGGACAAGCACGTATCCTCTGGTACTCAAAAGTGAAAGGACACATGAGTTTCTTAGCATAATAGTTCGACTTTGGCAGTTCATTTCCATCAGGGAGCATATCAGCTAAAACTTCCAACAACGACGTGAAACCGCAATCCGTCTAACCTGCTTTCGACTTAATATTGAAGAGTGTTATCACAGCGGAAAGTTTGGTGTACTTCGTACAACCTGGATACAATGGCCTTTCAGCAGTCTCAGACATAGACTTAAACATACGAGGTCGTTTCCAAGACTGATCTTCAACCTCTTGTATCATCTCATCCACCCGATCTCTATCATCATCCCCATATTCGTCATCCCCATACTCATCATCCTCGAAATCATCACTTAATTTATCCTTCTCCTCTTCACATACGTCGTTCATTATCCTACAGCTTCTTGCATATCTCCCCTCCTCACCATGCCAAACCCATACGTGGTATCGAGGCCTAAAGCCACGACGAAAGACATGCTCCCTCAGCAAATGAATACTACTAACCTTGCTCACATTTCTACAATCTAAACAAGGACAATAAAAGTCGACTGCTCCAGAAGATGCTTAGTATTCTAATACAGATTTACAAAATTCTGAGACCCCATTCACAAACTCAGTCGATTCACGGCTACCATACATCCAAGTACGATCCATCTCATTCACGAAAACCTCTAATTAAACACAACCAATTATAAGTATCAATCATTTAAGCACATTCACATGCAAGACAATCACATATTGAAAACACGCACATACAAATGGAGGCTAAGAGAGTCACATGTGCAAATGTATGCATGCATCCGAAGGTCCTTATCAATCCAACCTAACCCATCCTTGGACGTTTAATCTCACTAGTGAATATATGCCAACTTTTCAATTCTAAGGAAAATCCGGCAGCATTTCCCTACAGTTCTCCAAGTACACAATGTAAATAATTGATTATCTACATATGTACACAGAGAACAATGTAGAGAAACGACAAGCCAAGACTTTCCCTAGAATTGAAAAGAAGACATACATTCACCACCTAAGTGAGATCAAACGTCCAAGGACAGCCCCAAACAGGGGACTATTCAAGACTTACTCCTAATGAGTAAGTCTTGAACGGGTATCTAGGCATATGATTGATGATGATGATTCATATAACTTATACATTTCATAGCTTAATTAAATTGTTTTCATCCAATCTCATATCAAGAAATATACATACACATAAATTGAATTTATGCATAGTTGAAGTGTTAATGTCATATTTAGGTGCAAAAGATTAGAAGTTCAATTTTTAGGTTCGTTTCGGGGTCGATTTTTTGTGAATTTGAGCTATTTCACTTCCCAAAACTAGCTACATGTTACATATAGGAGCAAAACTAACACACACCACTTACTTTATGCATAGTTGAAGTGTTAATGTCATATTTAGGTGCAAAAAAGATTAGTTCAATTTTTAGGTTCAGTTTGGAGCTTTTTTGTGAATTTGAGCTATTTCACTTCCCAAAACTAGCTACATGTTACATATAGGAGCAAAACTAACACACACCACTTACTTTATGCATAGTTGAAGTGTTAATGTCATATTTAGGTGCAAAAGATTAGAAGTTCAATTTTTAGGTTCGTTTCGGGGTCGATTTTTGTGAATTTGAGCTATTTCACTTCCCAAAACTAGCTACATGTTACATATAGGAGCAAAACTAACACACACCACTTACTTTATGCATAGTTGAAGTGTTAATGTCATATTTAGGTGCAAAAGATTAGAAGTTCAATTTTTAGGTTCGTTTCGGGGTCGATTTTTGTGAATTTGAGCTATTTCACTTCCCAAAACTAGCTACATGTTACATATAGGAGCAAAACTAACACACACCACTTACTTTATGCATAGTTGAAGTGTTAATGTCATATTTAGGTGCAAAAGATTAGAAGTTCAATTTTTTAGGTTCGTTTCGGGGTCGATTTTGTGAATTTGAGCTATTTCACTTCCCAAAACTAGCTACATGTTACATATAGGAGCAAAACTAACACACACCACTTACTTTATGCATAGTTGAAGTGTTAATGTCATATTTAGGTGCAAAAGATTAGAAGTTCAATTTTTAGGTTCGTTTCGGGGTCGATTTTTGTGAATTTGAGCTATTTCACTTCCCAAAACTAGCTACATGTTACATATAGGAGCAAAACTAACACACACCACTTACTTTATGCATAGTTGAAGTGTTAATGTCATATTTAGGTGCAAAAGATTAGAAGTTCAATTTTAGGTTCGTTTCGGGGTCGATTTTTGTGAATTTGAGCTATTTCACTTCCCAAAACTAGCTACATGTTACATATAGGAGCAAAACTAACACACACCACTTACTTTATGCATAGTTGAAGTGTTAATGTCATATTTAGGTGCAAAAGATTAGAAGTTCAATTTTTAGGTTCGTTTCGGGGTCGATTTTTGTGAATTTGAGCTATTTCACTTCCCAAAACTAGCTACATGTTACATATAGGAGCAAAACTAACACACACCACTTACTTTATGCATAGTTGAAGTGTTAATGTCATATTTAGGTGCAAAAGATTAGAAGTTCAATTTTTAGGTTCGTTTCGGGGGTCGATTTTTGTGAATTTGAGCTATTTCACTTCCCAAAACTAGCTACATGTTACATATAGGAGCAAAACTAACACACACCACTTACTTTATGCATAGTTGAAGTGTTAATGTCATATTTAGGTGCAAAAGATTAGAAGTTCAATTTTTAGGTTCGTTTCGGGGTCGATTTTTGTGAATTTGAGCTATTTCACTTCCCAAAACTAGCTACATGTTACATATAGGAGCAAAACTAACACACACCACTTACTTTATGCATAGTTGAAGTGTTAATGTCATATTTAGGTGCAAAAGATTAGAAGTTCAATTTTTAGGTTCGTTTCGGGGTCGATTTTTGTGAATTTGAGCTATTTCACTTCCCAAAACTAGCTACATGTTACATATAGGAGCAAAACTAACACACACCACTTACTTTATGCATAGTTGAAGTGTTAATGTCATATTTAGGTGCAAAAGATTAGAAGTTCAATTTTTAGGTTCGTTTCGGGGTCGATTTTTGTGAATTTGAGCTATTTCACTTCCCAAAACTAGCTACATGTTACATATAGGAGCAAAACTAACACACACCACTTACTTTATGCATAGTTGAAGTGTTAATGTCATATTTAGGTGCAAAAGATTAGAAGTTCAATTTTTAGGTTCGTTTCGGGGTCGATTTTTGTGAATTTGAGCTATTTCACTTCCCAAAACTAGCTACATGTTACATATAGGAGCAAAACTAACACACACCACTTACTTTATGCATAGTTGAAGTGTTAATGTCATATTTAGGTGCAAAAGATTAGAAGTTCAATTTTTAGGTTCGTTTCGGGGTCGATTTTTGTGAATTTGAGCTATTTCACTTCCCAAAACTAGCTACATGTTACATATAGGAGCAAAACTAACACACACCACTTACTTTATGCATAGTTGAAGTGTTAATGTCATATTTAGGTGCAAAAGATTAGAAGTTCAATTTTTAGGTTCGTTTCGGGGTCGATTTTTGTGAATTTGAGCTATTTCACTTCCCAAAACTAGCTACATGTTACATATAGGAGCAAAACTAACACACACCACTTACTTTATGCATAGTTGAAGTGTTAATGTCATATTTAGGTGCAAAAGATTAGAAGTTCAATTTTTAGGTTCGTTTCGGGGTCGATTTTTGTGAATTTGAGCTATTTCACTTCCCAAAACTAGCTACATGTTACATATAGGAGCAAAACTAACACACACCACTTACTTTATGCATAGTTGAAGTGTTAATGTCATATTTAGGTGCAAAAGATTAGAAGTTCAATTTTTAGGTTCGTTTCGGGGTCGATTTTTGTGAATTTGAGCTATTTCACTTCCCAAAACTAGCTACATGTTACATATAGGAGCAAAACTAACACACACCACTTACTTTATGCATAGTTGAAGTGTTAATGTCATATTTAGGTGCAAAAGATTAGAAGTTCAATTTTTAGGTTCGTTTCGGGGTCGATTTTTGTGAATTTGAGCTATTTCACTTCCCAAAACTAGCTACATGTTACATATAGGAGCAAAACTAACACACACCACTTACTTTATGCATAGTTGAAGTGTTAATGTCATATTTAGGTGCAAAAGATTAGAAGTTCAATTTTTAGGTTCGTTTCGGGGTCGATTTTTTGTGAATTTGAGCTATTTCACTTCCCAAAACTAGCTACATGTTACATATAGGAGCAAAACTAACACACACCACTTACTTTATGCATAGTTGAAGTGTTAATGTCATATTTAGGTGCAAAAGATTAGAAGTTCAATTTTTAGGTTCGTTTCGGGGTCGATTTTTGTGAATTTGAGCTATTTCACTTCCCAAAACTAGCTACATGTTACATATAGGAGCAAAACTAACACACACCACTTACTTTATGCATAGTTGAAGTGTTAATGTCATATTTAGGTGCAAAAGATTAGAAGTTCAATTTTTAGGTTCGTTTCGGGGTCGATTTTTGTGAATTTGAGCTATTTCACTTCCCAAAACTAGCTACATGTTACATATAGGAGCAAAACTAACACACACCACTTACTTTATGCATAGTTGAAGTGTTAATGTCATATTTAGGTGCAAAAGATTAGAAGTTCAATTTTTAGGTTCGTTTCGGGGTCGATTTTTGTGAATTTGAGCTATTTCACTTCCCAAAACTAGCTACATGTTACATATAGGAGCAAAACTAACACACACCACTTACTTTATGCATAGTTGAAGTGTTAATGTCATATTTAGGTGCAAAAGATTAGAAGTTCAATTTTTAGGTTCGTTTCGGGGTCGATTTTTGTGAATTTGAGCTATTTCACTTCCCAAAACTAGCTACATGTTACATATAGGAGCAAAACTAACACACACCACTTACTTTATGCATAGTTGAAGTGTTAATGTCATATTTAGGTGCAAAAGATTAGAAGTTCAATTTTTAGGTTCGTTTCGGGGTCGATTTTTTGTGAATTTGAGCTATTTCACTTCCCAAAACTAGCTACATGTTACATATAGGAGCAAAACTAACACACACCACTTACTTTATGCATAGTTGAAGTGTTAATGTCATATTTAGGTGCAAAAGATTAGAAGTTCAATTTTTAGGTTCGTTTCGGGGTCGATTTTTGTGAATTTGAGCTATTTCACTTCCCAAAACTAGCTACATGTTACATATAGGAGCAAAACTAACACACACCACTTACTTTATGCATAGTTGAAGTGTTAATGTCATATTTAGGTGCAAAAGATTAGAAGTTCAATTTTTAGGTTCGTTTCGGGGTCGATTTTTGTGAATTTGAGCTATTTCACTTCCCAAAACTAGCTACATGTTACATATAGGAGCAAAACTAACACACACCACTTACTTTATGCATAGTTGAAGTGTTAATGTCATATTTAGGTGCAAAAGATTAGAAGTTCAATTTTTAGGTTCGTTTCGGGGTCGATTTTTGTGAATTTGAGCTATTTCACTTCCCAAAACTAGCTACATGTTACATATAGGAGCAAAACTAACACACACCACTTACTTTATGCATAGTTGAAGTGTTAATGTCATATTTAGGTGCAAAAGATTAGAAGTTCAATTTTTAGGTTCGTTTCGGGGTCGATTTTTGTGAATTTGAGCTATTTCACTTCCCAAAACTAGCTACATGTTACATATAGGAGCAAAACTAACACACACCACTTACTTTATGCATAGTTGAAGTGTTAATGTCATATTTAGGTGCAAAAGATTAGAAGTTCAATTTTTAGGTTCGTTTCGGGGTCGATTTTTGTGAATTTGAGCTATTTCACTTCCCAAAACTAGCTACATGTTACATATAGGAGCAAAACTAACACACACCACTTACTTTATGCATAGTTGAAGTGTTAATGTCATATTTAGGTGCAAAAGATTAGAAGTTCAATTTTTAGGTTCGTTTCGGGGTCGATTTTTGTGAATTTGAGCTATTTCACTTCCCAAAACTAGCTACATGTTACATATAGGAGCAAAACTAACACACACCACTTACTTTATGCATAGTTGAAGTGTTAATGTCATATTTAGGTGCAAAAGATTAGAAGTTCAATTTTTAGGTTCGTTTCGGGGTCGATTTTTTGTGAATTTGAGCTATTTCACTTCCCAAAACTAGCTACATGTTACATATAGGAGCAAAACTAACACACACCACTTACTTTATGCATAGTTGAAGTGTTAATGTCATATTTAGGTGCAAAAGATTAGAAGTTCAATTTTTAGGTTCGTTTCGGGGTCGATTTTTGTGAATTTGAGCTATTTCACTTCCCAAAACTAGCTACATGTTACATATAGGAGCAAAACTAACACACACCACTTACTTTATGCATAGTTGAAGTGTTAATGTCATATTTAGGTGCAAAAGATTAGAAGTTCAATTTTTAGGTTCGTTTCGGGGTCGATTTTTGTGAATTTGAGCTATTTCACTTCCCAAAACTAGCTACATGTTACATATAGGAGCAAAACTAACACACACCACTTACTTTATGCATAGTTGAAGTGTTAATGTCATATTTAGGTGCAAAAGATTAGAAGTTCAATTTTTAGGTTCGTTTCGGGGTCGATTTTTGTGAATTTGAGCTATTTCACTTCCCAAAACTAGCTACATGTTACATATAGGAGCAAAACTAACACACACCACTTACTTTATGCATAGTTGAAGTGTTAATGTCATATTTAGGTGCAAAAGATTAGAAGTTCAATTTTTAGGTTCGTTTCGGGGTCGATTTTTGTGAATTTGAGCTATTTCACTTCCCAAAACTAGCTACATGTTACATATAGGAGCAAAACTAACACACACCACTTACTTTATGCATAGTTGAAGTGTTAATGTCATATTTAGGTGCAAAAGATTAGAAGTTCAATTTTTAGGTTCGTTTCGGGGTCGATTTTTGTGAATTTGAGCTATTTCACTTCCCAAAACTAGCTACATGTTACATATAGGAGCAAAACTAACACACACCACTTACTTTATGCATAGTTGAAGTGTTAATGTCATATTTAGGTGCAAAAGATTAGAAGTTCAATTTTTAGGTTCGTTTCGGGGTCGATTTTTGTGAATTTGAGCTATTTCACTTCCCAAAACTAGCTACATGTTACATATAGGAGCAAAACTAACACACACCACTTACTTTATGCATAGTTGAAGTGTTAATGTCATATTTAGGTGCAAAAGATTAGAAGTTCAATTTTTAGGTTCGTTTCGGGGTCGATTTTTGTGAATTTGAGCTATTTCACTTCCCAAAACTAGCTACATGTTACATATAGGAGCAAAACTAACACACACCACTTACTTTATGCATAGTTGAAGTGTTAATGTCATATTTAGGTGCAAAAGATTAGAAGTTCAATTTTTAGGTTCGTTTCGGGGTCGATTTTTTGTGAATTTGAGCTATTTCACTTCCCAAAACTAGCTACATGTTACATATAGGAGCAAAACTAACACACACCACTTACTTTATGCATAGTTGAAGTGTTAATGTCATATTTAGGTGCAAAAGATTAGAAGTTCAATTTTTAGGTTCGTTTCGGGGTCGATTTTTGTGAATTTGAGCTATTTCACTTCCCAAAACTAGCTACATGTTACATATAGGAGCAAAACTAACACACACCACTTACTTTATGCATAGTTGAAGTGTTAATGTCATATTTAGGTGCAAAAGATTAGAAGTTCAATTTTTAGGTTCGTTTCGGGGTCGATTTTTGTGAATTTGAGCTATTTCACTTCCCAAAACTAGCTACATGTTACATATAGGAGCAAAACTAACACACACCACTTACTTTATGCATAGTTGAAGTGTTAATGTCATATTTAGGTGCAAAAGATTAGAAGTTCAATTTTTAGGTTCGTTTCGGGGTCGATTTTTGTGAATTTGAGCTATTTCACTTCCCAAAACTAGCTACATGTTACATATAGGAGCAAAACTAACACACACCACTTACTTTATGCATAGTTGAAGTGTTAATGTCATATTTAGGTGCAAAAGATTAGAAGTTCAATTTTTAGGTTCGTTTCGGGGTCGATTTTTTGTGAATTTGAGCTATTTCACTTCCCAAAACTAGCTACATGTTACATATAGGAGCAAAACTAACACACACCACTTACTTTATGCATAGTTGAAGTGTTAATGTCATATTTAGGTGCAAAAGATTAGAAGTTCAATTTTTAGGTTCGTTTCGGGGTCGATTTTTGTGAATTTGAGCTATTTCACTTCCCAAAACTAGCTACATGTTACATATAGGAGCAAAACTAACACACACCACTTACTTTATGCATAGTTGAAGTGTTAATGTCATATTTAGGTGCAAAAGATTAGAAGTTCAATTTTTAGGTTCGTTTCGGGGTCGATTTTTTGTGAATTTGAGCTATTTCACTTCCCAAAACTAGCTACATGTTACATATAGGAGCAAAACTAACACACACCACTTACTTTATGCATAGTTGAAGTGTTAATGTCATATTTAGGTGCAAAAGATTAGAAGTTCAATTTTTAGGTTCGTTTCGGGGTCGATTTTTGTGAATTTGAGCTATTTCACTTCCCAAAACTAGCTACATGTTACATATAGGAGCAAAACTAACACACACCACTTACTTTATGCATAGTTGAAGTGTTAATGTCATATTTAGGTGCAAAAGATTAGAAGTTCAATTTTTAGGTTCGTTTCGGGGTCGATTTTTGTGAATTTGAGCTATTTCACTTCCCAAAACTAGCTACATGTTACATATAGGAGCAAAACTAACACACACCACTTACTTTATGCATAGTTGAAGTGTTAATGTCATATTTAGGTGCAAAAGATTAGAAGTTCAATTTTTAGGTTCGTTTCGGGGTCGATTTTTGTGAATTTGAGCTATTTCACTTCCCAAAACTAGCTACATGTTACATATAGGAGCAAAACTAACACACACCACTTACTTTATGCATAGTTGAAGTGTTAATGTCATATTTAGGTGCAAAAGATTAGAAGTTCAATTTTTAGGTTCGTTTCGGGGTCGATTTTTGTGAATTTGAGCTATTTCACTTCCCAAAACTAGCTACATGTTACATATAGGAGCAAAACTAACACACACCACTTACTTTATGCATAGTTGAAGTGTTAATGTCATATTTAGGTGCAAAAGATTAGAAGTTCAATTTTTAGGTTCGTTTCGGGGTCGATTTTTGTGAATTTGAGCTATTTCACTTCCCAAAACTAGCTACATGTTACATATAGGAGCAAAACTAACACACACCACTTACTTTATGCATAGTTGAAGTGTTAATGTCATATTTAGGTGCAAAAGATTAGAAGTTCAATTTTTAGGTTCGTTTCGGGGTCGTTTTTTGTGAATTTGAGCTATTTCACTTCCCAAAACTAGCTACATGTTACATATAGGAGCAAAACTAACACACACCACTTACTTTATGCATAGTTGAAGTGTTAATGTCATATTTAGGTGCAAAAGATTAGAAGTTCAATTTTTAGGTTCGTTTCGGGGTCGATTTTTGTGAATTTGAGCTATTTCACTTCCCAAAACTAGCTACATGTTACATATAGGAGCAAAACTAACACACACCACTTACTTTATGCATAGTTGAAGTGTTAATGTCATATTTAGGTGCAAAAGATTAGAAGTTCAATTTTTAGGTTCGTTTCGGGGTCGATTTTTGTGAATTTGAGCTATTTCACTTCCCAAAACTAGCTACATGTTACATATAGGAGCAAAACTAACACACACCACTTACTTTATGCATAGTTGAAGTGTTAATGTCATATTTAGGTGCAAAAGATTAGAAGTTCAATTTTTAGGTTCGTTTCGGGGATGATTTTTGTGAATTTGAGCTATTTCACTTCCCAAAACTAGCTACATGTTACATATAGGAGCAAAACTAACACACACCACTTACTTTATGCATAGTTGAAGTGTTAATGTCATATTTAGGTGCAAAAGATTAGAAGTTCAATTTTTAGGTTCGTTTCGGGGTCGTTTTTTGTGAATTTGAGCTATTTCACTTCCCAAAACTAGCTACATGTTACATATAGGAGCAAAACTAACACACACCACTTACTTTATGCATAGTTGAAGTGTTAATGTCATATTTAGGTGCAAAAGATTAGAAGTTCAATTTTTAGGTTCGTTTCGGGGACGATTTTTGTGAATTTGAGCTATTTCACTTCCCAAAACTAGCTACATGTTACATATAGGAGCAAAACTAACACACACCACTTACTTTATGCATAGTTGAAGTGTTAATGTCATATTTAGGTGCAAAAGATTAGAAGTTCAATTTTTAGGTTCGTTTCGGGGTCGATTTTTGTGAATTTGAGCTATTTCACTTCCCAAAACTAGCTACATGTTACATATAGGAGCAAAACTAACACACACCACTTACTTTATGCATAGTTGAAGTGTTAATGTCATATTTAGGTGCAAAAGATTAGAAGTTCAATTTTTAGGTTCGTTTCGGGGTCGATTTTTGTGAATTTGAGCTATTTCACTTCCCAAAACTAGCTACATGTTACATATAGGAGCAAAACTAACACACACCACTTACTTTATGCATAGTTGAAGTGTTAATGTCATATTTAGGTGCAAAAGATTAGAAGTTCAATTTTTAGGTTCGTTTCGGGGTCGATTTTTGTGAATTTGAGCTATTTCACTTCCCAAAACTAGCTACATGTTACATATAGGAGCAAAACTAACACACACCACTTACTTTATGCATAGTTGAAGTGTTAATGTCATATTTAGGTGCAAAAGATTAGAAGTTCAATTTTTAGGTTCGTTTCGGGGTCTATTTTTGTGAATTTGAGCTATTTCACTTCCCAAAACTAGCTACATGTTACATATAGGAGCAAAACTAACACACACCACTTACTTTATGCATAGTTGAAGTGTTAATGTCATATTTAGGTGCAAAAGATTAGAAGTTCAATTTTTAGGTTCGTTTCGGGGTCGATTTTTGTGAATTTGAGCTATTTCACTTCCCAAAACTAGCTACATGTTACATATAGGAGCAAAACTAACACACACCACTTACTTTATGCATAGTTGAAGTGTTAATGTCATATTTAGGTGCAAAAGATTAGAAGTTCAATTTTTAGGTTCGTTTCGGGGTCGATTTTTGTGAATTTGAGCTATTTCACTTCCCAAAACTAGCTACATGTTACATATAGGAGCAAAACTAACACACACCACTTACTTTATGCATAGTTGAAGTGTTAATGTCATATTTAGGTGCAAAAGATTAGAAGTTCAATTTTTAGGTTCGTTTCGGGGACGATTTTTGTGAATTTGAGCTATTTCACTTCCCAAAACTAGCTACATGTTACATATAGGAGCAAAACTAACACACACCACTTACTTTATGCATAGTTGAAGTGTTAATGTCATATTTAGGTGCAAAAGATTAGAAGTTCAATTTTTAGGTTCGTTTCGGGGTCGATTTTTGTGAATTTGAGCTATTTCACTTCCCAAAACTAGCTACATGTTACATATAGGAGCAAAACTAACACACACCACTTACTTTATGCATAGTTGAAGTGTTAATGTCATATTTAGGTGCAAAAGATTAGAAGTTCAATTTTTAGGTTCGTTTCGGGGGTCGTTTTTTTGTGAATTTGAGCTATTTCACTTCCCAAAACTAGCTACATGTTACATATAGGAGCAAAACTAACACACACCACTTACTTTATGCATAGTTGAAGTGTTAATGTCATATTTAGGTGCAAAAGATTAGAAGTTCAATTTTTAGGTTCGTTTCGGGGTCGATTTTTGTGAATTTGAGCTATTTCACTTCCCAAAACTAGCTACATGTTACATATAGGAGCAAAACTAACACACACCACTTACTTTATGCATAGTTGAAGTGTTAATGTCATATTTAGGTGCAAAAGATTAGAAGTTCAATTTTTAGGTTCGTTTCGGGGTCGATTTTTGTGAATTTGAGCTATTTCACTTCCCAAAACTAGCTACATGTTACATATAGGAGCAAAACTAACACACACCACTTACTTTATGCATAGTTGAAGTGTTAATGTCATATTTAGGTGCAAAAGATTAGAAGTTCAATTTTTAGGTTCGTTTCGGGGTCGATTTTTGTGAATTTGAGCTATTTCACTTCCCAAAACTAGCTACATGTTACATATAGGAGCAAAACTAACACACACCACTTACTTTATGCATAGTTGAAGTGTTAATGTCATATTTAGGTGCAAAAGATTAGAAGTTCAATTTTTAGGTTCGTTTCGGGGTCTATTTTTGTGAATTTGAGCTATTTCACTTCCCAAAACTAGCTACATGTTACATATAGGAGCAAAACTAACACACACCACTTACTTTATGCATAGTTGAAGTGTTAATGTCATATTTAGGTGCAAAAGATTAGAAGTTCAATTTTTAGGTTCGTTTCGGGGTCGATTTTTGTGAATTTGAGCTATTTCACTTCCCAAAACTAGCTACATGTTACATATAGGAGCAAAACTAACACACACCACTTACTTTATGCATAGTTGAAGTGTTAATGTCATATTTAGGTGCAAAAGATTAGAAGTTCAATTTTTAGGTTCGTTTCGGGGGCGATTTTTGTGAATTTGAGCTATTTCACTTCCCAAAACTAGCTACATGTTACATATAGGAGCAAAACTAACACACACCACTTACTTTATGCATAGTTGAAGTGTTAATGTCATATTTAGGTGCAAAAGATTAGAAGTTCAATTTTTAGGTTCGTTTCGGGGTCGATTTTTGTGAATTTGAGCTATTTCACTTCCCAAAACTAGCTACATGTTACATATAGGAGCAAAACTAACACACACTACTTACTTTATGCATAGTTGAAGTGTTAATGTCATATTTAGGTGCAAAAGATTAGAAGTTCAATTTTTAGGTTCGTTTCGGGGTCGTTTTTTGTGAATTTGAGCTATTTCACTTCCCAAAACTAGCTACATGTTACATATAGGAGCAAAACTAACACACACCACTTACTTTATGCATAGTTGAAGTGTTAATGTCATATTTAGGTGCAAAAGATTAGAAGTTCAATTTTTAGGTTCGTTTCGGGGACGATTTTTGTGAATTTGAGCTATTTCACTTCCCAAAACTAGCTACATGTTACATATAGGAGCAAAACTAACACACACCACTTACTTTATGCATAGTTGAAGTGTTAATGTCATATTTAGGTGCAAAAGATTAGAAGTTCAATTTTTAGGTTCGTTTCGGGGTCGATTTTTGTGAATTTGAGCTATTTCACTTCCCAAAACTAGCTACATGTTACATATAGGAGCAAAACTAACACACACCACTTACTTTATGCATAGTTGAAGTGTTAATGTCATATTTAGGTGCAAAAGATTAGAAGTTCAATTTTTAGGTTCGTTTCGGGGATGATTTTTGTGAATTTGAGCTATTTCACTTCCCAAAACTAGCTACATGTTACATATAGGAGCAAAACTAACACACACCACTTACTTTATGCATAGTTGAAGTGTTAATGTCATATTTAGGTGCAAAAGATTAGAAGTTCAATTTTTAGGTTCGTTTCGGGGTCGTTTTTTGTGAATTTGAGCTATTTCACTTCCCAAAACTAGCTACATGTTACATATAGGAGCAAAACTAACACACACCACTTACTTTATGCATAGTTGAAGTGTTAATGTCATATTTAGGTGCAAAAGATTAGAAGTTCAATTTTTAGGTTCGTTTCGGGGACGATTTTTGTGAATTTGAGCTATTTCACTTCCCAAAACTAGCTACATGTTACATATAGGAGCAAAACTAACACACACCACTTACTTTATGCATAGTTGAAGTGTTAATGTCATATTTAGGTGCAAAAGATTAGAAGTTCAATTTTTAGGTTCGTTTCGGGGTCGATTTTTGTGAATTTGAGCTATTTCACTTCCCAAAACTAGCTACATGTTACATATAGGAGCAAAACTAACACACACCACTTACTTTATGCATAGTTGAAGTGTTAATGTCATATTTAGGTGCAAAAGATTAGAAGTTCAATTTTTAGGTTCGTTTCGGGGTCGATTTTTGTGAATTTGAGCTATTTCACTTCCCAAAACTAGCTACATGTTACATATAGGAGCAAAACTAACACACACCACTTACTTTATGCATAGTTGAAGTGTTAATGTCATATTTAGGTGCAAAAGATTAGAAGTTCAATTTTTAGGTTCGTTTCGGGGTCGATTTTTGTGAATTTGAGCTATTTCACTTCCCAAAACTAGCTACATGTTACATATAGGAGCAAAACTAACACACACCACTTACTTTATGCATAGTTGAAGTGTTAATGTCATATTTAGGTGCAAAAGATTAGAAGTTCAATTTTTAGGTTCGTTTCGGGGTCTATTTTTGTGAATTTGAGCTATTTCACTTCCCAAAACTAGCTACATGTTACATATAGGAGCAAAACTAACACACACCACTTACTTTATGCATAGTTGAAGTGTTAATGTCATATTTAGGTGCAAAAGATTAGAAGTTCAATTTTTAGGTTCGTTTCGGGGATGATTTTTGTGAATTTGAGCTATTTCACTTCCCAAAACTAGCTACATGTTACATATAGGAGCAAAACTAACACACACCACTTACTTTATGCATAGTTGAAGTGTTAATGTCATATTTAGGTGCAAAAGATTAGAAGTTCAATTTTTAGGTTCGTTTCGGGGTCGATTTTTGTGAATTTGAGCTATTTCACTTCCCAAAACTAGATACATGTTACATATAGGAGCAAAACTAACACACACCACTTACTTTATGCATAGTTGAAGTGTTAATGTCATATTTAGGTGCAAAAGATTAGGAGTTCAATTTTTAGGTTCGTTTCGGGGACGATTTTTGTGAATTTGAGCTATTTCACTTCCCAAAACTAGCTACATGTTACATATAGGAGCAAAACTAACACACACCACTTACTTTATGCATAGTTGAAGTGTTAATGTCATATTTAGGTGCAAAAGATTAGAAGTTCAATTTTTAGGTTCGTTTCGGGGTCGATTTTTGTGAATTTGAGCTATTTCACTTCCCAAAACTAGCTACATGTTACATATAGGAGCAAAACTAACACACACCACTTACTTTATGCATAGTTGAAGTGTTAATGTCATATTTAGGTGCAAAAGATTAGAAGTTCAATTTTTAGGTTCGTTTCGGGGTCTATTTTTGTGAATTTGAGCTATTTCACTTCCCAAAACTAGCTACATGTTACATATAGGAGCAAAACTAACACACACCACTTACTTTATGCATAGTTGAAGTGTTAATGTCATATTTAGGTGCAAAAGATTAGAAGTTCAATTTTTAGGTTCGTTTCGGGGATGATTTTTGTGAATTTGAGCTATTTCACTTCCCAAAACTAGCTACATGTTACATATAGGAGCAAAACTAACACACACCACTTACTTTATGCATAGTTGAAGTGTTAATGTCATATTTAGGTGCAAAAGATTAGAAGTTCAATTTTTAGGTTCGTTTCGGGGTCGTTTTTTGTGAATTTGAGCTATTTCACTTCCCAAAACTAGCTACATGTTACATATAGGAGCAAAACTAACACACACCACTTACTTTATGCATAGTTGAAGTGTTAATGTCATATTTAGGTGCAAAAGATTAGAAGTTCAATTTTTAGGTTCGTTTCGGGGTCGATTTTTGTGAATTTGAGCTATTTCACTTCCCAAAACTAGCTACATGTTACATATAGGAGCAAAACTAACACACACCACTTACTTTATGCATAGTTGAAGTGTTAATGTCATATTTAGGTGCAAAAGATTAGAAGTTCAATTTTTAGGTTCGTTTCGGGGTCGTTTTTTGTGAATTTGAGCTATTTCACTTCCCAAAACTAGCTACATGTTACATATAGGAGCAAAACTAACACACACCACTTACTTTATGCATAGTTGAAGTGTTAATGTCATATTTAGGTGCAAAAGATTAGAAGTTCAATTTTTAGGTTCGTTTCGGGGACGATTTTTGTGAATTTGAGCTATTTCACTTCCCAAAACTAGCTACATGTTACATATAGGAGCAAAACTAACACACACCACTTACTTTATGCATAGTTGAAGTGTTAATGTCATATTTAGGTGCAAAAGATTAGAAGTTCAATTTTTAGGTTCGTTTCGGGGACGATTTTTGTGAATTTGAGCTATTTCACTTCCCAAAACTAGCTACATGTTACATATAGGAGCAAAACTAACACACACCACTTACTTTATGCATAGTTGAAGTGTTAATGTCATATTTAGGTGCAAAAGATTAGAAGTTCAATTTTTAGGTTCGTTTCGGGGTCGTTTTTTGTGAATTTGAGCTATTTCACTTCCCAAAACTAGCTACATGTTACATATAGGAGCAAAACTAACACACACCACTTACTTTATGCATACTTGAAGTGTTAATGTCATATTTAGGTGCAAAAGATTAGAAGTTCAATTTTTAGGTTCGTTTCGGGGATGATTTTTGTGAATTTGAGCTATTTCACTTCCCAAAACTAGCTACATGTTACATATAGGAGCAAAACTAACACACACCACTTACTTTATGCATAGTTGAAGTGTTAATGTCATATTTAGGTGCAAAAGATTAGAAGTTCAATTTTTAGGTTCGTTTCGGGGTCGATTTTTGTGAATTTGAGCTATTTCACTTCCCAAAACTAGCTACATGTTACATATAGGAGCAAAACTAACACACACCACTTACTTTATGCATAGTTGAAGTGTTAATGTCATATTTAGGTGCAAAAGATTAGAAGTTCAATTTTTAGGTTCGTTTCGGGGACGATTTTTGTGAATTTGAGCTATTTCACTTCCCAAAACTAGCTACATGTTACATATAGGAGCAAAACTAACACACACCACTTACTTTATGCATAGTTGAAGTGTTAATGTCATATTTAGGTGCAAAAGATTAGAAGTTCAATTTTTAGGTTCGTTTCGGGGACGATTTTTGTGAATTTGAGCTATTTCACTTCCCAAAACTAGCTACATGTTACATATAGGATCAAAACTAACACACACCACTTACTTTATGCATAGTTGAAGTGTTAATGTCATATTTAGGTGCAAAAGATTAGAAGTTCAATTTTTAGGTTCGTTTCGGGGTCGATTTTTGTGAATTTGAGCTATTTCACTTCCCAAAACTAGATACATGTTACATATAGGAGCAAAACTAACACACACCACTTACTTTATGCATAGTTGAAGTGTTAATGTCATATTTAGGTGCAAAAGATTAGGAGTTCAATTTTTAGGTTCGTTTCGGGGACGATTTTTGTGAATTTGAGCTATTTCACTTCCCAAAACTAGCTACATGTTACATATAGGAGCAAAACTAACACACACCACTTACTTTATGCATAGTTGAAGTGTTAATGTCATATTTAGGTGCAAAAGATTAGAAGTTCAATTTTTAGGTTCGTTTCGGGGTCGATTTTTGTGAATTTGAGCTATTTCACTTCCCAAAACTAGCTACATGTTACATATAGGAGCAAAACTAACACACACTATTACTTTATGCGTAGTTGAAGTGTTAATGTCATATTTAGGTGCAAAAGATTAGAAGTTCAATTTTTAGGTTCGTTTCGGGGTCTTCACTTCCCAAAACTAGCTATGATATGATTGCACGTCCAAGTTGAAGAGCAACCAAGGAAATTCGAGCAAAGGTTCGAACTTGATGAAGTAATGAAGTCCGAAAATTATGAATAAGTCACCGGATATGATAATTAAAATAAACACTCCTGAATATTTTAATTAACTCTTAATCTCACTTACACCACTCCTGGAATAAAGTAGATTAAACACTAAGTAAATAATCACTCCTGAAAATTACTCAATGGCCGAAAGTAATTGATCACACAATTAAATTCAATAACAAAGTTTTTAGGTAAATCTCACATGCTTTGAATGATAGCATGGAACTATTATTTATAGCCAACTAAACTTGTCCTCCAAGGACTCACAAGGGCCGAAAATCAGCACAAAGAAATAAGGAAACATTCCTAAACTCCTTACATCCTAATCCCTTGATTCTAGGAGAAAATAAAGGAGTAAATAAGGAAACCACAAATCAGCCCCATAATCCCCCTTACACGCCCAACACACTTAAGGAAACCAAGAAATAAGGCAAGGAATATTACAACTCAATGACAACTTGCAACCTTGGAACACAAGTAGCCTTACACACGCCCAAGACACGCCTAAGGATCCGAAATAAGGCAACTGAATTTCGGACCTTTATTGCTGAATTTTAAAGACTTAATTAAAATAACTAAGACTCTAGAAATGGTGTCATCTTCATGCTTCATCAATGGAATCATCGTCCCACTCAAGAAATGACACAAATGAGGAGTTTGAATTTAAATTGAACCCGAACACTTCAAGGACTAAACAAATCGGATCATTTGGAGCTTGACCTTGACCTTGACTTGTATCATTCTCCCCCTCTTCAAAAGAATTTGTCCTCAAATTTTCATCATCTAAATAAGGACTAAGATCACCAACATTGAAGGTTGCACTCACACCTCCATAATCACTTGGAAGCTCGATCTTATAAGCACTTTCATTAATCACATCAATGACTTTGAATGGACCATCGGCTCTAGGCATAAGCTTGTTCTTCCTTCTACTTGGAAACCGTTCTTTCCTCAAATGAATCCAAACCAAATCACCAATCTGAAATTTCGGTTGTCTTCTATGCTTGTTGGCTCGTTCTTTGTATTGAGTATTCATCTTCTCAATTCGTGCTTTCACTTGCTCACAAGTCTTCTTAAAGGCTTCCAACCTCTTCTTTGAATCAACATGAATTTCAGATTTAGTTAGTGACACAAAATCAATAGGAAGGAAAGGATTGATACCATAGACCACCTCAAATGGAGATTTAGAAGTAGTAGAAGAATGAGCTCGATTATAAGCAAACTCGGCGTGAGCTAGCTTTATATCCCAATCCTTTTGTGTCTTACTCACCAAGCCACGTAACAAAGCTCCAAGAGTTCTATTAGTCACTTCGTTTGACCATCTGTTTGAGGATGATGACTTGTGCTAAAGAGTAACTTAGTCCCCACCATCTTCCATAAGCTCCTCCAAAAATGACTAAGGAACTTCGTATCACGATCACTAACAATACTTCTAGGAATACCATGCAATCGAATAATCTCTTTGAAGTACAAATCCGCCACATGCAAAGCATCATCGGTTTATGCATTGGAACAAAGTGAGCCATCTTCGAAAATCGATCCACCACCACCATAATGGCGTCCTTCCCCCTTTGAGTTCTTGGTAATCCAACAATGAAATCCATACTCACACTATCCCAAGGTGTATCGGGTACGGGTAATGGAGTATAAAGGCCTTTATGGAAGGTACTCTTCGACCTTTGACAAGTAGCACACTTACTAACCACCATATGAACATCCCTCATCATGTTAGGCCAATAAAAACTCTCATTCAAAGTGTCTAATGTCTTTTGAACACCGAAATGACCAGCCACTCCTCCACTATGAACTTCTCTCACAAGCAACTCCCTCACGCCACTTTTAGGAATGCATAGCTTGTTTCCCTTAAACAAAAATCCCTCTTGTACCACAAACAACCCACTAGGATTCTTAAAGAACTCACGGAAATCATCATCATTATCATACAAATCTTTTAAGTGTTCAAACCCCAACACCCTTGCATCAACCATGGCCAAAAGATAGGAACGCCTAGAGAGGGCATCCGCAACAATGTTACTCTTACCTTCCTTGTACTTGGACGAAAATGTGAAGGCTTGTAGGAATTCAACCCACTTAGCATGCCTATGGTTGAGCTTTTGCTGTCCATGGATGTATTTGAGTGCTTCATGATCCGAATGAAGAATGAAAGGCTTGGGCCTCAAGTAATGAGACCAATGATCCAAGGCTCTCACAATTGCATAGAATTCACGATCATAGTTGGAGTAATTGAGTTTGGCGCCACTCAACTTCTCACTAAAGTAGGCAATGGGCCTCCTTTCTTGAAGCAAAACCGCCCCAACTCCAAGTCCACTAGCATCACACTCAACTTCGAACAACTTGTTGAAATCCGGCAAGGCAAGAATAGGAGCGTTGCAAAGTAACTCCTTGACTTCATCAAACGCCTTTTGAGCATGAGAGTTCCATGAAAACTCCCCTTTCTTCATCAAATCCGTGATTGGTGCCATGATAGTTGAGAAATTTCGGATGAATCTTCTATAAAAGGAAGCTAGACCATGAAAGCTTCGACATTCATGAGTACTTGTAGGCGCCAACCATGAAGACATGGCCTTGACTTTTTCCGGATCCACATGAACTCCATCCCTAGACACAATGTAACCAAGAAAAGCAATACTAGGAACAAGAAAATCACACTTTTCCATTTTCCCATACAACTTTTGCTCTCTTAATTTTTCAAATAAAGCTCTCAAGTGAAGTAAATGAGACTCAACACTAGTACTATATACAAGAATATCATCTAAATAGACAACAATAAACTTGTTAAGAAAGGGACGTAGTACCTCATTCATAAGTCTCATAAAGGAACTAGGAGCATTGCAAAGACCAAAGGGCATCACCATCCACTCATATAGACCTTGTTTGGTCTTGAAAGCGGTTTTCCATTCATCTCCTTCCCGAATTCTCATTTGATGATAACCACTCCTCAAATCAATCTTCGAAAAAAATCGAAGCTCCATGTAGCTCATCAAGCATGTCCTCCAATCTAGGCATAGGAAAACGATACTTGATTGTTATGTTGTTGACGGCTCTACTATCAATGCACATCCTCCAAGTACCATCTTTCTTTGGAACAAGTAAGGCGGGAACGGCACATGGACTCATGCTTTCTCTCACATAGCCTCGGTCAATCAACTCTTCAATTTGCTTTTGTAGCTCCTTAGAAGCTACGGGATCACATCTATATGCCGGCTTATTTGGCAAAGGTGCGCCCGGCACAAGATCAATAGCATGCTCAATGCCTCTCAATGGTGGTAATCCTTGAGGCAATTCCTCCGGAAATACGTCACCAAACTCGTCCAATAGTGCTTGCAAGTTTCGGATTACTAGAAGAAACACCATTAGTCAAAGCAAGTTTAACACATAAAGCGTAACAATGTCCTTCCAACTCTACCTCTTTCTCGAACTCTTTGGCCGAAAGAAACAAGTTTTGTTTCGTTTCAACCACCTTCTTGGGTGCCATGGAACTAGGAGACAAAGGAACCAACCGAATCTTTTTTAGAACCCATCAAAACCGTGTACACATTGGTTTCGCCCTCATGAACAACTTTTCGATCATATTGCCAAGGTCTACCAAGAAGAAGATGACAAGCACTCATGGGTAGAACATCACCCCACAACTCATCTTTGTAACCCCCAATAGAAAACGACACAAGAGCTTGCTTTTTCACCAACAAACCCGTTTTGTCATCCAACCAACTCAACTTATAAGGATGTGGATGGTCTCTAACAATCAAATTCAACTTAGAAACCACATTAGAAGCAACCACATTCGTACATGAACCACTATCAATAATCACATTACATGTAAACTCACCAATTCGACATCTAGTATGAAACAAGTTTTCTCTTTGATCATGGTTAGGAGAATGATCAACATGCAAAGTTCTCCTAATAACCCCAAGCATCCTAGACTCATCTTCGGCATATGCAATCTCATTATCATCACTTTCACATTCTTCCTCTTTCTCGCACACAATGTCATACATTCTCTCCTCCTCTTCTATGGTCATGTATTGTCTCAAAGTCAAGGTTTTTCTAGATGGACAATTACTAGCAATGTGACCCCTCCCTTGACACTTAAAGCACTTCCGAGTTTCCTCCCACTTTTCTTTAGAAATCACCATTTTAGGTCGTTCTCCCTTTAGTTCCCCCTTAGAAGGATTGTCTTTTTTCTCAAAGGTTTTAGAAGAGTTAGAAGAAGAAGAAGGGACGAAAGAAGAAGAAGAGTTGGTCTTATTATGGCCGAATTTTCCCCATATGGTTTCTTTTCCTCCAATTCATGCCTTTCAAATTTTAAAGCCAATCGACACACATCATCAAAAGTACTATAATTCGACACATCAACCTTTCTAGCAATAGATTTATTAAGTCCATTAACAAACCTAGCAATTTTCTCTTGTTCGACCTCCTCAACATCACAAATCAAACACAACTTGTCAAATTCAACCATGTAATCATGCACACTCGACACATCTTGAGTCAAAGAATTCTTTCTCATGTATTGTCGTTGAATAAAATCACTTGGAACAAACTTCTCATGCAATTTCTTTTTAAGCTTAGTCCAACTTTTAAGCTTAGGTTTCCCAAGTCTTGCCCTTTTTGCCTTTAGACTTTCTAACCAAATTCCAGCATACTTAGTTAGTCTAATGGTGGCAATTTTAAAACGTTTCTCATCATCAAACCCCTTATAATCACAAATTTTCTCAAGTTGACGAATCCATTCAAGTAAATCCTCGGGACTAGAATCACCGGTAAAGTCATCTAGTTTAATCCCCCTATCATTATCATAAGTTGGTTTAACACTTTTAACCTCTTCAACATCGATTCATAGTCAACGTGATTAGGGTCGTTTTTATTGTTCACTTTTCCCGCAAGAATGTTATGAGCTACTGTTAATCTTTCCCTTTTTTCTTTTTCTTCATTTTGAGTGTTAAAGAGTTTCTCAATAAGAGCCTTTATTTCAGCCAATTCCGCCATTATAACCCAATTAAGATGCTACGTCACGGAAGAAATAGCAAGCCACAACCACACACAAATCCCCAACAAGGATCGACAAAGAAGAAGCACTTACCAATGAAAGAAGAATCCCTTCTATCCTCACCCTCCTGGAAAAATCGATACCAACCGATATGATTGCACGTCCAAGTTGAAGAGCAACCAAGGAAATTCGAGCAAAGGTTCGAACTTGATGAAGTAATGAAGTCCGAAAATTATGAATAAGTCACCGGATATGATAATTAAAATAAACACTCCTGAATATTTTAATTAACTCTTAATCTCACTTACACCACTCCTGGAATAAAGTAGATTAAACACTAAGTAAATAATCACTCCTGAAAATTACTCAATGGCCGAAAGTAATTGATCACACAATTAAATTCAATAACAAAGTTTTTAGGTAAATCTCACATGCTTTGAATGATAGCATGGAACTATTATTTATAGCCAACTAAACTTGTCCTCCAAGGACTCACAAGGGCCGAAAATCAGCACAAAGAAATAAGGAAACATTCCTAAACTCCTTACATCCCACTTGATTCTAGGAGAAAAAAAGAAAATTAGAAGTTCAATTTTTAGGTTCATTTCGGGGTCAAGATTTTTGTAAGAATTTGAGCTAATTTCAACTTCCCAAAACTAGCTACATGTTACATATAGGAGCAAAACTAACACACACCACTTACTTTATGCATAATTGAAGTGTTAATGTCATATTTAGGTGCAAAAGATTAGAAGTTCAATTTTTAGGTTCGTTATCGGGGTCGATTTTTGTGAATTTGAGCTATCTTGACTTCCCAAAACTAGCTACATGTTACATATAGGATCAAAACTAACACACACCACTTACTTTATGCATAGTTAAAGTGTTAATGTCATATTTAGGTGCAAAAGATTAGAAGTTCAATTTTTGGGTTTGTTTCGGGGCGATTTTTGTGAATTTGAGCTATTTCACTTCCCAAAACTAGCTACATGTTACATATAGGAGCAAAACTAACACACACCACTTACTTTATGCATAGTTGAAGTGTTAATGTCATATTTAGGTGCAAAAGATTAGAAGTTCAATTTTTAGGTTCGTTTCGGGGACGATTTTTGTGAATTTGAGCTATTTCACTTCCCAAAACTAGCTACATGTTACATATAGGAGCAAAACTAACACACACCACTTACTTTATGCATAGTTGAAGTGTTAATGTCATATTTAGGTGCAAAAGATTAGAAGTTCAATTTTTAGGTTCGTTTCGGGGTCGTTTTTTTGTGAATTTGAGCTATTTCACTTCCCAAAACTAGCTACATGTTACATATAGGAGCAAAACTAACACACACCACTTACTTTATGCATAGTTGAAGTGTTAATGTCATATTAAGGTGCAAAAGATTAGAAGTTCAATTTTTAGGTTCGTTTCGGGGACGATTTTTGTGAATTTGAGCTATTTCACTTCCCAAAACTAGCTACATGTTACATATAGGATCAAAACTAACACACACCACTTACTTTATGCATAGTTGAAGTGTTAATGTCATATTTAGGTGCAAAAGATTAGAAGTTCAATTTTTAGGTTCGTTTCGGGGTCGATTTTTGTGAATTTGAGCTATTTCACTTCCCAAAACTAGCTACATGTTACATATAGGAGCAAAACTAACACACACCACTTACTTTATGCATAGTTGAAGTGTTAATGTCATATTTAGGTGCAAAAGATTAGAAGTTCAATTTTTAGGTTCGTTTCGGGGTCGATTTTTGTGAATTTGAGCTATTTCACTTCCCAAAACTAGCTACATGTTACATATTGGAGCAAAACTAACACACACCACTTACTTTATGCATAGTTGAAGTGTTAATGTCATATTTAGGTGCAAAAGATTAGAAGTTCAATTTTTAGGTTCGTTTCGGGGTCGATTTTTGTGAATTTGAGCTATTTCACTTCCCAAAACTAGCTACATGTTACATATAGGAGCAAAACTAACACACACCACTTACTTTATGCATAGTTGAAGTGTTAATGTCATATTTAGGTGCAAAAGATTAGAAGTTCAATTTTTAGGTTCGTTTCGGGGTCGATTTTTGTGAATTTGAGCTATTTCACTTCCCAAAACTAGCTACATGTTACATATAGGAGCAAAACTAACACACACCACTTACTTTATGCATAGTTGAAGTGTTAATGTCATATTTAGGTGCAAAAGATTAGAAGTTCAATTTTTAGGTTCGTTTCGGGGACGATTTTTGTGAATTTGAGCTATTTCACTTCCCAAAACTAGCTACATGTTACATATAGGAGCAAAACTAACACACACCACTTACTTTATGCATAGTTGAAGTGTTAATGTCATATTTAGGTGCAAAAGATTAGAAGTTCAATTTTTAGGTTCGTTTCGGGGTCGATTTTTGTGAATTTGAGCTATTTCACTTCCCAAAACTAGCTACATGTTACATATAGGAGCAAAACTAACACACACCACTTACTTTATGCATAGTTGAAGTGTTAATGTCATATTTAGGTGCAAAAGATTAGAAGTTCAATTTTTAGGTTCGTTTCGGGGTCGATTTTTGTGAATTTGAGCTATTTCACTTCCCAAAACTAGCTACATGTTACATATAGGAGCAAAACTAACACACACCACTTACTTTATGCATAGTTGAAGTGTTAATGTCATATTTAGGTGCAAAAGATTAGAAGTTCAATTTTTAGGTTCGTTTCGGGGTCGATTTTTGTGAATTTGAGCTATTTCACTTCCCAAAACTAGCTACATGTTACATATAGGAGCAAAACTAACACACACCACTTACTTTATGCATAGTTGAAGTGTTAATGTCATATTTAGGTGCAAAAGATTAGAAGTTCAATTTTTAGGTTCGTTTCGGGGACGATTTTTGTGAATTTGAGCTATTTCACTTCCCAAAACTAGCTACATGTTACATATAGGAGCAAAACTAACACACACCACTTACTTTATGCATAGTTGAAGTGTTAATGTCATATTTAGGTGCAAAAGATTAGAAGTTCAATTTTTAGGTTCGTTTCGGGGTCGATTTTTGTGAATTTGAGCTATTTCACTTCCCAAAACTAGCTACATGTTACATATAGGAGCAAAACTAACACACACCACTTACTTTATGCATAGTTGAAGTGTTAATGTCATATTTAGGTGCAAAAGATTAGAAGTTCAATTTTTAGGTTCGTTTCGGGGTCGATTTTTGTGAATTTGAGCTATTTCACTTCCCAAAACTAGCTACATGTTACATATAGGAGCAAAACTAACACACACCACTTACTTTATGCATAGTTGAAGTGTTAATGTCATATTTAGGTGCAAAAGATTAGAAGTTCAATTTTTAGGTTCGTTTCGGGGTCGATTTTTGTGAATTTGAGCTATTTCACTTCCCAAAACTAGCTACATGTTACATATAGGAGCAAAACTAACACACACCACTTACTTTATGCATAGTTGAAGTGTTAATGTCATATTTAGGTGCAAAAGATTAGAAGTTCAATTTTTAGGTTCGTTTCGGGGTCGATTTTTTGTGAATTTGAGCTATTTCACTTCCCAAAACTAGCTACATGTTACATATAGGAGCAAAACTAACACACACCACTTACTTTATGCATAGTTGAAGTGTTAATGTCATATTTAGGTGCAAAAGATTAGAAGTTCAATTTTTAGGTTCGTTTCGGGGTCGATTTTTGTGAATTTGAGCTATTTCACTTCCCAAAACTAGCTACATGTTACATATAGGAGCAAAACTAACACACACCACTTACTTTATGCATAGTTGAAGTGTTAATGTCATATTTAGGTGCAAAAGATTAGAAGTTCAATTTTTAGGTTCGTTTCGGGGTCGATTTTTGTGAATTTGAGCTATTTCACTTCCCAAAACTAGCTACATGTTACATATAGGAGCAAAACTAACACACACCACTTACTTTATGCATAGTTGAAGTGTTAATGTCATATTTAGGTGCAAAAGATTAGAAGTTCAATTTTTAGGTTCGTTTCGGGGTCGATTTTTGTGAATTTGAGCTATTTCACTTCCCAAAACTAGCTACATGTTACATATAGGAGCAAAACTAACACACACCACTTACTTTATGCATAGTTGAAGTGTTAATGTCATATTTAGGTGCAAAAGATTAGAAGTTCAATTTTTTAGGTTCGTTTCGGGGTCGATTTTTGTGAATTTGAGCTATTTCACTTCCCAAAACTAGCTACATGTTACATATAGGAGCAAAACTAACACACACCACTTACTTTATGCATAGTTGAAGTGTTAATGTCATATTTAGGTGCAAAAGATTAGAAGTTCAATTTTTAGGTTCGTTTCGGGGTTGATTTTTGTGAATTTGAGCTATTTCACTTCCCAAAACTAGCTACATGTTACATATAGGAGCAAAACTAACACACACCACTTACTTTATGCATAGTTGAAGTGTTAATGTCATATTTAGGTGCAAAAGATTAGAAGTTCAATTTTTAGGTTCGTTTCGGGGTCGATTTTTGTGAATTTGAGCTATTTCACTTCCCAAAACTAGCTACATGTTACATATAGGAGCAAAACTAACACACACCACTTACTTTATGCATAGTTGAAGTGTTAATGTCATATTTAGGTGCAAAAGATTAGAAGTTCAATTTTTAGGTTCGTTTCGGGGACGATTTTTGTGAATTTGAGCTATTTCACTTCCCAAAACTAGCTACATGTTACATATAGGAGCAAAACTAACACACACCACTTACTTTATGCATAGTTGAAGTGTTAATGTCATATTTAGGTGCAAAAGATTAGAAGTTCAATTTTTAGGTTCGTTTCGGGGGCGATTTTTGTGAATTTGAGCTATTTCACTTCCCAAAACTAGCTACATGTTACATATAGGAGCAAAACTAACACACACCACTTACTTTATGCATAGTTGAAGTGTTAATGTCATATTTAGGTGCAAAAGATTAGAAGTTCAATTTTTTAGGTTCGTTTCGGGGTCGATTTTTGTGAATTTGAGCTATTTCACTTCCCAAAACTAGCTACATGTTACATATAGGAGCAAAACTAACACACACCACTTACTTTATGCATAGTTGAAGTGTTAATGTCATATTTAGGTGCAAAAGATTAGAAGTTCAATTTTTAGGTTCGTTTCGGGGCGATTTTTTGTGAATTTGAGCTATTTCACTTCCCAAAACTAGCTACATGTTACATATAGGAGCAAAACTAACACACACCACTTACTTTATGCATAGTTGAAGTGTTAATGTCATATTTAGGTGCAAAAGATTAGAAGTTCAATTTTTAGGTTCGTTTCGGGGTCGATTTTTGTGAATTTGAGCTATTTCACTTCCCAAAACTAGCTACATGTTACATATAGGAGCAAAACTAACACACACCACTTACTTTATGCATAGTTGAAGTGTTAATGTCATATTTAGGTGCAAAAGATTAGAAGTTCAATTTTTAGGTTCGTTTCGGGGTCGATTTTTGTGAATTTGAGCTATTTCACTTCCCAAAACTAGCTACATGTTACATATAGGAGCAAAACTAACACACACCACTTACTTTATGCATAGTTGAAGTGTTAATGTCATATTTAGGTGCAAAAGATTAGAAGTTCAATTTTTAGGTTCGTTTCGGGGTCGATTTTTGTGAATTTGAGCTATTTCACTTCCCAAAACTAGCTACATGTTACATATAGGAGCAAAACTAACACACACCACTTACTTTATGCATAGTTGAAGTGTTAATGTCATATTTAGGTGCAAAAGATTAGAAGTTCAATTTTTAGGTTCGTTTCGGGGTCGATTTTTGTGAATTTGAGCTATTTCACTTCCCAAAACTAGCTACATGTTACATATAGGAGCAAAACTAACACACACCACTTACTTTATGCATAGTTGAAGTGTTAATGTCATATTTAGGTGCAAAAGATTAGAAGTTCAATTTTTAGGTTGTTTCGTCGTTTCGGTTTTTGTGAATTTGAGCTATTTCACTTCCCAAAACTAGCTACATGTTACATATAGGAGCAAAACTAACACACACCACTTACTTTATGCATAGTTGAAGTGTTAATGTCATATTTAGGTGCAAAAGATTAGAAGTTCAATTTTTAGGTTCGTTTCGGGGTCGATTTTTGTGAATTTGAGCTATTTCACTTCCCAAAACTAGCTACATGTTACATATAGGAGCAAAACTAACACACACCACTTACTTTATGCATAGTTGAAGTGTTAATGTCATATTTAGGTGCAAAAGATTAGAAGTTCAATTTTTAGGTTCGTTTCGGGGTCGATTTTTGTGAATTTGAGCTATTTCACTTCCCAAAACTAGCTACATGTTACATATAGGAGCAAAACTAACACACACCACTTACTTTATGCATAGTTGAAGTGTTAATGTCATATTTAGGTGCAAAAGATTAGAAGTTCAATTTTTAGGTTCGTTTCGGGGTCGATTTTTGTGAATTTGAGCTATTTCACTTCCCAAAACTAGCTACATGTTACATATAGGAGCAAAACTAACACACACCACTTACTTTATGCATAGTTGAAGTGTTAATGTCATATTTAGGTGCAAAAGATTAGAAGTTCAATTTTTAGGTTCGTTTCGGGGTCGATTTTTGTGAATTTGAGCTATTTCACTTCCCAAAACTAGCTACATGTTACATATAGGAGCAAAACTAACACACACCACTTACTTTATGCATAGTTGAAGTGTTAATGTCATATTTAGGTGCAAAAGATTAGAAGTTCAATTTTTAGGTTCGTTTCGGGGTCGATTTTTGTGAATTTGAGCTATTTCACTTCCCAAAACTAGCTACATGTTACATATAGGAGCAAAACTAACACACACCACTTACTTTATGCATAGTTGAAGTGTTAATGTCATATTTAGGTGCAAAAGATTAGAAGTTCAATTTTTAGGTTCGTTTCGGGGTCGATTTTTGTGAATTTGAGCTATTTCACTTCCCAAAACTAGCTACATGTTACATATAGGAGCAAAACTAACACACACCACTTACTTTATGCATAGTTGAAGTGTTAATGTCATATTTAGGTGCAAAAGATTAGAAGTTCAATTTTTAGGTTCGTTTCGGGGTCGATTTTTGTGAATTTGAGCTATTTCACTTCCCAAAACTAGCTACATGTTACATATAGGAGCAAAACTAACACACACCACTTACTTTATGCATAGTTGAAGTGTTAATGTCATATTTAGGTGCAAAAGATTAGAAGTTCAATTTTTAGGTTCGTTTCGGGGTCGATTTTTGTGAATTTGAGCTATTTCACTTCCCAAAACTAGCTACATGTTACATATAGGAGCAAAACTAACACACACCACTTACTTTATGCATAGTTGAAGTGTTAATGTCATATTTAGGTGCAAAAGATTAGAAGTTCAATTTTTAGGTTCGTTTCGGGGTCGATTTTTGTGAATTTGAGCTATTTCACTTCCCAAAACTAGCTACATGTTACATATAGGAGCAAAACTAACACACACCACTTACTTTATGCATAGTTGAAGTGTTAATGTCATATTTAGGTGCAAAAGATTAGAAGTTCAATTTTTAGGTTCGTTTCGGGGTCGATTTTTGTGAATTTGAGCTATTTCACTTCCCAAAACTAGCTACATGTTACATATAGGAGCAAAACTAACACACACCACTTACTTTATGCATAGTTGAAGTGTTAATGTCATATTTAGGTGCAAAAGATTAGAAGTTCAATTTTTAGGTTCGTTTCGGGGTCGATTTTTGTGAATTTGAGCTATTTCACTTCCCAAAACTAGCTACATGTTACATATAGGAGCAAAACTAACACACACCACTTACTTTATGCATAGTTGAAGTGTTAATGTCATATTTAGGTGCAAAAGATTAGAAGTTCAATTTTTAGGTTCGTTTCGGGGTCGATTTTTTGTGAATTTGAGCTATTTCACTTCCCAAAACTAGCTACATGTTACATATAGGAGCAAAACTAACACACACCACTTACTTTATGCATAGTTGAAGTGTTAATGTCATATTTAGGTGCAAAAGATTAGAAGTTCAATTTTTAGGTTCGTTTCGGGGTCGATTTTTGTGAATTTGAGCTATTTCACTTCCCAAAACTAGCTACATGTTACATATAGGAGCAAAACTAACACACACCACTTACTTTATGCATAGTTGAAGTGTTAATGTCATATTTAGGTGCAAAAGATTAGAAGTTCAATTTTTAGGTTCGTTTCGGGGTCGATTTTTGTGAATTTGAGCTATTTCACTTCCCAAAACTAGCTACATGTTACATATAGGAGCAAAACTAACACACACCACTTACTTTATGCATAGTTGAAGTGTTAATGTCATATTTAGGTGCAAAAGATTAGAAGTTCAATTTTTAGGTTCGTTTCGGGGTCGATTTTTGTGAATTTGAGCTATTTCACTTCCCAAAACTAGCTACATGTTACATATAGGAGCAAAACTAACACACACCACTTACTTTATGCATAGTTGAAGTGTTAATGTCATATTTAGGTGCAAAAGATTAGAAGTTCAATTTTTAGGTTCGTTTGGGGTCGATTTTTGTGAATTTGAGCTATTTCACTTCCCAAAACTAGCTACATGTTACATATAGGAGCAAAACTAACACACACCACTTACTTTATGCATAGTTGAAGTGTTAATGTCATATTTAGGTGCAAAAGATTAGAAGTTCAATTTTTAGGTTCGTTTCGGGGTCGATTTTTGTGAATTTGAGCTATTTCACTTCCCAAAACTAGCTACATGTTACATATAGGAGCAAAACTAACACACACCACTTACTTTATGCATAGTTGAAGTGTTAATGTCATATTTAGGTGCAAAAGATTAGAAGTTCAATTTTTAGGTTCGTTTCGGGGTCGATTTTTGTGAATTTGAGCTATTTCACTTCCCAAAACTAGCTACATGTTACATATAGGAGCAAAACTAACACACACCACTTACTTTATGCATAGTTGAAGTGTTAATGTCATATTTAGGTGCAAAAGATTAGAAGTTCAATTTTTAGGTTCGTTTCGGGGACGATTTTTTGTGAATTTGAGCTATTTCACTTCCCAAAACCTAGCTACATGTTACATATAGGAGCAAAACTAACACACACCACTTACTTTATGCATAGTTGAAGTGTTAATGTCATATTTAGGTGCAAAAGATTAGAAGTTCAATTTTTAGGTTCGTTTCGGGGTCGATTTTTGTGAATTTGAGCTATTTCACTTCCCAAAACTAGCTACATGTTACATATAGGAGCAAAACTAACACACACCACTTACTTTATGCATAGTTGAAGTGTTAATGTCATATTTAGGTGCAAAAGATTAGAAGTTCAATTTTTAGGTTCGTTTCGGGGTCGATTTTTGTGAATTTGAGCTATTTCACTTCCCAAAACTAGCTACATGTTACATATAGGAGCAAAACTAACACACACCACTTACTTTATGCATAGTTGAAGTGTTAATGTCATATTTAGGTGCAAAAGATTAGAAGTTCAATTTTTAGGTTCGTTTCGGGGTCGATTTTTGTGAATTTGAGCTATTTCACTTCCCAAAACTAGCTACATGTTACATATAGGAGCAAAACTAACACACACCACTTACTTTATGCATAGTTGAAGTGTTAATGTCATATTTAGGTGCAAAAGATTAGAAGTTCAATTTTTAGGTTCGTTTCGGGGTCGATTTTTGTGAATTTGAGCTATTTCACTTCCCAAAACTAGCTACATGTTACATATAGGAGCAAAACTAACACACACCACTTACTTTATGCATAGTTGAAGTGTTAATGTCATATTTAGGTGCAAAAGATTAGAAGTTCAATTTTTAGGTTCGTTTCGGGGTCGATTTTTTGTGAATTTGAGCTATTTCACTTCCCAAAACTAGCTACATGTTACATATAGGAGCAAAACTAACACACACCACTTACTTTATGCATAGTTGAAGTGTTAATGTCATATTTAGGTGCAAAAGATTAGAAGTTCAATTTTTAGGTTCGTTTCGGGGTCGATTTTTGTGAATTTGAGCTATTTCACTTCCCAAAACTAGCTACATGTTACATATAGGAGCAAAACTAACACACACCACTTACTTTATGCATAGTTGAAGTGTTAATGTCATATTTAGGTGCAAAAGATTAGAAGTTCAATTTTTAGGTTCGTTTCGGGGTCGATTTTTGTGAATTTGAGCTATTTCACTTCCCAAAACTAGCTACATGTTACATATAGGAGCAAAACTAACACACACCACTTACTTTATGCATAGTTGAAGTGTTAATGTCATATTTAGGTGCAAAAGATTAGAAGTTCAATTTTTAGGTTCGTTTCGGGGTCGATTTTTGTGAATTTGAGCTATTTCACTTCCCAAAACTAGCTACATGTTACATATAGGAGCAAAACTAACACACACCACTTACTTTATGCATAGTTGAAGTGTTAATGTCATATTTAGGTGCAAAAGATTAGAAGTTCAATTTTTAGGTTCGTTTCGGGGTCGATTTTTTGTGAATTTGAGCTATTTCACTTCCCAAAAACTAGCTACATGTTACATATAGGAGCAAAACTAACACACACCACTTACTTTATGCATAGTTGAAGTGTTAATGTCATATTTAGGTGCAAAAGATTAGAAGTTCAATTTTTAGGTTCGTTTCGGGGTCGATTTTTGTGAATTTGAGCTATTTCACTTCCCAAAACTAGCTACATGTTACATATAGGAGCAAAACTAACACACACCACTTACTTTATGCATAGTTGAAGTGTTAATGTCATATTTAGGTGCAAAAGATTAGAAGTTCAATTTTTAGGTTCGTTTCGGGGTCGATTTTTTTGTGAATTTGAGCTATTTCACTTCCCAAAACTAGCTACATGTTACATATAGGAGCAAAACTAACACACACCACTTACTTTATGCATAGTTGAAGTGTTAATGTCATATTTAGGTGCAAAAGATTAGAAGTTCAATTTTTAGGTTCGTTTCGGGGTCGATTTTTGTGAATTTGAGCTATTTCACTTCCCAAAACTAGCTACATGTTACATATAGGAGCAAAACTAACACACACCACTTACTTTATGCATAGTTGAAGTGTTAATGTCATATTTAGGTGCAAAAGATTAGAAGTTCAATTTTTAGGTTCGTTTCGGGGTCGATTTTTGTGAATTTGAGCTATTTCACTTCCCAAAACTAGCTACATGTTACATATAGGAGCAAAACTAACACACACCACTTACTTTATGCATAGTTGAAGTGTTAATGTCATATTTAGGTGCAAAAGATTAGAAGTTCAATTTTTAGGTTCGTTTCGGGGTCGATTTTTGTGAATTTGAGCTATTTCACTTCCCAAAACTAGCTACATGTTACATATAGGAGCAAAACTAACACACACCACTTACTTTATGCATAGTTGAAGTGTTAATGTCATATTTAGGTGCAAAAGATTAGAAGTTCAATTTTTAGGTTCGTTTCGGGGTCGATTTTTGTGAATTTGAGCTATTTCACTTCCCAAAACTAGCTACATGTTACATATAGGAGCAAAACTAACACACACCACTTACTTTATGCATAGTTGAAGTGTTAATGTCATATTTAGGTGCAAAAGATTAGAAGTTCAATTTTTAGGTTCGTTTCGGGGTCGATTTTTGTGAATTTGAGCTATTTCACTTCCCAAAACTAGCTACATGTTACATATAGGAGCAAAACTAACACACACCACTTACTTTATGCATAGTTGAAGTGTTAATGTCATATTTAGGTGCAAAAGATTAGAAGTTCAATTTTTAGGTTCGTTTCGGGGTCGATTTTTGTGAATTTGAGCTATTTCACTTCCCAAAACTAGCTACATGTTACATATAGGAGCAAAACTAACACACACCACTTACTTTATGCATAGTTGAAGTGTTAATGTCATATTTAGGTGCAAAAGATTAGAAGTTCAATTTTTAGGTTCGTTTCGGGGTCGATTTTTTTGTGAATTTGAGCTATTTCACTTCCCAAAACTAGCTACATGTTACATATAGGAGCAAAACTAACACACACCACTTACTTTATGCATAGTTGAAGTGTTAATGTCATATTTAGGTGCAAAAGATTAGAAGTTCAATTTTTAGGTTCGTTTCGGGGTCGATTTTTGTGAATTTGAGCTATTTCACTTCCCAAAACTAGCTACATGTTACATATAGGAGCAAAACTAACACACACCACTTACTTTATGCATAGTTGAAGTGTTAATGTCATATTTAGGTGCAAAAGATTAGAAGTTCAATTTTTAGGTTCGTTTCGGGGTCGATTTTTGTGAATTTGAGCTATTTCACTTCCCAAAACTAGCTACATGTTACATATAGGAGCAAAACTAACACACACCACTTACTTTATGCATAGTTGAAGTGTTAATGTCATATTTAGGTGCAAAAGATTAGAAGTTCAATTTTTAGGTTCGTTTCGGGGTCGATTTTTGTGAATTTGAGCTATTTCACTTCCCAAAACTAGCTACATGTTACATATAGGAGCAAAACTAACACACACCACTTACTTTATGCATAGTTGAAGTGTTAATGTCATATTTAGGTGCAAAAGATTAGAAGTTCAATTTTTAGGTTCGTTTCGGGGTCGATTTTTGTGAATTTGAGCTATTTCACTTCCCAAAACTAGCTACATGTTACATATAGGAGCAAAACTAACACACACCACTTACTTTATGCATAGTTGAAGTGTTAATGTCATATTTAGGTGCAAAAGATTAGAAGTTCAATTTTTAGGTTCGTTTCGGGGTCGTTTTTTGTGAATTTGAGCTATTTCACTTCCCAAAACTAGCTACATGTTACATATAGGAGCAAAACTAACACACACCACTTACTTTATGCATAGTTGAAGTGTTAATGTCATATTTAGGTGCAAAAGATTAGAAGTTCAATTTTTAGGTTCGTTTGGGGGTCGATTTTTGTGAATTTGAGCTATTTCACTTCCCAAAACTAGCTACATGTTACATATAGGAGCAAAACTAACACACACCACTTACTTTATGCATAGTTGAAGTGTTAATGTCATATTTAGGTGCAAAAGATTAGAAGTTCAATTTTTAGGTTCGTTTCGGGGTCGATTTTTGTGAATTTGAGCTATTTCACTTCCCAAAACTAGCTACATGTTACATATAGGAGCAAAACTAACACACACCACTTACTTTATGCATAGTTGAAGTGTTAATGTCATATTTAGGTGCAAAAGATTAGAAGTTCAATTTTTAGGTTCGTTTCGGGGTCGATTTTTGTGAATTTGAGCTATTTCACTTCCCAAAACTAGCTACATGTTACATATAGGAGCAAAACTAACACACACCACTTACTTTATGCATAGTTGAAGTGTTAATGTCATATTTAGGTGCAAAAGATTAGAAGTTCAATTTTTAGGTTCGTTTCGGGGTCGATTTTTGTGAATTTGAGCTATTTCACTTCCCAAAACTAGCTACATGTTACATATAGGAGCAAAACTAACACACACCACTTACTTTATGCATAGTTGAAGTGTTAATGTCATATTTAGGTGCAAAAGATTAGAAGTTCAATTTTTAGGTTCGTTTCGGGGGTCGATTTTTGTGAATTTGAGCTATTTCACTTCCCAAAACTAGCTACATGTTACATATAGGAGCAAAACTAACACACACCACTTACTTTATGCATAGTTGAAGTGTTAATGTCATATTTAGGTGCAAAAGATTAGAAGTTCAATTTTTAGGTTCGTTTCGGGGTCGATTTTTGTGAATTTGAGCTATTTCACTTCCCAAAACTAGCTACATGTTACATATAGGAGCAAAACTAACACACACCACTTACTTTATGCATAGTTGAAGTGTTAATGTCATATTTAGGTGCAAAAGATTAGAAGTTCAATTTTTAGGTTCGTTTCGGGGTCGATTTTTGTGAATTTGAGCTATTTCACTTCCCAAAACTAGCTACATGTTACATATAGGAGCAAAACTAACACACACCACTTACTTTATGCATAGTTGAAGTGTTAATGTCATATTTAGGTGCAAAAGATTAGAAGTTCAATTTTTAGGTTCGTTTCGGGGTCGATTTTTGTGAATTTGAGCTATTTCACTTCCCAAAACTAGCTACATGTTACATATAGGAGCAAAACTAACACACACCACTTACTTTATGCATAGTTGAAGTGTTAATGTCATATTTAGGTGCAAAAGATTAGAAGTTCAATTTTTAGGTTCGTTTCGGGGGTCGATTTTTGTGAATTTGAGCTATTTCACTTCCCAAAACTAGCTACATGTTACATATAGGAGCAAAACTAACACACACCACTTACTTTATGCATAGTTGAAGTGTTAATGTCATATTTAGGTGCAAAAGATTAGAAGTTCAATTTTTAGGTTCGTTTCGGGGTCGATTTTTGTGAATTTGAGCTATTTCACTTCCCAAAACTAGCTACATGTTACATATAGGAGCAAAACTAACACACACCACTTACTTTATGCATAGTTGAAGTGTTAATGTCATATTTAGGTGCAAAAGATTAGAAGTTCAATTTTTAGGTTCGTTTCGGGGTCGATTTTTGTGAATTTGAGCTATTTCACTTCCCAAAACTAGCTACATGTTACATATAGGAGCAAAACTAACACACACCACTTACTTTATGCATAGTTGAAGTGTTAATGTCATATTTAGGTGCAAAAGATTAGAAGTTCAATTTTTAGGTTCGTTTCGGGGTCGATTTTTGTGAATTTGAGCTATTTCACTTCCCAAAACTAGCTACATGTTACATATAGGAGCAAAACTAACACACACCACTTACTTTATGCATAGTTGAAGTGTTAATGTCATATTTAGGTGCAAAAGATTAGAAGTTCAATTTTTAGGTTCGTTTCGGGGTCGATTTTTGTGAATTTGAGCTATTTCACTTCCCAAAACTAGCTACATGTTACATATAGGAGCAAAACTAACACACACCACTTACTTTATGCATAGTTGAAGTGTTAATGTCATATTTAGGTGCAAAAGATTAGAAGTTCAATTTTTAGGTTCGTTTCGGGGTCGATTTTTGTGAATTTGAGCTATTTCACTTCCCAAAACTAGCTACATGTTACATATAGGAGCAAAACTAACACACACCACTTACTTTATGCATAGTTGAAGTGTTAATGTCATATTTAGGTGCAAAAGATTAGAAGTTCAATTTTTAGGTTCGTTTCGGGGTCGATTTTTGTGAATTTGAGCTATTTCACTTCCCAAAACTAGCTACATGTTACATATAGGAGCAAAACTAACACACACCACTTACTTTATGCATAGTTGAAGTGTTAATGTCATATTTAGGTGCAAAAGATTAGAAGTTCAATTTTTAGGTTCGTTTCGGGGGTCGATTTTTGTGAATTTGAGCTATTTCACTTCCCAAAACTAGCTACATGTTACATATAGGAGCAAAACTAACACACACCACTTACTTTATGCATAGTTGAAGTGTTAATGTCATATTTAGGTGCAAAAGATTAGAAGTTCAATTTTTAGGTTCGTTTCGGGGTCGATTTTTTGTGAATTTGAGCTATTTCACTTCCCAAAACTAGCTACATGTTACATATAGGAGCAAAACTAACACACACCACTTACTTTATGCATAGTTGAAGTGTTAATGTCATATTTAGGTGCAAAAGATTAGAAGTTCAATTTTTAGGTTCGTTTCGGGGTCGATTTTTGTGAATTTGAGCTATTTCACTTCCCAAAACTAGCTACATGTTACATATAGGAGCAAAACTAACACACACCACTTACTTTATGCATAGTTGAAGTGTTAATGTCATATTTAGGTGCAAAAGATTAGAAGTTCAATTTTTAGGTTCGTTTCGGGGTCGATTTTTGTGAATTTGAGCTATTTCACTTCCCAAAACTAGCTACATGTTACATATAGGAGCAAAACTAACACACACCACTTACTTTATGCATAGTTGAAGTGTTAATGTCATATTTAGGTGCAAAAGATTAGAAGTTCAATTTTTAGGTTCGTTTCGGGGTCGATTTTTGTGAATTTGAGCTATTTCACTTCCCAAAACTAGCTACATGTTACATATAGGAGCAAAACTAACACACACCACTTACTTTATGCATAGTTGAAGTGTTAATGTCATATTTAGGTGCAAAAGATTAGAAGTTCAATTTTTAGGTTCGTTTCGGGGTCGATTTTTGTGAATTTGAGCTATTTCACTTCCCAAAACTAGCTACATGTTACATATAGGAGCAAAACTAACACACACCACTTACTTTATGCATAGTTGAAGTGTTAATGTCATATTTAGGTGCAAAAGATTAGAAGTTCAATTTGTAGGTTCGTTTCGGGGACGATTTTTTTTGAATTTGAGCTATTTCACTTCCCAAAACTAGCTACATGTTACATATAGGAGCAAAACTAACACACACCACTTACTTTATGCATAGTTGAAGTGTTAATGTCATATTTAGGTGCAAAAGATTAGAAGTTCAATTTTTAGGTTCGTTTCGGGGTCGATTTTTGTGAATTTGAGCTATTTCACTTCCCAAAACTAGCTACATGTTACATATAGGAGCAAAACTAACACACACCACTTACTTTATGCATAGTTGAAGTGTTAATGTCATATTTAGGTGCAAAAGATTAGAAGTTCAATTTTTAGGTTCGTTTCGGGGTCGATTTTTGTGAATTTGAGCTATTTCACTTCCCAAAACTAGCTACATGTTACATATAGGAGCAAAACTAACACACACCACTTACTTTATGCATAGTTGAAGTGTTAATGTCATATTTAGGTGCAAAAGATTAGAAGTTCAATTTTTAGGTTCGTTTCAGGGTCGATTTTTTGTGAATTTGAGCTATTTCACTTCCCAAAACTAGCTACATGTTACATATAGGAGCAAAACTAACACACACCACTTACTTTATGCATAGTTGAAGTGTTAATGTCATATTTAGGTGCAAAAGATTAGAAGTTCAATTTTTAGGTTCGTTTCGGGGGTCGATTTTTGTGAATTTGAGCTATTTCACTTCCCAAAACTAGCTACATGTTACATATAGGAGCAAAACTAACACACACCACTTACTTTATGCATAGTTGAAGTGTTAATGTCATATTTAGGTGCAAAAGATTAGAAGTTCAATTTTTAGGTTCGTTTCGGGGTCGATTTTTGTGAATTTGAGCTATTTCACTTCCCAAAACTAGCTACATGTTACATATAGGAGCAAAACTAACACACACCACTTACTTTATGCATAGTTGAAGTGTTAATGTCATATTTAGGTGCAAAAGATTAGAAGTTCAATTTTTAGGTTCGTTTCGGGGTCGATTTTTGTGAATTTGAGCTATTTCACTTCCCAAAACTAGCTACATGTTACATATAGGAGCAAAACTAACACACACCACTTACTTTATGCATAGTTGAAGTGTTAATGTCATATTTAGGTGCAAAAGATTAGAAGTTCAATTTTTAGGTTCGTTTCGGGGTCGATTTTTGTGAATTTGAGCTATTTCACTTCCCAAAACTAGCTACATGTTACATATAGGAGCAAAACTAACACACACCACTTACTTTATGCATAGTTGAAGTGTTAATGTCATATTTAGGTGCAAAAGATTAGAAGTTCAATTTTATGGTTCGTTTCGGGGTCGATTTTTGTGAATTTGAGCTATTTCACTTCCCAAAACTAGCTACATGTTACATATAGGAGCAAAACTAACACACACCACTTACTTTATGCATAGTTGAAGTGTTAATGTCATATTTAGGTGCAAAAGATTAGAAGTTCAATTTTTAGGTTCGTTTCGGGCGATTTTTGTGAATTTGAGCTATTTCACTTCCCAAAACTAGCTACATGTTACATATAGGAGCAAAACTAACACACACCACTTACTTTATGCATAGTTGAAGTGTTAATGTCATATTTAGGTGCAAAAGATTAGAAGTTCAATTTTTAGGGTTCGTTTCGGGGTCGATTTTTGTGAATTTGAGCTATTTCACTTCCCAAAACTAGCTACATGTTACATATAGGAGCAAAACTAACACACACCACTTACTTTATGCATAGTTGAAGTGTTAATGTCATATTTAGGTGCAAAAGATTAGAAGTTCAATTTTTAGGTTCGTTTCGGGGTCGATTTTTGTGAATTTGAGCTATTTCACTTCCCAAAACTAGCTACATGTTACATATAGGAGCAAAACTAACACACACCACTTACTTTATGCATAGTTGAAGTGTTAATGTCATATTTAGGTGCAAAAGATTAGAAGTTCAATTTTTAGGTTCGTTTCGGGGTCGATTTTTGTGAATTTGAGCTATTTCACTTCCCAAAACTAGCTACATGTTACATATAGGAGCAAAACTAACACACACCACTTACTTTATGCATAGTTGAAGTGTTAATGTCATATTTAGGTGCAAAAGATTAGAAGTTCAATTTTTAGGTTCGTTTCGGGGTCGATTTTTGTGAATTTGAGCTATTTCACTTCCCAAAACTAGCTACATGTTACATATAGGAGCAAAACTAACACACACCACTTACTTTATGCATAGTTGAAGTGTTAATGTCATATTTAGGTGCAAAAGATTAGAAGTTCAATTTTTAGGTTCGTTTCGGGGTCGATTTTTGTGAATTTGAGCTATTTCACTTCCCAAAACTAGCTACATGTTACATATAGGAGCAAAACTAACACACACCACTTACTTTATGCATAGTTGAAGTGTTAATGTCATATTTAGGTGCAAAAGATTAGAAGTTCAATTTTTAGGTTCGTTTCGGGGTCGATTTTGTGTGAATTTGAGCTATTTCACTTCCCAAAACTAGCTACATGTTACATATAGGAGCAAAACTAACACACACCACTTACTTTATGCATAGTTGAAGTGTTAATGTCATATTTAGGTGCAAAAGATTAGAAGTTCAATTTTTAGGTTCGTTTCGGGGTCGATTTTTGTGAATTTGAGCTATTTCACTTCCCAAAACTAGCTACATGTTACATATAGGAGCAAAACTAACACACACCACTTACTTTATGCATAGTTGAAGTGTTAATGTCATATTTAGGTGCAAAAGATTAGAAGTTCAATTTTTAGGTTCGTTTCGGGGTCGATTTTTGTGAATTTGAGCTATTTCACTTCCCAAAACTAGCTACATGTTACATATAGGAGCAAAACTAACACACACCACTTACTTTATGCATAGTTGAAGTGTTAATGTCATATTTAGGTGCAAAAGATTAGAAGTTCAATTTTTAGGTTCGTTTCGGGGTCGATTTTTGTGAATTTGAGCTATTTCACTTCCCAAAACTAGCTACATGTTACATATAGGAGCAAAACTAACACACACCACTTACTTTATGCATAGTTGAAGTGTTAATGTCATATTTAGGTGCAAAAGATTAGAAGTTCAATTTTTAGGTTCGTTTCGGGGTCGATTTTTGTGAATTTGAGCTATTTCACTTCCCAAAACTAGCTACATGTTACATATAGGAGCAAAACTAACACACACCACTTACTTTATGCATAGTTGAAGTGTTAATGTCATATTTAGGTGCAAAAGATTAGAAGTTCAATTTTTAGGTTCGTTTCGGGGTCGATTTTTGTGAATTTGAGCTATTTCACTTCCCAAAACTAGCTACATGTTACATATAGGAGCAAAACTAACACACACCACTTACTTTATGCATAGTTGAAGTGTTAATGTCATATTTAGGTGCAAAAGATTAGAAGTTCAATTTTTAGGTTCGTTTCGGGGTCGATTTTTGTGAATTTGAGCTATTTCACTTCCCAAAACTAGCTACATGTTACATATAGGAGCAAAACTAACACACACCACTTACTTTATGCATAGTTGAAGTGTTAATGTCATATTTAGGTGCAAAAGATTAGAAGTTCAATTTTTAGGTTCGTTTCGGGGTCGATTTTTTGTGAATTTGAGCTATTTCACTTCCCAAAACTAGCTACATGTTACATATAGGAGCAAAACTAACACACACCACTTACTTTATGCATAGTTGAAGTGTTAATGTCATATTTAGGTGCAAAAGATTAGAAGTTCAATTTTTAGGTTCGTTTCGGGGTCTATTTTTGTGAATTTGAGCTATTTCACTTCCCAAAACTAGCTACATGTTACATATAGGAGCAAAACTAACACACACCACTTACTTTATGCATAGTTGAAGTGTTAATGTCATATTTAGGTGCAAAAGATTAGAAGTTCAATTTTTAGGTTCGTTTCGGGGTCGATTTTTGTGAATTTGAGCTATTTCACTTCCCAAAACTAGCTACATGTTACATATAGGAGCAAAACTAACATACACCACTTACTTTATGCATAGTTGAAGTGTTAATGTCATATTTAGGTGCAAAAGATTAGAAGTTCAATTTTTAGGTTCGTTTCGGGGTCGTTTTTTGTGAATTTGAGCTATTTCACTTCCCAAAACTACCTACATGTTACATATAGGAGCAAAACTAACACACACCACTTAATTTATGCATAGTTGAAGTGTTAATGTCATATTTAGGTGCAAAGGATTAGAAGTTCAATTTTTAGGTTCGTTTCGGGGTCGATTTTTGTGAATTTGAGCTATTTCACTTCCCAAAACTAGCTACATGTTGCATATAGGAGCAAAACTAACATACACCACTTACTTTATGCATAGTTGAAGTGTTAATGTCATATTTAGGTGCAAAATATTAGAAGTTCAATTTTTAGGTTCGTTTCGGGGTCGATTTTTGTGAATTTGAGCTATTTCACTTCCCAAAACTAGGTACATGTTACATATAGGAGCAAAACTAACACACACCACTTACTTTATGCATAGTTGAAGTGTTAATGTCATATTTAGGTGCAAAAGATTAGAAGTTCAATTTTTAGGTTCGTTTCGGGGTCGATTTTTGTGAATTTGAGCTATTTCACTTCCCAAAACTAGCTACATGTTACATATAGGAGCAAAACTAACACACACCACTTACTTTATGCATAGTTGAAGTGTTAATGTCATATTTAGGTGCAAAAGATTAGAAGTTCAATTTTTAGGTTCGTTTCGGGGTCGATTTTTGTGAATTTGAGCTATTTCACTTCCCAAAACTAGCTACATGTTACATATAGGAGCAAAACTAACACACACCACTTACTTTATGCATAGTTGAAGTGTTAATGTCATATTTAGGTGCAAAAGATTAGAAGTTCAATTTTTAGGTTCGTTTTGGGGTCGATTTTTGTGAATTTGAGCTATTTCACTTCCCAAAACTAGCTACATGTTACATATAGGAGCAAAACTAACACACACCACTTACTTTATGCATAGTTGAAGTGTTAATGTCATATTTAGGTGCAAAAGATTAGAAGTTCAATTTTTAGGTTCGTTTCGGGGTCTATTTTTGTGAATTTGAGCTATTTCACTTCCCAAAACTAGCTACATGTTACATATAGGAGCAAAACTAACACACACCACTTACTTTATGCATAGTTGAAGTGTTAATGTCATATTTAGGTGCAAAAGATTAGAAGTTCAATTTTTAGGTTCGTTTCGGGGTCGATTTTTGTGAATTTGAGCTATTTCACTTCCCAAAACTAGCTACATGTTACATATAGGAGCAAAACTAACATACACCACTTACTTTATGCATAGTTGAAGTGTTAATGTCATATTTAGGTGCAAAAGATTAGAAGTTGAATTTTTAGGTTCGTTTCGGGGTCGTTTTTTGTGAATTTGAGCTATTTCACTTCCCAAAACTACCTACATATAGGAGCAAAACTAACACACACCACTTAATTTATGCATAGTTGAAGTGTTAATGTCATATTTAGGTGCAAAGGATTAGAAGTTCAATTTTTAGGTTCGTTTCGGGGTCGATTTTTGTGAATTTGAGCTATTTCACTTCCCAAAACTAGCTACATGTTACATATAGGAGCAAAACTAACATACACCACTTACTTTATGCATAGTTGAAGTGTTAATGTCATATTTAGGTGCAAAATATTAGAAGTTCAATTTTTAGGTTCGTTTCGGGGTCGATTTTTGTGAATTTGAGCTATTTCACTTCCCAAAACTACGTACATGTTACATATAGGAGCAAAACTAACACACACCACTTACTTTATGCATAGTTGAAGTGTTAATGTCATATTTAGGTGCAAAAGATTAGAAGTTCAATTTTTAGGTTCGTTTCGGGGTCGATTTTTGTGAATTTGAGCTATTTCACTTCCCAAAACTAGCTACATGTTACATATAGGAGCAAAACTAACACACACCACTTACTTTATGCATAGTTGAAGTGTTAATGTCATATTTAGGTGCAAAAGATTAGAAGTTCAATTTTTAGGTTCGTTTCGGGGTCGATTTTTGTGAATTTGAGCTATTTCACTTCCCAAAACTAGCTACATGTTACATATAGGAGCAAAACTAACACACACCACTTACTTTATGCATAGTTGAAGTGTTAATGTCATATTTAGGTGCAAAAGATTAGAAGTTCAATTTTTAGGTTCGTTTCGGGGTCGTTTTTTGTGAATTTGAGCTATTTCACTTCCCAAAACTAGCTACATGTTACATATAGGGGCAAAACTAACACACACCACTTACTTTATGCATAGTTGAAGTGTTAATGTCATATTTAGGTGCAAAAGATTAGAAGTTCAATTTTTAGGTTCGTTTCGGGGTCGATTTTTGTGAATTTGAGCTATTTCACTTCCCAAAACTAGCTACATGTTACATATAGGAGCAAAACTAACATACACCACTTACTTTATGCATAGTTGAAGTGTTAATGTCATATTTAGGTGCAAAAGATTAGAAGTTCAATTTTTAGGTTCGTTTCGGGGTCGGTTTTTGTGAATTTGAGCTATTTCACTTCCCAAAACTAGCTACATGTTACATATAGGAGCAAAACTAACACACACCACTTACTTTATGCATAGTTGAAGTGTTAATGTCATATTTAGGTGCAAAAGTTTAGAAGTTCAATTTTTAGGTTCGTTTCGGGGTCGTTTTTTGTGAATTTGAGCTATTTCACTTCCCAAAACTAGCTACATGTTACATATAGGAGCAAAACTAACACACACCACTTAATTTATGCATAGTTGAAGTGTTAATGTCATATTTAGGTGCAAAAGATTAGAAGTTCAATTTTTAGGTTCGTTTCGGGGTCGATTTTTGTGAATTTGAGCTATTTCACTTCCCAAAACTAGCTACATGTTACATATAGGAGCAAAACTAACATACACCACTTACTTTATGCATAGTTGAAGTGTTAATGTCATATTTAGGTGCAAAATATTAGAAGTTCAATTTTTAGGTTCGTTTCGGGGACGATTTTTGTGAATTTGAGCTATTTCACTTCCCAAAACTAGCTACATGTTACATATAGGAGCAAAACTAACACACACCACTTACTTTATGCATAGTTGAAGTGTTAATGTCATATTTAGGTGCAAAAGATTAGAAGTTCAATTTTTAGGTTCGTTTCGGGGTCGTTTTTTGTGAATTTGAGCTATTTCACTTCCCAAAACTAGCTACATGTTACATATAGGAGCAAAACTAACACACACCACTTAATTTATGCATAGTTGAAGTGTTAATGTCATATTTAGGTGCAAAAGATTAGAAGTTCAATTTTTAGGTTCGTTTCGGGGTCGATTTTTGTGAATTTGAGCTATTTCACTTCCCAAAACTAGCTACATGTTACATATAGGAGCAAAACTAACACACACCACTTACTTTATGCATAGTTGAAGTGTTAATGTCATATTTAGGTGCAAAAGATTAGAAGTTCAATTTTTAGGTTCGTTTCGGGGTCGTTTTTTGTGAATTTGAGCTATTTCACTTCCCAAAACTAGCTACATGTTACATATAGGAGCAAAACTAACACACACCACTTAATTTATGCATAGTTGAAGTGTTAATGTCATATTTAGGTGCAAAAGATTAGAAGTTCAATTTTTAGGTTCGTTTCGGGGTCGATTTTTGTGAATTTGAGCTATTTCACTTCCCAAAACTAGCTACATGTTACATATAGGAGCAAAACTAACATACACCACTTACTTTATGCATAGTTGAAGTGTTAATGTCATATTTAGGTGCAAAATATTAGAAGTTCAATTTTTAGGTTCGTTTCGGGGTCGATTTTTGTGAATTTGAGCTATTTCACTTCCCAAAACTACGTACATGTTACATATAGGAGCAAAACTAACACACACCACTTACTTTATGCATAGTTGAAGTGTTAATGTCATATTTAGGTGCAAAAGATTAGAAGTTCAATTTTTAGGTTCGTTTCGGGGTCGATTTTTGTGAATTTGAGCTATTTCACTTCCCAAAACTAGCTACATGTTACATATAGGAGCAAAACTAACACACACCACTTACTTTATGCATAGTTGAAGTGTTAATGTCATATTTAGGTGCAAAAGATTAGAAGTTCAATTTTTAGGTTCGTTTCGGGGTCGTTTTTTGTGAATTTGAGCTATTTCACTTCCCAAAACTAGCTACATGTTACATATAGGAGTAAAACTAACACACACCACTTAATTTATGCATAGTTGAAGTGTTAATGTCATATTTAGGTGCAAAAGATTAGAAGTTCAATTTTTAGGTTTGTTTCGGGGTCGATTTTTGTGAATTTGAGCTATTTCACTTCCCAAAACTAGCTACATGTTACATATAGGAGCAAAACTAACACACACCACTTACTTTATGCATAGTTGAAGTGTTAATGTCATATTTAGGTGCAAAAGATTAGAAGTTCAATTTTTAGGTTCGTTTCGGGGTCGATTTTTGTGAATTTAAGCTATTTCACTTCCCAAAATTACCTACATGTTACATATAGGAGCAAAACTAACACACCACTTACTTTATGCATTCTTGAAGTGTTAATGTGAAATTTAGGAGGAAAATATTAGAGTTCAAGTTTTGGGTTAGTTTCGGGGTCGATATGATTATAGTTAATTTATGCTACAATTTCCAAAATAAACTAATTCTTACCTATCAATTTAATCTAAATTAAATAAACTAATTAGTTACATACCTTTTGAAGATAATCGATGTCTGTACAACGGTTGACTATATCAAACTTGTACCGCAGTACGTAATAGCCACAATCAACACCATTCTTTTGTTGCGGACACTGAAATTCACCAAATTTAAACATCCAAAAACATTCATGTTAAATTTAGAGTATATTAAAATAAATGGTTCGACATAAGATTCACCAAAGTAGTTACCTCAACTGATATCCAAAGAGGAGCTTTTCCTAATCGAAGTCCAAGTCCATAATGGTGCTTCATCGCACTACATCAATACATTATAAGATGTTTATTATATATATATATATATATATAAATGTGTAATATTAGGTACACATATTGTTCTAGTTAAGTTATCTATTCAATAGTGACTTGACTAGTAAGGTCTGCGGTGGTTGTCGACGAAGAGAATCAAAGTGGTAAACGTGATTATTTGACAAACATATCACAATGAGCGTCCAATGGAGACTATCTAAGGAAATAATATAAAGTTACTTATTCAACAATTCGGTGAATTTTGTTATCGATATATGGAACAAGAAGGCAAGTTATCTAAACAAGGAAATAAAGTTATAGAAAATAAAGTAAAGCATCAAGTTTGGTGTAACAAGCTTACGCTTCAATATATGGAACAAGGATGAACTTCTCTTCTAACCGATGTGATTGTTTGAAACTAGTATTGAGATATTCTTTCACATCGGTTTTGTTTTTTAAACAATTGTCATCTCGCATCATACTTGGACATAACCAACCAATCTTTGTCTCACTCATTTTTTCATTCAATTCAGTACATAATAACCTGAGAAAGCATATAATAAAAAGTAAACATACTTATCATGGAAGTTGAAAACTATTATAAACATGAAAAGTAAGATATGTATGTATCACCTCATGAAAGCTTGTATCATTGTTCCACTCAACATTTCTCCACGTAAGAATTCTTTAACATCGTCTTTGGAAATCCATGTAGATGACTCATCAGCGTAGTTGAATTGTTCCTTCCCCAAAGGAACATGTATTGGAGCATTCTCGGGCAAATCGCTAACGCACTCATGCAACCAATAACATGCCTTAGTAAGGCCTTGCACCACCAACGACTCGAGAAGTGGATTGTTTGACATACTAACTTGGTCATGGAACACATTTGGTTCAATTTCAGCACGTCCAATTGCCTCCTTAGCCATCTTGTTTGGTGAACCGACCTTTTTAGCCTTCTTGTCATGTGAACCAACCTTCCTTGAAACTTAGTAAAAAGTAATAATAAGAATATTACTAATTATTATATATATGACATAGAAAAGTAATATAATCGGAGTTGATTATTACATGTATAAACTAACGCATATATATATGTATGTTTATCGGTGCACCTCATCTGAAAATCGCACCCATGCACGCGGCCACAGAACATAACTACCATGGGCGTCACTCAGTGTATGTAGACTAACCTCCAGTTTTGGCATCGGAAGACCTAAGTCTTCAAAACCAGGCTCAATGTAGTCGATGCTCACCACATAGTGATCATTGTTCACTATCTGGTGATGCACTCGTACTCGATTACCAGGAGGTTGTGCATGGCCACTAGCTACCACAATCAGACTATCAGAATCATTTTCTTGAACTAATAGTCGGCATGGGGTCTTCTCTTTTGAATCAAAACAAGTCATTAATAGTTAAGCGATGAAACAACATATTTAGAATTACATGCACTTAGGGACAATACATAGTTAATTAATAAAGCACAGTGATTAAGCGTGATAAATTAAACCAAATACAGTGATTACCTTCAACTCGGGTATTGGTGGATCAGGTGCAGGTATCGTTTGATTATCCGATGTTTGTGGAACACCGATCGGCTGGCTAGATGGAACATCACTACCTTTCTTCAATGGGAAGGTCGGTAAACCCATTTGCTCCATCATAGCATTGAAGTTATGTGTCATCTCCTCTCTAAGCTCCTCCCGAATTGCAGATTTGATAGCCTCCACATCTACCGACGCCGAATTCACACTACTTGCACTTGATTTTGACGTTGTAGTGTATTGTTCACCATATACCTTTCGCACGCCGAGGCAGACACCTCCCACGCCCCTCACACGACCACTATGGTCCTTTCCTAGAGTTTCGTGCAAAGCATCCATGTGTGCGGTAGGAGTGAAATCACTTGTTGCCTCCTTTTCCTTTAATCCGATCTAGAAATAAAACAACAATAGACAATTGGACGTTAAAAATTTTCAAAAAACAAAACGTACTACCGAATAAGTTGCCGGCGAAGAGGTTGCCGCAGCAGCCGCCCAACCAGTTTTGCTCCGCTGCTGGCTGGGCCTGCTGCTGGCGGGGCCGTGCAAGCGGGGGGGACTGTGTAAGGGGGTTGTGTAAGGAGGGGGAAAGTGCGGGTGTGGGGTGTGGGGGTGGGGTTACTTGAATAATGATATTTACGTTCCCGAAATCCGACCAACAACAAAGTAGAACCTATAAATCTACTTAATAGCAACATTTTAGGTTATATTATCATGTTTCACAAGAAATTGGAGCCCAGTGACTCAAACTATTCGAAAATGACATGAAATGGCCGAAATAGGCCTAAAATGATATTTACGTTCCCGAAATCCGGCCAATAACAAAGTAGAACCTATAAATCTACTTAATAGCAATATTTTAGGTTATATTATCATGTTTCACAAGAAATTGGAGCCCAGTGACTCAAACTATTCGAAAATGACATGAAATGGCCGAAATAGGCCTAAAATGATATTTACGTTCCCGAAATCCGACCAATAACAAAGTAGAACCTATAAATCTACTTAATAGCAATATTTTAGGTTATATTATCATGTTTCACAAGAAATTGGAGCCCAGTGACTCAAACTATTCGAAAATGACATGAAATGGCCGAAATAGGCCTAAAATGATATTTACGTTCCCGAAATCCAACCAACAACAAAGTAGCAACTATAAATCTACTTAATTGCAATATTTTAGGTTATATTATCATATTCCACAAGAAATTGGAGACCAGTGACTCAAAATATTAGAAAATGACATGAAATGGCCGAAATAGGCCTAAAATGATATTTACGTTCCCGAAATCCGACCAATAACAAAGTAGAACCTATAAATCTACTTAATAGCAATATTTTAGGTTATATTATCATGTTTCACAAGAAATTGGAGCCCAGTGACTCAAACTATTCGAAAATGACATGAAATGGCCGAAATTGGCCTAAAATGATATTTACGTTCCCGAAATCCGACCAATAACAAAGTAGAACCTATAAATCTACTTAATAGCAATATTTTAGGTTATATTATCATGTTTCACAAGAAATTGGATCCCAGTGACTCAAACTATTCGAAAATGACATGAAATGGCTGAAATAGGCCTAAAATGATATGTACTTACAATGGCTTTGGCTATCTTTTCTGTAACGGGATCAGGTAACACTCTGTTTCCCTTTGCATCAACCCCATGCATCGAACACGACCAATCAAGGACCCTGTCTGGTTGACGAGCCGGTGTAACTGATGTGGTTGTAGAGGTGGTTGTCGTTGTCGAATCCTGTGTGGGGTAATGGGCAAACATCCACTTTTTTCTCGCCTCATCGTAGGAATGGGCACCCAAATGATGATAATATTTCCTTGCTTTTGCACTCGCGCTTTTTTTCTCACGTCTTGCCTGAAAAAACACATAATTACAAACAAAAGATTAGGTGTTATATACAATCATACTCGAGCTAAGTGTGGTAAATATAATTAAAATCCTTTGCTTACAACAGCTTCCGGGGTAGTATTTTTGGCAACAAATGCTTCCCACTCTTCAGGTTTGATATTTCTCCGTATTTGATATGGTAATATGGTGGGTTCCTCTGAATTTTCCAATGCAGCCTCAGCTTCGATTTGCTTTTCTCCCCCATAAATTTTCTTCTTTTTTGTACCCGTTCTTTTCCTCCGCTTAGTAATCCAACCGGACACTAAATTAGCCTTGAAATCTCGAAATATCTGAGCAAGCGCGGATAAAAATAGATTCTTCTTGGCTTCATCATCTTCGATATTGAAGAGATTCTACAAAAACAACGAACAAAAATATTAGTTTCCACATTTGTTGTAATAGATTAAATTCTATCATTAGTACTACATACACATACATTTATTAAAATAAGAAACTAAATGGTAGTATGAAACTTACCATAGTGTCATTCCATAGTAATTTCTTCATCCCCTCGGGCACCTCTAGCCATGAATGCAAAATGGAGAGCCTCCGGTCGCAAAGGCCAATATGTTTGCCATACTTAGAACGCCACACACCACAAGGTTGACCCAAGTTATCGTACTCTAAAGTCATATGCAAGTGAGTAGCACTTATTGACTTTGTAGGTCCTCTTCCCTTTCTCTTTTTCATCACTTTCGATTTACTTTGTTGTTGATTTGTTTGTAACTCCCGTTGTTGACCTTCTTTCCTATTGTTGTGCTTTCACAATTGTACCACTTTTTGGATGAAGTTCTTGAAGATCTCGATCTTCGAGATCACCTTTATCTGGGTCCTTCCTCACATCATAAGATTCATCCTCGGTTGTGTGTTCACTAGTCGTCATCTCATCCATATGTAGTAATTATCCCTGCAATTATAAACACATAGAAATTAATATATATGTACAAGTTAAAAAAATAACAAATTGAATAAGGACCAACAATAATGGAACATCGGAAGTCGTGGGCCACTAGCGGCAGGAAGCTGCCTCAGCTTGCTGCCGCTGTTGCCGCGAGGGGCTGTGCAAGGGGGGGGAAAGTAACCGGGGTTGGACGGGGGGAGCGGGGGGCTGTGCGGGGGGACCGGGGGGCTCCGCAAGGGGGGAAAGTAGCTAGGGGATGGACGGGGGGGGGGGCGGGCTGTGCAAGGGGGGGGACCGGGGGCTGCAAGGGGGGGGAAGCGGGAGGCTCGAAATATATAAAAAGACATAAATCGGCCGAAATATATAGGCCTAAAATGATATTTATTTTCCCGAAATCCAACCATCAACAAAGTAGCTTGTATAAATCTACTTAATAGCAACATTTTAGGTTATAAGATCATATTCCACAACAAATTGGATTACCATGACTCGAAATACACGAAAATGACATGAAACGGCCGAAATAGGCTTAAAATGACGTTTACTTTCCCGAAATCCAACCATGAACAAAGTAGCACCTATAAATCTACTTAGTAGTCGTATTTTATGCAATATTATCATATTCAACAAGAAATTGGAGTCACATGACTCGAAATACACGAAAATGACATGAAACGGAAGAAATAGGCCTAAAATGACCCTTACTTTCCCGAAATCCAACCAACAACAAAGTAGCACCGATAAACCTACTTAGTAGTCATATTTTATGCAATATTATTACATTCAACAAGAAATTGAAGTCACATGACTCGAAATACACGAAAATGACATGAAACGGACGAAATATGCCAAAAATGACCCTTACTTTCCCGAAATCCAACCAACAACAAAGGAGCACCTATAAACCTACTTAGTAGTCGTATTTTATGTAATACTATTACATTCAACAAGAAATTGGAGTCACATGACTCAAAATACACGAAAATGACATGAAACGGCCGAAATAGGCTTAAAATGACGTTTACTTTCCCGAAATCCAACCATGAACAAAGTAGCACCTATAAATCTACTTAGTAGTCGTATTTTATGCAATATTATCACATTCAACAAGAAATTGGAGTCACATGACTCGAAATACACGAAATGACATAAAACGGACGAAATGGGCCTAAAATGACCCTTACTTTCCCGAAATCCAACCAACAACAAAGGAGCACCTATAAACCTGCTTAGTAGTCGTATTTTATGCAATATTATTACATTCAACAAGAAATTGGAATCACATGACTCGAAATACACGAAAATGACATGAAACGGCCGAAATAACCTTAAAATGATGTTTACTTTCCCGAAATCCAACCAACAACAAAGTAGCACCTATAAATCTACGTAATAGTCGTATTTTTGGCTATATTATCATAGTCAACAAGAAAATTGAGTCACATGACTCGAAATATATGAAAATGACATGAAATGGACGAAATAGAGATAAACCTGAGTATATGTCTCATGATTTGTTGACCTTCCGCCGTTTCTTAGGAGTTTCAACATGTACCCCTTCCGTGTGATCAACACGCATATAGTTCTCAGACATATTTACATCATCTTCCACGCTATTTTCAGTATAGGTAAAAGTTGGGATGTCCTCAAATGCATCATACTCTTCCTCATCCTCAACATCACCAATGCCCAAAATACTCCTTTTGCCCGGTACAACAATTGACCACTTATTATCAGCAGGATCAGTTACATAGAATACTTGTTTAGCTTGTGATGCAAGTACAAATGGCTCTTCAGTTTCACGTAGACGACCCATGTCCACAAGAGTGAATCCGCAAGGATCATCTTTTTTTACGCAACGTCGATTATCATCAACCCAATTGCAACAAAAGAGATAAATATGAAAAGCTGAGTAGTTAAGCTCCCATATTTCTTGAATTCGCCCATAATAGTTGGTGGCAGCAAGAACGGGAGACTTATCTTTTGAGCTTGCGTATTGTGTAGATGACGCCACAAGTGAAACACCACTATTCTGTCGCGATGTCGACTTAAGATCTTGACGTTCAGTCCAAAACGTATACCCGTTAATATCATAACTGATGCGCTCAAGTTATACGATGTTCTTATGGTATTTTAGGTGCACATTGCTAAGGGATTTGTTCGTAATTGTTAAGGTTTGCATATAAATCATCCTTAGCGGAAGTTAGGAGTTTTGCGATATAAGTTGTGTTAATGTCATGCATTCCGAGCTTCCAAGGTGAAATGCATTTGAGCCGAGCATCACAAGCCACAAGCTCGCCAAGCCAAGCTCGAAGCATCGCTCAGCAGCCCATCGCAAGCCAAGCTCGAAGCATCGCTCAGCAGCCCATCGCACGCCCAGCAGCAAGCTAGGCCATCGCTCGCCCAGCTCGCACAGCCCAGCGCTCGCACAGCCAGCACGCATGCCCATCGCCCAGGCTCGCGACTCGCGAGGAATGTCGCACCTCGCGACTGCCTTGCTCGCACCTCGCGAGGATTCTCGCACGGCGCGACCTGCGTGGTTTCGCCAATTCTTCAGCTCGTTGCGAAGGCAGTAGCTCATCGCACGGTGCGACCTGTACCGCACCTCGCGACCCCTATGGCGGTCTAAATGTCGGCTGACTTTTGAGCCTTAGTATAAATACTAAAGTTTATTTTTGGACCTAAAATACACACATTTGAGGAGAGAGAATATCCAACACTCCATTCTTCTCTTCTTCTCTTCTCTTTTTAGTTTTTATTTTCTAGTTTAGTTTTTGTAGATTTCAATTATGGGATTGGCTTATGCTATGCCGATTGTAACTTGAACCGTTCTTGAACGAGATTAATATGGAGCTTCAAGCATTATTGTGAGATCTTTCTTCTCTATTTATTTCCTTTGATTATGGTTTAATTTTTATGCTTGCTTTCAATGGTTTTTGCATGATTATGCTAGGAACGTTACTAGTTTGATTGTGTAATTAATCTAATGCTAGATTTAAGAATAGAATCGGATTGTTTTATTCTTTTATCAATTAGTAGCAAACTAGGGAGTAACTTAGATGCAGATCGTCTTGGTTATTTCTTGGGGAAATTGTATCAACTGTTGAACGTTTATCGCTTGTATGACGTTAGCGGGTCCGTTGGTTCTCTCGTGTTTATTGCTGCTATTGGATTGAACTTAGACGCTATCGGACTAGGTTATCCTTTAGTTAGGGTTTTATAGTCACGCTGATCGTGCTATTCAACTAGGAATAAGGAGAATGCGAGATTAATTCTCAACAATAGATAATAATGGAAATGAATAGAGTCGAGGTTCAATGATCGATAATGAATTGAAGTGCATGTTAATCGGATTCAAGATCTTCCTATATTGATTTCTCATCTTATTTATATGTTAGTTAGTTGTAGTCTAATAACAACTCTTTGAAACCCCCCTTTTGTTATTATTAGGTTTCTCGACCGTTAAGAGTCTTCTAGGTACTAACGCACGCTAAGTATAGAACTCGTCCCCGTTTCCCTGTGGATACGAACCTTACTTCCCTCATACTAGTTTAGTGTAAAAGAGAGTAGGAGAAATTTTATCTTTGGCCGGGCGGCGTTCACGACAAGCGCGGCCCGCCAAATTTTGGCGCCGTTGCCGGGGACGCGGTGTTACTTGTTTATATTTAGTGTATGCTTTTGGATTGTATTGCTAATGGTTTTTGTTTATGGTTAATACTCGTGCTACTAACCAAGAACCTTTGCAGTACGATCGAGATCTGGAACTAACCCTTTTCAGGTTGAGAAGAGAATTGCGTGAAGACTTTAGTGAGCTCCCTTTTTCGCTTCAATTTGAAGAAGAGATGCCTCCTAGAGTTGAGCACCGCACTTTAAAGGAGCTCACTGCTCCTAACCTTGACCAACAACCTTTGTGTATCACATTTCCGGAACCGGAAGTGGGGGACACATTTGAGCTAAAGTCGGGGTTGATACATTTGCTTCCCTCATTCCATGGGCTAAATGGTGAAGATCCAAATAAACATTTGTCAGAGTTTCATGTGGTATGCAGCAGCATGAAACCAAGTGGAGTTTCCGAAGATAGAATCAAGCTTAAAGCTTTCCCCTTTTCGCTAAAAGACGCAGCTAAGGACTGGATGTACTACCTTCCGTCCGACAGCATCACCACTTGGGCACAATTGAAAAAGAGCTTTCTCGAGAAATACTTTCCCACTTCTAAATCATCTACATTGAAGAAGGAGATAAGTAACATTGAGCAACGAGGTGATGAGTCTTTTTACGAGTATTGGGAGAGGTTTAAGAAGTTATGTGCTAGTTGTCCATACCACGGTTATTCGAGAGGAAGATTTGGTGCTATACTTCTATAATGGCTTATGTGATGAGGATGCTAGGATGGTCAATGCAGCAAGTGGTGGATCCATTGTGAATAAAACTGCACTCGCTGCTAAGGAACCTGTTAAATGAGCTTCTTTGAAAGCTCGAGGCGGTTTAGTAGAAGGTGCGGAACTCGACGTGTGGTCTCCGAGGGTTCTAGTTCTTCTAAGCTGGAAGATCGGTGCAAGCTCTCACATCCGTGATGCGAGACTTCATAGTGAAAGAGAAAACTCACCAAGTGAAGGCTTGTGGCATTTGCTCTTCACATCATCCAACTGATTTTTGCCCTCATCTACAAGAACCGAGTGAAGAGGTTAAGGCGGCCGATTTTCAGGGCCAAGGTTTCCAGAAAAGATATGATCCATATTCTGGTACCTACAATTCGGGATGGCGAGATCATCCTAATTTGAGGTACGGGAACTCATCGGGAACCAGCGGCCGCCACGGCGATATAACCGCCCACCACCTCCTTATTCGAGAGCACCGGAGCAAGGAGCTCCATATTTTAGGCCGCAAGGCCAACCACGAGGACCGAGTACCGGCATGTCTACAGAGGATATGATTAATGCTTTAACTAAAAATGTCACTAACATGCGGGGAAATATGGTTCGGTTTCGGGGAGGAGACCCGTTCGAGCATCAAGAACTTGGAGAGCCAAGTAAGCCAAATTGCGGGAGCTGTAACCAAGTTAGAGGCTAGGGATTCGGTGAGGTTTCCATCCCAAATAGAACTCAACCCAAAGATGAACGTGAGTGCTATCACATTGAGAAGTGGAGCGGAAATTGCAAGCAAAGAGAGGTTGGTGGTTCGAGACAAAGAGATAGTGGAAGAGGTGATCGAGCATGAACCGACAACAGATTATACATCATTGCCACCTCAACAAGAGGCGAAAGTCCAAAAATCACCTCCTCCACCTTATGAACCAGAGCCACCCTTTCCCGAGGCATTGAGAGAAACCCGCAAAACAGAGCACACCAATGACATTTACGAAACCTTTCGTAAATGTGAGGTAAACATTCCCCTTTTTGATGCTTTAAATCAAGTACCTAGGTATGCTAAGTTCCTTAAAGAATTATGTACTTCGAAAAGAAAGCAAAAACAAAAGGGAGTGCAAAAAGTGAAGGCTAGCGAGCATGTCTCTGCTATCTTTCAAAAGAAATTGCCTCAAAAGTGCAAGGACCCAGGCATGTTTACCATCCCATGTACCATAGGTGACACCATGTTTCCTAAAGCCATGTTAGACTTAGGTGCGTCAATTAATGTGATTCCATATTCATTATATAAGTCTTTGAAACTTGGCAATTTGCATGAAACTGGTGTGGTGATTCAATTAGGCGATAGATCCAATGTTTATCCTAGGGGTAAATTAGAGGATGTGTTAGTTACGGTTGGGAAATTGAAATTTCCTGCTGATTTTTATGTTTTGGAGATGGAGCCTGATAAGCATGCCGCCCCCATCCTTTTGGGGCGACCTTTCTTGAAAACATCTTGCACTAAAATTGATGTTTGCGCTGGTTCTTTGACCATGGAGTTCGAGGGAAAGGTAGAGGCGTTTAAAATCGATGATTCTAAGCCTTTGATTAAGGATGATAACCCTCTTTACTCTATTAACATTGTTGACTCTGTTTTGCATGATGTTCTTGATATTGAGCATGTTGATGAGTCGATAAATGTTGATGATGCCTTGGTTGAGGATTGTGCCTCTCCTACTAACATGCGAGGTTATGGTGCCTGGGAGTGGAAAGAGCGGAAAAAGCCTCCTGATTTACCACCTTGTTTTGAAACTGTACCACTAACGATGCATTGCAAGAGTTCTCCTCCGTTAGTTTTGCAGGTACTCGAATTGGAGGTTGACATGGAGCCTCCATTGTCACATATGGAGCACAAGCCCAATTTTTAAGCTTAAGGTATTAAGTCGAGCTCACGACTTTAAACAACAGCGCTTCTCGGGAGGCAACTCGAGACCCCTTTATTTTCTTTCTTTTCCTTTATCTTTCTTTTCCTTTATTTTTCATCAAATTTCCACCACCACAACAAATTTTCTTTCACCCACCGCCCACCCACTAAAAAGAGCCACAACCAATCTTAATTCACTTGTAACCAAAATCCACAAAAGAAAATCCGTTGGGAGGACTTCAATAGCTAGGAGTTGGTACACTAGAGGATTGAGATTGTTAATGTATCTTTTCGATCTCTTAAGCTAGGTGCAAATCTCACAAATTCAAAACTTTTAAGCTTGTCATTTGTTTGAGTGATTCGAGGGAGAGGGTTGTGAGTTGATTTATGAGATTTGAGTTGGTGTTGTCAAGAAATTTGAGTTTGACGGATTGTTTGGTCATGAGTTTTGAGCATTCGATCTTCGATTTACCCGATTTTCGATTTTCTCCCCCCATTTTCAGTTTACTTTTTCTTCTAATTGTCGACACATTGAGGACAATGTGTAGTTTAAGTAGGGGGGAGGGTATTCTCATTCTCATGTATCTATGTTGTGTATATTACTTTCAATTTGAAAAAAAAAAAAAAAAAAAAAAAAAAATGATGATGAAATGAAACCCGCTGAGTTGAAAACCCACAAGGGTGGGCGACTCAGGCAAAAATGGGGGCCCGGATAGGTTGAAAACCCGAAAGGGCAACTTATGCAAAAAAGTGGCTTATATTGAGCGGGTAAGATGGTGAGATGAAAAAAAATGTGAGAAGCTAGGATGAAAACCCGAAAGGGCTCCTAGGCAAAATGAGAGATTAAGAGAGAATTATGTATTTTGAAGATTCATTTGCCGGAGATTTGTTTTGGCTTTCACTTTCTTTTGGTTTATTGTTTTTGGGAGTAAGCATGGAATTTATCCCTTTTTGTCTTTGTTCCATAGCTTGCTTATATAGGTTGGTTGTAATAGTAGTAGTAGTTTATCTTTTGAGGTTTTAGGCGAGTTGTCATTTTGATTGTGGCGTTGGAGTGAGATCCTTTGAGATCCTTCAGGATTTGAGCTCACATTTTGGTTGTCGTTTGGTGATTATTGTTGTCGCGTCTTTTTATTTTTCAGGTGAGCTCGAATCTAAGTGTGGGGGAATCATCGTCCCTTACGTTTAGGTTTTTGAGCGGATGTTGTTAAGATGTGATGATGATGATGTAGTTGATGGGGAGTGTAGGTTGGTGTCGTTAGTTTGGGTGATGATTTATTTGGTGATCCTCATTTTGAGTTTACTCGAGGTCGAGTAAAGTTCAAGTGTGGGGGTATTTGATGCGCTCAAGTTATACGATGTTCTTATGGTATTTTAGGTGCACATTGCTAAGGGATTTGTTCGTAATTTTTAAGGTTTGCATATAAATCATCCTTAGCGGAAGTTAGGAGTTTTGCGATATAAGTTGTGTTAATGTCATGCATTCCGAGCTTCCAAGGTGAAATGCATTTGAGCCGAGCATCACAAGCCACAAGCTCGCCAAGCCAAGCTCGAAGCATCGCTCAGCAGCCCATCGCAAGCCAAGCTCGAAGCATCGCTCAGCAGCCCATCGCACGCCCAGCAGCAAGCTAGGCCATCGCTCGCCCAGCTCGCACAGCCCAGCGCTCGCACAGCCAGCACGCATGCCCATCGCCCAGGCTCGCGACTCGCGAGGAATGTCGCACCTCGCGACTGCCTTGCTCGCACCTCGCGAGGATTCTCGCACGGTTCGACCTGCGTGGTTTCGCCAATTCTTCAGCTCGTTGCGAAGGCAGTAGCTCATCGCACGGTGCGACCTGTACCGCACCTCGCAACCCCTATGGCGGTCTAAATGTCGGCTGACTTTTGAGCCTTAGTATAAATACTAAAGTTTGTTTTTGGACCTAAAATACACACATTTGAGGAGAGAGAATATCCAACACTCCATTCTTCTCTTCTTCTCTTCTCTTTTTAGTTTTTATTTTCTAGTTTAGTTTTTGTAGATTTCAATTATGGGATTGGCTTATGCTATGCCGATTGTAGCTTGAACCGTTCTTGAACGAGATTAATATGGAGCTTCAAGCATTATTGTGAGATCTTTCTTCTCTATTTATTTCCTTTGATTATGGTTTAATTTCTATGCTTGCTTTCAATGGTTTTTGCATGATTATGCTAGGAACGTTACTAGTTTGATTGTGTAATTAATCTAATGCTAGATTTAAGAATAGAATCGGATTGTTTTATTCTTTTATCAATTAGTAGCAAACTAGGGAGTAACTTAGATGCAGATCGTCTTGGTTATTTCTTGGGGAAATTGTATCAACTGTTGAACGTTTATCGCTTGTATGACGTTAGCAGGTCTGTTGGTTCTCTGTGTTTATTGCTGCTATTGGATTGAACTTAGACGCTATCGGACTAGGTTATCCTTTAGTTAGGGTTTTATAGTCACGCTGATCGTGCTATTCAACTAGGAATAAGGAGAATGCGAGATTAATTCTCAACAATAGATAATAATGGAAATGAATAGAGTCGAGGTTCAATGATCGATAATGAATTGAAGTGCATGTTAATCGGATTCAAGATCTTCCTATATTGATTTCTCATCTTATTTATATGTTAGTTAGTTGTAGTCTAATAACAACTCTTTGAAACCCCCCTTTTGTTATTATTAGGTTTCTCGACCGTTAAGGGTCTTCTAGGTACTAACGCACGCTAAGTATAGAACTCGTCCCCGTTTCCCTGTGGATACGAACCTTACTTCCCTTATACTAGTTTAGTGTAAAAGAGAGTAGGAGAAATTTTATCTTTGGCCGGGCGGCGTTCACGACAAGCGCGGCCCGCCAATAACCCTCATAAGAGTGTACAGATTCACGGGAACCAAATGCTAACCACTTGACTGTTTCAGAAACATTTTCATCTAAATCATCCACTACTCGATGATGAAACCAATCAATGAACGTCTTATTATGCATTTGCGTCAATGCCCTTATTCCTTTTCCAGGGTTGCTAACACGTAATTCCTCCATATGCTCATTTAAATAAGGATGGACAGCTGCCACGTGATGCAACACAAATAAGTGAGCTTGTGTACGCTTGTCGACAGAAGGTGAGATCAATTTTGAGCCAATCGTACCCTTGCCCTCGAGTCTGCCCTCGTGTCTAGATATCGGAATGCCAATAGGATCAACACCAGCAACATACTCTGCCACAAAATTACTGACCTCTTAAGCCACAATCCCTTGAATAATGCTACCTTCTGGTTGTGCAAGATTTCGAACTTTATCCTTCAAAGTACCCATATATCTCTCAAAAGGATAGCACCACCTCAAAAACACTGGACCACACAACGTAATTTCTCGAACTAGGTGGACAATGAGATGCACCATAATGTCAAAGAATGCAGGGGGGAAAATCATCTCAAATTTGCATAAAGTTTCAACTATTCTAGCCTGCAAGTCATCGAGTGTCGACGGTTGTAGCACTTTGCTGCATATTGTATGAAAAATTGAACAAAGTTCGGTAATGGTGTGCCTCACATGCTTTGGAAGTATCCCACGAATTGCAATCGGTAAGAATACATGCATCATGACATGACAATCGTGAGATTTCATACTCGATAACTTCAACTCACCATTTAAGGTAACAAATCGCTTCATATTCGATGAGTACCCAGTTGGAACCTTAATGCCATACAATGACTCGCAAAAAATCCATTTCTCAGCTTTCGACAGTGTGTAGCAAGCTGGTGGCAAATAATTCTTCTCCGAATCATCCACCTTTTTTCTTTTCCCAGTTTCCTCATCAACCCCTTCCTCCACTACTTTCCTTTTCCTTCCGGCCCTTTTTTGAGCCCACAACTCCGGTCGAAGCTTATTTTTTTCCAAGTGAAGATGTGACGCTTTAACATCCTTTGTCTTACCCGGAATATTCATAAGTGTCGCAAGAATAGTATCACAAACATTCTTCTCAATTTGCATGACATCCAAACAATGTCTGACTTTTAAATCTTTCCAATATGGGAGTTTCCAAAAAATAGACTCCTTTTTCCATAATCCTGTAGTTCCATCAACGTCATTCGCAGGTTTACCATAGATCGTTTCAATACCCTTAACCTGATTATAAACTTCAGTACCAGTTAATGGTCTACGAGCAACTTCCTCTTTAACTGTCCCATCGAAGGCGTTTTTCTTAAACCGATAGGGATGGTCGCGTCTAAGGAGCCTTCGTTTGCGCATATAGACATGTTTGCAGCCCTTAATGTGTGTAGACTTCATGTCATCTATACAAATCGGGCACGGTTTTTTTCCTTTGGTCTTATACCCAGATAAGTTCCCATAAGCTGGAAAGTCGTTCATTGTACAGAAAAGCATGGCACGCAGAGTGAACATCTCATTAGCATACACATCAAATACCGACACTCCTTCGTTCCATATCTTCTGTAAATCTTCAATAAGTGGTTGAAGGTATACATCTATGTCATTTCCAGGTTGTTTCGGCCCCGATATGAGAAGCGACAACATGATGTACTTGTGTTTCATGCACAACCAAGGAGGCAAGTTATAAAGCACTAAAACTACTGACCATGAACTATGCTGAGAACTAAGATTGCCAAAGGGATTCATGCCATCTGTACATAATCCAAGCCTCAAATTCCTATTATCGTTACCAAACGGCTTATGCACCCTATTGATACTTTTCCACTCAGGGGAATCAGCCGGATGCTTCAACAAACCGTCTTTCTTGCTACGATCTGCATGCCACCGCATATTCTTCGCATCTTTTTTTACTGAGAACATGCGCTTAAATCTAGGTATTATGGGAAGATACCACAACACCTTAGCTGGTGGTCCTTCACTACCCTCAGCCCCTTCACGCCTGTACCTTGATAATCCACAACGTGGACACTCATCTAAATGCTCATACTCATTACGATAAAGCACACAATCGTTTGGACAAGCATGTATCCTCTGGTACTCTAAACCTAAAGGACACATGAGTTTCTTAGCATAATAGTTCGACTTTGGCAGATCATTTCCATCAGGGAGCATATCAGCTAAAACTTCCAACAACGACGTGAAACTGCAATCCGTCCAACCTGCTTTCGACTTAATATTGAAGAGTGTTATCACAACGGAAAGTTTGGTGTACTTCGTACAACCTGGATACAATGGCCTTTCAGCAGCCTCAGACATAGACTCAAACATACGAGGTCGTTTGCAAGACTGATCTTCAACCTCTTGTATCATCTCGTCTACCCGATCTCTATCATCATCCCCATACTCACCATCCTCGAAATCATCACCTAATTTATCCTTCTCCTCTTCACATACATCGTTCATTATCCTACAGCTTCTTGCATATCTCCCCTCCTCACCATGCCAAACCCATACGTGGTATTGAGGCCTAAACCCACGACAAAAGACATGCTCCCTAAGCAAATGAATACTACTAACCTTGCTCACATTTCCACAATCTAAACAAGGACAATAAAAGTCGATTGCTCCGAGAAGATGCTTGGTATTCTAATGCGGATTTACAAAATTACGAGACCCCATTCACAAACTCAATCGATTCACGGCTACCATACATCCAAGTACGATCCATCTCATTCATGAAAACCTCTAATTAAACACAACCAATTATAAGTATCAATCATTTAAGCACATTCACATGCAAGATAATAACATATTGAAAACACGCACATACAAATGGAGGCTAAGAGAGTCACATGTGCAAATGTATGCATGCATCCGAAGGTCCTTATCACTCCAACCTAACCCATCCTTGGACGTTTAATCTCACTAGTGAATATATGCCAACTTTTCAATTCTAAGGAAAATCCGGCAGCATTTCCCTACAGTTCTCCAAGTACACAATGTAGATAATTGATTATCTACATATGTACACAGAGAACAATGTAGAGAAACGACAAGCCAAGACTTTCCTTAGAATTGAAAAGAAGACATACATTCACCACCTAAGTGAGATCAAACGTCCAAGGACAGTCCCAAACAGGGGATTATTCAAGACTTACTCCTAATGAGCAAGTCTTGAACGGGTATCTAGGCATATGATTGATGATGATGATTCATATAACTTTTACATTTCATAGCTTAATTAAATTGTTTTCATCCAATCTCATATCAAGAAATATACATACACATAGATTGAATCTACATATATACACAATAAATGAAGATATATAATGAATTGTCTTTATCATAAATACATACCAATAACAACTAATATGGAGATCGATCTTTATATATACTCTGCGCTATCTCCTAGTTGATTTGCCGCGTCCAATATGCTAATATCTAAGCCACATAAAATCGAAAAAATTGTTAGCATATAGTAAATGCAAATTGCATATTATTATAAGAAATACATTAATATATATAAATTATCATATCTTACCCACATTGAAACACATTACAACAAAATTCAAGTCATATTCCACTAGTAAAATTACAACTTAAGGAGCATATTAAGGAGCATATTGAGGTTTTTGATCAACCAAATTACTGTTTTCAAAGATCCCACCTAAACTAATCCCATTTCCAAAGTTTTGATGTGTGAAAAAGTTTGAAAGCAACTTAGGATTGTATTTAAATTCATGGTTCAGGCATTCTAATTCAGGATCAACAAGCACAGGATAAATCAGTAAAACAGAAGAAAAAACAAGGGTTTTGGCTAATTTCTCTTGGAAAAAAGATCAAACACCTTGTGGGTGTGGATTTTTTTTTGTTCTTCACCAATAAATTTAGAGAAATTAAAAGTTAATTACAGAAGAAAAGTTACCAATTAAGCAAGTGAAGCAAAAATCGACTAGAAACATATATGAAGAAAAATATCAAAGCATAGAACTATAAGATAACATAAAAATTAAAGCTTTTGACTTTCTAGGTGTGTAAAAGAAGGTTAATCTAGTGAAAAACAACATTAAATTCAGAAAATTGCAAACCTAGCCATAGGCCGACGCGGTGGTTTGGTGGTGGCTGACCCTGGGTAGTGCCGCGCGATGGCGTGAGAGGGGGTGGGTGGCGCACAGCAGTGGATGCCGCTCAGGTTGTTGGCGCACAGGTGCCTCGCGTTCAGGTCGTTGGCGCGCAACTTAGGGCGGTTTTCGCGCTCAGGTGCGTGGGGAGGAACTCGCTGGTGGCGTTTCTAACTACGGCGAGGGTGGCGCGTAGGAGAGGAGAGGGTTCTGCGTGGTGCGGTGGGGGGTGGCGCATAGGAGGGTGGCGCGTAGGAGGTGGAGAGGGTGATGGCTGGGTCGCTGCTTGGAGAGGAGAGAGTGAACGAGAGGGAAATGCAAATTAAGCGCGGTGCTGCTGGCCAGGAGAGTAAAAAATAAAAAATGACTGCGGTTGTGTAGAAAACCGCAGCCCTTCCTTTAAGGGCTGCGGTTAAGCCCATAACCGCAACCCTTTGTTCGGTAAGGGCTGTGGTTTTGTGCTTAACCGCAGCCCTTAAAGGAAGGGCTGCGGTTTTCTACACAACCACAACCCTTTTACAACAGCAATTGACAATTTTTCCTCTAGTGGTAGTTTATCGATCCATACACGTTCACTCCTTTTAAACCTTTTCTTATTAGGCTTGATACCTCTGTCTATTGGCAAGGGTCAGAATTTTAGAATGACAAATTAATGAATTAAGGGAGTAAAACCTGCATCCGCGAGCTATTGCGACCGACTCTGTCAGGAGCGTCCACCCTCGATGGACACAATAGAAGTGACACGAGGCCACTTTAACATAATCTCTCCCTAAATGAATGACCTTTTATTTGACTTTTAGGACACAAGGATCAATACACAAATGTCCTTTATTTATTTCCGTTATTGAATAATGTGAAAAAATTTCAGGAATTCATCAGTCCGTTTTTAGTCGGTCAATATTTTCAGCAATCATTAATTGTAGCTGAATTGCTGCCAAAATGATTATTGAAATTATTTTTGTTTATATCATAAGTGCCATGTAAAAAAAAGTCTGTGCTCACCCATTTTCAAAAAAAAAAAAAATAACTCACATTTACTTCATAATTCTTTTCATTCAAATTGGTTTTTCCAAGCAAAAACAAAATTGATTTTTAAAAGAAAAAAAATCCTGTTTTGAAAATATAATCCCAAAAACAAAGAAAAAATGAAAAGAGACGTAATCACGAGTTCAAAACATATCATGTTTAGGAATTAGAATGTCATTAAAATATGGTTTTAAACACGAAAAGTTTAGTCTAAAAATAATTGACTAAAAAAAAAACTGTGTCAAAAAGATAAAAATCAAGGGATAATCACATTTCAAAAAAAAAAAAAAGGAAAAATTGACAGAAATAATCCCAACTATGACCGGTCCGCTGAAAATAATCCCAACTTTGGGTTATTCTGGAATAATCCAAACTATTTGGGGTACCTTCCCAAAATAATCCAAACTTTTATTTTTCTTGCCTTCAATGATCCCTTTTGGGTCTATTATATATAGGATAATTAAAAGTTTGGATTATTTTGCGAAAGTACTCCCAATAGTTTGGATTATTCTAGAATAACCCATAGTTGGGATTATTTTGAGCGGAACGGTGATAGTTTGGATTATTAAAGGAAAAAAATGTGTGAAAAGGGATAATTTTTTTCGAAAAAGAGAAAAAAATTCTTCCATTTCTTGCTAAGAATCATAAAAGAAATTCGTTATTTTGTGACTAACATTGTTAGTGTGTACATTTCAGGTACTTCAAATTAGTCTAATCCTAAGAGGTGGAACAGACATGTTCAAACATGAGAATACATGGCATGGCGCCTAGCAAACTGAACTCGAAAAAAGGTTGAGAAGAACCCGAGTACTTCACATTTGTCTAATCCTAAGAGGTGGAACAGATGTATTCAAACAGGAGAATACATGGCTTGGCGCCTAGCAAACTGAAATTTGGAAAAGTTTGAGAAGTACCTGAATCATTTAATTGCTTTTATATTGTACTTTGTAGGTAGAGCTACGTGCGGCTTGATCCCCTAAAAAAAATTCTGATGTTGTAATGCATCTATCCTAGTTTCTTTACCATGTAATGTACTATAAGGGGTACGTAGGCAACTCATTTTCCGAGTGCAGCTGCAAAAAAAAATTTATTATGTAAAATTTCATTTTTAATATATCAGAACTACGTTGGGCCTGATTCTCCATTCAAAAACAAAAATCATCACAAAAAAAATTTCTTCCCCAAATCCAAATCCACTTATGGAGATACGTAGGCAACCTTCGGGTGTGACCCCTTTTGCATTTAATATTTTCTTTTGTGGTTTCAGCGCTTAGAAGCAATCAATACATGTAGATCATTACAAAGAAGAACGATATATGGGGCATTATAATTTGCCAAAATGAGGACACACTAGTGGAAAAAACGCTACATGTCACAAGACAACCGCTGCGGTCCTTAACAGAGCCGCAGCGGTAAATCGTCGAATTTTTTTGGGAGAAAAGTAGGAATATAAACCGCTGCGGTCTTCAGAAAACCGCACCAGTTAACAGAAAACCGCTACGGTTCCCTTAACCGCAGTAGTTAATCAGATGAAAATCTCTTTTGTGAACCCGCATTTCCTTTAGGGAATATTCATCAACCCCCGCCACTTCTTTTCTCTCTCCTCATAATCCCTCCTCTTCATATCTGCACCTCCCTCCTTCCTCTTAAACCATCGCACCCTACGACGAATTTCACTCTCTCAATGCCACTAGATCTTCTCACTTCTCACCCACTAGATCTTCTCACACGAACCCTAAAACACCAATGCTTTAGCAACAAACACTAACCCTCAGCCACCAGATCTTCGAACACGAACCCTAAAACACCAACCACCAGATCTTCGACGGCCATGGACGCGGTAACATCTCCCTTTCTTCGACGGCTCTCATGTACTCTTCAATTATGCGCTTTAACAACGAAATCATCCTCCAACGATTCTTGCTGGCAAAACTTTAACGACGGCAACGAATCCTCACTCAAATTACTTAATTTTTGGTAATTTATACTTTTTAATTTTCGGTAACTCATTTTTTTTCATGTATGATTTTTTTGGTTAATATGGCTCTACATATTTAATTTCTTCTTTTACTTTTTAAATATCAAATTATGACTGTTAAAATTCCACTTTGAGATATAGAGTATAATCTGTCTACTTTCTCCCTTGAAGTTGTAAAATTTAGCTATTGAAGTGTTGTCTCTTGTTGATTTTCTGATTTTATGTGTTCAGGAGTTTTTGGTGTTGACCTTGTTTGACTATGGCGAACAAATCTCAAATCCCAACAAAGAATTCTGCATTTTTAGCTGTAATTGCTGATGAGGTATGAATTATGGCCTCTTTAAGAAGAATTTCCATTGATTTTGTTGTTCAACATACAAGAAAGATGAATTTTTTTAGTTGACTGAGTTGGTATATTAGTAGGGATAACTATTCTTGTGAAAATATAGATAGATTGAATTTGTTGATCAAGTATTTGATCCTAATGATGATCTATTGCACAATGCTAGTTTTTTACTCGATATGAGCACGTTAGTTTGTGTCAAGTAGATGAGGATGATTCGATGGTAGTATTGGGTAATTTCTCAAAGCGTTTGTGGGATTGTGTTATTTAGAGAATTGTCACTCAAGGTATTGATGACATGGCCTCTATGATATAGGATACTTGATATTTAAATTCTGATTGGATGATACAAGCATTTTACATAATATATGAGGTTGGATGCTGGTTAAAGTTTAATATATTCTGAATTCAAGATCAATGACCTACTTTCAACTTGCTTTACATGGAAAATACTCCTGTGGAGTAATATTGAAGCTATGCTCTACCATGGCATGCGAAGGTAGTGAGGTCGCAAAGAGAGACCTCGTGTGTAGGGAATTTGCATTAACATTAATGAATAGAGGGATCACTAATGTTGATATGTTTGGAATTTCAGGCCCGAAAAAGGCAGATGCACCAATGGTGTCTGAAGTTGGTAAATGGAACTCAAATGCATTTGGAAACGGTAAGAAAGTCACGATCTGACAATGCTGGGTATTAAATCAGAAATGATCAAGTTAAAGTCACGATCTGATAGGGGTTATCAAAAGAAATAAGAATAAATCGTTTAGTTTGGTAAAATTGATTTATACTGGAATATGGTTCTTGAGCATATCAAAGTGGCACTTGGAGCCTCAAAACATGACCTGTTGTGATATATAGGCAAGAAATGTCATTTATCAAGGTCGTTATATCCTGTTACTTGATAATTTTACAACCTAAGTTTTGGGTATAAGGCTTATGTGCTAAAAAGTTCATAATCTTTTTGCAGCTCCCTAGGTTTAACTAAGTTGTCTGGTTGCTTATTTATTTAGAGACAACTATGAATGTACACATTAACCATGAAGTTCCCTCATAACCATCAATTTTTGCTAATATTTCTCAAGTACAAGTGGCATCATTTAGTAGGGAGATACACATCTGCTTGCTTAAATGTTGTATGGCAATGGCTCCATGTTGCCGTTTGTCTTTACAGAATTCTGTGCACAAAGCTCCCTTGATTTTTTCACTCGTCTTGGAGATCAACTAAGGTTTCTATATGCTTCTCTTTTCTGTGGGGGTACTTAAAACTTCGTTAATGCTGCTCGATTCTCTGAAATGGACGTGACAATATCTTTGTGGAATATTATTACCTTATTTCATTTACAGAATAAGATCAAAGTGAATGGGCCTTTTCTTTGTGCTTTGTGAACAAAGTAGTGATTTTTTGTATGTTTGTGACTTGAGTTATGATTAACTCAAGTCAAAGGGTTATTAATTAAAACCATATTTTGACCTCTCTAAGCTTGCTCTCCAAATTGAAGTTTTTGATGCATTTCTAGCTTATTCATCATTATACTTGCTATGTATTTAGAAGATATATATTTCATCAAAATCTACTGATTTTGTGCTTAATTCTCATTCTGTTGCTGTTTCAGGTTCCTATTAACCCATATGGTATGGCTATCTTTTGTAACAGGACGAATACAGGACATCAATGGATGATATTTTTACCAGGATCTCGGATTTGACATCTTACATAAGCAGTCCACTGCTTTCACTTTCTTGGTGTGTTCCTTTAGTACCTTCGCATGTATGTATGATGGCATTATGTGGTTTTTCAATCTTTAGAGAGCATTACAGTTTCCTATTTCTCTCTTGAGGTTTAGAATCATGCTTATCGCTATAATGTATATTGATCTTCTCTCGTGTTTTCTAATTTCATGTCCTTGTCGTCATAAGAAGATTTATACTTCGGAATCTTTAATGGGTGTCCTGCAGTAGAGTATTCAAGTTCTGCAAGTTACCATGAGCGCCAATTTACTTGAAGTACAGTTTGTGTGTGTGTGAGAGCCTGAGATTTGTGTGGCGTTGACGAACCTTCAGCCTTTATTTGCCAGTTGTTTGATGATATATATTATATACTATGCCACTTCCTTGCATCAAGGAACAATACTATTTAGATGTTAGGGTTGAAATGGAACTGTCTGCTTGATATCAATTTTTTTCCCCCAATTTTCTTATTGTTTAGTGTTCTGATCCTTTATCCCCTCTTCTATCTGTTGCCTTCTTGATATCTTGTTTCTCATATTAGTTGTTACGTCAAGTTCGTGCTAATTTTTAAGCATTTGGTTATCTTCGTTTTTTCTTGTATATTAGTTTCTGGTCAGTTAGTCAGCAGTACAGAGTTTGTTCTTGTAAGACTACAGTTTAATATATTTTTAATCTAACAGGCGGGCTTCACCACTTGCTCCATTCAGGTTGAAGTGTGAGAATGAGCCACTTAATTCTCGGTAAGTTTATCCTCTTTGTTTTATGAGTTGTAACTAGAATTTCTTTTGATTTAGTTGTAATTGGATATGAGTGGACAACTTTTTTTCTTGGCTGCTTGAGCAGATTGTGAATTTTATACTGAAGTAGTTGGGGTTTAGTACTCCAATGATGTTATATTTGAAAGAGTGATCTAGGTTCTGGGATGTGGAACTGGGATAAATTAGAGCTTGAAAAGAGATTAATTTTTTAATTGTTGCTTCTATTTGGACGATTTTTGCTCTTCCTCCCTCCTTCATCATCTTTAACCTTCCTCTGCATTTGTATACATTCAGATTCTTCTTTGATGAATTAATATTATTTTATTCTGATTTATTTTGTTTTATTTGCATTGCTCTTTGTTTCCATATAGTCTTGGCCTACCTGACTTTCATCCACAAACTTTAAATTGTCCGGAGGAGACTCTCACTAAGGAATATGTGCAATCAGGATACAGAGAAATAATTGAGGGACTTGAGGTAACCATTAAAAGCATCGGTTTTTGCTCTTTTTGTCATACACCCTCCTTTTCTCCTCTTACCCATTTCTTGTCATGCCTATCTGGTCGTTTCTAATCGAGCTATCCTTGCATTTCCTGAAGATAAACTATTTTAGTCAATTTGCAGTAATGTTCATTGATAAATTAACTTTCCCAAATTCCTTAAATATTTGTGAAAAGAAGTTAAATATGTTTCATGTCTTTCTTGGACCATGCTGGTACGATGATTGCCAGCAAGGACTTGTTTCAGTATCTGTTTTGTTTATTCACCAGTGTCACAATATATAGCATTTCTCTGCTGCTTGTCTCAGGAAGCTAATGAAATCTCAGTGTAGGGTGGGGGGCAGTGCAGTATGGGTGGGTGGCGGTGCGGGGGGGCAACGCAGGGGTGGGGGGCGGTGCGGTGGGGGTAGGGGGCGGTGCGGGGGGCAGTGCAAGGGGTGGGGGGAGTGCAGTGGGTTGGGGGCGGTGCGGGGGTGGGGGCCGGTGCGGGGGTGGGGGCGGTGCAGTGGGTGGAAGGTTGCTCCTGATGGTCTATTGTGGGATATAAATCATTCTATTTCTCGACATTTCAGATGAGTATATATAGGACACTGGACATTTCAGCTTGTATATGATGGGACTTTGTGTTATGTCCAGATTAAATCGAAGTTGTAATTTTGTGCTCTTCGATCTTTTCTGCAAGTGTGGTAGAAGCAAAGCGGTGTTTATCTAGATGGGGGGTTGCTGATGGGTCTAGGTCTTGCGGACATATCAGTTCCAAGTGTTCTAGCAAAATCTGGATGGATTAAAGACTCTTTCTCATTGTGCTTAATGAAAATGGTTCTAGATTATAGTAAATATTCATATGTATCTAATTATTTATACTTATGCTTCAATTGAGCATAATATACTTAATAAAATGATTATTGATATATATTATTGATTTTCTAGTTTTTTTTGGTTTTTGGGGTGGTTAACCGCTGCGGTTTTGACCCAAAACCGCAGCATTTAATCATTTACCGCTGCGGTTTTGGGTCAGAACCGCAACAATTAATAGATTAACCGCTGCGGTTTTGGGTCAAAACCGCAGTGGTAAATTATTAACTGCTGCGGTTCGGAACCGCAGCAGCTAAAATTTGGCTACCGCTGGTAGTCCAACCGTTGCGGCCAAAAACCGCAGCGGTAAGCCCGGTTTTGATCGCAGCGGTTGAACTTTATTCCACTAGTGACACAGTCATTGTTATATCACTTTTCTCTTATTTCTGTAGTAGCAGGAAATGGAAGGATATTATCAAATTGATATTGAAAAATGTGTGTGTATTATCCCAAAAAAGTATGAGTGTAAAAAGTGGAAGATAAAAAAGTAAATAAAAAGGTCCAAGTCTAAAAAAAAAATATAATAACAAATAAAAAAATGTAATCAAAAATCCAAAACAAATGATAAAGTCAAGGTTTCACACCTTTTAATAAATGATAACTGAAATTGGGGTCAAAAGAAAAAATAATTTTCAAAGATATCAAATTTTTCATTCCCTACACAAAGAACCCTGACAATTTTTTTTTTCTCAGATAACCCTAAACTTGTATTTTGTCATTAAACTTGACGGAATTGTTAACGGTGTTAACTATTTTCAAACAACCCAACTTACTTCATTTTTTTTAAAAAAAAAAACCAAACTCATCACTTTCTCTATCTTGTTCTTCATCTCTTCTCAAGCATTCATCAATGGTTTCCACCACCTATGAAACCACCACCCTCCAATCAACCTGAACTCACGCTTCTCACCCACCACCTCTGGACCAGCGACCCACCACCCCTTGAACTCGCGCACAACCAGCACACCCAACCACCCAGAAAATAAATCAATGAAATCAAACTTGTAAATTAAGACCCAGTAAAAAAAAATCAGTAGAATAAATAAAAAAATCAAAAACTGGGGGAGAAGCAGCAGCAGCAACCGCGCGGAGGCGAGAGAAGATCAAGGAACAGGAGGACGATAGCCGCAAGAAGAGAGAAAGAACAACAGTAGCGGCGTTGGCGTTCTGTGGTGACAGCAGCAGCAACGCCGGCGACGGCAACACACCGAGGTCCGAAGAGAGAGAAACGGTGCAGGTGTTGCACGCAACAACAACAAAATCGAGACGAATCGAGGAGGGAGAGTTCGAGCACCAGCACCGTCGAGAGGAAAGGAAAGAGTAGAGCAACGGTGACAACAAGGGAGGGGGAAAGCTCCAGCGACGTGAGGAACGCCGGCGAAGGCAGCGCAAGTGAGAGAGAGAAACCGAGGGGTTTCACGGGGAAGGAGAGAAGAATGGTTCCATTATTTCGACTGCACTAAACTTACCCAGAAATTAAATTAATAAAATCAGGGCACTCAACCAACACAAAGGAGAGAGGAAATGAAGAGGAGATAAAAGGTCGTGGACTCCATTGATGAGTGCTTGAGAAGGGTGAGAATTGAAGAACATGAGAGATACATAGATGAGTTTTTTTTTTTATAAAAAAAAAGCTCTAATTATTTTTGTTTTGAAACCATGTTAACGGCGTCTGACATTCTGTTAGGTTTAATGACAAAAATCAAGTTCAGGGTTATCGGAGTCAGGCCTACCAAAGTCGGGGTTATATTGGAAAAAGGCCTATAAGTCAGGGTAATCTGAGATAATATCCCAAAAGAAAAAGAAAAAGAAAAGAAGAAACAAAGTCTGGACAAACTTATGTTCTAACGCTTCATCTCATTTCACGGGAACTCTGCCTGGGCCCGCTTAGGATCTAGGCTAATTTGCCGAAAATCTGACCATAGTGATTGTTCTCCGTCAGTAATACTGTCATCCTTCTCTACACCAGCGGTATTCTCTGTTACACGTCTCAGCAACATGTCTGAAATTCCAAAAAACGAGCACCAACAGAACTCTACCCCTCCACCTGATCCAATGACCGAGCTCCGAGGACTTGTCCAAGCCATGCGTGACCGACAGGATAATATTGAACAAACTGTGTTGGGCATAATGCACCAAAGCGTCCAGATGCCTCCTCCTCCTCCTCCGAAGTCGGAAGTAGCTTCACCTTTTCACCTTGAGCCTATGAACAATAAGAGAGAAATTCCCACTAACCTCGAGGAAGAAGTATTTAAGCTTAAGGAAATTTTAAAGGGCATGACTAAGGCTGGACCATGGATGGACATTCATGGGTTAACACTTTTCCCTAAGGCACGATTACCTCATGGTTTCAAGATGCCTAACCTGACAAAGTTTGATGGGACCGATAGCCCCACCAATTTCCTGAAGATGTATGTAGGGGTAATGAGTCCCTGGGGAGTGGAAGAATCTTTGATAGCTCAATTCTTTCAACAATATTTAGATGATGCTGCAGCACATTGGTTCCTCAATCTTGAAAACGCAAAAAAATCCACTTGGGCTGACATAGTCAGAGAGTTCTCAAACCAGTACAAATATAATGAAGAAATTGATGTCACTAGAAGGGATCTCGATACCACTTCTCAAAACCTTTATGAGACATTTTCTTCATTCATCACTCGGTGGAGAAACAGTGCCTCCAAAATGATGAATAGGCCTAATGAGGAGGAACAACTGCAAATGGTTGTGAAGAACCTTCTTCCTGTATATCAGAAGCATATGGCCTACCAATATTTCTCGACTTTCAAAGCTTTGATTGCTACGGGAACTCTAGTTGAGGATGCTATAAAAATGGGGGACATCAAGAAAAATGAACATACTGGCGGCACTACTTATAATGCAAAGTTAGGAAATAATAAAAGAACTTCAAACAATGATTCAGCAGCCCCTAAAAATGCGATCCATGCCATTGGCGCATCTTCTGCATTCCAGTTACGGCCACAAAGGAACTTTACCCCTGAAACATGACTTATTCCCAAGCTCTCTCCAAGCTAAAAAAGGCCAATCTCATTTAACCCTTGAATCCACGTCCACCTCCAAAAAATCCTTACCCTGGTTATGACCCAAACCAAAACTGTGAGTATCACCAAAGTCTGAGGTATAATACTGAAAGCTGCACGGCTCTAAAGCATTAAATTCAAAACCTTGTCCATGATGGAAAACTCTCTTTAGGATCCACTTCCAATAAACCAAATGACTCTTAGCCCAACATCACAAAAAACCCCCTTCTTAATCATAAGCCCTCATTTGCCATTAATGTCATCTCTGCTGCTTCAGACGGATGCGATCCGATCCAGTTAATCCGCAAGACAACTCCCCAAATGTGTGAAATGCCAATAGCTGTAAGTTACAAGTGCCTGGTCTATGACTTTTCCACTCAATAAAAAGTCAAAATGATGTCTTGTAAAGACCACATCTTCACTCTCAACAAGGATCCATTCTCTGACATGTGTGGAACTTTGGATTATGATGGTGCCTTCTTCATTTTGGACTCTGATGCTGATGAAGATGCATCTTCGATCTTAACTATTGTGGAGAAAAAAACTGGAGGACATTCCACCACTCCAAATACATACCGGCGCCCCATCTGCCTCGATGATCTTAGTGATGAGGAGTACGTGGATATATCTCATTTGACTAGAGGAGGTTGCCATTTAAAACCATCCCATTTGGAGGATGAAAATCCTTTGGAGGTATTGAGAAGGAAGGAAAAGGGCAAAGAGCCAATGCTATCAAGCGCATGAAAGAAGTAAATGCTAATGTTTCCATCTTGAAATTATTAATGCATTCCCAGCCTCATAAGGCAGCCGTTCTAAATCATCCCAATGAAGCCTATGGAAGCTCTTCCATAATACCTGACCAGATGGTGGGGTCATTCATGGGGTAGATAGAACTCTCACGTTCACAGACAATGATCTCCCTGACAATACAAACCACAACAATTCGTTGCACATCACTATACGTTGTAAAGGATGGGAGATACCCAGAGTATTGGTCAACAATGGCTCCACAATCAACGTTTGCCCTCTACATGTGCTGACGAGACTTGGGTATTGATAGGGTCATAAAAGTGTGTATTTTTGTTATCTAAAACCCTTAATTTAATATTGAGTTTTATATTTTCCAAGGAGTTTTAAGTTATTTTTTTCCCAAGACATGAGTTACTACGATTTTATTTATTTGTCTGCAGGAAGATGATTTGAGCAACTAATTTGGAATTGGATTTGGGAGCCCATTTTCCCTCTCCTACTTGGGCTTATTTTGTGACAAATTAGAAGTTCACTTGATTGGGCTTGATGGCATAATCACAATACCAAAGAAATAAAATAAGAAGAGAAGGAAGCAAGAGCCGGGCAGTTTGAGAAGCCTACAGGTCCTAAATGGAAGTCAAAAAGATAAGGGGGAAAGTTAGGTTTTGTACTTTTGTTATCTCATAAACCAAGAGTGGACCATCATATTGGAGGAGTAGCAGCGAACAAGTAGAGAACACAAAATAACGTAGCAGCAGCAGCAGCACTAGCGAGAAGATTACGGATTACAGACAACAGCATAGCAGTAGATTACAGCTTACAGATTACAGTAGGAATTTTCCTTCCATCGACAATTGTGGTATTTTATTTTGGATGTTCTTTATTACTTTTAGACTAGTTTACTTTAACTCCATACAATTGGCACTTGAACTTGGATTAATAATATAGTTATTGGATTTTCTAAATTTTCAATTATGTCTTCTATCATTCTTAATAGTATTATTTTTGTTCTTAATATGTTAGTCTAAAACCTTTTAGGGTACGGAGATATACTTAGTATTGGATTATTGAATTGTGAGAATGAAAAAATTGTGATCTTTTTTGTTGGATGATTATGTTTATGTTTTGATTGGATTAATAAACTTAGTTTTATTGTGTTAACTTGTCAAATTATATTTTAGACTGGCCATCTTTAGTGTAATTTGTTAGTTGACTTGCTAGGATTTTGGCTTGTGATACGTAATTGTCCTAGTTAAATCCGCTAGTAGCAATTAGGTGTTTGATTGGCGACTAAAGCTTGTCGTAATACCTATGGTTTTTTAATTCTTTAAGTTGCATAATTCGAGCTTGTGTAATTATGGCTTAAGTTAACTTCTTCTTAGTCGTTCATGCTGCTAATTAATCGAGTCTAGAGAGCTTGTTCCAGATTATTAGTTAAATAGACAATATTCCAAGAGCTTATTTGGTTTTTTTGCAAACTAAGGGAAGTTTAGAATACTTGTTTGTGTTCTGGGTTAACATTAAGGTATATGCATAACTTGTCTAATTTACATTCATGATTTATTAATTCTATGATCAATTAATTTTCCAATACCATAATATATCTCCCGATCCCTATTTTATTATCTTTGGTTATCTCTTTCGTAGTTTAGTTAATTAGTAGATATTTTATAAGTTAGTAATTTATTTAGTTAATTGATATTCTACTAAAAACAGGGGTTTATAATTAACACAAGAAATAATAAGATAAATCCAATTCTCTGTGGGATCGACCTTAACTTACCCTACTACATTATTAGGAGGTTCGAGTTAGGTTTATTTTTGGTAGACACGCGACAGTCGTACAAGGTATTTAAAAGAAGATCTGGTACCATCCAACCAGGTGGTCAGAGCATATGATAATGCCAAGAGGGAAGTACTGGGTTTAATCAGCCTCCTCATTGAATGTGGTCCCCTGGAAAGGAAGGTGGAATTCATGGTCACTGATATTCAAGCATGTTTCAACCTTTTATTAGGAAGACCGTTGATGCATGAAAATAGAGCAGTAGCCTCTACTCTACATCAGAAGGTAAATCTTCTCTCTGATTAGGGTGATGTGACTATTTCTGGTGATCTAGAAATTATGACCATCTCCAACACCGAAAAATCTGTATTGTATCTGAACAAAGTAGAGGGCACTAGGTTGGATGGTTACACTATCTACTGTATTCTAGCAGCACTTGAAAATTCATCGATGAATGAGGTCCCAGCTGCCACACTAGATGTAAGTGCTGGAGAAACAGAAACAGAGTATAGTGAGGATGACGAGGAAGAAGTGGGAGCTCCAAGCATTGACACTCATGATACATCAATTGAAGCACCAGAGGATTCCTGTGTCGGCAATCCTCAAGATGATGATAATGACTCAAAGAAGAGATCTAGAACTAATGATTTTGACTTGGACTTTAATGTAGTAGTACCTATCCGAGAAGTTTACACTAAATCACTGATTCTCTTTTTCCAGAATATTAACACGAGGATCATTATCGTGAGTTAGCACAGTTTCGGAAATTTGACAGGGATGGTGATCCTTTTGTCCACTTAGTTGGGTTTGTGAATGCCTTGCACCCATGGGGCATACTAGAGGAATATTACCCCCATGCTATTTGACAACAGTTTAGAAGGACCAGCTTTGGACTGGTACTATCATTGGATTATGTGGATAGAGCAAGTTGGGAAAATGCTAGCCAGGCCTTTGTTAATTGGGCTCTCGAGCATAAACAGACCGATGTCAAGAAGTTCAAGCAAGTCACTTTGCGTCAAGGTGGCTTATAAACTTTCTCGCACTTTTGTTTAAGATGCGCTTACATTCGCGCTCAGCTTCGTGTCCCTAATACTGATCGGGAATTCATGCTTATATTACTGCGGTACCTAAACGATTTCTACTATCGTCACATGGTTGCCATTAAGTACACTGGCCTCAGCCACATGGAGCATCATGGCTTCGACATCGATACTCTGAAATTGCAAGAAAAATGACCTCGGGGAGAGCTTGAAACTCCCAACACAAATCTAAGGGTATATGCTAAGATAGATGAACCATTGAGTATGGTGTATGATCGTCTTCGGAACCAAGGTATAATCCAAGCCTCAGCATATGTGCACTATTTACCCCTTCCTGGAACAGATATGAGCAAACTCTGCGCTTATTGTCGCCAATTTGGACATGAAACTGATCGATGCCATGACCTGTACTACAAAGTTCAAAACCTGCTTGATCGAGGCATCATTAGTCCAACCCACAAAGAAGTACCTGCACGGAAGGTGTTGTCACATCCGCGACCACAATCCCAAGTCGATATCTTTCGCAAACTGGTTAAACAAGGGCAGATTCATCTACTTCCCAAACGCCCAGGGACAGGCCCTGTAGGGTCAAATCTCCACAAGTACTAAAATTGCATGGTCACGGCACAAACCAATGTCATGCTCTCAGCTATCGCATCAAGCAAACACCAACATAGCTCTTGTCTACCGCAAAACTACTTGATCATCTCACAGAAGGAGGAAAATCATCGGTAAACGTCCTGTAGGGGGTTAGCCCATCGAAAAAGAAAAAGAAAAAAAATCCTTTAGCTCATTAGTATCAGAGAACTACGTGCAGCTTAAATCCCCATTATCACGTACACTTGCACTGTGAGATCACTCCACCTATGTAACACCTGGGGTATGTAGGTAGCTCAATATGAGTGCATCAGCTTTATTAAATAAAGAACTAATTCCCTAAAAAAAAATGAACTACGCTAAGTCTGATTCCCCATAAAATGCAAGTGGAGCAATGGGGATATGTAGGCAGCCTTCGGGTTCGACTCAAATGTATTAACCATTGTATTTCAGGCAATGTGATCAGAATTCGAGATGCCAGTCATCACAAGAGCAATTTCGGAATGCTAAATTGACACATCAATGGGGATACATGCCCTAAGCTCTATATTTTCTGTCTTTGTTCAATATTAAAGCAGGGAATGGAAGAATGAAATAAAAAACATATGTTTTCAACCCCAATGACAGTAAAATCATTCAAGAGAGACAAAACGTACAAAAAAAAAAAACCAAAATTGCAAAGGTCGACCATTCCAATCAAAATATTGCAAAATCGTTTTCAAAATTTTCTTTATTCTGCAATACATTCTACAATATGTAGTTTTCTTCGCTTTACTTTTAATTCTTTTTCTCCACCATTAGGTCCAAAAAGAAGAAATTTGTCTTTTCTCTAAGGATGACCAATTACCATCAGAAAACAAAAATCTCAGCTATATCCACAAATGTGGTCAAAGAGCCTGTAGGGTTTGCCATGCAACCTCTGTCCAAAGGATTTCAAATCATGATGAAGATGGGTTATTGATGTGACCAAGTTATACGCGATTATAGAGTATTGAGAAGTCCATTTTACTAAGGTTTAAGGTTTAAGAAGGAGAGTTTTACTCATCTATACCTTAGTGTGGAGAAGAGGGAGTTATGATGAATTTGCAGTATTAGAGGAGATTTAAGGATATTTTGTGGTTCCATATGCTTTTGATCATTTACAGGTGGATTAAGCTCACAAAATTCCTTGAAGTTTAGATGTTGATGGTTGTCATCCAAGTTCATCTCTTTGTAGCTCTACGGCATTGTGTGCCCACCATGGACGTTGAAGAGCCCACCTCGAGCGTTTGTGGAGAAGGTTGGATGCTGGGCAGTAGCGAGTGCCCGAGCTGGGCACCACACACGCACGACTCGCGCATATCGAGCGGAAGCAGCTGCTGGACAGTATTGAGTGCCCGACTCGCGCGCTTCGAGCGAAGGCTGAAGCTTGGCAGCAGCAGAGGCCCGAGCTGCGCACCAGCATCGCGCGAGTCGCGCACTTCGAGCGAAGCTGAATTTTTGGGCAGGAGCGAAGGCCCGACTCGCGCACTAGGAGAGCCCGACTCGCGCACTTCGACGCGGCTACGACTCTTCGGCAGTTTTCAGCTTTCCATAGGTTTTATTAATTAGAAAAAAAACGTTGTTGGAGAGATGTCTGGTAATTTCGGGACTGAATTAGAGAAGATAGAGAGAAGAACCCTAATCCCTATTTTTCTCCCTTTTTGAGTTTCGAATAATTGGTTTGAAGATTTGCTTGATGAATGCTATGTTGATCATAGCCTAAATCTAGTCTTGAGAACGGTTAATCAAGGTTCGGTCTATTATTGTGAGGTTTCTCTTTGTTAACTTTTTCTTAATTATAATTGTGATTTCTTGATTTTAATCTATGATTGTGGTATGTATTGCTAGGAGTACTACTAGTTTATACATTCGATTTATCATTTGCTAGGATTTAGAATTGATGCCGATTCATCTGTTCTTCTTTCATGAGTAGCAATCTAGGGTTTGATTAATGAATCTGATTATTCTTGATTAATCACTAGAGAAATCACAAGTTCCAATTTGAATATGTTGTGCTAGCAATTTGTTAATTGGCTCATTGTTTCCTAGTTCGTTGATGTTCTATTGATTTGAATTTAATCTCTGATTAGATTAGATTAGTCTTTAGTTCAAGTTTTATGATCATCTGATTGTGATTGTTTAACGATACTTTTGAGGGAAAGGAATTTGATTTCCAACTTTGAGTAATTAAGAGTAAAGTTACACATTTGAGAAACCAATGATCAATAGTATGAATCGAAGTGGCCATTAACCGAACTCAATATTCTTCTCTTCTTGATTACATTACTTTTTGATTGTTCTTTAGTTCTTCATATTTAGTTATTCAATTCTTTAATCCCAAAACCCCCATTTGATCTATTATAAGCACGAGTTAGTCCCCAAGTCTCTGTGGATTCGACCCTACTTGCCACTTACATTTATTTGTATTGGAAAGAAGGAAAATAAACTTTTATCTTTGGTAGCGCGTACGACCGCGTCCCACCAAATTTTGGCGCCGTTGCCGGGGACTTGGCAATTACTAAAACGTGTTTATTGTAGATTGTTTTTTGAAATTTCACTTTTTGATTAGTATATGGTTGGCACCCGTGCTACTAACCAAGATTGTGTGGATTACGATCCCAAGTTAGAATTGAATCTTTTCAGGTTGCGAAGGGAATTGAGAAGAAATTTTCAAGAACTTCCATTTTCATTGAATTTGGAAGAAGAAATGCCACCTAGGGTGGAGACTCGTACTCTGAGGGAGCTCACCGCTCCAAATCTTGATCAGCAACCATTATGTATCACTTTCCCAACACCGGAGGCAGGTACCACTTTCGAGCTCAAGTCAGGGCTCATTCATCTATTACCATCTTTTCATGGGCTCAGTGGTGAAGATCCTAATAAGTTCCTATCCGGGTTCCATGTTGTGTGCTCAAGCATGAAACCGAGTAATGCCACGGAAGAGCAAGTTAAGATGAGGGCATTTCCTTTTTCTCTTAAGGATACGGCCAAAGATTGGCTATATTATCTTCCCCCGGGGTGTATCTCCAGTTGGTCTGAGATGAAGAAGCGGTTCCTTGATAAATATTTTCCCGCTTCAAAGTCATCCACACTCAAGAAAGAGATCAGCAACATAGAGCAACGATATGATGAACCTTTGTATGAATATTGGGAGCGTTTTAAGAGGCTATGTGCAAGCTGTCTGTATCATGGATATAGTGAGGAAGATTTGATCTTATACTTCTACAATGGACTTTCTGATGATGATGTGCAGATGATTAATGCAGCTAGTGGTGGATCGATCATAAATAAGACTCCAGCGAACGCTAGAGCTTTGATAGAGGAGCTTTCTGAAGGCTCCAGACATTTTAGTAGGCGATCTACCCACAAGAAGGTGAATGTGAGTAGCTCAAACACGCAAAATACCAAACTTGAAGAACAGGTTCAAGCTCTTACCTCACTAGTAAGAGAGCTCATTGTTAAGGGACACACACAACAAGTTAAGGCGTGTGGGATATGTGCTTCAGATCACCCCACTGATTATTGCCCACAACTTCAAGAGGGATCAAGTGAGGAAGTCAACGCTCTTGGTTTTCAAGGCTCAGGGAATCAAAGGAGATATGATCCTTATTCCAACAAATACAATCCTGGTTGGAGAGATAATCCGAGGTTGAGGTATGGTAATGAGCAAGGTAACCAACAACCCAATCATCAACCGCAACAACAGTTCATGAGGCCCCAAGCTCCAGTTCAGTGTCATCATCAGGGTCAGAATTCGGATATGAGGCAAAGTTCTACAATGTCTACTGAAGATATGCTCAATGCCTTAACCAAGAATGGGACCACCATGCAAGGGAATATGGTACAGTTTCAAGAGGAAACCCGCTCTAGTATAAGGAATTTGGAAACACAGATGAGCCAGGTTTCGAGTGCAGTGAGCAGGCTAGAGGCTCGTGAATTGGGAAAATTACCCACCCAAACAGAAGTAAACCCAAAGAAGAATGTAAGTTCTATCATGATAAGGGGTGATACACAGCTGACATAGGGAGAAAGAGTGGTGACAAGAAACAAGGAAGTTACTTTACTTCCAAAGCATCGACCTGCCCCACCTTTTCCAGAAGCTTTGCGGGCCGATAGAAGGTATGAACGCAACAAAGGTATATACGAGTCCATACGCGAATCTGAGGTAAGTTCTCCTAGTTTAACCAAAGCAGAGAACTCTAGTGAGCATGTTTCTGCTATTTCTCATAATACACTTCCTCCCAAATATGATGACCCAGGCATGTTTACCATCCCTTGCACTATTAATGACGTTGGTATTCCTAAAGCTATGTTAGACTTAGGTGCTTCAATTAATGTGATTCCATTTTCACTATATGAGTCTTTAGAGCTTGGCCCTTTGCATGCAACAAATGTCATAGTGCAATTAGCTGACGGATCCCACTCTTATCCCAAGGGTAAGGTCGAGGATATGTTAGTTCATGTTGGTAAACTTCAGTTTCCTACTGACTTTTATGTACTGGACATGGAGCCTGATTGTCATGTTTCTCCTGTTCTTTTAGGGAGACCGTTTTTGAAAACATCCAGTACAAAAATTGATGTTTGTGCGGGGTCATTAACTGTGGAATTTGGGGGACATTTAGAAGCATTTGGTATTCATGAGTCTAAAAATTCCCTAGCGACTGAACATTCATCATGCTTTGTGGGTACTATTCAGTCCATAGGGTGTGATACATATGATACCAGTGAAGGACATGAGTCATTGGAGGTAGTGAGGTTGCAAAAACATGAGTGACCACCTGATTTACTGCTTAGTTTTACACCTTTTTCACTAACGCTAGCTGTGCAGGAAGTTGTCTTATCAAACTTACAGGTACAAGTGTTGGAACAAGGAGTTGAACCATCCCCGGACTGATTGTGGGAGGTATAAGGTCGAGCTAACGACTTTAAACTAGCGCTACTCGGGAGGCAACCCGAGCCCCTTTTTCTTTTCTGTTTTTCTTTTTCTTTTCTATTTTTCTTCCTTTTCTTTTCCTTCTTACTCTTAAACCTCACCATTTTTATACTCCACCACAACAAATTATCCTTCACTCACCATTACCCCTCTAGATTCCCGAGCTACAATTCACAACTCTTAGCCAATCATAATCCAAGTTAAGCCAAAATACATCAAGAGACCTTTGAGTGGTGTCCATTTGAGAGACGTTGGTGAAATTGGAGGGTCGAGATTGATGAAGGAGTTGCATGAGCAATGCTTATGAGCAATGATGCGCATTTACATACTGGATTTGATTCTACTATAAGGTGCCCATTCCGAAATTATATTCTCCCAATGAATTTAATTTTGGATTAGTCATTTACATGGGTGTTATAGGTAGTCGGGTTGTGAGATGGTGTGTGTGTTTGTTGTCATTGTGTTTTCTTATGTATTGGGGTGTGATTTGTTTTTGATGGGTATTGTTGAGGGAGTGAGAATTTTTGTGAGAGTCGGTTTTTGAGTGTTCCCCTTTTCATTTCTTGTGTTTTTCTTGTACTTGCTCTCACATTGAGGACAATGTCTTGATTAAGTAGGGGGAGGAATTGCTCATTGTTTTATTTGATGTTTTATCATTGAAAAAAAAAATTAAAAAAAAAAATTAAGATAAAAAAAAAATACGAAAACCAGCTGAGTTGAAAACCCGTAAGGGCGGGCGACTCAGGCAAAAATGGGGGCCCGGATACGTTGAAAACCCGAAAGGGCAATCTATGCAAAAAAGTGGCTAATTGGAGCGGGTGAGATGGTGAGCTCATAAATGAAAAAAAAATGTGTGTGAAGCTAGGATGAAAACCCAAAAGGGCTCCTAGGCAAAATGAGAGATAAAAGAGAGAAATTTGAAATCATTTGCCGGAGTTGGTGTCATAAGGAGGATTGGTGATATAAGGAGTGCCTCAGGTAGGTTTTTCATCTTGATGTTCGGAGTTAGAGGCGAATAGGTTAGAGCTCGCTCATCATTGGAGAAATAAGGAGTTTGGTAGTTGTGATTGTGTTTAGATGGTCCAAGTTCGAGTCCTTTGAGATTTGTCAGGATTCGAATTTGCTTTTGTCATTTCATAACATGAGGATGGTTGTAGTGTTGTGCAGATTGGAATGGCTTTGAATCCTTTGAGATATTTCGGGGTTCAAAGTCATGCGTTGTTATTATCTTGGTGCTGAGTATAGTATGAGAATGCTATTTACATTATTTCAGGAGGGCTTTTAGCTCAAGTGTGGGGGTGACTCTTTCCCTTAGACTTGGCTTTAAGCGAATCATGGGAAATGGCAAACTTTTATCATACACTAGGATGGAGAGATAAGGGGAGTAGTGAAAGGTGAGCAATGGCTTGGAAGGGGTGCCTCATTGATACTTATTTTGAGTTTACTCGAGGTCGAGTAAAGTTCAAGTGTGAGGGTATTTGATGTGACCAAGTTATATGCGATTATAGAGTATTGAGAAGTCCATTTTACTAAGGTTTAAAAAGGAGAGTTTTACTCATCTATACCTTAGTGTGGAGAAGAGGGAGTTATGATGAATTTGCAGTATTATAGGAGATTTAAGGATATTTTGTGGTTCCATATGCCGTTTCTAATCGAGCAATCCTTGCATTTCCTGAAGATAAACTATTTTACTCAATTTGCAGTAATGTTTACTGATAAATTAACTTTCCCACATTCCTTAAATATATGTGAAAAGAAGTTAAATATGTTTCATGTCTTTCTTGGACCATGCTGGTACGATGATTGCCAGCAAGGACTTGTTTCAGTATCTGTTTTGTTTATTCACCAGTGTCACAATATATAGCATTTCTCTGCTGCTTGTCTCAGGAAGCTAATGAAATCTCAGTGTAGGGTGGGGGGCAGTGCAGTAGGGGTGGGTGGCAGTGCGGGGGGCAACGCAGGGGTGGGAGGCGGTGCGGTGGGGGTGGGGGCGGTGCGGGGGTGGGGGCGGTGCGGGGGGTGGGTGGAGTGTAGTGGGTTGGGGGCAGTGCGGGGGGTGAGGGCCGGTGCGGGGGGGAGGGGCGGTGCAGTGGGTGGAGGGTTGCTCCTGATGGTCTACTGTGGCATATAAATCATTCTATTTCTCGACATTTCATATGACTATATATAGGACACTGGACATTTCAGCATGTATGTCAGTATTGTCCTCTATATGATGGGACTTTGTGTTATGTCCAGATTAAATCGAAGTTGTAATTTTGTGCTCTTCGATCTTTCTGCAAGTGTGAAGCAAAGCGGTGTTTATCTAGATGGGGGGTTGCTGATGAGTCTAGGTCTTGCGGACATATCAGTTCGAAGTGTTCTAGCAAAATCTGGATGGATTAAAGACTCTTTCTCATTGTGCTTAATGAAAATGGTTCTAGATTATAGTAAATATTCATATGTATCTAATTATTTATACTTATGCTTCAATTGAGCATAATATACTTAATAAAATGATTATTGATATATATTATTGATTTTCTAGTTTTTTTTTGTTTTTGGGGTGGTTAACCGCTGCGGTTTTGACCCAAAACCGCAGCATTTAATCATTTACCGCTGCGGTTTTGGGTCAGAACCGCAGCAGTTAATAGATTAAACGCTGCGGTTTTGGGTCAAAACCGCAGCGGTAAATTATTAACTGCTGCGGTTCGGAACCGCAGCAGCTAATTTTTAGCTACCGCTGCTAGTCCAACCGTTGCGGCCAAAAACCGCAGCGGTAAGCCCGGTTTTGACCGCAGCGGTTGAACTTTATTCCACTAGTGACACAGTCATTGTTATATCACTTTTCTCTTATTTCTGTAGTAGCAGGAAATGGAAGGATATTATCAAATTGATATTGAAAAATGTGTGTGTATTATCCCAAAAAAGTATTAGTGTAAAAATTGGAATATAAAAATGTAAATAAAAAAGTCCAAGTCTAAAAAAAAAAATATAATAACAAATAAAAAAATGTAATAAAAAATCCAAAACAAATGATAAAGTCAAGGTTTCACACCTTTAATAAATGATAACTGAAATTGGGGTCAAAAGAAAATATAATTTTCAAAGATATCAAATCTTTCATTCCCTACACAAATAACCCTGACAATTTTTTTTTCTCAGATAACCCTAAACTTGTATTTTGTCATTAAACTTGACGGAATTGTTAACGGTGTTAACTATTTTCAAACAACCCAACTTACTTCATTTTTAAAAAAAAAAAAACCAAACTCATCACTTTCTCTATCTTGTTCTTCATCTCTTCTCAAGCATTCATCAATGGTTTCCACCACCTATGAAACCACCACCCTCCAATCAACCGGAACTCACGCTTCTCACCCACTACCCCTGGACCAGCGACCCACCACCCCTTGAACTCGTGCAAAACCAGCACACCCAACCACCCAGAAAATAAATCAATGAAATCAAACTTGTAAATTAAGACCCAGTAAAAAAAAATCAGCAGAATAAATAAAAAAATCAAAAACTGGGGGAGAGGTAACACGCCGGAAATTAGATGAGAAGCAGCAACAGCAACCGCGCGGAGGCAAGAGAAGATCAAGGAACAGGAGGACGATAGCCGCAAGAAGAGAGAAAGTACAACAGTAGCGGCGTTGGCGTTCTGTGGTGACAGCAGCAGCAACGCCGACGACGGCAACACACCAAGGTCCGAAGAGAGAGAAACGGTGCAGGTGTTGCACGTGCCAACAACAAAATCGAGACGAATCGAGGAGGGAGAGTTCGAGAACCAGCGCCGTCGAGAGGAAAGGAAAGAGTAGAGCAACGGTGACAACAAGGGAGGGGGAAAGCTCCAGCGACCTGAGGAACGCCGGTGAAGGCAGCGCAAGTGAGAGAGAGAAACCGAGGGGTTTCACGGGGAAGGAGAGAAGAATGGTTCCATTATTTCGACTGCACTAAACTTACCCGAAATTAAATTAATAAAATCAGGGCACTCAACCAACACAAAGGAGAGAGGAAATGAAGAGGAGAGGCGAGAAAAGGTCGTGGACTCCATTGATGAGTGCTTGAGAAGGGTGAGAATTGAAGAACATGAGAGAGAAATAGATGAGTTTTTTTTTTTAAAAAAAAGCTCTAATTATTTTTGTTTTGAAACCATGTTAACGGCGTCTGACATTCTGTTAGGTTTAATGACAAAAATCAAGTTCAGGGTTATCGGAGACAGGCCTGCCAAAGTCGGGGTTATATTGGAAAAAAGGCCTATAAGTCAGGGTAATCTGAGATAATATCCCAAAAGAAAAAGAAAAAGAAAAGAAGAAACAAAGTCTGGACAAACTTATGTTCTAACGCTTCATCTCATTTCACGGGAACTCTGCCTGGGCCCGCTTAGGATCTAGGCTAATTTGCCGAAAATCTGACCATAGTGAACGTTCTCCGTTAGTAATACTATCATCCTTCTCTACACCAGTGGTATTCTCTGTTACACGTCTCAGCAACATGTCTGAAATTCCAAACAACGAGCACCAACAGAACTCTACCCCTCCACCTAATCTAATGACCGAGCTCCGAGGACTTGTCCAAGCCATACTTGACCGACAGGATAATATTGAACAAACTGTGTTGGGCATAATGCACGAAAGCGCCCAGATGCCTCCTCCTCCTCCTCCGGAGTCGGAAGTAGCTTCACCTTTTCACCTTGAGCCTATGAACAATGAGAGAGAAATTCCCACTAACCTCGAGGAAGAAGTAGTTAAGCTTAAGGAAATTTTAAAGGGCATGACTAAGGCTGGACCATGGATGGACATTCATGGGTTAACACTTTTCCCTAAGGCACGATTACCTCATGGTTTCAAGATGCCTAACCTGACAAAGTTTGATGGGATCGACAGCCCCACCAATTTCCTGAAGATGTATGTAGGGGTAATGAGTCCCTGGGGAGTGGAAGAATCTTTGATAGCTCAACTCTTTCAACAATATTTAGATGATGCTGTAGCACATTGGTTCCTCAATCTTGAAAACGCAAAAAAATCCACTTGGGCTGACATAGTCAGAGAGTTCTCAAACCAGTACAAATATAATGAAGAAATTGATGTCACTAGAAGGGATCTCGATACCACTTCTCAAAACCTTTATGAGACATTTTCTTCATTCATCACTCGGTGGAGAAACAGTGCCTCCAAAATGATGAATAGGCCTAATGAGGAGGAACAACTGCAAATGGTTGTGAAGAACCTTCTTCCTGTATATCAGAAGCATATGGCCTACCAATATTTCTCGACTTTCAAAGCTTTGATTGCTACGGGAACTCTAGTTGAGGATGCTATAAAAATGGGGGACATCAAGAAAAATGAACCTACTGGCGGCACTACTTATAATGCAAAGTTAGGAAATAATAAAAGAACTTCAAACAATGATTCAACAGCCCCTAAAAATGCGATCCATGCCATTGGCGCATCTTCTGCATTCCAGTTACGACCACAAAGGAACTTTACCCCTGAAACATGACTTATTCCCAAGCTCTCTCCAAGCTAAAAAAAGGCCAATCTCATTTAACCCTTGAATCCACGTCCACCTCCAAAAAATCTTTACCCTGGTTATGACCCAAACCAAAACTGTGAGTATCACCAAAGTCTGAGGTATAATACTGAAAGCTGCACGGCTCTAAAGCATTAAATTCAAAACCTTGTCCATGATGGAAAACTCTCTTTAGGATCCACTTCCAATAAACCAAACGACTCTTAGCCCAACATCACAAAAAACCCCCTTCTTAATCATAAGCCCTCATTTGCCATTAATGTCATCTCTGCTGCTTCAGACGGATGCGATCCGATCCAGTTAATCCGCAAGACAGCTCCCCAAATGTATGAAATGCCAATAGCTGTAAGTTACAAGTGCCTGGTCTATGACTTTTCCACTCAATAAAAAGTCAAAATGATGTCTTGTAAAGACCACATCTTCACTCTCAACAAGGATCCATTCTCTGACATGTGTGGAACTTTGGATTATGATGGTGCCTTCTTCATTTTGGACTCTGATGATGATGAGGATGCATCTTCGATCTTAACTATTGTGGAGAAAAAAACTTGAGGACATTCCACCACTCCAAATACATACCGGCGCCCCATCTGCCTCGATGATCTTAGTGATGAGGAGTACGTGGATATATCTCATTTGACTAGAGGAGGTTGCCATTTAAAACCATCCCATTTGGAGGATGAAAATCCTTTGGAGGTATTGAGAAGGAAGGAAAAGGGCAAAGAGCCAATGACAGAGGATAGTATTAAAAAAGATGATGCTATCAAGCGCATGAAAGAAGTAAATGCTAATGTTTCCATCTTGAAATTATTAATGCATTCCCAGCCTCATAAGGCAGCCGTTCTAAATCATCCCAATGAAGCCTATGGAAGCTCTTCCATAATACCTGACCAGATGGTGGGGTCATTCATGGGGTAGATAGAACTCTCACGTTCACAGACAATGATCTCCCTGACAATACAAACCACAACAATTCGTTGCACATCACTATACGTTGTAAAGGATGGGAGATACCCAGAGTATTGGTCAACAATGGCTCCACAATCAACGTTTGCCCTCTACATGTGCTAACGAGACTTGGGTATTGATAGGGTCATAAAAGTGTGTATTTTTGTTATCTAAAACCCTTAATTTAATATTGAGTTTTATATTTTACAAGGAGTTTTAAGTTATTTTTCTCCCAAGACATGAGTTACTACGATTTTATTTATTTGTCTGCAGGAAGATGATTTGAGCAACTAATTTGGAATTGGATTTGGGAGCCCATTTTCCCTCTCCTACTTGGGCTTATTTTGTGACAAATTAGAAGTTCACTTGATTGGGCTTGATGGCATAATTGGACACAATACCAAAGAAATAAAATAAGAAGAGAAGGAAGCAAGAGTCGGGCAGTTTGAGAAGCCTACAAGTCCTAAATGGAAGTAAAAAAGATAAGGGGGAAAGTTAGGTTTTGTACTTTTGTTATCTCATAAACCAAGAGTGGACCATCATATTGGAGGAGTAGCAGCGAACAAGTAGAGAACACAAAATAACGTAGCAGCAGCATTAGCGAGAAGATTATGGATTACAGACAACAGCATAGCAGTAGATTACAGCTTACAGATTACAGTAGGAATTTTCCTTCCATCGACAATTGTGGTATTTTATTTTGGATGTTCTTTATTACTTTTAGACTAGTTTGCTTTAACTCCATACAATTGGCACTTGAACTTGGATTAATAATATAGTTATTGGATTTTCTAAATTTTCAATTATGTCTTCTATCATTCTTAATAGTATTATTTTTGTTCTTAATATGTTAGTCTAAAACCTTTTAGGGTACGGAGATATACTTAGTATTGGATTATTGAATTGTGAGAATGAAAATATTGTGATCTTTTTTGTTGGATGATTATGTTTATGTTTTGATTGGATTAATAAACTTTGTTTTATTGTGTTAACTTGTCAAATTATATTTTAGACTGGCCATCTTTAGTGTAATTTGTTAGTTGACTTGCTAGGATTTTGGCTTGTGATACGTAATTATCCTAGTTAAATCCGCTAGTAGCAATTAGGTGTTTGATTGGCGACTAAAGCTTGTCGTAATACCTATGGTTTTTTAATTCTTTAAGTTGCATAATTCGAGCTTCTGTAGTTATGGCTTAAGTTAACTTCTTCCTAGTCGTTCATGCTGCTAATTAATCGAGTCTAGAGAGCTTGTTCCAGATTATTAGTTGGTTAGACAATATTCCAAGAGCTTATTTGGTTTTTTTGCAAACTAAGGGAAGTTTAGAATACTTGTTTGTGTTCTGGGTTAACGTTAAGGTATATGCATAACTTGTCTAATTTACATTCATGATTTATTAATTCTATGATCAATTAATTTTCCAATACCATAATATATCTCCCGATCCCTATTTTATTATCTTTGGTTATCTCTTTCGTAGTTTAGTTAATTAGTAGATATTTTATAAGTTAGTAATTTATTTAGTTAACTGATATTCTACCAAAAACAAGAGTTTATAACTAACACAAGAAATAATAAGATAAATTCAATTCTCTGTGGGATCGACCTTAACTTACCCTACTACATTATTAGGAGGTTCGAGTTAGGTTTATTTTTGGTAGACACGCGACAGTCGTACAAGGTATTTAAAAGAAGATCTGGTACCATCCAACCAGGTGGTCGGAGCATATGATAATGCTAAGAGGGAAGTACTGGGTTTAATCAGCCTCCTCATAGAATGTGGTCCCCTGGCAAGGAAGGTGGAATTCATGGTCACTGACATTCAAGCATGTTTCAATCTTTTATTAGGAAGACCGTTGATGCATGAAAATAGAGCAGTAGCCTCTACTCTACATCAGAAGGTAAATCTTCTCACTGATCAGGGTGATGTGACTATTTCTGGTGATCTAGAAATTATGACCATCTCCAACACCGAAAAATCTGTATTGTATCTGAACAAAGTAGAGGGCACTAGGTTGGATGGTTACACTATCTACTGTATTCTAGCAGCACTTGAAAATTCATCGATGAATGAGGTCCCAGCTGCCACACTAGATGTAAGTGCTGGAGAAACAGAACCAGAGTATAGTGAGGATGAAGAGGAAGAAGTGGGAGCTCCAAGCATTGACACTCATGATACGTCAATTGAAGCACCGGAGGATTCCTGTGTCGGCAATCCTCAAGATGATGATAATGACTCAAAGAAGAGATCTAGAACTAATGATTTTGACTTGGACTTTAATGTAGTAGTACCTATCCGAGAAGTTTACACTAAATCACTGATTCTCTTTCCAGAATATTATCACGAGGATCATTATCGTGAGTTAGCACAGTTCCAGAAATTTGACAGGGATGGTGATCCTTTTGTCCACTTAGTTGGGTTTGTGAATGCCTTGCACCCATGGGGCATACTAGAGGAATATTACCCCCATGCTATTTGACAACAGTTTAGAAGGACCAGCTTTGGACTGGTACTATCTTTGGATTATGTGGATAGAGCAAGTTGGGAAAATGCTAGCCAGGCCTTTGTTAATTGGGCTCTCGAGCATAAACAGACCGATGTCAAGAAGTTCAAGCTAGTCACTTTGCGTCAAGGCGGCTTATAAACTTTCTCGCACTTTTGTTCAAGATGTGCTTACATTCGCGCTCAGCTTCCTGTCCCTAATACTGATCGAGAATTCATGCTTATATTACTGCGGTACCTAAACGATTTCTACTATCGTCACATGGTTGCCATTAAGTACACTGGCCTCAGCCACATGGAGCATCATGGCTTCAACATCGATACTCTGAAATTGCAAGAAAAATGACCTCGGGGAGAGCTTGAAACTCCCAACACAAATCTAAGGGTATATGCTAAGATAGATGAACCATTGAGTATGGTGTATGATCGTCTTCGGAACCAAGGTATAATCCAAGCCTCAGCATATGTGTAATATTTACCCCTTCCTGGAACAGATATGAGCAAACTCTGCGCTTATTGTCGCCAATTTGGACATGAAACTGATCGATGCCATGACCTGTACTACAAAGTTCAAAACCTGCTTGATCGAGGCATCATTAGTCCAACCCACAAAGAAGTACCTGCACGGAAGAGCAATTTCGAGTTCGACTCAAATGTATTAACCATTGTATTTCAGGCAATGTGATCAGAATTCGAGATGCCAGTCATCACAAGAGCAATTTCGGAATGCTAAATTGACACATCAATGGGGATACATGCCCTAAGCTCTATATTTTCTGTCTTTGTTCAATATTAAAGCAGGGAATGGAAGAATGAAAAAAAAAACATATGTTTTCAACCCCAATGACAGTAAAATCATTCAAGAGAGACAAAACGTACAAAAAAAAAAACCAAAATTGCAAAGGTCGACCATTCCAATCAAAATATTGCAAAATCGTTTTCAAAATTTTCTTTATTCTGCAATACATTCTACAATATGTAGTTTTCTTCGCTTTACTTTTAATTCTTTTTCTCTACCTTTAGGTTCAAAAAGAAGAAATTTGTCTTTTCTCTAAGGATGACCAATTACCATCAGAAAAAAAAAATCTCAGCTATATCCACAAATGTGGTCAAAGAGCCTGTAGGGTTTGCCATGCAACCTCTATCCAAAGGATTTCAAATCATGATGAAGATGGGTTATTGATGTGACCAAGTTATATGCGATTATAGAGTATTGAGAAGTCCATTTTACTAAGGTTTAAGGTTTAAGAAGGAGAGTTTTACTCATCTATACCTTAGTGTGGAGAAGAGGGAGTTATGATGAATTTGCAGTATTAGAGGAGATTTAAGGATATTTTGTGGTTCCATATGCTTTTGATCATTTACAGGTGGATTAAGCTCACAAAATTCCTTGAAGTCTAGATGTTGATGGTTGTCATCCAAGTTCATCTCTTTGTAGCTCTACGGCATTGTGTGCCCACCATGGACGTTGAAGAGCCCACCTCGAGCGTTTGTGGAGAAGGTTGGATGCTGGGCAGTAGCGAGTGCCCGAACTAGGCACCACACACGCACGACTTGCGCATATCGAGCGGAAGCAGCTGCTGGACAGTATCGAGTGCCCGACTCGCGCGCTTCGAGCGAAGGCTGAAGCTTGGCAGCAGCAGAGGCCCGAGCCGCGCACCAGCATCGCGCGAGTAGCGCACTTCGAGCGAAGCTGAAGTTTTGGGCAGGAGCGAAGGCCCGACTCGCGCACTAGGAGAGCCCGACTCGCGCACTTCGACGCGGCTACGACTCTTCGGCAGTTTTCAGCTTTGCTTAGGTTTTATTAATTAGAAAAAAAACGTTGTTGGAGAGATGTCTGGTAACTTCGGGACTGAATTAGAGAGGATAGAGAGAAGAACCCTAATCCCTATTTTTCTCCCTTTTTGAGTTTCGAATAATTGGTTTGAAGATTTGCTTGATGAATGCTATGTTGATCGTAGCCTAAATCTAGTCTTGAGAACGGTTAATCAAGCTTCGGTCTATTATTGTGAGGTTTCTCTTTGTTAACTTTTTCTTAATTATAATTGTGATTTCTTGATTTTACTCTATGATTGTGGTATGTATTGCTAGGAGTAGTTTATACATTCGATTTATCATTTGCTAGGATTTAGAATTGATGCCGATTCATCTGTTCTTCTTTCATGAGTAGCAATCTAGGGTTTGATTAATGAATCTGATTATTCTTGATTAATCACTAGAGAAATCACAAGTTCCAATTTGAATATGTTGTGCTAGCAATTTGTTAATTGCCTCATTGTTTCCTAGTTCGTTGATGTTCTATTGATTTGAATTTAATCTCTGATTAGATTAGATTAGTCTTTCGTTCAAGTTTTATGATCATCTGATTGTGATTGTTTAACGGTACTTATGAGGGAAAGGAATTTGATTTCCAACTTTGAGTAATTAAGAGTAAAGTTACACATTTGAGAAACCAATGATCAATAGTATGAATCGAAGTGGCCATTAACCGAACTCAAGATTCTTCTCTTCTTGATTACATTTCTTTTTGATTGTTCTTTAGTTCTTCATATTTAGTTATTCAATTCTTTAATCCCAAAACCCCCATTTGGTCTATTATAAGCACGAGTTAGTCCCCAAGTCTCTGTTGATTCGACCCTACTTGCCACTTACATTTATTTGTATTGGAAAGAAGGAAAATAAACTTTTATCTTTGGTAGCGCGTACGACCGCGTCCCACCAGTTATACTCAAGGAACCGAATTAGGGCGTGATGGTAGGGGAATAAAGCAACCAATCCCCATAGTAGACAAGTAAAACTGACATGGATTAGGATATGATTCGGGCAGCACTTCTTGCAACATCAAAGAACCTTCTTTTACCGTTAATGGTTAGTTCATCCTGCAAGGAGATACCGAGCCATACTACGAGTTTCCAGAACCTTGACTTAGTAGGAAAAAACAGAAAATTTTACAGGAATTGGAGATATTCTTCAATGAGGCTAGAAATCTGGACTTAATCAAAAGTTGGTTTGTTCAAAAAAAAAAAAAAATTTTGACTGGGCGGATAATCTGGAACATGGAGTCCTTAAGAAACTTTTGACTTCTGAGTCTTCTAATGAAGGAGATTTTCACCCGGTGTCTTTGATGATACCTTTTGGCGAAAGCATTGAACATTAGCGGAGTATTGAGTTTCAGGCAAAAGACGGACCTATAGCATTTAAAATGTGTTTAGGAAACTATCCTCAACATCCATCTCATGAAAATACCTTTTCACCCCTTTCAGAAAGTTATCATACTGAGAGCTCATCTTTCAGCCAATCTACCTTGCATACCCAGTCAGAAGAGTCTTATAGTGAGGAAATTGAACGTAAACCTTTATCTAAGTACATTTGCATGCAACAGGTTAATTTTTATAGTTAGGAAAATGATGAATCACTTGATACAACTGAAACATATATAAAACCCAAGGAAGAGTCCATTGTAATTAATATTGGTACAAAAAATGTTGTAAAAGAAGTCAAAATAGGTTCATCCCTCTCCCTAACTAAACAGTCCGTGTTTATTGCATTGTTAAATGAGTATGTAGATGTGTTTGCATGGTCTTATGCTGATATGCCTAGCGTTAACAGACAAATTGTGGAACATCGCATTCCGTTACATCCTCAAAGCAAGCCTAAGCAGCAAAAGCTCTGCCGAATGAAACCAGAGATTAGTCTGAAAGTGAAAGAAGAAATCCAGAAATAGCTTGATGCCAAATTCATCCAAGCTATAAAGCATCCGAGTTGGCTCGCCAATATAGTGGTTGTACCTGAAAAGGATGTAAGAGTTCAGGTGTGCATTGATTTTCGTGATTTGAATGCTGCATCACCAAAAGATTGCTTTCCTCTGCCCCACATCGATGTCCTCGTGGATAGTACGGCCGGTCATGCAATGTTTTCCTTCATGGATGGATTTTTGGGGTATAATCAAATACTCATGGCTTAAGAAGATATGACAAAGACATCTTTCATCACTCTGTGGGGCACTTTCTGTTACCAAGTTATACCTTTTGGTCTCAAGAATGCCGGAGCCACATATCAAAAGGCTGCAGCCACTATCCATCATGACCTCATCCACGACATTGTGGAGGTCTATGTAGATGACATGATTGTGAAAAGTGAAGATCGTGAGGGGCATGTTCCTGCACTAAGGTCCTTCTTTGAAAGAATCAGGAAGTACAATCTTAGGCTAAACCCTCAAAAGTGTGTGTTTGGCGTTACTTCAGGGAAGTTGTTGGGATTCATTGTCAGTCAAGACGGCATCAAAGTGGACTCTGAAAAGGTAAAGCTATTCAAGGGCTACCTCCTCCAAAAACAGAAAAAGAAGTAAGAGGATTTCTCTGCAGAATTCAATATATCACCAGGTTCATCTCACAAATTACTATGAGATGTGAACCTATATTTAAGCTGCTCAAAAAAGGGGCATCCCATGAGTGGAACGAGGAATGTCAGGAAGCTTTTGATTCCATGAAAGAGTATCTTTTAAATCCACCTATTCTAATGCCGCCTAGACCAGGAGAACCTCTAATTTTGTACCTTACTATTACAAAAATGGCTATGGGATCTCTCTTATCCTAATATCAAGAAGGAACAAAGAAGGAAATTGCCATATACTATCTCAGCAAGAAATTCCTGGAGTATGAGTCACGATATACCCCACTGGAAAAAGCATGTGTTTCCTTGGTCTATGCCACAAAGACGTTGAGGCATCACCTTCAAGCTTATACCACCTATCTAATCTCAAGACATGATCCAATCAAGTCTCTGTTTGAGAAACCCATTCTTAGTGAAATATTGGCGAGATGGCATGCTATGCTTTCTGAGTTTGATATTCAATGTGTCAGCCAGAAATCAGTTAAAGGAAGAGCCATATCTGAAGCCCTAGTAGAAGGACCAGTGTTAGGAGATGAGTATGATGATGCATTCCCTGATGAGTACTTATGCTTCATTGACAATCCACAATGGTGCAAGTATTTTGATGGAGCTTCTCATAGAAGAGGTAATGGAGCAAGGGTTTTGTTAGTAGATTCTGATGGAGTCCATAATCCATTTGTTGTCAAGCTGGGTTTCCCAACAACAAACAATACAGCTGAGTATGAAGCCTGTATATATGGAGTAAAGGCCGCTTTGGTAGCAGGGGCAAGACATCTCACTGTATATGGAGATTCTAATTAATCTCATCATATCTCAAACAATAGGAATTTGGAGGGTTAGAGATGAGAGACTTCAGCTCTCACAGAATATCTTCAGGAGTTAATCCCTTATTTCGATGATATCAGCTTCGAACACCTTTCTTAGGAACAAAATAGTTTCACGGATGCTTTTGCCAATCTCGCTGTTAATTTCACATGGGAAAATGGTACAAAAATCCAGTAGGTTATAATTGAAGAAAGTAAGGGACCTACAGTGACGGTAGCCCAAATTGTCTCCACACTGGCTCAACAAGATTACGGTGATGCCTGGTATAAGGATATCAAGAATTTTCTGGAAACAATGCAATATCCAGAGGGAAGTGGCAAGAAGGACCGCATAGCCATCAAAAGGCTAGTTGCTCATTTTCCCATACTAAAATGTAGATTATATCACAAAGGGTTTGATGGTCCTCTGCAACACAGCGTGAATAATAGCGAAAAGCAAGCCATATCATGCAAGAAGTTCATAGAGGAGAATGTGGAACGCATATGAATAGATGGATGCTGGCTCGTAAAATTTTGCGAGCAGGTTTTTATTGGAGTACTCTAGAAGGTGATTGCATCAGCTTTATCCGCGCCTGCAAGCAATGTCAGATATTTGCTAACCTCAATCATATGCCACCTATGTCACTACATAATATGACCTCTCCTTGGCCATTCTCGATTTGGGGCATAAACATAATTGGACAAATTTATCCGAAGGCTTCAAATGGCCATCAATATATTCTTGTAGCAATTGATTACTTTTCGAATTGGGTTGAAGCTGCATCATTTTCAAAGCTAGGGGCAAAGCAAGTCTCGAAGTTCGTGATTAACAATATTATCTGTCGGTATGGCATACCTTTTGAAATCATCTCTGATAATGGATCAAAGATTGAGGGCCATCTGAAGACAACTCTAAAAACTACATGATATTTCTCTCAAACCCTTCTTCTATTTATGGTAGGCCCGTCTAAATCATTGTCTTGACCAATATCTTCCAAAAGCCATTGAAGGTAATCTTCATCAATCAGTGGAAAGTGAGATTTAGGTAGCGCTGATATATTTTTTGCTCCCTGCCATATAGTAGCCATTCTCTAAATACCACTCGTATCAGTCTCATAAGTGGTACATGTTGGAAGAGTCTGGAGGGTAGGAATATGTTGCTGCCTCCAACCAATTTGCCTTAGACACCTCCATGGAAGGTAGAAAGTGACTTGGCAAAGCCCGAGTAATTGTACACCTCTGCGACTAGAATTGCAATATACAATTGCACTAATGCCAAGGTGGTTTGTGACCCACTTTATGTCTTGATGTAGAAAAAAATCTTCCCACCCACCATTTTTGCTAAGTTGATAGAAGAAAGGAAGAAGACCTCTCTCCCGGACATGATTAATTTTGTAAGAAAGACTCTTGTGGGGTTTCATGAGAGAAATTTTTTCCAATAACCATAAATGAAGGGCTAATGGACATCCCTTCACAAAACTTTGGCATTTTCACTAGGAAAAAAACACAAGGGCTGCGCTGCAAGGGCTGCGTTTTTTGAAAAACGCAGTCCTTCATTTACGAAGGGTTGCGGTCAATGCAAAAACCGCAGCCCTATAAGTAATAAAGGGCTGCATTTTTTTAAAAACGCAACCCTTTATGGGCTTTTTTTAAAAGATTTTGAAAGGAATTCGCGGGCTTAAAATGTTAAGCAGGCTAGGGTTCACATTCTCTCCTATCTCAAGTCCACAACCTCCTTCTCCCTTCTCTCTCACCCTCCTCTCTTCTCTCTCACCCTCCTCCCTTCTCCCTCATTCCACAACATCACGACAACAATAACAGGGTTCCCTCCTTCTCTCTCACCCTCCGGCGGCAGCAACACCACGCAGCAACGAGGTCGTCATTCGTTCGTCCTTCTCCTCGTTCGTCCTTCTCCTCGTTCGTTGTTCGTCTCCTCTCAATGAGGGTTCCCAACGAGGCTTCTCTCTCACCCTCCGGCGGCGGCAACACCACGCAGCAAAAAGAGTTCTATGTTCGTTCGTCCTTCTCCTCATTCGTCGTTTGTCTCCTCTGAACGAGGGTTCGCCAGACGACTTTCTCTCTCCTCTCATTTCTTCGCCGGTTGACGACATCTGCGCCGCCTTGCCACGCCACGCCGCGCTGTTCTTCCCCTTTTCTTCTACTCATCTATTTGTCGGTGATAATTTTTCGTTTTTCAGATCTATAATTTCTTGATCTTTGTTTTGATTAATGTTCATACAATTTTAGATCTATAATTTTTTCTCTTTTGTGTTTTCGTTCGCTTTTTTTCATTTTTGTTCGTTTTTTTTTCAATTTCGTTCAGTTTTTTATTTCATTTTCGTTCGTTTTTTCCTGTTTCGTTCAGTTTTTTTCATTTTCGTAAATTTCGACTATTCTTGTTGATTTTCCCTGTTGTAAATTTCTGACTGTTCTTGTTGATTTTCCCTGTTGTAAATTTCTTGATATATTTAGCAGTAAAAAAATGGCAAAAAATTTTTTTGGGTACCAAAACCGCAGCCCTTTGTACAAAGAAGGGCTGCGTTTTAGGCCCAAAACCGCAGCCCTTCGTTGTTTTGAAAGGGCTGCTGGCCAAAAACGCAGCCCTTAGGGCTGTTTTCACCGCAACCGTTTCGTTTTTTTCCACTAGTGTTTCTTTTAAGTTCATCTAAGCCAAGAAACATTTCCCCCAAACAATGTGCTCCAAGACGACCCCCACTAACAATTTGAGGAATAAGTGAAAGACACCGAACATGGCATGTGTTTAAAGACCATTTAGTGAGGGTACTTCCCAAAATCATAAGAATGCAAGCATTTTCTCTAGCAATCCTATAGTTGGCATTATTAGAGAATTGCCAAGTGTCGAATTGAAAAGTCAACAATAAGTTGAGAAGAAATACCTCACCATATTGTAGGTAGTTGCTATGAAGATTTTCGGGAAGATATGAAATCGTTGATAAATCTCCCGAGATCCTTGTAGGAGAGCTAGGTGTAATAACTAGACCATTGGATGGTAAGCCTAGCAAACCATCGACCTCTTCAACAAGAGGCACAATCTCCCGGTCTCCAAAGCAGAAGACATGACGAGTTTCATCCCGAAATTGGAAAGCAGCATGAATCATGTCATAACAGATGGAAAGAAAGAGCATAGGCGTACGAGCCTTAGTGAAGCGGGAAGAAGAAAAAGATTGCCTTGGTTGCTCCAAATTCTTTGTGACCCCCGAGAGTTGTTTTTTCTCCCGACTCCGTATTTCATTAGCTTCTTCATAAGTAGGAACCATTTTGTGAAAGAAAAAAAATTAGAGAAAAGATTGGAGTACTGGAAGTGGTGCATTTGGAAATGAAGAACCATGCCCCTTATATAGATGGAAAAGATGATCATCCATGGTTCATGCCATGGATAATAAGTTTGAGTATTGTCCATAGGATAATAAGGAGCATCCTTCACCATGGCTAATGACCAAGCAATTGTGGTATGGCAATTTTTGCTAAAGCGAACATAAAAAAAACTGTGTCAATGATGAATCAAGAACGTTGATACAATCCCTTTTCTTAATGATCATCCAAAATAATGACCTTTATCAATCTATTTTATATAGTGATCATTATTTTCTGATAAAGCAAATAAGCATTATGCATGAAATTTTTTTTGAACGATTTTGAAAAAAAAAACAGATAATATTTTTTTGCCATATGATGATTGGTCCACCATAGTTTGTCTAGAGGGTAATAACCTTAGGTCAACCCTTTTAGGTGACATGACCTGACAGTGTCCTAAATAAGGTGACATGATAACACATGGAGACATAAAAAGTGAATGATGGTGACCTGACAACTTGTTTGTCATCAAGGCCATCAAAAACTGTAAAAAAAAAAAAACTGGAGTCAACCTGTTAATTGTCGAAGTCTCTCACGTTAACAAAAGACAAATTCATAAGACTAAAAAAAAGAGGACGATAAAGTCGCATTTTCAATTTTAGAAAATTAATTGAGATTTTCTATCTAAGACGACAATAAAGTCGCATTTAAAATTTTAGAAAATTATTTGGGATTTTCTATTTAAGACGACAATAAAGTCGCATTTTCAATTTTAGAAAATTAATTGGGTTTTTCCTATCTAAGACGACAATAAAGGCGCATTTTAAAATTTTAGAAAATTAATTGGGATTTTCTATTTAAGAAGACAATAAAGTCGCATTTTCAATTTTAGAAAATTAAATGGGATTTTTTATCTAAGACGAAAATAAAGTTGCATTTTCAATTTTAGAAAATTAATTGAGATTTTCTATCTAAGATGACATCAAAGTCGCATTTCCAATTTTAGAAAAATTAACTGGGATTTTCTACTTAAAGCGTCAATAGAAGTTGCAAATCATGTTTTCAAAATAACACTGATTATACCTTTTCCATGGAGAATATGTTATCTGAAAATAAATTTTCTGTCAAAATTTTGTGTCTTTGCAAACATTGGTCATCATTTGCTCCAAAATTCGACCAATGTGGGGCATTCTGTAGACAGCAAATTTTGAACCCCTTTTTCGGATAAATAAAGATTTTGAAAACAAATAAAAATAAAATAAAATTATCATGCATCGTGGAGCGCGCGCCCCGTCAAAATGCATGTTTCGCCCCGAAGCGCGAGTTTCAGTCCGTCATACGATTTTCTTTTTTTGCGTATTAGTCATGCGGTTTCGGTTTATAAATATAATTTCTGTGAGTCGTAGTCAATAATTACAACCACTCTTTTAATAAAATGATTCGTAGTATAATCATACTCGTCTTTATTAATTTGACGAGTTTTCGTTAATTGTCTTAAGTTAGTCTTTCGGAAAAATGAAAAACGAGTCGCGATTAGACGTCGGGATTTTAGTCGTATCCCAAAACCGGCATTAAATCAGTTTTCTTGATGGTCAAGCCATTGTTCATTGAATAAAGAAAAATAATATATTCTTTATCCACTAATCACATTCTTTATCCATTAGTTAGGGAATAAGAATCATGAAAAGGAGTGAGAATAAGAATCAAATCCCATGTGTAAGAAGGCAAGATTCCAGATTTTTTCCGGATGAATCGAGTGTGCTCCAAGCACACGAACATGCGCTAGACGCATGATCATGAGCTTAGCGCACAGCATGGCCTGCGCCAGACGCAGAGCCTTGCGCCTAGCGCACGGGCCTGTGCCTAGCGCAGGCTCCTGCGTTTGGCGTAGCGTTCTGTTCAGCTTTATTTTGCACGTTTTTCAATGAATTTTTTTACGTATTAGGGTGTATTTAGGGAAGAATATTTTCTGAAATTCTGATTTTGCTTCATTCATGAGAAAGTCCAAAAAGAATACGAATATTTGGATTTCCAAAGCGATTTGATGATGTCATTAGGGTGAGGTCGTTAAAGTGATGTCATTATGGTAATTAAGGATGAGAAAAATCAGATTTTTTGGGTTAAAAATTAGATTTTCTACTTCTTCGAAATCCTAATTCATTTCCCTCATTTCTCTATAAATATCCTCCTTTTTTTTTTACTTCAAAACCAAGTTGAAAAAAACTAAACTTCATTCACTACTTCTCTCATTTTCTCTACTACTTCCTTCCTCTAAAAAAACTCGTTCAAGAAAAAGAAAGTAAAACTTAGGAAAATAATTATTAAGTAAAGAAGTTCATCAAAAGGAAAAATAAACAAAAAAGAGTTTAAGTTAGTAATTAAGTGGATTTAGAAACTCACTTAGAAAATAAGAAAATCACAAAAAAGGTAGAAAAATTTACAAAAAGGAAGTGCATCATTGAGCTAGCAAGGTAAAGTTGAAACTCTTGTTATTTTTTATTATCTTCTTAACCATCTACAAACTTTCTCCTTGTTTCTTCTTATCATTTTTAATTTTTTGAGTGATTTGGGTATGAGGAAGTCCTAATAGGTTCCCAACCTTAAATCACCCCACATAGAATAGTCAACTCTAATGGGAAGATTCATAGGAAACAATGTTCCTTAATCAAGTTGTTATTCATCACCAAAAAAATGTTTGGGTTATTCTACGTAGTGCCCCTGTGTTTTTAAAAATTCTACGTTGTACCCAGCCTTTTTGAACTTTCCACACTATACCCCTAAACTTTCTAAACGTCACACAATATACCCTTACTAATAGAAAATCCTACTCCAAACCTCACTTAGTCTTCAATTTATCAGATTATATCCCAAACCTTAGTCAACTAACAAGGCTAAAAAATCCTACTCTATGCCCACATGGTAAGAAAATCCCAAAATCTACTGTTTGATATCGTGTATAAGGGTATTTTGTGTAACGTTAAGAAATCTTAGGGGTACAACGTGGAAATTTCAAAAACGTCGGGTACAACATAGAATTTTATAAAACACAGGGGTACTATGTAGAAAAACCCAAAATGTTTTCATACAAAATTCAAGACAAGTTGTGCATAAACATCTCCATTAAAAAAGAAAATGTGATGCTGTAATTATGATCAATTTTAATTTCGTACTTAATTTCATTTTTTGTCTATATTGTTCGAATATTTTGTAGGATTTAAAATTTTACCTATGAAGTACAAGATATTTCCAGCAACTGGGCTTTGGTATTTCTAAAAAAAGAATATTGTGTAAATAATTAAAAATCATACAACATTGTTGTGCAAAACTGATTTTGTCCAGTACCACCTAAGCTTGTTCTGCCAATAAATTTCAAAATAAAAATCATTTACATAAAAATAATAACATAAAGTTTAAATAAAATATCCGTGGATTTCCAAATATAAAAGTCATGTTCATATGAATTTTATAAAATTTTATATCATTTTTACAAAAACGTTCAAGTAAATCACTAAATTCTAGAAAATTGATTTTCTCTTTAGTTAAGAAAACATATAAAAAATGGTCTTAAAAATGTGTAATTCAAGTGAAAATTTCTATTCTAGTCTTTCAAAGTGTCTAGAATGTTCGTACCTGTTAGAACATTTATAGTTAAATGTGTTCGTTGTTAATATGTGATGTTTGTGTTTCGATATTGTGGTGTAATGGAACGTAGTTAGTTAGAAGGAAATAACGAAAAGGCGTTGTAGAACGCTCGCTCTGTTAGAGCGTCCGCACAAAGTGGGCAGGAACTTGCAATATTGTTCCAGCAGGCCAGGAGCGCACGCTCCTCCTTGGAGCGCCCGCTGCCCGCTCCACTGGCGCTCCTCTTCGTCAGTTTATTGACGAATCAATTCGTTTAGCGAATTGGTGCTTGTCTTTTCGTCTGAATGGTTGCATGCTTTCAGGCTTTTCTTCTGTAAATCTTCCAAGATATATATAGGAAGATATCACATATTTGAATGAGTTAGATTCATTCACAAACTTGCCTTAGGAGATTCATTTCTAGATTTCTCTCCTTGTTCAAAGTGAAACACATCCTTCAAACACATTGTAGTGAATTTAGTTTGTCCTCAACCAAACTTCATTGAATCTTCTACGTATCTCACAGGAGTTTACCGTGAACCTCGTTGATCATAGTGGGTTGGTAAAATTCTTGTAGGAAAGCGTATAATTACGTGCTTGGAAGTACCATCCGGTTTCCCACAAGTTACTCATCCTATATACATATATAACAATCTACAAGAATTTTAACTTTTGAGTGATGGCTTCCTTGAAAGAGATGACTACAAATTTCCAGAAATTGGAGAAGTTTGAAGGGATTGGATATCACCGTTGGCAAAAGAAGATGCATTTTCTGTTGACCACATTGAATGTGGTGTATGTTCTTAGCACCCCCATGCCACCATTGCCGGAAGAAGGGAAAACTGAAACCCCGGAGTAAACTCGTGCAAGAACAAAGTGGGAGAATGATGATTACATTTGCCGGGGTCATATCTTGAACGCGACGTCGGACACCTTGTTCGATCTTTACCAATATGTGGAGAGCGCCATGGAACTTTGGGATGCTCTTGAGGCAAAGTACATCGCAGAGGACGCATCAAGTAAGAAATTTTTGGTTAGCAATTTTAATTCTCACAAAATGATTGATGGTCGTTCTGTTATGGAACAATTTCATGAGGTTCAAAATATGTTGAACCAAATTAGACAACAAGGAATGGTGATGGATGAATCATTCTCGGTTGCATCCATCATTGACAAATTACCCCCATCTTGGAAGGACACTAGGAACTCTTTGAAACATAAGAAGGAGACCATGTCCTTGGTAGATTTGGGTGCCCATCTCCGCATTGAGGAGGGCATCCGGTCTCAAGATGTCTCTAAGGACCTAAAAAGTGGTCCGGTTTCTTCTATCAACATGATGGAAGAAGGGCAATCAAGTGGGACTAAAAAGTCCAAGAAACGCCCATGGAAGCCCAACAAAAATCACCCTGGTTAAAAACCGGAGCACTAGTGGAAAAAACATCAAGTGCTCCGGTTAAAACTCGTACAAGTGCTCCGTATTTGACCCGTAGCAGACGCCATACGAGCACTTTAGTATTTATCAAGTGCTCCTGTTGAAAACCGGAGCACTTAGATTTACAAGTGCTCCAGTTGTATTAAAAATCGGAGCACTTGTGAATTTCATATGTTAAAACAACGTCAAGTGCTCCGGTTGATAAGAGAAAACTGGAGCACTTGTGAGTCATGTGCTCCGGTTTTTTCGTAACAACCGGAGCACTTATGAATTTTTTCAAAAATAAAAAAAATAAAACCTGCTACCCTGCTGACCAGCAGCATAGGTAACAAGTCTTAAAAAAATAGAACTGCAGTACAAGAGCAACAGTATAGAGTGGTTTAAAGTCAGAAAAGGGCAAGCAAACATGATTTTACTTAACCTCATAGCAAATATATTAGCATATTGTTGTCTTTTCTTTGTATGTATTAATTTCTCCCTAAGATTGGAGGTGAAATCATACAAACATAATGCAAGTGCTGCTGCCCTCATAAAGCACAATTATTAATGAAGTAAGTTTTCTATGCAACATATTGGTTACTTCATAAACAAAAACCAACAGAAGACGCATGTGAAATAGAGTACATCATTATTTACGTCGTATTAGAAAATAGTGAGTTGTTGTGGCAAGCGAGGACCTGCTGGTGTTGCTAGCAAGCTGGTGCTAGTGCTGCCAGCGAGCTGCTGCTACCAGTGTATGGGCTGCAGGTGCTGTTGAACTGTATTACATGCATGATACACTGTCACAAGCAAACTTAAATTATTTAATAGTAACAAATGCAATCCCTGCCCCTCCCTACCCTTGAAGACAACTCTTAGTAATACTTAACAGTTCTAAACAAGAGCATAACAAATATAGGATCTTATTTCAAAGTGGTCACTCACCTTGGCTAGCAATTGTACAGTTCCTTTCTCTTGTGCAGCGAAAGAGGACCTGAAAATGACTGAACAATGTAGCAAATCAAGAGCAGGGCTTAGATTGCATTTCTGTAACTAAAAGACATCCAACACAAAATATAGTTCAATAATGCAAACATATAGAAATCATTAGTAATAGTAGCAAGCCATCTTTAACTAATGAGTGACCATCACATACATTTCAAGAAAATATGTGCTAAGAATTAAGATCATGGTTATATGGCGATGGTATTAGTATTAACAGGAGCTGAACTTAATGTTCCAATATGAGCTTTTGCAAGTCCTAAATTGCTTCTGCTCATACTAATGCTCTGACATCTACATAGAGCATCCATGCATCATATGAAATATTAGAAGCATGCATCCTAGTAGCTCCAATCATTATGTAAATCTGTCCCAGGTCCTGCATTCTCCAAGCCACCTAAAACTAAGCTGCAACACATTTATATTAAACCTGTTGGTTGACTATTGTTTCGCTCCTTCAACATGGCCAAGCGCCAAACAGTTTACGAGGGCTAACAAGCATCTAAGTCTAACAGAGACATGAAAGTTTATGCTAAGATCATAGCCCTCGTGTCTACTTAATGTACTCTTCAGGTCATCTAGAATAGCTACCATACATATGAGAGGAGCTTTGTATCCAAATGAACACATCTCATGCAAAGATCAACTTAAGAACAACAAACCTTTTATAGAATTATAGTGTAGGAACGGGGCAATAGGATACTGTGACAGCAGCAGCACCCAGCACAACTCAGCAGCAACAACTAACAGCACAGCCCAACAGCAGGATCGGATCTGCAATTTCCAAAGTAAACAAGACATAAAAGCATTTTGGAATAAGGGAAATTAATCATAAGGCGGGGGGAGGGGGGAGGGGGGAGGACAGAAAACACTTAAGATTTTATGTCATGAAACGACAACGAGATGCTACGAAGTCAGACCATTTCTGAGTTTTAATTTAAATCTTGTGCTTGAAGAATTGTGTAATATAGTGGTTATAAGTGTCTTTTAAGATACCGAGTGAAGGAATAGAATAAATACAAAAATAGAGCATTTAGTAATGATGGGATTCGAACCCCAGCACATAGCGACACAGGCCTAGGTACCGTTGATCCAAGTTTAGTTACACAATTACATCTAGATCTTTGTTTATATCCTAAAATAGGGGGGAGCTTAGCAAAACAATAGGCTGAAAAGGCCTCCACATCCCTCCCTGCTTAGCTTCACCCCTAACTAGCATTAAGGGCCCTATGTTAGTAATATATGAAAATAAGCCTATCATTTTCGTAACAAGGAAAGAGTCAATGGCATTCAGGCCTCTACCAAATAGTGGAAATAATAATACGAAAAAAACCCAAAAACAGAAACCTCAATAAAAAAACTGAAGAACATGCAGAAAATCATAAAAGAAAAATATAATAAGAGTAGCATTTTTATACAAGAAATAGAACACTCGCAAAATAAAACATAGTTTGGTTGACACCCTATAACCCCAAAGACTTTCAAGCAATCCATAAGATCATGGGCATACGCCTATCCGAATTCACACTTCAAAACTTATAAAGGAAATTATATCTATAAAATTGAGAGATATTGATGAAGAAATTAAGAAACATGTATAATATACTTGAGACATTTTGTTCAAGTATTCACCATACTCCATGGGCACATACCCCTTGTAGGACTTTAGTTCTGACTTGAGCTGAAATGCACAACAATTGAGAAAATAAGAACGCAAACCTCCAATGGCACAATAAACTATTAAGATAGGAACTCTTGAAAAGCAATTCATATTTCATCTTCTCGAGTAACACACTTGGTTGACAACCTGTTGCCTCACAAATTTGTGGTGCTATGGAGTAGTGGCATACGATAGAATTGATCTGACAAAGAAAAGCACAGAACTGAGAAAGTACATTACAAGCTAAAAGAAAATTCAGTTGTTGGTGATGCAATAGTAACATACTTAAGCTGTAGAAAGAAGTCATACTACTAGCATGCAGTGCATAAAAACCACCAATTGGCTTACGGGAATTATGAGTGCAAGCTCTTGCAATTTTTAGATTCATTTTCTCTTTTATATGCCAATCTTTTCTTAAGCATAAGACATAGAAGATAAACAATACAAAAAGACAAAGAATATCCAATACCACTATTTTCACTTATCCGAATAAAGTTTTAAAACATTATAAGAGGCTGGATTCCACTTCCTTTTAAATCCTTTCTTTTTATATGTGCTAGAAGCCAATTGGCAAAAGTTGAAACAAAACTATAGACGTCATTCAAAATATTTGAGAGATTGGCGCAGACCAATTGATTAATTTAATTTGCAAGACTTAAAGTAGTATCAAATTGGTTACAGAGAATGAGAGAGAAAGAGACTTAAAGAACTGCAAAGACTACGAAACTGCAAAGAAACACAGAAAGAGAGAAAAAGTTGGGAACTTTGAAAGGAAATTGAACAGGTATTGAGCCATTCACTCTCCTTATTCTAATACCAAGAATAACATCCGTTTCTCCCATATCTTTCTTGGAGAAACTTGAAGATATAAATTCCTTAGTCTTAATGACTTGCTCCAAATCAGTCCCAAAGATAAGCATGTCATCCACATATAGACAAAGCATAACACCTTTACCATTATTATCGAATTTGCTATATACACACTTATCGGATTGATTTATTTTAAAACCGTTAGCCAAGACAACATCATCAAACTTTTAATGCCATTGTTATGGTGCCTGTTTAAGTCCATACAAAGATTTAATAAGCTTACACACCTTCTCTTCTTGTCCTTGGACAACAAATCCCTCCAGTTGTTTAATATACACTTCCTCCTCCAATTCACCATTAAGGAATGTTGTTTTGACATCCATTTGGTGAATTACTATATTATGAATGGCCGCTAAGGCCATTAACAACCTAATGGTGGTAATTCTTGCCACCGGAGCATATGTATCAAAGTAATCGACACCGTAAGTTTGTTTAAAGCCTTGGACTACAAGTCTTGCCTTATGCTTTTCAACGGTTCCATCGATTCTCATTTTCCTTTTGAAAATCCACTTACAACCGAGTGCTGTGCAACCGGGCGGTAAATTAGCCAAAACCCATGTATTATACCCCATTATTGAGTCCATTTCATCATTCACGACCTCTTTCCAAAAGGCCGAATCATAAGACTTCATTGCCTCACTAAACGTTTTAGGATCCTCCTTAACACTAAAACAATAAAGTGTTTGAGAACAAAGAGATTTCCTTGATCCTTCCACTAAATAAAGTTGGAAATCCGGGCCAAAGTCTTTCTCTTTCCTTGCTCTCTTACTTCTCCTGATTTCAGGAATAGAAGGAGCTTCATGATCTTCACTACCATCAACAACTTCATTTGAAGTAATAGGATTTGATGTACTAGGAAGATCAATATCAACGGTTGAACTTGAGCTTGGTAAGTCCCTTGGTCTAGGAATTGATGAAAAACGATTCTCATCAAAGATTGCATCCCTTGACTCAATCACTGAGTGTATTGAGACAAAATCATTATGCTCTAAGACATAAAACTTATAGGATTTACTATGCTCCGCATAACTTATGAATATGTAATCAATTCCTTTCTTGCCCAAGGCTCTCCTTTTAGGTTCTGGTAACCTTACAATAGCCCTACAACCCCAAACCCAAAGGTAATTGAGATTAGGCCTCCTACCAAACCAAAGTTCATATGGAGTAACCTTGTTCCTTTTATTTGGAACCCTATTCAAAATATAGCAAGCCGTTAGCATGGCTTCACCCCAAAACCCGTTACTCAAACCCGAGTTAGATAACATGGAATTAACCATTTCCTTTAAGGTCCTAATTTTCTGTTCCGCAATCCCATTTTGTTGTGGTGAGTACGGAGCGGTTGTTTCATGAATGACTCCAATTGATGAAAAATAAGTTGGATCATAATATTCCCCACCCTTATCAGTCCGAAATCGCTTAAGCAACAAATTAGATTGTAATTCAATTTCGGTCTTATAAATCTTAAACTTATCAAGTGCCTCATCTTTAGAAAACAACAAGTACACATAAAAATATCGAGAAAAATCATCAATGAAGTTATTAAATACTTCTTATTTCCAAAATATGGTGTGCTATGAAAATCACACAAATCACTATGCATCAATTCTAGCTTGTTTGATTGCCTTTGAACACTAGGAAAAGGGTTTCTTGTAATTTTGTTTAACATGCATGTTTTACACTTCTCTACATTCATGTCAACTTTTGGTATCAAACCATCTTTAAACATATCATATAATCTACGATAATTAACATGACATAAACGATTGGGCCATAGAGAAGAAACATCCACCATGTAAATAGAATTCACACTTTTATAATCAATTGAAAGTTTAAACATATTATTACAAAAGTATCCTTGTCCTACAAATACACCACCCTTACTTAAAATAAACTTAAGCCGTACTTATTTAGTAAACCTCCGGACATCAAGTTTTTCCTAACTTCGGGTACATACACAACTTCTCTCAAAGTCAAAGTCTTCCCGGAAGTAAGGAGCAACTCCACTTGGCCTATTCCTTTTGCCTTTACCGTAGAGTCATTTCCCATGTACAAGACCGGTCCATCATCCAAAGCTTGATAAGTTTTGAAGAACTGACGATCTTTACACATATGCCTTGATGCCCCGGAGTCCACCCACCAAGAATCATCATCCTGCACCACATTTATTTCAGAATTCATTGCAATAAAATGATTTTTTTTCATTTAAAGAAACATCATGTGCAAACTGACCTTGATGGGGATCAACCTTAGGTTGATCCTTGTTCTTCTTAATCAAAGAGCGACAATTCCTCTTCATGTGAGAACCACCACCACTAGTGGAAAAAACTCTATGTGCTACTTGTCAAGTGCTTCGGTTGAATAATCAACCCAAGCACTTTCAAGTGCTCCGTTTGACTAGTCAACCGGAGCACTTGTGAATAAGTGCTCCGGTTAGTCAACCCGAGCACTTGCACATGTTTTCGTCCAAATAATTATTTTCGACTATAGGTATACATACGTACTGCGCTTCACGTTATTCCCTCAATTGGAATCCTCCTCCATTTCGTTCCTCAATAGAACCCTCCTGCCTCTCGTTCCGTCCGCCGAACCTCCTCCGACCTTCAACTAGATCTGCAATTATCGTGTTTTTCTTCCAATACGATAATTGCATCACCGATTTTTGAATTTTCTCTCCGCGCTTTTCACTTCTTTCTCTCTCCTCCACAAACAACACCGAAGTGAGCCCTAATCTTCATGAAAATTCACGAATTTCCATGGAGTTTCAGTAAACTAACCTAAAAATGGCGACGATTGAGAAGCTGTTAGTGCAAATTTTCGATCGAAAAAGGCAGATTATTGAGCAATTGAAGCACCAGAAACAATTGTACGAACAAAATCTTCTTTCCAAGCTCTTAATTCAAGGCATTTCTCCTCCTCCTTGGCTCCTCAACTCCGATTTTCAATCTTCAACCTCAGATCTCACTGGTATTTTCTCATTTTCTTTAATTTCTGCAGAAATTTATGGTGTTTTGTTTTGAATTTGGGGATTTATGGATCAATTAGGGTAAAATGTTTTATATTTTGAGTACGATTGAAGAATTGTAAGAATAGTTCTCGCTGATGTTAGAATTGTTGCTCGTTGATTGAAGTTTATGCTTGTTCAATCGGCATATCTTTGTCGCATTTTCTTCACTTTTTGAATTGCTTTTTTTCGTCCTTCGTAAATTTCTGTCTATATCAACCAACAAACAATTCAATCGCAGACTTCTTCAATTGATTCTTCTTCTCGAGGAGATTTTACAATCTGTCGCTTCGTGATGTCGATCAAATAATGGCCTGCGAAATGATCAAACACTTGAATTTGAATGACACAGTATAATTCATTCGAATTTCTCTTCAATTTGCTTTCATTAAACCCTAGGTTTCAATTGGATTGAATTTTCGGCAGAATAAATTCAACTTTATTAAGCTGTTTTTGCTTGAGTGAATGCATTCATGTGTTTACTGGACTTTTAGATGATTAGTAAGTGAAGAATTATAAGTATAGTTTATTTTACCTTCTCAAACATAAAGCAAACAGTTCAGAAGTGTTATCATAGTAGTAACAGAATATGGTTGTTATCAGTAGCTAAAAGCCTAAAACTGCATCCTGCTACCAAATGTTCAATGAAGAAATAATTACCACAGAACAAAGAATTGAATTTTCACTGTTAGAACCTTACTATATCAACTGAAAATGTTAAACCTTAGTGATCTAGTTCAATTCTTTTGATGAAATAATATTTATGAAAACTATTTAAAGTAGCCTTGAGGGCTACGAAAATGAAGCTAAAGATTGAAGTAGATTGTACTAAGCATTCTATAACACCAAACGACGCATAGTTTCTTCACAGATTCCCATCTTAACATCACTTTGAATATATATAATGCTAATATACAGCCCTAGAGAACAAGGGATACGAATGATTCTAGTAGTTTTTATAGTATGCAATTCCTGAACGAATCTGCTGCAAAGTTGCTTATGTTTTATGAATTTTTCTATTGGTTAATCCCTGCTGCATTTTTGTTTTTTTGCAAACTTTTGTGGGTCAATTATTTTTGGTTGTTAACATATGGTTTTCTGATCGATAAGGCTAAATATCTAACCGTTCACAGGCCTTTTGACAACAATCGCTTCAACGGAAACATTCCTTCAACGTTAGGTCTTGTCCAGACATTGATAGAAATTCATTGAGCTAAGGAAACATATGGTTTTCTGATCGATAAGGCTAATACCTCTTTTGTATCAGTCACTTTGATAGAAATTCATTGAGCTGGGATATTCCATCCAATATCAACAACCTAACTCTTGTTAATGACCTGTAAGCATATAATGAGAAATGGCTTGATCCTTTACCGACTTCTTTTACCATCTCTTTAACCCTCTTATATAGTGTTTTTAGAGGTCTTTTGATTTTTCATATTTCAAGTTCCTGTCCCACAATCCTGTGCCTGATCTGACCGGCATGAACAGCCTTCGTTTTTTGTAACTGTAGACAGAATCACGTATCTCATCATTTGTATCGGTTGGTATATATATATTTTTTTCCTATAAATCGAGCAAGCTGATTTGCGGTGGTCGCTCAGTCATCCTCAGGGTTTCTTCAATACTTCAACTGCTCCATCAGTCGTCCTCGCTTGGTCGCACGAGGCTACCACTGTCGACTGGTGAGTGTTTTCATTTTCGTCAATTTTTTATACCAAATTTCAGTAATCAATGTAATCAGTTTCAAGATCCCCTCAAATGAAACCATGCAAATTCGTGAAACAAACTCACCTATTAGCAGAAATTTGAACAACTTACACGGAAATTTATTCTATTTAAAATAAAAACATCTACCTGATTGATTCCGCCATTGTCGCAACTCGGAGGTCTCGACAATGGAAAAAATCTACCTGTTTTTATTATAACTTTTATTATGCCAATGTTCAGTTTTGATTGCCTTGTTCAGTAGACAGTGATAATTGATTTATATTTTTTCAGAATGTTCATGTTCGACGACGAGTTGCTAATTTTGAGCCTTTGAGGACGAGTCTGTAGAGAGCTTAGAGAGGTAGGAGATTGTGTTTAGATTGATTAGTCTTAGTTTGGATAATAGAGTTGAAATCCATCAAATACTAGTAAAGCAAGTGAGTTTAGTCGCAAAGAGGCAGTTGCAGTTATCCTCCAGCTTTTTAAAGGTATCGTTTTGTGAAATATGTCTTAATTGACACTTTGTAGCTTGATGCTTAAGTTACTAGCTATAGTATGTTACCTGTTTGAAATAGCCAATTTGGATGTATTTGGGGGCAGCTTACAGAACATAGAGAATGCAAATTTCAAAACGAGTCCTTCTCCAATTTATGATCTTAATATTGTAATTTCATTATATGAATATGTGCCTATACTCTGCAGCAGGAGCAGCTATCACCTAGTCAGGTCCCTATGCAGTTGCATCAGCAGCTATCATCTGGTCAAGTCCCTATGGAGTTGCAAAGTTATGATTCTGCAGTAGCTTACAGGTTGTTTCAGCAGCATTTAACACAAAATGAGCAGCAGAATCAGACTCTGTTGGTTCCCTCCTCACAAAGGCATCTGATGCAGTGTTTGCCTCCACAACAGTTTCCCAGAGATACTCAGAAACAGTTGGTTGCTATTATTGTCATGGATGCAAACACATGTGCTTAGAGGCTGACGAGTTATATGTATTATCAAGGCATAGACCACCTGTGAGTTATCTGCCATTGCTGTTGTTCCATATTACTAAAAACTTGCATTTGTGTATGATTTTTACCTTGAGTTTTACATTTGTATTTCAATATGAACGCATCATAACTTGATTCCTATGCTTGAAAATATTGACTCGTAATGGGGCTGTCAAGATTATGGGATTGATTCTTGGAAGTCTGATATTTGCAGATCAAATTCAGGAATGAAGCAGCTCAGGTATTTGGTTTGCTTAATGAGTTCATGCACGCATTACCAGACCGGTTCTGGAAATCTGGATTGATTCCGCTGCTTTCTCTGCTCACTAATCAATGGATGTTTTGTATCTCTTCCATCCCTTTTATCACTTTCATTCTTTTGTTCTTAATAAAACTCTGCCTTTTCCTTTATTATTATTATGTCTATTTCATGAATTTATTTAAAGTTTAACCTGTTCTTGGTCCTTCAATTTTAAATCAAAGTTGGGGTTTGTTAGTTTACTTGTACCTGGAAAAATAATGAATGAATTGTTGGAATTGTTGAACTATTATCATGGCATGAATTGTGTCCTTTTTTTCTGAGTTGTGTAGGATAAAATTACACCCATGTATTGAAAAAAAATATATTATGAAACAATTGTAGTTCATGTCATTTCTTGCAATGTTGTTTATTTTAATGTTCATTTTGCTTGCGAGAATGGCTCAATTTCTTTGTCACAATCTCATTATCATGAGAAGGTGATTGAGAGGTTTAATGTATCAAAGAGTGCTGCATGTACTACTCCGATGGAACCAAACACCAAGTTGGTTCGGAATAGTGGTAATCCAGTCTCTCAATTGGATTATGCTAGTTTAATTGGATGCTTGATGTATGCTATGCCAAGTACTCGGCAGGATATAACATTCGCGATTGGCAAGCTAAGTAGGTATACTAGTAATCCTAGTATGGAACATTGGCAAGCCTTAAGGCGAGTATTGAGATACTTGAATAAAACTATTTACTTTAGTTTGACATTCAAGGGAGATCCTTCGGTGCTAGAAGGTTACTCGGATGCTAGTTGGATAACCAACAAGGAAGACTACTCGTCTACTAGTGGTTGGGTGTTTCTTCTTGGAGGAGGTGCCATATCTTGGGCATCTAAGAAGCAAACATGTATTACCGATTCAACTATGGCATCGGAATTCATAGCATTAGTCTCGGCTTGTAAAGAGGCGAAATGGCTAAGAAATTTGATGAGTGAGGTGGATCTATGGCCTAAACCCATGTCTCCTATTGCAATTCATTGTGATAGTGCTTCCACCGTTTCAAAGGCTTATAGCCAAGTGTATAACGGTAAATCTCGACACATTGGTGTGAGGCACAGTTATGTGCGTGAGATGATCCATGATGGAGTCGTTACTAATGATTTTGTACGGTCTAATGTGAACCTAGCGGATCCATTCACTAAACCATTGCCAAGGGAAATGGTGTACAAAACATTTATAGGGATGGGAATGAAGCCCATGTATAAGTCACCAGTGGAGAAAACTCAATTCACGTCTTGTACAACGCAAGATCTTGAATTCAATGAGGATCAAACTTGATTTGTGGCTTGTAGCACTCAAAGAGTCACATCCCAAGGTGAGTGCTTGTTTCTACAATGTTTAAGGACGATTTTAATATCTTAATAAACCTTTGATTAGTTGCTCATGTTGTAGGAGCATGTTCATTAAGGTTTACCTATGTGAGTAAGAAGTTTGGCCGCTTCACCAAGTTCGGGGCTTGGCTTGGAACCCCCATGAATCGGATATGAACTCAAGGCCTTCAAAGGAGTTGTTATTTACATGTGTGTTTGTGTAAGCTTATGTGTGTAGCTTCTTCAATATTTCGTATGATTGGGTGATTCAATGCTTAGTCAATCACTTCAATCGAAAGCTTGTAAAGAATGTTATACTAAGTGGAAATTCAATCTTAAAGATATTTTCATTTATGCATGAGTTTAGTTGTTTTATATTGTTTGCAAGTGGACAGACTTTAAAGCATCTATACTATAAATGGAGGAGGATTGTTAGAACATTTATAGTTAAATGTGTTCGTTGTTAATATGTGATGTTTGAGTTTCGATGTTGTGGTATAATGGAACGTAGTTAGTTAGAAGGAAATAACGAAAAGGCGTTGTAGAGCGCTCGCTCTGTTAGAGCGTCTGCACTAAGTGGGCAGGAACTTGCAATATTGTTCCAGCAGGCCAGGAGCGCACGCTCCTCCTTGGTCTTGTCTTTTCGTCTGAATGGTTGCATGCTTTCAGGCTTTTCTTCTGCAAATCTTCCAAGGTATATATAGGAAGATATCACATATTGGAATGAGTTAGATTCATTCTCAAACTTGCCTTAGGAGATTCATTTCTAGATTTCTCTCCTTGTTCAAAGTGAAACACATCCTTCAAACACATTGTAGTGAATGTAGTTTGTCATCAACCAAACTTCATTGAATCTTCTTCGTATCTCAAAGGAGTTTACCGGGAACCTCGTTGATCATAGTGGGTCGGTAAAATTCTTGTAGGAAACCATATAATTACGTGCTTGGAAGTACCATCCGGTTTCCCACAAGTTACTCATCCTATATACACATATAACAGTACCAAAACTCACTTCAAACTAAGTTCAATAAGTTGGAGTTCAAAGAAAAAATTGATTAAAGGTCTTATTTTGACCAGTTTGGGCATAAAATTCACCATAATTCAAGGTTTCACTTAAAACTTGTGAACTTTTGACACAACATAAAGAACTCACTGACCTATCCATAAATGTATCATATGCTCAATTTAACACTTTCTAAAGAAAGTTATGATTTTTGTAAGTCAGTACAAGAACAAAAGTGCAATATGGAAAATGAAATAAAGTGGTTAACTCAACTTTCATAAAAAATTGTTTTCTTGACACGAAAATGTTAATTAAAAATCATGAAATTTTAATTTTCTCTTAAAATGTCTCATTTTATCATGTAAATAAAAATCAATAAAAATTGTCATAAAAAATCAAATCAATGAGGTTAATTAATTTCTAATTTTTTTTACAAGTTTACAAATAAATATGAATTCCAAATCCCATTCAAGGAGATGAAGATCAAGGAGGATCATGGTGAAGATCAAGATTGAAGACTTTGTATAGATTATAGAGTTTGTACATATTGTTGTAATCATAATTTTTTTGTAAATAGTTATTACATCACTCAATTAATGAAAAACATGGAGATGTTTATGCATAATTTTCATAAATAATTCCAAACTCTTTTTAAATAAAATGAGCAACCAATGTTACAAATATTGCATGTTAGGCCAATATATCATAGTATATGAATCAAATGACCCAATCTCAATTAAAAGGAAAAATAGCAAATCTAACTAAGTTAAATTGTATGATGATCAATCTTACATTTTAGAAATATTTTCTCCATATTCAAATTCATTAATCATATAATTTGACGTAATTAGATTGGTAATTATGATCTCCGAATTGATTTTAGGCCATTTCACGTGTCTCGCTTTAAATGGCCAAATTCCAATTAGCCAAACACAAATTTCCAAATTTGATTTGAAATTGATCATTTCTCTCTAAATGACTTAATAATCTTCAATTGAGATTATTTTTCAAATGCCCTCAATTAGGAAGCAAATCTCTTCTTCTAAGACCTATTAAAAATCATAAGCGTGATCACTAATTAGAGTGATCATCTTAAGGTGGTTATTTCAATCCTCGATTAATCGCCAATTAGAGCGGTTAAGTCAAACTTTTTATTTAATCATTAATTAGGGTGATTATCTTGAACCTTGGTTAATCGTTAATTAAGTTGGTTAGCTTAACCTTTCATCATTTAATCACTAATTAGAGTGATCATCTTAAACCTTAATAATCGTTAATTAAGATGATTATTTTTCTCATTTAATCACTAATTAGAGTGATTATCTTAAACCTTAGTTAATCACTAAATTAGGTGATTAATCTAAACCTTTTCATTTAATCACTAATTAGGGTGATTACTTCCTAACCTTCATTTTAATCGCTAATTAAGGTGATTAACTTAACCCTTTTTATTTAATCACTAATTAGAGTGATTATCTAAAACCTTAATAATCGTTAATTAGGGAGATTATTTTTCTCAATTAATCACTAATTAGAGTGATTTGCTTAAACCTTGAATAATCAATAATTAGGGTGATTACTTCTTTGCTTCCTTATTAATCACTAATTATGGTGGTTATCTTAATCCTTCATATTTAATCACTAATTAAGGTGATTATCTTAATCTCATTTCAATCACTAATTGGAGTGGTTGCCTTGATCCTAATAGATTTGTTTAATTTTAAAGGTGAGTTATTCATAATCTATTCTTTCCTTTTCTTTCCCCAATGAAATTGGCTATTTAGGGTGAGACATAAGATCGAACTACGATGGTTTCGATCCATGAGTGGATTCCAATCCCGCAATGATTGGTACGTAGTGCAACTTCAATGGTCAAACCTATCATGTACAAAAGATATATTGTCCCTAAGAAAATTGATTGATATGTATATGTGCAAACTATGTGATTTTCTTTCTTTTTAATAGCCATGATTACTTTAAAATGGAACATAACGCATTTAGTAAGAGCTCATTCTGTAGAACGGAAGAGGAGACAAGTTCCAGACGTTCGCACATCTTAACCTAAACCCCGAACCCTATCTCATGGTATGAAAGACCAATTTTCAAAAAGCCTTATCCATATGAAGTCATCATCGTTTTAAATGATGTTTCATGAAATTGATTTTAAAATAAATGATAAATAAATATGTCCCTATTCAGATATTAATAGGGTAGCGACTTTCAAGTTTTCTAAAACTCATAGTCCAATGACAGACTTTCGTGGGATCACACCGTTAATTAAGACAATAAAAAATCAGATACCACAGATACGTGTTCAAGTTATATGTACATAGACCCTACCATATTTTGCTCAAGTATATGTGTGGACAATAAGGGGAGCATTATGAGGTCTAATGCGAGCTCTTAACATTGACTGTGTAATGTATAAATATATTCATAAGTTTTGCTGGTCACTTAGAGGTTTCTGGTAACATAGGGTTTCATTATAACTAGAATACTCAATGAATTCTAATCATCCTTAGCTCTAAGAGAATTTTCTCGAACTTTTCTCTAGGAAGTGGTTTAGTCAAAATGTCAGCAATTTGATTTTCAGTTGGAAACAATTCAACTTTAACAAGAGCTTTTTCAACATTGTCTTTAAGAAAATGATGCCTAATGTGTATATGCTGACCCTTAAATGATGTATTGGGTCCTTGGAGATGCAGATTGCACTAGTATTATCACAGTATATAGGAACACACTTAAATTTAATACCAGAGTCTCTTACTTGTTGCTTGATCCAGAGGACCTAGGAACAACATGCAGCAGCAGCCACATACTCTGCCTCTGCAGTGAACAAGGCAACAGTATTTTACTTCTTCGAGCTCCATGAGACCAAGCATGTTCCTAGGTACTGAACAATACCTGAGGTGTTTTTACGATTAACCAAGTCCCTAGCATAATCCTCATTTGAGTAACTTACTAGGTCAAATACATCACTTCGAGGATAGAACAAACATAAGTCATCGCTTCCTTTCAAATACCTAAGATTTCTCTTAACTGCTGTTAAGTTAGATTCTTTGGGATTTGATTGGAATCTTGCACATAAACCAACACTAAAAGCAATATCAGGTCTACTTGCAGTTAAGTAGAGTAAAGATCCATTCATACCTCTATATTGCTTCTCTTTTACACACTTACAATTTATGACCTCATCTAACCTTGTTCCTGTTCCTATGGGAGTGTGGTTGGTTTTAGATTGTTCCAGTCCATATTGGTTCAGCAGTTCCTTGATGTATTTTTGTTGATAGATCATTGTTCCTCGTTCGGTTTGCTTGATTTGCAAGCCCAAAAAGAAGTTCAATTCTCCCATCATACTCATTTCGAATTCACTACTCATAAGATCAGCAAACTCCTTACAAAGAAGACCATTAGTAGCACTGAATATAATATCATCAATATAAATCTGGACTACTAATATATCTGTTCCTTTTGATCGAAGGAACAGGGTTCTATCAACTTTTCCTCTTATGAAATCATGTGAAAGTAAGAATTTTGATAATCTTTCATACCAAGATCTAGAAGCTTGTTTTAACCCATATAGAGATATATCAAGCTTATAGACCTAATTTGGAAGATCGGGATTTTCAAATCCAGGAGATTGTTCCACATAGACGTCTTCTAGTAAAAAAAACCATTTAAAAATGCACATTTAGCGTCCATTTGGTACAACTTAAATCCCATAAATGCGGCAAAGGCAATCAAAATTCTAATTGCTTCTATCCAAGCAACATGATCAAAGGTTTCATCGAAATTAATACCTTCTTGTTGATTGTACCTTTTCGCTACAACTCTGGCCTTGTTCCTCACAATTGTACCATGTTCATCAAGCTTGTTCCTAAAGACCCATTTAAGTCCAATTACTTTCTGGTTCTTTGGCTTAGGCTCCAGGTGCTAGACCTTGTTCCTCTGGAGCTTATTCAGTTCCTCTTGCATAGCATTTATCCAATCAGCCTCTTTAAGTGCTTCCATATGATCCTTAGGTTCTATCATAGATAGAAAAGCATGAAAAGCACAAAAATTCTTCATTTGGGATCTCGTTTGAGTTCCCTTTTTAATATCACTAATAATTAATTCTAAAGGATGAGAATTTTGGTGTTTCCAAGGCTTTGGATCAAATCGCCTGGTTGCTTCTGGTGCTTCTTGAGGTGTTTGAATTATTTGATCTTCTTCAGGTTCAGGAGTTCCTTATTCCTGAGTTCCTCCTGCTGCTTGTTCCCCCTGAGGATCAGGCACAGGGTTCTCAGGTTCACAAACTTGCTTCTTTTCTTTATCTGCAGGGATTAGTTTATCATCATACTGATTTGACTCTTCAGGTCGAGTCAAGCCAATTTCAAACTTATCATCATAACTCGGTTCCTGCAGGGATGAGTTAGTTTCATCAAATATAATATGGACACTTTCCTCTACACACATTGTTCGTCTATTGTACACTCCATAAGCCTTACTGTTTGAAGCATATCCTAGAAATATAGCTTCGTCACTTCTAGCATCAAACTTTCCTAAATTTTTCTTTCCATTATTGTGTACATAACATTTACATCCAAAGACACGAAAGTAAGAGATATGGGGTTTTCTTCCTGTAAGGAGTTCATAGGGCGTCTTCAATGTAATTCGCCTTAGCATGACTCGATTGATGATGTAGCATGTTGTGTTTACTGCTTCACCCCAAAAGTTCTTTGGAAGATCGCTTGCAATAATCATCGTCCTAGCCATGTCCTCCAGGGTTAGGTTCTTTCTTTCAACCACACCATTCTGTTGTGGTGTTCTATGAGTAGATAGAAATTGTGATCTAACCCTTCATTGCTGCAAAATTCATCAAACTTGGAGTTTTCAAACTCCTTACCATGGTCAGATCTTAAATGTTTCAAGTTATAACCACTAGTTCGTTGAATCTTTTTAGCAAAGGTTAGAAATTCATCAAAAGTTTCATCTTTGCTATGAAGAAAAATAACCAAGTGTATATAGAAAAATCATCCACAATGACCAACACATATCTCTTACTTGATCTACTTTGGATTCATACAGGGTCACATAACTCCATATGAATGAGTTCCAATGGACTTTGTGCTCACCATTTTCTTAGATTTGAAGGAGGATCAAACATGCTAGCCTTTTACACACGGATCACAAACACCGTGGTTCATAGACTTAATTGTTGGTAAACCAATTACTAAGTCTTTCCCACTTAGTTTATGCAATAGTGATAAGCTGGCATGACCGCAACACTTGTGCCACAGTAGGGGATCTTCTTGAATCATGCTCAAGCATGTGAGATTGTTCCTAGGAACAAGGTTCAGGGTAACCATAGAAGTGTTCCCTTTCCTTGTTCCTTCAAAAAATCTTGGTTCCTATACTTTCATTACTGACTACACAAGACTCATTAGTAAACTTCACAGAATTTCCCTTATCACAAAACTGAGATATACTAAGTAAACTATGCTTTAAACCCTCGAATAAAAATACATGATCTATGGAATGTGACTGAGATTTTCCAATCTTACCAGCTGCTATAATGTTACCTGTAAGATTGTCTCCACAGGTCACAGTTCCTCCATTATAAACTGAAAGTCAGAGAAATTTTGATTTTTCTGCTGTCATGTGGTTAGAACAACCGCTGTCGAGGTACCACAGGTTTTTCCCCCTCACTTCAGTCTGCATCATAACAAACTAGTCAGTGGTAGGAACCCAACCTTGCTTGGGTTCTTTTGTTGGAATTGAGTCTTTCTTAACTTTCCAAACTTATTTGACTAAGTAAGTATTCCTCTCAATACGTTCTTCTCTGGTGGAACAATCAGACATAATATGACCATTGTCCCCACAATAGGAACATCTTATGCTACTTGGCAGATCAACATGATCTTCTTATGATTGAAACCAAGACCATCTCTTCCTTTATTCTGATATTTTTGTATCAAACTGACTAGATCAGGAAGTTTGTTCCTTGAGGGTTCCAGTTTCTTTCTTAATACAAGATTTTCTTGTCAAAAAATTTCATAATTAGCTTTCAAATTTTCAACATCGTATTAGTTGAAGGAACTATTCCTTCAGGAACAAATAGTTTCAATTTTGCCATTTCCATGTTCAAAAGATAATTCTCGTTTTTGACTTTTTCAAAGGCTTCTTGAAAAGCTCTATTTTTGTCAAAAAGTTCAAAGAATCTTTTCTCAGTATCACATTTTAAAGTATTAAGCCAATTTGAATGAGTCCTAGTGACTCTCAAGGCATTTTCCACTTCATCTCTTTTTACGCAAACTTCCTTGTAGTCATCTAAGGTTTTTAATAGAAGTGTTATAAGTTGGCTCTCATCTTCTCTCATCTTCTCTACTACTTCCTTCCTCTAAAAAATCTCATTCAAGAAAATGAAAGTAAAAGTTAGGAAAATAATTATCAAGTAAAGAAGTTCATCAAAAGGCAAAAACACAAAAAAGAGTTTAAGTTAGTAATTAAGTGGATTTAGAAACTCACTTAGAAAGTAAGAAAATTACAAAAAAAGGTAGAAACATTTACAAAAAGGAAGTGCATCATTGAGCTAGCAAGGTAAAGTTGAAACTCTTGTTATTTTTTATTATCTTCTTAATCATCTACTAACTTTCTCCTTGTTTCTTCTTATAATTTTTTAATTTTTGGAGTGATTTGGGTATGAGGAAGTCCTAATAGGTTCCCAACCTTAAATCACCCCACAGAGAATAGTCAACTCTAATGGGGAGATTATTAGGAAACAATGTGATTATGTGATTTTCCTTAATCAAGTTGTTATTCATCACCAAAAAAATGTTTTCATAAAAATTCAAGACAAGTTGTGCATAAACATCTCCATTAAAAAAGAAAATGTGATGATGTAATTATGATCAGTTTTAATTTTGTACTTAATTTCATTTTTTGTAGGTATTTTAATATTTTTCCAATGAAGTACAAGATGTTTCTAGAAACTGGGCTTTGGTATTTCTAAAAAACGAATTTCATGTAAATAATTAAAAATCATACAACATTGTTGTGCAAAACTGATTTTGTCCAGTACCACCTAAACTTGTTTCGCCAATAAATTTCAAAATAAAAATCATTTACATAAAACTAATAACATAAAGTTTAAATAAAATATCAGTGGATTTCCAAAAATATAAAAGTCATGTTCATATGAATTCTATAACATTTTACATCATTTTTACAAAAACGTTCATATAAATCACTAAATTCTAGAAAAATAATTTTCTCTTCAGTTAAGAAAACAAACAAAAAATGGTCTTAAAAATGTGTAATTCAAGTGAAAATTTCTATTCTAGTCTTTCAAAGTGTCTAGAATGTTCGTACCAAAATTCACTTCAAACTAAGTTCAATAAGTTGGAGTTCAAAGAAGAAATTGAATAAAGGTCTTATTTTGACCAGTTTGAGTATAAAATTCACCATAATTTAAGTTTTCACTTAAAGCTTGTGAAATTTTGAAACAACATAAAGAATTCACTGACCTATCCAAAAATGCATACATGCTCAATTTAATACTTTCTAAAGAAAGTTATGATTTTTGTAAGTCAGTACAAGAACAAAAATGCAATCTGGAAAATGAAATAAAGTGATTAACTCAACTTTCATAAAGAAATTGTTTTCTTGACACGAAAATGTTGATTAAAAATCATGAAATTTTAAGTTTCTCTTAAAATATCTCATTTTATCATGTAAATAAAAATCAATAAAAATTGTCATAAAAAATAAAATCAAAGAGATTAATTAATTTCTAATTTTTTCTACAAGTTTACAAATAAATATGAATTCCAAATCTCATTCAAGGAGATGAAGATCAAGGAGGATCATGGTGAAGATCAAGATTGAAGAATTTGTATAGATCATAGAGTTTGTACATATTGTTGTAATCATAATTTTTTTTGTAAATAGTTATTACATATAAATAATTCCACAACTCTTTTTAAATAAAATGAGCAACCAATGTTAAAAATATTGCATGTTGGGCCAATATATCAAAGTATATGAATCAAATGACCCAATCTCAATTAAGAGGAAAAATAGCAAATCTAACTAAGTTAAATTGTATGATGATCCATCTTACATTTTCAAATTCTGTACTCCATATTCAAATGCATTAATAATATAATTTGACGTAATTAGATTGGTAATTATGATCTCCGAATTGATTTTAGGCCGTTTCACGTGTCTCGCTTTTAATGGCCAAATTCCAATTAGCCAAACACAAATTTCCAAATTTGATTTGAAATTGATCATTTATCTCTAAATGACTTAATAATCTTCAATTGAGATTATTTTTCAAATGCCTTCAATTAGAAAGCAAACTTCTTCTTCTAATACCTCTTAAAAATCATAAGTGTGATCACTAATTAAGGTGGTTATTTCAATCCTCGATTAATCGCTAATTAGAGCGGTTAACTCAATCTTTTCATTTAATCATTAATTAGGGTGATTATCTTGAACCTTGGTTAATCATTAATTAAGTTGGTTAGCTTAACCTTTCATCATTTAATAACTAATTAGAGTGATCATTTTAAACCTTAATAATCGTTAATTAGGATGATTATTTTTCTCATTTAGTCACTAATTAGATTGAATATATTAAACATTGGTTAATCACTAATTAAGGTGATTAATCTAAACCTTTTCATTTAATCACTAATTAGGGTGATTACTTCCTAACCTTCATTTTAATCGCTAATTAAGGTGATTAACTTAACCCTCTTTATTTAATCACTAATTAGAGTGATTATCTTAAACCTTAATAATCGTTAATTAAGGAGATTATTTTTCTCATTTAATCACTAATTAGAGTGATTAACTTAAACCTTGAATAATCACTAATTAGGGTGATTACTTTATTCCTTCCTTATTAATCACTAATTAAGGTGGTTATCTTAATCCTTCATATTTAATCACTAATTAAGGTGATTAATTATCTTAATCTCATTTCAATCACTAATTGGAGTGGTTGCCTTATTCCTAATAGAGTTTAATTCTAAAGGTGAGTTATTCAAAATCTATTGTTTCATTTTCTTTCCCCAATGGAATTGGCTATTTAGGGTGAGACATAAGATCGAACTACGATGGTTTTGATCCGTGAGTGGATTCCAAGCCCGCAACGATTGGTTCGTAGTGCAACTTCAGTGGTCAAATCTACCATGTACAAATGATATATTGTCCCTAAAAAAATTGATTGATGTGTATATGTGCAAACTATGTGATTTTCTTTCTTTTTAATAGCCATGATTACTTTAAAATGAAAAATAACGCATTTACTAAGAGCTCGTTCTATAGAACGGAAGAGGAGACAAGTTCCAGACGTTCGCACATCTTAACCGAAACCCTGAACCCTATCTCATGGTATGAAAGACCAATTTTCAAAAAGCCTTATCCATATGAAGTCATCATCGTTTTAAATGATGTTTCATGAAATTGATTTTAAAATAAATGATAAATAAATATGTCCCTATTAAGATATTAATAGGGTAGCGACTTCCAAGTTTTCTAAAACTCATAGTCCAATGAGAGACTTTCGTTGGATTCAGACCGTTAATTACAACAGTAAAAAATCATATACCACAGTCACATGTTCAAGTTATATGTACATAGACCCTACCATATTTTGCTCAAGTATATGTGTGGACAATAAGGGGAGTATTATGAAGACTAATGCGAGTCCTTAACATTGACTGTGTAATGTATAAATATATTCATAAGTTTTGCTGGTCACTTAGATGTTTATGGTAACATAGGGTTTCATTAGAAGTAGCATACTCAATGAATTCTAATCATCCTTAGCTCTAAGCGAATTTTCTCGAACTTTTCTCTAGGAAGTGGTGTAGTGACACAATTCAACTTTAACAAGACCTTTTTCAACATTGTCTTTAAGAAAATGATGTCTAATGTGTATATGCTTGACCCTTGAATGGTATATTGGCTCCTTGGAGATGCAGATTGCACTAGTATTATCACAGTATATAAGAACACACTTAAATTTAATACCAAAGTCTCTTACCGGTTGCTTGATCCAGAGGACCTGGGAACAGCATGCAGCAGCAGCCACATACTCTGCCTCTGTAGTGGACAAGACAACATTATTTTGCTTCTTTGAGCTCCATGAGACCAAGTATGTTCCTAGGTACAGAACAATACCTGAGGTGCTTTTGCGATTAACCAAGTCCCCAGCATAATCCTCACCTGAGTAACTTACTAGGTCAAATACATCACTTCGAGGATAGAACAAACATAAGTCATCGCTTCCTTTCAAATACTTAAGAATTCTCTTAACTGCTGTTAAGTGAGATTCTTTGGGATTTGATTGGAATCTTGCACATAAACCAACACTAAAAGCAATATCGGGTCTACTTGCAGTAAAGTAGAGTAAAGATCCAATCATACCTCTATATGGCTTCTCGTTTACACACTTACCATTTGTGTCTTCATTTAACCTTGTTCCGGTTCCTATAGGAGTGTGGTTGGTTTTAGATTGTTCCATTCCATATTACTTCAGAAGTTCCTTGACGTATTTTTGTTGATGGATCATTGTTCCTCTTTCGGTTTGCTTGATTTGCAAGCCCAAAAAGAAGTTCAATTCTCCCATCATACTCATTTCGAATTCACTACTCATAAGATCAGCAAACTTCTTACAAAGAAGATCATTAGTAGCACCGAATATAATATCATCAACATAAATCTAGACTACTAATATGTCTGTTCGTTTTGATCGAAGGAACAGGGTTCTATCAATTTTTCCTCTTATGAAATCATGTGAAAGTAAGAATTTTGATAATCTTTCATACCAAGATCTAGGAGCTTGTATTAACCCATATAGAGATTTATCAAGCTTATTGACCTAATTTGGAAGATCGGGATTTTCAAATCCAGAAGATTGTTCCACATCGACGTCTTCTAGTAAAAAGCCATTTAAAAATGCATATTTAACGTCCATTTGGTACAACTTAAATCCCATAAAATGCGGCAAAGGCAATCAAAATTGTAATTGCTTCTATCCTAGCAACAGGATCAAAGGTTTCATCGAAATCAATACCTTCTTGTTGATTGTACATTTTCGCTACAAGTCTTGCCTTGTTCCTCACAACTGTACCATGTTCATCAATCTTGTTCCTGAAGACCCATTTAAGTCCAATCACTTTCTGGTTCTTTGGCTTGGGCTCCAGGTGCCAGACCTTGTTCCTCTGGAGCTTATTCAGTTCCTCTTGCATAGCATTTATCCAATCAGCCTCTTTAAGTACTTCCATATGATCCTTAGGTTTTGTCATAGATAGAAAAGCATGAAAAGCACAAAATTTCTTCATTTGGGATCTCGTTTGAGTTCCCTTTTAAATATCACTTGTAATTAATTCTAAGGGATGAGAATTTTGGTGTTTCCAAGGCTTCGGATCAAATCGCCTGGTTGCTTCTGGTGCTTCTTGAGGTGTTTGAATTATTTGATCTTTTTCAGGTTCAGGAGTTCCTTCTTCTTCCTAAGTTCCTCCCGCTGCTTGTTTGCCCTAAGGATCAGGCACAGGGTTCTCAGGCTCACAAACATGCTTCTTTTCTTTATCTGCAGGGATTAGTTCATCATCATACTGATTTGACTCTTCAGGTTGAGTCAAGCCAATTTCAAACTTATCGTCATAACTCGGTTCCTGCAGGGATGAGTTAGTTTCATCAAAGATAATATGGACAATTTCCTCTACACACATTGTTCGTCTATTGTACACTCGATAAGCCTTACTGGTTGAAGCATATCCGAGAAATATTGCTTCATCACTTCTAGCATTAAAATTTCCTAAATTCTCCTTTCCATTATTGTGTACATAATATTTACATCCAAAGACACGAAAGTAAGAGATATTGGGTTTTCTTCCTCTAAGGAGTTCATAGAGCGTCATCAATGTAATTGGCCTTAGCATGACTCGATTGATGATGTAGCAGGTTGTGTTTACTACTTCACCCCAAAAGTTCTTTGGAAGACCACTTGCAATAATCATCGTCCTAGCCATGTCCTCCAGGGTCAGGTTCTTTCTTTTAACCATGCCATTCTGTTGTTGTTTTCTAGCAGCAGAGAGAAATTGTGATCGAACCCTTCCTTGCTGCAAAATTCATCAAACTTGGAGTTTTCAAACTCCTTACCATGGTCAGATCTTAAATGTTTCAATTTATAACAACTAATTCTTTGAATCTTTTTAGCAAAGGTTAGAAATTCATCAATAGTTTCATCTTTGCTATGAAGAAAAATAACCAAGTGTATCTAGAAAAATCATCCACAATGACCAACACATATCTCTTACTTGATCTACTTTGGATTCATACAGGGTGACATAACTCCATATGAATGACTTCCAATGGACTTTGTGCTCACCATTTTCTTAGATTTGAAGGAGGATCTCACATGCTAGCCTTTTACACACGGATCACAAACACCGTGGTTCATAGACTTAATTGTTGGTAAACCAATTACTAAGTCTTTCCCACTTAGTTTATGCAATAGTGACAAGCTGGCATGACCGCAATGCTTGTGCCATAGTAGGGGGATCTTCTTGAATCATGCTCAAGCATGTGAGATTGTTCCTAGGAACAAGGTTCAGGGTAACCATATAAGTGTTTCCTTTCCTTGTTCCTTCAAGGATCTTGGTTCCTATACTTTCATTGCTGACTACACAAGACTCATTAGTAAACTTCACAGAATTTTCCTTATCACAAAACTGAGATATACTAAGTAAACTATGCTTTAAACCCTCGACTAAAAATACATTATCTATGGAATGTGACTGAGATTTTCCAATCTTACCAACTGCTATAATGTTACCTGTAAGATTGTCTCCAAAGGTCACAGTTCCTCCATTATAAATTGAAAGTCAGAGAAATTTTGATTTGTCTCCTGTCATGTGATTAGAACAACCGTTGTCGAGGTACCACAGGTTGTTCCCCCTCACTTCAGTCTGCATCATAACAAACTAGTCAGTGGTAGGAACCCAGTCTTGCTTGTATTCTTTTGTTGGACTTGAGTCTTTCTTAACTTTCCAAACTTGTTTGACTAAGTAAGTTTTCCTCTCAATACGTTCTTCTCTGGTGGAATAGTCAGACATAATATGACCATTGTCCCCACAGTAGGAACATATTATGCTACTTGGCAGATCAACATATTTTTTCTTTTTGTTCTTCTTCTTATGATTGAAACCAAGACCATCTCTTCCTTTATTCTGATATTTTTGTATCAAACTGACTAGATCAGGAAGTTTGTTCCTTAAGGGTTCCAATTTCTTTCTTAATACCAGATTTTCTTGTAAAACATTTTCATAATCAGCTTTCCAATTTTCAACATCGTATTAGTTGAAGGAATTATTCCTTCAGGAACAAATAGTTTCAATTCTGCCATTTCTATGTTCAAAAGATAATTCTCGTTTTTGACTTTTTCAAAGGCTTCTTGAAAAGCTCTATTTTTGTCAAAAAGTTTAAAGAATCTTTTCTCAGTATCACATTTTAAAGTATTAAGCCAATTTGAATGATTCCTAGTGACTCTCAAGGCATTTTCTACTTCATCTCTTTTTACGCAAACTTCCTTGTAGTCATCTAAGGTTTTTAATAGAAGTGTTATAATTTGGCTCTTATTTAGTTATGTAAGTTCCTCCTCGATAGTATTAAAACTTACCTTAGGGTTTGATGATTCCTCTTTATCCTCAATATTTGCCATGAGACATAGATGGCAAGTTTCTTCCTCAGTCTGTTCCTACTCCTCGTCTGAGTCAGACTCTCCCCATGCTGCTACCTTGGCTCTCTTCATGTCAGTTATCGAGAAGGGTTTTTATTGTTCCTTCCCCTTCTCGTTGAACTTTCCTTTTGCTTTCTCGTTTTCCCATTGAGGACACTCCTTGATGAAATGACCAAGGTCTTCACATTTATGACAGCTCAACTTTATTGGTTTCTTAGTGACCTTCCCTTTGTATTTCTTGTTAATGAATTTCTTGAATCTTCTCACGATCATTGATGCTTCTTCATCATCAGTCTCTAAATCTTCTTGTTCTTCTGACTTGAGAGCCAGAGCCTTGGGCTTTACTGTTTCAGTCTCATGAGTTCCTAGATACAACTCATGGGTCATCAAGGAACCAGCAAGTTGTTCGATGTTGAATGTTGTGAGGTCCTTCGTTTCCAGCAGTGTTGTAACCTTAGCCATCCATATGTCATCCTGTGGAAGACTCCTTAGAACCTTACGAGCCTGTTCCCTTGGAGAAATAACTTTTCCAAGAGATTCAAGCTCGTTTATAATGTTCGAGAAGCGAGTGAGCATGTCTTGAACAGGCTCTTTTTGTTTCATTTAAAACAACTCATATTTATGTCTGAGCATATAAATCTTCGATCTTTTAACCTCGCTTGTTCCTTCATGAGTAATCTGACGGAGTTCCCACATTTGCTTAGCTGTCTTGCATCCCATGACTCTATTGTGCTAATGGGGACTAAGACCATAGTGGAGTAGCTTCTTGGCCATGTTGTTCATTTCCATTTTGTCAAAGTCGTCCTTGTTAAAATCTTCAAGGGGTTTAAGAACCAACTCCCCCTTTTCGTTCTTCTTTGTAACTTCAAAGTCACGAAGTTCGATGACCCTCAAAACTTGGTAGTTTTCTGCTTTTATGAAGATCTCCATACAGTTCTTCTAGTATGGATAGTGCTTGCCATTGAACATAGGAGGGCTTTGGGTTGAAAACCCTTCATCATTTCTCCCGTCGTGTTCATGGTGCCAGGTACAATTTCCTTAGTGTTAGATGATTCTGGAGGTACTAGGCTCTGATATCAATTGTTATTCTAGTATGAACACTAGACCAACTACAAGAGGGGGGTGAATTGTAGTTGAGGGGAAATTTTCGAATTTAAATTTGGAATTAAAAGAACTTAGAATCAAAGAAAGATCACACACAATACTTAACCTATAAGGAAAACTTCCTAGGCCCAATAGGAAGAAAACCCTTAACCCCAAGGGATTTTGACTCAATACTTCTCTTATTATAATAGGCCAAAAACTCTCTTTACAACCCATTACTGGACCCTTCTCTGATCCACTAGGAACTTGTTCCTAGTCACTCAGTTCCCCCTGAACTGATGACTCTCACATGACTTCACTCGAAGTCTTATCTTTTCTCTCTTTCTTTCTCTTACTTGATTACAAGGATATTTTGGAATTTTTCACTCACCCAAACACTAAGAATATTACAATGGTATGTATTGTAGAAGAAGAAGAAAATTACAGAAAAAACTTTCTAAGTAAATTTGGAATTGTACTTCTTGAAAGTTGTAAGTTTTTTTCGAACAATTATTTCTCCTTAAATAGCTGTTGTAACTTCTTCTTTTTCACTCTACGTTCTCCATATTGTGTTCTTGCTGAGTTCTAGGAATCATGGCCCATTTACTCGCCGCACATTAGCCACGATGTTTGCAACGAAAAACAACCTCCTCCACTAGCCGTTTGTGCGCGCATATCCAGCAGGTGGGTTGAGTTGGTTAGCGATGATCAAGCAATTTGTTCCACAATTGTAGCCACGCTTATTCCAACCTCTTTTGCACAATACTTACAACAGCAAAATAACTCTAATAACTTAAGAATCTTTTACTCAAAGATTCTTAGTTAATAGATTCATTAAATATACCATATAATAAAATCCAAAGTGTATAAATAATATCTTGACGGGATTAAAACTCATTAATCTTTCTACACAAGATATATAAAAATTAACACGATAATATTTTTGATATTTTATATTTTTGCAAAATAAAAAATATACGAACACTAAAGTATTTGGCATCATCAAAACATAGAATACAACAATTGTTAGCATGTTATTATGTAGTAAGTACTTATGAACTTATTGGCTTATGGTAGATTAACCTTGTTAACAGTTAACTTTTTCATTTTGATTTTTAACAAGTTAAGATTTTAGAAAGAATCGAAAAAAGTTGGGATTTTAGTAAGATAAACTGTTGTTATGTTTATTATTATTGTACAACATATGAACCCTCATTATAATCAATCATACCTCATATGAACTGTAGTTATAAACATATGATTTTCATTTGTTGTAATATTATAAAATATCAAGAGTCGCTATACTAATATTATAATATATGACATGCGCAAACCCGACTGAAAAATGTCCACGAGCGATCTTACTTGGGAATGGATCGACATGTAAATGGAACGACCCAGACCTGTCCGGCACCCGGCAATCCCATGATTCAAATGTGACCGACCTAAATGAACAAAACCTGACCAATCACGACCCAGGGCACTGACTGGCAGAATCCTAACCTATCCGGGTCTAACCTGGTTCGACGTGGGTATACCCAGAACCTGTTTTGACACCACTACGCGCATGCCAACCAAGTTGATGCGCGTGCAAAGACTTAATGACGCGGCGTGTAGAGTAATGTCCATCATCTCCTTCATAACATGTACAAGACATCATAGAGTATATACCCAACTAAATAAAGTGGAATAAAACATTGTTCACCATGTGGGGCAATACAAAATGAAGGAAATAACATTCTCAAGTTTGTACCAACTATCCCAAACTTCAAACATCCCTTACATACACCGAGTGTATGTGGTCCCCAAATACACCAAGCACATGTGTAGCTTTATTCCACTTTTAGTAATGTGCAGTTTGATTTAATCCAAAAGAGCTATACAACATCTAACTAGTGGGTATTCAACCCACTAGATTTAGACAATTAAAAATATATATTGATAAGTGGATTTGATAAGTGGATTTGATAAGTGGATTCTATTATATAGAGCATCAATGTCTTCATCCCTCTCTTCAACGAGACCAATGATTGCATATATTCCCGTCCATAATTCACCTAATTTTATCTGCTTCATGTCCATCTTTCCACAATCTTTAGGAAAATTCCCATCAAACTCATGAATATGACTCTTGTGTGCTTCCTTCATCCATCTAGTGAGGATGTATTCATCGGGCAACTTCTTCGGATGCTTGGCCTTGTAAACCCAAAGAACATGCCTAAATAGCAATCCAACTCTCTCGAAGAGTCAATATGAACAAATGGATCTGAAATCCAATGGATTTAAAGAGACCTCATAATTCTTCTTCTTTCCATCTTCAGTTATAGTAATGCATTCAATTCCATCCCAAATTTCAGACCTTGCATGACCACATCTGAAACATGCTACACTCACTTCTTCTTGAAATAGGTAAAAGATGACATGTGTGTATACTTTAGAGGCACTTGCTTCCATCGGCGCAGGGGTGATAAGTTGAGAGTAGGAAGTGTCGTTATCTTTGTTCAAACTACTTTGAGCATGTCTTGTTGTTGTACGACCGTTTGGAAACGCAACCAGAACTCAAGCAATGTAGCACAAGGACTATTGAAATTACCAAAAAGAAACTATTCTGGCTCTCTGATCTCTGGCGTTGTGCGGATTAAGCCAGCCTTTAGTTTCTCTTTGAAATATGCTGGGATCCAAGACTCTTTTATGTTGAAGATGTCATTAAGCCACTTAATTTGTTGCAGATTGAATTCTTGTATGACTTCATTCCACTTATCAACAAACGCTCTAATTCCTTATCCGAAACACAAGCATTTATCTTTTTAAGGAAATATTTTTCTTTATTACATTCAGCAATCCCCACCTTGTCACTAGGTTATGACTCTTCCAACCCTTCTATATCATTTGAGTTTGTAATATGTATGTCTTTCCCTTTCCCCACCTTGTTAGTAAGTTTTGCCATAATATGCCACATGCAGAATTTTTGTTGCGCATCAGTGAATACTTTTGGGAAAGCTTTCTTCATTGCCGGATCCTGGTTAGTGATAATAAAGTTTGGTTCCTTATTGCCCATTGCTTGTTTGAATTTCTCAAAAACCCACACAAAATAATTGTCATTCTCAAAAACCCACACAAGCTTGATGTCAATGCAGCAGCAAAACTCACACTTTTTATGATGGTCAATTTTGTAAATGGGCAGAAAACCAAGTTCTACATGTTTGTGTTGTACGTAGCATCAAATGAAACAACATCTCCAAAAGCAAAGTAATTTCTCCTACACAAAGCATCAGCCCAAAACACTCTATGCAAACGTTCTTTCTCATTAGCTACATAGTCAAAGAAAAATCCACTATTCATCTCCTTTTGTCTGCTTAAGGTGCTTATAAACGTATCAGCATCATGTTCTCCAATGTATGCTCTAACATCCCTCGCAAAGTTTTTGAAGTCATCAACAGTTGCTCCAACATTTTCATAACCACCAACCTTCTCCTTATACATTCTATACGTCTATGTTGCTCCAATATTGAGTTTCAAGTTATCAATTATCATTTTCTTTTGGTACAGCGTCAAATTTCTTTTCAACTTTTGGAATTGTCCCTCTTCAGGACTTAGCTAGTAGCTTGTGGTTATGTCCTTCATGAAAACACCAAACTCGATACTTCCCTTTCTCATTAAGTCATAAAACAATATTGGCTTTGCAACCAACACATGTAAGTTTTCTCCTCCTCTTTTGAGTTGGTGAATTGGCTCACCGGACTCACTGTTAGTTGCTTGATTTGCTGCAGCCACTGCCTTTAATCCTTGCTTGTTACACAAAATGTATTTAAATAGTAGTCCCATGCTTTGCTCGAGTCTCAGTAGACTTTGTAGTATCAAACCCACATGCTACAACATATATATTGTAAAAGTCTGTTGCATCTTTAACACTGTCAAAAATATGCCGAACTCTAATAATCAATTATTTTGGAACAACTCGAGTGAACTCCTGGTCTCTGCATGGGGTGATGTTTGTACTTCATTTAGGTAGTGTAGAGAGATTTAATGACACAATGTTTATGCTTTGCGCAGAGTTACTAGTTCCTGCCTCTGCATATAAATTATAGATAAATTGTAAGTCAACAATTTTCAATTCAAAGTGTTGCACAGATAGAAAATATATAAAATAATTCGTACAACTCTAGTCAATCGTGTATATAACTCTAAACAAGTATCATGATAACAAATATCTTAATTAACGATGAAGGATCACGCTTTTATTGCGTGTTTATAGTATTGGATGTTTGTTTCAAGGGTTAGTGTTTGCAAACACGGCAACAACACTTAACCTTAAATTAACCAAATTAATGCCATATGTAGTTTGTAAAGACTAGATATAGTTAGCCTTCGCTTTCTTCACATTTTGTAATTATCTATAGTAGGGCTACCTTCCCTTACCAATTTCATAACCTTGGTTCAACAAATCACATACCGTTCTCTGGCTATGTGTACGTAAACTAAACATGCTTGTTATAGAATGAGTGATTTTTTTTTATGACAAAAAGGACTAAGCCTTTGTCTATCAATAATTATTTATACTCTCAAAGTTCAATGATTCTAAAGCTAATAGTAATTACTCAATTGGGTGTTCTGGGAAGCATTGACCAATGCTTTATTTGACCAATGCTTTGTTCACATTGAGATGATACTTCATTACCTTAATACTCATTGTAGTTCAGTGAAATGTGGGAGCATTAATCAAGGATTCCCTCAATTTAGGAAGGAAACAGTTACTTTATTCAGTTTGTTTATATAGATAAAATTAATTCATGGAATGCCGAGATCTGATGTTTCTCGTTTACTTTCATTAGTAAAATTCAAGCTAAGACCAAAGGCTTATGTGAAAGTGTAAGAAAAAACTTAAGAATATAATTACAATGATGAAACATGATTGTTATTACTTTTTGATCTTATAATGCTCCCTTCAAGGATGGCATTGTGCCAAAAGACTCAATACAACATATCAAGGTAATTATAGAGCTTAGTGATGCCAAAATTTAATATTAAGGTGCTCTCCTTTTGTGTGAAAAGATGGCTATGAATATGAAATGTGTATCAACATGATAATTAGTTGCTCAATGCCGTTTTCTCATAGTTGTGTAGGCTTAGTTACTTAATGTCGTTTTCTTGATTCTCTTGATAATTTTCTTCATTTTAGGTTAATTATTATTAGGTTAATTAGTATTATGTTTTCTTTTAGATATGTAAGTTGGATCTTCTTCATTAGTTCTTGAATCAGGTTTATTTTTTACTAATTGATATGTCTGTTTGTAATGTTTTAAATTTGCGTTCCTCATGTTCTAACTTTAATTGCTTATGTTCTACATATGTATTGTATATGTTCTGAACTTAAATTCATATGTACTTGTAGATGTAGTCGTGAGTAGTGATCAATCAGTTCCTATAATCCAACCTTTGGTTGAGTATGATATGTAGCCTACTATCGTCTTAACTGAAGATATTGAATCAGGTGAAATTCCTTATTTCATTTGTTATGTTTTAATATTTAATTGTTATCTTATAAATGATAGTTGCACATATTTAAAAATTCTTCTTAAAGATCATTCATAGTATTTAAGATCATATTCTTTATTACTTATATTATTATTCTAATAATAATTATGATATGTATAGTAAATAGATATGTTCTGAAATATTATTTATGTTTCTTTGCAGCAACAACTTCTTCCAATGCAAATATGTGTCGTACTACTCAAGTAATTCCCATGTTAAGTCCTGGAGGGACAAGATTGTGGATTCCTTGTTGCCCCCAATGAGTTGATACCTTCTATAGGGATGAAATTTTCTAGTGCTGATGAGGATTTAGATTTCTATAAAGCATATGCAGCTGTAGCTGTTGCTGTTGTTGTTGCTGTTGTTGCTGGTTTTAATACTAGGAAATCAACCATTACCAAAGAGAAAAAAGAGAATGTTATGGCTTTTTAATATATTGTATGCAATAAAGCCGGTTATTAGGAGAAATGAAAGTTAAAGGTTGATGATGTTTCCAAGGGTAAAGAGGATGAAACTAAGGAAGTTAAAACTAGTAGAAGAAGGTTGATCACTCGTGTTGGTTGCAATGCTCAAATGGTTTTGAAATATTGTAATGGCGGAAGTTATATTATTACAATATTTCGAGAGGCTCATAATCATGCTTTTTACACTCCAAGTTGTAATGAATTTCAGAAAGAAGGGAGGAAAATGAACATCCTACACAAGAAGATGATTGTTGATAATTCAAAGGTGTGTGAATCATGTCAATGTTATTTGGTGTAATCTATCTTCTCTTAATGTATATATTTATGTTGCAAGTTTTTCTTTTTATGATGTAGGTGAACATTGGTCCCGTGAAAACTTATAGAATGATGAAGGAATATGTTGGTGGATATGAAAATGTACGAGCTTCTAAACAAGATTTCAAAACTTTTCAAGAGATTTAAAGGCATATATTGAAGGGTCAGATGCTCAAATATTTGTGGATAACTTTAAAATGAAGAAGTTATTATGGAGTACGTTTTTCTTTGACTACGAGGTTGCTCAAGAAGGTTGTCTTTGTAGAGCTTTTTGGGCGGATCCAATTTGTAGAAAGAATTATGCTCTCTTTGGGGACATGCTCTCTTTTGATACCACATTCCAAACAAATAGGTATGACATGGTAAAATTTATATTTTAAATAATATTTTCATATATTTACTTGTTATGTTTTGAAATCTACATTTTAATGTTCTAAGAGCAAATGAATCATGTTCTAAACTACTACTAGTAATGTTCTAAACTACAACTAGTAACGTTCTAAACTACTACTATTAATGTTCTAAAATATATATCATAGGATTTTTTAACAAGAATAATACAAACTTTTGGCCGTTCTCTCGCAATAATACAAACTTTTGATTATTTTTTAATAATACAAACTTTTGATCAAATTCCTCCAGTAGGACAATACCAGTTGTTAACTTGTCGTAGGAGGAAACTAGCTGAGGTGGTTCAGGTGGGTGGGGGGTTGGGGGAGGAGGGACAAAGAAGAAAGATCATTTTGTAATTTTTTTTGATTTGTTTTACCGGTTACAAGTCAACTTGACCTACTGGAGGAATTTTAATGTAAAGTTTATATTATTAAAAAATAATCAAAAGTTTGTATTATTGCGAGAGAACGGGCAAAAGTTTATATTATTGTAGTTAAAAAATCCTATATCATATGTTTAGAATATAAAATCTAAGTTCTACATATTAGCTGTATGTTTCTAAAGAAATTTCATATGTTTAAAAAATAATCGTGAAAGCAAATAATAATCATATTACCTAAAAAACATGTCAATGAATTAAAACTAAATCCCTATGTTCTAAACTACTACTAGTAATGTTCTAAACTACTACTATTAATGTTCTAAAATGTATATCATATGTTATGAATATCAAACCTAACTCTTTATGTCATCTGATTTGTACTTGTTGTGTACTAATAGTTTTTCATTTGTTCAATACATGTCTTTATGTGTTCTAACTTGTACATGTTGTGTTCTTATCAAGTATAACATGATTTTTGGACCTTTTACGGGAGTTGACCACCACAAAAGATGCGTTTCCTTTGGTGCTGGTTTCATTGCTAAGGAGGATATAATATCTTTTGAGTGGTTGTTTAAAACATTTCTTAAAGCAATGGGGAATAATGAGCCAACTTGCTTGATCACGGATCAAGATCCGGCCATGAATATTGCTATTAATAATGTGTTTGAGAAGGCTGATCATGGATTTTGTATGTGGCATATTATGAAGAATGTTCCTCATAAAGTAGAGCGCACAATTTGTCAAGACACTGATTTCCTAAAGAAGCTTTTCTTCTTGTGTGTGGAGCTTAGAAATTGAGGCCATAAAATTTGAAGCTAAATAGAAGAAAGTGATTGATGAGTTTGATTTGGGAAGCAATGATTGGCTATGTGACATGTATGACATGAGAGAAATGTGGATTCCTGCTTATTTCAGATACTTATTTGTGGGAGGAATTATGAGAACAACTTCAAGATCAGAAAGTGAGAACAATTTCTTTTGTTCCTTTCTCAAATCTCGTGTAACTCTTGTTCAATTTTATATGAGGTTTGAAAGTGCAATGGATGCTCAAAGGCATGCTCAAGGTGAGAATGACAATGATTCTAAACATAAATCTCCTGAGTGTACGACACCACTTGCAATTGAGAAGCATGTTTCAGAAATTTATACTACTTCGATTTTTTATGAATTTCAAGATGAGGTTGAATTTGCATGTGTTGCTTGTGGTGTTGATGAGTTGAAGAAAGAAAATGGCTTGGAAATTATTGTAGTACATGAAGTAAATCGAATAAGAAGATTTGAGGTTGTGTTTAATTGTACTGAGAATCAAACGACATGCTCTTGCATGTTGTTTGAGAGGCAAGGCATTCCATGTAGGCACATGGTTTGGTTTTGGAAATCAAAAAGGTTTGACAAGATTCTTGAACAATATGTACACAATCGATGGACTACTTTGGCCACTAAAAAGCCAATCTTTGATTTGGAAGGTAATATCATGGAACAATGTGCAAAAGCAGTTGACCATAAAAGATTATTGAATGACTTGTGGTCGGAGATTCATACTTGTGTTAGCTGGCAGAGAGTAATGAAGATTATCTTAGTGATTTGGTGAAAAAGGTTCGAGCATTGAGGTTGGATTTGGAAGCTAAGAAGTGTGCAAAGAATAATTTAAACAACAACGTTGCTAGCAAAGTGCAAGACATTGTGTCCTCGATAGGAGCTAGTGTTTCGAGTGAAATTTTGATTATACCTCCTAAAATTTCAAAGAACAAAGGCATTGGTGTTCATGTGGCGCATGGAGTCAGTAGCACTGGGAGTGGGAAAAGGTTAAAGGGTGACAAAGAGAAAGCAATTAAGCAAAGCCAAAAGGAAAAGAGATTATGTCAAGGTTGTGGTAAGCTTGGTTACCATGATATTCGAAATTGTCCTAACAAAGTCAATTGATTATGTGAGATTAAAGAGAAGTACAATACATTTAGAACATATGTGTGTGTTTTATTTGTGTGTTTAGAACTTATATTTATGTTTTATATATCACAAAGTGTTCTTGTTTAGAATATATTTCTATGTTTTATGGATTATGAATCATGTTCTAAACTACCACTAGTAATCTCTATTCTATATGTGAACACCTGAGGATTTGGTGTCCACCCAAAGTTACTTAAATACCCCCAACTACCACCATTATATTACAAACTTAACTAATCAGTAAATTTAGAAAAAACAAAAAAACTAAACTAAGAAAAAAAAAAGCAATGACACGAATCAAACTGCTCTGAAGCAGTTACTTAGTGTAACAATAAAGTACCCAAAAAAAAACATAAAACACTACACGACACTGCGACAGTTTCTTATCCATCTTCTCCCTCTTCCAACCCTTCAAATACACTGCAAATTCTCAGTTCATACTCTTCCAAGCACCTACACGATTTAAAACTGAACATCAACCTTAGGTAATTATAAAGCATAAATAATTTTTATTTCTCCATAATCCCTATACAAATTTCAAGTCTAATATTCTTTTTTATTTGTGATTTTGGTTATAGACGCAAAAATAACTGAAGCACCATAGACATTCAAAACACCTTGCAAAGCATTGCAAGTTCAATTGGAAAAACGAAAAAAGGTTCGTTTTTACACAACTTGAAATATATATATGTGAAAGAAAAAGAAATGTTGTAAAGCATAAATAATTTTTTTTACTCCATAATCCCTGTACAAATTTAAAGTCTAACATTCTTTTTTTTGTGATTTTGATTATAGACGCAAAAATAACTGAAGCACCATAAACATTCAAAACAGCAAGCAAAGCTTTGCAAGTTCAATTGGGAAAACGAAAAAGTAAGTTTTTACCCAACTTGAAATATATATGTGAAAGAAAAAGAAATGTTAGTAAAATGTAGTTGCAAGTAAAACGATAAAAAATTAGGAAAAAGCAAGGGACACCTTATATTACCAACTACTAACGAATGACCAAATTGATTTCAAAAATTAGAAAAAAGCAAGGCACACCTTATATTACCAACTACTAACAAATGACCAAATTGATTTTATTTCAACATTGAAAAAAATTGATTTTAATTCGCCATTGAAAAACAGAAGAAAAAAAAATTGATTTGTAAAATGTACCTTTTTTACCAACCGAAGAACAAGGGATTCTTTGATGTGCTCATTGCTATATAATACGACATGGGAAAACCAAATACATGGTATCAAACACTCCAAATTCCAACACCAAATTCCTAACTTTAAATTCAACTCCAAATTCAAGTCTTTAATAGCATTTCAACACCAAATCAAAATTTTTCTCCTCAATAGTTTTCCCCTATTTCAACCAGATACCCATAAACATAATTCACCAAATCTTGATTCAACATTCCAAATTCCGAATTCCCAACTTTAAATCAATTTCGAACAAAAAAAAATCAAACTCTAAATGTTGATTCAACATTCTAAATTCCCAACTTTAAATCAATTTCAATAAAAAAAAATCAAAATTCAGTAACATACCAGAACAGATCCGCCGACCTCCATTAATCCTTCAATAAATCTTTTAACTTTGATGTTTGATGCATAATTTGTAGCCTTTCGTACCCATAAGTTGAGTTTGTAGACTTTGCTGTTTGGTTTGCATTAATTGATGGCTATGACAACAAATGCAAGTAATGGGTTTAAGAGTTACAAATTTTTGAGGTTTTGAAGACGGAGATATCCGTGGTGAGGGTGATTTAAGTCGTCGGGAAGATGAAATATTTTGGTTTGTGGTGTCTGTGGACAGGGTGGTCGAAGGGAGGAGAGTGAGGCGGAGCTTCTTTGGGACATTTTTTTTCACTGTGGTAGGGATGAGAGAGATAGAGATGGGTGGACTGTGATTTAGAGAGTTTAGAGAGAGATATCAAGTGATCAATATGTTTGGGAAAAATTAAATACTGTGTATTATGATACATTATTAAATTGTGAGGTATATGATTTAGAGTGTTTAGAGAGAGATATCAAGTGATCAATATACCTTATTAAATTGTGTATATAAAGAAAATGATATCAGTACCTTAAATTGCATCACAAAAAAAAAAAAAAAAACCTTAACTTTACCAAACGCCTAGTGGTGTATAGAGGACCTTATGTAGGCTATTCTTTTAGTTTGGTTTGGGCTTAGTTATGGCTCCTCTGTTAAAAAAAACATATTTTATATATGGAAAAATTGTTTTAAATATGTCAACATTTGCGCGGTCTTCCTATTTTAAGTCTACATTTTGATTATCCCTGATTGAGTTAGGCTTGTATGTATGTTTTCTTCTATTGAGTTTTAACATGTTTGTAACTTGTTTAGTAGGTTACTTATGATACGCGTTACAATGTCCCACCCCCACCCTCGCCTGTTTTAGAAAAAAGGACTTGTAACACGTATCACAGGTATCCTCGACCAAACCGACAAGCTAACCACTCCGGATGACTACGATATAATTGTTAGAGCAGAAATACCAGTTGAATAACCAGAACCGGAATTGTACAAGAGAGTTCTTAAACACATGATTCATGGTCCATGTGGTGTTCACAACAGGGATTGTCCATGCATGAAACAAGGGAGTTGTAAGAAAGGATTCCCTAAGTCATTTACTAATGCAACAATGCAAGGAAATGACTCATATCCATTATATCGTCGCCGACAAGATCGTCTACCTGTACCATTGCGTCAAAATTCTCGGATCGAAGTAGACAATCGATGGGTAGTTCCCTACAATCCATTTTTTCTCTTAAAGTACGACTGCCACATCAATATTGAGATATGCAGCAGCATTAAGTGTGTCAAATATCTCTACAAATTATATATGATGAGATTGCACAATACGTGGGTGCGAGATGGATTTGTGCACCCGAAGCTTTTTGGAAATTTTAGAAATTCCCTTTAACTCGAATGTGTCCAGCTGTAGACTGTTTGCAGGTCCATTTGCCAAACATGCATTAAGTGAGATTCGAAGGGAACGGCCTAATCTCAGACGTATTAGATGACCCGAGAAACTCCAGGACGATGCCGACTCAGTTCTTCAAGATGAATGAAATTGATGCAGGTGCAAGAAGATATCTCTACAGAGAATTCCCTGAGCATTACAGGTGGCTTAAATCCATGTGTGAGTGGCAACAAAGGAGAAGTAATCCGAGAGTTATGGGTCGATTATACGTAGCTTCTCCACTTGAAGGAGACAGATTTTACATGAGATTATTGCTCAACCACGTGCGGAGTCCCCAATCATTTGAACATCTGAGAACGGTCAATGGTGTCATGCAACTGACATTCAGAGCTGCTGCAGAATCCGTCGGTGTAATTGAGAGTGATCAAAGCATCCGTCAGTGTCTTTTAAAAGCATCTTTTGTAAGAATGCCATCATCATTGCGAAGATTATTCGCAACCATCTTGGTATACTGATGGGACGAGTTCTTCACTTTCATGGTTGAGGATTATCCATCTTCAAGCACGACAACTAATAATGATGTTCTCACTAACAAGCTTCTGCAGGACTTAGATCGTTTATTACGGCCACTGAGAAAGAGAATGTATGACTTCATAGAGTTGCCAAGTTTACCAGAAAGTACCGAGGACTTCGACGATCTTCCTGCAATTATGGAGGAGTACTTTTCTATGCCGATTCGACACAATTATGGATGCTGTCATTTCAAAAACTGGTGGAGCTTTGTTCGTTGATGGCCCAACAGGTACATGCAAAACATTCTTATACAGAGCACTCCTAGCTACCGTAAAAGGAAGAGGTGAAATTGTTGTTCCCACTGCGACATCTGGTATTGCAGCAACGTTGTTGCATCAGGGAAGAACATCGCACTCGATTGCAACCTGATAGCAATTCAACTTACTCATTCACCAAGCGTTCCAAAACTGCCAGTTTATGAAACACTCAGCCACAATTATATAGGATGAGGCTCCAATGACACACATATATCAATTTGAAGCCGTTGATCGATCACTGAGAGATTGAATGGGGAACGACTTACCATTTAGGGGGAAAATTATTGTGTTTGGTGGTGATTTCAGACAAGTGTTACGGGTGGTTCGAAACGGGACAAGAGCTCAGATGATAGATGCGTCATTTGTCGAGTCCTCTATTTGGAGACACCGGCATTTGAGAGAAAATATGAGATCAAGAGATGACAGCGCACTTGCTACTCGGTTACTCTCAATTGGCAACGGAGATGAAATTACTGTGTTAGATTAAATGATAAAACTGCCGAACCATATGGTCATACCATCAATTAATGATGTCTCGATCGAAATGTTAATTGACCAGGTTTTTCCAAATCTAAGTCAGCATGTGGGAGAAGGAAATTATATGGTTGAAAGGGCCATCATCACACCCCTCAACGAAGATGCTGACAAGATAAATGATAAGGTTGTTGAGAAGTTTCTCGGAGAAGGAAAAACATACTATTCGATTGATTCTGTTCCCGAAGATAGGAGAAATATGTATCAGCAAGAGTTTTTGAATTCAATTTCAGCTTCGGGATTGCCTCCTCATGCTCTGACTCTGAAACCTGCGGCACCTTTAATGCTTTTGAGAAACATCGATCCTAAAAATGGGCTTTGCAATGGAACACGGTTGCTTTGCCATTCACTCAAAGACCATTTTATAGATGCTGAGATTTTAACAGGGCATTCTAGAGTTTTTCTGCATAGAATTCCATTGAAGAGTGCTGAAGATATAAAGTTACCATTTGAGCTGGTTAGAAAGCAGTTTCAAGGTTAGTTTTGCCTTGACGATAAACAAGTCTCAGGGTCAAACTATACCCCATATAGGCATATTCCTACCAGATCATGTATTCAGCCACGACCAACTCTATGTGGCATTTTCACGGGAACCTCAGAGAATGCAACAAAGATTATGGTTAAAAAAGGGAAAGTACAAGGACATCAAGGGGTGTTTACAAAGAACATTGTATATAAAGAAGTTTTATTGCCTTCTGAATAGTTGTATTCAATGTGTACAATCTTGAAATACCACTTTGTAATAAAAGCACAATGTACTGATTGAAAAGTAGGCATGATTCCACCTAATTTACGTACTTCACTATTATGACTTACTTCATAGTAATCTCATGTTCATATCATAATCGTATAGTCTTCAATTAATTGCATCATTACAATAATGATTTTACAAGCCTTCTGTGCACGCTATGCATGCGTGGAATGTAACTGCTGTGCAGGTTTTTTAGGGATCGATTTTTTTTATACCTAACATATTGTAATGAGATGCGGATGTACATATATTATGTTAGTCATTTTCAAATTATATGTAACTACATTTTTATCTCTAACATATTTTTTTCAAGATGGAGTTCCGTTATCCACCTTTTATGCATTTATATCCTTACGGGGTACGACGATATAATGTCAGGGCTCGGTTGGTTCGTAACTACGACTTATTCAATTACAATCACCGCGGAACAGCTAAGCAGATATGGAAAATGCTTTTCGTTGATGTCGAGGTAAAAGAAAAATTCAAATAATTTTTAATAATTTATTTCACAATGGTACAATACACTCTTAGCAACTTCCATTTTGGTTTTAATGATAGGGTGAGTGTATACAATGCACTATATTCTCGCCCCATGTTGAAAACTTCATAGGAAGATTTCATGAGGGATTTGTTTATGTACTCCGTGGGGTACAAGTAGTGCACGCTGATGAGAACAATAAAATCGTCCCAAACTGGAAATAAATGACAATAGCAGCAGGAACAATTGTGATACGCAAAGAGCATGATGACATTGCATTTCCCACATTCTTCTACAATTTAGTTGCTTTCAACTGGTTCCATATTCATGTCAATCGTACTGATATGGTGTTCGGTACTTTTACTAACCATCTATCTAGATTAAATGCTTAGCTTGAATGAAACTAACTTTAATTATACAATTTTGATTTTCTTAAGATGCAATGGGATTAGTGCTATATGCTTCACCAATTGAGTCAGTTGGAGGAAACTCGGTTAAAAGAGATTTGGCGATAATGGATAAAACGTAAGTAAATTAATTTTTATATGTGTACCATCTCTATATTCATTTAACATAAAATGTTCCGAACACTAATCTCATTTCATACTCGCAGTTGGACAATTATAAAGTTAACCCTTTGGAATGAATTTGTGCACATACTTGGAGATGGACATCTTAACACTAAAGTTAATTTATGTCCAATTCTTTTTGCATGTGGTCTACATGTAAAGAGCTTTCGTGGTACACTATTGAACTACATGAAGTATCAGCATTTGCATTTTATTTCATATTTGAAATTGTCATATTAATATGTGATAGTGGTTTTCTGTGTTTCTTAAACATAGGACGGACTTATCTTACAACAGGATTTTACTCCAGGATTTATGTTAACAAAGTAAATGACTTAACTACGTCCTTATCTACATGGTATGCGCAAGATAATTATATTAATGTGTATCTTAAATTACTATTTTTTATTGAATAATTTTATCTTCTAAATTTATAGGTATGAATTCGATAAATTAGCCAAAAAAAGGGTTGCCTAGTTCCGCTCAACTTCTTTCTCCTTACCATCATGCATTGATATTTCGAATGCTCCTCGGATCCAATTAGCTACCTTTAAAGCCGTGAGAAATGTAATTAAACCTTTACTCTTTATATTTTAAACTAAAATAAACCTATAATAGAATAACTAAATTTAAATCATCTTGCAGGTACAATATTGTTGAGTTATTGCCAATGCGTGTCATCTTGAGCATGTTGACAATATCATATATGAAACATGTCATCGTTGTCTCAAAAAGGTGGTTATTTTCCAAGGAGTTCCTAAATGTGAGTCTTGCGACCTTACGAATGTTGTAACCATTCCAAGTTATAATTCTCGATCTCATATGATCTCTATCATCAAACAACCAATATTTATTTAATCTGATAAACTTATATCTTATTTTATTAACAGATTGTTAGTTCGACATACAATACGTGATAGGAGTGGTTCTTTAAAAGTCAAAATGCTTCATGATCTTGCACAACTAATTTTGGGATACCCAGCTACGGACATAAAATTAATACTTCAACAGGTTATCATCTATTACAAACGAGCTCGTATTACTTTTAAATACACTGCATAATTTTAAAGCCTGTATTTCCCTCTAGAAAAAAATTATACAATTGTTTGCGTTAATGCAACCAAAAGGATGCATCTGAGTCATATAAATGATATTTTTAAAACTTAGAAACAAAGCCTTCCCTTGGATTATACCTCCACCGATGCAAGAGTTCAATCCACATCATTCTTATACTGTTAGCTACGTGTTGCAGGTCGAGTGGGTTGAAGAGTGCATGTGGTTAACCAAGCACCATGAAGACAAATTACGTAATTAAAATACTAGAGATTTCATTTACTATCTTTGTTATTATATTGTTACATTGTGAATATGTTTTTCCTTAGATGAACTTTGTAAATAATTTTTCTATAAATTAATACTAGATGTTATTACGCAACTAATTAAATTCCAATAATGATTTCGCACGCATCGCGTGCATATAAGGCTAGTGTTCTAAACTACTTCTAGTAATGTTCTAAACTATTACTAGTAATGTTCTAAAATGTATATCATATATTCTGAATATCAAACCTAAGTTGTACATATTTCGCTATAGGTTTCTAAAGAAATTTCATATGTTCCAAAAAAAAATCATTAAAGTGAATAATAATTATATTACCAAAAAAACATATTGAATTCTAAAACTCAATCCTTATGTTCTAAACTACCACTACGAATGTTCTAAACTACTACTAGTAATGTTCTTAAATGTATATCATATGTTCTGAATATCAAACCTAAGTTGTACATATTTAGCTATAGAATTCTAAAGAAATTTCATATATTGCCAAACAAATCATAAAAGTAAATAATAATCATATTACCTAAAAAACATATTGAATTCTAAAACTCGGTCCTTATGTTCTAAACTACCACTACTAATATTCTAAACTACTACTAGTAATGTTCTAAAATGTATATCATATGTTCTGAATATCAAACTTAAGTTGTACATATTTAACTATGGGTTTCTACAGAAATTTCATATGTTCGCAAAAAAAAAATCATAAAAGTAAATAATAATCTTATTACCTAAAAACATATTGAATTCTGAAACTCAATCCCTATGTTCTAAACTACCACTACTGATGTTCTAAACTACTACTAGTTTTGTTCTAAAATGTATATCGTATGTTCTGAATATCAAACCAAAGTTGTACATATTTAGCTATAGGTTTCTAAAGAAATTTCATATTTTTCAAAAAAAAATCATTAAAATAGATAATTATCATATTACCTAAAAAACTTGTTTCGATTTATTATTAATTTTGGACATGTTTTATAACATCATTTTTTCCTATGCTAATTTTGTGCATATTTTGTTGATAATAAACAAATGATGTTCATGTAATCCATGTACAATAAACAAAAAATTACAAATAGTTTATTATTTGCTAATCTTGGGCATATCCTGGACCTAATAACTAGTTTATTATTTTATAAAGCATTCTTATTGTGTTCCAAATAGTTATTGTGTTCTAAATAATTCTTTATATGTTCTAAATAATTTTGTTGTGTTCTAAAACAAATTTGTGATTTGATTTTCTTTCTATTTAGAAAACAACAATCATGGATTAAAGCAAATCATCAAAGTAAATAATAGTCATATTACCTAAAAGACATATTGAATTCTAAAACACAATCCCTATGTTCTAAACTACTACTAGCAATGTTGTAAACTACTACTAGTAATGTTCTAAACTATTACATTGAAACATTAAATTTCATGGAGTTTTGCCCATTCCCTTGACTTTGAAATCAAAATGTGATGTTCTTCATTTCTCTTGTGTGCAAGAATCTTCCCACGATATTCTACTCTCAATCTCTTCAACTGATCAGCCTGCAGTGAAACTTATTTACATATTAGAAACAACAAAATCTATACTAATATTAGAAAAAAAAAAAAGAGCTGAAAATTAGTACTCGCATTATCCTTTTCCAAGCCACTTTCCCATTCTTCATCTTTTTTCCCATGATATGTCTCCATGTGCTTAAGTACAAATACTCCACAATCATGGTCATTTGAATTGCTCCTGTGTTTCATCTTCAATGTTCTAGTTTTGAAATCACTTATGCAATCTTTTCCAGAAATTTTTTCTTGTTCGAATCTTGCATATTCCCTCAACTGAAAAGATGTAAAACTATTAATAGATGGTATATAAGTTGAAGATAGTATAATTATGCATAAAAATATGTTACCATAGTCTTAGGATGTTTCTTGTATTTCTTCTGAAAGGAGATGCCGGGTTGAAGTATTCTGTTATCTATCAAGTCGATTGTACTATCGAGTAAGTTGATGCAAAGCAAATAGTAGTGCTCACACGCTACAATTGGAAAGAATACCTAATGATGGAATTTTCACATAAATAGCTGTGTTATTAATTAACATGCATGCAACATAATTAGTGCAAACGTATTTTATTTCAAGAACTTACCGGATGAGTCATTTGGGATGCGGAGACATTAGCGTGTTCCATCTCTTTGTTCATCCTTTTTAACAATGCAGGAATTCTATCTTCAAATGTAGCAGTTGAAGGAAAATATTTATCCGTACATAATATAGTCTGAAATCAAAATAAAATAATATTTCATTATATATAATGTTCCAGAATTAAGTGATAATGTTCTAAGAGCAAACTAATCATGTTCTAAGCTACTACTAGTAATGTTCTAAACTACAACTAGTAATGGTCTAAAGTACTACTAGTAATGTTCTAAGCTACTACTAGTAATGTTCAAAATCGTATATCATATGTTCTGAATACCAAACCTAAGTTCTACATATTTAGCTATATGTTTCTAAAGAAATTTCATATGTTTAAAAAAAAAATTAAAGTAAATAATAATCATATTACCTAAAAAACATATTGAATTCCAAAACTCAATCCATATGTTCTATACTACTACTAGCAATGTTCTAAACTACTACTAGCAATGTTCTAAACTACTATTAGTAATTTTCTAAACTACTACTAGTAATGTTCTAAAATTTATATGTAAAAGTGTTGTTCTAGAATATAATGTACTCACATATGGCTCTGTTGTGAAGAAAAATCTATTGGTGGAACTTGGAGTTCTTCTTCTATTTTCAACACTGAGAATAAGTGACCAAGCATCAATGATGTTGTTGAATAGATGATTGTTCCCAACAAGACTCGCTATCTCTTTTCTCGTGATTGTAGTTTGTTTGTCATTGTACAAAATTTCCCTGAATTTGTTCAAAAAATAATAATTGTAATACCAAAAAATATCGCTAATTATTATTTAGCAAGAAGAAGTTTGAGTAATTACTCTTGTGTTCCTTCTGCAAAAGCATAGTCCGCCATTCTTCTTTTAGAAATATCAACTCTTTTGAAGATCTTGTCAAATTCAACCATAAACGGTGATTGCAAGTATTGTGGGATATTCAAAGGGCATCTCTTTGCTCTCTTATCTTGTTCTTTCTTTTCTTTTTCCCTACGGAAAGACAAAAAAATGTCACAAGTAAAACATGAATTTTAGTCTAAAACATGCATAAAATATATTTTCTTTCTTAAATTCGTACAACACAAGTAAGCATATATTCTCAAATAGAAATTGGCAGAATAAAGAGGTATTAAACTACTACAACACAATTGACATAGTATCAAATTCTTTGTTAGTTTATAACCCTTTGTCAAGTTTTGGTTAAGTTGGAGTTTTCCATATGCCATGCAAATCCTCTAAAGAATGTGGGGATCTAGTAGTCAACTCCGAGTTATCTCCCACAACATTCTCTTTGCTTGCACTAGAAGAAGAGGGAGCTTTTGTAGGAACTTCAAGGATGGGTGACGACTGTGAAAGTAATGCAAAGCTCGGTGGACTAGCTCCAAGCATACTTTTCTTCATTGTCCTCTTAGCTTGACATTTATCCCATGCCTTGGCCATCACCTCATCCAACTCAGCAATAAATGCAAAATTATCAAACAAATGTTGGTCTTGACTTAGAATTGAAGGACTCTTGTTCTTCTCATTTGGATGTAACTCATTCAAATGTTGTTTTTCCTTTTTCAGTGTGTATTTGTTCCAAATGTTTTGAATGAGATTATGCATTTGGTCACTTGTTTCATTCTCTCCAAATATGTTAGATGCTCTATCTAACATGGCATACATCTCATTCACATTGGATGCCAAAGTCTTGGCCAAATTTTCAAACTTGTCAAGAAAACCCTTGATGCCAAAAAGTGGAATAATCAGAAACATAATACATTATTCTAAACACATTTTTAGATCATAAGAAACATTTTTCAAAACATCATATCACATTTTTGAAACATATTATATAAGTTATCAAAAAATACGAAGCAATTTTTTAGAATAGCGTATAACATTTGTGAACATATCATATACATTTTCATAACACAAGAAGAATTTTTCAGAACATCATGTCACATTTTCAAAACATATGAAACATTTTTAAAAACATCATATCATATTTTCAAACATGTCATTTTTCACATAAGAAACAATTTTCAGAACATATCACTTTTTCATAACATATTATAGACAATTTTAGAACATAACAAACATTTTTCAGAACATCGTATCTCATTTTTAGAACATATAATAGAGAATTTCGAAACACAAGAAGAATTTTTTTACCACATAAGGACCATTTTCAGAACATCGTATCTAATTTTTAAAACATATTATAGAGAATTTCGGAACACAAGAAGAATTTTTTAGAACATCATATCATATTTTCATAACATAAGAAGCATTTTTCAGATAACTTTTTTAGAACATATCATAGACACTTTCGGAACACAAAAAGAAATTTTCAAACATCCTTTACATATCATAATATAAAAATATTCTGATTAGAATGTAAGGTGAGTACCATTACATCAAATTATTTATCAAAAAATAACATGAAACTATTCAGAACATAATATAGATATACTCATATTAGAGTATAAGGTGAGTACCATTACATCACTTGGAGATGATGATGTTCCAACATTCTTTACATCTTATCCATGTTATTTATTCTTTGGCATTTCTTCAAATTTGATCCTATCAAGCACCAATCCCTTTCCAAAACCTCTCTTTAGTTCAATCTTCATTGTTTCATTGATCATTTGCTTATTCCAAATCGAGATGATGGGAAAGCTTTTTGGCTGCTCAATCTTAGCTCTTTGTAGACGATCAAAATAACAAATCTGTTATTTATAAAAAAAATAACATAGAATTTTTCATAACATAATAGAAAGTTCCATATGCTCTACAATTGTAACATTGTGATAAAAATCATAAACAATTGTTCTACAAACATTAAGAACTTACAATGAATAATATTTATAACTTTGTGAAACCAAATATCATAAACAAAGTATAATCAAAAGTAATTTATAAACAATTGTGGAATACTAAAGGTTAAAAAAATTGTCAAAGGCATATATCCTAAACACACTATTCATAGCCACAAATTCTATATTTTATAGCTTGATGAAGAAAAGAAAATAGATTAAAATATTGTGAAATATTATCCAACTTACCAACAGGAAAGGAAACGCACCAGTCTAGCTCACGAATTTTTTGCTTGTATCCATGCAACTATACAAAAACTTGTAATTCAATGATGGATTTGCAGTGGAACGGATACAATAATTAACTGCACATATTAAAATGCCATAAGAACTCATCACAAATTGGCTCTTGTATTAATCTCTCAATCTCAGCTATCAACATGGACGGTAATGGACTTCCACGCCTCAAATTAAACAACCCTCTCCAATTATGCAAAAAAAAAATTCAGTCTTCTTCTTCTTCATTTTTTGGCTCCTCTATTTCTCTACCTCCCATAGGCAGCCCATAAACTATGTGTATGTCCTCTGGAAGAATATCAATTTCTTGTTTTTTGCTAAGAACCAAAGAAACTCGATCATGATCAAAGCTTCTTACTAATTGATTAGCAAATATGGATTTATGAGCATCTAAATCCAAATCCAAGAAGCCTCCAAATCCTATTGTCCTAATAGCTTCCTTATGCTCAAATAGAATATCCTTAAGTATGGCCATGAATTGCTTTGGTGGAATCCTTTGGTTAAGTGGTTTTCCACTCACCACTTCATTGAAGTCTTTATCCACCTCAATGACATCATCTTCTTCAGATTCATCAAGTATTATCTTTTGCTTTTTCTTTTGAATATCCACTTGTTGAATTTTTTGCCTTTTTTTTTTACCCAAATCCTTTAGAACAGGTTTTTGCTCTTCTGTTTCTTCGTTCCAACTATATCTTCATCAGCAGTCCTAAAACATATGCAAAATAGTTTGTTAAGTATTATTTTCAAATAATAATATAGACAATTTCAGAACACAACATAGACGTTTTCATAACATAATATAGATATTTTTAAAATTAACATAAACATCTTTAGAACATAACATAAACATCTTTAGAACATAATATAGATATTTTCATAACATAACACAACTTGGTTGTCTTACTGTTCAGTAGGATTTTTCATGTCTTCATTGCCATTTTTTTGTGTTATACTTGGAGCATCAACTTTCTCATGTCCCTTGTCACTAACACATGGGTTCAATAAAAATATATTTAGAATGTATCTTAGAACACGAGGGAAAAAGTTATGATATAAATGACGATAAATGAACATTTTCAGAACACGAGATAAACATTTTCAAAACACTAGATAGACATTTGTAGAACATAACATATTCATTTTCAGAACATAAATCAATATAGCAGCAAGTTAGTTGTCTTATTGTTCAGCAGGATTGTTCATGTCTTCATTCCCATCTTTTTGTGTTATACTTGGAGCATCAACTTTTTCATGTCCCTTATCACTAATACATGGGTTAAATAAAAATATACTTAGAATGTATATTAGAACATGAGGGAAAAAGTTATGATATAAATGACAATAAATAGACATTTTCAGAACACCAGATAGTTATTTATAGAACATAACATAGTCATTTTCAGAACATAAATCAATATAGCAACAAATTAGTTGTCTTACTATTCCACAAGTTTGGTGTTGTCTTCATTCCTACCTTTTTGTATTATGCTTGGATTGTGAACTTTCTGAGGTCCCTCATCACTAAGACATGGGTTAAATAAAAATATAATTTAGAATACAAATCTGGTTTCAAAATACCAAAGTAAAACACTTTTATAGCAAATGAATAAATACTTTTAGAATATAACTGATTCGACAAATCTTATATGTTATTATTATAATTACTACTAGTCTCATATAAATAACATATGGAATAAGATTTAATTTAAAATATTACATATGAGTATCTTTCTTTTTCAATATTTTTTTCAATAATGGGCACTCTATCAGGATCCTTGTCAACTGCTTTGTTATCATCTCTGACACATTTTCATAAAAACAAATAAACATTGTAAGGAAATTTGACAGTCATTTTTAGAACACAAAATAAAGATTTTCAGAACACTAGATAGTCATTTCCAGAACATAACATAGTCATTTTTAGAAAACAAATCAATATAGCAAGATAGTTGTCTTACTCTTTAGTAGGACTGTTTGCGTCTTCTTTTCCATCTTTGTGTGTTATACTTGAAATCATCAACTTTGTCATGTCCCTCATCACTAAAACATGGGTCAAATAAAAAATTATTTAGAATGCGTATCAGGTTTCAAAATAGTAAGATGAAGTACTTTTATAACATAATAATAATAATATTTTATATCAAATAAAAGATCATGTGACAAAACTATTTTTAGAACATAACATAAACATCTTTAGATCATAACATATATATTTTCAGAACATAACATACACATCTTCATAAGATTTGTTTTACGAAAAGATAAAATCAGTTAATTGGACTAATATAAAAAAGGAAAGGCCACATAAATTCATGAGCTTCTTAAATCTTAAACATGATTAGGAAAATGATATTGTCATAACATGATATAAACATTTGTAGAACATAACGTAGTCATTTTAGAACATAAATTAATATGGCAAGTTAGTTGTCTTACTGTTGAGCAGGTTTGTTCATGTCTTCGTTCCCATCTTTTTGTGTTATACTTGAAGCGTAACCTTTCTCATGCCCCTTACGACTAACACATGGGTTGAATCAAAATATATTTAGTATATTACAATATGAGGGAAGAAGTTATGATATAAATGACATTAAATAGACATTTGCAGAACACACAAAGCGGAAAAGAAAGAAATAATAATAGTATTATTGGACGATGGTGGAAACATCGTTTTTTGGGAATGTCACTACTACAAGAAATGCGTTTAAATAACTAAGTGATAAAACCAACATATATAAATAGTATAAATAAAATAAATTAATTAGATTAATATCCAAAAGAGAAAACTAACTCTTCAACTAACTAAAAGTCTAGGCCTAAAACATCTAACATTTTAATGCTCACATCTCAACCCGAGCCCAAAACCAAAGAAGATTCCCATCAAGATAACCTGCAAAATATACAATAAACATCTACAATTAGTGGGGAGTAACTAGCAGCTCTCCCATAACAAAAGAAATCAAAGTCTATTCCAGGCATAGATTAGTAAGGAAAGAATAAAGTCAAGTCAACTACAATATGCATCCACTTCCATATAACTCACAAGTAACATAAATGAATAATAAATAGCAAGTGAATTGGATAAAAAAAAAAACCATCTCAAGAGTACTTTTGTAAAAATAAAAGTATAGGTAAAACAAGTTATTGAGTCAGAAACCGAACGCTAGTGAATCGCAATTCACTTCCTAAGATTTGTTAGATCGCAATCTCCAGGTCAGTCAATGGGCTTACGTTCCCCACTGCCTGTGTCTAAGAATGGTCAAACTCCCGATGCAGGGTAGAACACGCATAACTCCCCGACCTCTCGGACGACAACAATTAACCCAGGTTTACCCCTAGTTCGCAAACCAGGTGGTTGACATGTTCTTAACCGGGGACTACATCTATCCCACTGGATGTTCTTATCTCAAAATAAAATCATAAATATCATCAAAGTATCATTCATCTCAAAAATATTCGTCAAAAGGGATGCCACCAGGCCTTATACCCATAATTTATCAAAAGATATCTCTTCAAAATTTCTTCAAAGTAATAGCTTAAAATCTTACAACAAATGTCTCAACAACAAATACTTTGCGCACCACAAAGCACAAACAACGACAATCAAAGAGTTTATAACACCAACAGTGTCAACCAGAAATGAGTCACATCATATAAGATCACCAACTCCATGTAAAACATACGCACAAGAACATACAAAAAATCATACAACACAAAACTGTGCACTCGGCGCATGAGCTTGCGCTCAGCGCCAACCAGTGCTTCTGGCGCACGGACCATCCTGCGTCTGACGCATCAGTGCGCGTCTGACGCCACCACCAATTAATACCAAAGCTCATTAAATCAGCAAAACCTACACAATTAATCATTTTACAAGGACTAAACATAAATATAATGATACACAATTATAACCAAAGTAACTTGCAAATCGTCATCTTTGAAGAATATAAAAGGTCTTAATTTATTTCTGATTTTTAATCCCTTAAATAATTAAAAAGAATACTCCTCAAACTCTTAATAGAAACACAATAAAAATTATTAAACTAATAAAACCGTTCAGTAAACTATCACAAAAATTATGATATGACCATTGTGACTCTATTGATATAGTACAAATTTTATTTCTAATTTATAGACTATAAAAGTAATTTTACACATAAATTTACTGAATACTCAATAAAGCAAATAAAATAACTAAAAAATAGAAATAAACGCCCACAAATTACCAAAAACACACATAACATATATAAAACCTCAATAATACATATTATGCAAACAAACAGATTTTTAGGCCTTAAAATATAATATTCACGGTTTAAATACTAACAAACACGAAAATGCAAAAATAGAGATTTCAATTAAATAAACTCATAAAAAGTAAGCAAAAATTATTTAAAGGCATGAAATACATACTACACACATTACATGCTTTATGAAAAATAATTTCAGCAATTATTAAATTCGATCAATAATTATTTTACAAATAAGCCATAAATACATGAATTACCAAATAAATCAAATAAATAAGAAAACTCAAACGAAAATTATTTTGCTGCACATCATATTCACAAAGCATACAACAAGAACACTCACGTAAATTTGCATCAATAAATTCATACAAAAAGTATTTTAAATAATTTCCTAGCATAATAATCTAATACCGAAAAATACTTTAATCTCTATCGTTCCAAGATAAGTACTAGTTACCTGGATCGTTGGAGAAGAACTGAGTCTAAAGAGATATTCAAGAATTCAGTGTGCAATCCAAGTCCTCTTCTAACCCCGGAGCACAATGAACGATAATTGTAGCAACAAGTCACTAGGCGTTTTCTTCTTGAACATTGAAAAATCTCATTTCGTGTTGTTCTATTCCGACCATGATTCCCAGCGAACGCAAGATCGGATTCACAATCGCTCTGGCCCAAGTGAATATCAAGATGTCCTCAACGTGTTGCCCACATTTGAAAATGATCCAATGGTTCGATCTCCGGATGTGCTTATTTTTGTGAAGGTGTGATAGGAAAAACCGGTTTGAACTTTTCTCTTCTTTTTCTCTTCCTTTCCTCTCTTTATTTTCTTGAAAATGGCTTGGGTTAAATGAGGATGATGCTGAATTTCTCTGATTAAAAATTAGAATTAATTGGCAAGGAAAAATGAAGGGTTTAAAATAGTGTTAATGAAGGATTAAATGGGGGTTACAAGAGACCCAAAGGTTAGCTTAATAAGCACCAAAACTCTTCATCCTCCACTCCATAATTACTGATTTTCGGCCAGCATGACACGCTACATGTGATGCAACATTTTATCACCCAAGTCGGTCCATCAACGCTACGCGACAACACTGCATCCTAAACGTCTAAATAAATAACGAAACTATTATAACTTTTAAAATAAATAATTAACAACTTAAAATAAATATATATAAATATATCACAACATATAAAAATATATACACATTTTCACAACATGTTCCAAAATAATTTAAATAATAAATTATTTATGTTTACGAAAAATATCTTTTTAATATAAACTAACACCAAAAATAAAGGGTGAAAATTACGGGGTGTTACAATCACTCCCCCTTAAAAGAGTTTCATCCTCGAAAATTCAAAACAACCAAGAGATCAAAAGAAAATAGTACTCTAGATAAAGAACATTAAGAAAACAGAAATCGATGGATTTTAGTTAAGAACTAAACAACTTTGCAGGCATAAAATTTGATAACTCAAATAATATATATTTTATTTTGGAAGACCAAAAGAGTTGTATAGTAAAGAAGTATGGTAACAACCAACATTTATAAAACGTGAAATAACCAAAGACAAGTCGAAAGTTTAAGGTAAAAACGCTTGCACAATAAACTATAGGTAATTTTGCAAAAGAAGCCGGAATAAATATTTACATAAAATTATAAAAGAATAAATCCGATTATACAAAATGTTATTTCACTAGGAACAATACAAGAGGGGGGGTGAATTGTATGTGTAGAAATAAACGTAACTTTTTGCGGAATTTTAAACTTGAATAAAGAAACAAGCTAAAGGAACACAAGGGATTTTTACGAGGAAAAATTTCTTGGGCCCAACAAGAAGAAACAACCTCGACCACTAGGGATTTTAAACTCAACTCTTTCACTAATTAGGCCAAACAACTTTGTTACAACCTAATTCTACTCACGGGACACACCTTGAGTTCCTAAACTCAAGTTCCTGAACAGCTGTTCCCTTAACAGTTGTTCCTCTCAACTTCACTTGAAGTTTTTGCTTCACTGAAAGCTTCTCTCTTACAGAACTTCACTCAAACTCCCCTTACCCCAAAAACCAAAATACAATAGATCAAATAAACTTAGTGGAATTAGAGTAAGAAGGCAAAGAACAAATGCTTTTATGAGAGAATGAAGACACTTTACTTAGTTAAACTCACTAATTCACTTGGTTAGACACAAATTGGAACTTAATTAGACATTAGTATTTATAGTGGTAATAACTTATTAAAACACGTGTTAGTGGTAAAACCATTATCCCATGATGTTCCTTACCTGGAGGAACACGTTCCTCATTCAACCCATGATCTCCATGATCATTGTTAAATGTGGGAGATAATTGTGTTACTGCTCCTTAATTTTAGCAACCACTCAAACCATTAATTCGAAAATATGATTTAATTAAAAAGCATTTTAATTATTAAAACCAAAATAAAATCCTTTTACCAAAAATATTATCTTTTAAAAATATTTTCCATAAAAACCGAAAAGGATATTTATTATCTTAATAAAAATAAAATCTTTTCCTTAAAAAGATTTTCCTTAAAATCAAATTTTTCCTTAAATAAAACGGTTACCTAGAATCTAGGCATAAATTACTCAACAGACATAATTAAACCGTTGTACTGCTTCATCCTAGGTCTAGTTCCTTTTAATAGTTAGTTCCTTTAACATATTAGTTAAGTGCCAGTTCGTCTGTTCCTTACAAAGGAACAAACGCTCATTCTCATTCTAAATTGTCATAGTTTCTTACCATTCTTATTTGTTCCTTTACAATGGAACTAGGATAAAAAAGCCTCGCTTTAGTCTTCTTGCTCCAATGCTGCTCCAGTACCAAATCTTGAAACATCTTTACTTAGTCTTTATAATCCTAACTTGATTCCTTCCTTGACTTAGTATTCTCTTTGCTCCTTTCATTGGTACCTTGAAATGCATTCACTTAAACAACTTGTTAGTCCAATACTTAGTTTGCATCTTTGTTTCTTTGTCATCATCAAAACTAGGGTTCAACAATTTTCCCTTTTTTGATGATGACAACAAAGTTACAAACTAAGGAAAACAACAAATAACATAAGAAAAAGAAAAAGATAAAATAATTATTTATATAATTTAATTAAGGCAGATTCAAGATTAAATTTTTCATTTTTTCATTTTTTTGCAATTTTCATCTTAGTTTGTTCCTTATCTTTTCCCCCTTTGTCATCGTCAAAAAAATCAAACGCTTGGTGATTTTGGTAAAACTGATCTTTACAAGACCTTGAGACCATTAACAAGCACCGAAAAAATGGTTAAGTTAGGAATTTCAAAGGTTAGACTTGCTCAAACATCAATCACATAATACTAGCCATTCCAAGTAAGAAATTATGCACTCAAATCACAAACGAAGGCAAATATAGCAAAAGTCATTTATATTTATAGCACTTGTTCCATTAAAGTACATAAGAGAAAAAAAGAAAAGAAAAGAAACAAAAGCTGAGCGTTCTTGTTCCTTTAAGAGAAACAAGAACTAGACATTAAGAAGGGAAGGGGTGTTGTGTTCCTCTACGACTTCTTCCTCAACCACTTTTTCCAACTTCTTCATCACCTCTCCATGATGCCCATCAAGTTGTTGCTTCAAACTGTTTATGGCTTGGGCCATCATCTCCATGTTCTTTTGTTGTTCTATCACAGTATCACTAAGGACTTTCATTAAAACCATCATCTTATCTGTTTTAGCATCTAAAGTCCAGTGAAGATGATTGTAAAACTTAATCATAAGTTGAGCAGGGAGACATACTTCATTGACCCAACCAAATTCATCCGAAGGAACTTGTTCCTTTCCCTTAGAACTAGAGGCAGTGGATGGTTTAGATGGAGGAATCGGGGTGTTTTCTTGGGATGGACCTGCTGTTCCTTTAAGAGAAACAGAAGGTCAGGTGGTGGTGTAAATGGAAGGAAGGAAAGGTGGTTGTGGTGGAAGTTCAGTAGATGTAGAGGATAAAGGATTTGGTTCTTTCATTTCAACCTTCAACTATTCAAAACTGGAAGGAACAAAGAAGGATGAGAGAGAGATGGAAGGGATGGTTGTGAGGGTTACTGGTATTTTTAGTGAGGATGGAGGAGTAGGCTTCTTAGGTGAATTGTTATCTTGTTCCTCTGCATCAGATAGGACTAATAGAGAGTCCTTATTTTAAGGAACATGTGCAGTTTTAGCAATTTTCAACCTAGTGCGATGTCTAACTCTTTTAGGAACAGGAGGGCAAGGCTTTTTGGCAACAGTTTTGCGCCTCTTTGGTTTCTGTTCCTTTGGTTCTGTAAGGGCAGGAACTTGTTCCTCCATAATTACTTCCACTGGTTCATCTTCCACTGCCTTAGGCAGTTTTCTCTTGTGAGAGGAACTAGTAGCAATCCTCCCTTGAGTCAGCACTCCATCTTGGACAGAAAGGTCCAATCCATACAAAGTCTTTTCATTTAAGATAGTACCTTGTTTTATACCCAAGGTAGGCTAACCAGTAGTATTGACCTTAAAGTGAGAAAGAAGAGAGGTGATCAATGCACCATAGCCAACAACACAGTGATTCTCAATGCAATGAGTTAGATGTTGGATAAAGAGAGAAGGGAAGTTAATTTGAATGTGGTGGTCAAGGTAAAACATATAACACATATCTAAGAGACCCACCTCATTCCTCTTTTCAGTTCTAGGAATGAGTGCTCTCCAAACAAGATTAAACAACATTTTGTGGACAGGAGAGAGAAGATTGTGATTTATTTTGTTTTGGCCAGCAGTGCCCCCAAAGGATTCAACAATATCATCTTGGGAGAAATTGGGAAAGGCGACAGTTCCTTTCCTCTTTCCCATATTTTTGCTAAACACTAGTGGAAAAAAGCCCATATGATGCGGTCAAAACCGGGCTTACTGCTGTGGTTTTGGGCCGCATCAGGTGGGCTCGCAGCCGATATCAATTATGTAACAACCTATAATTTTGCTCCTAGTTTTTCGCAAGAATTTTCTCTAAAACTATTATTTTCTCTAAATTAATTATTTTTATTTTATAATTTTGGGAGCCGAATTATTATTTTTATTTTTATGGCGTGTTAATGTGTTTATTTCATTTATATTTATAATATAATTTATTAGAATTATTTTTATTATTAAGCATTTTCAAAGTTTAGGCGCGATTTAGGAATTAATCGTTTTATCGCGTAGCGGGCTTTTGAAGCATTGATAATTGTTGAATTGGGCCAAAATATTTTTGTGGGTGTGTTGGGCTTGACAGTCGGCCAAGTGAAGGAAAAGGAGAGCCTCTCTTCTTTCTTTTCTCTTTTATTTTTCCTTGTGACTCTTGATGCCTTGTAACTCCCATAACCCCCCTAATGATTCCTCCTAATTAAACCTCTTTAAACCAACCTTTATCACTTCAAATTCTGATTAGAAAATCAGAACTCCTTGCTGCCATACTCCAAGTAATTCGGCCATCACCATCTTCTTTATTCTCTCAAAATTTTTCATTTCTACTCCTTGTTAATTGTTCGTGAATTGTTCTTGTAGCTTTATTCTTATACTTGGTCTACGCTAGGAATTATTTAAAATACTTTTTGAATGAAATTTTTGACGAAATTTGACATGAATATACTTGATATATGCAATGTGAATAATGTGTAGTGAAAAATAATTTTCGCATGATTTTTAGTATTTATTTGATTTAATTGGTGTTTTGTGGGTTTTTGGCTAAATTGCATAATAATTATGGAACGACTGTTAAAATTGATGAAATTATTTTTATTAGATCATGTTACATGTGTATTATGTATTCCATGCTTTAGAATAATTTTTTCCTACTGTTTACTATTTTATTTAATTGATATATCTGTTTTTGTAATTTCGGTTCTATCAGTATATAAATCATGAAAATTATTTGTAGAGGCAGAAAAATTAATTTATTTGAATATTATGTATTTCCGTGAGTTTTTTCATGTATGTTAATTTTTAATAATTTTTGGGATTTTTTTTATATTTAATTATTATAATGGCTTATTTGAGGAATATGTATATTAACTGTTAAAAATACTTTTGGAGTCCGAAAATTATAAATAAAATTTGTACCATGTCAGTAGAGCCATTAGGGTTGTATGATAATTTTTGTGTGATTTTATTGCTCGAACTTATTAGTTTAATAATTATTTTGGTGTTTTTGTTGTGAAATTGAGGATACACTTTTAAATTATTTGAGGGTTTGTAAATCAGAAATAATTCATAATTTAATATATTCTGGGTTTCTAATTTTCAGTAGTATACAATATGTATCATTGGGTAACCACATGTTTATGTTTGATTTATGGAAGAAAATGATTAATTGTTACTACTCTTTTAATGAATATGATTTAGAGTTAATTGGTGATGTATTTTTGATTGAATTTGGTTGCTGTAAAAACCAGTATATTATCATTGATGATGTTTGGAGATGTTCAAGTGTTATTGTGAGAGATATTTGTTGAAAATTTGTAAGTGATTTATTTTGAGGAATTATGAAGAACTGTTTTGATGAACTGTGGGTATAAGGCCAAGTGGCATCCCTTTTTGATGAATATTTCGATGAATGATACTTGGATTGTATGCATGATTGTATTTTGAGATAAGAATATCCGGTGGGATAGATGTAGTCCCCGGTGAAGAACATGCCAACCACCTGGTTTGCGAACTAGGGGTACACCTGGGTTAATTGTTGTCGTCCGAGAGGTCAGGAGTTCTGCGTGTTCTACCCTGCATCGGGAGTTTGGCCATTCTTAGACACAGGCAGTGGGGAACGTAAGCCCATAGACTGACCTGGAGATTGCGATCTGACAAACCTTAGGAAGTGATTTGCGAATCACTAGCGTTCGGTTTCTGACTCAATAACTTGTTGTATTCTTGATTATTATTATTTTTGTATTCCAGAATTTATTCACTCTTTATATCTTGTTTACTTATTGTTGATAATCACTTGTTTTACCTACGAGCTTTATGATTTCTATGTGCATGCTATTGATGTAATGATTGCATGATTTTCCTTTCTTAATAATCTACTTCTGAATCGTGCTTTGATTGCTATTGTTCTGGGAGAACTACTAGTTACTCCCCACTGACTGTGGAAATATTTAATACATCCTTGCAGATGGAAATGAATGCTAGACTTGTAACTGCTTGGGCTAGCAGAGTGATGGTTTGTAGTGAGACGAAGCTTCTGATATTGTTTTTGGTAGATGAGATTTATGGGGATCATAGACAGTCCTATTTTTGGATAGCCTTCAAGGACATTATTTAGCTTTATTTAAGTTTTATTGGGAGACTTGCACGTATCATAGTTTTGGATTGATGATATGATACAATTTGGGATATTTCTTTTATTTTAGAATTATGATGTTTACTCGGATATTAATTTTCTTTTGAAGCTATGAAACTTTGAGTTTGAGGAATTATCTTTATTTATTGTTTTAGAGTAGCATAACCGTCCCGACGTTATTTCCGCTAACGCCATATTAGTATTTCTTGATTAGATATTGTTTAGTATCTTAGTAGTAGAAGGACGGGGTGTTACAGTTGGTATCAGAGCAAAGTTACCCGAGACCCTTACTTAGTCACTAAGAAACTCCCGGGAAATGTGTAGTTGAAGTAACTAGGGTTATTAGAATCTTAGGCTTCAAGAAAATTAGTGGTGAGAGGGTCACTTGGGTAGGAAACCACGGGAAAATATTTTTCTTATTTGATGTGATAAGTTGTTAATTTACAACTAATAACGTGTTCAGTAACGAATGTTTAACTTCTGTTTGTAGAATGCTGCCTCGAGGTTTGACTAGTGCTAGAAAGGAGGCTGCCCGAAAGAGGCGCCAAGGTCTTGAGAACGCTATCATAGCTATGGCTAATCGGTCTTCTGATCCGCCTAGTGGGCAATCTGTCTTTGATCGGTTTGACCGTCACTGTCTGCCTACTTTTGACGGGACTTCTGATCCTGTTGTGCTAGAAGGGTGGATAAGGGAGATGGAGAAGTTGTTTGCTGCTACTGGTTGCCCTACTGCTGAGATGGTGCCTATTGGTACCTACTATCTAAAGATGGAAGCTGATAACTGGTGGAGTACTGTTCGTGCAAGCTGCATGGCTACGCCGGGATTTGGGTGGGATGAGTTTCGTGTTAAGCTGAAGGAGAGGTTTTATCCTGATGAGCTCCGTTGGCGAAGCGGGAAAGAGTTCTTAACTCTGTCTCGGGGTACTACGAGTGTGCGGGAGTACACTGATAAATTCACCGAGCTGTCCAGGTTTGCTACCACAGTTGTACCTACTGAAGCTGAGCGGGTAAAAAGGTACATCAAGAAAATGGATCCTAGGGTGAGGACCTATGTTCTGAGTTCGGGAGCTTCGACTTTCCAGGGAGCCTATGAGATAGCTCTGAGTATTCATGTCTCTTTGAAAGAGGAAGATTCTGCTAAGGCTGCTGCTGCTAAGAAGCCTACTGCTACCTATGTTCAGTTCCCGGCCAAGAAGTCGAGGTATGAGTCGTCTGGTCGAGGGGGTTATCAACAGGGTTCTGGATCTGGATATCGTCCGAGTTTTGATCCGAGCAAGTGCCGAATCTGTGGTAAGGCTGCTCATCCGGGGAAGAACTGTGATGGATCGACTGTCGTCTGTTTCTATTGCAAGGAAGTGGGGCACAAGTCATTCCAGTGTTCTAAGAATCCTAGAGCTCCGTCTTTTTCTGCTGGTCCTGCTAAGCCAGTTAGTTCTTCTGCTCCTCCGAAGAACAGGATTTATGTCATGACGCAAGCTGAAGCCGATGTCCATCCTGATGTCATCTCTGGTACTTTTCTTGTAAATAATACTCCTGCTTTTGTTATGTTCGATACTGGTGCTACAGTGTCTTTTGTTGCTAGTTCCTTCGTTTGAAAAGCTAATCTTTCCTCTAGATCTCCTATTAAGTCCCTAATATCTCTTCCGTCTGGTGAGAATTATCCCTGTCATTCTGAGTTCAAGGGCGTGCCTGTCAGCATTCTGGGTTCTGAGTTGCCAGCCGATCTTAAGGAGTTTCCTATGTCAGAGTTTGATGTGATCCTCGGAATAGACTGGTTGTCGAAGTATCATGCCTGCATTCAGTGCCGTGATCAGAAAGTGGTGCTCCGAGATTCTAAGGGAAAAAGGATTTCTTATTCTGGTGTTGTAGTGAAGAAGTGTCTTAAGTGGGTTTCCGCTTTGAGAATGCGGAAGATGCGTCAAAAAGGTGATGTGGTATACCTTTGCATGGTGAAGGATTTGTCATCAGAAGATCAGCTCGAGAGTATTCCGGTAGTTCGGGATTATCCTGTTGTGTTTCCTGAAGAGTTGTCAGGTATTCCTCCTGAAAGAGATGTGGAGTTCTGCATTGATTTAGTACCGGGTACTGCTCCTATATCCAAGGCTCCGTATAGAATGGCGCCGTCTGAGTTGCAAGAGTTGAAGACTCAACTGCAAAAGTTGATAGATAAGGGCTTCATAAGGCCTAGTGTGTCTCCTTGGGGTGCTCCTGTTCTGTTTGTCAAGAAGAAAGACGGGAGTATGCATCTGTGCATCGATTACCGTGAGCTGAATAAGGTAACGATCAAGAATAAATATCCGTTGCCTCGCATTGAAGATCTGTTTGATCAGTTAAAAGGTGCTGGGGTATTTTCCAAGATCGATCTGAGATCCGGATATCATCAAATTCCCGTTAAGAAGGAGGATATTCCGAAGACTGCTTTTCGCACCAGGTATGGGCACTATGAATTTGAAGTGATGCCATTTGGTCTCACGAATGCTCCTGCGATTTTCATGGATCAAATGAATCGCTCTTTCCACGAGTACTTGGATACTTGTGTGGTCGTGTTTACGATGATATTCTCGTTTACTCTAAGGATGAGAAGGAGCATGATAAGCATTTGAGACTGGTGTTGGATGTTCTGCGAAAGCAAAAGTGGTTCGCAAAGCTGTCTAAGTGCGAGTTCTGGCTGAAGGAAGTTGCTTTTCTAGGGCATGTAATCAGCAAGGAAGGAGTCAAGGTGGATCCCGCTAAAATCAAGGCTGTTGTCGAGTGGGAGAGTCCTAAGAATGTGACCGAGATTCGGAGTTTTCTGGGTCTGGCTGGTTATTATAGGAGGTTCGTTCAAAATTTCTCCAAGATAGCTCAACCTCTGACTCGCTTGATGCGTAAGGACTGCAAGTTCATCTGGTCTGAAGATTGTGAAGGGGCATTTCTGAAGCTGAAAGAGAGTTTGACCTCTACTCCTGTTCTTACCTTGCCATCTGAGGGCGTTGGGTATGATGTGTTCAGTGATGCATCGAAGAATGGTCTGGGTTGTGTTTTGATGAAGCAAGGGAAAGTGATAGCCTATGGTTCGAGGCAGTTGAAGGTGCATGAGAGAAATTACCCGACCCATGATCTGGAGTTAGCGGCTGTGGTGTTTGCACTAAGGATATGGCGACACTATCTGTATGGTGTTCCGTGTAAGGTGTATACTGACCACAAGAGCCTGAAGTACATCTTCACTCAGCTTGATCTTAACATGAGGCAGAGAAGGTGGCTTGAATTAATCAAGGATTATGATCTGACCCTGGATTACCAAGAGGGTAAGGTGAATAAAGTAGCGGATGCTCTGAGTCGCAAGAGTAAGCATTCATTAAACGCTGCTATGGTGGTGCCTCGTCAATTGGGTGAGGATTTTCGCAAGCTGGATATCGAGGTTGTTCCTCAGGGGTATGTGTCTGCGTTGTTGGGTTCCATGACTGCTGAGCCTGAGTTGTTCCAGGAGTTAAGAAGCAAGCAAAAAGGTGATCCGAAGCTGGAGAAGGTCCGTGAAGCAAAGATGCAAGGTCGTGCAGAGAATTTTAAGATCTGTGCTGATGATAGCTTGAGGTTTATGGGGCGTTGGTGTGTGCCCAATGATGGTGAGCTTAAGAGAAAGATTCTCGAGGAAGCTCATAGTACTCCTTATTCCGTTCATCCTGGGGGTGACAAGCTTTATAAGGATCTGAAGGCTAATTTTTGGTGGCCTGGTATGAATAGAGAGATTGCCGAGTTCGTAGCTAGGTGTTTGGTCTGTCAGAAGCTGAAAATTGAGCATCAGAGGCTTAGTGGTTTGTTGCAACCATTGCTTATTCCTGCTTGGAAGTTCGACTCGATCTCGATGGATTTCGTGATGGATTTGCCTAGAGCTGCTGGTGGATTGAATGTTGTATGGGTGATTGTGTATCGGTTGACTAAAGTGGCTCGTTTTATTGCGATGAAGAACACTTGGTCTATGGAAGAGTTAGCTGAAGCTTATGCTAATGAGATCATTCGTCTTCATGGGGTTCCCAAAGACATTGTTTCTGACCGTGATCCGCGTTTCCTATCCTATTTCTGGATTGCTCTGCAAGAAGCTTTTGGTTCGAAGTCGAAGCTGAGTACTGCATTTCATGCAGCTACCGATGGTCAGACTGAGAGGACTATTCAGGCCTTGGAAGATATGCTTTGTGCTTGTGCCTTGGAATTTCAACAGTCTTGGGTCAAGTCTCTTTGATTGGTGGAGTTTTCTTATAACAACAGTTATCAAGCTAGTATCCAAATGGCTCCGTATGAGGCTCTCTATGGAAGGAAGTGTCGTAGTCCTACTTGTTGGAGCGACATCAGTGACTCATTGATTTTGGGCCCGGAGATAATTCAGGATACAGTTGAGCAGGTGAAAGTAATTCAAGCGAAGATGAAGGCTGCTCAAGATAGGCAGAAGCCGTATGCTGATTTGCGTCGGAAACCTATTTCTTTTGAGGTGGAAGGTAAGGTGCTTTTGAAGGTTTCTCCTATGAAGGGAGTAATGCGGTTTGGTCAAAAGGGCAAGTTGAGTCCGAAGTACGTAGGTCCCTATGAGATTCTTGAAAGGATCAGGGAGGTCGCGTATCATTTGGCTTTGCCGCCAAAGCTGTCGAAGGTTCATGATGTGTTTCATGTGTCGCAGTTGCGCAGGTATCGTAGTGATCCTTCGCATGTGATCCCTGTTGAGTCGGTATCAGTTGAGCCGAATTTGACTTTTGAAGAGCGACCTGTTCGTATATTGTACCGTCAAAACCGTGCTCTAAGAAGGAAGGTGATTCCCTTGGTTAAAGTACTTTGGAGAAGTCAAAAGTACGAAGAAGCTACTTGGGAAACCGAAGAGTCGATGCGACTGAAATACCCGGAACTGTTCGTTTCAGGTACTATTTGTGTTCTTGTCTTGTTTGTGTGTTTTCGAAGTTTCGAGGGCGAAACTTTATTTAAGGAGGGGAGATTGTAACAACCCATAATTTTGCTCCTAGTTTTTCGCAAGAATTTTCTCTAAAACTATTATTTTCTCTAAATTAATTATTTTTATTTTATAATTTTGGGAGCCGAATTATTATTTTTATTTTTATGGCGTGTTAATGTGTTTATTTCATTTATATTTATAATATAATTTATTAGAATTATTTTTATTATTAAGCATTTTCAAAGTTTAGGCGCGATTTAGGAATTAATCGTTTTATCGCGTACGGGCTTTTGAAGCATGGATCATTGTTGAATTGGGCCAAAATATTTTTGTGGGTGTGTTGGGCTTGACAGCCGGCCAAGTGAAGGAAAAGGAGAGCCTCTCTTCTTTCTTTTCTCTTTTATTTTTCCTTTTGACTCTTGATGCCTTGTAACTCCCATAACCCCCCTAATGATTCCTCCTAATTAAACCTCTTTAAACCAACCTTTATCACTTCAAATTCTGATTAGAAAATCAGAACTCCTTGCTGCCATACTCCAAGTAATTCGGCCATCATCATTTTCTTTATTCTCTCAAAATTTTTCATTTCAACTCCTTGTTAATTGTTCGTGAATTGTTCTTGTTGCCTTTTTCTTATACTTGGTGCTTGGGATTTGAAAAAGGAGAGGATCACACGCCTATTTTTGGATTTTCTAGAAGTTTTCAGCTCGCCTCCGACGATCCAGGTAACTAGTAGTTATCTTAGAACCATAGTGATTAGAGTATTATTCGGTATTAGATTATTACGCTAGGAATTATTTAAAATACTTTTTGAATGAAATTTTTGACAAAATTTGACATGAATATACTTGATATATGCTATGTGAATACTGTGTAGAGAAAAATAATTTTCGCATGATTTTTGGTATTTATTTGATTTAATTGGTGTTTTGTGCGTTTTTGGCTAAATTGCATAATAATTATGGAACGACTGTTAAAATTGATGAAAACTCAAAGCCGCGACATCATCTTCACATGCAAAAGTCGGTAAGGTAGCGTGCTAGCAAATCCCGAACCTCGTCTATCTCGGCCGTGGTGAAACAACCATCCCTTGGTTTGCCATCGAGGAATACCTTATAAAACAAACATAAGGAAATACACATATATGATTTAGTTGACTCTAAAGAGTTTGAGGAAATAATATAATGTAAGAAATTAAGGAAATCGAGCTTAAAATGTAAAATTCGGCAAAAAATGACAATCATTTACCCATAATGGGTTTCACAGCATGTGACTGGACTTTAGTTGACTTTAATACTTACATATATGCTTATTAGAACTATATATGAGCTAAAAATGAGAGTAAATGCGGGAGATTAAAGAAAGTTGAGCTAAGAAGGCCAAAATCGGGCCAAAATGACATTCATTTACCCAAAATGGGTTTCAAAAGCATATGAGTGGAATTTACTTGAATCTAATGGTTATAAATGTTGTTATTAGAACTATACATGTCCTAACATGTGGCTACATGTAAGAAAATAAGTAAAATGAGCTTAAAAGGCCAAAATCGTCCCATACTTGGCATTCATTTACCCAAATTGGGTTTCAAAGCATGAAAAATGATTTTACTTGACTCTAATGGTTATATATGTTGGTATTAGAACTATATAAGTCCTAACATGTGGCTAAATATAAGAAAATAAGTACAATGAGCTTAAAAGGCCAAAATAGGCTCGAAATGGTCTTCATTTACCCAAAATGGGTTTCAAAGCATGTGAATGGATTTTACTTCACTCTAATGGTTGTATATGTTGTTATTAGAACTATACATGTCCTAACCTGTGGCTAAATGTAAGGAAATAAGCAAAATGAGCTCAAAAGGCCAAAATCGTCCCGAAATGGCATTCATTTACCCAAATTGGGTTTCGAAGCATGAAAAATGATTTTGCTTGACTCTAATGGTTATATATGTTGCTATTAGAACTATATATGTCCTAACATGTGGCTAAATGTAAGAAAATAAGTACAATGAGCTTGAAAGGCCAAAATAGGCCCGAAATGGCCTTCATTTACCCAAAATGGGTTTCAAAGCATGTGAATGGATTTTACTTGACTCTAATAGTTGTATATGTTGTTATTAGAGCTATACATGTCCTAACAAGTGGCTAAATGTAAGAAAATAAGTACAATGAGCTTGAAAAGGCCAAAATAGGCCCGAAATGGCCTTCATTTACACAAAATGGGTTTCAAAGGATGTGAATGGATTTACTTGACTCTAATGGTTATACATGTTGTTATTAGAATTATACATGTCCTAACTTGTGGCTAAAAGTATGAAAATAAGTACAATGAGCTTAAAAGGCCAAAATCGGCTACGAATGGCATTCATTTACCCAATTTGGGTCTTAAGTGATGTGAATGTAGTTTACTTGACTCTAATAGTTCTATATGTACTTGTTATAAGTATATATGACCTAAAATGTGGCTAAATGCTGGAAAGTTAAAAAAATTGAGCTTACGAGGCCAAAATCGGCCGTATATTGAGCTACTTATTATTTATGTATAATACCTTCTCAAGATCCCCGGCTTCCTTGCAACTTGAAAATATATCGAACATGAACCTCAACACATAGTAGCCACACTCGGTTCCCCCGGGTTGTTGAGCACACTAATTATAAAATTACATAAAAAAAATCATGTAAGAAACGTACATGTTTGTTTTTTATAAAAGAAAGAAGTAGCTTAAGTAATATCTATTACCTTCATTGCTTTCCACTTAGGTACTTGTCCTGTTCTCTCAACTTTCTTCATACAACTGTAGTTATGTTAATTTCATGTGAGAAGTGGGCAAAGGATGAAATTAGTGAAACATGTTATGCTAATAAGCATTTTAAGTAACAAACATACCTATTTATGCATGATTTGAGGAGTAAGGATCGTGGTGGATCTTGAGCTGCAGAATCAAACTGATATACTGTGTTGTTTGAAGGACAAATCACAAGGAGCGACCAATGGAGACTAAAATCCCAAAAAAGTTAGGAAGCAATCATGTGAGTACTTGTATTGTATAATAATAAAGTGACAAAAATGGATATAAGGTTAAGAACTATACTCTTCAAAACAAGGGGAAAGTATGAACTTATGTTGTGCACGTTTAGCTGTTTTGAGACATAGCCAAATATACTCCTTAACCTCACTTGTGTTTTGCAAACAATTGTCAGCTCGGACAAAATTTCGACATAACCACCCAAACTGATCGCGTCCACGAGGATCATCTTGGAGTAATCTTCAAAGCACAACCAAGTACAACTATAAGTACAACTATTATACCTGATGAAGGCTTGAATCAAGGAAACATTCAACATCTCTCCGCAAAGGAACTCCTTCACATCAACCTTAAACACCCCTGTCGATGTTTCCTCGTGGTAGTTGAATTCTGTGGTACCCAACTTCACCTCCACAGGTGTATCATCCGACATATCACGCACATTTGCTTGTAGCCATAAGCATGACTTAGTGAGACACTGAAGCGTTGGTTTCGCAATCCAAGTATTTGTAGACGGGTTTTGTTCGCAACTTAAACCTTTGGAGTCTTGCGTTCCTTTACCCGAAATGGCCTTCTTTGGCCTGCTTGTACCCTCCTTCTCCTTCGCCTTTTCTAGAGGAGGTGAGTCCGCCTTGCTTTCCTTGGGCTTGCTTATTCTCTCCAAAACCTATTAATTCAAAGGGAAAAACATTCAACTTAGTTAGTTTATATTTAATAGGTATGAAATAAATCAATATGAATATGGATTTTAGTTTCTCATTTTACCTCGTCTGAAAACCTCACCCATGTCGATGGCCACAACACATAACCACCACGAGCGTCGATCAAGACATTTATATCAACTGACGGTTTAGGCAATGGAAGAGCAAAGTCTTCGTAACCAGGAGTGATGGTGACTACACTAACCGCCAAGTGCTCATTGTCCACACACTCGTGATGGACTATTGGTCGTTCACTTCGTGGTTGTGCATTTCCTTCAGCCACCACAATCAAACCCTCATCTTTTACATCTAGTAAAAGCTGGCAAGGCGTTTCTTCCTTCCAAAAGTAAATGGATTGAGGTTAGTTTATTTTACTTAGTTTTAAAAATTATAAGAAGGATAGTAGTTACCTCTAACTCAAGTATAGATGGTGCTGATTTTTGTGTGTTAGGATGGCTAGCTTTGTCCTCCGAAGGACGATCCAAAGGACGTATCGCCCGTATACCAAACTGTGAAAGGACCGCGTTGAAACTTTTCGTGATTTTAGCCGTCACTTTCTCTGTAATTTCCTCCGTAAGCTTCTCCCGCATAACTTGTGACATAGATTCGTAAGAGCATGATCTTCTACCCACGGAGGAATCCTTAGCATAGGCTTTTTTCACAACGAGACGAATACCACCAAAACCCCTCAAACGTCCATTGTGGTCCTTTCCAAAAGTCTCGTAAAGAGCATCTTTGTTGCCTTCGGGAGTGAACTCGCCGCTAACCTTTTTTTTGCTTGATTCCCATCTACATAGATTATAGAACTACAAGTGTAAGTATAAAAAGTTACAAATTAACAAGGGGGGTTGTGCAATGGGGGGGATTGTGCGGGGATGTGGCAGCAAGCAAGGGGGGGGGGGCGGGGAAGGGGGGTCCAGGGGAGGCGGTAGGGGAGGGGAGGCGGCGGGGGCAGCAGGGGGGAAGAGGGGTTGCGGGGGGAGGGGGGCGGGGGGGGAAGGGGGTCCGCAGGGGGGAAGGGGGGGTCCGGGGGGGAGGGGCGGCAGGGGGGGGCGGCGAGAGGGGAAGGGGGGCATCGGGGAGGGGGCAGCGGGGAGGGAAGGGGGTCTGCAGGGGGGGGGGCAGCGGGGGGGAAGGGGGGTCCGTAGGGGAGGGGGGCGTAGGGGGGATGGGGGTGCGTAGGGAGGGGGGGGCGGTAGGGGGAAGGGGGGTCGGGGGAAGGGGGCAGCAGGGGATGGGGGAAGTAGGGGGAAGGGGGGGTCGGGGGAGGGGGCGAGCAGGGGGAAGGGGGTCCGCGGGGGGGTAGGGGGGGGGGGGCCAGCAGGGGAGGGAAGCAGCAGGGGGAGGGGGTCCGAGGGGGAGGAGGGCGGCGGGGAGGGGGTCCGAGGGGGTGGGGGCAGCGGGGGGAAGGGGGCGGCAGGGGAGGGGGTGCGGGGCGGGGGCAACAGGGTGGGGGGTATGGCGGGGAGGGGGCAAGGGGACGGGGGGTTCGGCGGCAAGGGGATGGGGGTTCGGCAGCAAGGGGACTGCAGCATGCGGGGGAAAAAACATGTGAATTCAATTACTTACAACGGCATTTGCTATCTTCAAGGTCCCCGGATCTGAAATGGTCATTTTATTGTTTGAATCACGCCTATGCATGGAGCACCACCAATCAGCGACACGGTCAACTTTGACAGATGCGGTGTTGGAGGCAGAAGATGTCGTTGTTGATGCATCGATTGAAGGGTAAAATTTATCGTCAATCCACACCTGTCTCGCCCTCGCATAAGTGTAGGAACCCATATGATGGTAGTGGTTCCTCTGTTTTGAACTGTGTGCATTTTCTCACGCTTAGCCTATAAAATCACATGGTTAGTTTGAAAACACATCTATTTGTATTAAAAGTAAATATACAAAGTCGAATATGCGATAAAGAGCACAATACTTACCACCATCTCCGGCGTAGTATTTTGGGCAACAAATGCCTCCTAATCCTCTCGTTTTATATGGCCCCAAATCTCATAAGGCATGTTATCCGGTTGTCGTGGCTCTTCCTCTCCCCCGTCATTTTCTGTTTATACTGTCTCATTTTGGTTTGATTTTACAATTTTCCTCCTCTTTACATTCTTCTTTTCATTCCTCTATCTCCGTTTCGTGATCCACCCACTAACTAGTTTGCTTTTGAAAGCTCTAAATATTTCGGCCACTGCGGATAGGAAGAACGCCTTTTTGCCGTCATTAGGAGTAATATGGAACAAATTCTATAGAAACAAGAAACCAACAAATAGTTAATTTCCATATAGATATATATCAATGAAAACATGTTATTAGAGCTATATATGTCCTAACATGTGGCTAAATGCGAGAAACTAAGTACATTGAACATGAAAAGCAAAAACCGACCCGAAATAGCCTTCATTTACCCAAAATGGGTTTCAAAGCATAAGAAGTGATTTTTCCTTGGCTCTAATGGTTGTATATGTTGTTATTACAACTATATATGTCCTAACATGTGGCTAAATGCGAGAAACTAAGTACATTGAACATGAAAAGCAAAATCGGCCCGAAATGGCCTTCATTTACCCAAAATCGGTTTCATATACGCAAAATGGGTTTGAAACCATGTCAATGGATTTTAGTTAACTCTAATGGTTGTATATGTTGTTATTACAGCTATATATGTCCTAACATGTAGCTAAATGCGAGAAACTAAGTACATTGAACATGAAAAGCAAAAACCGACCCGAAATAGCCTTCATTTACCCAAAATGGGTTTCAAAGCATAAGAAGTGATTTTTCTTGGCTCTATTGGTTGTATATATTTTTATTACAACTATATATGTCCTAACATGTGGTTAAATGCAAGAAACTAAGTACATTGAACACGAAAAGCAAAATCGGCCCGAAATGGCCTTCATTTACCCAAAATCGGTTTCATCTACCCAAAATGGGTTTGAAAGCATGTCATTGGATTTTAGTTAACTCTAATGGTTGTATATGTTGTTATTAGAGCTATATATGTCCTAACATGTGGCTAAATGCGAGAAACTAAGTACATTGAACATGAAAAGCAAAAACCGACCCGAAATAGCCTTCATTTACCCAAAATGGGTTTCAAAGCATAAGAAGTGATTTTTCTTGGCTCTAATGGTTGTATATGTTGTTATTACAACTATATATGTCCTAACATGTGGCTAAATGCGAGAAACTAAGTACACTGAACATGAAAAGCAATATCGGCCCGAAATGGCCTTCATTTACCCAAAATCGGTTTCATCTACCCAAAATGGGTTTGAAAGCATGTCATTGGATTTTAGTTAACTCTAATGGTTGTATATGTTGTTATTAGAGCTATATATCTCCTAACATGTGGCTAAATGCGAGAAACTAAGTACATTGAACATGAAAAGCAAAAACCGACTCGAAATAGCCTTCATTTACCCAGAATGGGTTTCAAAGCGTAAGAAGTGATTTTTCTTCGCTTTAATGGTTGTATATGTTGTTATTACAACTATATATGTCCTAACATGTGTCTAAATGCGAGAAACTAAGTACATTGAACATGAAAAGCAAAATCGTCCCGAAATGGCCTTCATTTACCCAAAATCGGTTTCATCTACCCAAAATGGGTTTGAAAGCATGTCAATGGATTTTAGTTAACTCTAATGGTTGTATATATTGTTATTAGAGCTATATATGTCCTAACATGTGGCTAAATGCGAGAAACTAAGTACATTGAACATGAAAAGCAAAAACGACCCGAAATAGCCTTCATTTACCTAAAATGGGTTTCAAAGCATAAGAAGTGATTTTTCTTGGCTCTAATGGTTGTATATGTTGTTATTACAACTATATATGTCCTAACATGTGGCTAAATGCGAGAAACTAAGTACACTGAACATGAAAAGCAAAATCGGCCCGAAATGGCCTTCATTTACCCAAAATCGGTTTCATCTACCCAAAATGGGTTTGAAAGCATGTCATTGGATTTTAGTTAACTCTAATGGTTGTATATGTTGTTATTAGAGCTATATATGTCCTAACATGTGGCTAAATGCGAGAAACTAAGTACATTGAACATGAAAAGCAAAAACCGACCCGAAATAGCCTTCATTTACCCAAAATGGGTTTCAAAGCATAAGAAGTGATTTTTCTTGGCTCGATTGGTTGTATATATTTTTATTACAACTATATATGTCCTAACATGTGGTTAAATGCAAGAAACTAAGTACATTGAACATGAAAAGCAAAATCGGCCCGAAATGGCCTTCATTTACCCAAAATCGGTTTCATCTACCCAAAATGGGTTTGAAAGCATGTCATTGGATTTTAGTTAACTCTAATGGTTGTATATGTTGTTATTAGAGCTATATATGTCCTAACATGTGGCTAAATGCGAGAAACTAAGTACATTGAACATGAAAAGCAAAAACCGACCCGAAATAGCCTTCATTTACCCAAAATGGGTTTCAAAGCATAAGAAGTGATTTTTCTTGGCTCTAATGGTTGTATATGTTGTTATTACAACTATATATGTCCTAACATGTGGCTAAATGCGAGAAACTAAGTACACTGAACATGAAAAGCAAAATCGGGCCGAAATGGCCTTCATTTACCCAAAATCGGTTTCATCTACCCAAAATGGGTTGGAAAGCATGTCATTGGATTTTAGTTAACTCTAATGGTTGTATATGTTGTTATTAGAGCTATATATGTCCGAACATGTGGCTAAATGCGAGAAACTAAGTACATTGAACATGAAAAGCAAAAACCGACCCGAAATAGCCTTCATTTACCCAGAATGGGTTTCAAAGCATAAGAAGTGATTTTTCTTGGCTTTAATGGTTGTATATGTTGTTATTACAACTATATATGTCCTAACATGTGGCTAAATGCGAGAAACTAAGTACATTGAACATGAAAAGCAAAATCGTCCCGAAATGGCCTTCATTTACCCAAAATCGGTTTCATCTACCCAAAATGGGTTTGAAAGCATGTCAATGGATTTTAGTTAACTCTAATGGTTGTATATGTTGTTATTAGAGCTATATATGTCCTAACATGTGGCTAAATGCGAGAAACTAAGTACATTGAACATGAAAAGCAAAAACCGACCCGAAATAGCCTTCATTTACCCAAAATGGGTTTCAAAGCATAAGAAGTGATTTTTCTTGGCTCTAATGGTTGTATATGTTGTTATTACAACTATATATGTCCTAACATGTGGCTAAATGCGAGAAACTAAGTACACTGAACATGAAAAGCAAAATCGGCCCGAAATGGCCTTCATTTACCCAAAATCGGTTTCATCTGCCCAAAATGGGTTTGAAAGCATGTCATTGGATTTTAGTTAACTCTAATGGTTGTATATGTTGTTATTAGAGCTATATATGTCCTAACATGTGGCTAAATGCGAGAAACTAAGTACATTGAACATGAAAAGCAAAAACCGACCCGAAATAGCCTTCATTTACCCAAAATGGGTTTCAAAGCATAAGAAGTGATTTTTCTTGGCTCTATTGGTTGTATATATTTTTATTACAACTATATATGTCCTAACATGTGGTTAAATGCAAGAAACTAAGTACATTGAACATGAAAAGCAAAATCGGCCCGAAATGGCCTTCATTTACCCAAAATCGGTTTCATCTACCCAAAATGGGTTTGAAAGCATGTCATTGGATTTTAGTTAACTCTAATGGTTGTATATGTTGTTATTAGAGCTATATATGTCCTAACATGTGGATAAATGCGAGAAACTAAGTACATTGAACATGAAAAGCAGAAACCGACCCGAAATAGCCTTCATTTACCCAAAATGGGTTTCAAAGCATAAGAAGTGATTTTTCATGGCTCTATTGGTTGTATATATTTTTATTACAACTATATATGTCCTAACATGTGGTTAAATGCAATAAACTAAGTACATTGAACATGAAAAGCAAAATCGGCCCAAAATGGCCTTCATTTACCCAAAATCGGTTTCATCTACCCAAAATGGGTTTGAAAGCATGTCATTGGATTTTAGTTAACTCTAATGGTTGTATATGTTGTTATTAGAGCTATATATGTCCTAACATGTGGCTAAATGCGAGAAACTAAGTACATTGAACATGAAAAGCAAAAACCGACCCGAAATAGCCTTCATTTACCCAAAATGGGTTTCAAAGCATAAGAAGTGATTTTTCTTGGCTCTAATGGTTGTATATGTTGTTATTACAACTATATATGTCCTAACATGTGGCTAAATGCGAGAAACTAAGTACACTGAACATGAAAAGCAAAATCGGCCCGAAATGGCCTTCATTTACCCAAAATCGGTTTCATCTACCCAAAATGGGTTGGAAAGCATGTCATTGGATTTTAGTTAACTCTAATGGTTGTATATGTTGTTATTAGAGCTATATATGTCCTAACATGTGGCTAAATGCGAGAAACAAGTACATTGAACATGAAAAGCAAAAACCGACCCGAAATAGCCTTCATTTACCCAGAATGGGTTTCAAAGCATAAGAAGTGATTTTTCTTGGCTTTAATGGTTGTATATGTTGTTATTACAACAATATATGTCCTAACATGTGGCTAAATGCGAGAAACTAAGTACATTGAACATGAAAAGCAAAATCGTCCCGAAATGCCCTTCATTTACCCAAAATCGGTTTCATCTACCCAAAATGGGTTTGAAAGCATGTCAATGGATTTTAGTTAACTCTAATGGTTGTATATGTTGTTATTAGAGCTATATAAGTCCTAACATGTGGCTAAATGCGAGAAACTAAGTACATTGAACATGAAAAGCAAAAACGACCCGAAATATCCTTCATTTACCCAAAACGGGTTTCAAAGCATAAGAAGTGATTTTTCTTGGCTCTAATGGTTGTATATGTTGTTATTACAACTATATATGTCGTAACATGTGGCCAAATGTGAGAACTTAAACTAATTTAGTTGAAAAATAAACTTACACAACTGTCTTCCCATAATGATTTCTTCATTCCCTCGGGCACATCTCTCCATTTGACCAAAATGTTGAGTTTGCGCATACAAAACCCAATATGCTGCCCATACTTTGCACGCCACTTACCACAAGGTTGACCCAAATCATCATACTCCAGGGTCATATGGATATTTCTATCGACATTCAAACCCTTAGTCGCACCCCTTCCTTTTCGCTTCTTTCTTGCAACGATGCTTGGAGTTTTGGTGGTCCTATGCAATTCTTTCCCCGCATTATTGTGTGGCACAACGATGGATGAAATAAATGGATAATCTTCGCTAGCATTGTCGTCAATAGGGGGAGCATTATCGGCTAGCACCTCATTCATTTCCACCAAGCGAATTTACCTTTCACGCAAGCGCTTCTCCTCATCATCCGCTATGTCTTCCGGTTCACCTTTATCCTCCTCCTTGTCCGCATCATACTCATCATCATCATCCAATGACTTATCATAATCATCATCGGTTTCTTCCTCCACAATCACATCATCTCGGTCCATGTTTGAAAGTCCTCAAATAATGTAAAAAAAATAAATTAGAGACGCCCAAGAGTTAACAAAAAAACAATGGTATCAAACAAACATCAAACAAAAATATAAGCCCCCGCTTGCCCCCACCCCGCTTGCCCCCACCCCCGCTACCCCCCCCACCCCGTTGCCCCCTTGCTTGCCCCCACCCCGCTCCCCCCTGCTGCCCCCACCCCCGATGCTCCCCCAAAGCATGCTACCCCCCACCCCCGCTCCCCCACTCCTGCCCCCCACCCCGCCGCCCCCACCCCCGCTACCCTCCCCCCACCCCGCCGCCCCCGCTCCCCCACCTACTTCCCCACCCCCTCCCCCACTCCTCGCTGCCCCCGCTGCTCTCCCACCCTACCGTCCCCACACCTTTATCGCTTGCCCCCACGCCTGCTCCCCCACTCCTGCCGCCCCCTGCTCCCCCACTCCTGCTTGCCCCCACCCCCGCTGGCCCTCAACGGACCCCCGCTTCCCACCCCGCTGTCCCCCTGCAGACCCATCCACCCCTGCTTCCCACCCCGCCGCTGCTCCCCCTTACAGACCCCCCACCTGCTTCCCCCCAAGCGGACCCCCTACCCTTGCTTGCCCCCTACGGACCCCCTTGCTACCCCACCCTTGCAGAACCCACCTCTGCTGCCCACCCCCTGCACAAGCCCCCCACCCCGCTTCCCCCTTGCGGACCCCCCAACCCGCCGGCCCCCGTGCAAACCCCCCACCCTTGGGAAAATTTTATTTTCTCCCCCTAACTTCTGTAGTACATACTCCATCAATGTTGATGAAGTTTGCACAAAATTCATCCATAGCTAAAGGAACTAAGGCATTATTATATGCGGTTTCAAACAGGTATTCCATACCCTGTTCCTTTAGTATATTGGTTAATTCATTGAATCTAACTTTCTTAGCCCACTCCAAATCAACACAAAATCCTAAAACATACCTTGAATCACTTCACTGCACTCTTTTGTTGGAGGAAGAAGTAGCAGTTCCTTTGGAAGGAACATGTGTAGCTTCTTCTTCCCCCTCAACAAGTTTTGGGGTTTCTTCCTCATCATATTTCCCAATCAGTTTTCTTCTTCTCACACTTCTCCTTGGTGACTCCAATTTTGGCTCTTCTACCGCCATTGTTGTTTCTTGAGAATTTACGGCTTCTAGTGTTTTGGATGGAGAAGAGGGGTTTTCCATTTGACAGGTTTTGGGAGTTTTTTCTTTTGGAAAAGGTGAATTGAGATAGGTTTTTGTTATTTGGTGAAAAGAAATTGTGGTTTCATGTGGTGCGAAGAGGTGTGAAGGAGATGAACAATGGTGAAGTTGAAGCATTTAAGGAACACGGTTTTGGAAGTGAAGAAGGAAGAAGATGCATGTAACAGTAAATGAAGAGTTACAAGTGTAAAAATTAAAAGGATAAAAACAAAAATAAAAGATAAAAGAAAAAGAAAAGATAAAAAGGAAATCATGACTTGATTAAATCTGATTCTTATATTTTTGGGATTTTTCGGATTTTTGATTTTTTATGGACTTTTTACTTTATGGAAAGAAAGTAAGTTCTAAGGAACTTGTGCTATAGGAACAACTTATGCTAAATGTCAACATTCTTCATATCATGCATGTTTCTTTAACTTAGGAACAATAAGGGGACTATTATGTGACATTTGTGATTGCTTTATTCCTTTGAATCGATGTATATGTTTTCAACATCTTAATTTGTAATGGTCTTAGGCAATTAATCACAGTCACTTAATATCACATAGAGTAAGACAAATCAATTCAGACATGGGAGATTGGAATAGGAACAATTACTTAAGTTTTATTAAACCTAACTCAAGCCTTAATTTTTCATATCTATCTCTTTGTAGAGGCTTGGTTAGTATATCAGCAATCTGATTTTCAGTTTGACAAAGCTCAAGTTTAATTAAACCTTTTTCCACATTTTCTTTTAGAAAGTGATGTCTGATATGTATATGCTTCTCTTGAATGATGTACTGGATCTTTTGAAATACTAATAGCACTAGTATCATCACAATAAATAGGAACACAATTAAAGATTATTCCATAGTCACAAAGTTGTTGTTTTATCCAAAGCATTTGAGAGAAACATGCATCAGCAACTACATATTCTACTTCACCAGTGGATAAAGCAATTGTGTTTTGTTTCTTGGTGCTCCAAGAAACTAAACTATGAATAAAAAATTGAACCATACCTGAGGTACTTTTCCTATTTACAAGATCTTCAGCATAGTCAGCATCAGCATAACCTCTTAACTCAAATGTATCACTTCTTGGATAGAAAAGTCCAGATCATCTGTTCCTTTAAGATATCTAAGAATTCTCTTCGCAGCAGTTAGATGAGACTCCTCAAGATTTACTTGAAATCTAGCACACAAACCAACACTAAAAATTATGTCTGGACGACTAACAGTTAGATACAAAAGTGAACCAATCATGCTTCTATATTTTGTTTGATCAACACTTGTTCCTATGGAATCTTCATCTAATCTAGTTGAAGTTCCCATAGGAGTGTGATTTATCTTTGAATTTTCGATGCCATATTTCTTTAACAGTTCCTTTATGTATTTTTGTTGGTGAATAATTTTTTTTTTTTCAGTTTGCTTCATTTGTAACCCAAGAAAGAAATTTAACTCACCCATTATATCAAATTCATTACTCATAAGGTTTGAGAATTCTTTGCATAATGATTCATTAGTTGCTTCGAAAATAATGTCATCAACATATATTTGAACAAGTAGTATGTCAGTTCCTTTCGATTTTATAAACAAAGATTTATCCACCTTTCCTCTCTTAAAGTTGTTTTCTAAAAGGAACTTAGATAATCTCTCATACCATGACCTAGGCGCTTGCTTTAACCCATAAAGAGCCTTGTCAAGCTTGTAGACATGGTTTGGGAGATCATTGCCTTCAAATCCAGGGGGTTGTTCAACATAGACATCTTCAATTAAATAGCCATTTAGAAATGCACACTTGACATCCATTTGATACAGTTTAAATCCCATATAAGCAGCAAATGCAATTAGTATTCTAATGGCTTCAAGTCTAGTAACGGGAGCAAAGGTTTCTTCATAGTCAATTCCTTCTTGTTGATTATAACCTTTTACTACAAGTTTGGCTTTGTTCCTTACAATTGTTCCATACTCATCTAGTTTCTTTCTAAACACTCATTTTAAGCCAATCACTTTTTGTTGTTTAGAAGAGGGAACTAGATGCCATACCTTGTTTCTTTCGAACTCATTTAATTCAGCTTGCATAGCAGTGATCCAATCAGAATCAGTTAGGACTTCATGATTTCTTGGTTCTATCATTGATAAGAACGCATGAAATACATAAAAATTCCTTAACTGAGATCTAGTTTGCGTACCTTTGGATATGTCACTTATTATGAGTTCCACTGGATGTGATTTTTGATGTCTCCAAGGTTTTGGTTGAAACTCCCTTATAGGAACAGGTTTGTTCCTCTTGAGTTTCATGAGAGGATGAGGAGCTTTGTTCATTTGTTCCTCTTTCAGCAATTGTTGAATCAATTCCTTCAACATTTTCGTTCTTAGTAGGAACAGGAACAACTCCATCATCTTGAGGAACAGGAGCATCATTGTTATGAATGTTTTCATCTACTTCGTTCCTTTCCTCTTTTATTTCTTCTTCCTCAATTGAATCTGCATCTTTCTCATTTGGTCGTACCAAGTCAATCTCAAAGTCATCAACCTGTTTGCTTGGATTAAAATTGTCATATTCATCAAAGATTATGTGGATACTTTATTCAACACACATAGTTCTTTTATTGTAAACTCTATAAGCCTTACTATGTGATGAATATCGTAAGAATATTGCTTCATCACTCCTAGCATCAAAATTTCCAAGATTATCTTTCCCATTGTTATGAACAAAACATTTGCAACCAAATATTCTGAAATGAGTAATATTGGGTTTCTTTCCAAAATAAAGCTCATAAGGAGTTTTGTTAATGATAAGTCTCATCATGGCACGATTTATTATGTGACAAGCAGTATTAACAGCCTGAGCCCAAAAATTCCTTGGAAGTCCACTAGCAATTAGCATGGTCCTAGCCATTTCTTCCAAAGTTCTATTTTTCCTTTCTACAACCCCATTTTGTTGTGGTGTCCTAGGGGCAGAAAAATTATGATCTAGGGTATGGTTTCTGCTTAAGTCATCAAATTTATAATTTTTAAATTCTTTACCAAGATCGAATCTAATATGCATCAATTTGTGAGCACTCAAATTTTAAACTCTTTTAGCAAAGACAAGGAACTCATCATTACTAGAGAGAAAAAGAACCCAAGTGTACATAGAGTAGTCATCAACAATAACTAACACATACCTCTTTCCACTTCTTCTTTGAATCCTCATAGGGCCACATAAATCCATATGAATTAATTCTAAGGGTTTTGTGGTGCTCACAACATTTTTAGATTTGAAATAGGATCTAATATGCTTTCCTTTGGCACATGCATCAAAAATTTGATCAATATGAAATTTTATAGATGGTATTCCCAAAACATGATCTTTTGATCGAAGTTTGTCATGTAATGAAAAGCTAGCATGTCCTCGACGCTTATGCCATAAGAGTGGATCATCTTCAATAACACTAAGGCATGTCAATTTGTTTTTAGGAACAGGATCAAGATCCACAATATATGCGTTCCCTTTCCTTGTTCCATCCAAGATGACATTCTTAGAGTTAATGTTAACGATCAAGCATTTTTCACTATTAAATTTAACAACATTTCCCTTGTCACAGAATTGGGAAATACTTAAAAGATTGTGCTTTAAACCTTTAACTAGAAATAGATTATCAATGGAATGTGATGGCGACTTACCAACCTTACCCATGGCAACTATGTTACCTTTCTTATTGTCACCAAAAGTCACACTTCCACCTTCATAGGTTGAGAGTGAGAGAAACTTAGATTTGTCTCCTGTCATATGCTTAGAACAACCACTATCAAGATACCAAGTGTTCCTCACTCCAACCTGCAAAAATCAACTAGTTGTTAGTTGTAGGAACCCCTTGTTTCGTGGGTTCCTGTTCTTGACTAGCATTTGATTTGGCAACCCATTTCATGTTGCTCAACTTCACATATTTGCCAATCATTCCAGTTGTTAGTTGACATTGATTTATGTAATGACCTATCTTTCCACAATACATGCAAATTTTATCACTAGGTTTTCTTATGCTTGTTCCTCTTCTTGTAGTTTTCAAAACCAAGACCTTCTCTTCTTTTAGTCTATGGTCTCTCAATCCATTTAGGAACAGCCAACACTTTGCCTCTATTCCTTGCAACAACTAGTTCCTTCTTGAGATTACAGATATGTTCCTTTAAAATATTTTCTCTTTATTCAAATTTTCGATCTCAGATCTGTAACCTTTCAAAAGAGTTAATCTAATATCAAAGGAACTTAGAATAGGGACAAATTCCTTTAAGTTTGAAATTTCTAAATTGATTAGATAATTTTCATTCTTCACTCTCATATAATTCCTTGATTTTTAAATTCTTATCAAATGAATCAAATAACCTAGTTTCAACATCCGTTCTCATTTTCTTAAGCCATTCTATATGTTCTTTACAAACTTTAACAGCTTGTTCAGTTTGCTCACGTTTTTCACGTTCATTTCTACATTCAAGAATTGCATCATAAAGAAGATCATAAATTTCAGGCCTAATTTTTCCATCTAAGTCTGAGTCAAGTCCATGTTGGCTTACCTCAACATTTTTTTCATCTTCTTTTTCGTCAGTGTTTGCCATGAGGCAATGATTTGCAGTTTCTTCAGTTTGTTGTTCTTCTTCCTCTTCAGTCTCTGAATCTCCCCAAGCTGCTATCATAGCCTTTCGAACGTTCACTTTAGAGAAAGGTGCTTTAGATTCCTTGTTCCTTTTAGCGAAGCGTTCCTTGTTCCTTTCTTTAGTCTTATCATTTTCCCAAAGTGGACATTCCTTGATGAAGTAATATGTACTACCACATTTATGATAAGCAGCTTTGTTAGAAAACCTTTTAGTTTTACCTTTGAAGTTCCCATTCTTCATGATCCTATACATCTTTCGATATTTTCGGACCATGAATGCTGCTTCCTCTTCTTCTGAGTTAGAGTCATCTTCATCATCTGCTTTGAGGGTAATGGTCTTTGACTTAGAACTTTCACCATACTCAGTATCAAGGTGGAGCTCATGAGTCATAACTGATCCAGCAAGCTGTTCTAAGTTGAACTTAGTGAAGTCTTTTGTTTCTTGTAAAGCAGTGACCTTAGCCATCCATCTATCCTTAGGAAGACTCCTAACAACTTTTCGAACCTGTTCCTCTGATGAAATAAACTTACCAAGAGAAGCTAACTTATTAATAATGTTAGTAAAACGAGTAAACATCTCTTGTATGCTTTCCTTAGTCTTCATGGAGAGCAGTTCATATTGATTCATTAGTAAATCAATTTTAGATCTCTTGTCTTCATGAGTTCCTTCATGGGCTACTTCTAGTAAATCCCATATTTGCTTTGCGGATTTGCATCCCATGATCCTATTGTGTTCATGGGGTCCAAGTCCCTAATGCAACAGTTTAACAGCCATTGCATTTACTTACATTTTTCCGAAATCAGCTTTGTCATATTCAGAGAAGGGTTTAGGAATTACCTATCAATAGGGTTTTCTCAATAGGGTTTCCTATCAATCGTGAGTTCTAGCTCTAATACCAAATGTTATTTCGCTAGGAACAATACAAGAGGGGGGTGAATTGTATGTGTAGAAATAAATGTAACTTTTTGCGGAATTTTAAACTTGAACAAAGAAACAAGCTAAAGGAGCACAAGGATTTTTATGAGGAAAAACTTATTGGGCCCAACAAGAAGAAACAACCTCGACCACTAGGGATTTTAAACTCATCTCTTTCACTAATTAGGCCAAACAACTTTGTTACAACCTAATTCTACTCACGGGCTACACCTTGAGTTCCTAAACTCAAGTTCCTGAACAATTGTTCCCTTAACAGCTGTTCCTCTCAACTTCACTTGAAGTTTTCTCACTTTAACTCGCTTCACTCAAAGCTTCTCTCTTACAGAACTTCACTCAAAATCCCCTTACCCCAAAAACAAAAATACAATATATCAAATGAACTTAGGTTGCGTTTGGTTACTCATATTTCATTTCAAATAGTTCAATTCAAATTCAGAATTTCAATTTCTGAAATTCAATTCCAAGTCCAGTGTTTGGGAAACTTAAGAATTACAAATTTGGAATTTCAAATTCTAACAAGCTGTTTGGAAATACATAGAATTTCAAATCTTGAATTCCAAATTCAAATACCGTTTGGCAAATCAAGCTAAAGTTTAGAATTGTAATTCAATCTCTACAACCACCGATATAAAACTACTAATCACTAATACATAATAAAATCAGTCTAACTTTTGCTCCTCCGGTAGATGTTTTAGCATATCAAACTCATTCACCGTCCCATTCATAAACCTCTTCACAAGAACACTAGAGACTACATCGTAGATCTCTTGGGAACTTGGTTTTGGATGGCCTTGCGCTTTACTCACATACTCCTTGAAAGAGTCCGCAAAGCTACTAACGGCATCAAGTACCAAGAGAAAAACAAAGATCGACACACTTATGTCGTCCTTTATGTGCTTCAAGTTTCTTCATGATGTTACTAGGACCGAGTTCTTCACTCATATGCAACGCTTTAAAAAGCAATGCCTACCGCTTCTCAACAAGGTAATTTGCCGTGTTGCTAAGGATCAATCCAATTAAAGCCATCCCTATGAAGGCAAAAGCAATAGCAAGGAGCTTTGGTAGATCACTGCTCGGGACTAGGTCCCCATACCCTAATGTTGTCATTGTGATTACAGAGAAATAAAGAGCATCAAGTAGAGTAATCGTTTTTTTACCGCCAACACTCAGGTATACAGTCATGATAGCGCTCACTTTTCTGATACTTGGATGAACATTCTTATATAAGGAGGCTGGACTTTTAGTAGGAGTAGCATCATCATTCACTTCTCTGATAAACTCCCTGACACAATCACTCTTGCACGGCGAAATCTTCTTCACTTGACAGCATCCTTCTCACGGCTTTCTTTCCTAGGTTCCAATGATACAGGTAAAATGACTTCCTGTAAGTTGTTACCAGCCATCAGAAGATATCAGCACCGACAGATTGCCTACAGAGCATGAATGGCTTAAGAAGTATGTCACAAAGTACATAAGACCATCTGAACAGTACTACAAATCCAATCCTTGCTAAGCCAAAAGATGAAAGAAAATTTCCTTTTTTCTAACGATAGTTCTGAGCTCAAATGTTGACCTAAAAAGAACAAACAACAATAGAATATATGTTAACCACAAGTCCACAAATCTGAATTCTTCACTTCATTGTCAAAATTCTATCACTTAAAGTGTAAAACTCACTGTAAAACGTAGTCAAATCCATCAGCTCTTTATCATCATCTAAAAAATGTAAAAAGTCTTTTTATGTCACTATAATCCCTTACTCAGTTGAGCATCAAAGGGGCAAGCACAAGTCTGCCATGAATATTACTTGATTGCGTCAGTTATGCCACAATTTATACTTGTTATTACTTGAGCACAACCTTTGCCCATATGCTACATTTGGAGACATTATACGTCTACAAGTCGTAGCTAGATGAACTGCCGGCTCAAGCTCACTCTGGTGGACTTGATTAAAATGACACCCATCAAAGGTACCCAAAAGACTCCTCAGAGCGGAGACAGTATGGCGAATCGAGATGTCGGTAGTGGTTGTAGGTTGCAGCAGGCGAACCAAGAAAGTCGAAGCCGAGTGGACCACTATGTGAGATAACGATTGTGATTTAGCCCAAGAGAGTGCAAGGATACACACTTGAAGAATAGTGTGGATTTTAGATGACGCGTATAGCATCCTACCTGCACATATAGAAGGGGTTCCATCCTGGAAATGAACAACCCAAGCTACGCCTCCCCTTTTAGAACGTTTGTCCCAAGTTCCATGAACCTTAAACGTAGCCATTAGATGGCCCTGGCGCAGCCTACCAAAATGAGCAAAGATGAAACCTGGAGGAGGACCATCTTGGAAATTAGTAGTGGTTGATGACGAAGGTCGTTGAGAAAATTTGAGATGTTGCTGTTGGCCTAGCTGAATGTGATATTGTAGACGATCTATAGTAGCTCTAGCTTGGCGCAAGACCTGTGCATTCCTCGTTAGCCAAATTGCCCAAAGCTTGTTAACAAAACCAGGGAGTAAAGACCCCTCCCACCCTTCAGTATCAATGAAACTGAAGAGCGTCGCCATGAGCCAATTAGCGAATGAAGTGGGGGAGTGGTCATGACTAGAGTAGTTGTTGTGCTGAATTCCCCAAGCCTCCAAAGCGAGGGGGCATAATCGAAACAGATGATGGTAACTCTCCTGCTCCTCGAGACAAATCGGGCACAGATCGGAGTTACCAATGCCACGACGAAAGAGATTTGCAGTCGTAGCTAAACTGTTTTGAGAAAGCTTCCAAAGGAAAAGCTTCCATTTTGGCATGATGTTCAACCTCCAAAGTGTGCGATAAAAACGCATCTGAAGGGGGGTTGTCATGCTATAGATATCATTTTGCTGTTGTTGCCAAAGCAACGAATATGCGGACTTAATGGAAAAATCACCTGAATTCGTGAAGGGCCAAACCAAAGTATCTGGCGTGGTTGTATCATTTGGGAGTTCCAGACTAAAAATCGTTCGAGCACTAGGAGTAATGAAAAAGCGATTAATTTTGCGTGAATCCCACATATGAGAGTGGGGCAAAATCAAATCATTTACCTTTAATCGAGAAGCCTCGCGAAGAGAAACACCATCCCGAATAAGAGGTGTGAGACCATTGACCCACTTATCTCGAATGGCAAGAAGCTCATGACCATTCCCCACTTTCCAAACGCATTGTTGCCTGACTTTCCGCCCAGCTTGCCATAAACCTCGTCTCCCCATGAGGCGCTGCAAGACCGAGTGGTTAGAAACTGTGTTTGGTTGGACGTAGCCTTAAAGACTTGCGAGATTAATAGTTGCGGGTGCTGTTGAATCCTACAAGCTTGTTTCATCAATAAAGCTTCGTTGAGAATGCCAACACTTCGAAGCCCCAACCCACCCATACCTTTAGGAGCTTGCAGAAGAGTCCTTGTGCGCCAATGAACACCTTTAGATTGCCCATTACCCTAAAAAAACCTCGCGAGCATGCTATCAATTTTGTTAATAATAGTATTAGGTATCCGAAAAACCCCCAACTGATGCGTAATAGAGGCCACGAGAATGGAATTGATGATGATGAGTTTTGTAGACTGTGAGAGGGGACGAGCTTGCCAATTTGAAATCTTATTAGCAATCTTGTCCAGAAGGGGGGTGAAGTGCCTGATTTTGGGACCCTGAATATCAACCTGGACCCCCAAATACAAGCCCAAAGAACTTTGAAAATTCATGCGTAAAATGTCCTTGAAACGGAGTTGATCATTCTCGGGAATATTGGGGCTGAATTTAACGAAGGATTTTTGCAAATTGAGCATTTGCCCTAAGATATCACAGAAACGCTGAATCATGTTCTTCAAGTTAGTGCAAGCCCTAGAAGTAGCCCAGAAAAAGAATAGGGAGTCGTCTGCGAAGAACATATGCGAAATAGAAGGGCCCCGCTGGCGAACAGAAATACCCTGAAATTGTTGAATATCTACTGCCAATGAAGTCATGCGGGATAAAATATACATGCAAAAGAGGAAGAGATATGGGGAAAGAGGATCCCCCTGCCGAAGACCACACGTGGGAACAAACGGGGCTGTTGTTGTACCATTAAGCAAAATGCGATAGGAAACTGTAGAGATACATTGCTGAACCAAGTTTATCCAATGCGACGGAAATCCATAAGCATTCAGAATTTTTAGGATAAAAACCCTACTAACTCGATCATACGCTTTATTCATATCCAATTTCAGAGCAGCTAGGAATCGTGAACCCGAACGTTGTTTATTGATGGTATGAAGCAAACCATGTGAAATTAAAACATTGTCGCCCATTTGACGCCCCGGAACAAAAGCATTTTGAAAGTTGTCAATAAGAGCAGGAAGCCATGGTTGCATGCGATTCACTAAACATTTGGAAGCACATTTGTAAATAACGTTACAGAGACTGATAGGACGAAGATGATTTACCTCCTCCGGAGAATCGGTTTAGGGATAAAAATCAGAAGAGATCGATTCCATTCTTTGAGTAAGTGTCCTGTAGTTAAGAAACATCGAACTGCATTTGTGACATGTGGCCCCAAATTCGGCCAATAGATTTTGAAGAACTCAGCCGGGAAACCATCCGATCCCGGAGATTTATCATTTGCTATTTCAAACATAGCATCACATATTTCCTTATCTGAAAAAGAGACTAAGAGAGAGGTAGACTCACAATCAGAGAGTCTTGGGAGATGTAGTTCCCGTAGCACTAAATCTATATTCTCCATATGGCCTTGTACATTTGTTCTTTCTAGAGGAGACGCAGTATATAAATCTTGAAGGTGGACGGAAATGAGAGTTGCAATGGCCTGTGGCTCATCTAACCAATTCCCTTGATTATCTCGTAACATGTAAAGATGGTTATGTTTTTTCCGTTGCTTGATTCGGTTGAACATAAAAGAAGAAGGTAGGTCTCCAAATTGGATATGTTGGTCGCGGACCCGTTGTCGCCAATAAGAGTAGGCTAACGAAGCTGCATCAATTAATCTGCTGCGATGTTCTCCAAATAAGTAGCCTTGCGAGAGAGATTTAACCTCAGTGTCGAAATCAGTAAGCTGCCCCAGAATAGCCTGCCAATTAATCCCCCAAAATAATTTCTTATCAAGGCACCAAGCCTTGAGTTTGTGGCGAACAATATCAAGTTTGCGAGTTAGTGAATACATAGGCGACCCCACAATTTGCAACTCCCAAATAGTCAAAATGATTGATCTCACCTCTGGCTGGTCGAGACACCATGTCTCAATTTGATAGGGCCTGAGAGATTCGATTCGTGGTGGAGCATATTGAAGCCAAATTGGACCATGGTCTGACGTTGTGATCGAAAAGTTACGAATCATGGTATTGGGAAATTTTTCTAACCAAGCTGGGGTCGCATAGGCGCGATCTAACCGCTCCATAATAAGCTCATCTTGATCCCGATTATTAGACCAAGTGAATCGTGGGCCATAGAATGGATATCTTGTAAGTTAAGATCATGTTTCCAGCTAATGAAGTCGTGCCATCCCCGGATCAAAGTGGAACCACCTAACTTATCTTCGTATTTATCTACTTGATTGATGTCGCCAATGATTAAGTGCTATAATTGTGTAGTAGAGACTGAAGCTCGCCCCAAAGAGTGGAACGATGTTGTTGCTGTGCCTCGCCATACAAAAACAAGATCATCCATTCCTTCCTATTTCTTGCTGAGATTTTACAAAAGAGAAAATTTCTAGACCTACTAATCACATCAACATCGAAAGGACACCAACAAAAAACTACGATCCCACTCCTCGGTGCTTGAGCGTCTACACCATAAACAGAACTAGGATGAGTACTACGCAACATATTACCTACATATTCAACACTACATTTAGTTTCTTGTAAAAACAAAAAAGATGGACGAAATTCAGAAACAAGCCAAAATAAGTAAGGAATTGTCGGGCTATCCCTATTGTTTAACCCTCAACAATTCCATGAGATGACGTTCATTGACCAGTTGGTGACTGATTTGGGTCAGTCACTTCCCCCTCTGCATGGTTGTCCAAAAGTGAGATTTCTAGTGCAAAATGTAACTCCATGGCCTCGTCCCCAGTCGGAGGTGGCTCAATGGGGTCTGCTGCAACAAAAAAAATATTAGCTTTAGATCTTTTAAGGGACCAGGACCCCGACATATCTTCTGGCGAAACTCGAGATTGGCGTTTTCTTGCTGCTGTAGAGATGAGAGATTGATCGGGCTGAACTCCCATGAGGGAAGCCTTAGACAGGTCCGTGATAGCCTTTGCTTTGAATGAACCAGGTTTGTCTCTTTTCCAAATATTAAATCCACCCTTGGCCTCCCAGTCCTCTAATCTCCTTTTCTTCTTTTTAACTCGAGCTTGATAGGAATCTTGAACTGGAATAAGAACACTAGCCACAGATTGACTGAGATCAATGGGATGATCGCGCCGTTTTTTTCCACAAAACATGGCTGACTGGCATTGTAAAGCCAACAATGTGGGCTGAGTACGGGGGCCTGAAGTAGCTGAAGGGGAGCCCATATCAGAAGCCATATCAGAATCAGTGGAGCTGCCCATGGAGATCTGGAGTGGGCTAGTTTTAGAGTATAACTCTTCCTCCTCTCGGTGCTGCACTGAATTAATCCTAGGCGCTGAATGATCCTGCAAAAGAGGGTTCGTAGGATCTGCAAATAAGGGCGGGGAAATACGAAACCTTGCATTAATAAAATTGGAAATGTGGCGGAGCTCCAGTGGTTCTCGTTCATTATCCGACTCGATGCCGTGATTGGAAAGTTGGGTAGTAGGGCTGGGTGGGGGAAGTAAAGGAGGGGAAGAGCGAGGTGACCGAGCATACCAATCGCTGGGTCCTGCCTCCTCCGGCCCAGGAGGAGCACGTATCGCCCAACCCTGATGGACAAGGCCCTCCAGAGTATCATTTAAACTTGTAAGCTGCTGAGAATTGATAGGAGGCCCAGCAGAGTGCAAAACTTCCATTTGGTTCCCTCTACTAACCTCTGGAGAAAGAATTGGGCGTGGGCCCAAACATAGATTGGCAGCTGCTTGAAAAGAGCGCTGGGCCCAGTTACGAATACCAAGAGACTGAAGGAAATTACCACGTACTGGATCCGAGGGCCCAAGAGTCAGACCCTGACTAGGATAAGGGTTAGTGCTTCCCATTTGAGGCGGAAGATTAAGGTCCAGATCTCGATCAGCATGTGAGGCATGCACGGACCCCGGGGCTACCGACCCACGAGCAGACGGGTCTGGCCCAAATCTTGAACCTGGAGTTGGAGACCTGTAAAATCTCTCTCGCAACCTAGAGGGGGTTAGGTTACGCACGGAGGAATTTGAGAAATCCATGGGCGGATTTATATGGTGCTGTGAATTTTGATCTGAGTAACCTTGAAAGGGGGGATTTGGCAAGTCCGGAGAAGCTTCATAATAATCTTCTTCTCAATGAACTGGTAGCTGATAGTTTAGATCTGGAATTGGGGGGTGCATATACGAGTCTCGTTGAGGCCCATAAAGGGGACGGATAAGTTGGTGAAGATTGACACGAGGATTGCGATGGATAAACCTATCATTTAAACCTCGAATCATATTAGTATACAAAGGGATACCTTCATTAGTGCGAAGAACAAGCATGCCTGCGTCCTCCAAGTCGCGAACTCTATGCTGAATTAACCGTTGTGCGTCAGAAGCAGAAAGATTGCAACGACCCGTGTTATGGCCAACACACCCACATTCCTTGCAAAACTTGTATACACCTTCATAGCGGAAATAGACCCATGAAACTCGATCATCATCAAGTGGTAGAAAACAGCCAGGGATCAAAGGTTGAGATAAGTCAATGACGACGCGAGCTCTAAGATAGGGATGTAATGGCAAACCAGGCCCAATATGGTCGAGCCTCTCCACATAGCCTATATGGCTTAAGATGCGAACCGTCCAATCATTATCCAAAAAAACCCCATGGAAGATCGTGCACTCGAACCCATATCCGAGCGTTGGTAAAGTTCAGATCAGTGGGGATTTGGGTATGTGAACATGAGCGGAAAGTAATTGGTTTACCATCTGTTATTGTAGTATGAAGATGTAGTAAAGTATCCCTATCAGTGAGATTTTGACATTCGAGAATAAAGTACAGACCCGTACGATAGACGCGGACAGGTTCACGTGTGTCCCAATGATTGTTGACTATATTAAACACAAAACTAGAGGTAGGAGGAGAGTTATCAAAGAAAACACCTACCACAGAATGGGACCACCTAATAGACGAAAGATGATTGATAGTAGGCGGATGTTGAATTAAAATACCCATCCTTTGCATCTGCAAACGGTTGTGTTGGAAATGGGTATTTGAAGAGTTGGGTGAATCTGGACCAGATGAGTCGTCCATATGTGGATGTTGTATAAACTAATTGATGGTAGAAAGAAAGATTTTGGCGGTATAAGAGTAAGTATGCGGTAAATTTTAGCGATAAGCGTAGATCTGAAGGAAGAAAGATATAAATAAGAAATTCAAGAGTGCCACTTAGCTGCTTGTAACGAAGTCTTCACGCTTGCATGAGAAACACATGTCCCTTGTACAGAGAATTTGCAGAAGAATGAGTAGAGGTAGCAGCGGTGTGCCAGAGAAGTTGTCTGGTTTGGATGAAACTAGAAAGTCGGTTCACTTTTGTAGTGAGGAGCCCATTTGAGAGCAATCCCTAACGAGAGGGTTTTCTAGAGAGAGAAAATTAAAGAGGTTTTCAGTGTTTTTGCTGTCCCGCCATAGTACATTATCAGGTTGTAACAAAAGCTAAGAAAATTGGAAGGAAATCACCTAATTAGACATTTTTAGAACAAGTACTTAGTTCAGTATTTCTCCATAAATAGACATTACCAAAATCTCACACACTTCCCAAATTAAAAAATTTAAAAACCATATAGTATATCCAAAACAATCCACATTTAATTACTACCTAACTAAAATATACTTCCATTCACAGATTTTATTAATACTGACTGTTATATTGCCATTATCCAAGAACCCCACAAATGGTTATATGCAGACATAAGAAAAGTTCATTACCACATCACATTTTAACATAAAAACCCTAATTAGCATAAAATCTCGTTTTCAGTTTTTGCAAATTATAACCCTAATTACCACAAAATCTCAAAAGAAATTATAAGAGAAAAAAAGCCCTAATTAATCAATACCATAGACAAAAAAGCAGATATAAATAGATAATACATAGAATCGAAAATTCAATCAATTACACATTCTAGATCAGAAGATAAAATATATTCCAAAAAAAAACCTAAAACGATATTTATAAATCAACAATCAAACAATAACGCGGCAAATTCATGGAAAACAAAATTAAAAATTGAGAAACTAACCTTAGAAATGAGAATTCGTTGTTAAGAAAGAGAGAGAAAGCTTGACGTGAGAAAGCTTGAGGAGAGAGAAAGCCCAATGAGAGAGAACACGAAGACAGTGCAGGAGAGAGCAAGATGTCGACGTTTTTTGAGATTTCAAATGACAAGTTTTTATATTGGATTTCAAATTCTCAAATATGGGCTTATGTTTTAAATAGGTTGGAATTGGGCCAATTCCCAATCCAAATGTTTGGATTATCCAAACATGGTATTTGGCCAAATCTAGCATTTCAAATGAAATGCTTAAAACCAAACAGGCCATTAGTGGAATTAGAGTAAGAAGGCAAAGAAAAATTGGCTTTTATGAGAGAATGAAGGCACTGACACTTTACTTAGTTAAACTCACTAATTCACTTGGTCAGACACAATTTGGAACTTAATTAGACATTAGTATTTATAGTGGTAATAACTTAGAACGTGGGATTAAAACATGTGTTAGTGTTAAAACCATTATCCCATGATGTTCCTTACCCGGAGGAACACGTTCCTCATTCAACCCATGATCTGCATGATCACTGTTAAACGTGGGAGATAATTGTGTTACTGCTCCCTTAATTTTAACAACCACTTAAAGCATTAATTCGAAAATCTGATTTAATTAAAAAGCATTTTAATTATTAAAACCAAAATAAAATCCTTTTACCAAAAATATTATCATTTAAAAATATTTTCCATAAAAATCGAAAAGGATATTTATTATCTTTATAAAAATAAAATCTTTTCCTTAAAAAGATTTTCCTTAAAGTCAGATGTTTCCTTAAATAAAACAGTTACCTAGAATCTAGGCATAAATTACTCAACATACATAATTAAACCGTTGTGCTGCTTCATCCTAGGTCTAGTTCCTTTTAATAGTTAGTTCCTTTAATATATTAGTTAAGCGCCAGTTCGTTTGTTCCTTACAAAGGAACAAACGCTCATTCTCATCCTAAATTGTCATAGTTCCTTACCATTCTTACTCGTTCCTTTACAATGGAACTAGAAACAAAAAGCCTCACTTTAGTCTTCTTGCTCCAATGCTGCTCCAGTACCAAATCTTGAAACAGTTTTACTTAGTCTTCAAAATCCCAACTTTATTTCTTCCTTGACTTAGTATTCTCTTTATTCCTTTCATTGATAAGTTGAAATGCATTCACTTAAACAACTTGTTAGGTCAATACTTAGTTTGCATCTTTGTTCCTTTGTCATCATCAAAACTAGGGTTCAACACAAAAAATATTTTTAGAAAGGAAACGAAGAAGCAAAAGTTCGTAAAAGAAATTGCTAACTTTAAAATAAATTTCACAACGACGAAACACGAATAATAAATAGGCGATAAAGTAAGAAATTATAAACAACAATTATAATATTTGCCAAGTCGACACAAATGTGCATGAAACCACCCATTGCAATCTAGTATCAACAAAACAATATTTGAAGGCCAACTTATCAAATTGACATTAGAGTTTACTGGAATCACCCAATATAAACTTAATATCAACTGAAAAAGGAAATTAAATCAAAACAGATAAATGTGTCAACTTATCAAATTGACATACAAGCCAAAGGAATCACCATTATGACTTAATATCAACTCAAACAAGTTTAAAATTTAGACTTATCAAATTGACATACAAGTCAAAAGAATCACCCATTATGACTTAATATAAACTCAAACAAGTTTAAATTTTAGACCGAGTATATAAATTTCGTTTTCAGAGAATATAAAACATATCAGTCAAAATTATAGAATTAAATAAGAAGTAATGAAAACAACCAAAATCTTGCTATGAAATGAGAAAGTACTAAATATTTAAACAAGAAACAACAAATAGTAAACGAGATCCTTTCACGCATTTGAGTATGAAAAAATAATGCTAATAAGAAAAGTAAGTAAAGTAAAAGTTGTTGAATGCTAACCTTGAAAACAAAATAGTTTGCGTGTACATTTCAATCTAACACCAAAACAACTCAGTAAAGTACTTTTATTTTCAAAGAATACAAAACTTATTACCATAATTAAAGGCTGAACAAGGATTAGCATGAAAAATAAAAATATTAAAAGGAAAATATTTATAAATATAGATGATGAAAGACGGTAAAAGAAATTGAAGAATATCTTGAAAGACAATTTCAAAACCCCTTTCTTTTTCCAAACCATTATAAAACAATTGAAATTAAACGTTTTTCAAAAGAGAATATCAAAATATTAACAATAGGAAAATTTGAAAGTCATAAAATAACTCAAATATAGGTATGAAATTTATTAAGTTCAAAGATCTAAAATATAATTTGGAATATAAATTCAAACTAGAAAGTTTTGTAAATAATAAAACAGATACGTAGTACTCATATAAAAACAACACTTAATTGGAAAAGAACAGAACATATATATATCGTCGCGCATAATAACATATACTATCAAGCAACCAACAAATAAAATTAATGCAATGCAACACACATGACTATAATAAAATTAAAATGAAAGTTTTATTTTTAAATTGCAAAAAACACGAAACAAATTTAACTCACAACTAAACCGATAAGGCTATAAATTACTTCGCTTTCGCTGCGCACTCTGATAAAAGAGAAAATAAATTACATGTAAGAGACCCTGCAAATAAGATTAGCAAACTTGGTAGACTAATTCCACTAATAATACAAGTAACTATACATATAACATATGCTCCATAAGCATGAGAGCACACCACATTCCCATAAGGCTTCCCTTTACTTACTCTACCCATAAGACTCTCATTATAGTGAAACTACTAAACTTAATTCTAAACAAATTTTATATCTTATGGCTAACTAATAATTCTAAAGAATCATTAGCAACTCTTTTTCAGAGTTTAAGAGCGTTTTGCTCTGATACCAACTGTAACACCCCAGAATTTTAAAGCGGAAAAGAATGAAATAATAATAGTATGATAGGACAATGGCGGAAACATCGTCTTCTGGGAATGTCACTACTACAAGAAATATGTTTAAATAACTAAGTGATAAAACCAACATAAATAAATAGTATAAATAAAATAGATTAATTAAATTAATATCCAAAAGAGAAAACTAACTCCTCAACTAACTAAAAGTTTAGGCCTAAAACATCTAACATTTTAATGCTCACATCTCAACCCGAGCCCAAAACCAAAGAAGATTCCCATCAACATAACCTGCAAAATATACAACAAACATCCACAATCAGTGAGGAGTAACTAGCAGTTCTCCCAAAACAAAAGAAATCAAAGTCTATTCCAGACATAGATTAGTAAGAAAGGAAAGAATAAAGTCAAGTCAACTACAATATGCATCCACTTCTATATAACTCACAAGTAACGCAAATGAATAATAAATAGCAAGTGAATTGGATTAAAAAAAACCCATCTCAAGAGTACTTTTATAAAAATAAAAGTATAGGTAAAACAAGTTATTGAGTCAGAAACAGAACGCCAGTGAATCGCAATTCACTTCCTAAGGTTTGTCAGATCGCAATCTCCAGGTCAGTCTATGGGCTTACGTTCCCCACTGCATGTGTCTAAGAATGGCCAAACTCCCGATGCAGGGTAGAACATGCAGAACTCCCTGACCTCTCGAACGACAATAATTAACCCAGGTTTACCCCTAGTTCGCAAACCAGGTGGTTGGCATGTTCTTCACCGGGGACAACATCTATCCCACTGGATGTTCTTATCTCAAAATAAAATCATAAGTATCATCAAAGTATCATTCACCTCAAAAATATTCGCCAAAAGGGATGCCACCCGGCCTTATACCCATAATTCATCAAAAGATATATCTTCAAAATTTCTTCAAAGTAGTAGCTTACAAACTTACAAACTTACAACAATTGTTTCAACAACAAATACTTTGCACACCACAAAGTACAAACAACGACAATTAAAGAGTTTACAACACCAACAGTGTCAACCAGAAATGAATCACATCGTATAAGATCACCAACCCCATGTAAACATACGCACAAGAACATACGAAAAATCATACAACACAAAACTGTGCGCTCGGCGCATGAGCTTGCGCTCAGCGCCAACTCGTGCTTCTGGCGCACGGACCATCCTGCTTCTGATGCATCAGTGCGCGTCTGATGTCACCACTAATTAATACCAAAGCTCATTAAATCAGCAAAACGTACTCAATTAATCATTTTACAAGGACTAAACGTAAATATAATGATACACAATTATAACCAAAGTAACTTACAAATCGTCAGCTTTCAAGAATATAAAAAGTCTCAATTTATTTCTGATTTTTAATCCCTTAAATAATTAAAAAGAATACTCCTCAAACTCTTAATAGAAACACAATAAAAATTATTAAACTAATAAAACCGTTCATTAAAATATCACAAAAATTATCATATGACCATTGTGACTCTATTGACATATTATAAATTTTATTTCTAATTTATAGAAAATAAAAGTAATTTTAATCATTAATTTACAGAATACTCAATAAAGACAATAAAATAATTAAAAAATAGAAATAAACCCCTAAAAATTACCAAAAATTCACATAACATATATAAACCCAGTTTAATACATATTATGCAAAGAAACATATTTTTAGGCCTTATAATATAATATTAACGGTTTAAATACTATCAAACACAAAAATGGAAAAATAGAGATTTCAATTAAATAAACTCATAAACAGTAAAAAGAAATTATTCTAAGGCATGAAATACATACTACACACATAACATGCTTCATGAAAAATAATTTCGGAAATTATAAAATTTGTTCAATAATTATTTTACAAATAAGCCATAAATACACTAATTACCAAATAAATCAAATAAATAAGAAAAATCAAATGAAAAATATTTTTCTGCACATAATATTCACAAAGCATGCATCAAGAACTCTCACCTAAATTTTCATCAATAAATTAATACAAAAAGTGTTTTAAATAATTTCCTAGCGTAATAATCTAATACCGAAAAATACTTTAATCTCTATCGTTCTAAGATAACTACTAGTTACCTGGATCGTTGGAAAAGAGCTGAGTCTAAAGAGATATTCAAGAGTTAAGTGTGCAATCCAATTCCTCTTCTAACCCCGGAGCACAAAGAACGATAATTGTAGCAACAAGTCACTAGGCGTTTTCTTCTTGAACATTGAAAAATCTCATTTCGTGTTGTTCTGTTCCGACCATGATTCCCAGTGAATAAAAGATTGAATTCACAATCAATCCCATCAAAGTTAAGATCAAGATGTCCTCAACGTATTTCCCAAATTTGAGAATGATCCAACGGTTCGATCTCCGTATATGCTTATTTTTGTGAAGGTGTGACAGGAAAAATCGGTTTGAAATTTTCTCTTCTTTTTCTCTTCCTTTCCTCCCTTTCTTTTCTTGAAAATGGCGTGGGTTAAATGAGGATGATGCTGAATTTCTCTGATTAAGAATTATAATTAATTGGCAAGGAAAAATCAAGGGTTTAAGATAGTGTTAATGAAGGATTAAATGGGGGGTTACAAGAGATCCAAAAGTTAGCTTAACAAGCATCAAAACTCTTCATCCTCCACTCCATAATTGCTGATTTTCGGCCAGCATGACACGCCACATATGATGCAACATTTCATCACCCAAGTCGGTCCATCAACGCTACACGACAACACCTCATCCTAAACGCCTAAATAAATAATGAAACTATTATAACTTTTAAAATGAATAACTAACAACTTAAAATATATATATATATATATATATATATATATATATATATATATATATATATATATATATATATATATATATATATATATATATATATATATATATATATATATATATATATATCACGACATATAAAAATATATACACATTTTCACAACATGTTCCAAAATAATTTAAATAATAAATTATTTATGTTTACGAAAAATATCATTTTAATATAAACTAACACCAAAAATAAAAGGATGAAAATTACGGGGTGTTACATAAACATTTTTCAGAATACTAGATAGTCATTTCTAGAACATAACATAGTCATTTCTAGAACATAACAAGTTTGGTGGTGTTTTCATTCCCACCTTTTTGTATTATGCTTAGATCGTCAACTTTCTCAGATCCCTCATTACTAAAACATGGATTAAATAAAAATATAATTTAATTTAGAATAAACATTTTCAGAACACAAAATAAACATTTCAGAACACTAGGTAGTCATTTCCAGAACATAACATAGTTATTTTTAGATCACAAACCAATATAGCCTACTATACCAATCTATATTTGTAGTTGGACTTTAACATTCCATAAAATTGATTTCCCCACACAATAGGAAGTTAGATATCTCGCTCTCTATCCATTGGATTTAATTTGTTAAAGAAAGAGGGAAAATGTTTCTTTTGCATTCTTTTATGTCTTTCCCCATACATTAGGAAGTTAGATATCTCGCTCTCTGCCCATTTACTTCATTATAAGAGTATTTTCTCTGACTCTCCCTCCCTTCCTCTTCCACTCTTTTCCATCCCCTTCCTTTCACTTCAATCATGATATCCAAACAAAGGCTAAATTTGCAGGTGCTCCCAAAAGCAAAAAAATTTTTTTGACGTGCTTCAGTAACGAAAGGTAATAAAAAGATCGCAAAACATGGTTTGCAGGTTAAACAGAATAGTGTGCTCTATGGCAGAGAGCAGTACCCACACCATCTGCAAATATAAGATAGAGCATGTTGAAGGAGACAACAGAAGACGAAAAGGACTTGAAGTTGAATACTAGAAAGAAGAGTGAAGCAGATAACAACATCTTGCTTGGCAGAGTCAGTTTCTGTTAGAGGATTGTGAAAGTTGTTCAAGGGACAGCTAATTCATTAATTTTTTTAGTCATGAGATTGGGTAATGAATTCTAGCTAGATGCCTATTGGCTATTATGTAAGAGATTGAGTAAGCCACGTGAAAGTTTTGATGGGAAACCTGAGATAGGTTTGAGGTAGTGTTAGCATGCACTCTTGATCTACCTTTAAGCACATGAAGTTCTTTATGCCTGAAGACTCCCTAGAAGCAATGCCAGTAAGAAGGCCTAAAGCTAGGAGAAATGTAGTTCTTCTCTGCCTCTTTTGTTCATGTGGTTATATGATTTGTTGATGAACCATCAGTCTCTACTCTCTACTTTAATTTATTAATTTTGGCATAAACTTTTTTCCTACTTTTGTTTTTCCCTGAGAATGTTCAGATACTGATTTTAAGACAAGAAGCATTTAATTAGAGGAAGAAAAAAATACAAAGAAGGTGACTAAAAAGGTCCACTAGAGTCAAAGAGACAGGAAAAAAAAAGAGCAACAGGTTTAGCTAATGCCAAAGGATGCCCTGCAAGCACTAGCCTAATGAGAGCTGAGAGCTAAACATTTCAGCAAGAATAGTTGAACTTCTGCTATAAGTAAACCGCTTCCAATACAAGAACAAATGACTAGTCGCCTCTCCATTAGCACCATAGATCAGGGTAAAGTGCCTTAATTGGCCTTTAAACCTAACCACTAAACTAGGGTAAAGCTATGGAGTACATGTATTTGACATCCTAGATGGTTTCACTCACTTTTTCTTGCCTGTAACCTGTAGGGCTGTCATAATGTCGATACATGAAGAAAGACCTTTTTGGCTTCTATGAAAGCAACTAAATCACAAATATCTAGAGGTTAAGTGAGGACTAGAAAATGTAACAGTTGATACCACTGATGATGAATATACCACACGCAATATATTGGATGAAACAATATAGAGCTAAAATCAAAGGGGTAATAAGTGATCCCCCTGTTCTAAATATTTTATCTTATGTTCTAAATAGTTCAATAATGTGTTCTAAAAAGTTTATTTGCATGTTCTAATTGTTTTATATTGTGACTTCAATGAAACTTTTGCCTAATATCAATCTTCAAAAAAATAAAAACATATGAGTAAGTTTTCAGAACATGATACGATCGATTTCAAAATAAGATTTAAAAAATTAAAATTAATTCAAATGAAGAAATATATAGACAATAACTTGTAAACATTTTCATGGATACATTCTGAATTTATCTGATCTAGAAGACTCTTTTCCACAATTGGACTACCAATTGACTTTTCTTGCATTTCTTTCGCGCCTTTATTCTCACTATTCTCCCTGTTTCAAAATTTTATAACATATTGCTATACTACTTATAACATAGAAAATCTTCAAAAATTAGTTCACAATTACTAATTAGAATGAAATGTTGAAATTATAGAACATCAAAACATATAAATAGAGCATTCAAACAAATTTTACAATTTAGGTTTTAATGGTCAAAAATTCGAAGATAACTTACGAATTTGTAGAATCTTGTCCTTCAAGGAAAGCATTAGATCTAGTAATATTTGCATCTTCTTCACCATTTTCACTGTATTTTCGGAACAATTAAAAAAAAAATCAAACGAAAATGGAAGAAAGCTAAACAAGTTATGCAACGCTACCGAATCAACCAGGCCTATGCATATAATGATTATGTCGTTCTGCAGAAGCTCCAAGAAATCCAAAATTATTGTATTACTTATGGTACGGTAGATAGGATTAATTAGTGAAATCAACTAAGTGGAAATGGAGTACCAAATCAAACGAAAATTACCAAAAAAATCTCAAAATTATATGATAATTACTTATGTTCTTCTTTCATTGGTTTTTTCTGTAGAAATTGGTTGTTCTTCGCTTGGATTCATTCATTACTTCAACTTGCAATTTCAAAGATTGAACTTCGAATTTTTTGTCCACAAATCGCATTTGTTTTTGCTAAATTGTGAAAATAACTTGATGTTATGAACCAATATGCATGAATTGAGTTACATTTAGCAAGAAATTGTAAGAATTTTGGATGAATTTAGCAAGAAATGTCAGCTCTGGAGGTTTGTAGGAGGAGAGAGATGAGCGCATGAGAGAGAGAGAGAAAATACGAGTTGGGTCGACTGTCGGGAGGAGAGAGAAAATCACTTTGGTTTCTATTGTTTGGGAAAACGTGAGCCACTAGATTAAGTCTAATCCTACGGATGAGATTCATTCTCATATAAAAACGTATTCTCACATAGGGACCTATTCTCACCGAATCTCAACACAATCATGTTCCTCATAGCCAGCGCTATTTTGTAGTTTGATGGTGCTATGGTGCATATCCAAATTATTGTCTTCCAATAAAGTTTGATATTGTTCCACTCTATATATACCGTCGCTGGAATTGAGATCTCATTCAATGAGAAAGATATCAAATATCTGGAGTTTCCCTTTTGTATATTATATGGATGATCCGATCCGCAAGGACCATGATTGGGAATTGTTTGATTGTCTTTCTCTTTTTTTGAGGAACGTATCGAGAGAGAATTGGATTTGGCTAGACAATGTGTGGTTGGTAAATAAGGATTCGTTTTTTAGCAAGGTACGGAATGTATCGTCAAATATCCAATATGATTTCACAAGATCTACTTTTGTTCAAGTAACGGATTCTAGCCAATTGAAAGAATCTTCTGATCAATCTAGAGATCGTTTGGATTCCATTAATAATGCGGATTCGGAATATCACAAATTAATCAATAAAAGAGAGATTCAACAACTAAAAGAAAGATCGATTCTTCGGGATCCTTCCTTTCTTCAAACGGAAGGAACAGAGATAGAATCAGACCGATTCCCGAAATGCCTTTCTGGATATTCCTCAATGCCTCAGCTATTCACGGAACGTGAGAAGCGGATGATTATTCATCTGCTTCCGGAAGAAATCGAAGAACTTCTTGAGAATCCTACAAGATCTATTCGTTCTTTTTTATCTGATAGATGGTCCGAACTTCATCTGGGTTCAAATCCTACTGAGAGGTCCACTAGAGATCAGAAATTGTTGAAGAAACAACAAGATGTTTCTTTTGCCCCTTCCAGACGATCGGAATTTAAAGAAATGGTTAATATATTCAAGATAATTAAGTATTTACAAAATACCGTCTCAATTCATCCTATTTCATCAGATCCGGGATGCGTTCATTCTTGAACAAAAATTTATTTTTTACTTATTTCATCTATTCCATGACCGAAACAGGGGGGATACACATTACACCACGATTTTGAATCCGAAGGGAAATTTCAAGAAATGGTAGATCTATTCACTCTACCAATAACCGAGCCGGATCTGGTATATCATAAAGGATTTGCCTTTTCCATTGATTCCTGCGGATTGGATCAAAAACAATTCTTGAATGAGGTATTCAACTCCAGGGATGAATCGAAAAATTAATCTTTATTGGTTCTATCTCCTATTTTTTATGAAGAGAATGAATCTTTTTATCGAAGGATCCGAAAAAAAGGGGTTCGGATATCCAGAATTGTATTGAATCGATTCTTTTTAATGAATAGATCCGATCGCAGCTTCGAATATGGAATTATAAGGAAATATACTATCAACCAACATTTATCGAATTTAAAAAAGAGAGTCAGAAGAAATGGTTTGATCCTCTTATTTTTATTTCTCGAAACGAGAGATTCATGAATCGGGATCCTGATGCATATAGATACAAATGGTTCAATGGGAGTAAGAATTTCCAGGAACATTTGGAACATTTCGTTTCTGAGCAGAAGAGTCGTTTCAAGTAGTGTTCGATCGATTACTGAATATTCGATTGATTGGTCTGAGGTTATCGACAAAAAATATTTTTCTAAGTCACTTCGTTTCTTTTTGTCTAAGTTGCTTCGTTTCTTTTTGTCCAAGTTGCGTCTCTTTTTTTCCAAGTTGCTTCTCTTTTTGTCTAACTCACTTCCTTTTTTCTTTGTGAGTTTCGGGAATATCCCCAGTAATAGGTCCGGTTATGAATTGAAAGGTCCGAATGATCAACTCTACAATCCGTTGTTAGAATCAATAGGTCTTCAAATCGTTCATTTGATGAAAAAATGGAAAGCCTTCTTATTGGATGATCATGATACTTTCCAAAAATCGAAATTCTTGATCAATGGAGGAACGATATCACCATTTTTGTTCAATAGGATACCAAAGTGGATGAATGACTCATTCCGTACTAGAAATAATCGCGGGAAATCCTTTGATAACACGGATTCCTATTTCTCAATGATATCCCACGATCAAAACAATTGGCTTTTCAGGAGAGAGATACTATTTCACCAATCGAGTCACAGGTATCTAACATATTCATACCTAACGATTTTCCAATTCGATCCGATCTATTCGTTCGTAGAACTATTTACTCGATCACAGACAGTTCTGGAACACCTCTAACAGAGGGACAAATAGTCCATTTTGAAAGAACTTCTTGTCAACCTCTTTTCGATATGAATCTATCTGATTCAGAAAGGAAGAACTTGCATCAGCATCTCAATTTCAATTCAAACATGGGTTTTGTTTACACTCCACGGCCTGAGAAATATTTACTATCAGAAAAGAGGAAAAAACGGAGACAATAATTTGGATTTGCAAAGTTTGATGGTGTTATGGTGCAAATTCTGGAATGAATCATCCTTTCCACGGAGGTAAGTCTTTGCCTGCTAGGCAAGAGGATAGCAAGTTCCAAATTCTGTCTCGGTAGGACATGTATTTCTATTACTATTGCTATGAAATTCATAAATGAAGTGGTTAATGGTGGGGTTACCATTATCCTTTTTGGAGTGACAAGTGCAGTATGTATTCCTAAGAAAAGGAATTTGTCCATTTTTCGGGGTTTCAAGGGGGCGTGGGAACACATAAGAACTCTTGAATGAAAATGGAAAAGAGATGGAACTTCCTTAGGAAATGGTAAGATCTTTGTCGCAAGAAGAAGGGGTTGATCCGTATCATCTTGACTTGGTTCTGCTTCCTCTATTTTTTTTTGAATACCGAGTCGAGTTCTTCTCCTACCTATATCAGATAGAACATGTCGAGCCAAATCTTCTTCATGTAACACCTGCTTGATTTAGATCAGGAAAATCGTACGATTTTATGAAAGCATGTGCTATGGCTCAAATTCGTAGTCAATCTTATTTCCGATAGGAGCAGTTGACAATTGAATCCAAATTTCCCCATTATTTCCGTATCCATAATAGTGCGAAAAGAAGTCCCGGCTCCAAGTTGTTCAAGACAATAATTGTAGAATAAAGCCGTTTTTGCCTTGGGATTAGTTAGTTCTAATTCTCGATGGGGGCAGGGAAGGGATATAACTCAGCGGTAGAGTGTCACCTTGACGTGGTGGAAGTCATCAGTTTGAGCCTGATTATCCCTACACCCAATGTCAGTTTTTCTATTTTTACATGTATATTTTTTTCCGTGTTTTAGAATACGGTTAACCAACATGTTAACTAATCGATTACGATAAATTGGATCGGATTTTGCAGGTTTTTCTTTTACAGTACCTCGACGTGACATGAGCGTAAAAGGGGTTCAAGAATTAGTTTTCTTCTTATAAGGGCTAAAATCACTTATTTTGGCTTTTTGACCCCATATTGTAGGGTGGATCTCGAAGGATATGAAAGATCTCCCTCCAAACCGTACATACGAATTTCATCGAATACGGCTTTCCACAGAATTCGATATGTATCTATGCGATCGAGTATGAAATTCTGTTTACTCACTTTAAATTGAGTATATGTTTCCCTCCTTTTCCTGCTAGGATTGGAAACCCTGTATTTTCCATATCCATACGATGGAGTCCTTGGGTTTCCGAAATAGTGCAAAAAGAAGTGAAGTGCTTCGAATCATTGCTATTTGACTCAGACCTGTTCTAAGAAAGTCGAGGTATTTCGAATTGTTTGTTGACACGAACAAAGTCAGGAAAAACCTCTGAAATTATTTCAATATTGGACCTTGGACATATAATAGTTCCGAATCGAATCTCTTTAGAAAGAAGATCTTTTGTCTCATGGTGGCCTGCTCCAGTCCCCTTACGAAACTTTCGTTATTGGGTTAGCCCAATAAATAGGTTTTTTATTCAAGGATTCGTTTAATTTTTTTGCGATAAAGAATTTGGATCCAAAAAATGGATTATATTTGGTCTAGAAATGTATTTTATCTAAGAATTTTTCATGGTGGAACTCAAATTTAGACGGTTTACGTTATGTGAGAAACATATGTATATTTTATATTAGATATTGACAAGCTATATATGAACTCAAATTTAGTAATATAAAATTTGTCCTACTTGAATATCGATAGAGATACCAACCGAAGTCCTTCCGTTTCGTTTATGACTGTGAATTGAATGAAGAAAATGAAGAAAAAGATCGAAGAATGATTAATGTTTAGAAAAAGGAAATGGAAAAGCTTAAGTTGGATTGATTCAGAACGACTCAACAAATAGGAACTAAAAAAGATGAAATCTGTCTAATGATCTAATAATAGTATTATTTCCATTTTCAATTTGTCGTTTTTAGTTATTTCGACTGGATGAATCTTAGCAATGGAATAATTAAGTCATAAAGCATTGGTTGATTGTATCATTAACCATTTCTTTTTTTATGTGTGAGGAACTTATCATGAATCCACTGATTTCTGCCGCTTCCATTATTGCTGCTGGATTGGTTGTAGGGCTTGCTTCTATTGGACCTGGAGTTGGTCAAGGTACTGCTGCGGGACAAGCTGTAGAAGGTATTGCGAGACAGCCCGAAGCAGAGGGAAAAATACGAGGTACTTTATTACTAAGTTTAGCTTTTATGGAAGCTTTAGCAATTTATGGATTGGTTGTAACATTAGCGCTTTTATTTGCAAATCCTTTTGTTTAATCCAAGAAAAGAAAAGAAATATGTATTTCTAATATTTCTTTTCTATTCTTGGACTTGTAGGTTGCTTTTTCCCATTATAGTAAATAATCGCTCATACACAATTACTTAATTTGTTGAAAAAATAATCCACGGGAAGGACTTATTTGAGGATGAAGAATTAGTGTTACCCACTCGCTTTCTTCCTTCTTTCCCCTTCTTGGAGAAGTGTTGCAACAAGGGGGGTTATTTCGCAATTCACATGAAACCTAGTACCTAATTAGTAATTCGATTCCAATAAGTTAAGTATTATTCTTATTGGGAATTTTTTAATCTCAATTAAAAAAAAAAATCATTTCGAAACTTCTTTTTCTATTTAGAAGAAGCAAAGAAGTGAAATAATACAACGATTTTTGGAGTTTATCTATAACAGGAGATCATATGAAAAATGTAACTGATTCTTTCGTTTTCTTGGGTCACTGGCCATCCGCCGTGAGTTTCGGGTTTAATACCGATATTTTAGCAACAAATCTAATAAATCTTAGTGTAGTGCTTGGTGTATTGATCTTTTTTTGGAAAGGGAGTATGTGCAGCTTGTTTATTTCAATAATAGATTGGATTCAATCAACAGTACCTCTTTTTTCTTTATAATTAGGGCGAAAGGTGCATGATTTCACGAATGACTTCTGAATCAATAATAAATAAAGAAATCATATGTAAGAACCATAGTATTTCGTGATTTGTTGGTAAATATACTTTGATTCTCTATCAACCAATAATGTAGGATCATTAACATGGTTTAAACTTAAATTGTTTGAAGTCCAGGCACAGCAGGGTATTCTTTCTACCACGAGGGTAATCCTTCATACCGAAACGTTTTTAAAATTAGAAAACAATAGTTATAAATATTTCGATATATAGCACTCATGTCGATAAAATGATTTGAATCCTTTATTTATTGTTATTGGAAAAAAATCTATCCTTTATTTTTTTTATTAATAATAAATAAATAAATGCCAAAGGCTGAGTCGATGACCTACGTATAAAGTAAGAAAAAATTTTGGATTTGAAGAAAAAAACAACTTTGCTGACAATTACATATATATTTCTATTTTTTTTGTTTGGGTCAGAAGAGTCCTCCGAATACTTGAGTCTTGATTAATGATCCGTTTTCATTTTTTTGTCGAATATAAACAGAGAAGAGAGGATAGGTTCATTACATTTAAATAAAGGATATGGAAATTTTCCATAAATAATTGAAGTAATTGAGCGTGAGAGCCAAATGAATTGAAAGATTCAAGTTTGGTTTGGGAAGGGATCATGAACGTTTTGAAATGAATGGAAAGATAATCTACTTTCATTAAATAATTTATTAGATAATCGAAAACAAAGGATCTTGAATACTATTCGAAATTCAGAAGAACTACGCGGAAAGGCCATTGAACAGCTGGAAAAAATCCCGGGTTCACTTAAAGAAAGTCGAAATGGACGCGGATCAGTTTCGAGTGAATGGATATTCTGAAATAGAACGAGAAAAAAATGAATTTGATTAATTCAACTTCTAAAACTTTAGAACAATTAGAAAATTACAAAAACGAAACAATTCTTTTTGAACAACAAAAAGCGATTAATCAAGTCAGACAACGGGTTTTCCAACAAGCCTTAAAAGGAGCTCTAGCAACTCTGAATAGTTGTTTGAACAACGAATTACATTTACGGACCATCAATGCTAATATTGGCATGTTTGGTGCGATGAACGAAATAACTGATTAGTCCTTCTATTCATAGGTATTATTTTTTTGTTTCCAAAAAAAAAAAAATTAAGAATTAAGAAAGACTGATGGTAACCATTCGAGCAGACGAAATTAGCAATATTATCCGGGAACGTATTGAACAATATAATCGAGAAGTAAAGGTTGTAAATACTGGTACATTACTTCAAGTCGGTGACGGCATTGCTCGTATTCACGGTCTTGATGAAGTAATGGCAGGTGAATTAGTCGAATTTGAAGAGGGGACCATAGGTATTGCTCTGAATTTGGAATCAAATAATGTTGGTGTTGTATTAATGGGTGACGGTTTGATGATACAAAAGGGAAGTGCTGTAAAAGCAACAAGAAGAATTGCTCAGATACCCATGAATGAGGCTTATTTGGGTCGTGTTGTAAATGCCCTAGCTAAACCTATTGATGGTAGGGGTAAAATTTTAGCTTCTGAATCTTGGTTAATTGAATCTCCTGCTCCGGGTATTATTTTCAAGACGTTCCGTATATGAGCCTCTTCAAACCGGACTTATTGCTATTGATGCAATGATCCCTATAGGACCTGGTCAGCGAGAATTAATTATTGGGGACCGACAAACCGGTAAAACAGCAGTAGCCACAAATACGTGTTTATGTAGCTATTGGCCAAAAAGCATCTTCTGTGGCACAGGTAGTTACTAACTTCCAGGAAAGGGGAGCGATGGAATACACTATTGTGGTATCCGAAACAGCGGATTCCCCCGCTACATTACAGTATCTCGCCCCTTATGCCGGAGCTGCGCTAGCGGAATATTTTATGTACCGTGAACGACACACTTTAATCATTTATGATGATCTTTCCAAAGAAGCACAAGCTTATCGACAAATGTCTCTTCTATTACGAAGACCGCCGGGACGTGAAGCTTATCCAGGAGATGTTTTTTATTTGCATTCACGACTTTTGGAATGAGCCGCTAAATCAAGTTCTCGTTTAGGTGAAGGAAGTATGACTGCTTTACCAATAGTCGAGACCCAATCAGGAGATGTTTTGGCTTATATTCCAACTAATGTAATTTCCATTACATATGGGCAAATATTCTTATCCGCTGATCTATTCAATGCTAGAATCAGACTAGCTATTAATGTGGGTATTTCGGTTTCTCGGGTCGGATTCGCGGCTCATATTAAAGCCATGAAACAAGTAGCTGGTAAATTAAATTGGAGCTGGCCCAATTTGCATAATTAGAAGCCTTTGCACAATTTGCTTCTGATCTTGATAAAGCGACTCAAAATCAGTTGGCAAGAGGGCAACGATTAAGTGAACTGCTCAAACAGCCCCAATCTGCCCCTCTCACGGTAGAAGAATAGGTAATGATTATTTATACCGGAACGAATGGTTATTTTGATTCATTAGAACTTGAGCAAGTAAGAAAATATCTTGTTGAATTACGTACTTATATAAAAACGAATAGGAAAAATTGATAAGAACAGTCCCAACTATGGACGTTCCGCCATTTTCAGTCCCGACTTTTGATTATTTCTCACTGGTCCCAACTTTTATGTATGTTTTACGAAAATAGTCCCAGTTGACTGGTCACTTGTTTTACCGGTTAATTTTTATTTATTTCTTTTGCTTCTTCCTCCTCTCTCGATCTCCTCCTTCATTCCTCCCCTGCCACCCCTCCTTTTTCCCCACTGGCATCCACCACAACCTCCGACCCACCCTAGCAGCAAGCCTTGCCCTCTCTCAAGCCCGCCCTTCGCCCGAACTTATGAGTAATGACCATCGATAAGCCTTGGTTCTGAGAGGGGGCATTAGTACCGATTGCAATGGAAAATTGAAGATGAAATCTATCAAGAGAACTACAAACTAAGAGAAAGAAACTCAAGAGAGATGCTTTCTTCAAGAAGGAAGGGCCAAGAAAGATAAAACTGATATCTGAGAAAGTGAAGAGCAATGGTGAACTCAAAAACAACACGGTTGAAGGTGGCAGCCTGGTAGGTGGCACAAAGAAGACGTTTAAGAAGGCGAATTGGCCAAGTTAAAATCTCCAAAAAAAAAAAGGTGGAGAATGGCGAATTGAGGTCGATAAATCATTCAAGACTGAAACTGGAAAAGATGGTGGTTATGGAGTGAGGAGGAGATAGAAGGGGGGTGATTTCAGCTTTTTTAGAAAGCAAAAACCATGGAAATCTCGCTCTGGGTCTTTGTTGTTTTGAGAAAGAAGAAACTCTCCCAATATCATGATGATTTTGAAGTTGATCTTTTTTAATAAAACCCCATTTTCAAGAGAACCCATTTATTTCACCATTAATTCAAGCTTAAAAAGCTAAAAACTTTAACAAATTGGTAAAGCCCCAGATTGAAAAATAAGATTTTTTTTCCTTACATCTGAAGATGGGTGTTTATCATTCTTGAACGTTTAATCAAAAGAGCAAAGATTTCTCTGTGACTCTGTCTGAAGCAAAAATTGATGAAAAAAATAAATTGATGAAAAAAATGTTTTTCTGTCGGGTTTTGTGTTGCTCACTTGCTCATACTGAGTTAACGGAAAGACGGAAGCTTCACCAAGGGAGCTGTTAAGAGGGAGATGGTGGTTGTGGACTTGTGGTGGGGTGGCTTTGGAAGGGGGAGGAACACGAAGATGACGTCAAGGGGAGGGTAAAACATCACGTGTTTCAATGATCACAAACACGTGACAATGTTAACCTGCTACAACAGGTCAATTACCTACTAGGACCAATTTTGTAAAAAATGATGCATAGTTGAGACTGCTCAGAGATAATCCGTAGTTGGGACTGAAAATGGTGGAACGCCCATAGTTGGGACTGTTATTATCAATTTTTCCAAACGAATAAACCGGAGTTACAAGAAATTATATCGTCTACCAATACATTTACTGAGGAAGCCGAGTCCCTTTTAAAAGAAGCTATTCAAGAACAGATGGAACGCTTTCTACTTCGGGAACAAGTATAAAGAAATGGATCCTTCTTATTTTTTTTTGAATATTCAAAAAAAAAATACCCTTTTTCACATTTATATATATAAAAAATATATGGAAATAAATTGCGTCCAATAGGATTTGAACCTATACCAAAGGTTTAGAAGACCTATGTCCTATCCATTAGACTATGGACGCTTCCGATTTTTTAGCATTTTGTACTTATTTTTTGTTTCGAAAAAAGAATCCGATTGTATGGAATGTGAGATGAGAGAATTTTTTTGAATTGTGTATTCAACTCAATGATGCAGTAATTAATACAGAATAGAGCGAGTAGCGGGAATCGAACCCGCATCGTTAGCTTTGAAGGCTAGGGGTTATAGTCGACGTTCATTTTTTCTTTTTTTAACGTCTCTAATTCAAAACCGAACATGAAACTTTGGTTTCATTTGGCTCCTTTATGGAAAATGGAAGAATTCCTAGATCCTAATCTAAGGTGGGAACGAAATTACAAAAGACAATTTCATACATAACATCTATGTCAGCTTTTTGCCTGAATGCATTCAATTCAAAACAACTTACTTTCTAGATGATCCATCTAGAAGAGGTGATTCTAATAATCTTTCTAGTTACTTTATTCTCTATTTCTATTTGAGAGAATCCTAAGGAAAAGTTTTTTGTTTCCACCGAGCTAAAACAAACAAAAAATATGTTGATTGAAGCCTCTAGTAAACTAAAGTCATCATTTAATAGCTGTTTAAATTTTTTCGCTTCTCTCTATAAAAAAAAAATTAGAAGATTTAGTTACGATTAGAAACCTTTTTTTTCTATCTTCATCCATGGATCTCTTACTTATACTCATTCAATTAGAAGCATTGATCCAATTCAATAAAATTTTATGTTTCGTAATTTCATAATCCAAAATTGAAACTTGTAATTGAGTTTTGGATACAAATCACGAGAATGTATAAATTTTCTCAAATTTTTCATTGAGAGGGATAGGATTAATTCCTTTTAAGAAATAAAGTTTTTGATCGGAATAGTAATCAAACCGGTAGACCCCTTAATATTGAAGGGTTAATAGAACGAATCACACTTTTACCACTAAACTATACCCGCTACAGTTGGATTATTGTATCGAAATAGAACTTTTGTTGAACACTCCAATTGGACGTAATCAAGACAGGATTATAAATTTAGAGTATTGGCGTTTTTTGTAAGAGGATTAAATGATATTATGAAAAAATAGTTAAACAACTAAAACAACCATTTTTTTTTTATCATTATAACTCTTTATTCTATGAATCCATTATAAAAATAAAATAAATCATTCTCTTTATTCTAGGAACCCATTAAAACAAAAAAGGTCTGGTCAGGTACTGATCAGGCTAGGCCGTGGGAATAAAAAAAGACCCTTTCGAGCGACGAAGTATTTCTTTTTCTCTTTTCTTTTTTTCTTGTAATATTCCGTGTAACACCCCGTAATTTTCACTCTTTATTTTTGGTGTTTGTTTACATTAAAATGATATTTTTCGTAAAAATAAATAATTTATTATTTAGATTATTTTGGAACGTGTTGTGAAAATGTGTGTATATTATATATTTATATATATATTTATTTTAAGTTGTTAGTTATTTATTTTAAAGGTTATATTAATTTCGTTATTTGTTTAGGCGTTTAGGATGCTGTTTTATCGCGTAGCGTTTTTGTAACGTTGTTGGACCGACTTGGGTGATGAAATGTTGCATCGCATGTGGCGTGCTAATGTGTTTATTATATTTATATTTATAATATAATTTATTAGAGTTATTTTCATTATTAAGTATTTTCAAAGTTTAGGCGCGATTTAGGAATTTATCGATTTATCACGTGACGGACTTTTGATGCATGGACCTTCGATGACTTGGGCCGAAATCTTCTTGGTGTACTTGGGCTTAGACAGCCGGCTATGGGGAGGGAGAAGGAAGAAGTTTCTCCTCTTTTATTTCATTTCTTTTAATTGGTGACCCTTGGTAGATTGTAACCCCCATAACCCCTAATCATTTCTCCTAAACCCTTCATTTTTCCTTGCCATAAAATTCTGATTTTTATTAAAAGAAGTTCAGCATCATTTGCATTTAACCCTCATTGTTTTCAAGAAAAGAAAGAGAGAAAAGGAAGAGGAAAAGAATAGAAAGGTTCAACCCGGTTTTTCCTGTCACACCTTCACGAAAATAACCGTAGCCGGAGATCTAACCGTTGGATCGTCTTCAAATTTGGATAGAACGTTTATAACGTCTTGTTCTACACTCTGACCAGAGAGATTTAGAATCTAAGCTTTTGATCACCGAGAATCATGGTCGGAATAGAGCAGTGTGACATGAGATTTATCAACGTTCAAGAAGAAAATGCCTAGTGACTGGTTGCTTCAATTCTCGTTCGTTGTGCCTTGGGGTTAGAAGAGGAATTGGATTGTATGCGTAGCTCTTAACTATCTCTTTAGACTCAGCTCTCCTCCCGACGTTCCAGGTAACTAGTAGTTATCTTAGAACCATAGTGATTAGAGTATTATTCGGTATTAGATTATTACGCTAGGAATTATTTAAAATACTTTTTGAATGAAATTATTGATGAAATTTGACAAGAATATACTTGATGCATGCTGTGTGATTACTGTAAAGAGAAAAAAAAATTTCGTATGATTTTTGGTATTTATTTGATTTAATTGGTGTTTTGTGTATTTTTGGCTAAATAGCATAATAATTATTAAACGGATGTTAAAATTGCTGAAATTATTTTTCTTAGATCATGTTGTATGCGTAGTATGTATTCCATGCCTTAGAATAATTTTTTCCTACTGTGTACTGGTTTATTTAATTGATATATCTGTTTTTGCAATTTCGTTTCTGTCAGTATATAAATCATGAAAATTATTTCTGGAGGATGAAAAATTTATTTCTTTGTATAATTTGTATTTCCGTGAGTTTATGCATGTTGTGTAAATTTTTGGTAATTTCTGCGCGTTTATTTATATTTTTAGTTATTATATTGGCTTTATTGAGTAATCTGTATATTAACTTTTAAAATTACTTTTGGAGTCCGAAAATTATAAATAAAATTTGTTCCATGTCAGTAGAGCCATTAGGGTCATATTATAATTTTTTTGTGATTTTACTACTCGAACTTATTAGTTTAATAATTATTATTGGGTTTTTGTTGTGAAATTGAGGATACTCTTTTAAATTATTTGAGAGCTTGTTAATCAGAAATAATTTGTGATCTTTTATGTTCTTGGATGCTGGTGTTTAGTAGGTTGATGTAAGTATTATTGGTATCATTATGTTTATGTTTGATTTATGTAAAAATGATTAATTGTGTACTATTCATTTATTTAATAAGCCTTGGAGTTAATTGGTGATGCATTTCTGATTGACACTGTTAGTGTTGTAAAAACTATTTCATTATCATTGTTGATGCTTAGTGATGTTCAAAGTATTGTGGTTGGAGATATTTGTTGTAAGTTTGTAAGTTACTACTTTGAGGATTTTTTTGAAGAATTACTTTTGATGAATTATGGGTATAAGGCCGGGTGGCATCCCTTTTGACGAATATTTTTGAGCTGAATGATACTTTGATGATATTTATGAATTATGATTTTATTTTTGAGATAAGAACATCCGGTGGGATAGGTGTAGTTCCCGGTGAAGAACATGCCAACCACCTGGTTTGCGAACTAGGGGTAAGCCTGGGTTAATTGTTGTCGTCCGAGAGGTCAGGGAGTTCTCCGTGTTCTACCCTGCATCGGGAGTTTGGCCATTCTTAGACACAGGCAGTGGGGAACGTAAGCCCATAGACTGACCTGGAGATTGCGATCTGACAAACCTTAGGAAGTGAATTGCGATTCACTAGCGTTCGATTTCTGACTCAATAACTTGTTTTACCTATATTTTATTTTTATAAAAGTACTCTTGAGATGATTTATTTATTTTTATCCAACTCACTTGCTATTTATTATTCATTTGCGTTATTTGTGAGTTATATGGAAGTGGATGCATATTGTAGTTGACTTGACTTTATGCTTTCCTTTCTTATTAATCTATGTCTGAAGCATGCTTTGATTTCTTTTGTTCTGGGAGAACTGCTAGTTACTCCCCACTGATTGTGGATATTTGTTGTATATTTTGCAGGTTTTGTTGATGGGGATTTTCTTTGATTTTGGGCTCGGGTTGAGATGCGAGAAATAATCTATTAGGGGTTTTCGTTCTAGACTTCTCTTTAGTTTGAGATAGTTTTCTCATTTCGATTTTAATCTAAGTAATTAATTTACTTATAGTACTTACTTATATTTGTTTTTATCACTTAGTTATTTAAACACTATTCTTGTAGTAGTGACATTCCCAGAAGACGATGTTTCCGCCATCGTCCTATTAATACTATTATTATTTCTTTCTTTTCCGCTTTGAAATTCTGGGGTGTTACATTCCGTCTTTTTTTTTTAGGAAAATTTGTCAGAAACAACCTTTTAAATTTTTTTTTTGTCAAGACAAACCTTAAAGCAAAATTTGTTTGTCACATTAAACCTGATGACGTCACATTAAAAAATTCCGGCATTGACCATAGGTTTCCGGCGTTGACTCAGTTAATGACAATAAAAAAATAATTTTTTTTGACACTTTTTCCCCATTTTCGGACACCTAGCTGTCCACCGGACCATTCCCCAGGGCCCCACCCTTCACCGGCGTCAGCTCGACCTCCCTTTCGGACTCTCCCTCCTTCCTTCCTTCATAAGTGTCATCTTCTTCTTTCTCTCTCCACCCAACCTCCTCCACCTCCATATCCACCACCATGTAAAACCCCAACCACCTCCTGCTCGTCTTTGGCCAGCGAGACAGAGATAAACCGATAACAAATTTGTGCGGGGTTTTGCGGGAGGGTTAAGACTAAGTCAAGGAATTCGTTGTGGAGGAGTTGGGTATTTTGGCATGAGGAGTTTGATGATTTCCATGTCTGAGAAAGATGGACGGAGAGAGGAGAAGAGAAGGGAGAAAAAGCGGTGAGCTAACGCCGGAATTCTGGGAAAAAAAGTGTGAAAAAACGAGTCAACGCCGAAAACCTATAGTCAATGTCAGAGTGACATCATCAGGTTTAATGTGACAAAAAAAATTTGGTTTAAGGTTTGTCTTGACTAAAAAAATTTTAAAAGGTTGTTTATGACAAAAAGTGTCTTATAAAAGGTTGTTTCTGACAAATTTTCCTTTTTTTTATATTCTATTATTCTATATTAATATTCTTAATTATATTAAAATAATAAATAATAACTATATATTTGAAATTGAATCTTTTATTGAATCCTTCCAATCTTTCTTACTTTTATCTAACTGATTGGAATTTCAAATAAAACATCTACTTAATGTTGTATTACACAATATAACTTGTATATTTTGTATATATATACTATTGTTATATAGAATTCTAATTCAATTTTAATCTAATTAAGTCGAGTTTATTGCATATTTTTCAATTTAAAAATTTTTCTAAATTATTTATTTAATATTTTACTATTCCTATTTTCTTTTCAACGAGGAGAGATGGCTGAGTGGACGAAAGCATCAGATTGCTAATCCGTTGTACGAGTCATTCGTACCGAGAGTTCGAATCCCTCTCTTATCGTTTCCATTGATAACTGAATCTTAGTATTTGATTTCTCTTTTGAATTTATTAAATCTTTTTTCATCTATTTTTTTTTTTCAAATTAGATATAGACGAAATATAGTTTCTAATTCGAAACTAATTAGAATGATATTCTCGATTTGTAATTATATTGAGTTATATTTTGAAAAAAAATATATAGATGAAAAATAAACTAAAGAACTCTTTTTTATTCTTCGCATCCAGGATTACATCCTGAATCATTCGATAGGAATCCGAAAATGAAGAGAGAAACAAAGAATATTACTATTGTGTAAACAAAAAGTTTGAGAGTAAGAATTACACATTCTCCAAGATAATTTTTTTTTTGGAAAAAAGAGAAGAGATTCTCTATTTTTATATCACATATCCTATAATTTGCATTTGATTTGACGTCTAAAACCGAAATAGTTTTTCAAAATCGAATTTTTTTTTGTAATTGGAATAAAAATAAATAAAAAATAAAGTTATTATTATCTTACTTATCAATAATTTTCTTATACTCACTTGTTGATATTATGGAGGATCAAAATACGGTTTTTTTTCATTTACGAAAAATAGTTATTGTCGGAAAACGAGGCGATATGGATTGTGTTGATTCAAAAATTAGAATGTTTTAATCAAGGGTTCATACTGTAAGACTTGTCTGGTTTTATCAATTATTTAGTATTAGAATATTAGAAGCATTTTTATTGAAAAAACCATTCATTTTTCTAGGACAAGATGAAAGATCTCATCGAAAACTTACAGCAGCTTGCCAAACAAAGGCTAAAAGAAAAAAGAATAGAGGTATGACTGGCATAAAATCTACGATTGGACTCAAAAAAGCACAGGCCTCAGGTAATTTGGCGAACAAAAAACTACTCGAATAAAGGGCAGAATTAAGACAGATCAAACTAAAGATATTAAGCATAACAGACACTTTTTTTTATTGCATTTTGATTGAGTTATTCATGGAAAAAAAATGAAGAAAACAATCCTTCTTTTTTTTTTGAACTTACTCACTCAATCAAAAAACCTTATACTCTCCATTGAATTTAGAAGAAATTCAACTTTCATACAATATCTTAATGGAATTCTATGGAATGATGAATAAATTCATTAAATTCATTTGAATTCTATACTTATACGTGTCAAAAATACTAACAACAGAATCGAATTGATTTTTTAGCCAGCTGAGCTGGAATTGACGAACAATCAATAACAATATTAGTGTTTATTAGTGTAGAATCGAAATCGAAGTGGGCGTGGCCAAGTGGTAAGGCATCGGGTTTTGGTCCCGCTTTTCGGAGGTTCGAATCCTTCCGTCCCAGAGCATATGTAATTTAAAATTGTATTTTTCTGTTACTAATGTTGAATATTGGATAGAATTTGATTCTTTCTGCTAATGATTTTAACCAAAAGGAATCTTCTCTTTTTTTTCACATTTCCTAAAATAAAGGAGGATACGTGTTCAAATGACACACGGATACAAGTAAATCTGTTGGAGATTTAGGCAAGGTGGGGTTATAGATTTCACTTTTTTTTGGAATTTAAAAAAAGTGTCCCGTTAATCATATATACATCCCCTATATATTCATATATAATATAGAAAGAAGTTAGTTATTTTTTTATTCAACCGGAAAATAAATTGGATTTTCCCAATCTATTATTAAATTTCTATTTTTTTAATTGATTCTTCATTTATTATTATTCAATTACTGGTTGAGCTCAAAAAGAAACATGGATTTAAATTTCTTAGGGATGTCATCACCTTTATTGTAAATTGTAAAAAAATTTACATTACATTACTAATAAAATCTTAAGAGATATTCCATTTCCATGTATTCATTGTCCTGATTGAACCAATGACTATTCATGATTCCATAATTGAATCAACCCCATACTGGTTCCAAATTTGAGGAATGTTATGGTAAAACTTCGTTTGAAACAATGTGGTAGAAAGCAACGTGCGACTTGAAGGACATGATCCGTTGTGTATTCTGATATCCATCATTCTCTAATAAAGGATGCTCTTGACTCGACATCCTTTGTTTTGTTCCACTCGAACCCGCATTTCTTTTGTTTTGGAGAGGTGTAATGGAAATAGTACATGATGGAGCTCGAGTAGTAAAGTATTGAGCTATTTCGCAAGGGAGAAGGGTCTAGGTTAGTGTCAATTAATAAGTTGGAACAACTTCGTAAGTATATCTTTGATATAGAAATCGAAAGGATCAAAATAAAACAAGTTTCAAATCCCAAAGGAAAATCATTTGTTGGAATTGATAAAACCTTTTCTATAAAATGAAAATTATATATATCGTCGGGAATCCGACGTTCGTATGATTCTATTCTTTGAAAAAAAGAAATAAAAAAAAGGCATGTTGCTGCCATTTTGGAAAGGATTAAAAATAAACGAAGTAATGT